>OY283153.1:100857078-102176165 GCA_958299815.1 Sarcophaga carnaria
CGCAGAAGCCTGTAAACATTACAAATTGTTACGTTTACCGAAGACAAAGTTACTTCAATCCTTTACCTCTTAATTACAGATCTCAATACTGCACATGGATTATTAAAATTCTTGTGGTTTGATGATTAATACTGGATGCACTGATTTCCATACGATGTCTACTTTTACAAATTATTTTTCCATTCGACTGAATTTTTGGGCGACAGATTAAATTCTTAATGTATTATACGTCTCTAGGTAAACTTGCATTTCAGTAGTAAAAATTTCATCAGAACACTAATCTGAAAACATGTGTAGAAGACTAAATGTTAAGTGCCTCTGCAGCTAGCACGATAAGTTGCAATTATGCTTTCAACGTCATTCCGAAATTATTGCTCATTGATCTCATTTACTTGATCATTTTATATCAAAGCCCGTGAATTTTGCAATTGCTCCAAAACTATCTGTTGCTCTGTATTGCCAATAGAATACAAATCTTAAGTGATTTTTGTTTTATCGCAATTTTGTGGCATTATAGGCATTTTGCTATCATTTTGACTTTTCGATTTACATACGAAGCCAAACAAATACTAGCAATTATGCATACAAAGCCCAACAGAATTTGATGTGCCACAGTGGATTATCACTCATAGTATTTGTATTCCTCTTTAACAGCTCTAGTTGTGTTTATTTTTGTAGTTTTTGAATAAAATTTTACGAATTTCTTTTAAATTCTGTGAATATGCATCACGAATAAGTCGACAAAAACTGCAATAATTTTGGCAAAAGTTTTCTTAAATTGACAGTGATTTGATGTGTATTTTTATTTCATATTTCGTTCCCAAAGCGCATAAGAGCAGAACAACATGTGAGCAGAACAATTTTGAATACTTCAAATGCCACACATTTCAAGATTCAGAAATAAGTTTTTGAATGGCGGATGTTAAAAATTGCAAATATTTATACGAGAGACATAAAATATAAGGCAGTACAGGGAATTGTGATACATTGTCGGTAAAGCGTGCATCAGTAAGAATGAATGATTTTTTATTGTTTAGGTATTGTAAAGAAGACATGTTACGATTAAGTATTGAACGGAGTATCCGCCAAATGGCTGTCACAGCTCTGAAGACAGGTCATTACTATTTTAATAAAATTTTCCATGGCTCTTTCCCATGGATGTTGATGTATTTCGCCAATAAAGCGATCTCGGATTTCATCTCGGAAATTTTTTTAAGCTTATTAGTATATATAAAGTCGCCGTGGTCTAGTAGGTAGTGTGTTGGCTTATTAGACGAAAAGCCAGGGTTCGAGCCCCATGCCAGACATCAAAATAAAATACAAAAAGTATTTCTTCGGCGACTTCCTCTCAGCAGATTTCTGGCAAAAACTCTGAGAGTAAATAAAATTGCCATGAAAAGTTTCTCAAAAATCTGTCGTTCGGAGTCGACTTCAAACTGTAGGTCCCGCCACTCATGTATAAAATTAACACACACAACATAAGTGGCGTGAGAAACTAGGTCGTAATCCTGACTGAAGGGTTGTAACGACCAACTACGTACGTAGTATAACCCGAGGTTTCGAGTTTTTGAAGTTAAATCGAATGTTTTTGATGGCTAGAAGACATCAGAATTTCTTGAGTTAATTGTTTCTAGCAATCATTGCTGCAATAAATCGATTTTTATATGCACGGTGTGACAAGTGACGTCATTTTTTGGAATCCATATATTGTCGAGAACTTTGTTATTATGTTACGGTTCCACTTACTGCCGTCTTACCAAAACCCGCTGCAACTCTATGTTCATTTTTGGTGAATTTGCTTACATGGATTTCATGTAGATTTTCTAGGCCCAAAATAAGATAATTTTTCTAGGAAAAATTGGCACTGGCTTCACTCTGCTACATTACCCACTAAATGCATTGCCGGTGCTTTCCTTGTGGTCTGCTGCTAAGAGTTCTTCAGTACCCTGAATTTTGTATGGATAAAGGTGGAGATCTTCTATCAATGCCCTGCGTAGTTGTGGTGAATTTGAAGTAGTTGAGAACGATGCCAAATTAATGTTTTTAGGTTATCGACGTCAGTCTCGTTTACAGCAGCAATATTTTCAAGAGAGCGACCGGTACGTTGATGCACAGGAGTCTTACTGTACATAACCAACCCAGCTTCATCGAACTTTTTGATCATACTATGAATGATTGACACATTAGTTACACATTCATGACTGAAAATTCTTCGAGGCCTCAGAATTCATAACACTTACGTTGTGTGTGTTAATTTTATACATGAGTGGTGGGACCTACAGTTTAAAGTTGACTCGGAACTTTAGATTTTTTGAGAAACTTTTCATGACAATTTTATTTATTCTCAGAATTTTTGCCAGAAATCTGCTGAAAGGAAGTAACAGAAGAGATATTTTTTATTACACTTTTGTTTTGATGTTTGACCTGGTTTTTGAACTGTGGCCGTACGTCTAATAAGCATTCAACATTTCGTTTTAATGGATGGTAATGAAATTCTAGAAATATTTTAAAATTTTCCACAATCTACAAACCCAACTTTATTAGAAGAAATTTTATGGAAAACCAATTTCCCTTTTTCTATTTGATTTTTGAAGTAAATTCTTGTAATTCTTGTCAATATTTTGCAAAAGAAAACATTGCTCTTAAGGCCATTAACAGCAGTTTAATTATGGTTAATGACATTCTCTACATATTTCTTTTTGTTTTCTATACTTCGCTTACATCGTGTAATTTTTAAATGAAATTATTACATCAACTTTGCCTCCAAGTAATACTAGAGAACCTGTTTATGAAAATCAAACGAAGACCATTTTACTGCTGTGTACTGCAGCAGAAACAGTCCAGTTTGCCAGTCAGATTCCTGTTCATCTTCACTTGTACTTGCCACCCATGGCTTTAAGGGTTACAAGCAACAACGCATGTAATTGTATTTAATTATTGGGTATCTCTGATACCCCCAATAGCTAAAATATGTGAATGGATTAGAGCAGGATAGAAGGATATGATGTTAAAAAGATAACGATTTTAATAAAGTCGTTAATTAGTGTTGTCTTCATGTAAATAAATTAAAATAAAATAAGAATGAGGATATTTATGTACACAGTGTTTGTATTATTTGTGTTGATATTATTCGTTCTGATAATTTTCACAATTTTCACATTTTTTTACACATTCTTAGAGGCAAACAATTATTTTTGAATCCCGCAATGTGTGGCATTTGAAGCATTCAAAATTTTTTTGGTCACATGTTGTTCTGCTCTTATGCGTCTTGGGAACGAAATATGAAATAAAAATACACAGCAAATCACTGTCAGTTTTAGAAAAATTTTGCCAAAATTATTGCAGTTTTTGTCGACTTATTCGTGATGCATATTCACAGAATTTAAAAGAAATTCGTACAATTTTATTAAAAAAAAAATACAAAAATAGAGACAACTAAAGCTGCTAAACAGGAATACAAATACAATGAGTGATAGTCCACTGTGGCACATCAAATACTGTTGGGGTATGCATGATTGCTAGTGTTTGTTTGGCTTCGTATGTAAATCGAAAAATCAAAATGATGGCAAATAATGGCGTATAATGACACAAAATTGCGATAAAAAAATCACTCAAGATTTGTATTGTATTTGCAAAACAGAGCAACAGATAGTTCTGGAGCATTTGCAAAATTCACGGGTGTTGATATAAAATGATTAAATGTAGGAGATCAATGAGCAATAATTTCAGAATGACGTTGAAAGCATAATTGCAACTAATCGTGTTGGCTGCACAGGCACGCAAAATGTAGTCCTCTACACTCTGTTCTGATTAGTGTTCTGATGAAATTTTTACTACTGATATGCAAGTTTACTTAGAAACGTATAATACATTCAAAATTTAATCTGTCGCCCAAAAATTTAGTTTGTTAACCAATAAGTCGAATGGAAAAATAATTTGTAAAAGTAGACATCGTATGGAAATCAGTGCATCTAATCTTAATCATCAAACCACTAGAATTTTTATAATCCATGTGCAGTATTGATATCTGCAATTAGGAGGTAAAGAGTTGAAGTAACTTTGTCTTCGGTAAACGTAACAATTTGAAATATTTATTGTCTTCTGCTGTGTAGTCTATAATTATTTTCCATTTTAAATAACAATGTTAGACAGCCATTGTTTCCATCAATATTTTTTCTGTACCTAGCTGCCTTGATAGTTCTCGTGTTGTAGAGAGTTTTGAATATAAGGAAACTATTAACTTCAGGTTCAAACAGTTCAATTATATTGTGTTTAGAGAAAGAAAACTGACCCAATACTTCCCAAACTATACTGACAGTCACGTACATGTGCATGCCATACATAGTACATGTAATGAAAGTTTCATTACTTATCTTACGTTTAAAATCTATTGACCTGTGTTTAGATAGGCAATTATTTTTTTTTTTCTTTCACCATAAATATTCATTTCAAACTCATTTGCTTTAAAAAAATCGTAAAATATATTACAAAAGACTTCATATTTAAATGAAAGGGGGGGGGGGGTGGGGCTGGGTTAACATTTAAGAAAAAAAACGAAAATAAGAAAATCAAGTGTCGATATTCTATAACTGCTGGCAGTTGTGCCATTTTATTGCATTCATAAAATCAATGTTTTTTCTTATATTCCATTCAAATGTTCAATTCAATATCGTTATGTCCAATTTAAATTCAAACTTCAAAATGCTAATAAGAAGTCACATAACATTTAATAACTTCCATAATAAAATGAAACGAGAGAAATAGGAAACTAAAATAAGAATTCGGAGTCTAATTTCAAGCCCATATTGATGTTGTCTTGACTATAGTCGGCAAGGCAGGAAGGTAGAACGAAGGGAAATTAAATTTTACGTAACGATTTTTAAGCATCTTAAAACTATAATGGGGCGCCCCTGTGTTTGGTAAGCAATAAAAAAGAAATTTGAAATAAAAACGAAAATTAAATAAGATACGATGGATTTTTGCCAATTGCAGCTTCTGATTCCTAGCTTCTGATACCTTAAAAAAGAAAAAAACAACATTTTTTATTTCCATCATAAGTATTTGAAATTGCCGTCTGCTAATGGGGAGCATAAGAACAATTGTTCCTATTTATGGAGTGCTTAGTTGAATGAAAAATCAAATCGAATTGTAAAAAGAAAATAATTTTATTGTGGATCATTATAAATAGATCCTGTGTGTAATAAAAAGAAAACCTGTGTCAGAAAACTAAGTTTCCTGCTAGGAAAGCATATGAAAAGCAGTCCATACATTCTCCTATGCGGTCAGGGGCCAGAGAGCTTCCTGAATGAATTATTTCGTAGGAAATTGACGACTCTTAGTTGTTAATTTTGAAATTGATGATAACAATTATACGCCTTCTTCAGGGTTTGAACCTAAATTGTTTGGCTTTGTAGTCAAATGCGTTAATCACTAAATTAAGCCAGCTTTTGCTGATATAGAGGGTACAGCAAACCGCCATTGAAATACATTAGAATTCTTAAGCGGTTTATTAATATGAGAGAAGCTGTTCTAATGATAAACTCCTGGTTAAATGATTCCGATTGAAGGCACAAACGTGACAGTTATTATAAGAAAACTTGTAGAAGAAAAGCATTTTCGACAAGAACTTATTATCAATGCTTTCAAAAAAGAAAATATAGAAGACCTCACTTCCTAGAAAAATCTTCTCTCTTTTATATCTGATGCTATCGGCTCACCTTTTTAGGTGATTAAGCGGCTAGAGGTGGTTCAAACCCACCACTAACGGATTACGACAAGGAGGCTTACCTCACACTGGGTAACAAAATGGGCCATATAGGCCATCGACGCTAACTTGGACGATAAAAATATTTGGCATTCATATTATGAATATTGATTGCCGAATGAATACTTTAAAGATTTAGACTGAAACGTATTCGACCTACAGTGTAACTCTAAATTGGCTCATATGGTGGATACAGTCAATTTTAATATACGAGAGATTTAATAATGTTTGCTAACTCACAAGTTCGTTAATAACAGTGCTTCATTTGCAGACATGGCTGTCTATGGTGGCGAGGAGTCAAAATATTCTGGACAAGAAAATTCAACGTTGATTACATGAAAAGGCTCTTCTTTCTATATACAAATATGTATACATAATTTATCATTAGAACCTCTTAGCCAGGATTACAACCTAGGTCCTCACACCGCTTATGTTGTTGGTGTTAATTTTATACAAAAGTGGCGGGACCTACAATTTAAAGTCGCCACAGAACGACAGATTTTTGAGAAACTTTTCATGGCAATTGTCATTTACTTTCAGAGTTTTTGCCAGAAGGCTACGAAAAGAAAAAGTCGACGAAAGAAATATTTGTCTTCATATTGCATATCTGTTTGAGATGTCTGAGCGGGGGCTTGAACCACGTGCTCTAGTGTAATAAGCCAACGCACTACCTACTAGGTGATTTCAAGATATCTTAACCTTTTTGATATATTCGAAAGGCACTTGAGTAGAATCCTTAAGGCTGAGATATCTGATCTGGGGTTTGAACCGTGGTCTTACGTCTAATAAGCCAACACACTATTTACTAGACTACGACGACTTCAATCATACTTCCTTATATAAGGACAGTAATGAATCTTTATTATCCGTAACAGTGTTCAAATGAACTTCAATAAAAATTATTTTCAATTTTTTTATTAAGTTATGTCAGCAAATTTAAACTTTTGCCGCAACACTTAGTTGAATGCCACTATTGATTACGTTTATCTTTTCTAAGTTCACATTGCCCTTCAACTACAATTCGTTGACACCATTTAAAATACTTGCTTGCTACTATTGTTAACAACCATTAAAGAGGAGTCTTTTAGCCATTGTTGAACATGCAACATGGAGTATGTTAGTCGTTGGTTGTTGTGAATGCATTGTTAAGGAACCTTTTTAACCAGTTATTCAAGGTTGTTGCTAGACGTTCCAGTCATTGCTTGATTTTGTTTGGTTTTTGAGTGCAGATGTTTAGTTACGAAAAGCCTGTTTAGATCAAACAACAGCCTTTTAACCAAAATGATATGGATTCTAACATACTGTTACGAAAATGAAAAAAATCTAAATACTGGTGTTTTGCTTTTATATCGTTTAACATTAAAATTTTAAACAAAAGCTACAAAAACAAAACAATGCAGTAAACAAACCTGTTTACACATTATCGTACTGCTTAATGTAACAAAACAAACACCAGCATAAAAAATGGTAAACAAGTAAACAAAAATACAACAACAAACACCACAAGAATAAATGTAAACAAAATACACAAACAACAAATATTAAACAACGATGTTTACATTTATAGAGATTACGAGAAGGCGAAGCCTCGAACATTCGCGTTCAAGAACATTCATCAGACTGTTTACATTGGCATATAAAAGGCAAGACAAAGCAGGCATCGAGTCAGTAAAAGTTCAGTCAGTCTTGCGTGAAGACGCGGTGTGTTTGAAGAGAGTAATCGTGGTTTTAACATCTCCGTTACAATGATCAGTCGAATAATTGTCTAGTAATTGTCATTGTTAATGCAAAAGAGTGCAAAGAGGAATAACAAACAAAGTAATTGTTGTGGTTTGAAGTCGCCGTAGTCTAGTAGGTAGTGTGTTGGCTTATTAGACGTAAAACCAGGATTCGAGCCCCAGGCCAGACAACAAAACAAAATAAAAAAAGTATTTCTTTGGCGACTTCTTCTCAGCAGATTTCTGGCAAAAACTCTGAAAGTAAATAAAATTGCCATGAAATGTTTCTCAAAAATCTGTCGTTCGGAGTCGACTTTAAACTGTAGGTCCCATCACTCATGCAAAAAATTAACACATACAACATAAGTGGTGTGAGAAACTAGGTCGCATTCCTGACTGAAGGGTTGCAATGACCAATTATATTATGTATGTAATTGTTGCGGTTTACATCAAGTTGTGAACAGTGGCACACAAAATTGTGCGAATAATAAAGAATCTTAATTAAAATTAAACACAAATTTATTTTTAATTTATATGCAATCTACGAGCTCATATTTTAAACGTTTTTAAAAGTTAAAACGTAACAATACATACTGGCATCAGTGGTTTTTCTACATTTCCTTTAATTTTTTGTTCAAACCTAGCCACACTAACAACAACAAATAAAAATTCTAATGAAAGTGTTTTCAATACTGCATCCAGTGTCCAGCACTGTTCAAATTTAATTTAAATTTTACTTGTATTCAAATATTTTTGTCTTCCATTTTCTTTGTGATTAGCAATGTTGTTGACATTTTTTCTTGAAACAACATTCCCAACAATCCTCAGCAGAGCCTATTAAATTATTCTGGTGTTGGTGTTGAAGGCTATCAAATACAAGATAAATTCGGAAAGAAAAAGAATTCTAAAGATGAGTATCAGGATGACAGTGAAATGTAGATTTTAACATTTGTGTCGGGGGTTTTACAATGTTTGTGAATCAAGACATTCAAATGACACAATCACACACACACATAAACAACTGTTAGTTTGATTTAAAATTGCAGGAGAGAGAGAGAGAGAGAGAACACAGCAGTTGTTTTGTTTACAGTTCATGCCATAACCTTAAAATATTTTTCTGTCTGCTATCAAAGTGTCTGTGTGTGTTTGTGTTTTTTTTTTAAAGACTCCATTTGCCAAGGATTAAAATAATGTACGCCCCCGCCCCCAAACCTAATCCTATTTATAAATATTTACATGACACCATTGTTTGTTTTGACATATTTTATAGCCATGTTCTTATTGTTGTTGCATCCTAAACAAGTATTTGTAAATATGTTGACATAAATTATTACAGAAAAAATGTTAGAGAAGCTGTTAATGCCCTAGTATTACAACTAGGAAAGGAGATACGCATTGAAATGTGTTTTTAAATACTGGATTATGTTTCATACATAAATATATACGTACATACATATGTTAGAGTCAGTTAAAATATTACATTTTTCTCATTGGTTCGCCTACTTTACAATTTATTTTTAAGAAAGTTCTTCGCTACCTTCATTGAAATTTTTTTTCATTACCTTGAAGAAAAAGATGTCATTTGAAAGAAAAGCCTTCAAAGTTAAGAAATGCTATTTCGCCGTTCTCTTTTTATTGAACAAAGGACAGAGGCAAAAGAACTGAATCTGTCTGTAGTCCTATAAACACAATAAACGCAACGCAGCAAGTGCAACAATTTTGCAATTGTTGCCTAAGGTAAGCTGCATGCGTATTAATTATAATGAAGACAGCAGCAACAAAGCATAACGTTCTTTCGCGTTATATTTCATACATCGCGTTTTAAATCCACTATTGCATGCATTTTATTGTATTGGCAGCATTAATCCTCCTTTAGGCAGCAAAAAACTTTTCACTTCTAGCACTAATTCTTCCCTCATTGCTGGAAATAAAACAGAAATTAGCCTTAATGCGGAGCAGTAGAATTGTCGTTTGTTGTCGCACTGCCTTTGAAATAATCACTTCCATATACACCCATGTATTTTATTGTTAAGACATAGGTTCGTAGCGTTTACTGTGTTCTTAGCACAACGCATTGTACGATTCACTACTCAATCAACAACGAACGAATGTGTTTTACGAAACGAACATGTATTGCGTAAAAATACACGATTTTCGTTAACAGGTTGCTTGATTTTTCGCAAATATATTTCGTTGAAGGAGCATTAAAATCATAAAACACAGGCCTTACTGCCCTGGCGCCCTATTATCTAAAGTTGGGTCCACCACTGTTATTAAAAAGTATCTTCAACTTCTCCTGTATGCAAACGCTAAGCCACAAAATAAGCATCGAATTGATATAAGTGGAGTAAACAGTAGCCACCGTAGTCTAGTAGGTAGTGTGTTGTCTTAGTAGACATGAGGCCACGGTTCAAACCCCCAGGTCAGATACGACTTCTTCTCAGCAGCAGATTTCTGGCAATAACTCTGAGAAAAAATACAATTCTCTCAAAAAAATCTGTCGTTCGGAGTCGACTTTAAACTGTAGGTCCCGCCACTTATATGGATAAAATTAACACACACAACATAAGTGGTGTGAGAAGCTATGTTTTAATCCTGACTGAAGGGTTTTAATGACCAATTATGTATGTATGTATGTATAACACATCACAGGAGCCTCTGCTTCTTGCAAGCCTGTGCCCGTTGGCCGCAGCAATCGATGACAGGGCTTCCTCGATTTGGTCCTTCCAACACAAACGCCGAACTTTACATCAAATACCTATCTCACCGGAGCATCCTCTTCCATTCGAAAGCCGCAGCCGCTGGATGTTAACACCCTGCACAACGTTCATGTCGTTAAAGAGTTCATACAGTTTAATATTGGATCGGATGCGAAAATCATCGTCAATGGATCGAAGATCTTACGTAGGACTTTTCTCTCGAATACTCCCAAGGCTGCTGCATTAGTGCTTAATAGGGTCCATGCCTCTGCGCCAAAAAGAAGCACGGGCAGGATGAGCGTCTTGTAGAGTAATAGTTTTGTCGAACGAGAGAGGTCTCTGCGAGTCAATTTCCTATTGAGACTTGTTGGCAAGAGTGATCCTATGCTGGATCTCCAGACTGACATAATTTTTGCTGGTAAAAGCCAAGATAAACAAAATCTAGGATCCAGTATGCCGTATATCCCTACTTGTCGACAACATATTGTTACGTTCTTACAATAGGAGCTCATAGATTGCAAATAAAATAAAAATAAATTTGTGTTTATTTTTAATAAACTTCTTTATTATTCGCATAATTTTGTGTACCACTGTTCACAACTTGATGTAAACAACAACAATTGCCTTTGTTTGTTATTCCTCTGTCTATACCCTTTGCAAAAACAATAACAATTGCTAGACAATTGTTCGACAGATCTCTGTAACGGAGATCTTCAAACCATGATTACTCTCTTCAAACCCACCGCCTTCAGACAAGACTGACTGAACTTCACCAACTATTTGCCTGCTTTGCCTTGCATTTTTTATCGCAGTGTAAGCAGTCTGATGAATGTTCTTGAAGCCGAATGTTCGTAACTACGCCTTCTCGAAATCTCTATAATTGTAAACATCGTTGTTTACGTTTATTATTGTAGTGTTGTTGGTATATTTTTGTTTACCATTATTTTATGCTGATGTTTGTTGTTGTATTTTTTTATTTTTTTACTTTTTATGCTGGTATTTGTTGTTATCTTAAGCAGTACGACTATTTGTAAACAAGATTGTTTACTTGCATTGTTTTGTTTTTGTAGCTTTTGTTTATAATTTTAATGTAAAAGCAAAATACCAGTAACTAGACTTTTTTCGTTTTCATAACAATATGCTTGGTTTTTTGCCCTGTATTATCGTATGAGCCCAACACTATTTATGGCACTTGTTCATGTGTTTGTTTTTTATTGAATGCTTTCAGTTGAAAACCAATAGATAGGCCTCCTGCTGAGAAAGTAATTTAATTTCCTTTTTTTTAATGTGCCAAGCGAGACTTTTGCGTGTTGTACACTTTGAAAGCATCTCCAGTGTTACAAAACGATGCTTGTTGCTCATATAAAATAAAGCAAATGTGGATATGTACAGACATGCATATGTATGTGGTGCTGTGCTTGTAACAGTGATTGGAACAACATGTTTAGGTAAATAATAGTTGCAACTATATGTTGCAGTTTCTTTAAATGTGTTGTCGATAACATTACAACATTGTGAACTTTTATCGCGTTCGATTGTTTTTTGCTTTTTCTTTTTCTCGTCCTTGTTGGCAATGTATTCGTAGAAGAATTCACTGTGGGCCAGGAAAAAAGCAATTTTGGAATATTTGGATAATGTTTTTCAATTTCAATTATTTTCATTTTAAAATTTTTATTTAATTTCCATAAGAATGGGACAGCAATTTTCGTACGCTGTGTTTTTAAAAGTTCTTGGCGTTCTTCATCCGAATCCGAATCCTGGCTTTTCAAAATACTTACTTAATTCATCACTCAGGATTACGAACCTAACTTCTTATACCACTTTATGTTGTGTGTGTTAATTTTATCCATGCGTGGCGGCTTCTACTGTTTAGTGTCGACTCCGAACCACAGATTTTTGAGAAACTTTTCATGGCAATTTTCACTTACCTTCTGAGTTTTTGCCAGAAGACTACTGCAAGTAAGTGCGTGTCTGTTTGAGATGTCTGAGCCGGGTATTGAACCACATGCTCTAGAGTAATAAGCCAACGCACTACCTACTAGGCGACATCCAGATATCTATATATTTTTGATATAAAGGGTCCGCCAAATAACTTTTTTTTTGAAATTTCTCAAATTTCTTTTTTTATTTGAAAGTAGAATCCTTCCGGTTAATAATGGAAAATAATTTCATTCAAATGGCTGCCTCGGCTGGCCATGCAGTAGCCTACACCATCGGTCCAATTTTTAAGCACATTATCGACTGTGTGCAGCTGTATTTCACCAATGGCTTCACGAATATTGTCCTTTAAAGCGTCAATTGCCTCTGGCTTGTCGGCGTAACACTTATCTTTGACGGCACCCCCAGCAAATCGCAGCTCCGAGGTGACCAAACGACATCAGCTCTGCGGCTGATAATGCGATCTTCAAAAACAGGGCGCAAAACATCGAGTGTAGCTTCGGCTGTGTGGCACGTAGCTCCGTCCTGTTGAAACCAAATGTTGCCAATATCCTCCTCTTCAATTTTTGTGAACAAAAATTCGTTCAACATGGCCCGATAACGATCGCCGTTTACTGTAACGGCCATTCCTTGCTCATTTTCGAAGAAAAATGGCCCAATTATGCCTCTGGACCAAAATCCGCACCAAACAGTGACTCGTTTTGGGTGCGTCGGCTTTTCAATGTATGCGTGCGGGTTTTCTGTGTCCCAATTCGACAATTTTTATTTTTTTTGTTTACATACCCGCCAAGATCAAAATGAGCTTCATTTGAAAAGATGATTTTTTTTGCCAAAATCGGCATCTTCTGGTGTAGGCTACTGTATGGCCAGCCGAGGCAGCCATTTGAATGAAATTATTTTCCGGAAGGATTGTACTTTCAAATAAAAAAAGAAATTTGAGAAAATATTCGGTAGTTTTTCTTTTAAAGCATTTTAAAAAAAAAGTTATTTGGCGGACCCTTTATTTGTGTGGATACTACATCGCCAATTATAAACAAAATGGCACTTGAGTAGAACCTTCAAGCTTGGAGACGCTCGATACCCCACGGTCTAGCTCAGCGCAATCTTACATGGGAAGCCGCAAAATAACAGCAGTCAACTTGAAACGATGGAAATGCTTTGTAATAGTCATATGCTTCCAAGAGGGGTAATGCAAAGAGATATAAACTACGTTGCCAATTATTTTTTATATTTCTAAAATCTTGTTGTGGCATCTGAGAGTTATAATTTTGCTATTCTGCACCGATTTTGAATTGTGGCCATATTTTTATCTTTATTTCGGAGAAAAAAAGCCGAGTTTTCGGCAAATTTATGTTAGGATATCTTGAAAATCTAGAGCGATAGAGCATTTCGGATGCACATAACCTAACATAATTTCAGTCAGGATTACAAACTAGCTTCTCATCCTACTTGTGTGTTTGCTTACTAGACGTGAGGCCTCGGTTGAAACTCCAGGTCAGGCATCTCCAACTGTACGAAATATGAAAAAAAAAATTTCTTCGGCGACTTCCTCTCAGCTGATTTCTGGCAAAAACTCTGAGAGTATATAAAATTGCCATGAAAAGTTTCTCAAAAATCTGTCGTTCGGAGTCGACTTTAAACTGTAGGTCCCGCCCCTCAAATATAAAAATTAACGTACACAACATAAGTGGTATGAGAAACTAGGTCGTAATCCTGACTAAAGGGTTGTAATGGCCAATTTCGTATGTATGTTCTCATCCTACTTACGTTGTGTCTGTTAATTTTACACATTAGTGTCGGTGCGACCTACAGTTTAAAGTCGCCTCAGAAAGACAAATTTTAGAGAAACTTTTTATTGGCAATTTTATTTACCGAGTTTTTGAAAAAAATTTGCTGGGGGAAGTCGCCGAAGAAATATTTTTTCCAGAATTCGTTCTATTAGAGATGTCTGACCGAGGGTTTGAACTTACATCCTCAAATCTCACATCTAGGCCATGTTGGCTAATAAGCTGGACTATGGCGAATTTTCTGCCACTTAAAATAGAAAAAGATTCAAATCTATTGGCCACAAGAACTACTCCCTCTGTCTGTAGGGGCTATCCCCTGAGTGTTAGGTTAAGACGAAGTGTTAGCTTTGATTATCAAAGCTCGCTTGAGCACACGTAGCGGCCCATTGTGATGCCACAGGCAAGCTCAGTTGCTGTACTGATCGAATTCTATCAAACTGGGAAAAAAAAAACTGGGGTTCAGCACACTAAAAATCATTGGAAAAGTATGGAGTGGCTTCTGTTTTAAAAATCTTGTTCTCGAACTGTGTGATTGAACCCACTGTAGGTACCAGTTTTGAGAAATTTTCTGAATTTTTTTCTTTGTTTTCTGTTGCAATCTTTCCAATGTTATTTCTTTTGCGCGAAATGTGATAAAAACTAAAGAAATCACAACAAATTGCTGTGAAGTATAGAAAATTTGTTACGACTTGTTCTCTCCTTTGTTGCTTCAGTGATTTATAATCACAACAATTGAAGAGGAAAACACATTCGACAAGAATGTGAACGAAGTATTTTAATGTTGTCAACATTTTTAGTCATCAATAAATTGGCGCTACAGTACGAAAGGAAGGCAACAGTTAAAGGAACTCTCTCAAGTGTACACCATATAAAGTTGAATACGATCCGAAATAATTTGATTTTAAATGGAGATTTCGTTTGTAAATAATTTTCGAAAATTCCGTTATTATTTCTCTCACTTTCAACATCCTCTCCTTTGTGCCTTCTCGAGTTTCTCTTTTCCATTTTCCTTTAAATTGTTCCACAAAAAATTTCGCCTGATTTTCCTATACATCCAGTTAAACATTTTTCACAGTGGGTGGCCAAATATTGTTGGACTGTGTTGTTATTGTAAAAGTTTGTTTGTTTTTCTGCATCTACTGCTTGCTCATAACCTAGAAGTAAAGCAATAATCGCAACTAGAGTACCATTAATCTGTAATTCTGATAAATTTCCATTCTTTTTGGAGTTTGTTTGCATGCCCACTGAGATAGAATTAAAATTTTTATGAGAATGTTTCATGCTGCATATACATGGTTCTGTTGCTTTATGTGGCAAGTGAGAAGATAAATTGTTTGGTTGAAAAAATTTATATTTGTTGCAAAGGAAAATTCTCTGGTTTTTGTTTTCTTTTTCTTTTTTAAAACAAAATGTCTCTGAAGTACTTCTAGGTTTCGTTATCGAAATTTAAGTGGGGAACAGAATAGACGCTGTAGTATAACGTAACGACGAGTGCTGCAGGGTGTTAAAAGTTAAAAACGGACAATTGAAATTGATATCATAAGGATACATAGTTATAGTACACGCTGTAGTAGAAGATAGCGCAACTGAATATGAAGTTATTGTAGTCGCTGTAGTAGAAACGCAACAGTATACATGCATAGTTATAGAAGACGCTGCAGTAGTCGCTGAATCGAAACAGAATACGTAGTTATATTAGTCGCTGTAGTAGACGCTGAAATGCAACATAATAAGTAGTTACGGTAGTAGCTTCAGTAGATGCTGAAGTGCAACAGAATACGTAGTTCTAGTAGACGCTGTAGTAGAAGCTGAAGCGCAAAGGAATACTTAGTTATGGTAGTAGCTGCAGTAGAAGCTGAAGCGCAACGGAATACATAGTAATAATAAACGCCGCAGTAAAAGCTGAAGAGTAACGCAATACATAGTTATAGTAGCCGCAGTAGTAGAAGCTGAAGTGCAACAGAATACGTAGTTATAGTACACGCTGTAGTAGACGCTGAAGCGCAGCAGAATGCGTAGTTACGGCAAGAGCTGCAGTAGAAGCTGAAGCGCAACGCAATACATGGTTATAGTACACGCTGCAGTAGAAGCTGAAGCATAACAGAATACATAGTTATAGTACACGCTGCAATAGAAGTTGAAGCGCAAGAAAATACGTAGTTATAGTGCACGCTGTAGTAGACGGTAAAGCGCAACAGAATACGTAGTTACCGTAGTAGCTGTAGTAGATACTGAAGCGCAACAGAATACGTTGTTCTAGTAGTCGCTATAGTACACGCTGAAGCGCTACAGAATACGTAGTTATAGTACATGCTGCACTGGAAGTTGAAGCAAAACAGAATACTTAGTTGCGGTAGTAGCTGCAGTAGAAGTTGAAGCGCAACAGAATACGTAGTTATAGTACACGCTGCAGTAGAAGCTGAAGCACAAAATTCGAATTTTTTAAATTTGTCGCGCGACAAAATATAAATTGTAAACAGAGTTTCCATTCTTTTCAATATATTCAACATTTAGTATGTGAAACATAAAATTTAATGTTTTTGGAGTGAAATATGTAATTGCATATGCATTTATTATATAATTTGATACGTATTTTGATACAAAATTCCCATAATATTCTTGCATTATTCTGTAGGTTAGATTAGGTTAGAGGACGTGTACTTGTCAATTAGACAAGTACAGTACCCGGAGGTCGAATTGACCCATTGTACAACGTCCTAGTTTCTCAGACCACTTATGTTGTGTGTGTTAATTTTATACATGAGTGGTGGGACCTACAGTTTAAAGTCGGCTCCGAACGACAGATTTTTTTGAGAGACTTTTTCATGGCAATTTTATTTACTCTCAAAGTTTTTGCCAGAAATCTGCTGAGAGGAAGTCGCCGAAGAAATTTTTTTTCTTATTTTCGTTTTGATGTCTGACCTGGGGTTTGAACTCGGGCTTTACGTCTAATAAGCCAACACACGACCTACTAGACTACGGCGATTTCCCAGGGTGTTTACATTCTTTTCAATAAATTCAACATAATATATGTGACACACAAACAATTTAAACTTGCTAACGAGAAGGAGAAACTAGGTCGTAATCCTAGCTAAAAGGTTGTAATGAGCAATTATGTGTGTATGTATTGCTGGAGAGAAATACATTTGTTGGATATGCATTTATTATACAATTTGATACGTATTTTGTTAGAAAATTCCCATAATATTCTTGCATTATTCTGTAATTGTTTTGAAAAGTTCGTTCGGCAACATTATAGAAGTGTTTCACTATTCTGTTTGCATTTTTCCTAGCTACATAATGAAGCTTACGTTGTAAGCTTCAGCTTTTACTACAACTTCTTTATTCTGTTTCAAGTTTTATGTCCTTTCTATCAAATATTTTAACAGCGACTTTCAACAATTGATTGATGATGGCCATCATTTAGAAGCATCGTCCGACAAATGAGTTGTCATAGAACAATTGGCAAAGGGCTCTAGTTGTCATAGAAAAATTAGCTTCAGCAAGGAGTCCAATTTCTAGATAAATGGGTACCTAGACAAACAAAATTTTCGACATGTCATCGTAGTCTAGTCGGTAGTGTATTGGCTTATTAGACGTGAGGCCACGATTCAAAACCCGGGGCAAAGATCTCCATCAAAATGAAATCTGAAAAAATATTTCTTTGGCGACTTCCTCTCAGCAGATTTCTGGCCAAAAACTCTCTAAGCGTAAATCAAAATTTCTATGAAAATTTTCTCAAACGTATCGTTCGCAGTGAACACAAAACTGTAGGTCCCGCCATAAAATTAACAATTTTAATCAATTTTATTTGGTTTCTTAAATGAATTAGTTGCACTACAGTAGAATATTTTTTTCTCTTTTTTCTTTCCCAACCATCTTCGCGCCATGTCTTAAATCGCTGTCAATTAAATGGCACTTCTTACACCAGAAGCTGGTTTAATAAACTTTAATTTGCGTAATTTAAACTAGAAAACACTTGTTTCCGATAATAATAAGTTCGTGACTAATTAGAGTTTAAAAACTTTCAATTGTTGTCATGTCGAATAAGAAATTAATCTCCTCCGCTATTGCCATTTCACTCATGTTACACCCACCGCCTCAATTGAAATTGTTGGGACGCCACTTTTTCCCCATTTGCAGGAAAAAATTTAAAGAAAGAAATCGAAAGCAAAAAAGAAAAGAAAAGAAGAGAAAACTTTTGCGTGGGTATTAAACCCGACAAGTAACATGTTGCGCCGCATTTACTTGCAGTTGTCTTAGACGAAACGGTGAGTAAAACAGAAAAGAGAATGTAAAATGAACTGAAATGAAAGAAAACAAATGATAAGATTGTTTTAAATTTTAAAATCTAGTTTAGTTTCGAACATGTTGACACCAAGGCATAACATGTACAAGGCACTATCTGAAACTTTACGCAGCATAAGCGGCTTCATATCACCAGATAATCCAGTCGAATTAAATCTTACCAAGGCTGTCATCGGTCACGGTGATATAACGATCTTCACCAATGGCTCAAAAATGGATTGTGGCACTGAACAGGTCAGGATATTTCAGACGTAGATTTTTACTATTAAACAAACTGCACGTATAATTGAAACCAGAAACCTACCTACTTCGAACTTGGTCGTATATGTAGACAGTCAATCAGCAATAAAAGCGCTGGTCAGGGTATTTCAGGCGTAGATTTTTGCTATTGAACAAATTGCACGTATAACTGAAACCAGGATCCCACCTCCTTCGCACTAGATCGTTTGTGTAGACAGTCAAGCAGCAATCAAAGTGCTGGGGTCCCACCTCGTCAATTCAAAGAGCGTCAGGAGTTGCATAGACTCTCTGCACCATATACCTCGACACAATACCCGCCTCTATTGAATTTCGAGCCTTTTTGGCATAGAAGGAAAAGAAAATGTGGTCGAACTGGCACAGAAGGAATCGGAGATGTCTGAGAAAGAGATGATAGAGAGAATGTGTACGCCCCTACAAGACTACTTTCTCCAAATTGGAAAAAACTTCATGAAATTCAACAAACCGCAGGTGATCCCACATGCCTGGTTGACGAATTTCAAAACCGCTGTGTCAGCAGTAGACAGCAGGAAAAGCAGGGAACTACTTGAATCCTAAAAAGAACGTTTCGTACTCTAACAGGAATACTAACGAGATACTGTGTTATTGGCAATTTCGCTAACAAGCTCGGTCTGCCCCACCACTGCAGAAGCTGTTTGGTTGCGAACGAAACAGAATCGGTACAATAACTTTTATGTGAGTGCCTTCAAAACGGACGTCATCGGTTTTTGGGTGAAAGAACGTTTGAAGACTTTGGCATGGTGGTGAACGTGCCACTAAGGGGACTGGTCGGTTTCGCCCAGATCTCGGGGTGGTTCAAGCCCACCACTAATGGATCACTACAAGAGGGCTTACCTCACACTGGGTAACACAATGTTTCATATGGGCCACCTAGAGAAGTGATAACATTCAGCTCGACGTTGAACATGAAGGATGAAATGCATTATCTTTTATACAATAATTAATTTAATAGTCATGTGACGCTACAGAATTCGCGTAGTCTAGTAGGTAGTATGTTGGCTTATTAGGTAAGGCCACGGTTCAAACCCCAGGTCAGACATCAAAACGAAAATATGAAAAAAATATTTCTTCAGCGACTTCCTCTCAGCAGATTACTGGCAAAAATTCTGAGAGAAAATAAAACTGCCATGAGAAGTTTCTCAAAAAACTGTCGTTCGGAGTCGACTTTAAACTGTAGGCCCCGCCACTCATGTATAAAATTAACACGTACAACAAGAGTGGCGTGAGAAGCTAGGCCGTAATCCTGACTGAAGGGTTGTAATGGCCAATTATTTATGTATATGATGCCCCATCATTAGCGGTATGGGTTTTAACAGACCTTTATATCCAGGTAATAGTCTGCCCTACCATTAGACTTAAGTCGCATTCACTTTTAGCATATGAAGAGCAATGTAAATGCTTACCAAAATTACATTACGGTTCGGTAATTGCCCTCATTGCTTTTCGTATTCTGAAAACGAACATGCGTTTGGCTAATCGGACCTTTACAATGTATGAGCATAACAACACAGACAATGTATTAAGCTCATGAACCTTTATTTTTATTTATTTACTACTTATTTATTTACAATTAATTTTTTTTGTGCATCTTTATCGTCATTATTGCCTTGGCTTTTGTTGTTTCTTTGTCTGCTTGTTGGAGATGATGTCATAAGTCAAAATATGCAAGTATGCGGTCTGCACTCGACATCCTCGACATGAATAAAAATAAATTGTTGTAATCATATATGTATTCTAAGGCAACCACAATCGCAGCAACAACATCTTTCTGGCAAACAAACACCAGAGAGATTGTACCAGAGACGTAAACAAACCAGCAACTATTCAAAGCACTTTTACTACAGAGGAGATGCATACGAAATGACTATCTGGTGCTGTTTGCCAGCCAACTAAAAATATTTTAAATATGATTTCAAGTATACATTGAGTGTGGGTATGCAAATTTCAAATAAACTTCTACTGGTTATCTCTTTCTGAGGTAACAAAAAAACCACATACCATACCATGTCTGCCACATTCATGAGCTGTTTTCCATGTTTTGTAGGGTATTTGGTGTATTGAAAATACTGCACAGAAGAACCGAATTTCATATCGGTACTCGTTTGTTGAAAATGAAATTGGGTTTGTATTCCAGCTCGAATTGTATCCGGTAGATCGCGTGCTGTACTTCAGTTATTTATCATAAATAGTGGCGGTTTCCATTGGAATGATCAAAAATAATACTTCATTCCTTCCAAGTCCACGTGTCATTGCAGCATACTTTTGAATTTTTGAAGAAAAGTGCTAGGGCTTCAATAGTGTAGTCGCGCTCTCTTATATGTTTCGTTGGTCTGTGTAATTCTTCCTCTCTCCCCTATTATCCTCTTGCTTTTAGGACGTTATATAATGGGTCAACTGGACCTCCGGGTACTGTACTTGTCTCAATTGACAAGTACACGTCCTCTGATCTAAACCTAACATTTTTGGAACTTTTCTCAGGAGTAGTAAATTTCTTAAAATTAGGTTTCGTAAGGTGATGGACCCTTCCTAAAGGAAGACGTCCCAATTATGCCACCATTTTGGCTAATTGTGATACCCCACTCCACATTTAATACGGGGATCAAATTTTCGCTAAAAAAATCCAATCGTGTCCAAAATAATTCTTGCTATCACAGCAATCCTAATATTGGAAAAATCGGTTAAAGATGTCAGAAAATAAGAGATAAGAGAAACCTCAGTTCTTTATAACAAGAGCATGGCACTGAAAGACAGTATCTTCCTCACTATAGGCCCACAGCTTCAGCAGAAGTCAGTTGCCGATACTTGGCATACCAATTCATTCGGTACGCCAACCAAAAGGACAGTGGCATGTAAAAATCGCTATTGTGCGTTGGATGCCCATACGATTTAAAGACAGAAGTGAGTCGGTCCTCTTATTTTCCATTGCAATATTGCAGGTACTCTCTTGCTGCCAGCGAGATTAAGCTTCCCCGTAAAATAACTGAATAATTTCCAATTGAGCTAAAGCAACCGGAATACCTATGCCCTGTAACATGTCAGAGATTGCGAGCTCCGTATCTGCTCTGGTCAACTCATCAGCAATGCAATTACAAATGATATTCTTATGTACCGGAAGCTTACCTTTGAATGATCTAAAATTTCCCTTAGAAATCCGCGTTACAAGTAAACAAAAACGGACGTTGAAACAACATTCGTTAGAGGCTTAATTGCAGTCTGGCTGTACGAGTAAATTCAGAGATTTTTAGGGAAAATCCCACCATCCAACAAGCATTGTGCCGCTTTCAAAATTCCCATGACCTTTGCCTAGATAACGGTGCCGCTTATGAGCGATGAGACCCATTTCTGGATGAATGGATATTTGAACAAACAAAATTGTCGAATTAAAGACGATACGAATACACATGATATCCAAGAGCGTCCAATGCATCCTGAAAAAGTCACTGCTTCGTGTTGCTTTTGAGTTGGCGCCGCTATTGGTCCATATAACATTTAAAACGATTCTGGTCAGTTCGCCAATTTCATATGTCGATGATTACCAACTTCTTTTGACCGGAATTGAATGATTTGAATACCAAGGATATACGGTTTCAATAAAATGACGCTACGTGCCACATAGCTTATACCATGTTAGATATTATGCACAAGCGATACGAGGACATAGTTATCTCACGTGTAGGTAATGTAAACAGGCCACCAAGATCTGACCGATTTGACCCCCGTTCGAGTTTTTCTTGTGGGGTTTTCTTAAATCGCACGTGTTTGTGGATAAAGCACAAACCAACTAGTGGTTCTAACATACATACATACATAATTGGTAATTACAACACTTCAGTAAGGAACGTAGCTTGACGTAGCTTGACACACCACTTATGTTGTATGTGTTAATTTTATCCATATAAGTGGCGGGACCTGCAGTTTAAAGTCAATTCCGAACAACAGGTTTTTGTGAGAAACTTTTCTTGACAATTTTTTTATTTGCTCTCAGAATTCTTGTCAGAAATCTGCTGAGAAGTCGCCAGCGAAAATATATTTTTTCATATTTCATTGGAGATGTCTAACCTAGAATTTGAACCATGGCCTTACTTCTATTAAACCCACATACTACTGCGACAAAACTCTATTCATAATGCCTTATTTTACTTCTGGCAACTTCGCAATCTTTTATGTAAGTATTGTTATTATTTTCGACCACTGCCTTCTAACTATTCGTGTAAATTTCTACGTATTTGTTCGCGTGATTCTGTGTACCGTATGATGTGTGTATTCTGTTATTCTCTGTTTATCTTGTTTAATTATTATTATTGAGTTTCGCTTTGTTCGAAATATCTGACCTGGGCTTCATGGCAATTTTTTATTTACTCTCATAGTTTTTGCCCCAGAATTCTGTTGAGAGAAAGTCGCCGCCGAAGAAAATTTTTTTCTAATTTTCGTTTTGTTGGAGATGTCTGACCATATTACTAGACTACAGCGACTACCAGCGGTCCTAAAAGCCTACATAATGCATGTAAGCGTTGAAATTCAGTCTAGAAGTCGTGTCGAACATTTGAACCATGTTCTCTTCTACACTTGATGGCATCCACAGATTTTTCAAAAGAATAAAAAAATGTATACGATATTTCACACACAGTTCTGTTTTTTTTGTTTTTTTTTTTTTTTAATTTAGAAATACCAAGCGCTTTATGAAAGACCCTATAATAATTCGTAAGAGTAGGAAGTTTTGTAGGTGAACACGAAGGTCGTACTTTATTTAAAATTTTTTTGCTATTTTTGCATTCGCAATTGTTTAAAATGTTGAAGGAGGAAGCCATTGATGGTTTTCTGTTTTTTTTTGCTTACAGTGTCGTACATGCAGCTTAAAGTTACATTATATTGTTGTTATATTCATTGTTTTTGTTTTTGTTGTTGTTAATAATAGAAGTTATGATGTTGTTAAACGTACACAACATTGTTCATACATTATTGCTGTTGCTGTGGTTGTTGCGCTCTCTGTTTACTTTGGTGAGTATAGTGATATGGAGCAAATTTTGAAGCAAGAAAGAAACTACGATGCAAAAAAAATGTGTTTAATACAAACAAATTTATTGCATTTGTTTGAATGTGAATGTGTTTGCTGCTGACAATACAAACTTACAGTTTTTAATGTCATCGTACCCACATGCATTCGAATGTTTCAAATACCAGTAATCGGGTGCGATAAACAAAATGAATGAAAATTATTTTTGGTGAATATTAGAGGTTAACCATGCTTAATTAACACTTAACGTTTACAATGTATTTTACATACATACATACATACATATTACAGGCGAACATGTGGTTATGTGGTATGACGTATGATTATGGCTTTAGGATTATAAGATATTCAGCGATAATTTCAATAAATTGAACAGGGAACACAAGAAAAAAATCATTTAATTATACTGCTGCGTTTATTAATTAACTTAACAATCGGCATATTTATGCCAACCACATACCACAATTTTGTTAAAAATCATAAAAAATTAAAACTTCTGAATGATATTTAAAATGAGTATGTATTTATGTATTGAAGTTATTGAATTATTAAGTGTGGAACAGAATAGTCGCTGTAGTATAACGTAACAAATAGTGTTGCAAGTAATTCAAATTGGTGTCAACAGAATACATAGTTATAGTAGTTGCTGTAGTAAGTCCAACAGAATATGTAGTTACAGCCGTCGCTGCAGTAGAAGATGAAGCGCAGCAGAATACGTATTTGTAGTAGTCGCTAAACTCGCAACGGAGACAACAGAGTTGATACTTCTTACGAGGAAGCGTATACCGCTGGAAATTGACATATCGATATGCGACACCACTTTGACGACGCAGAAAGTAGTCAACTATCTTGGCATTCGACTGTACCCTAAACTGACATTCTAGGCTCAGATTCAACACGCTGCAACCAAAGCCGCTAAGGTTACCTCCTAACTTAGTAGGTTTATCGGCAATACGGAGCAGGTCCTGTACAGAGCAGATGCAGATTAATGGTGGCAGTTACGAGCTCTATTCTACTTTACGGCAGTGAGATCTGGGCAGAGGCATTAAAGGCCGACTGTCAAATGAAAATTATATCATCATTTATACAACGAACAGCTACACTTAGGGTGGCATCGGTACTGGTAATCAGTGGTGTAATTCCTACAGGTATATAGGCAAGCGAGAGGAAAAGGGTGTTGGAGACTAAAAACGTGCACGAAGCAGAAAATGTCAACGACGCCAGAAAGCGAACCATACAACACTGGCAAGAGAAATGGAACACTAAAACAATGGGTAGAAGGACGGCGAAACTTCTACCAGATATTACCCGCTGGATTGAGAGGAAATTTGGTTAGATTAATTACTATTTAACACAGCTGTTACCCGGACACGGTTACTTTTGTAAATATCTATTTAAAATGGGGGAGATGACAGGACCAAATTGAATTTATTATGATGCCTTGATTGATGATGCGGAACACACTTCCTTTCATTGTGAGAGATTGAGTTTAGAAAGAACGAATCTTGAGGCCAAAGTCGACGTCTGTACTGTCGAAAACTTCTGCGATATACTTCTGAACAGCGAAGAAAATTGGAATAGCACAGCCAGTTACACTGAAGCCTTGTTGAAATCTAAAAAACTTGACTTGGATAAGATAATTAGAATGGATGTTTAAACACCTTCTTAAACGACTTCCCCTACGGTGCTGTTAGGAACATTTACTACGCTTCAGCTTCTTTCACAGCGACTCCTATAACTATGTATTCTGTTGATACCAATTTGAATTGCTGTTTTTAACTTTTGAAAGCTGGCAGCAATAGTAGTTGCGTTATACTGCAGTGACTATTCTGTTTCACACTTAACTTTAATCTTTTGTGGTCTTTTAATGTTGATTTGTTATTGTAATTTGATCTTCGTTTCTTTCTTCATATTTACAGAATAAATACTAAGTGTTCTCGTAATAATACTTTTGAGGAAGAATAAAAGAGCCTCAACAACTTCAGATATACAACAGGCTAACTCCTACGGGACCTATCACCAATTCTAATCAATCCCCTTAAGCACTCACAGTGTGTAAAAGATGCCAATAACTTTTCGTATCAGACGGGTCAATCTTGCGGCGGTAGATGTGAAGACCGCCGGTGATTGACGGTACTTGAAACCGTGTAAAACACTCACATATTGGTCAGAAGCGTGTGATATGTTCTAAGAAATCTGTTGTTATCGTTTTAATTAACAAATGTATCGCTAAAGCCAATATATTTCACCATACCTCCATAATTAACTTGACTAGCCAAGTTAACTTCAGTATTTTGCATATTGCCTACACATTCTTACTCTCTTCGACTCTCCTACCAGAACAATTCAAATGAAATGAAATGTGAAGCTTCAAAGCCACTTTTTTCTTGTAATTTTTTGAATATTCTTTGTAATTCCCTCTTCCGTTTGTCTTTTTGTTTTTCTCTAAAGTATCTCCCTAACAATTTTGGGGCCTACGTACATAAATCAAAAAAAGAAGCACAAACTGAACTGAAATGTTGTTTTTTTACATCAGCATGTATGCATATGCGTAGCTAAGCAAGTGTAAAATTGTAAATACCATCCAGCAATTGTGCTGCTGCAGTAAAAAGTAATTGAAAAAGGTTTTTTGCTGTTGCTGTCTGTTTTTTTTAACAAAGAATGCAAAAAATTCTCTATCGTTTGACAAATATTCACAGAAATTTTGCGTTTTTTTTAGTAGTAGAATAACGGCACATAAAAACTAAAAATGGAACAGAAAACAAGGAAACAGGTTGCCATTCATGCGTAAGAAAAATGCAATTTCAGTAATTCAACCCAAAAAAAAAAGGAAAAAATAATAAAATAAACAGAGACAGCTGTTTGCCTTTATAAAAAGAGAAATTATCGAACAAGAGTCTTAAAAAAACAGTTAAGCTTGAAGGAATCTGGGTTAAAAACATTTTTTCACATTGTTAGCCAATTTTATTTCCCCTTGAATTGCTTTTAATTTAAATGTACTTGAGTGTTAAAGGCCCCCTTTAGCTGTATGTGTTGAAAATCATTTTTCCATTTCCTTTAAGAACGCCTTTGAAAGTTTACATACATACATAATTGGTCAGTACAACCCACTACACAGGATTACCCGCTAGTTTCTCACACCACTTATGCTGTGTGTGTTAATTTTATACATGAGTGGTGGGACATACAGTTTAAAGTCGACGCCGAACGACAGATTTTTGAGAAACTTTTCATGAAAAGGAAACTTTGGAAGCTTGCTGAAAGCTTGCATAGTATACCACTTTGAATTCTCAAGTAAAAATTTAGTTACAGTAAAGACGACAACAGCGGCCCTTGCTGTAAACCTGCTGTAATATGTTTAAGAGATGATAATTCGGCAGTTCACACAAGCCGTTGTATCGTTGTATACATTGTATTGTTGGACGACTATACAACAGTGATTGCTTGTTGTTGATAATTTTCATATAAAAATCCGATACACTTATACACATTTCTTCCATATATTTTTGGAAGTTGTATTGGTTTCATGCTATCAGTTTATGCAAATGCCAGTAATCAAGAAGAAGAATAAAAATACAAAATATTTTCTATGTAACTTGAGTGAACAATTAACATTTCAAAATTATAATTGTTCGCACAGATAATTAATTAATTTACTTTTTTCCGTAATATTTTTCATTTTGTTGGTTGAAAATCAAATTATGAATACTAGTCTTCTTCTTCTTATAGTTTTTTTGACGTTTGGAATACGAAATACACAATACAGCATAGCATTGAGCGTTCATAAACAAAAAGTGTATTCAATACAACATACACGATACAAAGTCGTGTGAATTAGCCAAATGTATTGTTAACCTCTAAGTTAGGTTAAGTTAGCGGTGTTGGCTCCCATCAATACTATATTAACTTCTATATTAACTAACTATATTTACTATATTAACTTCTATATATAAATAATAATACCAAATATCTATAATAATAAAAAAATGAATTTATAATACAATAATAATACTAATACTAGAAGTAGGAACTACCCTAATGTAAAATAATATAATTAATAAAGTAGCGTTAAGGTAAATGAACAAATAATATGAGATACAGGTAGTCCAAGGTTAGATAAAGCAACGGAGTTGCTGAATACATAATACAGTTAGGATTAAGTACATAGAATAAGTTAGATTTAAGAAATATGAAATAAATGAATTCAGTTGAACTAGTAAACTAAACGACTTCGGTCTTTTCATTTAAATTTCGAATATTTTTGGTCTTGTTCGCGAGTGTTCTTTTTTTTTAAATTCATGAAGTGTCTAATTTTACATTAAATTATAAATTATTTAATTTAATATTCGCCCTTAAAAAAGATTAAGGGAACAACAAGCGGGCATCTTCACAGGCAAGATCACTCGGAGACCCAAAAGGTAAGCCCCTTGCCATGATCCGTTAGTGGTGGGTTTGAATCACCCCCAAGCTCCGGATGAAACCATTCAGTTCCCTTAGTAAAACGTTGGCCACCACAAAGGGAGATGTATTGAGAGATGACTGTGGGAACATCATACTACTTTGGAGTTGTAGTCTGAGTGAATTTTCTAACTCGAGAAAGTTTCAAGTTGCCGCCACCGCCCACCCTCCAAACACAATATAAATGAGAATTCCTTTTGGATTTTGCTTGGGTGCTGAACAACTAAAGAATTAAGTATTAACAAAAAAGCATATGTAATTGTACACCAACGATTGTAGCTAACAGTGTAGGGTGTAGAGATAAATTCAAATGTAGCTAGTAAAGGCAAAACACTCAATGTTAAATAGAATAACAGAGCAATGTTATGTGTTCAACAGAATTTACAATAAGTATACATATGGTATTAGAAACCGATCGGTGAAGTATATCTTCCACTACAAGAAAGTCATAATTGCTCATTACAACCCTTCAGTCAGGATTAAAATTTAGCTTCTCACACCACTAATATTATGTGCGTTAATTTTATACATGAGTGTCGGGACCTACAGTTTAATGTCGATTCCGAACGCCAGATTTTTTTGAGAAACTTTTCATGTCCTTTTTACTCTCAGAGTATTTGCCAAAAATTTCCAGGGAGGCAGTAGCCCAAGAAATATTTTTTTATTTTTCGTTTTGTTGAAGATGTCTGATCTGGGCTTTGGGGCTCACGTCCAATAAACCAACGCAATACCTACTAAACTACCGCGACCTTAGCATATTCATTTAATAAATTCAGGTAAGGTGCCGGATCGCCCTTAAAGGAACAGGTTCCACTTAGGCCAACATTTTGGCACATGCTGATACCACAATCAATTCCACTCCGGGATTAAACATTCCCCAAAGAAAATCAACCCGAGTTCATAATAAATCTTACGCAGCTAACTTTACATTAGAGAACCCGGTAAGAAATATCAGAAAGTAAAATGTTAAAAACCTACTTCTCTTTATAAGGTGAAAGACAGTCTCTTTCTGCTCCTCAGAACCACAGCTCCTACAGAAGTCATTTGCCGGAATACCAAGTCTTTCCACACGTCTACCAAAAGGGCCGTGGCCCATAAGAATTTTTATTGTGTGATAAATGTCCATGCGATTTAAGTATAGAAGTGAGTAGTTCCTTTTTCTTATACATACCTGTCTAGCAGTAGGGCGCGTACCCTCTGGCTGTCAACTAGATTAAGATTTCCTTTAATAAGTATGGGTAACGTTTAAGTTAACTGGGGTAATCGAAATACCTATGTATGCCCTGTAACATGTCTGGAGATTGCAAGCTCCGTACCGACCCCGGCCAACCTATTTATCTCAGATATCCTCGAAATTCATGCACAAGAACGGAAGTTGAAACTAAATATACCACAGTTCACCCTGTCACTCATCTTTGAGCCATCAGCGTAAGTGTCAAGGATTTCATCATTGGGGCCCTTCAAATCTTCTTTTTTGTGCAAGGAATGAATATTAAAGATGGCTGTAGTGTAGTAGGTAGTCTTTTGGCTTATTAGACATGAGGACAAGGCTCAAACCCTGGCGCAGACATCTCCTACAAAAAGACATATGAAAAAATATTTTCTTAAAAGACTTCTTCTCTGACAAAAACTCTGAATGAAAAGTTTTCCAAAAAAAAAAATTGCTCTTATTGATGAAATTAACACACACAACATGGGTGGTGTGAGAAACTAGGTAGTAATCCTGACCGAAGGACCAATTATGTAAATAAGTAATGAACATTGGAGCCAGTGTATAAAGCTCAAAGGTGACAGGCTATATTGAGCAGTCAAATAATTTGTTATCCAAATATCTGTGTTTCATTCAAAATCTCAAAACCTTATCAAACGCCTAAAAAGCGGATCAAAGAAATTGCATCAAATTTTGTGTAAAAAATTGTATTAAATATTCAAAACGTGCTTTCTACCAGTGTAATAGATTTTTGTTTTGAAAAGGTACTTTTTTTGGTACTTTTCCGTAATCCAATTATAATCCTTATAAGGTAAACAATTTTTTATTGCAGATTTTTATCAATCTTATCGACAGAATTTTTTCTACAACACAAAAATACTTTCTTTTCATTAATTTTAATTCTGATACTTTTTTACATCTTTTTCGACTTTTATCGACTGATTGGTATACTTTTTTAAGGTACGTTTTTTTGTACAATACAAAAGTACTTTTTTCATTAAATTTAGTTCTGGTACTTTTTTAACTTTTGTGGACTTTTATTGACTGATTGGTATAATTTTTTAAGGTACTTTTTGTACGATACAAAAGTACTTTCTGTTTATTACATTTAATTTTGGTACTTTTTTAAATTTTATCGACCGACTGGTGTAATTTTTAAGGCTTTTTTTACAACGCAAAAGTACTTTCTTTTTATTAAATTAAATTTTGGTACTTTTTTTAAATTTTATCGACTTTTATTGACTGACTGGTATAATTTTTAAGGTACTTTTTTGTACGATACAAAAGTACTTTCTTTTTATTAAATTTAGTTCTGGTATAATGTTTAAAGTACTTTTTTGTACAACATAAAAGTACTTTCTTTCTATTAATTTTAATTTTGGCACTTTTCTAAATTTTATCGACAGATTGGTATAATTTTTTAAGGTACATTTGTTTGTACAACACAAAAGTGCTTTATTGTTATTAAATTTAATTTTGGTACTTTTCTAAATTTTGTATTTTTTTAAAATACTTTTTTGTACAACACAAAAGTACTTTATTGTTATTAAATTTAATTTTGATACTTTTCTAAATTTCATCGACTGGCTGGTATAATTTTTGAGGCACTTTTTTTGTACGATACCAAAGTACTTTCTTTTTTAATTTAAATTTTGGTACTTTTCTAAATTTTATTGACTGACTGGTATAATTTCTAAAGGTACGTTTTTTTGTACAACACAAAACTACTTTCTTTTTATTAATTTTAATTCTGGTACATTTCTAAATTTTATCGACTGACTGGTATAATTTTTTAAGGTACTTTTTTGTACAACACAGAAGTACTTTCTTTTCATTAAATTTAGTTCTGGTATAATGTTTAAAGTACTTTTTTGTACGACATAAAAGTACTTTCTTTCTATTAATTTTTAATTTGGTACTTTTCTAAATTTTATCGACTGATTGGTATAATTTTTTAAGGTACATTTGTTTGTACAACACAAAATTGTTTTATTGTTATTAAATTTAATTTTGGTACTTTTCTAAATTTTGTCGACTGACTGGTATAATTTTTTAAGGTACTTTTTTGTACAACACAAAAGTACTTTCTTTTTATTAAATTTGATTTTGGTACTTTTCAAAATTTTGAAATATTGCTAATATTTTTGTCATTTTTCTTATAAAAAAATACTTTTTTATGTACAAATATCTGCTCTGATGCAAAAAGTACTTGTTGCTGAGTGCCAGTCATTTTTAATTTAAATTTTGACAATTTTTTGTTTCAAAAATTCATTGAAATTTTATATTTCAATACAACAAAATTTTCTTGTGCTTTAAAATTAAAAAAAACCTAGAAATTTAAAAAAATAAAAAAAAAATAGCAAAATGCGCATTTATCCTACAGCAGACATTGACCACTATTGGGAAATTCCCTCTTCCTGGTCCATGTACTGTCGAACGCCAAATAAATCTTGGCATCGTAAACAGCATCAAGGCAAGCATTCTGTCGCACATTGGTGTGATTTGAAGGGTGGCAAAATGGATTTGATAAGGAATAAGGATTTACATATAAAGAGCTGGCCGAATACGCGCATACGTCTTGAGGCTTGTTTGCCTCAGTACTATTGTGTGGGTAATCGTTTTATAAGTTTGGAAAAATATAATCCAGTCGGCTACAAGTGTCGATTTTTGCCTTTGAATTTAATCGAAACCCGGGCCATTAATGAGTATGATGCAGAAAAGAGAAAAAAGGCCCGTTTAAAAGAAAAGGAAGCAAATCGATTGGCTAAGGAGCAAGCTTCAGGACAAAAGACTAAAACGAGAGCTAAGAGTTAGTCGGGGGCACCTAAAGACTCTTTCAACTTCCAAGTTCATGTCATGGAAAATATAAATTTTAAAAATTTATTATAAAAAAATGTACTTCTTTACCTTAGTATTCTTTATAAAGAGTCACAAAAGCGTTCTTTGGTACCCAAAAAAAAGTACTTTTTTAATTTAGTACCCAAGTTCTTTGTTTCTTGTTATAAAGTTTGTAATGTTTCTGTACAAAATTGATCTGCGTTAATAAAAATAAAAAATTATTCGATTTATTATTTAAAGAAAAAGTCCCTTAAGTTTTTAGTACTAAAAAGAGTACTTTTTTATTTTAGCAAAAAAAATTCTGTTCCGCATTTTTTGTACCATGGACTCTAATGATGACTGATATGATGATGAGGTTGATGGCGTATCCAAGGTATGTAGGTAAATTAATTAAAAGGTACTTATGAAGTTTATTACTTAGAAATTTAGTACTTAGAAGTAAAATTTACTTAAGTAGGCCAAAAAAGTCACTGTTTGTTGTGGATTTTACGCAGACGACGTCACTGGTCCATGTTTATTTGGTTTTTTTGACATTTAACTGAAGGCCAACAATTCGTGCAAATTTTCCCAAGTCGTCTAAGTTTGCCTACATGTTGGAGCTTTTCTGGGAGAGTAGGCGAATACCACGTACATTATCCAAATCCTGCAGTTATCGTGAGAAATTTCATGTGAAACGTTTTCCTTCTAAATAGACTTCGGACTTGATATTGAATAGCCGTTGTGGCTGGTGGTATACTTGTTTTATTCGAGTAAAAGAACTCCGTTGTGAAGAACAGAGAACTGTATATCCTCTAACATAGTTCTGATGATTCGAATTATTTTCTTGGGTAGTTGTAGACCATATCTCGCACACACTTTGTTTTATTATTATTGAAGGCTGGGAAACGCTGGAGACGCCTGATATAAATAAGTTAAGGGTTGCATATTTCATATACAATTTCCATTTGCATTTGGATTTAAAACAAATCATCTTTCAATTATTAACAAAATTAATAAGAACAAAATGAATTAAAATTCATAATAATATTGATATTCAATAATTCAGTCGTTTTTAATACAAAGTGTGTATGGGGAGTATATGTGGCTAGCATTTGCTTTAAATGCTGACAAAATACAATACAATTTGCCCATAAGGTTGTAATAATAATTCATTATAAATGTCTTTATGCATTACCTGGTGTGTAATTAATTAAACACAAGCATGTTCACTTATACAGTGGACAGCATAAGTCAAGGTATTCTAATTTATACAAATATTTTATGAAAATGTTTTATTAAAGAATAGAATAAATTAAAAGAAAATATAAAATTTTAGAAATTATAACTGCAAGTTCATACAGTTATTTATATTGTTACGTTTTTACCATTTAAAAACGATTAAGATATGAGCTCGTAGATTGCAAATAAAATAAAAATAAATTTATGTTTAATTTTAATTAAACTTCTTTATTATTCGCATAATTCTGTGTGCCACTGTTCACAACTTTATGTAAACAACAACAATTGCCTTTTTCTCTATTGTTATTCCTCTGTTTATACCCTTTCCATAAACAACATCAATTACTAGACATTTATTCGACAGATCTTTGTAACGGAGATCTTCAAACCACAACTACTCCCTTCAAACACATCACGTCTTCACACAAGACTGACTAAACTTTTATTAACTCAGTCGCCTGCTTTGCCGTGCCTTTTATATGGCCTAGTAAACAGTCTGTTGAGTGTTCTTGAAGGCGAATGTTCGTGACTTCGCCTTATCGAAATTTCTATAAATGTAAACATCATTGTTTACATTACACATCATTGTTTACATTTATTCTTGTAATGTTGTCTGTATATTTTTGCTTAGATAGGTAGGTAGAAGTGGCTATCCCCTCGATGGAGTCATGAGCGGACACACTTAGGCCGCACACAGGGCCCATTGTGATACCACGGTTTTCACACAGCGAACCACGCTGAGTTTCCGATGAAGCGACTCAGACTGCCAATATCCATGCATGACAGTTCATCTAGGTCCTCCATGTAGTAGGCACCCAGGTGTCTCTTTCTCTTCTGACCAAGTGCCGGGCATGTGCACAGTAGGTGAAGAATAGTTTCATCCCTTTTCTCATCTCCATAGCTGCTGCAGAAATCATTCGCGAGGTGTCCAAGACCAATACGCCTCGCATGCGTTCCTATAATACAATGCCCCGTAATAACCTCGATAACAGCGTTGATCCTGCTTCTTTGGAGTTTAAGCAGAGTCGCCGTGCGCATCCTATCCAGCCTTGGCCAGATTTTTTGCGCCGTTATGCCCTTATCCAAAGCTGCCCACCTACTGTTGACAAGCTCCACGATTGCATTGTCAATTATAAGCCTGCAGGTATCCAAAGGGATCCCCAATTTAGAAAATTCATCAGAGAGTTCGATGGTCGTGCTCCTTCTGCTCTGCAGTTGCCGGCAATATCTCTATATCTCGGTACCCATGTGATACAAACATCATATCGTTTCGCCAACTCATTGAGACATCTGCGAAAGTCGTACATCGTCTTGGAGATTATTACACTAGAATCCAATGCCCTGATGGCCGCTTGGCTATCGGCTATTTTTGTTTACTCGTTTACCATTTTTTTATGCTGGTGTTTGTTATATTAAGCAGTACGATAATTTGTAAACAGGTTTGTTTACTGCATTGTTTTGTTTTGTAAACAGTCTGATAAATGTTCTTGAAGGCGAGCGTTCATGACTTTGCCTTCTCTAAATCTCTATAATCGTTGTTAATGTTTATTATTGTAGTGTTGTTGGTATATTTTTGTTTACTTGTTAACATTTTGTATGGTGGTGTTTGCAGTACGATAATTTGTAAACAAGTGTGTATACTTGGATTGTTTTGTTTTTGTAGCTTTTGTTTATAATTTTAATGTTAAACGATGTAAAAGCAAAACACCAGTATCTAGATTTTTCATTTTCGTAACAAAATAACTTTTGTGTACAACTGTAAGTGTAAATAATGCACAAACTCTTATGAAATATAAATAATGCAGCACATTTATCAAGTACTTTAGGAGTCAAAAGATAATTAATTTAAATTATACGGTGTGCATTAGACATCACCTCATGAGATCATGTGGCATTAGAATGTTTACTGACTGTTTCAATATGGAATCCATTTATTAAGTTATATATGCTTAACAAATACTGGGGATGCTTTCATTTTATAATTTTAAATGGAAAAGTAAACGATATCTTATTCAAAATATTCATCATTGCTGGTTACGTATCTTACTACAGCATTATAAGCCACATTTAATTTTCTTAAGACGGCCAGAATCACAGGAGGGGCAAAGATTTCCCCATGCGTACAAAAGTACTATACTTATTAAATGTACTGTATCATAAAATGCAAATCAGGAAAGATAAGTAATTTAGTTTCAAAAATAACCATTGCAGTGATTGAAAATAAATTTCTTCAACAATTCCTGTAATAGAGATGTACAGTGAGCGTCAAAAGAAACTGTACATTAAAAAAAATATATAATATCAATAAATTACCGTTATTTTTAGTTTAAAATTGTTTCATTGTCATTTTTAAAAATTGAAACCAAAAAAAATCGAAATATTGTGAAATTTATTAGGGCACTCTCCTTAAGTGGAAAAAAGTTGAGTTTGGTGATTGAATTTCACGAAATCTCTCCCACAATGTCGAGGATTTGGATAATGTGCGTGGTATTCACCTACTATCTCAGAAGAACTCCAGTACGTAGCTGAACTTACAAGACTTGGGAAAATTTTGCTCACATTGCTGGCCTTCAGTTAGGTTTAGGTTAGAGGACGAGTAGTTGCCAATGAGACAAGTACAATACTCGGAGGTCAAATTGACCCATTGTAATACGTCCTAAAGGAGAGGGGATAATAAAGCAGATAGGGAAAGGAAGAGGAGGTAGGAAAGGAAGGATAGGGAGACGTTGAAATAACACAGACTAGCAAACACAAGAACGCAACTGCACCATTGAAGCCCTGGCACATCCCAACAAACTCAAACTATTAATGAGTCTATGGATAGTCGTAGTCTAGTAGGTAGTGTGTTGGCTTATTGGACATAAGGCCGCGGTTCAAAGCCCCAGGTCAGCCAGCAAAACGAAATTTGAAAAAAATATTTCTTCGGCGACATCCTCTCAGCAGATTTCCGGCAAAACATCTGAGAGTAAATAAAAAATGGCAGTGAAAAATTTCTCCAAAATTTGTCGGTCGGAATCGACTTTAAAACTGTAGGTCCTTCCACTCATATATAAAATTAACGCACCCAACATAAGTGATGTGAGAAGCTAGGTCGTAATCCTGACTGAAGGTTCGTAATGGCCAGTTATGTATGTATGGAGAGTCGTAATGTCGGCATTGGACAAAGTGTCCAAACCTTAAAAAGTGTACAACCTCAACCTACTAAAGGCTGGACAGTTAGTTCCAACTTCTCCTCGTCGCAGCATACCCTGCAATAGCCCAGCTGGGATCTGTTGCAGATCTTTGTGTGCGATCTAATCTCGCAGTGCCCTGTAATAAACCCAGTAACTTACCTCACACTGGCCTTATCTAAGCCCAGCAGCCACTCTGTTCTTTCACTGTCAATAGTAGGCCATAGACACCTAGACACATACCAACCCTATCCATTCCCCTAAACGAAATATGAAAAATATTTCTTCTGCGACTGCCTCTCAGGAGATTACTGGAAAACCCTCAGACAGTAAAGTAAAATTGGCATAAAAAACTTCTTTAAAAATCTCTCGTTCGAAGTCGACACTCACGGATAAACACAACAATGGGTGGTGTGAGAAACTAGGTTATAATCCTGACTAAAGGGTTATATGTACATATGTAAGTATATAAGTGGCACACCCAGTTCGATTAGCGAGTGTTTCGGAAGAAGTGTAGCTGTTCTGGCAAGTTCATTGGCTCTACAGTTGCCTGGAATGTGTCTGTGTGTATCCCAGTAACCCTGACAATTGAGAGGTTGAAGCGTCTAGAGATAATGTCGAGACAACGGCGACACTCTGTAACGAGTTTAAAGAGAGATCTAATAACAGATCTTGGTTATCAGTAAAGATTGAGATATACGGGTGATAGAAGCACAATTTATGAGCATCCATTAAAAGGCCACCGCCATTATCATTTGTTTTAAATTTTTTCTTTTTAAGTATGATGTGAGCGTAATCCTTCTGTTTAATAGCCAATCATGTAAACATCTTGTAAAAGTTTTAAGAAGACTCTGGCATCTTGCAGGCAGTATGTCATTCCATGCCACTTGACGTCTTAAATATTTAAAAATTTTTTGTTTGTTTTTCATGTACACTTTATCAGTATGCCTATTAAACTTTTAAGTTCACCCGCAAAAAGTTCATGGCTAATAAGACTTAAAAAACTTTCATTTGTTTCTGTGTCCCGTCGTCTACTATTTCAGTCATGTAACACACACACTTCACTTTGGCTAAAAATTGTTGATTCGACTTACAGTCACAAAGTTGTTTTGAAAAGAAAAGAAAAGAAAATTGCGATTTTCCATGAGAATTCACATGGAGAGTGAAAAGAAAGCGTAAAGTAAACAAAACCTGCAGTAGGCAGAAATACCTGAAGTCAAATATATGTCTGGTTTGGTTGTAAAATAAAGCCAGAAGAGTAGAAAAATAAATAAAAATGTTGCATCGTTTCAAATTGCAATTCAAACTTTAATTTTCTAGTTGTTAAGTTAAGTAAACCATGTCATAGAGGCGGCCACCGAATTTAACATCATTCTGAGTGTTATCTTGCACTTGCCTAGACACGAATGTGTTCATGCCTTAACGTAACTGTTAACCACAACCTTTAAATAAAACTTCAGTTCCTATAATGGCAACATATTGTTACGTTCTTGCCTTTTAAAAACGTTTACAATAAGAGCTCATAGATTACAAATAAAATAAAAATAAATTGGAGATCAGTTTTAATTAAAATTCTTTATTATTCGCACAATTCTGTGTGTCATTGTTCACAACTTGATGTAAACAACAACAATTGCTTTGTTTGTTATTCCTCTATTTACACTCAACAATTCCTATTGAATTGTTCGGCAGACCTTTGTAACGGAGATCTTCAAACCACGATTACTCTCTTCAAACACACCGCGTCTTCATACAAGACTGATTGATCTTTTACTAACTCACTCGTCTGCTTTGCCTTGCCTTTTATATGGCAGGGTAGACAGTCTGCTGAATGTTGATGAAGGTGCACGTTCATGCCTTTGCCTTCTCTAAATCTCTATAATCGTTGTTTACATTTATTCTTGTAGTGTTGTTTGTGTAGTTTTGTTTACTTGTTTACCATTTTTTATGCTGGTGTTTGGTGTTATATTAAACAGTATGATAATTTGTAAACAGGTTTGTCTGCTGCATTGTTTTGTTTTTGTAGCTTTTGTTTATAGTTTTAACGTTAAACGATGTAAAAGCAAAACACCAGTATCTAGATCTTCCTATTTTCGTAACAATTGAGTACCAAGACTTGATTGAATGTTCATCTGAATAATCAGCTGCTCTGATCCTATTGATCTTACTGTCCCAGCTATAAATTGTAAAACATTTGCTTGCGATGGTCCCCTAAATTTTCAAACAAAAACTGAATGTAAGGGCAAGTGCAAAAATAAGGTCCCAGGTCAGTCAATACGTAAGCAAACAAGTCTGCTAGAAGGAGAACTTATACGACAATGCTGTGGCCTGAAATCTTCTGTGGAAGGTACACTCAATGGAATGGAAAATAAAGAGAAGCAAAGACTATTCCCAAATCAAATGGTTTTGAAGCAATCAAATCTTTTGTTGATAAATTAACAATAAGAGACGATCTAAGTCATGCATTACAATATTCATTAATAACCTGCTCTTAGTTATTCTTGCCGCGGCCTACTAGGTAGTGTGTTGGCTTATTAGACGTGAGGCCACGGTTCAAACCGCTCAGGTCGGACATCTTTAATAAAACGAAATATTTCTTCGGCAACTTCAGCTAACAAGATTTCTTGCAACAACTCTGAAATGGCTATGCTACAAAAGTGCATTCAGTTCTTTTCTTATTCATACACGTTCAGCAGAGTCTAGAAATATCGCTCGTACCCTCCTGATGTCAAAAAACTTGAAAATTTAACGTAAACAATATTTCTGGACCTGTAAACGATAAAGGGGCCCCTGTAGTCTCGTGGATAGTGTGTTAGCTCATCAGGCGTGAAGCCACAGTTCAAACCCCTGGTCAGATATATCGAACGACATGGAAATATTTATTCGATGATTGCAGCCTCTCAGAAGATTTCTGGCAAAAACTCTAAGAGTTAATAAAAATTGCCATGAAAAGCTTCTCAAAAAAATCTGGCGTTCGAAATCGTCATACACAACAGAAGTGGTGTGAGAAGCTAGGTTGTAAGCCTGACAGGAGAGTTGTAATGACATGGCATGTTGTGTATAAGGGGTGGAAAGATTTAACTTTATTGCCTCAGCAACTGTGGTATCGTAATGGGCCCTGTGTGCCGCCTAAGTGTGTCCGCTTATGACTCCATCGAGGGGGCAGCCACTTCTACCTACCTACCTACTAGGGATGCCAAACGGGATTGATTTTTAAAAATCCCGGGATTCGGGATTTTGAAATCCCGATCCCGAAATCCCGGGATTATTCGGGACAATTCGGGATCGAAAAATCCCGAAATATCCCGGGATTTCCCGAAATATTCCGCGATTTCGGGATTTCCTCTTAATAAAAAAAGCTAAAAACAATTGTTTTACTAAAAATTTCATTAATTTTTGATCTTTATCACAATACACATGTTATAAAATAAAAAAATAAAATAAAAAGTAACTAAAATAAAAATAATTCATCTGGGTCTCCAAACATACATCAACACATTAGTGAAGAAACTAATATTTCATCGAAGAGCCTTAATTTTGATACAAACAAAAACAACCTTTCGCTGAAAAACATTTTTCGCAATCTACACTTGTGAGCAAAATGGTTTCAAGATAGCTATATGCAGAGTAAATTATTCACCTCTAACACCTCGTGATTCAATCAAATCTATTTCTTTAGAAAGTTGATTGTCTAAACCATCAGCTGTATTAACAGATTTTATTGGACTTCGGGGGCAACGTTTAACTTTTTAACAATGGAAGTTGGGTTCTTATGTCGAGTGATATAGAATATTCACTTCATTGTTGAATGACACACTTGAAAAACTATTTCATGTAATAGTAAATAAGAAAAACAATGCCGTAGACTCAATATTTTTCTTACTTTATAAAGTGTATATGTATGAATTTACAATCCCGAAAATTCCCGGGATAAGTTTTAAAAAATCCCGGGATTCGGGATTTGTGAATCCCGAAAATCCCGGGATTTTGTGATTCGGGATTTCCCGATTGGCATGCCTACTACCTACCTATTGCCTCAGATCTCGACCACTCTACTTTAATTTATCAACGAAATTATGGATCATCATTGCGTAATAATGAACTCAGTCTACTGAAATTTTTGAAAGAAATTGAAAAAAATTTTGCCTACTAGTGTGCGTGTGTGCGTATGATTAACATTTCTAAAATCTATTTTAATCACTCATACGTAGTGTATATACAAAAGAATTAATTTTCAAAACAATATCACGTATACGCCTACGATTAAAAACCATTTAAAAATGGGTCATAAAAACAACCGAAAATGTCTGAAAACAAAACAGTTAAGTACTGAAAACAATGATGTATTCAGTGATAGGCCTTATGCTCGATGTAGTGTAACAGACCAGAGTGTCTGGTGGAAATCGAACTCATGATCCTCACGCTAATAGTTTGACAGATAAGCAGGTCACCCACTTTTTTGGTGATAAATCGATATTTCTTTGCGATGCAATATATTGAAAAAGACATTGATGTGTTCTTTTGGTGTCCATCACTAGTGCAGATGTTTACAGCATATTTGGAGGATTGTAATGACTTCAGAATATATTGGGAAGATATTGAAGTAAAGATTGATTTTATAATCACTGAGGGACAATACAAATAAAACTTAATGAGAAGAGGATTATCTTTCATTAAAAAGGGCACAGAAGGACCATCACCTTAGTCTAGTAGGTCGGGTGTTGGCTTATTAGACACAAGGCCGCGGTTCAAACTACAAAATGTGTAAAAATATTCTTCGGGGACTTCCTCTCAGCAGATTTCTGGCAAAAACGCTGAGTGTCCAAATGAAAATTGCCATGAAAAGTTTGACAAAAAATCTGTCGTTAGAAGGCGACTTTAAACTGCAGGTCCCGCCACTTATATGGATAAACTTAACACACGCAACATAAGTGGTAAGAGAAGCCTCTTGCTGAACACAAATGAACACAACATTGTTACAAACGTACGTTTATTGCCACATTATAAGCAATACAGTATTTAACATAAATTTTCGCCACCATTTGAAATCCTATAAAAAAGCCTCAAATACTGACTGACTCTGTCCTCTGTAAATAGCAGTCAAGCGAATGGCAATCACTCAACTCCAATACAGTTAATGTTTGTGCTGGTGCTGGCATCGAATTGAAAAAGAACTACAATGTCCTCGTTGTGTGTATGTCAACAAAGAAAGAAGAATTCTGTCAGATTCCCCGTTTTGTGCAATTCTTTGTGCAACAGCACCAGCACCAACAAAGAAATGAACATTTAATATCAGTTTTCCTACTGCTGCTTAAGAAATGTGCAGAGAAAAATGGTTTAATTTAACACACAAAACAACCAGAGTCATAAAGGAGTGTAATGACAATGTGAAAAATTGTTGTACTCGCCCCAAACTTTATAGAGTATCCCTTTAATGCCCCCTCCCCAAGTCTATTGCTTCAATTTACTATAGAATTCTAGGCCCCCTGTCTAGTACATGATAAGCAGCCAACAGTTTCCTATTGGGATGTATTAATGCCCCCCTTCCCCATAAGTTCCAAGAATGTGTTCCGATTTTGTATACGCATCGCCACAGAATTTACATGTTGGGCTCGAACAAACCCTCATTTCAAATAAGGAAACACTGGGCCTACAAAGCCTTGTCAAAAGTTTTGATTACCTCAAATCCATTTGGCTGGTGAAAAGCATTTGCCTCTCTTTGTCTTTCTTTCCTTACAGTATACATACATACATACATACATACATATGTACATACATACGTACATACATACATTATAATCCTTCAGCCAGGAATACGACCAATCTTCTCACACCAATTATGTTGTGTATGTCAACTTCGAACGCCAGATTTTGTTAAAAAAGCTTTTCATGGCAATTTCTATTTACTTTTAGAGTTTTTGCCTTCAGGCTTAAGTAATGGCCATCTACCAGACTGCTCAATGGGTCCTCGTCAATGATGATCTTTTCACCCTTATGTCGATCTTCTTTGATAGTCAGGCTGCCAAAGGATCTCTTGCGAACATTGTGAATAACTCCCGAATCCTCAGGAAATGCCGCCTTTGTCTCGACCCTCATTCTGGGCGCTTCAGTGTCACACTTATCTGGATCCTTGGGCACAGTAATTTTCCAGGAAACTGCAGAGCCGATGAGCTCGCCAAGGCTGGTATACTACTTCCGGGATTCTCTTCAATCGACTTCGGGATGCCACTTACTTCGATTAAAATGACCATCGCGCGCAGATTCTTTCGAGATGCCAACCTATCCTGGGTCAATGAGGAGTCCTGCTCCACCACTTGCCTCACTTGGTCCTCGATGGATAGAAGGCGCACCAACTAGTTACTTGTACTTGGTCGTAAAGTCATCTCGGTCATAGTGGCCGTGCTTACAGGTCATTGTGTTATGGGAAGACACGCAGAAAGCTCCCATCTAATGACTTCTGCTGTGGGTGCAGATCCGCTAAGGAAGAGGAGACTGTTATCCACTTTCTTTTTTGTCAATGCCCATCTCTTGCGAGGTGCATATATAGGTCAAGGATATAGCTACATACATACATAGTTGGTCATTACAACTCTTCAGTGAGAATTACGACCTAGCTTCTCTTACCACTCATGTTGTGTGTGTTAATCTTTATACATGATTGGCGGGACCTACAGTTTAAAGTCGACTCCGAACGACAAATTTTTGAGAAACTTTTTCATGGCAATTTTATTTTACTCTCAGAATTTTTGCCAGAAATCTGCTGAGAAGAAGTCGCCGAAGAAATATTTTTCGTATTTTCATTTTGATGTCTGACCTGGGGTTTGAACCGTGGCCTTGCGGTCTAATAAGCCAACACGCTACCTACTAGACTACGGCGACTTCCAAGGATATAGCTTCGTTTATCAAACTTTCGTGCTGGTTTTCTAAACGTGGGGTAGTCGCTTTTAAATATGCAGCCCTTGCTCGGACCAACTTCTTCTTCTTCCCTGGTTTTAAGGAACTTGGTCAGTATAGAGACAACGTACACCTGTGGCGTTATAACGGGCCGCTATGCGTGCTCAAGTGAGCTTTTGGTATCAAAGCTGACACCCCAACCTACCTATCTAGAGTTTTTGGCAGACATCTTCTGAAGGGCTGCAGTTATCGAAGAAGTATTTTCATGTTGTTCGATGTATCTGACCAGGGGTTTTAAATGTGCCCGATAAACTAACACACTACCTACTAGACTACAGCAGCCACCTCATCGTTTACAGGTCCAGAAATAGTTGGATTGCTTGCGTTAAATATTACTCTGAAATATACTCTGAGAGTAAATAAAATTGCCATGAAAAAGTTTCTCAAAAATCTGTCGTTCGGAGTCGACTTCAAACTGTAGGTACCACCACTCATGTATAAAATTAACACACACAACATAAGTGGTGTGAGAAACTAGGACGTTGTACAATGGGTCAGTTCGATCGCCGGGTACTGTACTTGTCTTAATTGACAAGGACACGTCCTCTAAACTAACCTAACCTATGTTGGCCATAATCTAATTCTGTTAAGGAATACCCATTATTTCTTAAGATTCCTCAGCTACTCTCTGTTTTATACACGACTTGGTGTCCAAAACTTTGTGAGTCTTTACTAACAGCAGGAAAATTATAAGAAAATATTGCTTAAACAGAATCCATTAAAGTAGATGATAATATGAAGAAACACTTTGAAAAGACTACAAGAATACAAGACGGGGATAATGAAAAAAGCAACGAAAGTAATTGGCTTCAGTTGGCGAAAATCCAAGTCTAAAAAATATAATTTAATTATACCATCTTTAGTTACAAATATTCTCATATTTTTTTATTACATTCCCTACAAGAAACTCTAGCATGAGGCAACAAGACATTAGAAAAATAAGGCACATCAGTGGATATCGTTAAAGAAAACTTTCTCTTCATTCCTTAAGGCACACAGAAGTTAGACAAACCCCAACAATATTGACTGAAATTAGAACAAAAATTCTCCTTTTTCTTCTTTTTTATTGTTGTTGTTGTATAAAATCTTATGACTTTTTATGACACTTTTTTTTCGGCATTTTTTTAATGTCATGAAATGTTTATTCATTCTGAACAAAAATAATCCGACATGCTGCCAGCAGTTGCAGTAGATGATTGCCTGTGTCTCTTTATTATTTTCGTTTCAGTGTCTCATTTTGTTTAAACTTTTTCATTTGATATTCCCAACAGTTTATTATTTAATTTGGTTTTTAAGAAAAATTTAAATCGAATGGAGTTTTAAGAAAAGAAATAAACAACACGTTGCCATAAAGAAAATATTCAGGGTATTGCTCGAAGAGTCTTCCTGCAACTATAGCGGCAATGGATCAACAAAAACAGAAGAACACAGAACAGAACTTGCATAAACTTGCAAGAGAACTAATAAATAAATTATTAACACACACTACACTCTGTCACTCATCTTTAAGCCATCAGTCAAGGGCCATAGCTGCCAGATTTGACGATTTATTCCCTTATTTTGACGATTTTTAGAATCGTTTGTTTCGTATGACCAACACTCAGGGGATCGATGGCATTGTGTTGGGAACTATGTTTATGGACACTAGGCTTGTGTATATTTATACCATACGTAACAGGAAAGGCCTCTGCAGGGAATGAGTTCCACATACGAATAGTCCGACTAAAGAACGTATTTTTACTGTAATGCAGAGTGCGATCCATTGGCCAATCGACCACATACGGAAGTGGTGGCCGACAAGGACGAGCGTTACGTAGAAATATATGATTTTCGGGAAAAGTCCTCTTACTAGTTCGAGCAAAATCCTTCTGTCGAAGCAATAGAACAGTGAAACACAAACCACATTGCCACAATGCTCCAATGATTCAATGGAGTTGGATACACTACCGTCACGTAACGAGCTACTACGGCCTCTCTTGTACACGATCGAGAAACCTCAAAATAGACGTTGAGGCACCGACCCATACATAGGAGTTGGATTCCAGTCTCGGCCGTTTACAAATGGTGTAAATAGTAAGATCATAAGATCTTAAGAAGGAGGGTGCCCTGGTAGTCTAGAGGGTAGTGTGCTAGACTATTAGCGTGCGGGTCGTGGGTTCGATTCCCGCCAGAGACTCTGATCTGTGATACTACACCGAACATATGGTCAAGATACTCTGCTTGTATATAATTAGAATATAATTTGTAATTGTATTGTAATAAATAAATAAATCAGAAGGAACTGAAAAATGTGTCGGTTGAAGCCAACATTACACTGAATGCTCAGAATGCTCAGAATGCCAAAAGCTTTCTGTGATGCGTTTATGTGTCAATAAAGAATACTGGGATAGATTGTTTAATCCTTAAACATTTTTTTCCTGTAAATGATATAAAATATCTCCGTTTTTGGAAAAAAAAAATAATTAATATTTTTTCTGAAGATTTTTTGACGATTTTTTCCTCAAATATTTGACGATTTGATGCCTCAATTATCTGGCAGCTATGGTCAAGGGTCTAATTGGGAAACTCCGGACGTTCAGGCCAGAGCACACTGGCAATCAAATCAGCTGACTACCTGCGTTCTCTGACTAACAGTAGATGATGGTTGGTATGCGACTCCAGATCTTGCTTACGGTCCTTTTGCTGGTGCAAAGCAAGGTTAATCACACGATCTCAGTGGACAGTTCACTACATCTCCATCTAACATGATCATGCTCTCAAATCTCTCATGCAAAATGGCATGAACTGTATAAAATATAGCAGCACCGTTTTGTTGTAATCACATGTTTTCAGTGTCCAGATCATTTAATTCAGGCTGCTGACACTGATGGCCTCAGAGAAATATGTACCGATCATGCCGCCAAATCCAGATCCACACTAAACAGTGATTTCTTCGGAATGCATGACATGCTGATGGATCTCATGTGGATTGGTACATACATACATATATAATTGATCATTACAACCCTTCAGTCAGGATTACGACCTAGTTTCTTATACCACTTATGTTGTGTGTATTAATTTTATACATGAGTGTCGGAACCTGCAGTTTAAAGTCGACTCCGAAGGACAGATTTGTGAGAAACTTTTCATGGCAATTTGTATTTACTCTCAGAGTTTTTGCCAGAAATCTGCTGAGAGGAAGTCGCCGAAGAAATACTTTTTGTATTTTATTTTGATGTCTGGCCTGGGGCTCGAACCCTGGCTTTACGTCTAATAAACCAACACACTATCTACTAGACTACGGCGACTTCATGTGGATTGGTATCGTGAGAAATTGCGAAAATTTTGTTTGTTTACTTACCATTTTCTTCAGAAAATGGGGGCTTCATCGCTGGAGATGTGATTTGGATGATGCGAACATAACACCCGTTTTAACAGGCCAGTCGTACGGTTAATTAATGTGTCTTTAAGCCGTTTCTATCGAAAATATGACGAGAACTACTTTAGCCTTCCATAGGAATTATTACACACTGAAATTGATTGAAAGAAAACAAACATGTATTCATCATGTATTTATTTTATAAATACAAATGCAACACAATAGCATTAAAATGTTATCGATAAATAGGTTATCGATGTCTAATTATCCAAAAATATCATACAATACTGCTGATTGAATGCTTTTTCCGCCTGGGGGTCACAATATTTACTGACATCGTTTTTATTCACGGCTAATACGCTGCCATTTTTAAACATAATCTCGCCGTTTAAAATCTCCACCGAACAAACGAATCCTTCTCTTGTAGAACTGCTCTTATTCACGAACCTTAAATTATCGTCCTCCTCTACCAGCATTAATGCCTCCTTTTTAGCTGTGTAATCATTGACAAACGCTGGCCATAGTGGTGGTATGTATCCTTTAAAGTAAAAAACATGAAGTATTTAACGAATTCTAAGAAGATTTCTTAAATCGTTTTTCAAAGTTTTAATTCGAAATTATTTTTACTTTTCACTTACCGTAGAAACCGCGAATATAGTTTTGAAGTTGGCTTAAGCCATCGGTCCATATGAAACCACCCATTCCGATACCTTTACAGAATTGAAAAGCTTCGCTGATATTTTCCTAAAAAAGAAACGTATTTTTATTTAAGGATTATTTAAAATGAAAAAAAAAAATAAGTTTCAAAAAAGAATTTATGTCCCTTCAGAAAGCAACGCGTAAAAACATGCGAAACTCAATAAAAAGTCCGCGTAGTAAGTAGGTTAGAGTGCTCACTTGAATACACATAGCGGCCCTGTACTAACCGAATTCCATTAAACTAATCGAAGAAGTAGTTGGTCAGTGCAAAAGGCTGCACACTAAAGCATGACTACACTATGCTAGAATCCAGCCTTAAAGTTTAGTAAACGAAACCATAACCTTGATATCAATGGATGATGGTAACTCCGTTAAGCTGACAAGGAATGGAGAGACAAATAACCGAAATCTGCACATGGCAAGAGTTGGGCATGGACAAAGATTGTGGATAACAGCTTCTACGTGTTCAGTAGACCCACAGCAGCTCACCAAAAGTTGTTTGATGGTAGCTGCAGTCTTTCCGCGTAGCTTCCTATAACGCAATCATGGCCACTGTGATCGCGATGGCATTGCGATCAAGTTGGAGTAGTTGATGGGTACGTTTTCCAACCATCGTAGGCCAAGTGAGTCAGGCAGTAGAGTAAGATATCTGATTGATAGAATGTCTATTGGCTAATTTAACCGTGGTGAGTGGCATTATTAAGTCGCCGTCATCTAATGGGTAGAGTGTTGGCTTATTAGACGTGAGATCACGACTCAAACCCTACGTCAAACAACTCCAACAAAACGAAATATGAAAAAATATTTTTTCGCCGACTGACTCCAAGCAGGAAAATATGAAATGCCAGCAGATTTCTGGCAAAAACTATGCCAGTAAAATAAAATTGCCATAAAAAGTTTCTCAAAAAATCTGTCATTCAGAGTCGATTTTAAACTGTAGGTCTTGCCACTCACGCATAAAAATTAACACATACACGACATAAGTGGTGTGAGAAAATAGGTTGTAAACCTGCCCGAAAAGTTGTAATGACAAATTGTTTATGTATGTGTGTATGTAAGTGGCATACCCGGTTCGATTGGCAAGGGTTCCGGAAGAAGTTTACATGCTCTGGCGAGCTCATCGGCCTGAATAGTTCCTCAGAGTACATTTCGTTAAAGAAGTGAAATACGAGACACACGGCAACGGTGCTCAAATCAGTAGAGCTCGATAGCCGTCTGTCATTAATAAGGACAGACGTGAAAATACTTAAAAAGACAAAATAAATCTTCAGCTACATAGCATACACGCGAATTGCACAAATTGTAAATCGATACTGTGGTGTGCATGGACCTAATAAGGTTGGTAGGTAGGTAGAAGTCGGTGTCTCCTAGATGCAGCCATGAGCGGACACACTTTTTCCGCACACAGGGCCCATTGTGATACCACAGTTTCACATTCTCCCCTAGTCCAGGAACTTCTCGGAGTTTTCGATGAAGCGGCTCAGACTACCAATATCCACGCATGACAGTTCATCCAGATCCTCCATGTAGTAGGCACCCAGGTGCCTCTTTCTCCTCCGATCAAGTGCCGGGCATGTACACAGTAGGTGAAGAACAGTCTCATCCTCCTCCTAATCTCTACAGCACCTGCAGAAATCATTTGCAAGGTGTCCAAGACCAATATGCCTCGCATGCGTTCCTATAATACAATGCCCTTAACAACCCCGATAACAGTGCTGAGCTTACTTCTTTGGAGTTTAAACAGAGCCGCCCGCCTCTTATCCAGCCTTGGCCAGATTTTCTGTTCCGTTCTGCCCGAGTCCGAAGCTGCCCATCTACTGTTGACAAGGTCCACGATTGCATTGTCAATTATAAGCTTGCAGGTATCCAAAGGGTTCTCTAATGTAGAGAATTCATCAGAGAGTTCGATGGTCGTGCCCCTTCTGGCCAATGTCCCGGTATCCATGTGATACAAACATCTATCTATTCGCCGCCTCGTTAAGACATCTGCGACAGCCATATATACCGTCTTGGAGTTCATTATATTAGAATCCAATGCCATGATAGCCGCTTGGCTATCGGAAATTATGGTGATTTTCCGCCTGTGAACATTTTTATCCACAATAATTCTTGCCGTAGCCTGAATTGCAGACACTTCCGCTTGAAAGACGCTGCAATGATCTGGTAGCTTTATAGGCTTGGATATTCCAATTGATTCCGAATAAATTCCACACCCAACAGCTCCCTAATTATGGACCTAATATACGAATGAATGAAATCAAAACTGCATGTACTTGGTTGGATAATACTATATTACACACATGCATACATACATAATTGCTCATTAACAACCCTTCAGTCAGGATTACCAGCTAGTTTCTCTCACCACTTATGTTGTGTGTGCTAATTTTATACATGCGTGGTGGAAGCTACAGTTTTATGTCGACTCCGCACGATTGATTTCTTGAGAAACTTTTCATGGCGATTTTTATTTACTCTCAGAGAGTTTTTGCCAGAAATCTGTTGAGAGGAAGTTGCCGAAGAAATATTTGTTCATATTTCATTCGTTGGAGATGTCTGAGCTGGAGTATAAATCGTGGCCTCGCGTCTAATAATCCAACGCAATGCCTACTAGACTACACACATCCATACATAATTGGCCATTACAACCCTTCAGTCAGAATTACAGCTTCTCACACTACTCATGTTGTGTGCGTTAATTTTTTACGTGAGTGGCGTGACCTACAGTTTAACGTAGACTACGGCCACTTAATACTGTATTATCGTACGCATATGTATGCACAGTGGGCCAGCAAATGTGCCACCATATATCCCCACCATACTTAATCGTTTCTTGGGATCGAGCTCTTCATTTATTTTCTCCATAATAAAATACATCCGTACGAGTAAAAATAATTTATTTTCCAATACAAATTAACAACACACAACAAATATTATCGTATAGATTTCAAGATAAAATTATTTGTATCACATTATTTACATCCTTGAGTAGATTTTTATAATTTTAAAATATAATTTTATTAAAAATATAATTTTAAAGAACAATTTTGCACATTAATTTCCTTACTTTTTGTTCAACTTCAATATAAAATAAGATTGAATCGATAACATGCCAATTTTGGCCCCCACTATTAACACAATAACTTATCTGCGAACACAATGTCGTTAAGAAAATTAAGAAACAAATTTCTTTGAATCTCATTGTGTATGTAACAAACTTATTCATTTTAAAGTCTACAGAATACTGAGGGTATTGAGAATCGTTGAGTGTGTGTCATGTGTTGTTATTGTTTTATTTTTATTTTTATTCTGTTAACCACAAATCGGTAATAATGGTACACAGTTTTAATTCTTTATTTAAGTACGTTATGTATTTTGAAATTACTTTCTCACAAGTTCTATTAATATCGTCCTAGTAAATTGTATTGGTCGGGGGTTTGCGACTCGGAGGAACTTTTATGTTAAAAAAAATATTGTAAATTCTGTCTTTATATCTCATATTTAAGTTGGAAACGAATTATACTTAAGAAGCATCGGTTGCCCAGATGGTCTAGTTGGTATGTACTACCAATCAGCAATGAATCGTTTTTTCGCTACTCATAAGCACTCATGAAATTTTTAATATAAATGAATCAACAATATTGAAATTTTACTACTCTGTCTGTTTCATTTGAATTCACTACAATGTTGATTTATAAGTACAGGTTGCAATGAGTATGAGTACGACGTTGACATCAAACTCATAACATTCGAACTATGTTTGATTCATACGCGTACTCATTCAGATTCATAAGTTTAGAAAAATACTTATAAATGATTCGAGTGACTTAGTTGTTGTTGCATTTACAAAAAAAGAAAAAGACACATAAGCAAAACAGATAGAGCAGCAAGCAGAGCAAACACACAACCTTCTTGTTAGGATTTTAGTGTTCGTACGCGAATCATACTTATTTTGTAATTCGTGTATATGTTGAGTTATGGAGAGTCGAAATCAACAACATCATACGTGTTGTTAAGTATAAGTATGATGTGTACTTCAAACTTTAATTATGAGCAGAGGGGTTCCATGATATTCAAATAAGTATGAATGCGTATAAGTATCAGAAATTATGAGGATGATTTGATTCTACTAATCTTTTTGAATAATCTCTGGTTGGTAGCATGCTAAACTTAAAGTGTCGAGGCCTTGGTTTCGTTTCCCACCAGAAACCCTAGGTGTTTTGTGATTGTTTGCATATGAACAGTATGAACAGTGATGATTACCCCCAATAGAATAAGAAAGTGAGAATTATTTCAAAACAATTCTCGAGGAAAAAAAATAACGAAGGTTTTACACTGGTCCTCTTTCCTTTCTACTATTACTATCATCCTATTATTCTAATACAATGCACTGCATAAGTAGGAGTTCATCTTTCGAGTGTTGGTCTTAAAAAAAACAAAAAAATTCACTCCATTTTTATTTCACACTGTAATAAATCAACCATTAAGTTTTATACATACTGTTACGTTTTTACACTTTTAAAAACGTTTAAAATATGGATTCGTAGATTGCGAATAAAATAAAAATACTTTTTGTGTTGAGTTAAAATTAAGATTCTTTATTATTCGCACAATTCTGTGTGCCACTGTTCACAATTTGATGTAAACAACAGTTTCTTGATTTGCTATTCGTCTTTACACTCTTCTGCGTAAACAATAACAATTGTTCGACAGATCCAAGGTAAATTCATAGAAGGTGGAAGCGAAAGACCAGCTGATAGCAGTAACAATGTCAAAAAATTTTTGTTTTTCGTATATTTTGTTTTGATAATCAATTTCGTTTTTTCTTATTGTGTCAGAAACAGTTTGTATATTTTTTTTCTTTTTCTTTTAACGTTTTTTCCCATCGTCATTCTTTAATCAACATTTTTCTTCACATCGTCATTCTTTAATCATTTTTATAAAAAATTTTAACATTTTTCTTCCCAACGTCATTCTTTAGTCACCTGTTTTTGACTACACTTCTCAACAACAAAAATCCCTGTTGTTTTTGTATTGTTGTACTTATTGTAATATTAGTCCCACCTCCTATGAATTCGCCTTGGACAGATCTTTATAACGGAGAACTTCAAACCACGATTATTCTCTTCAAACTTCGTGTTTTCACACAAGCCTGACTGAATTTTTATTGACCCCCTTGCCCGCTTTTTATTGCTTTTTATATCCCAGGGTAAACAGTCTGATAAACGCTCTTGAAGGAGAATAACTTCGCCTTTTCGAAATCTCTATAAATGTAAACATGTTGTTTACGTTATTGTAGTTTTTGTATTTTGTTTACGTTTGTCAGTGCAGTGTTGTTGTTGCCTTTTTGTTTACTTGTTTATCCCCTTTTTATGCTGGTTTTTTTGTATATTTTTGTCTACTTGTTTATCATGTACACAAGTTCATTGTTTTTGTTTTTATAGCTTTTGTTCACAATTTAAACGATGTGAAAGCAAAACACCATTTTAATTTTCGTATCAATACAGACAAAATTGGTCATAACAAACCTTCACTCTGGATTATGACGTAGCTTCTTACACCAATTGTGTTGTTTGTGTCCTAATTTAATAAATGAGTGGCGGGACCTACATTTTAAAGTTGCCTCCGATTGACAGATTTTTTGGAAACTTTGCATGGCAATTTTTATTTATCCTCAGAGTTTTTGCTAGAAATCTGCTGAGAGGTAAACGCTGAATAAATATTTTCTTCATATTTTCGTTTTGATCCATGGACTGACGTCTACCTACTAAACTACAATGAGTTTACAATACAAAACTTAAACTCTTTCCTAAACTATCCTAAGAAAGATGTTATCCCATCGTATAGAATAAAATCAAATTTCCATCACGCCTTCACTAAGTGGAGCCCATTCCGATTGTCCAAATTTCTAGGACTATGGCCCATAAATCAGACAGAATTTGATCGATGACATGCATTATGTTTGCTTTGAGGATGTTGGAACCAAATGTCGCTGGTGTCTAAATTATCGAATTCAAGCCAAACAGAAGTTGCTAATATTCTCGTCGTGACCTCCTGGCCAACAAACAATGAATTTTTAGGGATTGCTGGATTGGATTTATGTTCTTAAATTTGTTCGTTCCTTCTGAGAGGAAGTTGTCGAACAGATATTTTCTTCATATTACGTTTTGTTTGAGACATCTGACCTGGAGTATTCCTGCTAAATCTGACTGTAATGACTTAAATGTTGCCTTAGAATATTATTTAATTTCCTGTACCTCTAAATAGAATTCCATTGTCTTTCAATCCTTAAGGAAATCTCTTTCACTCTCTCTCTCTCTCTCCTTCTATGTTCAGCATATAAAATCCTGTATGCTTAAAATGGCAACACAAAGTGTTTGTTAGTTTGTATTAAACCCTCTTATGTATGTGAAATCTGTAGGTGTGTCTTCTTAATGCCTGTCTTGTTAATTGAACGTTTCATGTTCTGTTTGATTCCTTTCGATTTCCTTAATGAATTGCTTCTGTTGTTGAACGTTGACTCGATGTTGTATTAAAGATTACAACAGGAGGATAAGTTTTACCAGAAAGTATGCAAGTACAGTGGAATCTCTACAAAAAAAGACAGCACTTAAGCCTTGGAAATCAAAATCAATTTCAAAAATTTTGATTAAAATTCCTTAAATGCGCTTAACTGCACATTCAGATTCAACTGTTTAGAGCTGCCAATGCGTGCTCTACTGCTGTTTATATTGACACATTTAAACAACAAATAAAAGCAACAACAAGAATCGTGATTTTGAATGAGGTATAATGCTACAACAACAACTACTACAGTCATAGAAAAATGTATACATACACCACTGTATGTAGACTTTTTCTCTGCTGAATTTTATATTTCTTCCCAATAACATATTTTTTCAATTTGGAAAAAAACCAACCAATACACCAACCAGTGGTGTATGTGGACTTTTTTCTTTGACTGTATCATCGAAATAATAATTGAAGAAAATTTTCTTTGATTTGTAAGTACAAATATGCAGACGTATGTACTTTTCCCACATGAAAGTAAATAATTGTCATGAAAGGATTTCTCAATACTGTATTTAAATATCGGGTCTTTCAACAGAGACTTCCAAAGCTACATCTTTTAAATTAATTGTCATTTAGTCAGTCTGTTTTGTCAAATCACCATGGACAGAAACAGCAGCTCAATAACACGTGCAACTAATAAAATTGTTTCTTCAAAATGGATGTTCTCTTCGGAAAACGTACTGCTTGACTTCGTTTGGCTTCGCTTGGCTATGGCTGGTTCCGAAAACGATCGTACCGTAGGCCAACGAAACGCAAGATCCGTCAAAAATATAGAGTGGGTGGACGAATACAATGCAGATGATTTCGCATATCCTACAAGAACTCGGTACTTTTCAGACCTCATTGCATCGTGATTTCTTACTGCACGCCTACAAAATTCATGTAATGAAGAAACTGAAGGTAAACGACTATAGACAACGACCATTGGACGCTGGAATAGTTATCAAAACTGACACTATTTTTCATCGAAATATCATGTTCAGCAATGAGGCTTATTTTTGGATGAAGGAGTACGTGAACAAACAATATTGGGCGTATACCAATCCACATCCCAAAAAAATCACTTTTTGGTGGTGACTGTTGCCTGGCCAGGCCACCTCTATCAAGGACAAGCACTATTGGTCGATAATTACCAATTTCTTTTGGTCTGAATTAGATGATCTTGACACCAAAGACATATGGTTCCAGCAGGACTATGCGATGTGCGACAAAAAACCTTAGATCCAACATAACCCATGTTATCGATCTAATTTAGCCAGAGTCATGGAAAATTAGTCCAGAGAACTGGTTAACAATATTATATTCTACACGTAATGGCATCTTTCTTAGGATAGATTAGGAGAGAGTAAAAGATTGTTGGCTTATTAGACGCGAGTCCGTGGTTCAAACTCCAGATCAGACATCTCAAACAAACAAAGTGAAATACGAAAAATTATTTCCGCAGCAACTTCCTCTCAGCAAATGGGTTCAGATGTGTCTGATCTCTTATCAGCTGCTAAAATTGGATCAAACTATCACAGGCTACCTATACAGACAGTAATCAATTCATATAAAGTGAGCATTGCACTGAATGTGCAACCATATATGCCAGACGTGTTATTTCCATCATAACAACGCTTGCCTTTATATTACGGTGCCGATCAAAAATTACTTGGTTGGGAAGTTTTACTTCTCGTGCCGTATGGTTCAGACTTTGTCTCTTTTGACTATCATTTGTTTTAATGCAGAACACTTTCTACTTCTGAAATACGCAGTATTGCAGAGCAAGCAGGATATCAAATATAGGCTCGATAACATTGATCTCAAAAGACAAACGGAATCCATAAATTGCCGAAAATATGTAAAAAAGTCGTGAACATAGTGCACTTTAAAGCATACATATGTCATCGCGTTTTGGGTGACAGAACGTTTGAAGATCTAGGCATGGTGGCTAATGTACCACTTAGGGAACTTTCAAACCCACCATAAGCCACCGAGTGAAATTGCCTGTGAGCGGTAAGCTGCCTGAACCTACCCTGAATCTATACAGCTGAGTTAAAAAAAAGTGAATTTGACGCAGACATCGTGCCTGGCTGACAAATAATTTTAAAATATTCACAGTGACATGCAGCGTATGAGTCGAATGTTATACACGAAAGAAGCGGAGCTAGAAAACCGTTGATGACACTAACAATGCATTAAAATTTTATTTCGTGATATAATCATAACAAAGAGCCAAAACTGCTCATAAATTGGTTCAAATTCTTTTGTACAACAAGGTCTAATATTCCATAACAATATTGTTACGAAAATGGAAATGGTGTTACACCGTTTAACATTAAAATGATAAACAAAAGCTACAAAAATAATATGATAAACAAGTAAACAAAAATATACCAACAACATCAGTATAAAAAAGGGATAAACAAAAAAACAAAAATGCAACAACAAACAATGTAAACAAATTATACAAACAACAATGAAACAACGATGTTTACGTTTATGGAGATTCGGATTCAAGATTATTCATCAGACTGTTTACATTGGCATATAAAAGGCAAGACAAAGCATGCAACGTAGTGAGTAAAAAAACAGCCAGTCTTGTGTGAAGACTCGTTGCGTGTGAAGAGAATAATCGTGGTATAAAGATCTCCATTATAAAGATCTGTCGAACAATTGTTAGCGTTTACGCAAAATAGTGCAAAGAGGAATATTAAACAAAGCAATTGTTGTTGTTTACATCAAGTTGTAAACAGTGACACACAGGACTGTGCGAATAATAAAGAATTTTAATTAAAATTAAACACAAATTTATATTTATTTTATTTGCAATCTAGGAGCTCACATTTTAAAAGTTTTTAAAAGGTAAAAAAAGCTTAAAAGCTTTACCATGATGTCTTCTTTGTTTTTGTTCTTTACGCTGTTGTCTTTCTTAAAAATAAAACAAAAAAAATTAAAAGAATGCCAGTCTTTTAATGGTAATGATGCCAATATTTCCCGGGTGCAATAAATTATGTACACATGTCGACTTTATCTATGTGGCGCGCGACACGTCTTTTCATTATAAAAAATAGGTGTGCGTTGTTGTCATGGTCACGGCACGATATTCATGTCAATTTTTTTTATAAGTCACACTGATATTAAAAGAAGATGCATTTTATTATTATTATTGTTGTTGTTGTATTTGTTTTGCTGATAGTTGTCAATGTGCTGTGCTTGTTGCAGACGCTATGTCAAGAAGAGTACTTGAAAGGAATTATTATCAAGGTGGACAATAAAGTGTACGAATGATGTACGCATACCAGTGTTATAAATTGATTTTCCAATAAAACATGGAGTGAAATGCTTTTAAAATAATTTCTAAAAAATAATTCTTTTGTATGAAATGAAAAGACAGGAGAAGGCGGATATTTGAAAGAGGCAAGCAAGTATTGTAGTTGCAGAATTAAAGTCAATTCCTGGAAAGGAAAATTAATACTGACTTCAAACTACAAATACTAGTATACATATATGTATGTACAGCATACATAATAATTGAAATATGTCATGTCCTTGCCAATAAAATGCTTCATGGCAACAGTTCTTGTAGATTCATTTCATTAAACACGTCAGGACTTTAAATTGAAATTAAATAAAGTGTGTGTGAGATAGCCTAGGAGCTAGAGCGTGGGCTTATTAGACACAAGGCCACGGTTCAAACCTCAAGTCAGACATGTTGAACCAAACGAAATATGAAAAAATATTTCTTCGGACAATTTGGGCTCTCAGCAGATATCTGGCAAAAACTCTGAAAGTAAAATAATATTGCCACGAAAAGTTTCTCAAAAATTCTGTGATTCGCAGTCGACTTTAAACTGCAGGTGCCGCCACAGACAACTTGGGTGGTGTGAGAAACTAGGTTATTATCCTGACTGCAGTATGTGAGTGATATAGCATCGAAATTTCTTATTCGTTTGAAAGACCTATTAATTCCATTTTTTAATTGAATGTAACATCGTTCAAATGTCCATCCTAGCTGCTCTAAGAGAAACGTATCCGAAATACACAATTGTGCAGGAGTCTGGCGCATAAATCAAACTGAATTCGATTTATAAGTAATGTTGGCCTGAGGACCGCTGAGGCATATTTGCACAAATTTGCGACTTAAGAAAATCACACAAAAAAGTCCTACCATGTCAAATCGCATCATTTCAGTATCCAGTTGACATTACCTCCATGTGAGTTATCATGCCCTCTAATCGCTTTTTTGAATATCCAATGTAGAGGTTTGACGATCAGCTGAGCGCCACGTTGAAACCATATATCGTTCAGGTTAAAAAATATTGATAATCACCGATCCTTAGTGCTCACCATTGATAGTGACAGCCTGGCCAACGTTATTCTCAAAGAAATATGAACAAAATCCACACCAAACTATAGCATTTTCATATGTATTGGTATCGTACTAAATTTGACAATTTTACTTGTTTACGTACCCATTCATCCAGAAATGGGCCTCATTGCTGAAGATGATTTTTGGCGCGACACATTGCCCGAAGAGGACACCCATTTCGATAAAATATTTTTACTATCTGCACGTGTTCTTGAATGCTACATACGTCCAACGTGATTTAGCACAACAGAGTGAATAAATGACAACTAATTTGACAGTTGTAGCTTCAGCAAAATGGCGGTTATCAACAGTCAATATACATATGTATAACGCGACGAACGATATATTACGGGACTCTATGAAGTTTATTGTAAAATCCCTGCTTGTGGAATTGAACTTTATTTCTTTTCTAAAACACTAAAATTGCCACGATTCATTACAATGACAATCGCGTCAATGGAGATGATAACACTTAAAAAGTTTTGTAAATGTAGATGTAGCAAACCAGTGCAAACTATACATGTTGGCTTGAAGTTATTTCCTAGTCATCGTGGCATTTGTAATAAAACTCAAAGCTTCACTTCTAATCATTATTTTTTTATTCCTACACATCAGTGTTCATTTACTTTTTTTTTACTTTAATTTGTAAAAGTGCCCGAATCACATTGTCACCATGTGGTAAACGCGTGGCATTTATTTTTCTTTCATGTTCATTCCCTTTGTGTGATCCTCACAACAGTTCATCGAGCAACATCGAACATTTCATATAGAATTGCATAACACAACCATTCTCTTCCTGTTTTTTCTTCTTTTTCTTTGAGCATTCATTCAATTGAACACACACATACAATGGTCCACAGCATACTGTACTGTACTGTATGAGAGACACACAGAGGTGAATATGATAACAAACACAATCACTCGTATTTAATTTTACATAAAAGAGGTAATGAAATATGAATATGAATACACGAATGACAGACAAATGGCAATTATTTCCAATGGGATTAAGAAAATGAAGAGCGAAGAGGGAATGCATAATGGTATGTCCAATGAACAATTAAATTGTAAAGCAAAGGAAAAGGGAATTAATTGCGTGTATAGTTACACAATTCAATAATAAATCAAAGGAAGTTGCGTGAGGTATTAATTTATTTTAAAACATGAGCTCTTAGATTGCAAATAAAATAAAAACAAATTTGTGTTTAGTTTTAATTAAAGTTCTTTATTATTTGCACAATTCTGTGTGCCACTGTTCCCAACTTTATGTAAACAATAACAATTGTTTGTCTTTGCTATCCCTTTGTTTATACCCTTTGCATAAACAATAACAATTACTAGATAAATGTTCGACAGATCTTTGTAACGGAGATCTTCAAACCACGATTACTCTCTTCAAACACACCGCGTCTTCATACAGGAGTTGCTGAACTTCACTAACCCACTCGCCTGCTTTGCCTTGACTTTTATATGGCAGGGTAAACAATCTGATGAACGTTCTTGAAGGCGAAATCTCTATAATTTTAAACGTCGTTATTCACGTTTATTATTGTAGTGTTGTTGGTATATTTTTGTTTACTTGTTTACAATTTCTTATAATGCTGTTTGTTGTCGTATTTTTGTTTACATGTTTACCATTTTTTATGCTGGTGTTTGTGGTTATATTAAGCAGTAAAGAGATGTAAAAGCAAAACACCAGTACAGTCAACCTTACTACAACGCGGTACTCTCAGAACGCGGTTTCCATATAACGCGGGGCTGAAATTGCGACAACCCTCCTATAAAGCGGTACTCTTAATGCGCGGTTTCCCTTCAACAACATTCCATAAGTTCCTTCCGCACAACCTGTGAATGATGCTAGTAACTAGATATTGTAAGAGGGTTTAATATCAGTTTTATTTTCTACGCAAAAGCGCAGAAGAGATATATAAACAACATGTTAATATAAACATGACAACTTATCTCATAGCCGTCTACAAAATCGATTACAGTCATCACAGAGCTCTTTCACAGTACATAATTCAACAAAAATAATTTATAATTTATCTTGTCTTGGTCTCCATATAACGGTACGAATGATATGATTTGTACTAATTCCGAGTTCCTTATAGCGCGGTTTCCATACAACGCGGTAGACGGTTTCCATAGAACGCGCTACGAATTAGCCTGGTTTGTATGGTTAAATCCGAGTTTCTTATAGCGCGGTTTCCATACAACGCGGTACGCACTCACCGCGTTATAGGAGGGTTGACTGTATTTAGATTTTTCATTTTCGTAACAATACAATTACCATGGAAAGTTTTACAAAAATCTGTGGTTCGGAGTCGAGATTTATTTAATGGCTGTTACGCAGTAATCTCTCAAAAATAGAATGCATGGGTGTATATGGAAGTGATTATTTTAAAGACAGCGCGACAACAAGCAACGATGCTGCTGTTATTAGCCTAATTTTCTATTTCTATTCGTAGCAATGAGAGAATTAGTGCTCACAGTGAGAGGATTAATGTTGCCAATACAATAACATTCAAGAAATAGAGGTTTTAGTGGCACCACTAATAAAGAATTCATGAACTCTTATATTTATTATATGTCTTGCTTATGCTCTGCTGCTGCTGAATTCATTATAATTAATGCGCATGCTGCTTACCTTACGCTGCAATTACAATTACGCTGTTGTGTTTGCTGCGTTGCGTTTATTGTGTTTATAACATATTAATACTCCTTATTCCTGCATAAATTTTATAATTTAGACTCTAAAGTAGTTCACAGTGTTTTTTGGGTTTCAACGTTAATCATTTCCTCGTATCAATATATTTTTTGCTTTAATGTTTGTTTAGGAGAGTTCTTCTTCAGAAAAAGCAAACAAATAAAGAAAAACAATAAAATACCAAAAAAACCCGAGAGTAATTTTTTTGCAACAAATGAAAATTTATCGCTGCACTTGCCTCATGTTTAAAAAGTGTTTACTCTAGTAAAAGTCCCAACATAGAGTTGTACATGTAACATGAAACATACTCATAAAACTTATCCCTCTGTCCCCTTTGTATGCGCAGAAAAAACTTGAAAAAAATGAAAATTTATCATCATTATTGCATACTAATGGTACCCCAGTTCCTACTATAACTTGAAGCAAAACAGAAGCAAAAAAGAAACGAATGCAATATTTGGCCGCCCTCTTTGAGAAGTGGATAGCGGAATGAATATTAAAATATGACCCCACACTTATGCTACAATCTAAAGGTGATAAAAACAAAAAAGCAAAGGAAACAAATAAAAAATATGAAAAATTTTCAATTTTGTACCCCTTATGCGTTTCCATCAAACTTGTTTATAAGTTTACTTTCACAAAAATGGGCCTCATTGTTGAAGATGATGTTTTGGTGAAAATTACGGTCAATTTACAACTGTTTCAGATCCCATTCAGCGATCACAGGTCGTTGTCTATGGTAATACATGGTGGCAAAACAGATTGAATAAATAACAACTAATTTGACAGACATAGGTACAAAAAGATGCGTGTTATCAAAAGGCAAAGTTCATAAGGATATGTTAGAAGATTTGGTAACTTCTAGAATATAATTGTTGATTTGTTATTGTCTTTTCCTATAGAAAAGAAAAATCAATCACCAGATTATCAAATTAAACTGGTAATCACAATGTATACTTTGCCATTCCAACCCTTTAGTCAGGAAAACACGACCTAGTTTCTCACACCACTTATGTTGTGTGTGTTAATTTTTTATCCATGCGTAACGGTACCTACAGTTTAAAGTGGACTTCGAACTACAAATTGGAGAAGCTTTTTATGGGAATTTTATTTACTCTCAGACTTTTTGCCAGAAATCTGCTGAGAAGAAATCGCAGAAGAAATATTTTTTCAGACTTTGTTTTGTTTTGTTGGAGATGTCCGACCTGGGGTTCGACCCGTGGCCACATGTCTAATAAGGCAACACACTACCTACTAGACTACGGCGACTTCTAATATAAGTATATTAGTACTGTTATCAAAAAGTTCAGCATGCTTACTTACTTAATTAATTGGTCATTACAACCCTTTAGTCAAGGTTACAACCTAACTTCTCACACCACTTATGTTGGGTGTGTTAATTTTATACATGAGTTGCTGTAACATCGAACGACAGAGTCTTGAGAAACTTTTCCTGGCAATTTCAATTATTTTTTTTTTTCCATAAGACTCCTTTATTTTCATTTAAGATCAGAATTTATTACCGAAGTAAAGTATTATGAACACAAATGTAATCCAAAAAAAAAACAAAAATAAAAACTGAAAGAGTTTTTAAAGACTAATTAGACTTCCTTTCTTTAATTCTCCTCTTGTATGAAAAATTATAAGTATTTAAAAGGATGTGAAAGCATTACCATCACTGTGGTTAACTCATTTCAACATTTAATGTCATCATTTATCACCTGTACTCCAAGGTAGCTACATACCTTGCTGGTTTTCTTCATTAGTATTTTCAACATAATTTTTTTCGTTTTTGAAATTATTTTCGTTATCCTGCCTCTTGCTTAATTCACAATTAATTAGTCTTCATTATTATTCTCCCTCTCTCTCTCTCTCTCACCCTCTCTCTCTCTTGATCATTTTTCATTTATAATCACCCAAACTTTTCTACTCAGTTTCCTGTTTTTCAAATTTCTTGTGGTAATTATTTAGATTTGCGGTGTAGCATGGAATTGTTGAGAGGTCGTGAGAGATGGAAAACAATATCATTTTCTATTCACTTTCAAGTTTTCTTTAATATTTATATGTGCGGACAGTAATACAGTAATAAGAGGCGTCTCTACACCGCGTACTTTGACATAACACTCGCCTCTATTGGGTACTGGGCCATTGTGGCATAGAAGGAAACGTAAAGCCGAACGAACTGGCATGGAAGGGATCGCAGATGTCTAAGGAAGAGACGATAGAGGGGATATATGTGTCCGAAAAAGAATACTTTTTCAAATTGGAAAAAGCAACATGGAATTCAATAACAACATGGTGGTCCAACATTTTTGAATACCGAATTCCAAAACTTCTGTGTTCAACAGTGGACAGCAGGAAAACCAAGAAACTAATTGTGTTGGACAAGAGAACGATTCGAACTCTAACACTGCGCTATTGCCAGTTTCGCAGACAAGCTTGGTTTGCCCTACCAAGATTACTGCAGAGCTGCCAGGATGTGGAAGAAACGGAATCGTTACAACACCTTTTATGCGAGTGTCCTGCACCTAAAACCGTCATCGGTTCTTGTGTGACAGATCGTTTGAAGATCTGGGAATGGTGACGAACGTGTCACGTGTAACTAACGTAACAGGAACTCGTGGTGGTTCAAAACCCACTACTAACAGATCATGACAAGCGGCTTATCTCACACTGAGTAACACAATAGGGCACCAAGTGAACACGTCTGTGAACGGCAAGCTTCTGGCTAACCTAACCTACTTATTAGAAATTTTGCAGATTCATCCGCATAATCTAAATCACTGAGGAGAGACTTCATGTAATCGATTTTCTGTCCGAACAAAATGACTCATGATATCATCCAGTTCGACGTTGTACAATAAAGAAGAAAGGAGTTATCTTTTACTCAAGATAAGTTGTAACAAACTGCCACGATGTGGAAATCGGTACAACACCTTTTATGTGACAGATGGTTTATCCCACCAGAAATACTGCAGAAACTGCCGGGATGTGGAAGAAATGGAATCGATGCAACACCTTTTATGTGAATGACTTGCACTTCAAAACAGACGTCTTCGGTTTTTTGGGTGACAAAACGTTAGAAGATCTGGCCAAGGTGACGAACATGCGACTAAGGTGAACTGGCCGTGTTCATCCGATTCTTGGGTTGTCTCAAACTCACCACTTCCGAATCATGACAAGGGGGCTTACCTTACACTGGGTAACAAAATAGCTCATATGGCTCCCCGAGTGAACTTGTCTCAAACAAAAAAGACTATTAAAAAATAAATCTTCGGCGGCTTCCTCTCAGTAGTCTTCTTACAAAGAATTAATGAATTGTTTATTTTTTATTTGTTGTACTTATGCTTTGCTGGCTACTGCCTATATTATAATTAACGCTTAAGCAGACTACCTTATACTATGTTCAGATATGCACTTTTATTGAGTCAATATTCGTTTAATTTAGTACAATATTTTAAGTGTTCAGGCATAATATATGCAGTTCAGCTTATTCAATATCCATTTGACAGCTGGTAAACAAAACAGCTGGTTGTTTCAACAAATTTTTTTTATTTTGGTCGCCATTTTTTGTTTGTCGTGTTGACATTTGAGTTGTCAAATATCAACAAAAGAGTTCGGTTAATTGTAATATGCTCACTAAACACTCTTATTAAAGTGCTGCATTTTAAGTTTTACTCAATATTATAACAATTTGCGTATTTATTGCGCAATTATTAATTGAAACTTTATTTGAAAAATTGAGCTCAATAATGGCGTTTATTGCGATTTACGCAATAAAGGTGTATATCTGAACACCGTATTACGCTGCATTACAGTATTGTTGTGCTTGCTGTGTTGCGTTTATTGTGTTTATAGCATCACATATCTGTCGTAAGATATTTATTTTCATTTTAAAAATACGAATAGCATACCTACATACATAATTGGTCATTACAACCCTTCAGTCAGGATTACGACCTAGCTTCTCACACCACTTATGTTATGTGTGTTAATTTTATACACACACGGAGAGATCTACAGTTTAAAGTCGATTCCGAACAACAGATTTTTGAGAAAGCTTTCTTGGCAATTTTAGTTCCTATCAGAGTTCTTGCTAGAAATCTGTTGAAAGGAAGTCGCCGGAGAAATATTGTTTCATATTTTCGTTTTGATGTCTGACCTAGGGTTTGAACCATGGCCTTACGTCTAATAAGCCATCACACTACCTGCTAGACTACGGCGACTTCAATACGAATAGCGTCCTGTAATATTTTTCCTCAGTCCTTTCGTACATCTGGGCATATCGTGTCGTGTTAACTAATAAAGAGCATCGACTTATTGCTGTAAGAGAGAGTAAAATATTTGCTTTTGCAAAGACAATTTGTGAGAGAACACATAGAGAATTCATGTAACAAACCAAATAACGGAAACCGGCTCGAAATGAAAGTAAAAATAAATACTTAGTAAAGTAGGGAGATAGGCAGCAACAAAATTGTTTTGTTGACAACATAATTATGATTTCATTTGATGCTGTTTTAGCTAACAGCACAGACAGCAAGTATGTATGCTAATGATAATATGAATGCAATAATGTTAGTGATACGGAGGTTGTATGTTGCTTTTTATTTTTTTGTTTTTTGTTTTTTCATTGTTGTATGCATGTACATATATAAGTGACACAATCAAATCATCACTTGTTTATATTGACCTTGTTGGTGTTTTTTTTTAGTTACCTTTCACTGTATGTATTTTGTTTTATGGTTTTGAATGGCATGCGCTAAACCATCTGCATATGTTGTGAGTATTTTTGCACTCTCAGCTCTTTTTTGAGGCAGTTGTCAGCAGTCAGTCGTGTTTTATTTTTCTTTTTAAGCGGCTACAAGCATTTTCTTGGCAATTTTTACATTTTCTCATTGAATGTTAAAAAACGTGGTAATAAATGATGAAGAAAAGTTTAAGATGGTGTTAAAAAAATCGCAAAACATTTTGATGCAAATATTTTAAAACAAAAATGGAAAAAATTAAATTTTTTTTTAAATTTTCATTTAAAACAAAAATTGTTTATAAATATAGAGTGGGCCATCTATCGGTTTATTTCGAATCTGGTGATACTTATGTAATTATATTCTGTCACAAAATTCAGTCAATTATCTCCACTGAACGTAATAAATTGAATTACGCTTGGCAACGTTAAGATTTATTGGGCCAACGAGAAACTGCACGATTATGTCGATTTATCAAAAAAATATCTTTTCGAAACTCATTTTCATCTTGGGGGGGTACATTAATAAGCAAAATTGGCATATCTAGGGCTCAGAAAAACCACACATGGTTTAAAGGAATCTAATGCACCCATTAAGAGTGACTGTCTGGTGCGGCTTACGGAGCGGAGGCATCATTGGCCTTTATTTCTTGGTGGAGGATGGATGAGGATGGTGCAACCACTTCGGTCATTGGAGATAGCATACGAACCATGATAACCGATTTTTTTGTAACCGCTCTTCATAGTATTGATGTGAACGATGTTTAGTTTCAACAAGATGGTGCAACTTGCTACACATCCCATGCCACAATAGATTTATTGCGTCAAACATTTGATGGCCGTTTAATTAGATGAAATGGTAATGTCAATCGGTCGCCAAGAAGCTGCGATTTGACACCATTGGACTATTTTCTGTGGGTCGCCATTAAAGAAATGTGTTTTACCGACAAACCATAGACAATTGAGTATTTGAAGGGCAACATTCGTGATGCCATTGCCGAGATGCGACTTCATCGCATTGCGATCGAATGAAATAATATTCCATTTCTAATTGTACTTCACAACAAAAAAAAAAAATTAAAATTGCATTTTTAAATTTAAACTTTTAAATGACCCACCCTATAATTGTTTCACCTTTCTCATCTTTACTTTTTAATAACAAAAAAAATTGTTGACACACTTCTCTTGTTTTAAATCAATTATCTTTTTAATAAATTGTTTACTGTTTTTTTTTATTAAAATTTTATAATTTGTTGCATGACGTTTTACAGGCGTGAAATTCGTTTTTAGCATTTTTAATTTTCAAGTCTTTCTCTTAAAAAATTTAATTATCACGTATAGTGCCACATTGAAGACTGTTTTGTCTCAATCTTTAACATTCCGCTCTTTGCTTTAAAAATCCAGTGATGGTAAATTAATGCTTGGTTTTAATAGTTGTTGGAGTTATATGTTGTGTTATACCACATCAAACCTTTAGTTTTCAAAAATGTTTAAACCACTCCTGCACTACTGCAGTGTAGAAATCGTGAAGTAGATGTTTATAAACATTTTTAAAATCAATTTTTTTTCTCTTGTTTTATATATAATTTTATTTGCAATAAATTTGTACAATAATAAGTAAATGTTGGAATATAAAATCGGAAAACCAAATAAAAAATATTTACAATTTAATACATGGTAACACAAAATTTTGTATAATAGAGGTTAAAGAGGTGCTTATAATCATTTGCTTGTAAGCAAATGGGAGACTAGATGTTTATACACATTTGTACTTAAGCAAAAGATACTATCCTTTTTGGTGCATTATTAATACACAAGTTGAGCGTAACTTAAGATTTTTCAATACATGTATACTTATGTCATATTTGTCTATAAGCAAATGTTGCATTTGATAATATAAACATTTCAATGCAAGCAAAATAAAAACTGGTTATTTGTACATTATTTATACACATGTTATAGTCTTACTTCATCGCAAGTAACCCCTCAATTAAACGAATGAAGATGCAACATTTGCTTATGAGGCAAATGATGATTTACTTTAGCTTAGTATTGTATTCAAATTTTGGGCAAAATGTTGCCTAACATTTTTTCTTACGTACAAAGAAGTTGAAATGCATCATATGCAGTAAAGCTTGGAAGCGTTGCAACATTGTTTTATATGTGTATGCACGAGAACTTGGTTTCAAGTTGCTCATAATGTTGCAAAACATTTATTCTTGCATATGAAGAAATTGAAATGCAACATGCGTATGTAGTAAACATTTTGATTTTACAAAGTTTGTATTGTTTATTGCTTGAAATTATGCAACATTGTTTAAATTGTGTATAGCCTAGGATCGTTGTTTTAATTTGCTCAACATTTCATCTTTCTTTGGAAATCAACAAACGTAGACACAATTTTTTAAGGTTTGTGTATCTGATTACGTAGTGAAATATTGTTCTTGATCGATCTCTTCATAAAGGATCTTTTTCGAAGTGCTTGCTTACTTAAAATTTAGATAAAACAAAATGTGTGTGTGATATCATCGAAACTTGTTATTCGTTTGAAAGACCGCAGTTGAAATGCCCAATTTTCCACTCAGGGGTTGGCCCCTACTCATGCAGTGCATTGTGCAGGTTTAGGAAAATAGGTTATAGGAAGGTGGAGGGAGGGAGGGAGGGAGTAGTGTTTGTGGACATTTGATTTAAACTCAAGATGTGAACGGCAAGGAAACGAGTTGCTGTTAGGTGACTATAAAATGGCCTTCACCATTAGACCGTCTACAGCAATCGCCCCCAAGAAGCCCGCATCATAAGGTTATTTGTTTATTTATTTTTGTTGTTATTGTCTTATTAATATTTAAATTATTGCGCTTAAGTGTATGTAATAGGTATGTATGTATGTATGTATGTAATAGGTTATTTTTAATAAATATTTCGTTTGATGGTGTTGTTGTTTAAAAACTGTAATTCTTGACCGCGAAATTTTTATTGTTTTGGTTTGTTTTATTTTAATTTTGTTTTCTTTTTTAATTTTAGCATTTTAGCATTTTAGTATTTTTATGTTATTGTTTGTGGATTATTTTAAATTGATCTGGTTTTTGTAAAAACAAATGCACGAGCAAAAATAGACGGACGACACAAATTACACGGACAGTGCGATTACATCTGCACACGACGGATGACAAAACACTACTCCTTAAAACAAGCTGCATTTGATCGATGGCATGGGTTATGTTGGAGCGCTTAAGAACTAAAAAAGTTAATATCGGTGGCCAGTTCTCATCACCTTAACGTAAGATAAACATCTTAAAGGTACCATTTAATAGGTTGTTTAGGTTAGAGGATGTGTACCTGACAGTCAAGACAAGTACAGTACCCGGAGATCGGATTGACTCATTGTACAACGTCCTAAAGGAGGGGAGGATAGTATAGGGGATAGGATGAAAGGAGGGAATATGGGAAAGGCGGGAGTGGGAAGCGGAGGAATCACACAGACCAGACACAACAAAAGGATGGGAGAGCGCGACTACACCGATGATCACCTAGCACCTCTCAACCAGCCTAAGCCACTAATGTCGGCTCTCGACACCGAATTCAAGCTCCCAAAGAAGGCCCTGCCAAGGGTCCTCAATCTCAATCTACCTAGGGCTAGGCAGTTACAGAGGAGGTGTTCGATAGTCTCCAACTCCTCCTCATCGCAACACGCCCTGCAATAGTCCGGCTGGGATCTGTTCCGGATCCCCGTCAGTGACCTAATCTCGCAGTGCCCCGTGATAAAACCGACAAACAGCCTTAAGCTGGCCTTATCCAAGCCCAGCAACCAACCTGTTCTCTTACTGTCTACAGCAGGCCATAGACACCTAGAAACAAAACAACCCGATCCGTTCCCCCAACGCCTCTGCTCTTTCTCCATGACCCATCCATTGATGAGGCCATAGAGGTGGCAGACTGGGGGGTCAGGACCAACCATCAAATCGCCGCCTGAAAGCGAACCTAGCCTAACGAGGGCATCCGCCGTCTCATTGCCCAGTATTCCGCTATATCCCGGAACCCAGCATAGACGGATACGGTCCGGTCCAAAAGTCCTCAACGACTCCTTGCACTCGCGAACAAGCCGTGATTTGCACCAGACCGACGCAATGGCCCTAAGGGCAGCCTGACTGTCAACGAAGATCATGTAAGATTCGGAATCCGAAGCTGGGCCACCAGCTATGGCCCCAATAGCCTTCAAGATTGCGAAAATCTCCGCCTGAAGTGGAGTTCAAGGCCGAGTTCCCTACAGAAAACCCCAGCACCTGTACGTCCACCTAACTTAGACCCATCTGTGAAGCCCCTGGAGTACCCCACTATTCCATTGTGCCCTATCCGGTATAATTATTCTTAAACCAGGCAGGAACATAGCCTCAGGCACAATATAATCAGTGGCTTTCTGAAAGCGCATATCTTCCATCAGGAAAGACGACATTCAGAACTCTGGAGTGACCTATCGAACGCTGTTTCCAGCAGCCCGATTCCCTCAGGCGTATGGCACTACGCGCTGCACACCGCTTGACATACAAGTCAAGCGGAGTCAGGCAGACCACAGTGTCAAGAGCAGCCTGAGATTTTCCGTTGAAAACTCTTATCTGAGGCACTCCACCAAACAACGCAGCCATAAGTAATAACCGGTGTAGCAATCGCCGTATATATCCACCGAATGGCCCTAGGCGGAAGACCCCAGCTCTTACCTATGGAGTTCCTACACTGGTAGAAAGCATTCAGTCCCTTCTTCATTATTTCCTCGGTGTTTCGTTTCCAGTTCAGCTTACTGTCCAGGACAACACCCAAGTACTTGACCTCAGAAGACAACGGAAGCTCCCTACCAGCTAACCTTGGCAATCTGAAGGTTTCAATCTTGTACCGACGCGAGAACAAGACGAGGTCCGTCTTATTGGGACCCAATTTTAAATTGGGTGGACGACCACGTTAGTGCCCGTACTCCATGCCAAACTTTGTCTATTTATTCTTAAATTGAGTCTGATTTTCAAATAATTCGTAGAAGCCTTCGACATCTGATTTAAGTTGTTTACTCTTCATTGAAGTTAAAATGTTGCTTGTGAAAGTTACATTGGTTTCTCGTGTTTCTTTTATCATGTTTTTGCTTACAGAAGCACATTTTTTTTTGCCTTTGTTTCTGTCAGTTTGAGATTTTTCATTGTCACTGGTGTACATCAGTTTGCAAATTTTTTTTTGTTTTACCATGGCATTGATGTGCCGTTGTTGGTGCTTAACTTGATAAATCTTTACATGTGTAACAAAGAATCGAAATTTATTATCACGAATGTACTTTCGTTCTTGTTTTTCGTGGTTTAATGGTGGAGGTTTGCATGATACAACTCAAGTGGTAAATAAAAAAGAGTCAAAAAAAAAAAAACAAACAATTCCAATACCTTGAAAATGTTCTACCATTAGGGACACGATTTCTCTCAACAACTGGCTTAAAATAACGATGATGAGTTATGTTGGTATTGAGAATAGCTGTGATTTATTCTCATTTACTTGCGACTTAAGAAAACTCTACAAGAAAACGTGTAACGCTGTCAAATCGCATTATCTCGGTGGCGAGTTGACATCAACTCCATGTGAGGTACCCATACACTCAAATCTCTCGTACAGAATATCCAACGTGACATGAGTTGTATGATCTGTTGCGCTATTTTATTGAAACCACATGCCGTTGGTGTCCAGGTCATTCAATTTAGATCAAAATGAGTTTGTAATCATTGACCTAGAAGGGACGTCGTTGACAGTGAAGATCTGGTCAATGGTATTCATTGGAAGCTCTTGGATATTATGTGTATTGGTATCGTAACAAATTCCTCAATGTTGTTCATTCACTGAGGCCCATTCTTCCAATAATGAGTCTCATCATTAAAGATGATTTAGGTTCAGTTGTCCACTGCTCCAGAGCCCATTCAGCTAATACACTTCGTTGTCTACGGTCGTTTACCTTCATATCCTCGCTTAGTTGATTTTTGTACAAGTGTAGGTCCAAGTTACGATGCAAAATTCGCCAAGTCATGCTGACTTCGAGTCGAGTTCTTCTGAGTGCCTCGAAATCGTCTTTCCTGCACACTCTCTCTCTGACAGCGCTGATGGATTGAACACGAATTTATACACCACACTGTGAAAAGACCTATTAGTTGAACGATTGTGGCGATTATAAAATGTGTAAATCACGTTGAATGCTGAATAAACATCGTCTAGATGCCGCTCTCACTTTATTGAGGCTGTTATTTCAGACAGTCTCTATGCTATTATACGTTATCACTGCACTGCATAGATATCAGAAGCTATCTCTGTACTTGACTGGTTGGTCTTGGTGCTTGATGTTATAGACTTGAGGCCGTCGTTCAACCTCGAATAAAATAAAATATTTCTTCGGCGACTTCCTCTCAGTAGCAGGTAGGTAGGTATGTTGGAATGATAGCTTTGATACCAAAAGCTCACTTGAGCACGCATAGCGGTCCGTTGTGTCGCTACAGGTGAACGCAGTCCCGTACTGACAAAGTTCCACCAAACTAGGGTAGAACGCAAAGGCTGAACATCCTCTAAGTAGTCTTCTGGTAAAAATTATGAGAGTAAGTAAATTTGCCATGAAAAGTTTCTCAAAAAACTGTAGGTCCCGCTACTCATGTATAAAATTAAAACAGGCAACATGGATGGTGTGAGAAGCTAGGTTGTAGTCCTGACTGAAGGGTTGTAATGCCAATTTTAGGTAAGTAAGTCGATACATGTAGCTTCAAAAAGCTGGCCCTTATCAATTGTTAAAGTTCGGAAGTCCCTGTTGGAAGAGTATTGACACACATAACCAGTGTTTGCAACAAAACTATTCCATATTTGGTTCACGATAAAAAGTGTTACCAGAAGCACTATAAAAGACAGTAAAGACACATGACCGATATTATGTAGAGCCCTTCATAGTCTTGTTCTTGATAAATTCAATAAATTCTTAACGTAATCATGTTGCATGCAACATACAAAACATGCCTCAAATTCGAACTGCGTAATTGAAAAAAATTGCGCGAATGAAAGTTTTGCAAAACCAAACGAAACCAATTCAGACTACGAAAGTAAAGATTTCAATAAATCCCAAAGAATAGAGGTTGCAAACCTTAACTATTGCCGGTCAAAAATGAAATGAAAATTTTGGAAAAAAATCCTTGATTACCATAACCACACACAGCAACATTAAATACAAATTTCAATAATACAAGACAAATAATATTTGAAAAAATTGATTTTGTAAATGATATAAACAGCAGCGTCCCTCAACAACACGTTCCTCTTTTCAGCATTAAAACAATGGCAAGCAATTTATATTTCTTCTTCTGATTATTTTCTCCATGTTTTTGAGACTCATGCGCTGTTTTACATTTTACGTTTAACGTTGAATTTATTTTCGTTTATTTTGAATTTAAATTTTGACATGCACGCACATGGAGTACGTGTTTAACATTGCCTTGTGATGTTCCAACTCTTTTGTATTCTTTTCCTTTATAACGTCAGAGTACAAAAAAAAGAACAACAAAAATGTGTTGCAGTCATGATATTCAATTCAATGATTATCATCTCATACATGTCCAAGTACCTACACTAATGGCAAGCATGTGAAGCATACTGATTAGCATATGTGAGGAAGTGAGCGATATTCTTCAATGAGAAATTTTAGTGCCGAAGAAGTCTGTTTTGAAGTGCTGGATACTCACTTAAAAGGTGTTGTACCAATTCCGTTTCTTCCACATCCTGGCGGTTTCTGTAGTAATCCCGCAAAACTGCTAACAGCTCAGCCACCCATTAGAATTCCTGTTAGAGTACGAACCTTTCTCTTATAGAACTGAAGTAGTTACTTGGTTTTTCTGCTATTCACTACACAGACTCAGGAGGGGAGGGATGCATGCAAACAAGGTTAAGTTTCTGATTGTGGTCAACGTGGCGACCACCAGGACGTTCCTTGTCTTGCTGTATTCAAGTTGACACGCAGCCTCCTCGTGGCCTCTCCTGGATGGCATTCTAGCACCCGCTAGATGTTAACTAATGCGTGCAGCGAATGTCCAATCCCCTGGACGTTAAATTTGGGTTGTGCGTAGGGCTTGGAACCCACCACGTAAAAACAAATATCCAATGAAAACCAAGACAGAATCCTATAAAAAGATCCCCTCTAAAGTTGACGACCACGGCAAACGTATAAAGGACTATGATTTACGTATTGGCACATGGAACGTCCGCACCCTTTACAGGGTAGGCGCTTCCGCCCAGCTGGCGGATGCCCTCATTAAATGTAGGACTGACATCACTGCCATTCAGGAAATGCGATGGACAGGACAAGGATGCAAAAGGCTTGCATCTTGCTATGTATACTACAGCTGCCATGAAAACAAGCACGAATTTGGATGCGGATTTGTGGTTAATAAGAGACTTCGTCACCTTGTCTCTGGGTTCACACCTGTGAACGAAAGAATAGCCACAATCCGCATCAAGGCAAAATTTTACAACATCAGCCTAATATGTGCTCACGCCCCGACGGAAGAAAAGGACGATGTGGTTAAGGATGCCTTCTATGCTAAACTCGAGGACGTATACGATAAGTGCCCGGCCCATGACGCCAAAATCGTCCTCGGGGATTTTAATGCAAAGGTCGGGCGGGAAGGTATCTTTGGCCCCACTGTCGGACAGTTCAGCCTCCACGCAAACACTACCTCCAATGGTATGAGGCTGATCGATTTCGCCGCGGCGCGTAACATGGTAGTATGTAGCACTAAGTTTCAACATCTCGACATTCACAAGGCCACATGGATGTCCCCTGATCGGTCAACATCTAACCAGATCGATCATATTGTGATAGACGGAAGGCACGTATCCAGTGTACTAGATGTGCGCACATTCAGAGGTCCAAACATCGACCCGGACCACTACCTTGTCGCAGCCAAGTTTCGATTGCGCATTAGCGCTTCGAGGTCTGCGCACTCTAGTGCATTGCGAAAGCTGGACGTTAAGAAGCTGCGATCACAAAGGACAGCTGAGGCGTTCTCCGCTCAACTCTCGGATAAGCTCCGTCGTTCCCCATCTAATCTCAACGACATTGGCGGACTGTGGGCCAACATCTCCCACTCCTTGCGCACTACTGCGGAAACAGTCCTTGGTTTCGAACGCCCACCCCAACGAAATCAATGGTACGATGAGGAGTGTCGCGAGGCAACTGCAGCGAAAAACGCCGCATACAAGAAAACGTTGCAGTCTGCCGCTACGTGAGCCATTGTCGAGAACTATAGAGAGAAGAGAAGGGATGAGGGACGACTTTTCAGACGCAAGAAGAGGGAGCAGGAAAGGCGTGAGCGTGAGGAAGTCGAGATGTATAGATGTAGGAATGACGCTCGAAAATTCTATCAAAAGGTTAAGCGTCTAACCGAGGGTTATAAACCCGGAGCGTCTTCCTGCAAGGACGAAAATGGAAACTTAGTAACAGATCCGCAGGGAGTACTGAGGTTATGGAGGAAACACTTCTCTACTCTGCTACAAGGCGATGACGACACCAATACCGCCTTTATAGATGATGTTCCGAACCCGATCGATGATGACGGCGTGGAGTTTCCGCCGCCTAGCCATGAAGAGGTCAAAGTCGCGATTACGCGCCTTAAAAACAATAAAGCGGCAGGTCCAGATGGCCTCCCCGCTGAATTGTTTAAGACCGGATGTAATGAGTTGGTAGGGCGCATGCACCAGCTTATTTACAAAATATGGCTAGAGGAAAGTATGCCCAACGATTGGAACCTCAGTGTCCTCTGTCCTGTCCTGAAAAAGGGAGACCCTACTATATGCGCCAACTATATGGGCATAAGCCTTCTCCCTATCGCATATAAGGTTCTTACAGGCGTATTGTGTGAACGACTGAAGCCACTCGTCAAAACACTGATTGGACCTTATCAGTGCGGCTTCAGACCTGGCAAGTCCACCATCGACCAGATCTTCACACTACGCCAAATCCTGGAAAAGACCCACGAGAAACAAGTCGACACACACCATCTTTTTGTCGACTACAAGGCTGCCTTTGATAGCCCCATAAGGGATCGTGTTTTTGCCGCAATGTCTGAGCTCGGTATACCTGCGAAGCTGATAAGGCTTTGCAGAATGACGTTGAGCAATTCCTGTAGCTCCGTCAAGGTAGGAATGGACCTCTCCGAGCCTTTTGATACCGTGTGAGGTTTCAGACAAGGCGACCCCTTATCATGCGACCTCTTCAACTTCGTCATGGAGAGTGTTCTGCGAAAGGCAGGAGTGCATCGCAGTGGCACTATTTTTCGAAAAAGTGTCCAGTTGCTTGCGTACGCTGACGACATTGACATCATAGGGCGTACGAAGCGAGATGTTACTGCTGCCTTTAGTGCTATTGAACACGAATCTACCAAGATGGGTTTGGCAGTAAATGAGGGCAAAACAAAGTATATGTTATCGACGAGTCGAGACGCGCGGCGTATTGATTCTCAGATTACGGCCGATAACTATACTTTTGATACGGTCAAGGAATTCATCTATCTTGGCTCCGCCGTTACCACCAGAAATGATGTCAGTCTGGAGATCAAGCGCAGGATCACTCTTGCCAACAGGTGCTACTATGGTCTCAATAAGCAATTGCGTAGCAGAGTCCTCTCTCGTACGACAAAACTAACACTCTACAAGACACTCATCCTACCCGTGCTTCTTTATGGCGCAGAGGCATGGACCCTATTAAGTACAGATGCAGCGGCCTTGAGAGTGTTCGAGAGAAAAGTACTGCGCAAGATCTTCGGTCCAGTGCGAGTTGGCGATGATTTCCGTATCCGATACAACAGTGAGCTGTATGAGCTCAACGACATGGACGTTGTACAGCGTATTAATATCCAGCGGCTGCGCTGGCTCGGCCATGTCGTTCGAATGGAGGAGGATGCGCCGGCAAGACGGGTATTTGATGCGGGAATCTGCGGAAGTGGGCGAAGAGGACGACCTTGCATCCGTTGGAAGGACCAAATCGAGGAAGCCCTGTCATCGATTGGTGTGACCAACTGGCGTAGGCGCGCACGAAGCAGAGGCGCCTGGAAGGATGTGTTGCGGCAGGCCGAAATCCGATAAACGGGTTGTTATGGCCAGTTTCGCAACCTAGTTTCGCTCAACACTTATGTTGGTCGTGTTAATTTTATCCACCTAAGTGGCAAGACCTACAGTTTAAGGTCGCCTTCCAACGACAAATTTTTTTGGGAAACTTTTCATGGCAATTTTATTTACACTCAGAATTTTTGGTAGAAATCTGCTGAGAGGAAGTCACCGAAGAAATATTTTTTCATATTTCGTTTTGATGTCTGTCCTAGCCTTACATGTAATAAGCCAACACACTACCTACTAGACTACGGCGACTTCTACCAGGCATAACATTTTAGCAATTCGACAGGCAGGTATTTGGACCCACACACGTTCTATTGAATTCCATGTTTCTTTGTCCAATTTGAACAATTATTCTTGTAGGGGCACACATCTTCCCTCTATCCTTCCTTCCTCAGTTATCCGCTGTCCCTTCCTTGCCAGTTTGTACGCCCTTTCGTTTTCTTCTATGCCGTAGTGGCCCGCAACCCAGTAGAGGAGGGTGTTGTGTCCACATATGCGGTGTAGAGAGTCTATGCAACTCCTGATGCGCTTTGTTTGTCAAGCGACTGTCCACACATATGATCAAGTTCGAAGAAGGTAGATTCCTGATTTCAATCAAACGTGCTGCTTGTTCAATAGCAAAAATCTCTGTCAGAAATACGTTGGCTTGTTTAGGTAATGTGCCCGATCCGTTCAGTGCTAACTTATCGGAATATACCACAGATCGAGTTCGCATTTTCGAGCCATCGGTGAAGATTGTTATATAACCGCCACCGATGACAGCTTTTGCAACACTTTCTCTCTGTAGGGTATCGCAAGTTTTATATTGTTACGTTTTTACCTTTTAAAAACGTTTAGAATATGAGCTCACAGATTGCAAATAAAATAAAAATAAATTTGTGTTTAGTTTTAATTAAAATTCTTTATTATTCGCACAATTCTGTGTGCCACTGTTCACAACTCGATGTAAACAACAACAATTGCCTTTTTCTCTATTGTTATTCTTCTGTTTATACCCTTTGCATAAACAATAACAATTACTGGACAATTATTCGACAGATCTTTGTAACGGAGATCTTCAAACCACAATCACTCTCTTCAAACACACCGCGTCTTCACACAAGACTAACCGAACTTCGCCTGCTTTGCTTTGCCTGTTATATGGCAGGGTAAACAGTCTGATGAATGTTCTTGAAGGCGAATGTTCTCTGCTTCGGCTTCTCGCGATCTCTATAAATGTAAACATGCATCTGCAACTTACGAAAACCCTACAAAAAGTCAAACGTGATCACACCACACAATTTCGGTGGCCAGCTCATATCGCCTCCGCATGAGATGAGCATGACCTTAAATTGCTCGTGTACAATATCCATTGTGGAATGAGCTGCGTGTTATGCAATGCCTTCCTATTGAAACCACATGTCGTTCGTGTCCTGATCATCAAATTCAGGCCAAAAAAAGTTTATGATCATCGATGTTTGGTGCTCGCCGTTGCCTGTAATGGTCTGCGCAACGTCGTTTTCGAAGAAATCGGGACCGACGGTGATGCTGGATCAAAATCCACAAAAAGTAGTGAATATTTCGGAATGCTTTGATAAGTCATATGGGTTAGTATCTTCCCAACTACAACAATTTTTGTTTGTTTACATAACCATCCATTCAAAAATGGAGTTCAACGCTACAGATGATTTTTCGATAACTTCGTTGAAGGTACGTTGCTTGAACAACTTCATCAATTGCACGTGTCCATGATGATTTGAAAAACAGACTGTCTAAATGACAAGTAATTTGACAGATGTAGCTTCAACATGAAGGCAAATGTCAACTTGTCTAAGGTGGTCCCAAAATCTATTTCAGAACGACTATCTGGTTCTTCTGTCGGAACATTCCCTTCACTGTCCCTAATTACCCAAAATCAGAGCGCCATAGTCTCTCTCTATTTGCAGTCATTAAAAAATTTCTTCACATGTTATCGTATTTTCTAAAAATTTAATTTTATTTTCTTCAATTGTTTTTTTTTTGCGTTTCTTTTAAGAAAACCTTGGAATAGAAAATTTTCGTGAAATTAAGAAATATTTTTCAGTTCTTTTACTTTCCAAATGAGTGCGTAATTTCATAAAGTCAGTGATGCGCATTGAAAGAGGAAAACGAAAACTAAAAAGAAAAATTCTTTTGCGTTCAAACCAAGGAAAATAAAATTTCATGGAAAAATGTGGAAAAAAATTAATTTTTGACTTCTCTCAAGGCTGCAACCACACATGAGTTCAAATTAAAAATAATAAGAAATAATAAGAATTCCTAAAGGTGTTGCTTAAAAAATTAAATCTTTATTTAGAGGACAAAATTTTGTAATTGAGTTCTTGAGCTAATTTTTCCAATCAGAGTTAAAAGTCACATAAGTTTCAGACTCCATCTCAGAAATTAATCATCTTGTAACCGTCTTATATACCACAGACCACAGACATCCACAGAAATTTTCTGATCTTACCAACACAGTTCTTTCCTAAAAAGTTTGCAGCTTAATTATCAATATGCCATTCACATAAATTTAAGTTTACTGCTCATCTATTTCTTCACATTTAGACTTCCTGTGCCGTATATTGTTACAAAAATGGAAAAATCTAGATACTGGTATTTTGTTCTTACACCGTTTAACATTAAAATTATAAACAAAAGCTACAAAAACACAAAAACAATGAACTTGTTTACATGCATAAAAAAATGATAAACAAGTAAACAAAAATACAACAAAGAACACTACAAGAATAAGTGTAAACAAAATACACAAACAACAATATCTACGTTTATAGAGATCTTGAGAAGGCGAAGTTACGAACATTCGCCTTCAAGGACATTCATCACACTGTTCACGTTGCCATATAAAAGACAAGACAGGCAACGAGTCAGTAAAAGTTCAGTCAGTCGTGTGTGAAGACGCGGTGTGTTTAAAGAGAATTATACGCGTTTTGAGGATCTCCGTTACAATGATCTGTCGAACAAGTGACTATTAATTGTTAGCGTTATACAAAAGAGTGCAAGGAGGATTAACAAACAAAGCAATTGTTGTTGTTTATATCAAGTTGTGAACAGTGGCACACAGAATTGTGCGAATAATAAAGAATTTTCATTGAAGCGAAACATAAATTTATTTTTATTTTATTTTCAATCTACGAACTCATATTTTAAACGTTTTGCAAAAGATAAAAACGTAACAATATTTTTCAATCCAATTCTGGATTCTAAACCTTTTCTAACGATTTAAAATGGATCTCATGTGGATTGATTTCCTTCGGAATTCGAGAATGTTACTTATACATCGAAGAGCCGTGGTTTAGTAGGTAGTGTGTTGGCTTATTAGACGTGAGGCCTCGGTTCAAACCCCAGGTCAGGCATCTCCAACATCCGAAACGAAATATGAAAAAATATTTCTTCGGCGACTTCCTCTCAGCAGATTTCTGGCAAAAACTCTGAGAGTAAATAAAATTGCCATGAAAAGTTTCTCAAAAATCTGTCGTCCATAGTCGACTTTAAACTATAGATCCCGCCACTCCTGAAAAAAAATTAACGCACACAACATAAGTGGCGTGAGAAACTAGGTTACAATCCTGATTAAAGGGTTGTAATGACCAATTATGTATGTATGCTTATTCATCGTTATCCATTCGGGTAGAAATGGGTTTCATTGATGAAAATGGTTTTTCAATACAAAAATGTGTCCAAACAATTTTATTATGTACACACGTATTATTGAAGACTGAAATTTGTTCAGTACTGGGATTGCGGTAACCTGAGGCGTCATAACGAGACGCTATTCGCTCTCCAGTGATTTTTTGTATCAAAGCTACCATTCCAACCTGCCTATCTACGTACCTATTGAAAGCTGCATCCACCCATAGATATTTGATAAAACAGTCTAAATAAATGACAACTAATTTGACGAATGTAGTTTCAACCAGTTAGCGGTTATCAACTGTCAAATTTCGATTGTTAATCGTTTACATACGTTTTTATGCCGTTCTCTCTTTTACTTTTCATGCAGCAAACATCCTAGATTGATAATCTCTTGTAACACGTTTTTTTTCTTTTTTTTTTTCTTGTTAATTTTGTTCGACTTCATTACACTGCTTTAGTCAACTGTCATGCACATGTCAGTCTTCATTCATTCATTCATTTCCATGCACAGTTAATTAAAAATGTTTATCACGCTTACAATGTTGACACACCACGCCGGCTGTGGTTGAATGAATGAATGAATGCATGAAACTGACTGACAGACAGACTGAATAAATGAATTAACGAATAAAGGAATTTTACAATAAAAAAACAACAACGTTTTCATGCTAGATTCTTATGAGTGCATATGAAAGGAATATTATCAGTACAGTGAGGAACAAACAAAAATTTAAAACTAAAGAATACAAATATGTATTCTACGGCAAAAAAGTAAAATTTTATACAAAAAAGAAATTGTTCTAGAACGCTTAACAAATTTAAAAATATTTCACTGTAAAAATATTTCGTATGAAATACTACGCTTTTCGTGGAGTGATTTCTAGATTCCCACATGCCAACGGGAGGGGTTGCCGTGCCTTCTTGTTGATAACATGGTATTTAGATAAATAGGTTTCAAATGTTCTACGGGATTTAAACTAAGACAGGACTCTTTTGTACTAAAAAAATAGACATTTTTAGACACTAACGACCAATTGCTTTATAGCTTAGAACCTTTCATGACGCTGTTGTAAAACACCAAGAAATTGGTTTCTGGCGAAAAATATTGATGAAATGGATTGGCCAGCATATTCCACAGTTATATGTCCAGTGGAAAATATGTCGGAAATTTTTAGCCTTGGTTTCTTCAAATCGCCCAATTTGATGACATTTTTTCAAAAACTATTCGCAGTTTGTAGTCCGTAGGTTTCAAATCGGGTTCACTAGAGAGTAATTCTTCAGAGGAAATAAATGCTGATATTCTACTTCGGAGGCCTTTTTAACGTTATAACTTAACGCAAAATTTTGCTGGAAGTCCGCAGACGGCTTCGGTATTTAGAAAGGTTAAGTGGTCGTAGTCTAGTTGGTAATGTGTTGGCTTATTAGACATGAGGTCAAGGTCCAAACCCCAGGTCAAACCCAGGTCCAATAACACGAAATCTGGAAAAATATTTTTACGGCGACTTTCTCTCAACAAATTTCTGGCAAAGACTCTGGGAGCGTAAATAAAAATTGGCAAGTGAAGTTTCTCAAAAAATCTGTCATTCGGTGACGACTTCAGACTGTAGGTCCCGACACTCAGGTATAAAGTTAACACTTACAACATAAGTGGTGTGACTGAAGGATTATCATGAGCAGTTATGTATATACGTATGAATGTATGTGTGAAGCAACATCGATTCTCAAAGCCAACATAGCACTTGCCATCGGGCAAATTCAGGTTGACTTATATGCCAGAGTCATGGATAATTTGATGCTTTCCACCCAAAGAAGCCTTGGCGGTCATTTCAACGATATTGTTACGTTTTTACCTTTTTAAAAATGTTTAGAATATGAGTTCGTTGATTACAAACAAAGTAAAAACAAATATGTGTTTTGTTTCAATTAAACTCTTTATTGTTCGCACTACTTTTATGTGCCACTGTTACAACTTAATACAATAATAATAATTGCTTGTTCACTATTCTAATTTATACTTCTGTCCGCACAAACACTAACAACTCTTCGATAGATCTTCACAACAGCGATCTTCAAACCACGACTGTTTACTTCGCACGCAACGCGTCTTCACACAACGACTGACTGAATTCTTACTGACTGCTTGTCTGCTTTGTCTTGCCTTTTTATATGCTCGCATATCAATCTGATGAAAATTCTTGAAGTGGAATGTTTGGGGTTCTGTTTTCTCGAGAATTCTATCGATACTTTATTGTTGTTTGTGTATTTTGCTTACATGTTTTGTTGTTGCTTTCTTTCTTACTTATCTGTCTCCTTTTCTTTCATACTGATGTTGCTGATATATGCAAGCAAGTTCGTTGTATGTGTTGGTGAGGCTTTTGTTTATCATTTTAATCTTAAACGATGGTATGCCGTTTCCATTTTCGTAACAATATGTTGCTGGACGTATAAGCTATGTTAAGTTTATAAGTAAGCATACGCCATAATGTACAACTAATATTATATAAGTTGACTTCATGGCGTATGAGTGATGAAAGTCGATGTCAATAAAATTATTCATACGCTGCCGTGGGAAGTGAATTAATTCCTGTGTTTCTGCAAGAAGAACGATTGCACAAGAACGTCTGTATATTTGTATGTATCAAGCACTGAGTTTCTGGAATATTTGTAGTATTTTTTGGGGTTTTTCATCAAATAATTTAATTTCCTTTTTTTATAACCCCTTTAAACACATTGGCAAGCTATTCCATATTTTTCTCTACAATCCAAGGGTAATTTCAGATTTTTTTTCAAATATTTTCTTTCCTTTTTATCCCCTTTTTTAGTTGTTATACAATGATTAGATAAAATTCTGTTTTGATTTGAATGTTTCAAATCCCTTAAGCAATATTACACGGAAAAATAAATCGTATGTTTGTTGGGGAAAAAAGAAATTTAATATGCTTTGCAAGTAACTTAATAGGGAAGCAAGTGCACAAGGCCTTTATGTATGGCAGTCAGTAAAATAAGTTCACAATTCCCATAGCAATTGTGATTTATTATCAATCCTTATAAGCCAATAACATCAGCTATCAATTCATATGTATAACATACTATACATGTACTATAATTGCAGAAAATTCAAGGTAAAAGTAGATACGTTTCCTGTGTCCATTGTCTGTTGTAAGAAATACAACATGAAAGAGAACATGAAAGAGAACAGAAAGAGCTAAAAATAAAATAAAAAAACATCTGAACTACATTGACGTATAGAATGATAAATATTTCAATCATATAATCACAGAGCCACTATAGAATACAACCGCCGTACCGTTTTTATTTTCCCGACTGCTCGAACAAGAAATGAGAAGAGGAATGAAAGTTTAGCAGCCACATGAGGTCCAACAGTGGCCCGAAAAAGCCACAGTTTAAAGTGCATTTTGAGCTGGTGCCATCGATGCAACTTAGGATATCCTCCACGAGTAATTAGATGGCATATTCATCTCACGTGAAGGTGATATAAGGTAGGAACCGGGATCGTAAGATTTGACCCCTTTGGCCGTTTTCTTAAGAAGGTTTCTTAAGTCACAAACCGCAGCGGTGCTCAAAGTTATTATAATCCAAGCGATCGATGAAATTCAGCTTGATCCCTGAGCCACTAATATGTAGTGTTACTTTTTTACATACATACATACATAATTGTCATTACAACCCTTCAGTCAGGATTACGACCTAGTTTCTCAGTTTGTGTGTGCTATTTTAATCATTAGTGGAGGCAATTTTATTTACTCTCATAGCTTTTGCCAGAAATCTGCTGAGAGGACATCGCCGAAGAAATATTTTTTCTATTTTGTTTTATTGTCTGGCCTGGGATTTTGTTACGTTTATACCTTTTAAAACACTTAAAATATAAGCTCGTAAACTGCAAATAAAATAAAAATAAATATGTGTTTAGCTTTAATGAACATTCTTTATTATTCGCACAATTCTGTGTGCCACTGTTCACAACTTGATGTAAACAACAACAATTGTTCTTCCTTGTTATTCCTCTGTTTACACCCTTTGCATAAACAATAACAATTACTAGGCAATTGTTCGACTGATCTTTGTAACGAAGATATTCAAAACACTATTACTCTCTTCAAGCACACCGCGTCTTCACACAAGACTCACTGAACTTCACTATCGCAGTCGCCAGCTTTGCCTTTTGTACGGCAAAGTAAAAGTCTGATGAATTTCCTTGAAGGCGAATATTCATGACTTCATCTTCTCGACATCTCCATAAATGTAAACAACGATGTAAACATCGATGTAAACATCGTTGTTTACATTTATTCTTGTAGTGTTGTTGGTGTACTTTTGTTTACATTTATTCTTGTAGTGTTGTTCGTGTATTTGTGTTTACTTGTTTACCATTTTTTAATGCTGATGTTTGTTGTTATATTAAGCAGTACGATAATTTGTAAACAGGTACTGTATTGTTTTGTTTTTGTAGCTTTTGTTTATAATTCTAATGTTAAGCGATATAAAAGCAAGACACCAGTATCTAGATTTTTCATTTTCGTAACAATAGCGTATATGTAGTCAAATTAGACTGTCCAAATGGATACTCAGGTATTTTGTTACTTTTAAACATTTTCATAGGCAAACATATGCCCTCTTATTGTATCTAAATGTTTAAAGCCATTGCCTTTGCTCACTGAAATGAAAGTGTAGTTAATATAATACAGAAGAGGAGTCATGACCGTTGTTGACATTTGACAATTCATGTGTATATTTGAAGTGTACTGTAACAGAGTAACTAAGTTATATTTTCTTTCTTTCTTTCTCCTTTTTAACTATGTCCTGCAACTATTCCCATTTGCTCTACCTGCTTGCATTAACAACAATACGTTCCATTTCACGTTTAAGTCTTTCGTATCTTTGAGAAGGTGTAAGTTCATCATGAGTGTCTATTGTATGCAGTTGACCTTTTTTTTTGCTCATTTAACAACTTGTACAGCGCAATCAGTGCTTCTCTCTTCAGTGCACAGTAGCAATAGTATGTTTGCTTGTACCCATGTATCTGTTAAGGGTACTAAAGTAGTTTCTACATCATGTGGCAATTGTGTATTCCTATCTGTTTCATGTTAGCAGTTGAACTATTGGCCACCTTCATTTGCGACAAGATTGCAAAAAGTTATTAGGTGGATACATACATTCATACATACATAATTGCTCATTACTAAGCACCATTCAGAATTGCAACATAGCTTCGCACACCACATATGTTGCTTGTCTTAATTTTATACATGTGTGGCAACGCCTACAGTTTAAAGTCAACTCTGAATGACAGATTTTTGAGAAACTTTTTCATGGCAATTTTTTATTTACTCTCCGAGTTTTTGCCAGAAATCTTTTGGGAGGAAGTCACCGAAGAAATATTTTTACGTGTTTCGTTTTGTTGGAGATGGCTAATCCGCGTTTTGAACCCTGGCCTCATGTCTAATCCAACACACTACCCACTAGACTACAGCGATTTCAAAGAAGTCTATATCTTGTATAAATTTCTTTACCTTCCAGCCTATTCCTCTGAGATGACTAATGTCTGGTGTAGTCTCATCCCCACAATATTAGGGTTTTGAGCTTACAAAAGCTGGGCAATAACACAAAAATATTCCATTGCTTCGTTGTATTCATCACTTGCCCTGCATTCAGTATTTTCCACCACGCCATGTCAGGCAAAGTGTTGTTATTGTGTATGCAAAGGGTGTAAACAGAGGAATAACAAGGAAGAGCAATTGTTGTTGTTTACATCAAGTTGTGAACAGTGGCACACAGAATTGTGCGAATAATAAAGAATTTTAATTAAAATTAAACACAAATTTATTTTTATTTTATTTGTAATCTACGAGCTCATATTTTAAATATTTTTAAAAAGTAAAAACGTAACAATATTAATTGCGGTCAAAGGCCTGACCATGACTGTATCTATTAAACATCTTTAGTTTTAAAGGTTTAAATTTTAAAAATTATTTTTTCATTTAACATCAACAATTTTGCTACTTTGCTTACAAATGCAACATAATTAAACAACATTTCCTTTTGTTTTGTGTTACTTATCAAGAAAATTAATGAAGATTGAAGAGACTGTAATTAACGCTGACTGTCTTAATGTTAGAGTCAGAATGGCATTTCATGCATCATTAACATGCCTCAATGGAGGCAAGCGCATACCACATTAGCATTGGGTGCGGGTGCATGCACAACATTTAAAAATTTACTCAAAAAATTTAACATTTTCGCCTTCACCTTCTGCGCAAAATTCGTATTCCCTCATTTATCTGTTGGTATTTGAGAAGTTGTATACAGTGAGTGTCAAAAGAAACTGTACATGAAAAAGAAAAATACATTAATAAATTACCGTTATTTTTATTTTAAAATTATCACACTAAAATTGAAACAAAAAAAAATTACAAACAATTTCGAAATATTTTCAAATTTTTTCGGGCACTTTCCTAAGTGGTAGAAGTTGAGCGTTATACTTAGAATATTATACCTGACCTCAGAGATCTATTTCACCTTATAATGCTTGTTGATACTATATCTGTCAAATTAACTGACAATCAATCAAGCTGTTTTGCCAAATAACTATTTGCCAAACGATCATTGACGTGTGTTCGCTGAATGGGAACTGAAGCGGTTGTCAACTGGTTTTGGATGGCAGCATCATCGGTTCATATTTCTTTGAAAGCGATGTTAACCAGAGCAGCGCTACCAACGATGAGCACTATAGATTGCTTATTACTAACTTATTTTGGCCTGAAGTAATTGTTATAGACATCAACTAAATGTGGACGACATGCCATATTGGATATTCTGCATGGTTTGAGTGCATGATTATTTCATGATTATTTTCATGATGTAAATTTTTTCGGGCACTCTCCTTAAGTGGTAAAAGTTGAGTTTGTTGTTTGTTAGAATTTTATCCATAGCGTACAGTTTCTTTTGACGCTCACTGTAGAAATGAAATCATATTTTTACCAAGAGTGCTGCAGTCTGCAGCAAGCATTGCATCGTAATGTGAAGAGCATTTAAAAAAGATTTTGTTTTCAATTTTTAAACGAACTCTTGCAACAGCAAGAGCTTCAAAACTTTTTCTTCTTCAATTATGTCCACATGACTACACTTAAAGGTAATATTGGCAAGCTTATATTGACAATATTAATCGATAGCAATAACAACAACAATAACATTTTGTATATTATCATGACTAGCACTTTCAAAAGTAGAAACAATGGATTTCAAAATTCCATGTTTTTTGGTGCATTTGTTTCCAAAAATTTGAAAAAAAAACTCGTAAAAAATAACAAAAACTTGCATATTTTTTGAATGTTATTTTTGGTTAACAATAATAAAAGTCTATACCAACAAAAACAACATGAAAAAATAACAAAAAAAACTTTAAAACAGAAGACGACCTCTTTGTTCACTTACAGAAGGAGTTCATTCACTTACTATCCGTACATACAACGAAATGGCTTTGTTATTGCAATTATTACAGGGTGAAGCAGATAATTTCTTACAAGAATTAAAAGTGTGTGTAGATTCAGGAAAACCTAGTTCCGTTATAAATCTTTATCAAGCTCTTAGTCATTTTAAAATGTAAAACAGGCATCCAACATTTAATAGCATGAAGAAATCCTAGAGAAATGAATAAAAACAACGGCTTCATTAGCTTTAATTTGCAAAGAATCTCCAATAATGTTCACAACTTTTTCTATTAGCATTTCCAAAAACCTCCAACCGAAATAGCCACCTCCGCCATCACATCTCCTCACATAATGTGAACTGTCCACCGACACGATTTGATCACGTCAAGGTTTTTCTTGCTTGGTTTTCAAAAGACGCAAGTATATGCGAGCACTCCACAAACTAAAGAGATCCTCGAAATCAACATAATCCATCAAATTCAGTCTAATTTATGCGTCAAAGTCATGGGAATATCATATGTTTTGGAAAAAATGTCGATGATATCTCACACACGCTTTGTTTTATTTGAACTTAGAGATATGAAGCGCTTAATGAAAATCCCTCTACAATACAACCCTTCAGTCAGGATTACGACCTAGTTTCTCACACCACAATTCTGTGGGCCACTGTTCACAACTTTATGTAAACAACAACAATTGCTTTGTTTGTTATTCCTCTGTTTATACTCTTTGCATAAACAATAACAATTATTAGGCAATTACTCGACAGATCTTTGTAACGATGACTTTCAAACCACGATTACTCTCTTCAAACACACCGCCTGTTCACACAAGACTGACTGGACTCACTAACTCAGTCGCCTGCTTACATAAATACATAATTGGCCATTACAACGCTTCAGTCAGGATTACGGCCTAGCTTCTCACATCACTCATGTTGTGTGTGTTAATCTTTATACATGAGTGACGGGACCTGCAGTTTAAAGTCGACTTCGAACGAAAAATTTTTGAGAAACTTTTCATGGCAATTTTTATTTACTCTCAGAGTCTTTTTTGCCAGAAATCTGCTGAGAGGAAGTCGCCGAAGAATTACTTTTTGTATTTTGTCTTGATGTCTGGCCAGGGGCGCGAACCCTGGCTTTACGTCTAATAAGCCAACACACTACCCACTAAACTACGGCGGCTTCCCCTCTACAATATATATTCTATAACAATATGCCAGAACTCATGTTACAGTTATACTAGTAATGTTATGCTATCATATTCAATTTACACAAGTGAACCCTGAAATCGATCACCTTACCACACAGCGCTGACGAACTTCAGTACTACAGTATATTTGTTCGGTTTCAGTGTGCTTAACTTCCTGCCTAGCATTTGCTGGTGACCTAAGTATTTCCTTTTGAGATATACTAACCCGGTATAGATTCCAAATATTTGTTCTAAGGATTCGGATTCTGTAATACAGAATCTATATATTGGACTTGAAATGAAACCTATTCTGAACAAGTGTTCCTCGAGTTGCAGTGCTCGACCAGACTTAAATCTCTCTTCCACAAATGTATATGCTATTTCAAACCAATTTCGTTTGAGAAGAGCCTTTACCCCTCTATATTTACCCTTTTGCCAGGTATACACTTTCTAAATTCTCCACCCATGCCACAGAAAGATCGTGGGCCTTTAAGCTTGACACAAGTTTATCTGCCTACATATTGCCTATCACTTAGCATAGGCTCTAGCAAAGTGTGATCCTATTTAGTAACCTAGCTTACTTAGCTTGTTCAGACATACTCTACTTACATATTCTACATATTCTACTCTCGTCACAAACTGATAAGAGCTGAGAGATTGGATGCGGGTCTGACTTTTAAATTGTTTTGCTTCTGTCAAAGTTTAATCTATCAATGGCGTATCGAAGAAGTCGCCGTACACTGAGAGAAAATTTAAGAGATAATTTTAAAATGTAAGCAAGCATCTTACATTGTTAAGTCGCCGTATACTAGTAGGTAGTGTGTTAGCTTATTAGACTTGAGGCCTCGGTTCAAAGCCCACGTCAGACATCATAACGAAATATGAAAAAAATATTTCTTCGGCGACTTCCTCTCAGCAGATTTCTGGCAAGAAGTATGAGAGTAAATAAGAAATTGCCATAAAAAGTTTCTCAAAAAATCTGTCATTCGGAGTCGACTTTAAACTGTGGGACCCGCTACTCATGTATAAAATTGACACTCACAGCATAAGTGGTGTGAGAAGCTAGGTTGTAATCCTCACTAAAGTGTTGTAATGGTCAATTATGTATGTTCCAAATTTTTCACGCTAGGGTCCTATACACTCGCTCTAGTCTGACGATCTGGGTTCAAACCACAAAATGGTCCTATTTTTAAAAGAATATGTAGGCGCCAAACTGTTTATTTTCTCTTTATAATCAGTCATTTAACTTTTGGACTTTACAGGTTCTGTCCAAGGAACAATTAAGGGGCACTTCTAGAGGAAATTGAACCCTCATGGCCCTCACACACCGGAATGGGTACAAAGAGTCCAAAAGAGGAGGCCCCACACACGGGGGATAGTGACGACTTCCCCTATGGTGCGTTTAGATACATTTACTTCCCCTCAGCGTAAGAATAAAAAAATGGACCTCACACTAATGGACTAGGATTACTGTAGTACTTGGGAAATAAAGATTATATTGCTCTCTCCCGAGTGTGCATTCTGTGTCTACCACATATAACCCATGCTAGAGTGGATTTCACGTTTCCTTTTCGGAAAACGAGTAAGGAATATATAACATGAGGTGTTTACAGTTAAGCAAGTATTCTACAAACATTTTTGCTTCTAAAAGTTTAAAAACCTCATCATTATCATGAGCATATAAGATTAATAAGGCTTCACAAATTTGATAAACTTCAATGTACGATGTTTTAGGATTAAAAAGCCAAAGAAAAAATTAACATTCAAACAAATCTTTAATTGACAACACTTCTTGGCAAATGGGCAATATTTTCAGTAAACAATACATGGCAACTAACTGTACAAAACATGTAAAATGCCTTGTAAATACTGTTACCATATGAATGTGGTTTGTGTAATCAAAACTAATGATGTTCAATAAAAATAAAATGTTCGAAGAGACAGACACAGAGGGAAAGACAAGCAATGGAATGACTTGAACCAGCAGCAGTTATACAATTTGGATGCATCTTCCATTACCAGATTTAGAGTTGATTTAATAGTTGCTGGATTGGTTATTTGCTAACCTTTGGTATTTGTTTGTTTGTCTAAAAGCTGTTGTTGTAGTTGTGGCGGCATTATACAATGCCTGATAATATGTCGAGAGTCAGCCGCATAGTTGTATGCCAGCCATATAAGGAGATATGACATCACTTCTAAACAACAGACAAAGAAACGACAAAAGCCAAGGTAGATAAAATCTTTTAAATTGAGAAAAAAAAAGGAAAAAATAAAATATTTTTAATAAAATACATGGCTTTTTATTTATTATGCAAGAATAATAATAATATTTTGCAAATAAACATAAAAGTTAATGAGCAATGTACATCAAGTGTTGTCTGTCGTAAATCTTACGCTGCCTAGAAAATTATTAAATTATAGACGGTTTCATAATAAATTGTAAAATAAAACAGAAATAATAATTATTTATTTATCAATTACAATAAAATTATTTTATTTATATTTTAGTTATTACGAACGGCGTAACTAAAACCATATGTTCGGCATAATGTAACATACCAAAGTCTCTGGTGGTAACCGAAACCACGACCCTCACGCTAATAGTCTAGCACCCTACCCACTAGACTACCAAATGAATCAAAAATGATGTCATTTGAGTTCAATTATGTAGAGGATCTGGAGACACATGCATACACACAAAATTGGTTATTACAAGCCTATAGTCAGCTTCTTACACCACTTATGTTGTATATGTTAATTTTATACGTGAAGGGTGGGACCTACAGTTTAAAGTCGTCTCCGAATGACAGATTTCTGAGGAACTTTTCATGGGCTGCATAGCCATATCCTCAAGAGTTCCAAAACAGGTTTCCTTTCTGTCGGGCAGTACTTAGAACCAGAGATATCGGTGATGAAGCTAGACGTTTAAGCTAATATCTTTATCTTCGCCCATGAAATGAAAGTAGTCGACTAAAGAAATGCAAGTAATCGACCAAAAGATGCAAATGTTCGACTAAAAATACACGTCATCGACCACAAATGCAAATTATCGACCAAAAAATTCAAGTCATCAACTAAAAAATTCAAGTTATCGAACAAAAAGCAAATTATCGACCAAAAAATGCAAGTTATTGGCAAAAAAAACGCAAAACCGAAGATGCGACCGAAAAATTCAAGTCATCGAACAAGAAAAATGCAAAAATAGACAAAAATGTATGTCATCGACGAAAAAATGCACGTCATCGACCAAAATATGCAAATCATCCAGCAAAAATTGCAAGTCATCCAACAAAAAATACTTGTCATCGACCAGAATATGCAAGTCATCGACCAAAAAATTTAAGTTATCTCCCAAAAAAGTTTACTAAAGAAAATGCAAGTCATCGAAAAAAAATTGAAGGCAGCTCCCAAAAAAATGCAAGTCATCGCCCAAAAATATTAGAGCCATCGACAAAAAGTGCTAGTCATCGAAAAAAAAACGCAAGACACCGATAAATTTGCACGGTTTTTAAAGAAAATTTTTTGTTGCTCACTTGAAGAAAACAGTTAGCTTCGACGCCTACATACACTGAGCGCCATAAGTGAGTCAACACTTTTGTTCTTAAGTTTTTTTCTTAAGTATAAAAGAAGTTCCTTTATCATGAATTGTTGTTTTTGTTTTAACATTTTATAACGTTTTTATTTTTGGAAATTTATTTGATTATTCTCATTTACTTTTCTCGCTATCCTAAGAAAATGCATTATTTCAGTGGTGTTTACTCAATTTTGGCGGTCAGTAAATGTATATCTACGGTCCCAAGTAGCACCCGATTGTAAGAAACCTGTTTTGCAATCCTATCCAGCTTCCTAGGTCCATTTCCCCCCCCCCCCCCGGGTCAATTTTTAACCGATTTTGCTAATTTAAAAAAAGTTAGCTTTGTCGCCTATATCGCCGGTCTCAAGTAACGCCCGACCGTAAGCGTTTTCGAACCCTTGAGCTTGTAGCTATCAAGCCACTAGGTTTGTTTCCCTCACTAGGTCCATTTTCAATACGATTTTGTAGAAGCACTTGATTTATATAGAAGCACTTTTTGCTTTTGTTAATTTGAAAAACAAATTTGGCTTCGTTGCCTATATCGACGGTCTTAAGTAATGCTCGATCGACCGTAAGTTAATCTGTTTTGGAATCCTTAGCCCAATAGCTATCCAATCCACTAGTTACATTACTAACAAGAACCTTCATAACTTTAAAGATTTGCAAAATGGAGATCTGAGATCTCTACGAAGAGTATTGGAAGACCTAAGAAAAGTTCTCTGCAATCTGGCAGGCTAAGTTTTGTTGCACATACTACTGTGTTAGCATTGCCGTTAAGTTTTAAAGTTAAGAATTGTCGTCTATTTAACATACTAAAATATGTAGAAAAATTAAAAAAATTACAGTCTTTTAATGAAGACTGAGGATGTAATAAGTTATGCTTACTCTTCTGTTTCATTTGTGTGACATGCAACACTGTTGTTTATTATACTTGTGAGAGTACATATGTACATACATATATGAAAGGAATATATTCATGGTTATGTCGTGATATTCATGTCAATGTTATTTACAAGTCTTTGGTACTCATGTTACATTAAAAGGCTCGGTTACATGGGATGTGTTTTGTAGATGTTGCTGTTATTGTTGTTACTGTTACTGCAATTGTCATTGTTCTCGTGCTTGTTATGTGGTCTGTGCTGTGCTACATAACCTACAAGATGTCAAGAATAGTACTGGAGTGAATTTTTTCTTTGAATGTTTCATACACAGCCATAAAAATGTGAGACAAGAACCGGGTTTAGAACTGGATTTTCCAAGGAAATTTGTGAAGACAGTGTTTATTTTCGTTAATTACACTATGCGACAAAATAAAAAAAAATTTAATACACCCGAGTAACTACCTAAGTTGTTCAGTTAGTTGAGTAGAACTCAAAAATATTTTTTTTATTTATTTGACAAAAAACAGTTTTTTTGATCGTTTCACACAAAATTATTGACTACCCAAATATATTTGAACCTATTTTAATAATCCAATGTTTTTTAGAAAGGGAAGAGATTAGCTTTTCAAACGGTATACATACCGATTTTGTTCAAACTTATATATTATGAATTTTGATGGGGTAAACTTAGAAAATATTGTTTTTTTCTTATTTTTTCAAGTTTGGCCATTCTTAATTGAACTAAAAGGAGACATTCTTAAAGTGCATTCTCTTGCCAAGAGTTTGATACTTCGTTTGATAAAATTGGACAAAAATTACCGTAGTTATCATTTAAAAAGTATAACAGCTTAGTCATAATTTTTATATATGCTGTCTCATCCAATGAACTTTCATTTAAAAAATTTTCAAAATTTTTGATGGATCTTGATTGTTTACCTGAGAATTTGCTCTTTGAACGTTTGAACGACTACCAAAAGTAGTCTAATATTTCCGTTTTTCCCAAATATTATTATTTTGCTTTGCGCAAAGATTAGCCAACTTTCGGAAAAAGGACACATTTTTCAATAAACACTGAAGATCCATCAAAAATTTTTAAAATTTTTAACTGAAAGTTAATTTGATAAGACAGCATATAAAAAAGTGACTTAGCTGTTACACTCTTTAAATCATAACTTCTGTAATTTTTCTCCAATTTTACCAAATGAAGTGTCAAACTTTTGGCAAGAGAATGCTCTTTAAAAATGTCTCCACTTATTTCATATTTGTTAATTAAATTTTCCAATGAGGAATGGTCAAACTTGGTAAAATAAAAAAAAATTATATTTTCCAAGTTTACCCCATCAAATCTCATAAAATATAAGTTTGAACAAAATATTTATGTATACAGTTTGAAAGGCTAAACTGTTCTCTTTCTAAAAAACTTTGGATTTTTAAAATAGGTTGAAACATATTTAAGTAGTCAATAATTTTGTGCGAAAAGATCCAAAAAACCGTTTTTTGTCAAATAAAACAATTTTGAGGGCTCGAGGAATATAAAAAAAGTATTTTTGAGTTCTACTCAACCTAGTAAATATCTTAGACTATGTAGGTACTCGGGTGTATTTTCACTGTCGTGAAAACTTGGTCACACTTGGAAAAATAAGAAAAAAGTAATATTTTCAAAGTTTACACCATCAAAACTTGTAACATATAAGTTTGAACAAAATGTTTATGTATACCGTTTGAAAGGCCTCTTTCTAAAAAACTTTGGATTTTTAAAATAGGTTCAAACATATTTGGGTAGTCAATAATTTTGTGTGAAACAATAAAAAAAAAACAGTTTTTTGCCAAATAAAACAAGTTTGAAGGGTTCGAGGAATATAAAAAAAGTATTTTTGAGTTCTACTCAACTAACTGAACAACTTAGACTAGGTAGTTACTCGGGTGTATATAATTTTAGTATTTTCGCGCAAAGTGTTATTTTAAAAAATGGTAACATTTTACGGAGGACCTTATTACAAGCAAAAGCAAAATGTCAATCCATAGTTATTCCATCAAACAACTTTTGCTTCAATTGCTGCAATTGCTTGTCAAATCCAAGCTGTTAATAGAGTGCTAATCGGGATTTATTCAGTCTTTAACTAGAGTTTATAAAACTTAATTTTTTTTAATTTCCTCAGGTTAATTTTTTTTTTTTTTTTTGCTTTAATTTCCATATTATGACTGCAATTGAAAGTTTTTGAATAAAAAAAAAACGAAAAAAGTTGTTTAAATTGCAAGGCAGGCATTACCGAACATTTATTTTTCACATACTTTTACCAGAGCCATGCTGTTCGTGCAGTTAAAAACACGTGTGTTTCTCGTTTATTACTTTCCCGCTTTTGTTCGGAAGTAAGTAATCGTTAAGGAAACTTAACCTATTTAAATACAGTCTGCAAACTTTCTCTTTATCTTTCTCTTGCCTGCGCTAATGTGATACTAACTGCCAATCGAATTAAGTACACTGAGAGAAAAGTTTAGGAGATAAATTTAAAATGTAACATTACATTGTTAAGTCACTATACACTAGAAGGTAGAGTGTTGGCTTATTAGACGCGCATATCTCCAACAAAGCGAAATATGATAAAAAAAAAATTTCTTTGATGACTACCTCTCATTAGATTTCTGGCAAAAACTCGAAGAAAAAATAAAAATTGCCATGAAAAGTTTCTTAAAAAATCTGTCATTCCGAATCGACTTTAAAATGTATTTCCCACCGCTTATGTCTAAAATTAACACACATAAGGTAAGTAGTGTTAGAAGCTAGGTTGTAATCCTGACTGAAGGCTATGTAGGTGTCTAATATTTGATGTAATTTTTTCAAGTGTATGTAAGCTTATAAGTTATAATTCCTTATTTGCTGACGTAATAATGTTACCAACGTTAATTCAAATTAACGTTTAAACGGAAAAGATTTCACTTTTTGAACTATAAAAAGAGGATTTGTTCTATTTTATGGCAAAGCCTTCAAAATGTGCTGCATAATTAGACTTAAAATTCCTAAAATCTAAAGAAAATATGCCACATAAAAGACAACCACACAAAACTGCACAAATATTTCAAAGTCGTACACAGAAAATTTACGCTGTATTCCATTTCCATGAACTGAATTTTAACAAAGCCATGGAATATGTTGGCTTTGAGACCCACTGTGTTTTTATGATTAATTCGCATACACCTAAGACTTAAAGAAAAAGTCTAACGGAGTCAAATTTCATGAACCACTTCACATCACTTCCACATGAGGTGACCTCGTACTCAAATTCCTCGTGTAGAATATCCAAAATGGCAAGAGCTATGTGGTACACAGCAGCGTTCTGTTGAAACCACATGTCATTTATGTCCAGATCATCAAATTGAATCCAAAAGCATATTAATAATCATCGAGTTAGAGTTATTATTACGTTTTTGCCTTTTAAAAACGTTTAAAATACGAGCACTTAGATTGCAAATAAAATAAAAATTAATTTGTGTTTAGTTTCAATTAAAATTCTTTACTATTCACACAATTCTTTGTGCCACTGTTTACAACTTGATGTAAACGACAACAATTGCTTTCTTTGTTATTCCTCTGTTTGCATCCTTTGCATAAACAATTACTAGACAATTGTTCGACAGATCTTTGAAATGGAGATCTTTAAACCACGATTACTCTCTTCAAACACACAGCGTCTTCACATAAGACTGACTGAACTTCTGACTCGCTGTTGGGAATGACAAACTGGCCTACGTTGTTCTCAAAGAAATATGAACCAATGATGCCGTCAGCTAAAAATCCACACCAAAAAGTGACTTTTTCGGCACACATTGGACGTTCTTATTTCTCATATGGATAGGTATCGTTTGAAATTCAATACATACATATCAGAGGTCAGCAATGAGTATTCAAAACATTGAGTAGTTTCGAATCATACTTTCTGATGCATTCATACTTATTTTAATGTCATACTCATACCACTTAAATTCAAAGTTTGAAATGCTCATGGTACTCATACTTAACAATACGCATGATGTTATTGATTTCGACTCTCAATGACTTACCGTATACACGAATCACAAAATAAGTATGATTCGCGCACGAACACTACAATACTCACAAGAAGGTTGTGTGTTTGCTCTCCTTGCTGTCTTTGTCTTTTTTGTTTATGTGTCTTTATTCTTTCTTTGTAAATGCAACAACAGCTAAGACTGTAAATTTTGATGAATGATTCGAATACTCGAATCATCTACGAGTATTATAATTATTTTTCTAAATTTATGAATCTGAATGAGTAGGGGTATGAATCAAACATAGTTCGTATGTTATGAGTTTGTACTTATAAATCAATGTTGTACTGAGTACGAATGAATCAGAGTAGTTGGATTTCAATACTATTGACTCACTCATACTCAAAATTGCATGAGTACTCATGAGTAGCGAAACAGCGATTCATTGCTGATCTCTGATACATACATAATTGGTCACTACAACCCTTCAGCTAGTATTACAACCTAGCTTCTCTTACCACTTATGTTGTGTGTGCAAATTTTATATATGAGTGGCGGAATCTACAATTTAAAGTCGACTTCGAACGACAGATTTTTGGAGAAACTTTTCATGTTAATTTTAAAATGCAATAATTTTGTTAATTCATTCAGAAATGCATCTCATCGTAAAAGACGATTTGTCAATGAAAATTTTATCCAGTTGCCAACAGCTCCAGAGCCAATCCAACGATCAAATATCGCGGTGTACGGACGTTTACCTTCAGTTTCTTCGTCATTAGAATTTTGTACGGAAGGAGGCCCAAGCTGTGATCTACGAAAGATCAAGTTCTTGTGGGCTACGTGAAATCGATGGCCTCAAGACAGCACACTCTCACGAACAGTGGATATGTTTTCGTCAGATCTTATGTTTTGTCAACGTAAGGGTGTTGGTCGATCGTTTGCTGAACCAGTGGACTCGAATTTATTCACCACATTATGAAACGCTCTCTCCAAAGGATGATTATAGTGATCGGAAAATAAGCAAAGCGCATGGTATGTTGCCTGAACTGATCACTCATTTTGATGAAACAATTTTATTATTTGCATGTGCTGTTGAATGATATGTATATCCGTCCATGGTGATATGGTAAAAGAGACAGAATAAATGACAACTAAATATACAGTTTCCATATATAGGTTGCTGGACATAGAACAATTGGACATCAGAAACTATATTGATCTGCTAGGGCCGGCAAACGTACTTTGATTGTCTAAGATAGACTAGGTGTTCTCTGTTCGTTAAACAGAGAGGCTTAAATTCGTTGACACAAGGAAGTTACGTACAATATTGCAAGGCTCTGATGGACTTGTATGGATAAGAAGAGGACTAATCCACTTGGCACAATTGCGGTTCTCACGGGCTACCGGCTTAACCGAAGGCATGCCATTGAATGCCTTCTACAGGAGCTGTGGATCAGAATAGGGGTAAGAGACTATCTATCACCTTATGTGTCAGTGCCATACTCTTAGGATTAACAGGTGGAGTTTCATAATTATTCGTTTTCTATCGTCTTTCACGGAAAGATAGCTGCAATGGAAAGCTTTATTCTGTAGTTAGGTTGAGTTCTTTTAGAGAATGTTTGAGGAACTAGGTTGTAATCCTGACTGAAGGTGTTGTAATGACCAATTATGTACATATGTATGTTGATCAGCGGGATGAATATTAATTGTGGTGTCACAAAGCACTTAAGTTCTGGCGCAAGTGGGACATTGTAAATTTTCTTTATGTGAATTCCTATTAAGATACATTCATACATACATAATTGGTCATTACAGCCCAATTATTTAGGTTAGGATTCCGACCTAGCTTACTACAACACTTATGTTGTATGTGTTAATTTTATACATGAGTGGCCTACAGTTTAAAGTAGACTCTGAACGACAGATTTTGGAGAAACTTTTAATGGCAATTTTATTTACTCTCAGAGTTTTTGTCAGAAATCTGACCCTGAGCTGGAGTTTGAACCGTGGCCTCACGTCTATTAAATCAACACACTATTTACTAGACTACGGCGACTACATATATACCACAAAGTATTATTGAAAGACGCTTACAATTTAATTTTTTGTTTAATTTCCAGTTTTAAAATGTCTTTTTTTCCTTAGCCTATTTTGATGTTTATTGGGTTATCAATTCAATTATTCATTGCACGACGTATCATTTGTGACTTTACTTTTCATTCTTTTGCTTCTCTTTACCTGTGCAATTGTCATTTGTTGCACGTCCGAGTTAAGTAGTCTCTGCATCTGTTTTACCTCATAATAATTATGTAATATTGTGTGTGTTTGTGTGTATGTGTGTGTGTAGGGTTCAAATAAATTCCTACTAAAAAAACAAGAAAAAAGAAAAGGCAGGAGCAATAAGGTTTGTTATGTAACTCTACATGGAATGCGGTTGCTCAACCGACTAAGCTGATGTGATGTTCATACAAAAAGGGAATGAATATGAAAGAAAAAAAGGAAGAAAGAAAGATGACAGACAGAGAAAAATTAAAGCCAAGCATCTTCCAGAGAGACCAAAGTGCCACAAAATAATACGAATGAATGTAAAAAGAAGAAAGAAATTCATTAAAACTTAATTGAAGAAATGGCAAAAGTGTGTTGGGAGTTGACATTTTTTCTCTGTGTTCTTTTCTATTTTGATTCTCCACATAAATGAATGAAGACTGAAAGATGTGACAAAAAAGTTTATGTAAAGAAATGAGTCAGCAGATTGCTGTATTTGAGTTAATATTTATCAACAACACATACATACATATGTATTGTCTCTAGTGTACTGAATGGTAACTAAAATAAGAGAGTGACTATAAAACACTGCGTTAGCAAAATAAAATGGAAAAAAGTTTCTTTAAAGACATATAAACTTTATAAAATATTATACATCGGGTCTTCCATTGGGGATTTTTGTGTTTTGACAGTTAATAAAGACAATCTTGTTGAAGCTACAAATCACTATGAACGTAAATAGCATTCAATAACACGTGCAAATAATAAAATTGTTTCATCAAAATGGGTGTTATGTTCAGGCAACATACCGCGCACTTCGCTCATTTTACAATCGTCCTAATCATTCTTTAGAGAAAGCGTTCCATAATGTGGTGAATAAATTCGAATCCACTGATTCAACAAACGATCGACCAAAACCAGTACGTTGCCAAAACACAAAATCTGCCGAAAAAATAGCCGGCAGCCGTGCATTGCTCATTTTACGATTTTACGATTAATGCAAGTACACTGTTTCAGCACCGGTACGTTGACAAAACATAAGATCTGACGAAGACACTGTCGACTGTCCGTGAGAGTGTGCTGTCTTGAGGCTATTTCTTGATTTGCGTCGCTCACAAGAACTCCTCCTTTCGCAGACCACAACTTGCATCGTGTCTTAGGCCTGCTTCCGTACAAAATTCAACTGAGACAGAAACTAAAACGACGACAAAACGACCGTAGACAAAAATGTTTAATCGCTGAATTGGCCCGAGAGCAGTAGGCAACTGACCCCAATTTTTATCGATTAATCGTCTCCAGCGATGAGATTAATTTCTGGATAAATTAATTAAATTGTTACCTATCCACGTGAGATCAAAGAGCGACAATTTCATGCCGAAAAAGTCACTGTTTATTGTGGATTTTGAAGAAGCGGTGTCATTGTCAAACTGTCTTCGCCTGAAGAAATTCACAAGGACTGTGTTCCTCTATGAAAGCAATGATAATCTCTGGTTGTAATATTCTTAGTATTTTCTGCAAGTGATTACAGGGAAACTTCTTTCTCAAGTAAATTCCTATGAATATTAGTCAGCACATTAATGGGACCTCCCTTACGTTCGCATCTTTGATTTTAAATAATGCTTTCATCCACTGGGTTCAAAACAATTTTCTATAATCTTAAAAGTTTCGACCACAAATTGAAAATCTTAAAACAAAAAAAAGGTCGCCTTCATAAATAATGCTATGAACACAATAAACGCAACGCTGCAAGTATAATAATTTTGCAATTGAGGCCTAAGGTAAGCTGCATGTGCAGGGGCAAAGCGTCAGCAAAAAAATTAAAAGTAAAATAATTCATGAATTCTTTAGCAATGGTGCTACCTAAATGTTCTTTCGCCTTATATTTCATACATCGCAGTTTTAAGGCGTCCATTTCATGCACGTTATTTTATTGACAGCATTAAACCTCGCATTGCCAGCACAAATCCTCTCACCGCGAGCGCTAAGTAGCAGAATATTTGCTTGCTGTCGAGCTGCCCTAAAAAAATAATCACTGCCATATACATACATGTATTCTATTTTTAAGGAATTGCAGCGTTTGCCGCGTTGCGTTATTGTGTTTATGGCATAAGACTTAATAAAACACAGTACTGTGCGGTTTTTAACACTTTCACGACGGCGCTTTAATTCATGCTTGTCGCCTTCTGGTGGCTGTTATATAAGACGTTATTAATTATAATTGTTATTAAAAATAAATGCTTTTAAGAGAATGGGACTCTAAAATCAAAGCAGCAGAATCTTTACTTGCTGTCGCGCTGTCCTTAAAATAATCACTTCCATATATAGCCATGTATTCTATTTTTGAGAGATTGCTGCGTTAGCTGCATTGCCCCTATTGCGTTTATGGAAGAAGACTTAATTTGTTAAAACTAAAAATTTTATCAACAGCTTATGGCATGTTTTTGTTGTCCTCTTTGTTGCTGTTATCTTTGTTCACCTTTGTTGCAAGTTCAAATAGGCTTAAAATGCAATAAATTGCTGTATTTCGAAAGGTTACTTATACCTCTGCTTACAACCATTATGGTGGCTGTTGCATTGTATTGCTATTGTTGCTCATCTATACTGCGTGGGTTTTTGTTGTAGACGGCATTGTTAAACATCCTCAACAACTGTTCGCTCATCTATTAACGCCAGATATTTTGGTGGCATTATTCAGTGTTTCATTAAACATTGCATTGGTTTCCAAAACACTTGGCTAGTAAGTAAGCTACGTACGTTATTTCATTGGTGGCATCAGGGGTCTTAATGCATTTCCTTCATTTCCCTTTCTGCCTACGACTTAGCTGCCCTAAGTTCTTCTATTTGTTTATTGGCGATTACTTAGGCTTTTGTAATGATGTCGTTTAAGATTGTTGGGATTTTATGAAGTTGTAGTTTAGCAGGCACCATAAAGATGACTAGGAATTATTTTTCAAATACTTTATTTTAGAAATGAATTACAAAAAATGAAAAACTTTTATGTAAATCGTTACAGCGATCAAAAGCAGATACCGCAGCTTAATGAATTTGTCGCAGTAGTCTAGTAGTGGTCTAGCAGTAGTCTAGTAGTAGCCCAGTAGTAGCCTAGTAGTAGTCTAGTAGTAGTCTAGTAGTAGTCTAGTAGTAGTCTAGTAGTAGTCTAGTAGTAGTCTAGTAGTAGTCTAGTATTAGTCTAGTAGTAGTCTAGTAGTAGTCTAGTTGTAGTCTAGTTGTAGTCTAGTAGTAGTCTAGTAATAGTCTAATAGTAGTCTAGTAGTAGTCTAGTAGTAGTCTAGTAGTAGTCTAGTAGTAGTCTAGTAGTAGTCTTGTAGTAGTCTAGTAGTAGTCTTGTAGTAGTCTAGTAGTAGTCTAGTAGTAGTCTAGTAGTAGTCTAGTAGTAGTCTAATAGTAGTCTAGTAGTAGTCTAGTAGTAGTCTAGTAGTAGTCTAGTAGTAGTCTAGTAGTAGTCTAGTAGTAGTCTAGTAGTAGTCTAGTAGTAGTCTAGTAGCAGTCTTGTAGTAGTCTAGTAGTAGTCTAGCAGTAGTCTAGTAGTAGTCTAGTAGTAGTCTAGTAGTAGTCTAGTAGTAGTCTAGTAATAGTCTAATAGTAGTCTAGTAGTAGTCTAGTAGTAGTCTAGTAGTAGTCTAGTAGCAGTCTTGTAGTAGTCTAGTAATAGTCTAATAGTAGTCTAGTAGTAGACTAGTAGTAGTCTAGTAGTAGTCTAGTAGCAGTCTTGTAGTAGTCTAGTAGTAGTCTTGTAGTATTCCAGTAGTAGTCTTGTGGTAGTCTAGTAGTAGTCTAGTAGCAGTCTAGTAGTAGTCTAGAAGTAGTCTAGTAGTAGTCTTGTAGTATTCCAGTAGTAGTCTTGTGGCAGTCTAGTAGTAGTCTAGTAGCAGTCTAGTAGTAGTCTAGAAGTAGTCTAGTAGTAGTCTAGTAGCAGTCTAGTAGTAGTCTAGTAGTAGTCTAGTAGTAGTCTAGTAGTAGTCTAGTAGTAGTCTAGTAGTAGTCTTGTAGTAGTCTAGTAATAGTGTAATAGTAGTCTAGTAGTAGTCTAGTAGTAGTCTAGTATTAGTCTAGTAGTAGTCTAGAAGTAGTCTAGTAGTAGTCTAGTAGCAGTCTAGTAGTAGTCTAGTAGTAGTCTAGTAGTAGTCTAGTAGTAGTCTAGTAGTAGTCTAGTAGTAGTCTTGTAGTAGTCTAGTAATAGTGTAATAGTAGTCTAGTAGTAGTCTAGTAGTAGTCTAGTATTAGTGTAGTAGTAGTCTAGTAGTAGTCTAGTAGTAGTCTAGTAGTAGTCTAATAGTAGTCTAGTAGTAGTCTAGTAGTAGTCTAGTAGTAGTCTAGTAGCAGTCTTGTAGTAGTCTTGTAGTAGTCTAGTAGTAGTCTTGTGGTAGTCTAGTAGTAGTCTAGTAGCAGTCTAGTAGTAGTCTTGTAGTAGTCTAGTAGCAGTCTAGTAGTAGTCTAGTAGTAGTCTAGTAGCAGTCTTGTAGTAGTCTAGTAATAGTCTAGTAATAGTCTAATAGTAGTCTAGTAGTAGTCTAGTAGTAGTCTAGTAGTAGTCTAGTAGCAGTCTTGTAGTAGTCTAGTAGTAGTCTTGTAGTATTCCAGTAGTAGTCTTGTGGTAGTCTAGTAGTAGTCTAGTAGCAGTCTAGTAGTAGTCTAGAAGTAGTCTAGTAGTAGTCTAGTAGCAGTCTAGTAGTAGTCTAGTAGTAGTCTAGTAGTAGTCTAGTAGTAGTCTTGTAGTAGTCTAGTAATAGTGTAATAGTAGTCTAGTAGTAGTCTAGTAGTAGTCTAGTATTAGTGTAGTAGTAGTCTAGTAGTAGTCTAGTAGTAGTCTAGTAGTAGTCTAGTAGTAGTCTAGTAGTAGTCTAGTAGTAATCTAGTAGTAGTCTAGTAGTAGTCTAGTAGTAGTCTAGTAGTAGTCTAGTAGTAGTCTTGTAGTAGTCTAGTAGTAGTCTAGTAGTAGTCTAGTAGTAGTCTAGTAGTAGTCGAGTAGTAGTGTAATAGTAGTCTAGTAGTAGTCTAGTAGTAGTCTAGTAGTAGTCTAGTAGTAGTCTAGTAGTAGTCTAGTAGTAGTCTAGTAGTAGTCTAGTAGTAGTCTAGTAGTAGTCTAGTAGTAGTCTAGTAGTAGTCTTGTAGTAGTCTAGTAGTAGTCTAGTAGTAGTCTAGTAGTAGTCTTGTAGTAGTCTAGTAGCAGTCTAGTAGTAGTCTTGTAGTAGTCTAGTAGTAGAGTGTTGGATTATTAGACGTGAGGTCAGGGTTCAAATTCCACATTCCATTGTAAATAAAATTGCCATGAAAAGTTTTTCAAAAATATCTGGCGTTCAAAATCGACTTTAAACTGCAGATCCCGCCGCTCACGTATAAAATTAACACACACAAAATGAGTCGCGTGAGAAGCTAGGTTGTAATCTTGACTAAAGGGTTGTAATGAGCAATTATGTACGCATGTATGTGGTCTACGTAAGGTGGAGTTCTTGTAAGCAAAGCAAAACCGACGGCTTTGAATTCTCCTGTACACTCTCACGAATAGCGGCGATGTTTTCGGCTGATCTTGTGTTTGTCTACGCACGCCTGGTTGGTTGCTGTTTTACTAAACCAAGGAACTCGAATTTCTGCACCAAAGTGAGAATAATTCTCTCGGATAATGAATGCTATCATGAACGAATTCTGTTCAGAAAGAAGAGAAATTACAAGAAGTCTTTCACGTGAACTTTAAGACTTGGATGCTGATGACATTTGTTGACTCTTGAACAACATCTGCAAACAAGTAGGAAAAAATGAGAAGACTTGGAAAGATTAGTGAAAAATGTTGAACTGGAGATAAATATCCGGAAAACCAGAGTCATGAGAATTAATAACGTTTGCAACGATAACATTAAGCATCAAGACCAACCGGTCAAGTAAAGAGATAGTTTCTGATATCTAGGCAGTGCAGTGATAACGAATGGTAGCGTAGAGACGTATTCAAATATCAGGTTCAATAAGACGAGAGCGGCATTTCGACAACTGCAGTCCGTATAGAGAATTTCACTACATAGAGACAGACAAAGTCGTCAACTTTTGAGGGGATCTTTCTAGTTTTCTGTGTTCTGGTTTTCTTTGGAGAAAATTTTACGTGGTAGGTTTCAAGCCCTACTCACAACCCAAATTTAACGTCCAGGGGATTGGATCGTTTAGTATGACCAACTGACGTAGGCGCGCAAGAATCAGAGGCGCCTGGAAAGATGTGTTGCGGCAGACCGAAATCTGTTAATCGGGTTGTTAATGGCCATTTAAGTAAGAAAGTAAGTAACAGACAGACAAAGCCTAGAATATTCAATACAATACTTGTGGAATATCAGCTCTGTTTTACGCAAGTGAAATCAGGTTAGTTACGAAGACCATCACGCATGCAACATTCGACATTCAACAACAAGTTGCTCAAAATCATACACAAGCTACTCTGGCCTAATAACATCAGAAACATGAATTTCTGGAATCAATAAGGAACCCATAAGTCAGGATTACAACCTAGTTCCTCACACCACTTATGTTGTGTGCGTTAATATTTATACAGGACTGGCGGATCCTACAATTTAAAACAGATTCCGAACAACAGATTTTTGAGAAACTTTTCATGGCAATTTATTATTTACTCTCAGAGTTTTTGTCAGAAATCGCCTGAGAGGCAGGCGCCAATGAAATATTTTTTCATATTTTCGTTTAGTTGGAGACGTCTGACCTGGGGTTTGAACCACGGCTTACGTTTAATAAGACAAAACACTACCTACTAAATTACGGCGACTTCTACAGGCTAAGCTTAGAATATTCAATACAATGCTTGTGGAACATCAGCTCTGTTTTATGCAAGTGAAACCAGGTTAATTACGAAGACCATCACGCATGCAACATCAGCAAGTTGCTCAAAATCATACAGAAGATATTCGCTATTAATAACTTCAGCAACATGAATCTCGGGAACCAAGCAGGAACCCAGAATAACAAGCATGAATCCTAATAGTATAACGTAGATGACACTCGGTTCGAATCTTCAAGAGTTAGGAAGCATTATGTTAGGTTAGGATAGGTTAGAGGACATGTACAGTACACGGAGATCGAATTGACCCATTGTACAACGTCCTAGTTTCTCACACCACTTATGTTGTGTGTGTTAATTTTATATATGAGTTGTGGGACCTACAGTTTGAAGTCGATTCCGAACGACAGATTTAGGAAGCATTAACCGATCAAAAAATGGCGAGAGACATTAAATACTACGCGCACTACGACAGTGCAGTCTCATATATGAAGACGGAAAAATAACAACAGCAAATCAGGTAATATGGGAATGCTTAGTAGTAGCCATGTGACCCCAAGAGGGTTGATGGGTGGGGAAAAACATACAAATGGTACTGATACACACAGCACACACAAAGCCAACATAAATTCCCAATTTAGTCGTGTAATAAAAATGCGCAAAAACTATAAAAACCAGGCTGCTCACATAGTGCGCATGAATTAGTTACAGCGTTATGTTCAACATTTTTTTTATTGCTACACAGATTAGTTAAGCTTCAGATATGCAAAATGCCGGGGTATGACTGTAGATGCCTATCTATGAATACCTATTCACATTGAAAGTGTTTTACCTTAATTACACACACAGGTTTCAAAATGAAAGGAAAGTGAAGAACAAAGGAAGAAGAGGCCGTTTGCAAATGACTATTCCAACATCCAATATTCAATGCGTAGATCAATAAGACCGAAATAATATTATAGAGAGACGTAGATTACTCTACTATTACATGACGTATTAGTTGCTCAAACAGCAGAGTTATTATGCCAACAAAAACAATAAAAAACTACATTTGACTTGTGGAATATTGATGAGGCCTTCTTTTATTGCCTGCAATTATTGTTTAAATTGTTTAACTTTTTTTTATTACTTCTTATGGTTGTTTGTTTGCCGTACCATTTCTTATGGCTTTTGCCGCGTACATTTGTTGTAAAACAATTGTTCTTTAACCCTTTATGGCAACAGCAGAAAAAGTTATACTGAAGTCAACATCAAGTATAGCTGGGTGTGCAAACACATTTAAACTCTAGTAAATGGATTTGTTTCTTGAAGTCGCCGTAATCTAGAACGCAGTGTGTTGGCTTATTAGACGTGTAGCCACCTTTCAAACCACAGGTCAGACATCTCCAACTATAACGAAATATTAAAAAATATTTCTTCGGCAACTTCCTCTCAAGATATTTCTATCAAACACTCTGAGAGTAAATAACTTGCCATGAAAAGTTTCTCAAAAATCTGTCGTTCGAAGTCGCCTTGAAACTGTAGGTCCCGCCACTCATGTATAAAAATTAATACACACAACATAAGTGGTGTGAGAAGCTAGGTTGTAATCCTGACTGAAGGGTTGTAATGACCAATTAAGTATTCCGTACACATACTTAATTGGTCATTGGCCACAATGGTGGAAATATAGGGTGGGCCATTTAAAAGTTTAAATTTAAAAATTCAGTAAGACAAAAACGGTTTGAAATTTTTTATTTTTTTGTTGTGAAGTACAATTGCCGCGGTTAGAAATGGAATATTATTTCAATCATATGACTACCGCGGCTGGCCTCACAGCACCTCATTCAGTCGGACCAATTTTTGTGCAGTTTTTCGAGTGTATTTGGGGGGTCGTATCTCGGCAATGACATCACGAATGTTGGCCTTCAAATGCTCGATTGTCTCTTATTTGTTGGCATAACACTTTTTCTTTAACGCTGCCCTATAAAAAATAGTCCAACGGTGTCTAATCGCAGCTTCTTGGCGATCAATTGACATCACAATTTCGGCTAAGCGGTCATCAAACGTTTCATGTAATAAATCGATTGTGGCATGAGATGTGTGGCAAGTTACACCATCCTGTCGAAAGCAAACATCGTTGTCATCAATGCGATGAAGAGCGGATGTCTTCATTGACCGTAATGGTTATGCCTCCCTTATTTTCAAAGAAATATGAGCCTCCACAAGGCGTACCAAACAGGCACTCGTAATTGGTGCATTGGCTTCTGTAAGACCACGTGTGGGTTTTTCTGAGTTCCAAAGCGAGCAATTTTGCTTATTAACGTACCCACAGAGCTGAAAATGAGCAATACCATGAAAAGCGGTTACAAAAAAATAGGTTATCACGGTGCGTTAGGTGTCTCCTTTGACCATAATGATTGCGCCGTCCTCATTTTTAAAGAAATATGGGCCAATGATGCCTTCGCTCCACAAACCGCACCGAACAGCCACTCGTAATGGGTACTTTGACTTCTGTAAGACCAGGTGTGGGTTTTCTGAGCTCCAAATACGGCAATTTTGCTTATTAAAGTACCCATCAAGACGGAAATGAGCTTCATTGGAAAAGATGATTTATTTTGGCAACATCAACATCATCGTGCGGTTTCCCATTAGCCCATCTAAAGCGAAGCGAAAACGAAGCGGTTGGTCGTGCGGCTTCAACTCTTGAATCAATTGAACTTTGTTAGTCGTCATACCGAGATCTTTTCACAAAATTCGATGTAAACTGGTGTGTAAAATGTTCAATTCTTGAGAACGATGACGAGTTGTTGTTGATAGATTGTTACGTACAATCTCAGCCACAGCTGCGATATTTTCTGGCGTACGCACTGTACGAGCACGCTTACGTCTGGCGCATCAACAAATGAAACCAGTTTCACGAACTTTAGCAATAAACTTGCGTATATCGGGCACTATTGGTCCTTCTCTGCGAGCAAATTTTATACGACATTTTCATGCAATTTCCGACCGACTAATTGTCTTTTTTTGGCAATAAAATTTCCAATGTTGCTCAAGCGTAAATCGATTCATTACGTTCTGTGGAGATAATTGACGGAATTTTGTAGCAGAATAGAATGACATAAGTATTGCCAGATTCGAAATAATTTTTTTGTTTTTCGTGTGTTTTTAATTGCGTTAAGTGGACTTATTGATTTTCAAAAATGGTATCACGAATGTGATTCAAACTTTTCAATTGTATTTTAAAGTTATAAATAAGTCATGTACATACATAAATACAACGCCTTAGTATACATACGTACATATTTCTTGTAATATTTTTGTATTTGCCTTGAGTTTGAGTTTCTATGCTACTATTGCAGTGGGTTGTCCTGAGACTAAAGGAATTATTTGTAGTGAACTTATGTGTGTGTCCAGAAACTTTAACTTGTAAAACAATGTCTTCTACTATAAAATAATTTTTTGATAAATTTTTCTCTTTCTTTCTATTTCGGAAGTTATAAAATGTTTAAAAACTTCCGTATCCTTTTACCAATGTATGCAGACTTAGAAATTTATTGCATTTAAGTCAGAAATTTAAACAGTTTTATACACAGCATTTGTTGAACTTAAATTCCAACATAACCATGTTGTACTATTTCCTAAAGGAATATGGAAACAGGATTATTGCTATCATCACACTGCTTTCATAAACTTATTGTTTCCATTTTTGTTTCCATTTTTTTCTTTTAATTCTCAGATAGTTTCCAAAGATAACGTGTCCAAAAAGTTTAAATGCTGCTTAAGGGGTTTTAAATACTGCAGACTGCAGTGACAACTACCAGCAGCACTAATGTTCAACTGTTTCCTGTCTTTGTCTTTAAACTTCGAAGTTTTATTTAATATTCGAAGACAGTTATATAATATTGATATTCGAAGTTATTTAATTTTTTTTTTGGCAACAGATGCTAAATATGGGACATTTTTAATCTTAAGAAACAAATACCACGTATTCATAGTAAGGAAAGCGCTAGTAGAGCCTTTCGTGTCATCGAAGGCATATAACATCTGTGTGTGTGTTGACGTATTAGACGTGAGGCCACGTTCCTTTCTCTGATTCTTAGGTTAGGTTAGATTAGGTTAGATGACGGGTACTTGTCTATTAAGACAAGTACAGTACCCGGAGGTCAAATTGACCCATTGTACAACGTCCTAGTTTCTCACACCACTTATGTTGTGTGTGTTAATTTTGTATACATGAGTGGTGGGACCTACAGTTTAAAGTCGACTCCGAACGACAGATTTTTGAGGAACTTTTTCATGGCAATTTTATTTACTCTCAGAGTCTTTTTTGTCAGAAATCTGCTGAGAGGAAGTTGCCGAAGAAATACTTTTTGTATTTTGTCTTGATGTCTGGCCTGGGGATCGAACCGTGGCTTTTACGTCTAATAAGCCAACACACTACCTACTAGACTACGGCGATAATTGGCCATTAACAACCCGATTAACGCATTTTGGCCTGCCTTAACACATCCTTCCAGGCGCCTGTGATTCTTGAGCGCATACGCCAGTTGGCCACACCAAACGATGACAGAGCTTCCTCGATTAGGTCATTCCAACGCAAACAAGGTTGTCCTCTTTGCCGAATTTCACAAATCGCCGCATTAAATACCCGTCTTGCCAGAGCATCCTCCTCCATTCGAACGACATGGCCAAGCCACTGGAAGTTAATACGCTACACAACGTCTATGTCGTTGAGGAGCACTGTTGGATTGGATGCGGAAATCATCGCCAACTCGCACTGGACCGAAGATCTTACGTAGGACCTTTTACTCCAATGCTCTCAAGGCTGTTGCATCAGTGTTTAATAGTGTTCATGCCTCTACGTTATAAAGAAGCGCGGGAAGGAGGAGCTTCTTGTAGAGTACTAGTTTTGTTGCAGGAGAGAGGTCTGTGCTACTCAATTGCATATGGAAACCGTAGTAGCACTTGTTGGCAAGTGTAATCCTGCGCTTGACCTCCAGGCTGACATAATTTTTGGTAGTAACGGTGGAGACAAGATTAATAAATTCTTTGACTATAGCAAAAGTATAGTTATCGGCCGTAATCTGGGATCAATACGCCGCGGTTTGTCCTCCTTTACTGCCAGACCCATCTGGATAATTGGATAATTTTTTTATGTGGTAGTTTTCAAGCCCTATGCACATAAGGCTGTATTTACGAAATAGTTTTTCAATCCCTTATTACTTGCTCCACGTAACTTTTATGAAGTGAAACTTAAAATTTCTTCATTAGTAGTTGGTTGGTATTGCTGTTATAGCTCTCCAACACAAATATAGTTTTGCACTCTCCTAATGCCCCGGGTATATATAAACTTACCGCATTTTACAAACAGTTATCAAACAGAAGATATATACGTACAAAAGTATTATTTATAATGTGTTTTACATGCATACATACACACATAGATACAGCTTAAAATATAAGGAAAAATTGTATTTATTAAAATGTTTATGTGGGTGTAAGACCAACCATACGTTCATAACTAATATTCATACGTAAACCCAAAATAAGTAAAAAATTTCATTGTATTTTATGGTTTTGTTGTCTGTCTGTTCTGCATATGAAAATGGGAAAATATTTAAAATTGTGAGTTTCAGAAAATATTTCATAAATTGTATCCAAAATTTTAGCACTATTTATATAAAAAAGCATTAAACATTTCACAGAACCGTGTTTTATTGAGTATAATGCTAAAAACACAATAAACGCAACACAGCAAACGCTGCACTCCCTTAAAAATAGAATATATGGGTGTATATGAAGTGATTATTTTAAAGGCAGCGCAACAACAGGCAATGACTCTGCTGCTTATCTTTTAGCCTTATTTTCTAGTTTTGGTTTCTACCAATCTATCTCATCGACACAATCGATTTATTGCGTCAAACGTTTGATGGCCGTTTAATTAGCCGAAATGGTAATGTCAATTGGCCGCCAATAAGCTGCAATTTAAAGCCGTTAAACTATTTTCTGAGGGGCGCCGTTAAAGACAATTGTTATGCCGACAAACCAGAGGCAATTGAGCATTTGAAGGCCAACATTCATGATGCCATTGCCGAGATACGACCCCATACACTTGAACAGGTGCACGACAATGGATACAATGGAATGAGGTACTGTAACGACAGCGGCATACAGCGCATACATACATAGACAGCGGTATAAATGAAATAATATTCCATTACTAATCGGAACAATTGTACTTCACAACAAAAAATAAATAAATTTCGAAAAATTTCAAATCGTGTTTGTTTCATTGCATTTTTAAATTTAAACTTTTAAAGTGCCCACCCTATATAACGGTGAAGCTAACAATGACCTTCGTTCTGAAGGTAATTGTTCGATAGAAATGCATTTCTCACACAGTTGGAACAGCTGAAAATAAAATTCAGTGATTTGCAAATGTAATACGTTTCTGATCAAATTTGTGTCACACGTCACGAATAATTTCCTTATACTTAAAAACTACTAAAGTGTGTTTTTTATAGAGGTATAGAACTTTAAGTTGCAATAAAACAACGATGGATTATTCGATTGACATCAATTTTATTTATCCGAAAGATAATCTTGTGGCATTACATTTTAAATATGATTTCTGGCATATGACCGCCACGGCTGGCGCGGATGTAGTCCAATCTGGACGTCCAATTTTCGATGACTTTTTCCAACATTTTTGGCCGTATATCGGCAATAATACGGCGAATGTTGTCTTCCAAATGGTCAAGCGTTTGTGGCTTTACCGCATAGACCAATGACTTTACATAGCCCCACAGAAAGTAGTCTAGCCGTGTTAAATCACAAGATCTTGGAGGCCAATTCACAGGTCCAAAACGAGAAATTAGGCGGTCACCAAACGTGTCTTTCAATAAATCTATTGTGGCACGAGCTGTGTGACATGTTGCGCCGTCTTGTTGAAACCACATCTCCTGGACATCATGGTTATTCAATTCAGGAATGAAAAAGTTAGTAATCATGGCTCTATACCGATCACCATTGACTGTAACGTTCTGGCCACCATCGTTTTTGAAAAAGTACGGACCAATGATTCCACCAGCCCATAAAGCGCCCCAGTTTTTCTGGATGTAACGGTGTTTCCACATACACTTGAGGATTACTTTCACTCCACATGGCACTTGACGTAGCCATTCAACCAGAAGTGCGCTTCATCGCTAAACAAAATTCGCTTATGAAAATCGGGAACAACGGTAATCTCGTTTTGGGCCCATTCGACGAATCTACGCCTTACTTGATGATCGTTTGGCTTCAAATCTTGCACGAGTTGGATTTTGTAAGCACGCAAACCAAGATCCTTCCCCAAAATCGTCCATAAAGTGGATGGACACGGATCCAATTCCTGTGTTCGATGGCGGATGGACTCATTCGGGTCTTCCTCAATGCTACGCTCTACAGCAGCAATAGCTTCTTCTGTACGCACCGTACAGCGTCTCTGGGGATGCGAGTTATAAATAAGAGTAAACGTGGTGCAAAAACGTTCCATGGTTAATCGAATTAACTGCTCTGATGGACGATTTTGTCGACGATAAAATGGACGTAGTGCGCGATACGTTTTCCGCACAGAACCATTATTTTCGAAATAAAATTGCACTATTTGCAAGCGTTGTTCAGGCGTGAGTCAATTCATGATGAATTGCCAAACCAAACTGAGAATAAATCACTTGACAGCTGTTAAATCGCTCGCCATCTTGAAAAGTAATGCCAACTTAAAGTTCTATACCTCTATAAAAAACACCCTTTATTATATATTATTCGCAGCAATGAAAGAATTAATGCTTACAGTGAGAGAATTTATGCCGGAAATACGAGGATTAATGCTGTCAATACAATAGCATGCATGAAATAGAGATTTTAAAAATACAATGTATGAAATATAACACAAAAGAACGTTTCAGTAGCTCTACTGATAAAGAATTAATAAATTGTTGTGATTTTTATTTGTTTTCCTTATGATATCTTGCTGCCGCTTTTATTATAATTAATGCGCATGCAGCTTACCTGAGGCTGCAATTGTAAAATTGTTATGTGTGCTGCGTTGCGTCTATTGTGTTTATAGAATAAGGTTGTAAATTTCATTGCTCATTAAGAAGAATGGCTCAAATTGCACAAAACTTATCAAACAGTGCACCTATCGGGTGGGTCATCTATCGGTTTAAATTTAAACCATCGTTTATATAGTATCTGGCAATACTTATGTCATTCTATTTTGTCACAAAGTTCAGACAATTATCTCCACTGAACATAATGAATCTATTTACGCTTGAGAAAAGTTGGAATTTATTTTTTATTGGAAATTTATTTCCAAAACAAAGACAATTGGTCGGTCGAAAATTGCACTAAAAAGTCGTCTAAAATTTGGACGGGCCAACAGTGCCAGGCCTTACACAAGTTTATTGCTAAAATTCGTGAAACTGGTTTCATTGTTGATGCATCAAGACGTGAGCCAGCTGGTACAGTGCATACAGCCGAAAATATCGCAACTGTGGCTGAGAGTGTCCGTGAGAATCCACCAACATCAACTCATCATCGTTCTCAAGAATTGAACATTTCACGCATCAGTTTACGACGAATTTTGCGAAAAGATCTCGGTATGACGCTTTACTAAGTTCAATTGGTTCAAATGGTTGAAGCGGCATGACCATCCGCTTCGCTAGATGGGCAACGGGAAACTGTACGATGATGAAACTATTGTCAAAAAAAATCATCTTTTCAAATGAAATTCATTTTCATCTTGGTTGGTATGTTAACAAACAAAATTGCCGTATTTTCGCTTAGAAAACCACACGTGGTTTTACAGAAGCCAATACACCGATCACGAGTGACTGTTTGGTGCGGCTTGTGTGTTATTTGAAAATAACTTCGGCGTAACCATTACGGTCAATGGAAAATCCGAACGCACCATGATAACCAATTTTTTTGTAATCGCTCTTCATATTATTGATGTGAACAATGTTTGGTTTCAACCGGATGCTGCAATTTACCACACATATATTACGATATATTACGTCAAACGTTTGATGACCGTTTAATTAGCCCAAAATTGTCATGTCAATTGGCCGCCAAAAAGCTGCGATTTGATACCTCCGGACTATTTTTTGTGGGGCCCCATTGAAGACAATTGTTATCCCTACAAACCAGAGACAATTGAGCATTTGAAGGCCAACATTCATGATGCCATTGCCGAGATACGACCCCATAAACTTGAACAAATGCACGAATGATGGAATGAGGTACTGTGAGACCAACCGCGGCAGCCATATGACTGAAATAATATTTCATTTCTAAACGGATCAACTGTGTACTTCAGAACAAAAAGTAAATAAATTTGTTAAAATTTCAAACCGTTTTTGTTTTATTGGATTTTTAAATTTAAACTTTTAAAGTGCCCACCCTATATAACAATGAGCTAACAATGAGTTTCATTGCTGAAGGTAATTGTTCGATAGAAAATACATTTCTTACACAGCTGGACCAGCTGAAAATAAAATTCAATGATTTGCAAATGTAATACGTTTCTGATCAATTTTGTGTCACATGTCACGAATAATTTCCTTATACTCGAAAACTACTATTGTGGCCCTATGCTCCCTAGAGGAGTAAGAGGAACATATATATAAAAACTACTATTAGTTTTATTCAATAACAGGTATACATGCATAACCAGATTTCAAAACATACATAATTGGTCATTACAACCCTTTAGTGAGGATTACGACCTAGCTTCTCACTCCACTTACGTTGTGTGTGTCAAATTTTATACATGAATGGCGGGGCCTACAGTTTAAAGTCGATTCCGAACGACAGATTTTATTTGAGAAACTTTTCATGGCACTTTTATTTATTCTCAGAGATTTTGCCAGAAATCCGCTGAGAGGAAGTCGACTAAGAAATATTTTTTTTGTCATATTTTCCTTTATATGTGTGACCTGGGGTTTGAACCGACGCCTCATGCCTAAAAAGCCAACACACTACCTACTAGAGTACGGCGACTTACTAGATTTCAAAAACTAGATTCAAAAAAGGAAAAACTTAATCCAAGTCTTAAGCAACATGAATGTTTAAACATTCATTACAGGAATTGAAAGGTTTTTACATCTCAAAAATAATACTTTTTTCGCCGTATTTCCACAATGTAAACGCAAATCAAAAGAATGTAAGTTGTATTGACAGCAAAATATGTGTGTGCATGAAATGACAGACAGACTCAAGTAAAATAAAAATAAGTTTTACAAAAACAAAGAAAAACAAACAAAAAGTAAAGCAAAGACAAAGTATTATTATCCTCTGGGGCCATTCCTTTTAGCACACAGGCACAAATAAAAATTTTCGAAAGTGTTGAAAAGTCAATGAAAATTAATTGTGACATTTTGACACAACGACAAAAACAAAAGAAAAATAAATAATAATAATAACAACAACAACAACAATAAATAAATATACCCCAAAGACTGTTTCCGTATTTACGTATATAAAACAAAGGGAAAAAGATTTTTGGCCAATGGCAGTTGCATTAACAGAAAAAGAAGAATTCATTTGTAAAATTACACTGGCATAGGGGGGGCAACAAATATTATTTCTCTTAATTTTTAAATATTCTGAAAATTTTAATTTAATCTCCACTTACTTCATATTCCCATGCACTAGATTACCATACTAATTCTAAGTGGGAATAGCAGTGACAGATACAGAGCAGTAGCATATACCTGCTATAGCGACAAGACAAGTAAGAAGACAAGATAGAAGATAAGAAATACAGTTGAAAAGAAGTTGTTTAAATAACCGAAATAAGAGTAACAATGACACAATGGGGAGAGCCAATAGCCAAATATTCTTTGTTTTCACTGTGGAATATATTGCCTTCTAAAGCCAAGACACTCAAGGCTGTATAAGTGATGTTTTAAATACGGCATTATGAGCCATCAAAGCCAAGGTTAGGTTAGCGGATAGCTTGCCGTTCACAAGCCACTTCACTCGGTGGTCATATGACCCATTGTGTTATTCCGTGTAAGGTTAGCCACCTTGTCATGATCCGTTAGAGGTGGGTTTGAACCACCTTGAGCTCCGTATGATAGCCTCCAATTCCTTTAGTGCCACATTCGCCACCGCGACCAGACCTTCAAACGTTCTGTCACCCAAAAAACCGATGACATCTGCCCTAAAGTGTAGGGCACTCGCATAAAAGGTGTTGCACTGATTCTGTTTCCTCCACATCATGTCAGCTTCTGCAGTAATTCTGGCAGGGCAGGCCGAACTTGTTAGCGACACTGCCAATGGTGGCCTGTTAGAATTCCCTCTGGAATGTGAACCGTTTTCTTGTCGAACCCAAATAGCTCCCTGGTCCGCTCACTGTCCAGCAGCAGTTTTGAAATTCGGCAGCCAGATATGTCGAACTACCCACGGTTTGTTGAATTGAAAAAGTATTCATGTCTGCTTCTCAGACATCTCCCAACCCTTCCATCGCAGTTTGTCTGCCTTTTCGTTTTCCCCTATGCTACAGTGACCGGGAATCTAGTAGAGGAGGGTATTGTGTCAACGTATACGGTATACAGAGTCCATGCAACTCCTGACTGACGCACTTTGATTTCTGCTTGTCTGTCTACATATATAATCATATGATCGAAGGATATAGGCTTTTAGTTTCAATCAAAATTGCTACTTGGTTAATATCAAAAATCTCCGCCTAAAATACGCTGGCCTGGGTCTGTAATCTGTATGACCCGTTCAGTGCCAGTTTCAGGAATAGACTTCCAGATTCAGTTCCGCATTCCGTTTTTGAACCATTTGCGAAGATCATTATATTATCGTCACCGACAACAGCTTCTACAACCTATGTGGATCTTGTATGTTCGTCCGATAACAGTCTCCAGTACCATGTACTTCATGAATTGATGGTTAAAACGACTGAATTGTCATCAGGTCTTAATGAAAATATCAACTTCAATCAAATCAAATCTACAGCCGTCTAGTGTATTAAAAATGAAAACTTTCTGATTACCGTCTTCATAGTTACTTCTATAAAATCTCCAATATTATATAGGTTCTGCCAACAAGGTATTCCGAACTTTAACAGTTGAAGCCACATTTGTTAAATTAATTACCTTATTTGTTCAGTCTATTTTGATTTGAATTTCTTATGCTCGAATGCTGTTCTTATTCCATAGACTTCACTGTACTTACATACATTTTTTAATGCTGAACATATCGCGTCAATTGTAATCTTTTACACAACAAACAGACAATGTTCGATGACAGATAACAGACAAATGGAATTCATGAAGAAGACCAAAAGGAAGCAAACTGAATACGAAACGTTTAATTAACGAGACAGGAATTAAGGAAGACACAACCTACAGATTTCAATACATATGGCCCTATATGATAATCAATACATATAAGACAAAAAAGTGGGATTTAGTTTGGCATGTATTTATGTAATGAAGATATGATCTTAAATCAAATCTATAATTGAAGGCTATTTTAGCAATCTCATGTTCTATAATTAAATCCCTTTTTAGCAATCTCATGTTCGTTCTTAATTTAAACAATTCTTTTTTCAACGATTTTAATGTTTATTGTTTCTCTAGTATTTTCATTATTAACTTCAACATCAATATCGCCAGGTTTTAATGGCAAAAAATTTATTTTTTGTTTTTCTCAATTATTGAAAAACAGTACACTGCAGGAGAGCAGCATTGTTTTATCACAATGAGAAAGGATGTGTCAAACCATTTGCTAATTATAGACTTTAATTTCTTTTCAGTACACATTTGAACTGAAGTAACCTTTGAAATGAATGATTTTGGCTTTTATTTACATTTATTTCTGTAAGTAAATTATTTCCACACACTGTAGCATAAGTTAAAACACATACAAATATATAAAATAAATAATTTACTTAGCAAACATCAACCGGCTACCAATGAAAGCACCAACACAAATAAATACTATTTTTTATTGTTGCTGCATTTTACACTGCAGCTACATTTCGCTGCCATTGTTGTCTCTGTAGAGTTTCTTTTTAAATGTTTAGACTTAATGTTTATATCGCAAATCAATTGCATGTGAGTGTTTGTGTGATAAGTGTTGGTGTGATGATGTTTTCATTGTTATTGACATGCGTTGAACCAACATAGTTTGATGCAAGATTTTTTTCAGTAGGATATGTACGATTTTGCTGTGTTTTTACACTGTATTTGCTTTTTAATTGAGTTTAAATATAACGTGCCAATTTTGACAGTGTTAGTGGAAGTGTTAAAGAACGTGTATAAAATTTTTATTTTCTTTGCAAAAATATATAAAAAAAAACGAAATAAATTTGGGCATAAAAACTATAATTTTGTTAAACAAATTAACATTCAAAGTTTTGATTAAAAATAAAAATAATTAAAAAAATTTTTTAAATTTAAAATTTTAGTGACAACAATTTTTTATTGTATTTTTTCAATTTTTCTTCGTTTTCCACTTCATTTTTTTCAATTAAATTTTATTTCATATTTTTTTGTATCTTTTCAATATTTGTCTAATGACTCTTGAATCTATTTTTTTTTCAGGCACCTACGAATCTTTCAATTTTCTTTTGCTTTAGAATACACGATACTTTTACCATCAAAATTTAAAAAATATAACAACACATATGTATATCAGCTCAATGCAGACTGTTTTGTTTAAACCTTCAATACATGCCGCTCTGCTTTGCAAATAAATGCCGGATAGGTAAGTAAAGTTCGTTTAACGTATTCGTGTAGTTTTATTTTGTTTAAACCAACATCATCAAACGTTTATGTGTTATTAGAACCAACCATACAACCTAAAGTGTATACACTTCTACAAATACAAGTTGCTTCCTAAATGACATTTAAAAAATGTTTATAAACATTTGCTTGTAAGAAAATGTTTAAGAATATTCGCTTAAAAGCAAAATATTTCGTTAATGTTGAAGCAGAAAAATAAAAAACAATTTTTAAACTTATATTCTCACAAACGATTACAAATAATTGTTTATAAACAAATGAAACTCATCCAATTATGATGGAATGTTGCTTATGTTTTCACTTTACATGTATATAAGCAATGTATATAAACAACACAAATTCAACAAGTGTTAGCGATTTCTCGATTGAAACCAGTTTAAGATGCTTTGGAATTTTATTGAAATAGTTTATGATTTTTGTTTTTAGCTTTGTTTTATCATCCAGTAAATGCATTTTAAGAGAGTTATTCAGTAGCAAATGTGCCTGCATGTAGTATGCATCAAGGATATAAATGTCACAACATTTTTTTTGGTCCAAGACATCTGTTAAACATTTTCAATTTCCGTCAAATCAGTGTGCAAACAATGTCATATTTTTTCATCGTGTTAATGGCAACAAATTTTGTACCAGAAAAAGCTGATTTTCTTAAAAGAAATGTAGTTTTTCATTTGAAGAAAAGTGGTAGAGACTCGCATTGAATGCTTGTCGAGGCATATGGTGATCGTGCTCTATCAGAAGCAACATGCAGAAGGTGATTTCGTCCATTCAGAGATGTAAGAAATGAAGAACATGGACCATCAAAAAAGTTTGAAGCCATTGAATTGCAAACAATATTTATTAAGTTTGAGTCAAAAACAAATGGTCAGAAATGTGAAATGTTGCACAACAAACAATTACTGACGGCTTAAAAGCTATGAAGTCGTCGTAGTCTAGTAGGTAGTGTGTTGGCTTATTAGACGTTCAAACCCCAGGTCAGACATCAAAAAGAAGCAATGAAAAAATATTTCTTCGACGACTTCGTCTCAGCAGATTTCTGGCAAAAACCCTGAGAGTAAAATAAAATTGCCATGAAAAATTTCTCAAAAATCTGTCGCTCGGAATCGACTTTAAACTGTAGGTCCTGCCACTCATATATAAAGTTAATACACACAACATGAGTGATGTGAGAAGATAAGCCGTAATCCTGACTGAAGGGTTGTAATAGCCAATTATGTATGTATGTATGTATTGTAAAAACTATGGGAAACATGGAAAAGTCTGGGAAAAGAGTGCCTTATGAATTGAATACTTGTGAAATTTTACTTCAAACACACGGTAGACAATAAGTGTTGCATTGAATTGCTACTGGCATTGAAAAGTGAATTTAAATTGAGAATCGTTAACGAAAAAATAATGGGATAATCCAGGACAGTCATCAACTTCGGCTACAAAACCCAATCGATTCGGCAGTAAGACAATGCCGTGAGTCTGATGAGGCTGGAAAGTTGTGCTTCTAAAACCTAGTGAAACCTTGAAGACAGATCGCCAACAGCAACAAATAATCAATTTTAGCCATGCATTTACGGAAAAATGAACAGAATGGAAGAAACTTGACCGTAATCCTCACTAAATGATTGATTAACCCCCCTTACAGTTAACACACCATGTGCGGGACACGTACAAGTACGTTTACTGACTATCGATATTTGAATGCGATACACTTACTTATACCTTAGGGGTTAGCGTAACGACATGGTTTCTTTGTATTGCTGTACGAGCAGAGATTTTGCCTGAATCTGCGGAGAGAGGAAGTCGCCGAAGAAATAATTGTTTGTACATATTTCGTGTTTTGGATATGTCTGACCTGGGGTTTTAATCGTTAAGATAATAAGCCAACACACTAGCTACTAGACAACAGCGATATCAGCTCAATTTACCATACAGCAACACTTAACATTGGCTTTCAGCAAAATCTATTTCGTGACCTTTTTCTTTCCGAAAGTGTTCTTTTTCACTGGTCTTCTGGATTATTTAAAGTCATTGGCTTATGCCGAAGTACTAGCAACTATTAATGTATTGAAAGCATAACGCTGTTCAATACCATTGCGCCTAACCGGTACCTTTTAATATGGCTCTCGTTTATTAATTACAGATTCACGTCTAATCACTGCCTGACCCGCTGCCTTATTTTACGTCTCGTTTCTTTGCAATATTGTTGGATTTTTTATCTTTGTTTTGTTCTCTTCTCATAATTTCTTAAGTATTTGTTTGCGCTATCATGTATACCGTATGATGTGTGTATTTTGTTGTTCTCTGTTTGTGTTATTTAGTTATATTCGTTGAGTTTATTTTTCATAGCCGTAACTTTATTTAAAAAGAAGTCTATCAGCTTGTAATAAAATAAAATACCTGTCATGAAAGAAGTTGTATGCTGTATGCTATTAATAATAATTAGCTATTCTTTGTAAAAACCCCGAACAGGAGCCGAGCATTTCAAAACACGTTTGCAGTGATACAGAAAATCACAACAGACTGACTATATTGCTACTTTGCAGCTTACGTTTAATATGAATGCAATCACAGATTATATTATAATTATTACGAGCTTAGTAACATAGACCTTGTACTCCTTGTAGGGCAACAGAAGCGAGTCTCTGGTGGGAAAAGACTACCATGTTTATGGTTATAAAAATCCCATAAAATATTGAAATCGAAATCGAATGTTTTCTGTGTACTACTGCTATCATTCAAACCCTCAGTACCACGAAACGTAAATCCACAACCCATGTGTTAATTCCCCTAAAAAGAAAAATTATTGCTGCCGGCTACATGTGAACCACCTTAAGCCATAAATGTGCCCACAAACAACTGAAGACACTTAAAAAAAACACAAAAAATAAAGTTAAGGCAATTCAATTTGGCAACACAAATTTGAAAATATGGTTTCACTCCACTTTTCCACTACAATTTTTACTCCCTTTTTATGACTCTTGTTCTATCCAGTGGGTAACCTTTTTATAACATCAGAGTGTTTCTTCTTTGTTTGCCTTTTTTTACTTCTTTTTTTTTTTTTGTTACTCAAATTGCATTTTTCTTACTCATGAATGCACTTTTTGTATCCTGTGCACTGTGTTCTGTGTTTTTATGTGTCATTTTCTTGCTCCTAAAAAAACGTTGTTTTTTTTGTATGAATGTGGGTAAGAGAGAGAGAGAGAGAAAACAGGCATCTACTGCAAAAAAAAGAAAACATTTTCAATTAGTTTTTACTGTTACAAAATTGTTGATGACATATAGAGTTTTACAGTTACAAATACATGCATACATACATACATACATACATACATTGATGTAAATATGTTTTCAGTATATTTTTAGGTTTCTTTTTTTATGTGTCCCCCAAATGGTTATGGAGATCCTTTACAGTTACAAAATAGCAAACAAAATAAAGATTTATGGCTGCAAAAAAGTGAAATCCAACGTTTTTTCTCTTTCCATTAACTTTCTCCAAAGTGTTGTTTCTCTTTTTTTTGTGTTCAACTGAAAATGGCAAGTGACTGCAAAGCTTCACATTTCATTTCATTTGAATTGTTATTGTGGGAGAATCAAATAGACAGAGTGAATGATATTAAACTGGCCACTTGATACGTACGAATGTGCATAAATATGTTACAGAGTTTGTTGATAACATATTGTTACGTTTTTACAAAACGTTTAAAATATAAGCTCGTAGATTCCAAATAAAAATAAAAATAAATTTGTGTTTAGTTTTAATTAAAATTCTTTATTATTCGCACAATTCTGTGTGCCACTATTCACAACTTGATGTAAACAACAACAATTGCTTTTCTTTGTTATTCCTCTGTTTACACCCTTTGCATGAACAATAACAATTACTAGACAATTGTCCGACTGATCTTTGCAACAGAGATCTTCAAACCACGATTATTCTCTTCAACCTCACCGCGTCTTCACACAAGACTGACTGAACTTCACTAACTCCGTCGCCTAATTTGCCTTAACTTTTATGTGGCAAATTAAACAGTCTGATGAATGTTCTTGAAGGATAATGTTCATGATTTCGCCTTCTCGAAATCTCTTTAAATGTATGGTGCCTTTTATATGGGCGAGTAAACAGTTCATGACTTCGCCTTCTCGATAACTCTATAAATGTAAACAACGATGTTGTTGGTGTATTTTTGTTTACTTGTTTACCATTTTGTATGCTGGGGTTTGTTCTTATATTAGGTTAGGTTAGGTTAGCGTGGTAGCTTTAATTTGCCAAAAAGCTCACTTGAGCACGCATAGCGGCCCATTGTGATGCCACATGTGAACGCAGCCTCTGTACTGACCAAGTTCCTCCGTTCCAAGGAGGGGGAAGTTGGTCAGCGCAAGGGCTGCACATTTTCAAAAACCCCACGTTGGAAAACCAGCCAGAAAGTTTGATAAACGAGGCTATGTCTCTGATATCAATGGACGATAGCTCCGTCAAGCTGACAAGGGTTGGAGAGCCAAATAACCTATATCTGCACCCCGCAAGGGATGGGCATTGGCAGAGGAAGTGGATGACAGTCTCCTCCTCCACGGCGGATCTGCATCCACGGCAGAAGTCGTTAAATGGGAGTCGCATTCTTTCCGCGTGTCTACCCATAACACAGTGGCCTGTAAGCATGGCCACGTGAGACCACGATTCAAACCTCAGGTCAGACATTGTACAACAAAATGAAAAACGAAAAAAATATTTCTTCAGTGACTTCCTCTCAGCAGATCTCTGCCAAAAACTCGAAGAGTAAATAAAAATTGCCATGAAAAGATCAAATCTTGGCAGAACTGTAAGTACAAATCGTTCTTATATTTCCATGTGTATTTGAAGTGAAAATGAATGAAATGTAACGAATGTTAAACTAACTTAAACTTAACTAGCACACTACACTACATTTTCTTTTTTTATTTATCAACGATTTCCTGAACGTATGTTCCCACTTAACGTAGTCTTCTGTTCCATGATTTTATATGATTCTGATATGTTCAGTAAATTGCATGCTGCTGACAGCATTTTTGTTTGTAGACTGATGATCTAAAAAAAAGCACTAAAGAGTTGGGTCAACACAAGACACATATATAGTACACATGCGTAATAAAATGTTAAATTTTGAAGAAAGGTTTCATATGAACATGCAACGAATATGTAAAAAGCAACATGAGGTACACACGTATGTTGAAAGAGAAATTTTAACTCCTATTAAGGGACACTGGTTTTATTTGATAAACGAACTTTAAATGGTATTTTCTCATAATTTCCTGTGTATTTGTTTGTGCTATCATGTATACCGTACAATGTGTGTATTTTGTTGTTGTCTGTTTGTGTAGATATTATTATTACTGTTAGTATTGTTAGTATTTTTTTCATCATTGTTTTCATTTTCCTTTTTTCTTCTTACAATTCCTTGGGGTTTCTTGTTTTTTCTGTCAAAGTTTCAATTATGTTTTGTTGTTTCTCGCATTGTATGATGTTTTCTTGTATTTTATTTTATTTATTTATTAGTTTAAAAAGTGAATAATTATTTGAAAAAATTCTTCCAGAAAATCTTATATTTTTTCCTCAAATCTTCAAATTGATTAAAAAGTCTTCGAGGATTCTTATTTGATAACAGATAACAGTACATACATTCGTAACTGGTCATTACAACCGTTCAGTTAGGATTACGACCTAGCTTTTCTCACCACCTATGTTGTGGGAGTTAATCTTATACATACATGAGGGGCGAGGGACCTACAGTTTAAAGTCAACTCCGAACGACAGATTTTTTGGGAAATTTTTCATGGAAAGTCTTTTATTTACGCGCAGAGTTTTTGCTAGGATCCGCTGAAAGAGTAAGTAGCCGAAGAAATGTTTCTTTTGTTCAAAATGTCTGAGCCAGGTTTTGAACCACGGGTTCTTGCCTAATAAGCCAAGGTAGTGTACCTACTAGAAGCCCTTAAAATAACTTTCTATAGAGGAAATTTCCATCACAACTGGAATCTTAGACCTGTACAGTCAGTTGTATTAGAGAAGAGTGTGAAGTAGTGTACACATACATACATAATTGGTCAATACAAACCTTCCGTCAGGATTACAACCTAGCTTCTTATATATTTATGTTGCGTGTGTTAATTTTATACATGAGTGGCAGGTCATGCAGTTGCAAGTCGATTCCATACGACAGATTTTTTGTGAAAATTTTATTTACGCGCAGAGTGTTTGCTGAGAGAGGAAGTCGCCGAAGAAATAATTTTTCATATTTCGTTTTGCTGGAGATGTCTGACCTGGTGTTTTAACCGTGGCCAACACACTACCTGCTAGACAACGGCGACTTCAGTTCAATTTACCATACAGCACGCTTAACATCGGCTTTCAGCAAAATCTATTTGGTGACCTTTTTCTTTCCAGAAGTGTTCTTGTCCACTGGTCCCCTGGATTATTTAAAGTCTTTGGCTACTATTTTAAGTCATTGGCTTATGCCGAAGAACTAGCAACTATTAATGTATTGGAAGCTACCACATAACGCTGTTCAATACCATTGCGCCTAATCGGCACCTTTTAATACAGTTCTCGTTTATTAATTAGCCTGACCCATTTACTTATTTTACGTCTGATTTCTTTGCGATCCTCCTTTAAGCATTATTGTTGGATTTTTGATCTTTGTTTTGTTCTTTTCTCATAATTTCCTGTGCATTTTTTTATACTATCATGTATACCGTAAGATGTGTATATTTTGTTGTTGTCTGTTTGTGTTTTTTAGCTATACTCATTTAGTTTATTTTTCAACGCCGTAGCTATATTTAAAAAGAAATCTATAAGATTGTATTAAAAAAATTATTTAACAATAGACCTGCCATGTACTGTCGTCTTAAGTTGACATGTTGTGAATATTCATTGAAAACGACTTTAAAAGCTTAGCTGCTTAAATTAAAATTTTTATGCTTCTGTGAATGTAAAATGAAATTGAATTTCAGTAAATTACTTAGTATTTCCCTTAGCCTTGTTTTTGATTAACAATTTTATTATAAAATGTCTGAAATAAATAAAATTAAATGGCGTACAATATTGAATTCAATAAAAAAATTTTTAAAAGTGCTGTCAAATGTAAATACAAAATTCTACCATGACTGATGCCAGCAGCAACAAAAATAATGATTTTCGTTTAAGACAATGATGTTCTCATATCCAACATTGAATTTCTGCTGTCGTAGCTATTTTGTTTTTATGGTAATGACAGCCATTTTACTTCATCGATGTTACATTTTCAGCATGATTGTTCTCTGTATTGCCATCAATATCATTCAATTCGTAGTCAGCCTATGAATTTTTTTTTATTACAACCCGTTGTCAATTCCATTCACAGTCACAGTCTGAGACTCAGTTATCGTCCTTGCCATCGTTATGGCCATGGTATTGATAGTCGTTTGTTACAATTGTTCTTAGAATGGCTGTATTTTATTGTTATGAAAATTAACAACAACAGCAATAGAGAGACAATCGTTGCTGAAATTGTATTTGCAACAAATTAAATACAGCTATAATGGCAACATAAAACAATGCCAAAAACAAGATACAAAACGCAAAGAAATTTATAACCAAAAAAAGAAAAAAAAAAAACATCTGAAAATAACTTGAGTGCCGTGCTAGTCTAGTGGGGTAGTGTACTAGACTATTAGCATGAGTGTCGTGGTTGCAATTCCCAGCAGAGACTCTGATCTATTATGCTACATCGAGCATAAGGTCTATGTTACCCAGCTCATGATAATTATAGTATAATTTGTACAATCCTTTAGTCAGGATTACAACCTAGCTTCTCACACCATTCATGTTATGTGTGTGTTAAGTTTTTACACGAGTGGCGTAACCTACAATTTTAAAGCCGATTTCGTACGACAGATTTTTTTGAGAAACTCTGCATGGCAATTTTATTTCCTCACAGAGAGTTTTTGTCAGAAATCTGCTGAGAGGAAGTCGCCGTAGAAATATTTTTTTTTGTTCTAGATGTCTGAGCCAGGTTTTGAACCACGGGTTGGATCTAATAAGCTAACACACTGCCTACTAGACCACTCGGGGCTTCTTAAAATAACTTTCTATAGTGGAAATTCGCATTACAACTTGAATCTTAGACCTGTACGGCCAGTTCAGGTTGTTTTAGGGAAGATTTTGATGTAGCGAACACATACATACATACATAATTGGTCAATACAACCCTTCAGTCAGGATTACAACCTAGCTTCTCACACACATTTATGTTGCGTGTGTTAATTTTATACATGAGCGGGGGGACCTACAATTTTAAAAGCGATTCCGAAGGACATATTTTGAATTTTATTTAAGTTCAAAGAGTATTTGCTAGAAATCTGCTGAGAGGATACATAGGTTAGATTGGAGTGGTAGCTTTGACATCAAAAGCTCACTTGAGCAGTCCTAGAGGCCCGTTATGATGCCACAGGTGAAATCAGTCCCTGTACTGACCAAGTTCTGCCAAACTAGAGAAGAAGAAGAAGTTGGTCAGCGCAAGAGTTGCACACTAAAAGCGCGATTAACCTACCCTGGAAAACCAGCCAGAAAGTTTGATAAACGAAGCTATATCCTTGACATCAATGGATGATGATGATGAATAGATGATAGATGAAGGAGAGGAAGTCGCCTAAGAAATATTTTTTTCGTATATACTAGACTACCACTTCTCCGTAATGTAGTGGACAAACCCGACAAAAAATTACGTCAATTGAGTTTCCCAAGAAACAGTTAAGCATTGTAATGATAATACAATGCTGTGGGAGCGTGTGTTGGCACCAGGTCTGGTCATTTTAGAATTTATTGAGCACAGAATGAATAAGATAGTGTACTTAAACATTACAGTAATCCCTCGATTTACGTCGCAGTTGGTTCCAAAAAAAGGCGACGTAAATCGAATTTCATATTGCTCATACTAAAAAGTAGTATGTTTTTAACAAGGAAATTAAAACAGTTACAGTAATCAATCGATTTACGTCGCAGCTCGTTCCAAAAAAAAGTCGACGTAAATCGAATGTCGACGCAAATTGAAGTTAGAGGGAAGAAAAAATATGACGATGTAAATCGAAACAACGTTAATCGAGGCGACGTAAATCGAAGGATTACTGTATTTAGAAGAACTTTAACTAAAGTGCATAATGCTAGAAACACAATAAACGCAACGCAGCAGTCTCTCAAAATGCAATGCTAGGATTAGTGCTATCAGTACAATAACATGCACGAAATAGAGGTTTTAAAAACGCGAAATATGATGCGAAAGAACGTTTTAGTGGCTCTCTTGATAAAGAATTAATGAACTGTTTTATTTTTATTTCTTTTGCTTATGCTTTGCTGCTGCTGCCTTAATTATAGTTCATGGGTATGCAGCATACCTTAGGATGAATTCTTGTACTTGCTGCGTTGCGTCTATTGTGTTTATAGCATAAGAATTAGAAATACTTTGTAATTATTACTTCAAAGAAATCAATGATTCCAAGTATACTGAAGCAGCATACCTTAGGATGAATTGTTATACTTGATGCGTTGCGTCAATTGTGTTTACAGCATAAACAAATCAACAAATCAATCATACTAAGTAGACTGTTGCTTATGTGAACCAAAGTTCCAATAGACTTAAAAGTCCTCTACAAAGTTCCGACTAGATTCCAAGACAGTATGAAAGTAGAAGAAGAAGTATTTAAACTTTTGTCCATTACTGTATATTGGTGTACACAGACTTATGCTTTTCACTGTATGTATATCGTGCAACCAAGAGTTAAAAATGTTTTTCTTCTCTAACTAGCAACCAATAAAATTCCAAATGGAACTGATTTACATACTTTATCCTCTGTCGACATTTGCTACGTGTTTTCTAAATGTTTTCTTAGCCTGCTCCTTTAAATACAAGTTTTTTTAGGTTATGTGTGTGTGGACGGTACATTTGTTTATTTACAATACTTTTACTAGTCTTCCGTTATCCTGTGGGTTGTTGGCAATTTGGTTGACATTATCTCCCCCCTAGAAAACAATCTTGTCAATCTTCAAATGGCTTCTAAGGAAGCGTCAGAGTGAATATGTATGCGTGAATGATAAGGAGGCTGGCAACAATGTAATAACGGGGCAAACTAAGAAAGGGAGGACAAGGGTGTGTATGTATTAGAAAAAGTATGGAAATGAAACACTCGTGTTTGGTTTTATACAATATCTGTGGATTAAGTTATTTGCAAAGAGAGAGAGAGAGAAAGCAAATCGTATTAATGGGCCTCTCAGTGAATTATTTTTACACTTCAAGAACTGAAACCACAAAGAAAATATTCAGACAAATCCCCACACTATTCTGCATTCCTACACCTAAAATTCTTTAATTTACAACAGCAATTTCTGACCACTTCCCACAAAAATTTAAAATCTGTTCGTTTGTAATAAAAAAGATTCTTTATAAAATACAATAAAACATGCTTGTTGTTTTTATAGTTGTTGCTATTTTGACCATTTATTTGTTGTTCTTTTCTTTTCTTCACATTGTTACTATAAAACTTTACTATCAAGGATACAATCAAGGGCTCAAGATTTAGTTTTAGGAAAATAAATTTTATTATTGGAACCAACTTCAACATGAAAATACTTTCAGTTGAGTTGTTTATGATTTAAAAAATTTGAGAATTATGGCATGTATTTGTAACAACAACTACTACAGCAATTACAAAGTAAAATAAAATAATTTATTATACTTTGTGGTTTTTGTGGTCAAAAATATATGGAATAAGAGTACATCTACAACATAAACACAGCAGCATTGACGCAAATAGGAGGTGATAGGGACTGTTTCAACACCTAACACAGAAATATTCTTCTTCTATTAAATCAAATCTACAGAGTTTAGCTATCATTATAAATTAGTTACTTACATAATTGGCCATTGACAAATCGAGCCAATCCCCTAGACGTTAAATTTGGGTTTTTTTTTTTTTCGAACGTCCCCGGCCTCACACTAACCCACCCTCACCCGACCGCGGAGGGCTCGTCCCCATTACGTAGGGACACGTACACACTACAGTCCGGACTATAGCGGGTAAGGGAAAAGTAATGGGAACGAGAACATAAAACAGCTACAGAAATTAATCACAAGCTGAAATAAAGTTACAATAAACATGAACTACCTATGACAAGAACGAAAATACATTTTTATATAATAATTTACAAATTAATGCCAGCATATAAGCTACGTTTTATATTACAAACACTACTATTAAAATCAATAAAATCATAGTATATGTTAAAATCGTTACATAATCTACGAAAAGGAAAATTAAATCCATAGTTCGTTCTATAAAAATCTAAAGAAAGAGGACGATAGTGTCGTGAAAATCTTGCTGGAATACTGAAATTCAGGTTATAAAGCAAAAACTCAGAATCGATATCACTTTTAATTAGATTAAAAACAAAACAAATCCCTAAAACAGTCCTTCTACGTTCCAAAGTTGGAAGTTTTATCAAACCTAATCTAGCCTCATATGACGGAAACCCATTGGCATAATCCCATCCTAAGCCACGTAAACAGAATAATAAAAACTGCTTCTGCACAGACTCTATTGAATCACTATGACAACGATAGTATGGATTCCAAATAATAGACGCATACTCCAAAATAGGTCTAACAAGTGAAATGTATAGCAGTCTCGTTATATAAGGCTTGGAACCCACCACGAAAAAATTCTGAAAACCAGAAAGATCACCTCAAAAGTTGACGACTTTGTCTGTCTCTATGTGACAGACTGCAGTTGTTGAAATGCCGCTCTCGCCTTATTGAACATAATATTTAAGTATGTCTCTACGCTACTGTTCGTTATCACTGCACTGCCTAGATAGCAGAAACTCTCTCTGCACTGTACTCGACTGGTTGGTCTTGCAGTTTGATGTTAGAGTTCTTCACGTTATTAATTTTCATGGCTTTGGTTTTCGCGCCTACGCCAGTTGGTCACACCAATCGATGACAGGGCTTCCTCGATTTGGTCCTTCCAACACAAACAAGGTCGTCCTCCGTCGCCGACTTCCTTAGATTCCCGCATCAAATATCCGTCTCGCCGTAGCATCATCCTCCATTCGAACGATTTGGCCGAGCCAGCGCTGCCGCTGGATGTTAATACGCTGCACAACGTCTATGTCGTTGAGCTGCTCATACAGCTAACTGTTGGATCAGATGTGGAAATCAATCATCGGCAGCTTGCATTGGACCGAAAATCCTTCGTAGGACTTTTCTCTCGAATATTCTCAAGACTGCTGCATCAGTGCTTAATAGTGTCCATACCTCTAAGCCATAAAGAAGCACTGGGATGATCAGTGTCTTGTAGGGTGTTAGTTTTGTCGAACGAGAGAGATCTCTGTTACTAAATTGCCTTTTGAGACCATAGTAGCACTTGTTGGCAAGAGTGAGCCTACGCTTGATCTCCAAACTGACATCATTTTTGGTGGTAACGGATGAGCCAAGATAAATAAATTCCTTGATATATAATCATAATAAATACAAGAGTTATTTAAGGGCTCAATTGATTTAAATTATGTTTCCTGATCGATTTGTTCCTAGAAATGTGGTACCAAATAATGAGCCTTATACAGGCACTATGAACTAAAGTACCACACGAAAGAGACAAAACGTGCATTCACAGCTAAAACCTTAGCCTAACTCTACTAAGTCTATATAATAGAAAATATTGGCCATATTCAATCTTGATAAATTGATACCATAATGTGCAGAATATCGCCCACAGCTTTTCCGAGCGGAGCGCATTGAAAATGTTCAATTTATTTAATTCACGTCTTTTTCGTATAATATACATACATACATACATACATAAATGGTTATTACAATCCTTTAGAGTGGAGGGAACTATAGTTTAAAGTCGGAAGAAAAATGTTGTCCAGTTATACACCTTCTATTTCCAATTTTTTGATAATTTTTTGCAACGGTATCCTGTCTGAAGTTTATTAAATATTGTTAAATTTTTACCTTTTAAAAACGTTTAAAATATAAGCTCGTATATTGAAAATAAAATAAAAATAAATTTGTGTTTAGTTTTAAAATAAAATTCTTTATTATTTGCACAATTCTGTGTGCCTTCTCGAAAACTCTATAAATGTAAACATCGTTGTTTACATTTATTCTTGTGGTATTGTTTGTGTATTTTGTTTACATTTATTCTTGTAGTGTTGTTGGTGTATTTTTGTTTACGTGTTTACCATTTTTTAATGCTTGTGTTTGTTGTTCTATTAAGCAGTACAATAATTTGTAATCAGGTTTATTTACTGCATTGTTTTGTTTTTGTAGCTTTTGTTTACAATTTTAATGTTAAGCAATGTAAATTCAAAACACCAGTATCTAAATTTTTTTCATTTTCGTAACAATACATATATAATTTGTCATTACAACCTTTTAGTCAGGATTACGATCTAGCTTCTCACAGCATTTAGTAGAAAAATGTATGCCTTCTATTTCCATTTTTTCGATATTTTGGAACGGTGTGGTAACATGATAGAAGTGCATTAAATATGTAGCGAAGATTGCTACCAAATGTTTGCCAGTTCTACATGAACTTTTTTCTGTAAAAAGAATCGTCTTTTTCGTTAGGGGAAGAATATTTGGTGTGCTATTTAAAGTGCCTGTTATTTGACTGCGTTAATACATCTCCATTTCACTTTGGCTTTGCTTCTGACGTCATTTATCCTTTTACTCTCTTTAGAATTTAAATCATTCAATAAAAATGTACAAACATGCCTGGCTGATAAAGTGCAAAGGAACTATCCAACCATGAAAGAGCGGTTTGCAGTCATTACAATGCAGAAAATATTCGATGCGTTCCTTTCTTAAGTATTTTTTAACTTTCTTTAACGAAATAAGCTGTGTCTATTTGTATGCCAGTAAAAGCAAACAAGAAATGTCTATCCAGACAAGATAATAAAAAAAGATTTCCATCTCTTCTGGATTCTACAAATGTGCTTACATACATACATAGGTACATACATACGCCAGTGAAAATACTTTAAAGCTGACAGCGAAATCGTTGTGTTAGCTAACAATAGGACTTTCTTTTTTATAAATCCTTTAGAAGTAAGAGATAATATAACAATCCGTTTAAGCGCCATATTGGTACTGTAAAAAATCTGATGACGTCATATGTCACACATTGAAAGAGTGAGAAATTACTTGTTCCTCTGAATATAACGATTGATGTTGAGGTTAAAGCAGTTTATGTGATACAAATGATAACAAATATAGAAATTATTTGTAATATTATGACAGGATAAGAAGGAATAATAAAATAAGAATACGAGTAAGTTTATAAGTTGAGTCAAATTTTAATATAAGAAGCTTAATTACTTTCGTATTAAACACATAGGGATTATGCGTCTTCGTGTTTGTTCTTATTCGTAGACACTTGCCAATTTCTTGTTAAAACGCATTTCAAAAATTGTTTTTAATCTGAAAAATTTTTCCATAAACAAGTTTTTTTACGAACAACACCTTAGGGGATGGCCCCTACCTATGAAGTTCATTGTGTTGGAACTAGTTTGATGATTACCAATTTCTTTTGGCATGAATTGAGTGATTTCGACACCAAAGACGCTACTTGCCACACAGCCACATTGCCACATTGGATTGGATTGAGGGCAGGATGATCTCATGATCGTACAATTTGAGCCCATTCGACCTTTTCTTGTTGGGTTTTCTAAAGTCGTAGGTGTTTGAAAATAAACGAAAAACCAATTGATCAAATTCGCCTTAATTTATACACAAGAGGTCGAGGTAGCTTAGGAGGCAGTGTTTTGGCTTATTAGACGCGAGGCCTCGGTTCAAACCCTAGGCCAAACATCTCCAACAAAATGAAATTTTAATATTTCATCGGCGACTTCCCCTCAGCAAATTTCTGGCAAAAACTCTGAGAGTAAAATAAAATTGCCATAAAGAATTTTCTTAAAAAGATCTGTCATTGTAGGTCAGGTCCCTCCACTCATGTATAAAATTAACACGTACAACATTGGTGCTATGAGAAGCAAGGTTGTAATCCTGACTGAAGAGTTGTAATGATGTATGTACGTAATTATGTTTTACTCCGTTGTTGTGTTAATAATTGCCTCTTTTATATACATTTTTTGTCTCATTTTCCACAGCACTTGTACTGTGAACTCATTACACCGTGTTAAACATAAATTGCACCTGTTTACGCATTTTTAAGACAACAATTTTTTAATTTAATTAATACAACACTAACAACATGAATGCCAACAACAACAATAACATTGCAATTGTTGTCCTAATTAAAAAGTACATTCCACGGAAATGTTTTCATTCTTATTGTGCCATTGTTATTAACACAGTGCTAAAGAAAAAACCAGAATAAAGGAAAAAAATAGTTGAAAACGTATAAATAATTGAATGGATGTTGTTAACAGTATTCCTTCGTACCATGTTCAGACTGCAGTTTTTTTGTTGCAGCAAAATTATTTCAATGTTTAAAAAAAAAAAAGAGCTACAACATGAACAATGCCTGGCATGATGGGAATGCGAAAAAAAGTGCACTTTTAAGCAGGTGCACCTTGAGCATTGCTTTATTGATTCAGAATATTTCAACGGTTGAAGTACCATTTATGGCCATTAAATGCTATAAACAACGCTCCTATTTTCGCAATCATTAACAGCTGTTTGCTGCTTATGTTGCATGTAAGTTTATGGTGGTCAATGCCGACTAAATATTTATTTTTTTAAACAAATTTTAATTAAAAATTGTGACAAAGAAGTTGAGGAAAAACCACCACCTGTGCCAAAGTTTATCACGTGTTTACTTTTTACAAAAAATTGTGCGCAATTGTGGCATAATTTTTGCAGTAAAACACAACCCTTTTGACTAAGGCATCACACACTGAATTCATTATTTAGCCAAACTATTCGCATGTGTTACTCCCGTCTTTTCTGCCACTTACACTATTGTTACGTTTATTCCTTTTTACTTTTGTGTGCCACTGTTCACAACTTTATGTAAACAACATAAACAACAACAATTGCTTTGTTAGTTATTCCTCTGTTTACACCCTTTTCATAAACAATAACAATTACTAGACAATTGTTCCACAAATCTTTGTAACGGACAGCTTCAAACCACGATTATTCTCTTCAAACATCACACACGACTGACTGAACTTTTATTAACTCAGTTGCCTGTTATCCTGCTTTTTATATGGCAACGTAAACAGTCTCATTAATGTTCTTGAAAATATTAATGTTCGTAGCTTCGCCTTCTCAAGATCTCTATAAATGTAAACATCGTTGTTTCATTATTGTTGTTTGTGTATTTTGTTTACATTTATTCTTGTAGTATTTGTTGTTGTATTATTGTTTACTTGTTTACAATTTTTATGCTGCTGTTTGTTATTGCATTTTTGTTTACTTGTTTACCATTTTAATGTTAAGTGATATAAAAGCAAAGGTATCTAGATTCTCCATATTCGTAACACTATCAAGAGATTCAAATCTAATGTCAACAAATACTACTCCCTGGTCCATATGTAGCAGAGACACACACCCTGGCTTTATTGTAGCATAATTACACCATTACTAGCTTCTGCTTCAGTAGTCTAGGGGACATCATTGGACAGAAAGTGCTACACTGTAACAATTCTAGAGGTTCAAAGAATGTGTTGTTTAGGCACAAGCGTCGAGAAGAGGATAGCACCTACCGGGGTGTTGAAAACCATTTTACTAGACCAATTGATATAGGGGTGCTATATGATCACTTAAGCTGTCTTGTTTTAAAACTATAAACAAATACATCGACAAGAGCCACAAATCGTATAAATCGAATATTATTGGAACCATATGTCCAACCGATTGAAATAGGAAAGCTATATGAGGCAACTGTCTTGTTTCCAGACTATAGAGGAACACATCGAGGAGAGGCACAAATCATATAAATCGAATAAATTTGGTACACTGGAATTATACTCACTTAACGCGAAGTTATGCAATAGAATGCCTAGATCATCAATATTAAATATTTTGAAATGTCTTCTCCTATCCTGTAGTCCTATAAACTCAGAATACTGTTCGGCATGAGTACATTATTTGATAAATACATACGCATTAATGCCGTAGTCGCCGTAGTCCAGTAGGTTAGGCCTAGTCTAAACACAGTAAATAGCCTACCTTCGATGTACTATTTTCTGTCCAAGGTACGATAATTTTTAAATTTAATAAAAAAAAATTTGTGAAGGAATTTCACAGTGTGTGGACCTGTCGCCATAGCTAGTAGGTAGTGTGTTGGCTTATTAGATGTGAGGCCATGGTTCAACACTCGGCTCAGATATCACAAACAAAACGAAATATGAAAAAAAAGATTATTTCTTCGACGACTTGCCCTCACAGCAGTCCAATGGCAAAGACTCTAAGAGTAAAATAAAATTGTCATGAAAAAGTTTCTCAGAAATTAGTCGATTTGAATAAATTGGATAAAATTCCAACAATCACCAAACTAAACTTTTACAATTTAAGGAGAGTGCCCGAAAAAATTTCCACAATATTTCGAAACTTTTTTGTAATTTTTTTTCTCAATTTTAAAAACTAGTAAAGAAACAATTTTAAAATAAAAATTACTGTAATATATTAATAAATATAGCTGTGTGAAATATAATAGTAGCGCTGTATTAAAAATATTTGAGTTAAGTAAAAAAAATTAATTTTTATTCAAGTTAAAAAAAGTTTGTTATTACATTTTATTACCACCAGTCTAAACTATTGAAAAATAAAAAAACTTCAAGACAAATATTAATTTTCAAATTAAAACTTTAACCAGTGAGTGACCGAAAAAATTTGACAATATTTCGAAATGTTTTGTAATTTTTTTTTTATTTCAATTTTAAAGACTAGTAATGAAACAATTTTAAAATAAAAATAACGGTAATATATTAATAAATACTTTTTAACGTACAGTTTCTTTTGATGCAACTATATGCTTGGGATCTGAATACTTAAGAGAAAATACTTTACCAGACAAAATTCACTTCAGAGGAGTCGACTGCAAGAATCTAAGGAAGCTTGTACAAGATACAGACTTTCTGTCATAGTCAAGTCACACGTAATTGTAGGCACAATACATGTATAAAGGATGGCTTAGGTGTATGCCGATAATCCATATGATTTCTCTGCTCCCCTTCAATTTAAACATCCTGTATACAGGATGGGTTCAGTGTAAATATACTGGTATGCCGATAGTAATGAGACCTTTAATCCAGAATTTAAGTAAGCTTGTACAAGATACACCCTTTCTGTAGCAAGTAAACATTAGTGGTGGGCACAAAACATATGTACAGGATGGCTTCGGTGTATGCCGATAACTCATATGATTTCTCGGCTCCCCTTCAATTAAAACATCCTGTATACAGAATGGCTTCAGTGTAAAGATATGTCGATAGTAATGAGGCCTTTAAGCTAAGGAAGCTTGTACAAGATACACACTTTCTATAGAAATTCAACATTAATGGTGGGAACAAAACAAATGTACAGGATGGCTTATGTGTATGCCGATAACCCATATGATTTCTCTGCTCCCCTTCAATTTATCTACTTACATAGGTATGCCAAGTATATTTCAAAAGTTTTAAATTATTAACGATAAACACTATTAAAACACTTCCACTGTTTTATTACTTTTTTCCCGTTATTCTTGTTTTTATTTACATTTTTAAGATTTTCATTTAATCCGCTTTTATTGATACTTCCGTTTCCGTTTGTTTGCAATCATCTCCATACACACTGCCACTGTCCTTGTGCTGATACTGTTACAGCGCAACCAAACAACTTCCATGAATTCCATAAACTGAGTTAAAATTGATGAATTTTTTCAATATAAAAACAAAAAAATTTAAAATGAAATTAAAAACAATGAATAAATAAAATATCTCCAACAAATATGGTGAATATTAAATAAAAATCCCATATAAAATGTGGTCTTAAAATAATGCCAATTGTGCGAGAGAGAAAGAGAGAGAGTACATCAGGTTTTATTTTCATTCATTCGGTTTTATTAAATTTATTAATTTGGTCATTAATAACAACGATGACGATATTTTATATTTAAAAAGTTTTATTGTGGTTTTTATTTTAATAACAATAAATAAAACATACAAATAAAAAAAGAAATCAAATATAAGCGCCAGTGTACAGATAGGTAATCAATATTTCACTGTATTAATGCCATACAGAATGAATTGTTATTGCTTGTTTGAGGAGATAAATTATGAACTGAAAGAAAATATTCAAAAGGATATAGAAAAATGGGGTTTTTGAATAAGCTATAGAGCACATATGTAAATATTTATAGCAAAGCTGATAGCATGGCCCTAAAGGGCCATTATTACAGCTTGTCGTTTTTTAGTCCACTTTAAAGTCCACTTTAGCTAAAGTTGCCTTTAACTGTAAAAGTTGGTTTCAGTTAAAGGTAACTTTAGCTAAAGTGAACTTTAAAGTTACCTTTAACTGAACGTTAAAGTTGGTTTCAGTTAACTTTAAAGTTCACTCTAGCTAAAGTTACCTTTAACTGAAACCAACTTTTACAGTTAAAGGCAACTTTAGCTAAAGTGGACTTTAAAACCTTTAATTGAAATTTAAAGTTGGTTTCAGTTAACTTTAAAGTTCACTTTAGCTAAAGTTACCTTTAACTGAAACCAACTTTTACAGTTAAAGGCAACTTTAGCTAAAGTGGACTTTAAAAATGCCTTTAACTGAAACCAGCTTTAACGACAAGTTGTAATAATGGCCCTAAATTGTGCTTCAGCATTGCTATAAATATTTACCTATGTGTTCTATAGCTTATTCAAAAACCCCGTTCTTTATATCCTTTTGAACATTTTCTTTCTTGAAAACAAATTTAACAGTTAAAGGTAACTTTAGCTAAGGTGAACTTTAAGGTCACCTTTAACTTATTTTCGTTATTACAACCTAATGATAAAATAAAGTTAACTTTTTCAAAAATATGGCAGTGCCGGAGCAATGTCGATAACACTGCTCAATTAATCAAGTTTTTATTTAACGCAATGGCAACGACGGGTTTCTATTTTTTTTTGTATTTGCTCATTTCGTTGCCATATTGAAAATAATATATATAATATGGTAAGTTCAAACATAAACTTAACTTTAAAAGTTGCCGGTAGGATTATCTCCCCTTTAGCTTAACGCTCACTTCTTCCTTATGGTCCACTTATAATAATGAAAAGCAATTTATCTGCCCGTTAAAATCCTCTCTTTAGTTAACGGGAAGTTGTAATAACGGCCCTTAGATGAATAAGGACGAAATGGATAAGTTTCCCAAAATGAAGTCTTTGAAAATTGTACCAACAACAATTTAACATTTTGAATCAGCTTAATGCGGCTTTACTGGAAGCGTGGAACTCCATAGAACCTGTGGTATGCTACAATTTGGTAAAATCAATTCCAAAACGTTTACAGGCCGTTCTTGAGAACAAAGGATATTCCACAAAGTATTAATTGTTCTCTTTCGTCGCGTTGAGCGCAAAAAATGGAGTTAATTTTCTTTTTCTTTACAAAATTACCGTTATCATGAAAAATGTTGTTATTTTTTTTATTAATCTGAAAGTCTATAATGTAGAGTGTAAATAAAAGCAAAAAAAAACATATATTTAATATTTTCTTTTTAAGTTTTAAGCACATATATATCAGACTAATGCTTGTCCGATTATGCGATGGAGCCACTGTATTTCTATGTTGAAGACATTAAAAATTGAGATACAAGAACCAGAAACCAGAATGGACTCTACAGCAGTCGACAACTGACTCGAAAAATCATGTACAGCGATGAAGTCAATTTTGGGATGAATTATCGAATTTAAGACCAAGCGCATCGAATACATCCCGAAAGAGTCGGCGTTTGATGTAGATTATGGCCTAGCAACATCATCAATCGATATTTCATTTAACATAGCGTTGGCAATGATATCTCCATTTACACTTTATTTTAATTAAATTTATAGATTGGAAAAGCTTAACAGAAAACCCTACTGAATTTTTAAAATTTTTTATTTTACATAAAAATCGTTGAAACGTTGGCACTTTTTTTAAACTATCAGTCAACAACGCCTTAACGTTTCGTGCAAATATTAACTTTAATTGTAACTGCCATTGTGTAGTGAATTTATTTTCAATTATTAAAAGAGAATTCATTTCAAAATCCAATACACCTGAGTATTTTTACAGCCTGTCTGTTTTAATTACTTTTTGTTTTCAGAAGCTGCAAATTGTCTTTCATTATCGTGTGTTCATTCAGGACATTTATTTCAATTGTCTTTTAATATTTTTTGAAGGCAATTAAGAATTTATTATCTTGTGTTAAAGTGTTAAATAAAATGGAATTAATTTTAAATAATTCATACCAAATCTAGAAAAATAAAATATTTTTACGTTTTGACCTTTTAAAAAACGTTTAAAATATGAGCTCGTAGATTATAAATAAAATAAAAATAAATTTGTGTTTAGTTTTAATTAAAATTCTTTATTATTCGCACAATTCTGTGTGCCACTGTTCACAACTTAATGTAAACAACAACAATTGCTTTGTTTGCTATTCCTCTGTTTACACCCTTTGCATAAACAATAACAATTACTAGTCAATTGTTCGACACATCTTTGTAACGGAGACCAGGATTACTCTCTTCAAACACACAGCGTCTTCACACAAGACTCACTGGACTTCAATATATCAGTCGCCTGCTTTGCCTTGCCTTTTATATGGCAACGTAAACAGTCTGACGAATGTGCTTGAAGGTGATTTTTCGTGGCTTCGCCTTCTCGAGATCTCTATAAATGTAAACATCGTTGTTTCATTATTGTTGTTTGTGCATTTTGTTTACATTTATTCCTGTAGTGTTTGTTATTGCATTTTTGTTTACTTGTTTATCATTTTTTTATGCTAGTATTGTTGCTATATTACGCAGTGCGATAATTTGTAAACAAGTTCATTGTTTTTGTAGCTTTTGTTTATAATTTCTATGTTAAACGATGTAAAATCAAAACACCGGTACATAGATTTTTTCATTTTCGTAACAATATTAAACTGAAGTATTTTTTGGCATATGCTTGGGGTATGCCTAGACAGAGTAGGAATTAAGGTTGAATCAAACAGATTACACTTCAAAATATAATGGATTTCAAAGAAATTGTTTTTAATGTAATGTAAAGACAGTCTTAAAATTAATAATAAAAACAAAACTATTACCAGTTGGTTAACAAAAGTTTATAATTCCGAGAATTAAAACTTCAAAAGAAAATAAAACTTTTTTGCCATTTCATTTGTATTGCCACAGTTTGTACAAGTGTGGCCCCCACATAGTGTGTTTCTTTTTGCATTTCTCTTAAAGTTTCTGTGGCATACAATCGCTTGCAGAGGCATGAAACTATGCATTCAAAAAACTAATGCCGAAATTCAGTGCCCGTAGTCTGGTAGGTAGTGTGTTGGCTTATTAGAAGTGAGGCCTCGGTTCAAACCCCAGGCCAGACGTCTCCAACTAAACGAAATATGAACAAATATTTCTATCTACTACCTCTCAGCAGATTTCTTGCAAAAACTCTGAAAGCAAATAAAATTGCCATGAACAGTTTCTCAAAAAAATCTGTCGTCCAGTGTCGACTTTAAACTGTAGGTCCCTGCCACTTATGGATAAAATTAACAACCACAACATAAGTGATGTGAGACCCTAGGTCGTAATCCTGACTAAAGGTTTGTAATGACCAATTATGTATGTACGTATGTAAAGCAATGCAGAAATACTAACGTCAGCATTTTTATTAGAAATAACAGCACTAGTTCGCCGTAATGTGGTGTATTGGATTAATAGACGAGAACTTTAGTCCTGATATCTAAAACAGGAGTAAGCTGAGCAAAGTACAGAGATTGGCAAGCTTGGGCATCACAGGTGCTCTGAAGTCTACGCCACAGGCTGGCTTCGAGATCATCTTGTCTCAACATCTTCCTCCAAAACCTGGTTGCTAGAACAGCACTGAGGCTTGAATTCTCTGATAAGTTTAGGCACGCTCCAATACTGCAGGAAGTTGAACCGTATCCTTCGAATTTTAGATGCAACTGCATTTTAGGTTAGAGGACGCCGTACCCGGAGATCGAATTGACCCATTGTACAACTGCATTTTACCAGAGACTGTTTTCGGACGAACGCATAAAACTCGCATTTCTGCACGGGATGAATTGGTTGCTAAAGCAACCGATATAACGATCTTCTTCACCGATGTCTCAAAAATAGAACTGAATCTGAAGATTTATTCCGATAAGCTGAAACTGAACGAGTTGTACAGATTACGTGACTAGGCCAGCGCATCTCAGGCGGAGATTTTTGCTATTGAACAAGCTGCACGCAAGGTTGAAAGCGATGACCTAACTTCTTCGAACTTAATTATATGTGTGGACAATAGAGCAGCAATCAAAGCGCTGGAATTCCGCCTCGGCAAATCAAAGGGCGTCAGGAGCCACATGGACTTTTTGCGCCTTATACGTCAATACAACACCTACTGGATTGCGGACCACTGCGGCATAGAAAAAGAACGAATAGTCAGACGAACTGGCACGGTAGGGATCAGAGATATCTGAAGAATGGACGATTTAGGGGAACATCGCCTATACAAGTATACTTTTTCAAATTGGAAAAAGCAGCATGGAATTCAACAAACCATAGATGGTCCAACATACCTCATTGTCGAATTTCAAACACTTCTCCACTTTATTGCAAACAAAATATCACTGTGCGATATTTTATGTCAGCTAGTGTAGCATAACAAGAGAACTAAGCTGTTGTTTATTAGACCATCATTAAATTCGTTTAAAGTTCATGGTGTTTTCTATTCAATTAAAATATTTTTGGCTTAAAAAGTTTTTTAATTTTAAACTTGCAAATGTTTTTATAACTACAAGCATTTGATTTATTTTCATACCATCTCTCTCTATTTCCCTCTCTCTTGCCACTTTTTACCATTTGATGAGGGAAAAAAATATAAAATAAGTAGAATGAGAAAATATGTTCACAGATATTTTCGTAATTTCATTCGTTATGATGTTCTCGATATAAAAAGTTATTTCTGTTACAATTCCTTAACATCACCTCGTAACATCGTCTTCATTTCATTTGTTTCCGCTTAACATCGGCTGGCTTGCCATTTGCAGTGGAGTGTTCGTTTATAACCTCAAAAATGTCGAGAAGCTATGTTAAACGACTGTTACATGTATTTCTCCGCTAGTGGTGGATTTTTCTCTTAAACTATAGTGACAGGCATGTACCCAAAGATGAAAAACAGTTTCCTTCCTTTTCTAATCTCTACAGCTTCTGTAGAAATCATTAGCCTATAATGCTCCTAATGCAGTACCACGTAAGGACACTATCAGCCACACTGATAATGAGTCTTTGGAGTTTAATACGTTCCCGCTGGCGCGTACCACCGGTGGCCCGCACTAGACTGTCTTTTCGGGCGGCACGTACCACCGGTGGCCCGCACTAGACTGTCTCATCAGGCGGCGTGTACCACCGGTAGTACTCAATTGATCAGGCTACTAGACGACACGTAATACCAAATATTTAAATCTTTAACACTTCGAGTGACGAAAAAAATACTTGAGACTCACATCACGGTAGAGCGAAAAGCTTTAAGTGCAGCCGCCAGTAGGCGACAAGCATGAATTAAAGCGCCGGCGTGAAATTGTTAAGCAGACCCGTCGTGCGCCCTCCACACAGTTTTCACCAGATTTTCTGTGCCGTTCTGCCGCAGGTTTTGTAGCCACTCATCTATTGGTGACGGAATCGATGATCGCATTGTCAATTATAAACTCGCAGGTTTTCAAAGGGATTTCCAAAGTCGATTTCGGACAGTACGGTAGCTATGCTAAGCCTGGCCAGTTGCCTGGAATGTCATATGATATGGATATCATATGGTTCTGCTATCTCTTTGAGATATCTGTGACAGCTGTACATTCCCTTAGAGTTCATTACGTTGAAATTCAGTGCATTGATAGCCGTCTGGCTGTCAGAAAGTATGATAATGGCCCGCTCTGGGGATATTTGCCATAATTTTTGCTGCCGCTTTTATTAACGACACGAAGTCGCCGTAGTCTAGTAGGTAGTGTGTTGGCTTATTAGACGTAAAAGCCAGGGTTCGAGACGCAGGCCAGACATTAAAACAAAATACAAAAAAAAAAATTTTTTCTTCGGCGACTTCCTCTCAGCAGATTTCTGGCAAAAAAACTCTGAGAGTAAAATAAAATTGCCATGAAAAGTTTCTCAAAAATTTGTCGTTTGGAGTCGACTTTAAACTGTAGGTCCCACAACTCATGTATAAAATTAACACACAGAACATAAGTGGTGTGAGAAACTAGGACGTTGTACAATGGGTCAATTCAACCTCCGGGTACTGTACTTGTATTAATTGACAAGTACACGTCCTCTAAGCTAACCTAACCTTATTAACGACACTGCCGCCTAAAAGAAGCTACAGTGATCAGGCAGCCTTATGAAATGGACTATTCGAATTGATTTCGAAAAAATTCACCCTCCATTTTGAAAATGTAGTAAAAATTGCCCAAAAACGTAGCGGAACGTATGGTAATACCCCACTAATTTCAGCCGCCGCCTTTATTAACGGCTCCTTGTTCTGAAAGACGCTACAGTAATCTGGCAGCCTTATAAGACTGGTCAATCGTTTCGTTCAATTTGAAAAAGAACAAAAAAGGGCTCGAAAACTTCTTCAAAAGTGTCGTCTGCAAGCATTATAACTTAAAGGTTTCCCTCTTTTAATTTTACTTTTGATACCGGCAAATGGATGACCCTTTACATCTATATTACACTCTTTCAATGCTTTAGTTTAACTGCTAATATTGAATAGACATGCATAAACACTTTCCAAATGAAGTAGAAAACTACATGAGTACCCTCTGAACTTGAAACGACCTGCGTAGATATGCAATTGTATGACAACATGCATGTGAAAAGGACATACGGCTTAACAAAGATACATAAAACGAAGAAGAAAGGTTAAAAAGTGTCAAGTGAATACAATAGACACTCTTGATGAACTTATAACTTATCAAAGACGTGAACAGAGCTAATGGGAGAGCAATATGTGGGTGATATGGGCCAGTATGGTAAATGGAACAATTGCAATACAATGTCATATAGAAGAAGAGTCCAGATATCAAATGTCAGAATTTCTAAAAGATTTTAATGAATAAATAAATTATTGTTCAGTGCAGTGTTGTTGTCATATGTATGTGCAAGAGATAAAATGGAAAATATGGAAAGTGAGGTTAATGAAACTGTTCACGTTCTCTATGACAAAGAATTGAAGTGAGTTCGAAAATAAAACAGACTACAAGAGATTTTGTGTAAAACTTTGTATACAAATCGTTGAACATTTTTATAGATTTCTGATGCTATTTGCATATACCACTTGAAGGCATCAATTGATGCATCAACAGAGTAAGACATTGCTTTCAGTCTCAGTGCTACTTGACTTTAAGGCTTTTGAAAGAACTACCGGACCCAATACACAACACAACTCCGGTTTCTTACTTCCAAAAAAAGTACTGGAGAAAATTCAAAGTAAAAAGAGATTTCTATAAATATAGGGCCTATAGTATCCGTTGTAACGTTGTTATAACCTATTCCAACATACAATTATAACGTCTGGCTGGCATCTCTCAGTCATTCCGATAGTTTTATGAAAGTGTGAATAGAAGCCGTGGTAATTTAGTAGCTAGTGTGTTGCCTTATTAGACGTGAAGCCTTGGTTCAAATCCTAGGTCAGATATCTCCAACGAAATGAAATTTCTTCGACGACTTCCTCTCAACAGATTTCTCGCAAAAACTCTAAAAACGTATATAAAATTGCAATAAAAAGTTTCCCAAAAAATCTGTCGTTCTCTATCGACTTTAAGCTGTATGTCCCGCCACTTAAGTATGAAATTAACACACACAACATAAGTGGGTGTGAGAAGCTTGGTCGTAACCCAGACTGAAGGGTTGTAATGACCAGATATGTATGTATGTATATACATAAGTGTGAATCCTATACATATCACCTTTGACAAGGCACGTTCTGTTAATAAATTATGGGTGCCCAAGAATCCTTTGTCTCCGATACCCAAGTGCCGAACAGTTATAGAAAAGATGTTCTTTGGTCTCCTCCTCTTCCACATGCTTAGATCTTTTGAAAAAGTGGTTGTGAGCTGTTTTTAGTTCGCGGAGGTGTGCCCCCGAAGGCGGGCTATAACGGAACATACCGTTAAAACCGGTTACTAATAACATATCGGTTCAGATCTGTCTGTCTCTCTAAAAGTGGGTTCTTTTTCCCCCATTTTTCTGTTGGATGAGATCTTTTTTTCGGCTCTGCAAAGGAATGTCAATCACACATATCAGTTTGACGATGTTGTATGAGTGTGGTGATGTTGTATGAGTATGATGCTGATGCATGAATATGATGATGATATATGAGTTTGACGATGCTCTATGAGTATGATGATGATGTATGTATGTCAATCATACGTATGAACTTATTTGAATTCACTACTGTTTTAGCTTCTGCAAGTGCATTAGTTTTATTATCGCCAATATCCCTGTGTCTAGGATCCCATAAAAGGGTAGCCTTCAAATATCCCACTAATTTCTTCAAACTCAATTGACATTGTTGAACAACATTTTAAATGTGATGGTGTACACACTCTTTAGGGAACTAAAGGACTCTTTACGGTCAATAAATATGCTTATGTCTCGATACAAAATGCTCTAATAACGCGGTCACTCTTTACATTTTTATGCCGGCCTGAATAATGCTAAAGTGGTGCCAAAGAGAATTTAGGATTCAACTGTTCTGAAAAGATTCCGCATTCGACTTTGTTGCATAATTTCGATTACTTACTTAATTGATCATTACCTGCCCTTAGTCAGGATTACGAACTAGCTTCTCACAAGACTTATGTTGTGTGTTTTAATTTTATACATGAGTGGTGATTCTTCAAATCACTAGAAATTAGCCGTTGTTTACTTAAGATCTTTTGTTGTGATAGTTTCATAATTTTTAAGTCCTTTACCGTCTTTCTTTGTAAAGCAAATCCAATTTTGCAATTTAATCCAATGGTTCTGGACCATAAAATGTTTTTTTTTTTTTAATAACTCAACGTCAACATTTATGCTTAAAGAATTTAAAAAATTTTAAAAGTTTATTACAAACACTAAAAAAAAGGAAGAGACATGCAAAAGAAAGAAAAAAATGTTTACTTTTATGCAAGATGGCACCACACTTGTTCCACTTTATTTTAAATTAAGTGTGCACTTCCATCAGCAGGAGCATTAAAATGAATACGAAAAAAAAGAATTTAAATTTTCATTTCACCCTGTTGGTCACTTGCAATAAAAACAAAAAAAGAGAAAAAGGGAACGAATACATGGAGGATCCAAAGAAGCAAGTAAACGACTATGAGTAGTAATGGCCCTTCTTCTGTGCCACACACACACACAACACTTTAATGCTCAAATTAAATGTCATTAGTTGTTGTTGTTGCACAAGCAGAATTGGAACAGAAGGAATGTGACAGAAATGCAAAAAAGTGTAAAACTGTGATTACGTGCTTGAAATGTTTGATTTTTGTTTTTGGTTCCTGTGCATGTGTATGTGTGTTTTTTTTAGATGAAATGATAGACATTTTGGTATTTGGCTTAAGTGTTCAAGTGTTGTACGCCCGGTTGAATAACTAGTTAAATGGCCCTTTGAGTGACAGCCTGCCTACAAACTTGACAGTATGTTTGACATGAATTGCGTACGTGTTGGTGTGAAGAATATACCTTCGTGGAATGCATATCTACCACACCATGGTTTGGAAAAAAAAAAACAAAATAAAAATTGTTTTTAAAATGGTAACCAAACTAAATGACATACAACAAGATTATAAACTAACATACTGGATCATATGAGTATTCTTGCAGTTCATATGTTGGGCAACAGTAATCTAATAAACGTGTATTTGAAAGGAGATACTGTAGGTGACATATTAAGATGAAAACAGTTTTATATTTCGGCGCTTGAGTGAAAAGCTGTAAGTAATAATTTGAACATGAGTGAACTACTCTTACATACATAATTGGCCATTACAACCCTTCAGTCAGAATTACGGCCTAGCTTCTCACACCACTCATGTTGTGTGTGTGTTAATTTTATTCATGAGTGGCAGGGACCTACAGTTTTTTTGAGAAACTTTTCATGGCAATTTTATTTATTCTCAGAGTTTTTGCTAGAAACCTAATGAGAGGAAGTTGTCGAAAAAATATTTTTTTTTTCATATTTCGTTTTGACGTCTGACCTGGGGTTTGAACCGTGGCCTTACGCCTAACAAGCCAACACACTACCTACTAGACTACGGCGACTTCTGAAGCACTCTTTGCAAAATAAAAGAAGCGTATGCTACAAAACATGCTACAAAATTTGTAAGTGTTTGATGGGAATTTGATAAGCGAAACCCGAACTCTAATGTACATTTGTTACGGCCGTTTTCAAAATGTTGATATTGTCTGCCTGTCACTGAAAAAGTGAGCAATTTTTTTTAGGTGGCGCAGTAGCTCCTCGTAGTAGGTAACACATTACCCACCCCTTATCATAGCTCTGTTGTTGTAAGCATATCTTAAGGTTTCCAGCATTATTATATTCCTCATCGAAGACTTCATATTTTTTTTACCGTTTATACCTTTTTAAAAACTTTCAGAATATGAGTTCGTTGATTGCAAACAAAGTGAAAACAAATATGTGTTTTATAGTTCGCACTACTTTTATGTGCCACTGTTACAACTCCAACAATAGTAATTGCTTGTTCACTATTCTACTTTATACTTCTGTACGCGCAGACACTAACAACTCTTCTATAGATTTTCACAACAGCGATCTTCAAACCACGACTGTTTACTTCGCACGCAAAGCGTCTTCACACATGACTGACTGAATTCTTACTACCCCTTGTCTGCTTTGTCATGCCTTTTCGAATGTCCACAAAATCACTCTGAAGAACGTTCTTGAAGCAAGAGGGTCTTGTTTTCGCCTTCTCGAGAATTCTACCGCGACTGCATTGTTGTTTGTGTATTCTGTTTACGTTGCTTGTTGTTGCGTTCGCTTATGTTGCGTTTTGTTTTCTATCCCCTTCTCTTTCTTACTCATGTGCTTTGTTTTTGTAGCTTTTGCTTTTAATGTGAAATGATATTACACCGTTACCATTTTCGTAACAACATTATTTATTCACTTACTGACTTTTTTTGGATTACGATCTACCTTAACTCATACTTGCAGTCGCTGCTCTGCTGTTTCTGTGCCTTTGCCAGTTGCTCACACCAATCGACAACAAGGCTTCCTCCATTTGTTCCTTCCAACTCGTATATGGGTGGCCTCTACGTCGACTTCCACTAATCCTTATAATCAAATATCCGTCTTCACTGCAACATCCTCTGCCATTCGAACAAGATGGACGAGCCAACTCAGCATTGCACAACGTCCATGTCGTTGAGGAGATCTCATGCAGCTCATTGCTGGATAGAATGCACTGGAAAATCTTACGTAGGAGTTTTCTCTCAAATACCCTTAAGGATACTGCATCTGCGCCATAGTGAAGTGCGGCTAGGATAAGAGCATTAGTTTTGTCGCACGAGAGAGGTCTCTGCTACTCAATTGCCTATTGAGGCCATAGTAGCACATGTTGGCAATAGTGGTCCCACGCTGGGTCTTCAGACTGACATCGTTTTTGCTGGCAGCCACGAAGCCCAGATAAACAAATTCACTGACTATAGCGAACGTATAGCCATCGGCCATAATCTGAAATCCAATATGCCACATGTATTGCCCACAGCAAATACTTCGTTTTGTCGTCATTTACTACCATAATGATCTTGATAGACTCCCGTTCAATAGCGCTAATGATGTTAATGTCGTCGGCATACACAAGCAATTGCACACTTTGGTGAAAAATAGTGCCAATGTGTGATGCACTCCCCATGACGAAGTTGAAAAGATCGCATAGTAAAGGATCGCTTTGTTTGAAACCTCGCGCTATATCAACAGGTTCGAAGAGGTTCATACTTAAGCTGACACAGCTGTAGAAGCGTTCGGGATAGCCAAAAATGTTTGAAGACTATAAATTGTTCCCCCCTTCCTACATCCTCTCCTTTTTATCCCTCTATTATCCTTCCCTCTTTAAGGACGTTGTACAATGGGTCAATTCGACCTCCGTGTACTGTACTTGTCTTAATTGACAAGTACACGTCCTCTAACCTAACGTATAAATTGGAAACATTACTCGATCAAGATACGTGTCAAACGCAAGAAAAGCTTGTAACATCATTCGGGGTGACTCAAACAGCAATTTCAAAGCGTTTAAAACTCATATGATTCTTTTAAAAGCATGTCTGAAATGCTGTTTCTATCGAATTATCATTAGCGATGAAAAATTAATTCATTAGGACAGCTCCAAGCGTAGGGGGCTATATATGAAGCGCCGACAAGGAGCAAGACCTATGGCCAAACAGAATGTCAACTGCACCAATATACTCGGAGGGATCTGAAGGCCGTGATCCATTATGAGTTGTTAAAACCGTGGCTGCCTTCCGAAATGTTAATTGCTTTTTGTTTGAACAAAGTATCGTATTTCATAATGCCGCTGTACAAAATATATACAATGTATTCTATTTCAAAACGTCGTCAATGTGTACATATTTTTAACGCAGTCAAAAAGCAATCAGGCATCGGATTTATAGTTGATGCATTGTTTGGTTACTTTGCATATCTACATAGTTTATATACCGTAGTAGAACTGCATACAAACTTTGTATTGATACATTTTGGAAGGCAGTCCGTAACAGACTATCACGGGAGACGTTCCAGTTCCACAATTAATTCATTTGAAACGAGCTTGAAATAATTTTTATCAATAAGTTCAGTTTGTTTATAAAGAAGGTATGCTATGTACCCAAATTTATTCATATGCACTCCTTGCTTCCCACGCCATTTTTCTTTTCGTAAATGTAATTTCAATAGTTTTTCAACATGTCAGAATAGAAATACAAAAACAACAACTTGAAGTCTACTCAACTTTTATTCGAAAAAGAAGAAGAAGAAGAAGAAGAGAAAAAAAAAGCCAAAAATTTCCAAACAAAAATGTTTTGAATAATTCATGGCGACAATTGTTATCAAACAAAGAATGGAAAACGAAAATAAAAATAAAAATTTTCTTTTTCTTTTCAACCATAATTTTTCTTATTGTTTGTATGTGAAAAGATAAAACAAATCAAGTCAAAACATAAAAAATAAAAAAATAAAAATTAGGATGCGAAACAAAATTTCAAACAGAAATGTGAATGTAAAGACGGCAGATAAACGGCAAGAGAATGACAAGAAACAAAAAAAAAGTTAAAGCCATAAACAAAAATAAGATATACGAGCCATTTTTTTCGTACTTTATTTGAAATAAATAGATTAACCTTTAAACGGTAGGAAAGGCAAAATATGGCCGTTGATTAAACAGAGATTGGCATGCCTTGTCATAATGGGGCAATGAGAAGTAGTCGTACGGCTGCGTTGAAGGCTCTGTTGAATTTAAAAAGAAGACTATGTTTGGTATAGTGTGAGACCGGCTTTATTGGCATTGTAATCTGACAAATTGAGGAGCTGGCAGCTCTCTTGTTAACAGCCCCCAATGGATAGCATAACCAAATGTAATTTGAAATAAGTCTTGTACGGAAATGGAGCAATAGAGAATCATTATAAATCATGACCATAGTCATACATCATAAATACAGTCATACATCATCATCACACTCATACACCATCATCATACTCATACATCATCACCATACTCATACATCAGAGTCAAACTCATACATTATCGTCAGAATTTGGGAGCTACATACTCTTCTAATAAATAGATAGCGTGAAAGAACACTCCTGTTCGGATCCACAATGAAACATTCGAAAGCCATGGAGAAACTCGCGCATGTCTTCCAAGTCGAAGTTTTTTACATACATACATACATAATTGACCATTACAACCCTTCAGTTAAGATTACGGCCTAGTTTCTCAGACCACTCATGTTGTGTGCGTTAATTTTATAAGCGAGTGGCGAGACCTTCAGTTGAAAGTCGATTCCGAACGAGAGATTTTTGAAAAACTTTCCATGGCAATTTTATTTACTCTCAGAGTTTTTGTCAGAAACCTGCTGAGAGGAAGTCGCCGAAGAAATATTTTTTTCATATTTTCGTTTTGATGTCTGACCTGGGGTTTTGAACTCAGGTCTTGCGTCTAATAAGCCAACACGTTCAAAACGGGACATATGTCAACGAAGAATGTAAATAAAAACGAAACAGAACACAAAGCAACACACAAACGAACACAACACATTGCAAAGAAATTGGTATACAGACTCATCATCAGTTTTGCCATTTTTTTGTTCAATGTGTAGATTTTTCGGATTTGGTTATGGTATTTCTTATAAAAATAGCTTTTGTTTTGTTTGTTAAAATAAATTAATTAGTAAGACTACAATTTTATTTTGTTATTTTTTGTTTCTTTTTTCTCAATTATAATTTAAATTTGAAAAAAATAAAATAAAAAAAAATTCGAATTTAATTTTGGTCATATTTTTCCTTATTTGGTAATTTTTTCGCAAATGTTGGTTACAATATCTTTTTTCGTAGCAACACGATCGTTCCGTTTTGCTAACGAGAGAGAACGTTTCGGTAATCGTTTACATTGTTCTCCATATGCTAAAAAGAGAACGTTCGCTACGGTGCGTTACGTTACGTGTGGGTAACTACAGCATCACACAACATCATCACATTCACATGTCATCATCATACTCATACATCAGCGTCAAACTCATACATTATCATCATACTCATACATCATCATCACAATTTGGGAGCTATGTATATACACTTCTAATAAAAAGATAGCGTGAAAGAAACAGGAGTGTTCGGTTCCACAGTGAAACATTCGAAAGCCAAAGAGAAGTGGAGGTTTACACCATCGAAATACATGCTCAAGTTACTTTGGACAGAAAGTACAAACTACACATCATAACAATATTTTCTGATATTCAGGCAGCTATACGAGCGATTAACTCTCATGTGGCTGACTTGGACACCAGCTAGGCATGGAAAATAGGCTTACCCCTTGCTGGTTCCTGGTCATGTGGTAATTAAGGGTAAGGAGTAGACACTTCAGCCTGCCAGTAGAAGCACTTCCTCACGGCCAATGTTACCACAACCTTTCAGGGGAATAGAAAGAAGAGTTTGAAAAGGTAAAGGAAAGAGACAGAAAGACAGAAACTTTATTCAAGCTAGACAGGTTCAAGAGATTTTAAACTTTTGCAATGTGCTTATACTGGGTGTTTATATTAATGCATCATACTATTTCAAAACAGAATAATAATAATAACTCTTCAGAAACCGGTCATTGTAGACTCAAAGAAGATTTGTTTAAAATAGACATCGTTCCACATGTAGATTTTGTGATGAGGATAATGTATCACCAGAACCAGTACCATAACCTAGAATACCAGGTATTCTTTCAACTTCTATGCTGTGCAATGTGCTGATCTTTCTTTGGTTTCTCTCGGGGGTTTCCAGGGTTTTAAGTGATTGATTGACCACAGCATTTGAAGTTGCCGTATGCTAGTAGATAATGTGTTACTAATAAGCTAACAAGAGTCTGCGATTCAACACTTAGCATAGATATCTCGAACATAACGAAATATGAACGAAAATATTTCTTTCGACGACTTTCTCTTAGCAGTCTTCTGGCGAAATCTCTTAGGGTAACTGAAATTTACTATAAACAGTAGGTCCTCCATTCATGTATAAAAATTAACACACAACATGGTTGGTGTGAGAAGTTAGGTCGTAATTCTTACCAAAAAGCTGTAATGACCAATCAAGTAAGGTTGACCAGAGAGATCAGTTCGAAAACTATCATTTCATTACGCTGCTGATTTTCTCGTTACACTATCGCTTTCGTTAACCTTCACAAACCGCTTTTAAAACTTTATCCAGTTTATGGGTTAATTTCTGACAACTACAATTTAGGATATCAATTTAAAGTTTTGTAGATTGTTTTCGGTCTCCATTAAAACTCATAAATCCCTCTTGAAAGCAACACTATTTAACAGCCTAAACCATAGATTATACAAGACAGACAGACAGACAAAACAGCAATTCGAAGACATATTTAAACAATGTTCACAGTCGTATTTACCAGAAAAGCATCTTAAAAATAGACAGAAAGATTTATTTCACAACTTTGTTGTGAAAATAGTTTAAAGAAAATAAAAAATAAAAGTTTCTTTAATACAAAAGAAAAATTAAGCATTCAGGTAATTATATAACACCCTACATTTGTTAGCACTTTTGGAATGCCTAACTTCTTCTGTTATTGTTAGAAGTAATGAGTCAAGCACACTCTTAAATTGACTTCGTATTGCGAGAAATAATGGTGAGAAACAACAGTTATCTACATTGGATTGAAGAGTTTAAGTAGAACTTTCATACCATTAAAAAGGACGGTGGGGTATGAGTGAGTTGTAGAGTGTTCTTGCTTCATTGCATGCGAGAGAGAGACTTATATGCTACTCAATTCCCCATTGTGGCCATAATAGAATCTGATATCAAGACTAAAGCTATCCTAGAACTTCAAGCTGACATTTTTCGCTGGTAATGGCAGAGCCGTAGTCTAATATAATCACAACCACAATCAGCATCATTTGCATAATCGTCTGCAACAGCAGCAGTAACTGTCAGCTTCCCTAGGTACTGCCATTTCGGTCAATAGTTCAGTTGTAAGTGCAGCAACAACACTGTCACGTAAACAAAGTTGCAAATACGATGCCAAACGAAGTGGAGTCAATCTAACCGACAGTCAGGTAAGTGCAACAATAATAATAAAAACGAGAATCAGTCTCTCAATGTGATCTTATGGTACCCACTAGAGTTATTAGACGTGAGACAATGGTTGAAACCTAGGCCTCCCTATGGTAAGTGTTAAGGTTGCTGCATGATAAAGATCGTTTTGTCTATGCGAAAAGATCTTCTCCTAATAAAGTTGCAAGACCTAGCCAACGTCGTAGCATGCAGAATTTTTAGTTTCGTTAAAATACCGATTGCAGCAGAAACGTAATCCCTTTTCGAGACATAGGTTGTTGCCTTAAAGTCGACCAAAAAGATGGTGTTTATCGACTTAATTTCCATCGATCTGCTATGCAATTTGAAGTAGCGTGACTAGGTGGAAGATGATAAGCTTACCAGCTCAGAAGACGCACTGATAAGGTGTAATTAGTGCCCTGGCAAGGTTCTTCAGTCTTTCAAACAATACTTTTGTAAGAATCTTATTTACATATAGCGAGTTTCCCTTTTTCAGAATAGAACGCAAAGTTCAAAGGTTCTAATTGTGAATCTAAGGGGAAAATAAACAGATGCAACCGTAAAAATAAACAGCTGAAGTCGCCGTAGTCTAGTAGGTAGTGTGTTGGCTTATTAGACGTAAAGCCAGGGTTCGAGCCCCAGGCCAGACATCAAGACAAAATACAAATAGTATTTCTTCGGCGACTTACTCCCAGCAGATTTCTGGCAAAAAAACTCAGAGTAAAAAAATTGCCATGAAAAGTTTCTCAAAAATCTGTTGTTCAGAGTCGACTTTAAAATGTAGGTCCCACCACTAATGTATAAAATTAACACATACAACATAAGTGGTGTGAGAAACTAGGACGTTGTACAATGGATCAATTCGACCTCCGGGTACTGTACTTGTCTTAATTAATAAGTACACGCCCTCTAAGTTAACCTAACCAACCTATAATTGCCGTTACAACCCTTCAGTCAGGGGGTTACGGCCTAGCTTATTAGACCACCTGCGTTATGTGTGTTAATTTCATCCAAAGATGGCGGGACCTACAGTTTAAATTCGATTTCGAACGAAAAATTTTTGAAAAACTTTTCATGACAAGTTTGGTTTACTTTCAGAGTTTTTGCCAGAAATCTGTTGAGGGGAAGTCGAAGACGAAGATATATTTTGTCATAACCCAGGCTTCACGTCCAAAAAGCCAACACATTACTCACTAGACTTCGGCGATGTCAATACCTGATGGCTTTAATTAAAACTCCGGACTTTGTATCGTAATTACACTTGAAATTCAAATTATTTTGCAAAAGGACTAAGTAGCGTCTATAGGGTACTATCAAAGCGAAAAGAAAACCAGAAGATATTGCAATAAGCCTCTCGAAATTAACAAAATTATCCAACTATTTACATAATAGTTGTCGCTTAACGTAAAAAACTTTTGGTTTTTTTTTTTTGATTTTATTTTGTTTCGAAATCCTGCAAACAGTGTTTGGGGAATTGTCTTGTCTTAGATTTTTACTGGTAAAGACTTAAAGACGTAAATCCTTGTTAAGAAAGTTTTCTTCTGCTGTTGTTGAATGCTTTACATTTTTTTATGCTATTTTCGCAAGTAAAAATGAGAAGAAATAGAAAAAAGAAAATTGGAGAACTTGTAGAACAAAAACTAAATAATAAACGAACGCAACTACAATACCAGAAGTACGAAAAGTATTTGCATTTTAAGCCCATATTGCTGCTGTTGTGTCCACCGCGTTAAGTCATCAGCCTTAATGGTAACTTATTTGCAAATAAATATTTCGCTAAACGGATACACAAACACTCAGTGTAAGCTCAGTGTTGTTAAGAAAGTCAAAATAAAAAAAATTAATTTAAATGTGGAGTAATTTAGAGTAAAAATTAAATGTAGAAGATTATATCGAGTTATCCAATTAGTGGCTGCAAAACCGATCGGTTTGGAAAGGTTCTCTGTCCTCTGAAGATATGAAGTCGCCGTGATCTAGTAGGTACATTGGCTTATTAGACGTGAGGCCATGGTTCAAACCCCAGGTCAGACATCTCCATCTGAACGTCGACTTCCTTCGCAGCAGATTTCTGGAAAAAACCCTGAAGGTAAATAAAAAAATTGCCATGAAAAGTTTCTCAAAAATCTGTCGTTCGGAGTCGACTTTAAACTGTAGATACCGCCACTCATGTATAAAATTAACACACACAATATAAGTGGTGTGAGAAACTAGGTCGTAATCCTGACTAAATGGTTGTAATGACCAATTATGTATGTATGTAATCTGTTAAATATAGTCAGACAATGTTGAAAACACCGCTTGTTTTATACACCGATTGCTCTAAACTCGTTAGTGGTGGTAGCGGCAGACTGGCCCTGAACATTTTGCTCCGACTGCCGTATTATTGTAGCGTGTTTCAGGCGGAAGTAATGGACATCTCCCCCGGGCTGCTCAATGGATTGTCGTCAACGGTGTTCCTTTCACCCGCATTTCGATCTTTTCCGATAGTCAGGCTGCCATTAGATGTCTATCAAATGTTGTGAATAACTCCATAATCGTCAGGAAATGTCTCGGCTGTCTCGACCTTCTTTCTGTGCCCTTCAGTGTCACACTTATATTCCGGGAAACTGCAGAGCCGACGAGCTCGCCAGGGCTGGTGCACTACTGCCAGAATCCTCTTCAATCGACTTGGGGATACCACTTGCCTCGGTCGAGGTAGCCAAAGCGCGGAAATTCTTTTAAGACGTCAACCTACATACATAATTGGTCATTACAACCCCTCAGTCAGGATTACGTCCTTGTTTTTCACACCACTTATGTTGTGTGTGTTAATTTTATACATGAGAGGCGGGACCTACAGTTTAAAGTCGACTCCGAACGACAGATTTTTTGAGAAACTTTTCATGGCAATTTTATTTACTCTCAGAGTCCTTTGACAGAAATCTGCTGAGAGAAAGTCGCCGAAGAAATACATTTTGTATTTGTTTGGATGTCTGGCCTGGGGTTTGAACACTGGCTTTTCATCTAATAAGCCAACACACTACCTACTAGACTACGGCGGCTTCAAGACGTCAACCTATCCTGAGTAAATGAGGAGTCCTGCTCCACCGTTAGGCTCACTTGGCCCTCGATAAATAGAAGGCGCACCAACCAGTTGTTTGGACTTGATCGTAACGTCGTCTCGATCACAGTGGCGATGCTTACATGTCATTGTGTAATGGGAAGACACGCGGAAAGAATGCAGCTCCCATCTAACGACTCCTGCCGTGGATGCAGATCCGCTGAGGAAGAGAAGACTATAATACACTTTCTTTGTCAATGCCTATCTCTTGCGAGGTGCAGATATAGATCATTTCGCTTTCCAATCCTTGTCAGCTTGACGGAGCTATCCTCTATTGATGTCAAGGATATAGCTTCGTTTATCAAACTTTCGGGCTGGTTTTCCAACGTGGAGTAGTTGTGCTTTAAATGTGCAGTACTTGCTGAATAACGTACCAAAATTCAAAATATTGTTACGAAAATGAAGAAATCTAGATACTGGTGTTTTGCTTTTACATCGCCTAACATTAAAATTATAAAAAAATGGCAAACAAGTAAACAAAAATGCAACAACGTACACTACAAGAATAAATGTAAACAAAATACACAAACAACAATAACGAAACAACGATATTTACATTTACAGAGATTTCGAGGTGGCGAAGCCACGAATATTCGCCTTCAAGAACATTCATCAGACTGTTTACTCTGCCATATAAAAGACAAGGCTAAGGAGGCAATTGAGTTAGTGAAGTTCAGCCAGTCTTGTGTGATGACTCGGTGTGTTTAAAGATAGTAATCGTGGTTTGAAGATGTCAGTTACAAAGATCTGTCGAATAATTGCCTAGTAATTGTTATTGTTTATGCAAAGGGTGTAAACAGAGGAATAACAAACAAAGCAATTATTGTTGTTTACATAAAGTTGTGAACAGTGACCCAAAGAATTGCGCGAATAATAAAGAATTTTAATTAAAACCAAAACACAAATTCATTTTTATTTTATTTGCAATCTACGAGCTCCTGTTTTAAACGTTTTGAAAAGGTAAAAACGTAACAATATATTGAATGTAAAAAATCGGGAGACACTGCGTAATTACCAAAGTACAGTCTATACTAATTTGTAACAAATTTCTTCAAAATTTGTTTTATTTTCCTCGTTATTTTGTTTTAATTTTCTTTTCATTTGTCCTCATTATTTATGTATGTACGTTCCTATTTATTTTTGTACGTTTTATTTCCTTTCATTTTGTTACTGCATCTGTAATCTACTTCTGCTATTATTGTCTTCGCTAATGTCATTACCGTTAAATGTTGTTATCGAATCCAGGAGGGATATAAAATAAATGACTTTATAAAGTCAGTGAGGAAGATTAAAGTTTTATGGAGATTAAAAATGAATTTTCACAAATAACTTTTCTATTATTGCCAGAGAAATGACGCTTTTAACATAAACAAACATAATTTATAGCCGTAAAAATGAAAAAGGCAGAGCATAGGACTCAGGACTTGTGTAAATAATGACTGAAGAGGAAGAAAAAAATATTTTTATTTTACTTTCTGTACATGTTATGTAAATAAATTTGATTTTCTTTGTTATATTAAAAATGGCCACAAGATAAATAATAAGAATTTCGTTTATAAATTTTACTAAGAAAAAAGGTCGTTTGGATCGGTAATATTTTATCAATTCTGGTGTAAGGAGTCCAAAGGAAGATTCAGTTTTCCCAGGGATAAATTGATGTACAGACCTTTAAGGTGTTGAGATTTATACCAGTAAAGACGTTCTGTAAAAGTCGTAATAGTGGGTTAGGTACAAAACATCTAAACTTTTCAGCCTAGCTGAGGTCTACCGTTGCCTTCCTGTTGAGCAATTCTCGTCTTTTTAAGTGTATTGATTGTTGTAATCTTGTTAATTGTTGATAGTAGAGATCAACATAGTCGTCATAGTCTAGTAGGTAGTGTGTTGCTTTATTATGGCACGGTTCAAAGCCCAGGTGACTTCCTCTCAGCAGATTTCTGGCAAAAACACTGTGATTAAATAAAATTGCCATGAAAAGTGTCTCAAAAATCTGTCATTCGAAGTCGGCTTTAAACTGTAAGTCCCGCTAATCACTTATAAAATTTACACACACAACATGAGTGTTGTAAGTAATTCAAATTATGCAGCAAAGTAATGTAAAATGTAGAATCTTTTCAGAACAGCTGAATTGGTCGTACCACTTTAGACTGACATAAAAATGTTAAGAGTGATGATGTGCGATTTCGGTATTAGAGCATTTCGGATAGCGATATGAGCATATTTAATGTTCGTAAAGCATCCATTAGTTCCATAAAGAGTGCTTACACCACATTTAAAATGCTGTTGAACAATGTCGATTGAGTTTATAGAAAATGGTGGAATATTCAACGGCTATCAATTTATGCGATCCTTTGGAGATAACTAAACAGCCGCACTTGCAGTGTTTGATACAATAAAAAATTCAAATAAATTCATACGTATGATGGACATACATACATCATCATCATACTCATACACCATCGTCAAACTCATACACCATCGTCAAACTCATACACCATCGTCAAACTCATATATCAGCATCATACTCATACATCATCATCATACTCATACATCATCATCATACTCATACACCATCGTCAAACTCATGCATCATCATCATACTCAAACATCATCCCATACATCATTTCGTCGGTGATTTCCTCTCAGCAGATTTCTGGCAAAATCTCTGAAAGAGAACAAAATTGCCATGAATAGTTTCTCAAAAATCTGTCATTCTGAGTCGATTTTAAACTGCAGGTCCCGCAACTCATGTATAAAATTAACACACACAGCATGTGTGATGTGAGAAACTAGGACGTAATCTTGACTGAGGGTTTGTTATGGCCATTTAAATAGGTAAGTAAGCAATTCACCATTATGGTCAACAACTGCTTGCAACCTGTTGAACTTTCGATTGGTAAGACACTGTAAGGGTTTACCACCGATAGCTTATTGCAAATTCAGAATAATTCTAATATTTTTTATCGAATCGTGATTGCTCACTAAATATCAGAAAATAAGTTATTTAAGGTCTATTGAGAATTAATAATATTGTGCTTAGTTTAATGCGAAAAAGCCAATCTAGTGTTTTCATCAGTCATTTTCCGATATCCAACATCCCCAACTAATCATCCAACTTCTATCTAACATCAAACCAGTCGCTGATAAAAAGCTAATTACCAATCATAACCCGGTATCGAACATTCACAACTAATCACCCAACTTCCATCCAACATGCAACCAGTCACTGCAGCTAATGAGTATCTTCATCTTCTGTAGAGGCTTGTAGCGGGTCTTCCAACATAAACTTAAGGACTGACAACAGCCATCATTTTAAAGCTCCAGGCGCCATATTAATTGTCATATATTTAGTTTGTTTAGCCTAGTCACCAAGTTTTTATCAAAATGGGTGTTCGTACAACGTACCGCACACTTCACATATTTTACGACTGTCATAATCAACCTTTCGAGAGCATTATTCGCAATGCAGTGGATAAATTCGAGTTCACAAGTCAATAAACGATGTATCATCATCAAGCACGTCGATGAAATAAAAGGTTGGCTTCCCGTGTGCAGCAGAATCCGAGGCAGACAATTTCGGAATGCTCATAAGAAATCGGTATTTCACAGACTATAACCAGTTGGCAAATGAGCCTAAATTTCATTGAAAAATCATCGATGAGGCCCATTTTGAAGTTGTAATAGTCTATTAGGAGGTATATTGGTTCAAACCCCTGGTCAGACATCTCCAACAAAACGAAAAATGAAAAATATTTCTTCGGTGACTTCCTCTCAGCAGATTTCCGGCAAAAACTCTGACTGTAAATAATAACTGGATTCTTTATTTCAATTAAATTCTTAATGTAAAGCCTGCCATTTCTCTGATGTTATTTATAATGACCAACCATTCCACAACCTTCCACCATTGCTCGCAGAGCACAAAAACACTAACTTGTAGGATATATAGACAGCATGGGGAGAAGATTACGTTTTTTTTTTGCGAATCACATTTTTTTATTTCCGTTATTTCGTTATTTTTTTCTGTGAATTCTCGCTGTTTTTATACTTCCGCTTTCGTTAAGTTTTATACGCTTAAATTGCGCATTTAAATTGCTCCACCATATTTTCATATTCAACCAGTTTGCTGTCGCTACTACTCGCCTAGTAAGCGGTAAAATACTGTACATGCTTGTAACTGTAAATGTTGTCCTATTTTTTTCGTTTTCAGTTTTTTTTATTATTTTTTATTACCACAGTTTTGCTTATAACCCAGTAGAGAGTAGAGCCATAATCGAAACCAGAGCTATCATTAATTCTCATCTCATGGGGTTTTTATTTGCTGCGCGTACCGAGAGACAGAAAGAATTTTTATGAGGATGTTCTCCATGTTGCACACTTACAATTGTATGTATTGCAGTGTGAAGCTGCATTTTTTTTATCAGCATTTAAAATGTGGCAAGTAACATGATAAATTGGGTGTGCATTTTACACATACAAAAAGAAAAACCGAACTTCCGAAGCAATAACACAGAAAAGTTGTCCTGGTTTTTTGGTTTCTTTTTTTTTAAACGTAAAAAATTTTTGGTTCAAACGAATATAAAAAAAATGTGAAAAAATTTCAATTGAAAACTGAAAGTCTCTATGAGCACATCGGCAGCAAAAGGTCTATGAACCACTACTACCACTGTGAACTACTTTTGGATCTTTATTATTTCAATTTATGTGGTCCCTCCATAGCGTTGTAAAATTGTTATAAAAAAATAGATTAATAGGGTCGCAGTATATTTTTAATTTGAATAATTCGTACGTAAATTTAAGTTACTCTATGGGATACGAGTAACATTGAAATCCTTTTCCATCTACCTAAGGTAGGTGGGTAGTGATGGCTGTGATCACTAAGAGATTGGGTAGTGACATAACATACTGTTACGTTTTTACCTTTTAAAAACGTTAAAAATATAAGCTCGTGGATTGCAAATAAAATAAAAATAAATTTGTGTTTAGTTTTAATTGAAATTCTTTAATGTTCGCACAATTCTCTGTGCTACTGTTCACAACTTGATGTAAACAATAACAATTGCCTTTTTCTCTATCGTTATTCCTCTGCTTATACCCTTTGCATAAACAATAACAATTACTAGACACTTGTTCAACAGATCTTTGTAACGGAGATCTTCAAACCACAATTACTCTCTTCAAACACAGCGCTTCTTCACACAAGACTGACGGAACTTTACTAACTCACTCGCCTGCTTTACCTTGCCTTTTATTTGGTAGGGTAAACAGTCTGATGAATGTTCTTGAAGTCGAAGGTTCATGGCTTCGCCTTCTCGAGATCTCTATAAATGTAAACATCGTTGTTTGATTATTGTTGTTTGTGTATTTTGTTTACATTTATTCCTGTAGTGTTTGTTGTTGTATTTTTGTTTACTTGTTTACTATTTCAATGTTAAGCGGTGTAAAATCAAAACACCAATATCTTCATTCTTCATTTTCGTAACAATACTTTACATAATTGGTCATTACAACATTTCAGTCAGTATTATAACCTAGCTTCTCTTACCACTTATGTTTTTGTGTGTTAATTTCATCCATAAATGGAGAGGCCTACAGTTTAAAGACTACTCCAAACGACTGATTTCTGAGAAACTTTTTATGACAGTTTTATTCATCGTTCAGTTCGAGATGCCTGACCTGGGATTTAAACTACGGCCTCACGTCTAATAAGTCAACACACTACTTACAGTGACACTAAGGTCAAGTACGCTTCCAGAGCAGCTTTTGAAAGAGCTAGTCAGAATGATAATGTGGAATTTCAACCGACTATTAAGATCGTTTGGATATTAGAAACCAAGAAACCAGTGCTTTCTCCAGTAGAGATCTAGGCATATACATGAACCCATAGTTGAACTACAGTGTCCTCCTCTTCCTTGCCGTTACAATACCTATATAAGTCGTTTGACATACATATGTCCAACACCAACATCTGAGCCCACATTGAAATGACCAGTAATTGTTTCAACCATTATGCTGAGCATGCTCCTTTGGAGTTTACCGTGCTCCATCCACCCAGCCTTGGCCAGATTTGCTGCTGGATAACTCTTGCCAACAAGTGCTACTACGTTCTCAACATATAATTGAGCAATAGAGACCTCTCTCGTACAATAAAACTAATACTCTAGATGCTCGTCATCCCCCTGCTGGCGCAAAAGCATAGACACTATTAAGAACTGATGCAGCAGCCTTGAGAGTATTCGAGAGAAAAGTCCTACGTAGGATCTTCGGTCCAGTGCAAGCTGGCAATGATTTCCACGACTCAACGACATGGACGTTGTGTAGCGTATTAACATCCAGGGGCTGAGCTGGCTTGGGCATGTCGTTCGAACGGAAAAGTATGTTCCGGCCAGGTGGGTATTTGATGCGGGGATTTGCAGAAGTCGGCAAAGAGAACGGCCTTGTTTACGTTGGAATTAAGGAGGTGAAGAATTATTAATGGCACGTAAACAGTCTTTCGGTCTCTTTTTCTTTTCCTCTTTTCTTTTTTCGGAACATGTGGAATAAAGATAATATTCTAAGGGAAAATAAGATATTAAAGCGGACTTGAGCAATAACGCATTACTCTTATCGAAACAACTAACTTAAGTCCATTCATACTTATTTAGACCGTGTTAAGGTAAAACTAAACTCAACTCAATTCAGGATAACCTTTTGCAGCTCACTTCACTAACATCAACCATACTTCTAAAAATATTTAAAATATGTAGTGTATGCCTGGCAATGGTGTAGTTTCGTTTGCCATAAAATTATCGATTATTTGATGTTCTTCTTCGAAGCAATACCTAACCTCTACTAAAAGTTTACTGCTTCTGTATAAAAATAAAATTAAAATGGAATGAATACCAAGAATATAATACTTAAGAGAAATATGTGGCATATTTTATTTCAGAAACTGACGGGGTCCATCCATTTAAGCAATTTCGTTGTTAAATTATGATATTTTAAATGTAATAAAAAAAGGCAAAATAGCCTCTTAATTTTTATTTATCTTATGTTTGTTTATATGTTTGTATGTGTACCTTTTAAAAATCATAAAAATTATATTCTCTCCTGTCATATTTTTAAATGGCCATCATTATAAACATTTTTCACTTCTTTTTCTTTTGTACACATTATTTGAAAACGATGTCATTAAAACAGAACGAACGGACAGACGGAAAGACGGACAGACAGATGCTGGTCATTAACTTTTTCATCATGCCAAAAAAATTATGGAAACAAAGTATGCGTTAACGTAATGTCAGGAAACGTACGTGATTTGTTGTTGTTGTTGTTGTTGCCAACAACATTTTAGTGGTTATTTAATGGTCTTGTACATCCTCCTCGCATTTTTCCCTTAAAGGAAGAGCTAGCTGATGCTCTTTAACAGCCTATAACGCTAATGGCATGAAAAACTTTAATGTTTCTTTTTTTATTTTCCTCTCTTTACGTTTTCCTCTCTTTAACCTGGTTTTGTTCAAAGTTGAGCGTTTTATGGCTTGAACAGCAAGGCAACTGAAAAGGTTTTTAGCAACAAAAAAAGTTTTAAACAAAAAGTCTATGAAGACATTTATTTAGCGTGATATGTTTAACGTTTTATCATTTTAATCACGACTGTCACAGCCACATATTTAATCAAGCAGATTGCCTGAGAAACTTTACCTTCAGACTAATACAGGCAAAACTCTTAAATCCTTAACCCCTGTACTGCTTTCCCGTAGTCCTAGCAAATTCATGGTTTATGTCTGATCAACTTCTGACTACAACAGTACTTATCTGGAAGCCACGTATGCTTAATTATCTTTAGAATCGCAGAGTCCTATAATGACACTGCCGTTATCAAGCTTATCAAAAGAGATGGAACTCTCTAAATTTGAGCAAAAAATTCGCCTCCTTACTAACAGCCTCAAGTATTGCAAGTAAAACGATTCTTAGATAAAAAGCCAATCTAGAACACTCATCAGTTATTTCCCAGTATCCAACATCCCCAACTAATCATGCAACTTCCATCCAACATCAAACCAGTCGCTTTCTTACTAACGTGATTAACAGCCGATCTAAAGTTTCATCAGTCATTTTCCGGTATCCACTAATCATCCAACTTCAATTCAACAACCAGTCGCTGATAAAAAGCCAATCTAGAGTACTCATTAGCCATTTCCCGATATCCAACATCCCCAACTAGAGTTTTCATCAGTATCCAACTAATCATCGAACTTCCATCCAACATCAAACCAGTCGCTGATAAAAAGCCGATTTAGAGTACTCATGTGTCATTCCCTGATGTTCAACATCTTCAACTAATCATTCAACATCAAACCAGTCGCTGATAAAAAGTCAATCTAGAGTACTCATCAGTATCCAACTAATCATCCAACTTCAATCCAACATAAAACCAATCGGTGATAAAAAGCCGATCTAGAGTACTCGTCAGTCATTTCCTAGTATCCAACATCCACAACTAATCATCCAACTTCCATCGAACATCAAACCAGTCGCTTTCTTACTAATGTGTTGTGCCCACAAGTATTGCAAGTAAAACGACTCCTAGATTAACAGCCGATCTAAAGTACTCATCAGTCATTTTCCGGTATCCAACATCCCCAGCTAATCATCCAACTTCTATCCAACATCAAACATGTCGCTGATAATAAGCCAATCTAGAGTACTCGTCAGTCATTTCCTAGTATCCAACATCCACAACTAATCATCCAACTTCCATCGAACATCAAACTAGTCGGTTTCTTACTAATGTGTTGTGCCCACAAGTATTGCAAGTAAAACGACCCCTAGGTTAACAGCCGATCTAAAGTATTCATCAGTCATTTTCCGGTATCCAACATCCCCAACTAATCATCCAACTTCAGTTCAACAAGCAGTCGTTGATAAAAAGCCAACCTAGAGTACTCATCAGTCATTTTCCAGTATCCAACATCTACAACTAATCATCCAATTGCCATCCAACATCAAATCAGTCGCTGCAGTTAATGAGTATCTTCACCTTCTTCTGTCGAGGCTTATAACGGGTCTTCCGACAGAAACCTAAGGACTGACAACAGTCATCATTTTGAAGATACAACTGCCATATTAGTTGTCATATATTCAGTTTGTTTTGCCAAGTTTTAATCAAAATGGGCGTTCGTGCAACGTACCGCACACTTCACATATTTTACGACTGTCATAATCATCCTTTCGAGAGTATTATTCGCAATGCGGTGGATAAATTCGAGTTCATATTCAGTCAATAAACGATGTATCATCATCAAGCACGTCGACGAAATAAAAGCTCTATAACATCGCCGCTGCCCGTGTGCAGCAGAATCTGAAGCAGACAATTTCGGAGTGCCCACAAGAAATCGGCCTTTCACAGACTATAACTTAACGAGGTTTACGTAGTAATTCAGACCAGTTGGCAAATGAAGTCGCCGTAGTCTAGTAGATAGCATGTTGGCTTATTAAACGTGAAGCTACGGTTCACACCCCTGGTCAGACATCTCCAACGACATCTCCTTAACCCATTCGCTGCCAAGCTTAAATTTATGAAGCCATTCCCATTTATATTTTGAGTGTTGTTGTTTACCAGAACCCTGTTATTTCTTGGTAAGAGCACATATGTATATTAGCATACATAATCATTTACAAGCAGAAAACCAAAGACGAGTGTACTTGTCGTTGGCAATAGGAAGGCAGAAGGACTCGATATCCTTTTTCGTATTTGCATACGTTTTAGTAGAAAAACAAATAATAAATCACGCAGATGGATAAAATAAAGAAAATGGAATAAAACGAGACACAATGCGAAAATTAGCAACACTTAGAAATCCACTATTGTCGATTTCAGCGTCTCAGCACGTTATATTATATTTGAAGTAGGACGAGTATACTCGTCATTGACAGGGTATCCCACACTGCCAAGACGAGTATACTCATTATTTACAGGGTATCCCGCACTGCCAAGACGAGTATACTCGTCCTACTTCAAATATATTGACAGGGTATCCCGAATGTGTTAAAGATTTAAAAAGTTTTCATTGAGTGTAGCACGAAGCGCTATTATCGTAACTTTTATCACGTTTCTCGAATTATCCAGCTTTTTCAGGGGTGGAATTGAACGAGTTATTATAGATGGAATGCCATCAGATGAGTTCAGTCTTAATATAAAAAAATATTTCTTCAGTGAATGCCTCTCAGCAGATTTCTGGCAAAAACTCTGAGAGTAAATAAGAAATTGCCATGAAAAGTCCTTCAAAAATCTGTCGTTCAGAGTAGACTTTAAACTGTAGGTCTCGCTCAACATAAGTATGTTGTGATCTATGAGAAGCTAGGTCGTAATCCTGACTGAAGGTAACCTTTTATTAGCCGTGTCCCAGTTTAATTAAGTACATCTTTCGATGGCTTATAGACTTCTGCTTAGAGCCTCCATCCAGCACCGTTGGAGGATAGTTTCTTATTGCCACGGCTATAGCATCCTACGCTAGCTTTGGAATGTAATTATTTCGATAATTAATTGTAATTGTATTGTCTTTAAGACTTGATGTATTGACGCAAATATTTTCCCGTAAAAATAACAACAACAATTCATCCAATAAAACATCTGTAGATTGTCATTTAATTCCCTGTAGTAAAATTTGTGTTGGTGTCTTAATCTTGAACTCAAATCTTTTGCTCTCTCTGTTACAGGCATAGACACAACATCATAGCCTATCAAACCAATTCAATATGTTTGTTTATCTGGTTGTCTGTCTGTTTGTATGTATCAGTTGTATGTATTCAGTGTTACTGTGTACATCTCTGTGGATAAGTCCTTTTAATTCCAGTCTTGTTAATTAAACGTTTCATGCTCTGTTGCCTTAATATCATGTTGTTGATGTTGTTATTGTTGTTCCTTTGCTATACAATGTTGTTTGTTTTTAAAGATTGACTGGATGTTGTTTGTTGGTTTGTTTGTATACGAAGAAATTACAATGAATGATAAGTTTTACAAAATATATGTATGTATGTATGTATGTAACTACAGTGTGTAATCTACTTAAGAGAGCGCAATGAATTCGTTTAACAATCTTTTGCCAGCAATTGTCGTTAAAGAATTTTTACTGTCCATATTCCTCTGCAAATGCGATGCGTGTTTACTTACATTCGTGTTTGTATTTAAACGTTCGATTGCAAACAACAACATGAAAATCACGATTTTAAAGTATACAAGACAAGAAACAGCAACTACTACTCTATCAAAGGAGTAGGTGAAGTGTATTTTGTTGTTGGTTTGTGTACATATTGTTACGAAAACGAGAAAAATCTTGATACTGATGTTTTGCTTTTACATTGTTTAACAATAAAATTATAAACGAAAGCTACAAAAACAAAAACAATGTACTTGTTTACAAATTATCGCATTGCATAATATAACAACAAACAGCAGCATAAAAATGGTAAACAAGTAAACAAAAAAACACCAACAACACTACAGGAATAAACGATGTTAACATCTATAGAGATTTCGAGAAGGCGAAGTCATGAACGTTCGCCTTCAAGAACATTCATCAAACTGTTTACTTCACTGCTTTTACATATAAAAGGCAAGGCAAAGCAGGCGGCTAAGTTAGTAAAAATTCAGTCAGTCTGGTGTGAAGACGCGGTGCGAAGAGAGTAATCGTGGTTTGAAGATCTCCATTACAAATTTCTGTCGAATAATTGTCCAGGAATTGTTATTGTTTATGCAAAGGGTATAAACAGAGGAATAACAAAGAAAAGCAATTGTTGTTGTTTACATCTAGTTGTGAACAGTGACACACAGAATTCTGCCAATAATAAGGATTTTTAATTAAACCAAAACACAAATTTATTTTTATTTTACTTGCAATCTACGAGCTTATATTTTAAACGTTTTTAAAAGGTAACAATATTTATAATTGACATACGTACCGTACATTTCACAGTATTTACCCACGCATTTACGCCCCTGTATCTACATTCATTCATTCAATAATTCCTTCATATAAGAAATTATCCATCGATTCATACTTAAGCTGCACGAATCTGATTGTGTTTATTTAAACGTAATCAAACTATTGTAACATGACGCTAGGTCGCCTAGTCTCCTCAAAGATTCGAAAAGCTTTGTTAGAATGTGCCGCGGAACACTTAACATCAAAACTATTATCACGTCTCTCGAATTATTCAGCCTTTTCAATGGGGTGCAATTGTACGAGTTGTTATGGAAGGGAACTCATCATACAAGTTCTGCCTAAATCCGGAAGTACAGTGAAGTTGATATAGTGCTTGCAGTAAAGGCCTGCCCAAAGCCGTTACCACAGAAATAAAGACCGCTGAAGTCGCCAGTTCCAAATCCACGCCGAGCAATGACTTTTTCGGGATGCGTCGGACGCTCATGACTCTCACTTGGATTACTTATATACATACATACATACATAATTGGCCATTACAACCCTTCAGTCAGCTTTACGGCCTAGCTTCTCACACCAGTCATGTTGTGTGTGTTAATTTTATACATGAGTGGCGGGACCTACAGTTTAAAGTCGACTCCAAAGGACAGATTTTTGAGAAACTTTTCGTGGTAAATTTATTTACTCTCTCAGAGTTTTTGCCAGAAATCTGATGAGAGGAAGTTGCAGAAGAAATATTTTTTCATATTTCATTTTGATATCTGACCTGGGGTCTAAGCCGTAGCCTTACGTCTAATAAGCCAACACACTACGTACTAGACTACGGCGACTTCATATACCTAATTATATATCATAACAAGCATAACAAATTCTTTGCTGGGAACTACTTTATTGGCAAAGAATCGTATTTGTTTTGCGAACTATCTGGGGTTACCCCCTACTCATATATGTATACATAAGTGTATATAAATTCGTCTTGATCCTATATGGAGAATAGGTAGATTGGTTGTTCGGAGCGGTGACTTTGATTACCATAGCTCCCTTGAGCACTCATAGCAGCCCGCTATGACGCCATGGGTAAACGCGGTCCCTGTACTGATCGAATTCCATTGCTTCTATCAAAGAAGAAGTTGGTCAGCACAGGGGCTGCGTTATATGGAGCATGGGACTTTAGAAATAGAGTCGCAAATGTCGTCAGCTTATTCCGCGTCTTATTTATTTTTGATGCCTCTATTTCCATATCCATACTTCCTGGTCTGGTCTACCCATGACCTTCGTACCTCGTTCTCTCAATTCGCGGCGGCCAATTTGTACCCAAACTTAAATACTGCTGATAATAATTGGGCATAAAATCCAGAAAAAATCCAAAAATGTTTCAAATATGCGGTGACAAAAATCTAGATTGTCCAGGCGTCATAACAAGCAACATTCCATGATCCGCATCCGTACAAAGGAATAGACTTTGCACAACTGCTGAAAGTGTTTGGTTTAGTGCACCGTAAGCTACAACAGGACCTTATAACTAAGTACAGTTGGCCGCAGGTTCTATTACAGCCTCCGTTTGTTGTAATAATACATACATACATAATTGGCCATTACAACCATTCAGTCAGGGGGTTACGGCCTAGCTTCTCACACCGCCTATGTTGTGTGCGTTAATTTTATACATGAGTGGCGGGAACTACAGCTAATGTCGACTCTGAACAACAGATTTTTTTGAGAAACTTTTCACGGCAATTTTTTATTTACTCTCAGAGTTTTTGCCAGAAATCTGTTGAATGGCTGTCACCAAGAAAATATTTTTTCATATTTCTTTTGGTTCGACATGTCTGATCTGGGATTTGAACCATCGCCGAACGTCTAATAAGCCAACACTGTATCTGCTAGACTACAAAAGTGCTCGCCTCCTAATTAAAAAAATATTATGTATCTGTACGATTTTTAATGACATTATCAGTGTACAGCTAATTTATCCCCTTATTTGAACAGAGGAAATGTACTTGGAAATCTAATAACAAAGACCATCCTTAATTATTTCCTAATTAGATATCCTTCCTTACATTGTTTCTCTCATAATAGAATTAACAAGTATTTATTCTTCTTACATTACCTTACCCAAGTACTCCATCATAATTTTCATTATAGTCATGCTTAGTCTACTTCAATCACAGTCACAGTCAATCATTTTGTTAGCATTTATGGTACAACAAACTAAACTTTCTCTCCTCTTTTACTTGCTTTTCAATTTATTGTTGTTTGCTTCTTTTCTCCCCCTTCGTTTTTCTTTATTAATACGCAATTAGTTATTATTCCTTAATTAGTTGCTTCTTTTCATCGTCTTTCATTTATATCCACCATCACGAAAACTTTTCCTCTTTTCTTTTTTTCGCTATTTTGTGGTTACCTTACCGGACTTGTTGTATGTCGGTCGGTATATGGTTGGTATGTTGGATTGAAAACTTTCCATCATTTGTGTAGTTTTCAGTTTCTTCTTCTTTCTTAAGGTTTATGGTACATTTTTAGAAACTTTTCTTTTGATTTTGTTTCTCTTTTAAAGTGTTTTCTGCTTGATTTCAAAAGCACATGAAAAGAACTGTCACCCAACCAACCAAATAAGTTGTTGCAAATGGCAAAATGAGAAAGAAAACTAAAGTCCATGAGAAGTAATGTTTGGTTCATAATGAGCTTTAAATAAAGAAACGTAGAAGCGTAGAAGCTTTAAAGAATCAAACCTATGCTCACTGTGCCACACACAAGTATCGTGATTGATGCTTCTCAATCTTGTTTGGCCGATTGACTCATAAGTTCATTAATTTTAAACACAGTCTAATAAAAAATAATTGTTACCACAAGGACAAAGATCCCCAATTAACTCCGTCCATTTGATCCTGTTTTAAGTAATTGGTTTGACTTTCCTCCAGTGTCAACCAATTTGGTTGACTTTACTCACTGTGCCACACAGAAGTATCGTGAATGATGCTTCTCAATTTTGTTTGGTAGATTGACGCAAAAGTTCAACACAAGCCTGGTAAAAAATAATTGTTACCACAAGGACAAGAATCCCCAATTAACTCCTTCCATTTGGTACTGTTCTAAGTAATTTGTTTGATTTCCCTCCAGTGTCAACCAGTTTGATAGACTTTTCGTATATGGAACTCTCTTCCGTTAGAAGATTTTTGTGTCTCTTAGAATTGAAACAGAAACGAATATAACATCCATTAACATTACTCTCTCTCTCTCTTTCTCTCTCTAGTAGTATGTTTATGTACCTTCTAGGTCACTTATTCCATACAAAATTTGGGCATGCCTGCTTCTTCTTGTTCATTTATTTTGCATTGCTTTTTAAACGAATGATTGGACGGACAGAATGAGTGTGTGCGTAACATGTAATGCATATGATCGTTTTTTAATAGTAAATTCTTGGCACGTATTATCATACTCAATGCTGAAAAAATAGAAAAGGGATCTACACCTATATAGTTGTTGTGTGTTTTTTATTTTATTTTTTGTATATTTAATTAGAAGGATCTTTAATTTTAAATGTGATAAGAAAGAGATGAACACCTGTGTAAAAATTTTTTTTTTTGGGATAATAAATAACATCGTATACCTAAGTAGAAACATGAGTGTACATGTTCATTGTATTTGTATTGCTTTTCGAATGATTGGACGGACAGAATGAATGTGTGCACGTTCTTTTGAGATAATAATTGTGAAGAAATATAAATATAGTTGTACATGGTGTTGTTGTTGTTGTTGTGTTATAAGGATTTTTAATTTGATGAGAAAGAAATGTATAGTTGTGCCTGTGCGTTTTTTTTTTCACGCATAAGTATAAGTAATATCTGTTTTCACATAATTGAATTTACTGATTGATCTACAACACCCCAGAGTATAAATAGACTTGTTTTTAAGGATTTAGAATTTTTTAGTTTTACTGTTTTAAATAAATGAAATTATAGGATAAAGGGATTAATTAAAACAAATTAGTTTTTTATTTTTTGAAAATTTTATTACATATTTCTTTGTTCAGATTTTTACAGATTCGAATTTAAAAATACGTTTATACAGATTAAATAGCTTAAGTGTTAACAAATATTGTGTATAGAATGTTTAACATCGACAAATGTTGAAAGATTCTGAGTACATTTTTTCACAGTTAGATCTATGTATAATATTATTAACACATATAAATGGATTACTTATTTTACTAATGTTGCATATACTTAGTTCATTTATAAGTTTCATAAATAAATCTATATGCTCTTTATCAATCTGATTACTATGTTTTATTAATAGTTCTTCCAATTCAGCTGATGTAACCATTTTTCCCCTTCTTTAAAAAGTCAATAGTAGGTTGCGTAAGTGTGGGACGATGTACTCTGAACAAAAAGTAATAATTAACTAAACAAAGAATTCAGATATGGTTAAGGTTTTTTTTGGCATTTATTATATCATTTCTTCGTTTGAATTTATTGAAAATTACAATTTATTGAAAACACAATTTTTACATTTAGTAAGATTATAAAAATTAATTATATTTTTAGCTTCATTTTCGGCTTGATATAGTCTATGTTTATAAAGTATACAGGGGCAGGTGTCAGGACCACATGTACTGTTTTCATTCGACCATTCGCAATCCTCGAAATGTTCACCATGTCTATTTCTTATTCTTTTCAGGTTGTCTACATACTCCAGTTGTGTTTGTATGTTGATGAGTTTAGTTTTATCTATGTCAGAAATTATGTGTGAGAATGATTTTAAAAAGTTGTATATTTCCTTTAAAATCATTGTATGTTAATCTACTGCTATTGTATGCTCATGTGCAGAATATGTGAATAATCTTTAATATTTATATGATTTCAGATCTGTTAATGGACGCTTAGGTAGGTTATCTAATAGTTTTTTGGAGCTGGACTATAGTAGAGACCATATCCAGTTTTATATGGTTTGAGATATAACCCTTTACCCATTGCAATTGATTCCATATATCTATTATGACGGTTAGCTTCAGCCAATTGTTCTTTTCCATTTTTGATAGCATTTACTGCTTTGACAATAGCGGATCCTCCACTTGCCAAACCACCAAGCGCTGACAATGCTGTTAGTACGGGAATAAGTGGAAGAAATCCTCCAATTTTCGGTACAGGTATAACTCTCGGTATTATAATGTCTGCTCGTTTTTTCCCTTTAAAATTTGAATGAATAGCCTTTTGTGAATTTTAACAGCATCATTTATATCAAGGGGTTTCTGTTCTTTCAATTGTTTTAAAGTTTTTCTCACAGTAGCTGTGAATAATTTCTTATTACCCTTATTCATTTTTCCTGTTCTAGTACAGATTGTACAGCTTGCCAGTATAGCTAGTACAGATTGTATAGCTTGCTAGTATAGCTAGTACAGATTGTACAGCTTGCTAGTATAGCTAGTACAGATTGTATAGCTTGCTAGTATAGCTAGTACAGCTTGCTAGTATAGCTGGTATAGCTGATATAGCTGATATAGCTGGTATAGCAGGCATAGCAGGTATAGCTGGTATAGCTTGCTAGTATAGCTGGTGTAGTGTTTCATGCGAAGAGGTATGAAAGTAATGAAAAAAATGGTTATAAACTACAGTCAAAAGAAAAACACCTAATCAGTGTAAGATTGGATGAAGATTTGTAGACAACTTAATAAACAAATTATATGTTGAATTACATCCACCTGGTTATCAGTTTTGTGGACCTGATACAAAACTTCAAAACGAATAGCAAGAATAAAGGAAATAAAGGAATAATTTATTGGATGCAGATTGTAGAAAGCACGATATAGCGTACTCAAAATCAATGGATATAGACACAAGCCATCAAGCAGATCGTGATCAGGTATAAATCAGATCGTGACCAGATAGCAAGCAGTTCGTGATCAGATATAAAGCAGATCGTAATCAGATACAAAGCAGATCGTGATCAGATGTAAAGTAGATCGTGATCAGATACAAAGCAGATCAAAATCAATATCAAAAAATTAACATACTGAAATCATATAAATTGCTGTATATATAGGAGATCGTCTTGATTTCAGCTATTTTTGCGAAGAAGTATAAAAGTAACTAAAAAAAAATTTGTTATAATCTAGGGTCAAAACAAAACCTCAGCCAGTGTAAGATGAGAAGAGGATTTGTAAACAACTTAATAAATAAAGTACCTGTTGAATTACATCTACCTGGTTATCAGTTTTGTGGACCTGGTACAAAACTTGAAAAACGTTTAGCAAGAGGAGATAAGGGTATAAATTTATTAGACGCAGCTTGTAGAGAGCACGATATTGCATATTCACAATCAAAAGATATAGACACAAGACATCAAGCAGATCAAATATTAGCTGAAAAAGCCTGGCAACGAGTTAAATCTAAAGATAGTGATATTAAAGAACGTGCTAACGCGTGGTTTGTGACAAACGCTATGAAAACTAAAGTGAAATTTGGATTAGGTTTGAAGGAGCAGAAACATAAGAAAAGAAAGAATTCGAAAAGAACGAGAACAGGAAAAATGAATAAGTGTAATAAGAAATTATTCACAGCTACTGTGAGAAAAACTTTAAAACAATTGAAAGAACAGAAACCCCTTGATATAAATGATGCTGTTAAAATTCACAAAAGGCTATTCATTCAAATTTTAAAGGGAAAAAACGAGCAGACATTATAATACCGAGAGTTATACCTGTACCGAAAATTGGAGGATTTCTTCCACTTATTCCCGTACTAACAGCATTGTCAGCGCTTGGTGGTTTGGCAAGTGGAGGATCCGCTATTGTCAAAGCAGTAAATGCTATCAAAAATGGAAAAGAACAATTGGCTGAAGCTAACCGTCATAATAGATATATGGAATCAATTGCAATGGGTAAAGGGTTATATCTCAAACCATATAAAACTGGATATGGTCTCTACTATAGTCCAGCTCCAAAAAACTATTAGATAACCTACCTAAGCGTCCATTAACAGATCTGAAATCATATAAATATTAAAGATTATTCACATATTCTGCACATGAGCATACAATAGCAGTAGATTAACATACAATGATTTTAAAGGAAATATACAACTTTTTAAAATCATTCTCACACATAATTTCTGACATAGATAAAACTAAACTCATCAACATACAAACACAACTGGAGTATGTAGACAACCTGAAAAGAATAAGAAATAGACATGGTGAACATTTCGAGGATTGCGAATGGTCGAATGAAAACAGTACATGTGGTCCTGACACCTGCCCCTGTATACTTTATAAACATAGACTATATCAAGCCGAAAATGAAGCTAAAAATATAATTAATTTTTATAATCTTACTAAATGTAAAAATTGTGTTTTCAATAAATTGTAATTTTCAATAAATTCAAACGAAGAAATGATATAATAAATGCCAAAAAAAACCTTAACCATATCTGAATTCTTTGTTTAGTTAATTATTACTTTTTGTTCAGAGTACATCGTCCCACACTTACGCAACCTACTATTGACTTTTTAAAGAAGGGGAAAAATGGTTACATCAGCTGAATTGGAAGAACTATTAATAAAACATAGTAATCAGATTGATAAAGAGCATATAGATTTATTTATGAAACTTATAAATGAACTAAGTATATGCAACATTAGTAAAATAAGTAATCCATTTATATGTGTTAATAATATTATACATAGATCTAACTGTGAAAAAATGTACTCAGAATCTTTCAACATTTGTCGATGTTAAACATTCTATACACAATATTTGTTAACACTTAAGCTATTTAATCTGTATAAACGTATTTTTAAATTCGAATCTGTAAAAATCTGAACAAAGAAATATGTAATAAAATTTTCAAAAAATAAAAAACTAATTTGTTTTAATTAATCCCTTTATCCTATAATTTCATTTATTTAAAACAGTAAAACTAAAAAATTCTAAATCCTTAAAAACAAGTCTATTTATACTCTGGGGTGTTGTAGATCAATCAGTAAATTCAATTATGTGAAAACAGATATTACTTATACTTATGCGTGAAAAAAAAAACGCACAGGCACAACTATACATTTCTTTCTCATCAAATTAAAAATCCTTATAACACAACAACAACAACAACACCATGTACAACTATATTTATATTTCTTCACAATTATTATCTCAAAAGAACGTGCACACATTCATTCTGTCCGTCCAATCATTCGAAAAGCAATACAAATACAATGAACATGTACACTCATGTTTCTACTTAGGTATACGATGTTATTTATTATCCCAAAAAAAAAAAATTTTTACACAGGTGTTCATCTCTTTCTTATCACATTTAAAATTAAAGATCCTTCTAATTAAATATACAAAAAATAAAATAAAAAACACACAACAACTATATAGGTGTAGATCCCTTTTCTATTTTTTCAGCATTGAGTATGATAATACGTGCCAAGAATTTACTATTAAAAAACGATCATATGCATTACATGTTACGCACACACTCATTCTGTCCGTCCAATCATTCGTTTAAAAAGCAATGCAAAATAAATGAACAAGAAGAAGCAGGCATGCACCAAATTTTGTATGGAATAAGTGACCTAGAAGGTACATAAACATACTACTCTCTCTCTCTCACTCTCACTCAGAACCTACTTTCTTTGTTTGAACACAATGCCCAGCATGAGTGGGGACCATCCCCGGAATGTTGATTGCAAATAGCCGAAACAGTGTTGATCGCAGAGCATTTTCAAATAATCTGCTTAAGAGGGATTGCCAAATCTCTTTCAGTGCTTTACAGACCAAGCTAACAAAGTGGTCGAAGACAAGACATCGACTATGGTGGGATAATGACACAGTAGGAAGAATTACAAAAACATGGGTATTTTAAAATTAAATAAGGGCTACCTGAGCATACTAATGATCGTATTTACGGCACACCGCGCTTTACATATAGACCTAAACCGTACAGGCGTAGTGAAAAATGAAGAATGCAGGGCATGCGATGAAGAAATCGAAACGATAGAGCACTTTTTGTATCATTACCCAGCTTTCGTAAGATGGAGATTTCAATATTTTGGAGGAAGAAAGTTTGTACAAGATATAGAGAGAGCGTAGAGAGTAAGGTGGTATTTCTAATGGTAAGCGCGCATCAAACCTACATGATAGGTTAGGTGTATGCCAATTGGCATGAGGCCCTTGCTTGGTATCTTCTTCTCCTTCAACCTACCTACCTAGGATTTCAAAACTAAAGTTTGAAGGAATACTTGTATAAGATGCCAACACACTATCGTGGTCTATGCAGACCACACACGAATCGTAGTAGTATTTTGGAACCCTAGTATTGATAATGTAGGTCCATTTACGTACTTACCAAGGACATGACATATCTGTGATATCAAGCAAGAAATTTAGAGGGTGTATAGTCCTTAGTTGAAGTAGTCTATAGGTAGTGTGTTAGCTTATTCGAAAAGAGGCCTCGGTTCAAACTACAGGCCAGCCATCTCCAACAAAACGAAATCTGAAAAATATTTCTTCGACGACTTCCCCTCTACAGATTTCTGGCAAAAACTCTGAGTGTCAAAATAAAATTCCCATGAAAAAGTTTCTCAAACAAAAAGCTGTCGTTCGGAGTCGACTTTAAGCTGTGTGAGAAGCTTGGTTGTAAACCTGACTGAAGGTTTGTAATGACCAATTATGTATGTATGTATGTACAGTCTTTAATTATTAAAAGAACATGCATAGCTCTTAATATTGTTACGTTTTTACCTTTTAAAAACGTTTAAAATATGAGCACGTAGATTGCAAATAAAATAAAAATAAATTTGTGTTTAATTTTCTGTGTGCCACTGTTCACAACTTTATGTAAACAACAACAATTGACTTTTTTGTTATTCCTCTATTCCTCTTTGCGTAAACAATAACAATTACTAGACCATTATTCGACAGATCTTTGTATCGGAGATCTTTAAATCGCGATTACTCTCTTCAAACGCACCGCGACTTCACACAAGACTGACTGAACTTAACCAACTCTCGCCTTGTTTGCCTTGCCTTTTATATGGCAAAGCAAACAGTCTGATGAATGTTCTTGAAGGCGAATGTTAATGACTTCGCCTTCTCGAAATCTCTATAAATGTAAACAATGATGTTAAGATTTTGTTTACTTGTTTACCATTTTTTATGCTGGTGTTTGCTGTTATATTAAGCAGTACGTTTGTTTACTGCATTGTTTTGTTTTTGTAGCTTTTGTTTATAATTTTAATGTTAAGCGATGTAAAAGCAAAACACCAGTATATAGATTTGTCATTTTCGTAGCAATATGTTAGACAGATTCAAAACTGCATGACTGCGAAAGAAGAAAATAAATACTGACTACAAAATGTTTCAATACCTTATCATGCAGTCCACTGTATATTTTTAACACTGACTAAATGCTATTGACATTTTATCACAATTTTGTTTATGTACTTACATACATACCAAAAGTTTCTATCTTTTATTCCTTAATTTTTTTTTTCCTTTTATTTAGGTCTCCATTTTCGGTCTCAACTTTTTGAAAAGAACACAAAAAAAAATTTTTTTTTTAAATTTCTAACCAAAAAGTTTTTGCGGATGAAAAGTAAAACTTTTTTCAAGTTTCTTTTGTCCTGAGTTCTTTGAAAATTTACTGTCCTTTTAGTACAAAAAAATTCTGGTAGTGGCGGACGTTTTTGTACTTCTCTGGTAAATCCTACTGGTGAAGCAAGTTGAAAGTGCTTGTGGTAGGTAACGTGGAAGAAGCATAATGGACTTCGAATTGGAAGTGAGAAGTGTATCTGCTTAACTCAAGGGGAATTTAAAATATTTTTTTATACAATTTCCTTTAATAAATATTATTTGAAATGCTCGTCGTTGTATTTATTTGAATATTAAATTGCATTGTGGGGATATGCTATACACAAGCGAGCTCTTTATGGTAATTGCTGCTGTTGAGAGAAGCGAAATGTTTACAAATAAAAAATTTATTTTGATTTTAATACAGTTGGGAATGTTTTCTTTTTCTTTCTTTTTTTGACCAACATCCTGGGGGATGGTGCCTAGGAAAATACATTGCGGGAGTAATGCCCAATAGCAGTCCCGCGGAGGAAGAATTGTTGGAAGATATAGGGGGTGGGTTTAGTATCCGGTTTACGAAAATAAAATCCACACTTCCTCTTTCCTCATCAGTTACCAATCGATAGCGGTAGACATACATACATAATTGGTCATTACATCCCTTTAGTCAGGATTACGACCAAGCTTCTTACACCACAGATGTTGTGTGTGTTAGTTTTATATATGAGTGGCGGGACCTACAGTTTAAAGTCGACTCCAAACGACAGATGTTTGAGAAACTTTTGATGGCAATTTTATTTATTCTCAGAGTTTTTGCCAGAAATCTGCTGAGAGGAAGTCGCCGAAGGAGTATTTTTTTCATATTTTCGTTTTGATGTCTGACCTGGTGTTTGAGCCGAGGCTTCATGTCTAATAAGCCAACACACTGCCTACAAGACAACGGCGACTACTACTACTCGATAGCGGTATACTTGGCAATAAAACCACGGATGCTTTCGCTAGATTAGAATCACTTTCTGAGGGCGATTTTATAGTTGGCCCTGATCCCCCAATCTGCTCCCTCTACGAACTCATCACTGGATGGGTCAGGCGAGAAAAGCAGAGGCGTTGGATGAATGGATCAGGTTATTATGTGTTTAGGTGTCTATAGCCTGCTATAGACAATAATAGAACAGGTTTGCTGCTGGTTTTAGATAAAACCAGTCGAAGGTTATTTACTTGGTTTTATTACAGGACACTGCGAAATTAGATCGCTGACGAGGATCTGGAACAGATCCCAGCCGGACTATTGCATGATATGTTGCGATAAGTGGGAGTTGGAAACTATCGAACACCTCCTCTATAACTGTGCACCTTTAGCAGGTTAAGATTAAGGACCCTGAGCAGGGGCTTCTTCAAAAGGTTTGGACTCTTTGTCGAAGGCTAACATTAAAGCTCTCCATAGATTCATTAATAGTTTGAGCTGGTCGAGAATTACAAGGGCTTCAATTTTGTAGTTGCCGCGCTCTCTTATGTGTTTGTGGTCGACGTTTTTTATCCGTCCCTTTTCTACCTCTTCTTCTATTCCCTATCTTCTTTATTATCCTTTCTCTCTCTCCTTTAGGACATATTACAATGTGTCATTTTGACCTCCGAGTATTGTTGTTGTCCAAATGACAAATACACCTCCTCTAACCTAACCTGCCAATCGATGCTTAAACGCCGCACTTCTATTTCTGTTTAATTATGTGCATAGTTTTCACGGATCTTTAGGCGATGAACATTCAAAGACCTTTTTATGTTTCCTTAGCCTTTTCTGGTCTACTCAGCTCAATTGAAGGACGACTCAAATATTCGTAACTTTTAAAGTCTGTCGCACAATATTTTATAGCCGGACATAGACTCTCTTCAGAGTAGAATCTAGTTTGGCTTTAATACTAGGTAATATAACTCTTGACGTTTGTTTACTCACTTGTAACTCTCCGTTGGAATAAAGACCAATTAGTCCATTAATTTTGTTTATTTTGTTATCGATTATGCGATTCTTATTGAAGTCCTTTTTGCAAATAGTTTAAAAGTTTATTTTTCTGTCTTTAATCTTTGCTCAACAACTGTATCCTTCCATTTAACTTGTCAATCTTAATTTGTGGGAGACACTCAAATGATTAACTTGGCTAATATGTACTGTCATTAGCCAGCTATGCAGTTGCAGACAAAAAGGAATTTTCTCTAACGATATCCTTTTGATAGGCAGGCATTTCATTGATTTCTCAATTAATATTACCATTGTACTACTCATACACCTACACACACAACTAAAATTAGTCTGATAGTTTTAATAATATTAGTGTGCCTAACTCACCATTGTCCAGTTCATTGCATACCTGGTGGCTGTTGTTCAATTAGAATGTCCTTCTTGTATATTTACTTGCATGCATATCATGCATACTTAAGCCAAAAGGAACACTTATCATTTAGGTGTGTGTGTATAGATTTAAGAGTCCATATACATATGCATTCATAGACTCTACATATGTATATATGTGCATTCCAATCTCATTTATTATCAAATCCTTCAGCTCATTGCAAGAGTTGCTGTTTCAGTCGGCATGTTTATGTGCCTACAACAATTAAATCCTTAATTCTATTATTGCTACAGGCAAAAAGGTATCTCTCTCATAAGGACAGTTATATTCCTGTCCTGACCTGTAGCTCTGCGTCCAGTAATCCAACAAACTAAAGGGCTGTCACAAATCGTCTCCTCCAAACTCCTTTTTATTTATTTGCTTTTGTTTCATTTGCATTAACCAGGAAGTATATTGAATTTATTCGTTGCGGAGAGTTTCCAGGGTGGTTAGTTTTTGTAAACTGTGGTGAATTTGTCTAATGTGGTGAATTTTCCAGGGTGGTAAGTTTTTGCAAAGTGTGGTGAATTTGTTCGGTATGGTATATAAAATTTAAATTCACCAAAGTGCCGTTACTGGAAATAGGTACTTTGTTATCATAGATCACTGTACTATCAATGGTGAATTAAGCGGTGCGTGTCTAGAATAAGTAACTTCCACATCCATTATCGAAGCCATTACAGTCACATAGTCCTACCATTGTGTCAGTAAATTCTATTTATTACGCACCTAAAAAAAAATTGAAAAATATTGTGTAAACAGTAAAAAAATAAAATTTAAATAATTTTGTGATTAAATTTTTGAATATTCTTCAATTTGTGAATGAAACGGACCTAAATTTAAGCATAGGAAAGATATATAAAAAAAACTATGAACTAAACAAATTTGGTTATTATTTTGTCGCCCTATTTTGTAATTTCTTTTTCAGAATTTAGCTACAAATTTATTTTAATTCTTGGCAACATTGGCAGCAGTGTAACAGATTATTTAATTCTTGTTAGATGCACCCTGTGTTTGAGTGACATCATTATTATTGTCAGTCTGTGTTATTGTTGTACTCTCTCTGAAGAGCAGAACAATTTTTTTCGCAAACGTCAAATAAACAACAAATTGGGCAGAAAAACATTAAAACGTTTCGTAAATTTCTTTCAATTGCAGTGAAATTGTTTACGACAAATATTTTGTGTGGAGAAACCAAAAGAATTTCAATAAAAATTAAGATTTTGACAACCATAAACAGTGCCCGTCATAATGGCCGATCCAAAATTCGAAAATTTACCAGGCATTGTAAGTAAAAAAACAAAAGCAAAAAATTCGCAGAATTAGTCATCTTTTACAAGACCCTCCTTAATTACCAATTTTCACCTGTCCACTCTGCGTATGTACTCTTTTAGGCTTATGACCAGCCTGATGTATATGAGACTGCGGATAACCCCGAACAGGAGACCTCCGACTATTATGAAGAGGAACCGGAGAATGAGGCCATCGAGCGTTTGCACATCTCCACTAAAGACTCGTACCAACGTTTCCGTGGCTCGACCCTGGAAGGTAATGTTGATTTTTCTGATCGCATAGGGCGTCGTCAATGTCGTGGCTATGAAGTCAGCTCAGGCGAGTTTGAATTAGTGGGCATGGGTGAACGTGAGACTCCGGTCCAAAAATGCCGACGTTTACAGTGCGAAATGAATGAATTGCTCGAAGAGGTGTCGTCCTTGCAAAACGATCGTAAGCTATTGCAGGAGGAAAAGGAATCATATGATGCCGTAGCTACTGTCATTGTTACTGCTAAAAAAGTATTGGATTCCTTAAGACTCGAACAGGTATTGGGTAAGGAGCAGGCGCCCAATAAAACAGATAAAGAGGTTAAAGCTCTCATCAATCAAGTGGAGGAATATAAGAAATCCGGGGTCCTAACTGCTATACCCACACCTGGTACAGATTTAGCCGCTTCGGCTCGTGTAGCTAAACTTGAACATCGTTTGCATCAATTGGAACAGGCTGTCGGCGCCCAGCCGGAAAAACTTAGTCGTCTTACTTCTTTAACTCAAAGCACTAATGTTATGGATGCAGTGCGCCAACTAAGCACCAAAGCAGCTCTCTTGCAATCTGAGAAAATTGATGCCATTGAAGAACGTTTGGGTTCTTTGGCAACGAAAATGGATGCTATTGCCGAGAAATCAAGTGGTTCGGCTGATGATGCTAAACGTGATCAAAAGGTTACTGACTTGTATGATATCGCCAAGCGAACTGAACCAGTAGCGGAAATATTACCCGACATTATTGAGCGTATGCAAACTCTGGAGGCATTACATAAATACGGTGAGTAATTAATTAATTTTTATCTCATATGTATTCCAAAATTTAAAGAGTAGCATAGTTTTAAAATATTCTACACCGCTAACGGAGCAGTGGTTTATGTAGTTCTTAGCGAAACAAAATCTTTTCATGTCACCCCAACTATGATTGAAACAATTAAGTTTATCCGTAGTCTTGTAGTCGCCGTAGTCTAGTAGGTAGTGTGTTGACTTATTCGACGTGAGTCCACGGTTCAAACCCCAGGTCAAACATCTCCAACAAAGCGAAATATGAAAAAATATTTCTTCGCGACTTTCTCTCAAGAGATTTCTGGCAAAAACTCTGAGAGTAAATAAAATTGCCAAGAAAAGTAGGTCCCGCCATTCATGTATAAAATTAACTCACACAACATAAGTGGTGTGAGAAGCTATGTCGTAATCCTGACTGAAGGGTTGTAATGACCAATTGTGTGTGTATGTGTACTTTAACTTGCTTACAATCATACAAATAACGAATACACCGTCATGAAATATACTGGAACGTACTCATACGTCTCATTGTGAAGTTTACCCAACCCGAGAGATCAGTATGAAGTTGCCTTTTGCAATTTCTAGGAACGTACTCGCTGAATGCCAGCATAAATGTATGTCCACGAAGCACTACTGGCACACATACTGGTTGCGGTTCTGGTTGAAACAGCTTTCGCTGGGTTGACAATCCTTGGTCGATGAGTAATCGATTCGTTCCTGAGCGTAAATCCGATTGTCGTGGCCCACATACCAGTTGTACTTAGCTTAAAACTCGAGATTTAATTGCCAATCCACATACATCTGTATTAAGGAGAACGATCGATGTTATCATCCCAGTTAGTCTTATTGGATTACAAAGAGTACAAATCGTAATAACACACCTCTTGTGTCCAGGGATTCTTAGATTGCCGACATTGTTAAATTAGCCTTCAAAGGTGTTGATGTACCTTCTATGTATACATGTTAAGAGGGGAATAAGCAACCCGAATGAGTCAATCTTAACTGAGCATTAGCGTACCTTTCTAGCATTATCCTTTAACATCATTCGAAAGGAAGAGTTTCCCTTTCTTACTTACTTACGTTATTGATCATTACAAACCTTCAGTCAGGATTACGACCTAGCTTCTCATGCCACTTATGTTGAGTGTGTTAATTTTATCCATAAATTGTGGAAGCTACAGTTTAAAGTCGACTCCGAATTACTGATATTTGAGAAGTTTTTCATGGCAATTTTACTCTCAGCGTAATTGCCAGAAATTTGCTCAGAGGAAGTTGCCGAAGAAATATTTTTTCAAATTTCTTTTTGTTGGAGATATCTAGTCATCACGTCTAATAAGCCAACATACTAGGGAGTAGACTACGGCGACTTGCCTTACTTAGGTATAGAAATAACACAACCTCAACAAGACTTTTCTTTTAACATTTCTGATTTTTAAAACTGTCCCAAAATTATTTATACATGCAGCATTCTCTCAGATCTTTGCATCATTATAGAATCAACAATGTTCAATATGATCTCAATCTGTGTATTAAACAAAATTTATGGGGGATTTTCATATCACTGAGTAGATTGATGCTGTCAAGTTTGGTGACCGAAAGCTTGATAGTCCATCACAGTAAATAAGCACTTAGATTTTGGTTTTATTAGGCAATTTATTACTCCATTAAAATACGTAAGATTTTCAGATGTACCCAAAATAGGAAAGCATTTAAAACCAAGAATACTTTATATATTCCGGAATTCATTATTTCTCTACCATGTTTGTTTTTTATTTTTTATATATAACTGTAGCTATGAACTTTGCCAAGATTATTGCTGAAATTGAAGAGAAACAAACCACAATTACCACATCATTGGTCAACAATAAGGAACTTCTGCATTCAGTGCAAGAGACTTTTGCACAAAATCTCGAAACCATTAACAAGGAGGTGGCTAAAGTTGAGGAGCGTGTCAATGCTGTGGCAGGCAGTAAAAAATAAGAACGTAAAAGACATTACTCATCATAATCTTAATTACTTTACATTCTTAATTTAATAATAAAAACCAAGTGAAGAAATTTAATAAATTAAATACAAAAGAATATTAAAAAGAATAATTTACACTGGAATCAAGATTTTTGGAAATATGGAAATCATATCCCCATTATATCTGCTTTGAAGTTGGCAATATTAAGGAGAAAAAGGTATTTTGTTTTGTTGATTTATGTAAACGAAGGCCTTTTAGGCTTTCATTTAGTTGTATATTGCGGTTATTAGACACGTTTTAACTCGTCTGTATTTAAATCCTGAATTTTATAGACTAATGCGAGATAGTCTAGAAACCACACATCTTTTAACTGCCTTTAATATTTATATCAGGAACATTTAAGCAAAATCAGTATTGAGCCTTAGAAATGAAATGGGATTGATTGTGACGTCAAACAATTCGTATCCTTTAAGGAGAAGGAGCATCGTTCTGTATTATACGGATGGATCAAAGACAGGAAGTATTTTGTAATCATGTGGAAACTCGAGTAATGTTTACGGGATTGATTGGTACCACCCCCAAGCCGTGAAAGTGGTTGAGCAATTTGGAATCTACATTAATACGCTTTGAGCAGAAGGATTATTCTGTGTTATACAGATGGGTCTAAGACAGGTCGTGCAACAGAAGCAGAGAAATTCCATCATAGAGCGAAGTATTTGAAAACTCGAGTAATGTTAACGTCATCGAAAGACGTTCTTAATACAACTCGGATAGGAAGCACAGAGGACGTGACTATCTGTTCAGAATAGTTTTTTTAGGGCAAGCTGCTTCAGTTAGGCATAAGAAACAGGGGCATCCTTTGCCGGTTGTCTTATCATGTGGGAATTCAAGAGAATTTTCTTACTAAAGGGTGAACAGAACGTTTCTGTAAGATATAAAGATGAGTACAACCAAAAAGCAAGAGACCTGAATACGGAGAATATGAGATGAGGACGAGAAAATATTCCTCGAGACTAAGCGGAGTCAATGCATTTCAGATAGAAGTACCTGGCAATGAAGAATAAGGATACAGGGTTTAGGGACATATTTACTTAATTGGCTATTAACATCCTGATGAACGGATTTCGGCCTGCCTTAACACATTCTTCCAGGTGCTTCTGCTTTTTGCTCGCCTTCGCCAGTAGTTCACAGCAATAAATAACAAAGCTTCCTGGATTTGATCCTTCCAACATAAACAAGGTCGTTCTCTTCACCGACTTCCCAAAACCCCTGCACATCTTGTCGCAGCATCCTACTCCATTCAAACGATATGGCCGAGCCGCTGGATGTTAATACGCTGCACAACGGCCATGCCGTTGAGGAGTTCATACAGCTGATTGTTGGACCGAATGCGGAAAACATTGCCAACTCACACTGGACCGAAGATCTTACGTTGGATTTTTCTCTCGAATACTCTCAAAGCTGCTGCATCTGTGCTTAATAGAGTCCATGTTTCTGCGCCATAAAAAAGCATCTTGTAGAGTATTAGTATTAGGGTTGGGAGACATATTACAGGAAAAACTTATAAGGATTGATGGCAGTAGAATAGATCATCTGGGTCGCGGTACTTTAGAGCCTCTACACATACAACAATAACGTGTCTTTGATTATGGTCTGTGATAAACATCTTGTTGAACATCTGCCCTACAGGGATAGCTATCTCACAAGAGTAACTCTGTCTCACTTTTATGTATTGTTCATAGAAAAATGGTAGCTGGTGTTTACTCTTAAGGTCTACAGATTTCTGAGTCTTAGTTGGAAATAAATGCCTAGAATCTAATGTACGATATGACCTTAACCGTAATTAAGTGATCGTTAGTCGGAATTACTTACTATATGTATGTGCTTTAGGGTGTCCCGAAATTTTTTTTTAGATTTCCCTAACGCAAGACCTCCTAAAATTTGCGTAATTGATCGTAGAGTTTAAAAATGATTTTAAAAATAAAATGAAACTATATCTTCAGGTTTCTACCAATCTTCAATGTTTTGAAAAGTAGTTATTTTCATGATTATATTTCGCTATCCTTAATTTCAACACCTAAACTAAATATGCCACGACTATGTATAACAACAACACTTTACTGGCGACTACGAATTTGCTAGACACAGTGGAGTTCTTTTATAACGTACACCGTTTATAATGAATTTTTTATAAAAAAAAAAGATTCCGGAAAAAAAATTTTCCCAGACCCAAAACATTCACTTTCAAATTATATACCAATTATTACGATTATAGCGAACTATTGTTTATTACGAACCACTTTTTGAGTTCATTTTATAGTTACAGCTTACTCCCTAAAATATAGAAACTTGCACTTTGGGACCTAGAGAATATTGTGGACTTATTGGAAAACAAATAGCTTTATGAGATATGTAAAGCTGTACAAACTGATTATTATAGTCCTGAGCTGGCAAACCATAAACCTGGAAAAATTGCGCGCTCGAGATGGCTTACCTTTGCTAATCGTCTACTCCGAGTTTACATAAGTACCCTTAATCCATTAGAAAATTTGCAACTGCTTGTCAATTACGTTGTTAAAGTATATGCTCCGATTTCGTTCCTAATCAAACAAAAACCGTCTTTGAAAGAAGGAGCCAAACATATTTTTCATTTGATTATGTACTCTTGGTTTTTACCCGAAAATAGCAGATCAGTTGTGGATTCTGTTGTCGAAAGAAATGTTTTTTTTTGCTCACCCGGAAAATCTACTTGTCAGTATGCTGTTTGATGATAAAGACCATATTCGGGAGCTGGCATCGCAAAGAATAATCAAAGCTAGAGAAGCTGAAAGTAGCATTATTACATGGCACGAGTGTAGGGTTACAGCACCTCCGGTTCTTCGGCATATTTCCAATGAGGACCTTCAAATCATGACAAAAGATAACAGCTTGGAAATTGATGACTTTCCTTGTCACACACAAGCTGTCACAGAAGCCTCTCAATGTGTAACTAAATCTGCTTCTAGAAATGGCCTTATTAGAGCAGAAATGCCAAATTTTTGTCAAAAAAATATGTTTAAACTTTAAGTTTTGGTCATTTATTATAAGTTTTATTTTCTTGTACATTAATTGCAGGTATAAAATATATTAATAAAATAAATTTGTATCTCGTTTTTTTTTTTATTTTAAGCATAGTTTAAGTTTAGGTTTGTAAAAACGTTTTCAAAAGTAGAGCCCTCAAGATGGCGATTTTTTACTTTTATCGTAATCTGTGTAAAATTACGCAAATTTTGATACCTCTTGCGAAAGTGTAGCTCAAAAAACTATTTTTGTCATTCAAGGACGGGACAGCCTAATGTGCGTGTCTCAACAAAGAGGCAAAGAAATTGGTGAAGAATCTTGAATATATCACGAATGTGCTATTGAATCGCAGTTATTGCAAAAGTTGTGGATGGTTTTTTAAGTGTATAACAAGTTCCAAGATAGTACCTGCCAATAACCAGCGAATTCCTTTTACATTAGAGGAGAGTTAATTACTCCTTTCCAAATTAAAACAAGTGTTTGAGGTTTTTTTGTTTGTTTTACAATTTTTATTTAAAGCCTTTTTCTTTAATAATTTCTTTCTTATTTCTCTGCTTTCTTTTCCTTCAAATATTTGTTTGTTTGTTTGTTTTTATTTTTTATTTATATTTCTCTTTTTGGAGTTTCTTTTTTGTTGAAATAGTGTTGCGGCCCACCTGTATATATTCAATTTTCATTTTTTTTATTTTTTGTTTTTTTTTTATTTGTAGATTAGTTTAAGGGTATGTATGTATACGAACTCTTCAGGTTGTCTATGTTATTACATGCCTAAAAGAGTTTTTAGTTGTGTTTTTTTTTTCTTATTTTAAGATTAGAAATTCAAATTAATTTTTAGCATTTGAATGTTATACTAACTTGTCTGTGATTTCTTGTATTTTTTTTTTAATTTCTTACTTAGAAGATGTTACTTAAGGTTTAAATAATTTTTGTTTTTTTTTAATACATGTATAATTTATTTCTTTTTAATTATTATTAACTTTATTTATTTAATTTTCTTTTTTTTTGTAGTAATAGAGATGACAAATACATATAATGAATTTATTTTTAATTTTTTATTTTTTTTAAATAATAATTAATTAATTAATTAATATGTATAATTTATTTTTTAATTTTATTTCCTTTTTTTCGTTTGAAATTAAACAAGACTTTTCATTTACGCATTTCCGTTCTAATTTTTTCCTCATTTTTTATTTAAACATTGTACATAAAATTTTTATTTATTTCTTTAATTTTATTCGTATATTGTAATTATTTCTTGTTGTTAGAGTAGAGTGAGTGACTGAGTATAAGAGTGGTTAAAATTTTTATTTTTTTATTAAAAATTTTAGTGCGTTTACCTCTGCTATATCCAAACCATACTTTATTGTTTGCCAATGTTTTTTTTATTTGTATGTTTTCCTAACTCAAAAATATGTTTTCTAAATAATAAAATTAACTTTATACACTGTTTTTAAATATTATACAATTTATTTTAAGCATTTTTCTTTTGTAATAAGAAATTTCCCATAAGTGAGGTTAAGAACAAAAAAAAAAACTTTTTTATTTTTTTTTTAATTAATATTTCATATAATTTCACTACTAAATAAAGTCTAGCATAAAACGAAAATAAGCTTTTTTGCTAAATATCATTTCATAACTTTTAACTTTTTTTTTACTACATTTATACACAAATTTCGTATTGAATATCATTTTCCTCTTCCTCTCTGTTACTTTTTGCTTGCCCATACCTGAGAATTCTTAACATTTTGTATTCACCTATGAAATACAAATGAAAAAATTCCTTCCTTTATTTATTTTCTTAATCTTGACAAACCATTATCAATAAATCCTTTAAGTTTTCTTAACTTTTAAGCTCGTCCATGTTTCATTTTAGCAAAACAAAAAATTAAATTATTTTTTTGTAAATCTTGTAAAAACAAACAAAGCCATTTTAAATTAATTGTTTTAAAATATATATGCATATTGAAAGCCTAAATCAATTGTTAAATTATGCTTTTTAAATATATTTACGTTGATGGAAAATTGTAGCACAGATATCGGCGCTTGAAATGTAAGCAACTTTACTTTGATGGTGTAACCTAAAGGTAGATGGCGAAGGAGTTCAAATTCAACAAATAGCTGCTGATAAAATGTTAATGGCTCTGTGTTCCTTACAGGAGTAAGTAAATTGAATTAAAAATTAAAAAATTAAATTGAATTAAAATTTCAATCCCTCTAATGAAAACATTTTTAACATTAAGGTTTATACGTAAAGAAGGGTGCAATGTGAACACAAGGACCAAGCCTTAATTTCAAACATCGTTCTCAATGAACGTAAGATCTTCGGTCCAGTGCGAGTTGGCGATGATTTCCGTATCCGATCCAACAGTGAGCTGTATGAGCTCCCTAACGACATGGACGTTGTGTAGCATACTGACATCCAGCGGCTGCGCTGGCTCGGCCATGTCGTTCGAATGGAGTAGAATGCTCAGGCGAGACGGGTATTTGATGCGGGAATCTACGGAAGTCGGCGAAGAGGACGACCTGGTATCTGTTGGAAGGGCCAAATCGAGGAAACCCTGTCATCGATTAGTGTGACCAACTGGCATAGGCGCGCAAGAAGCACAGGCGCCTGGAAGGATGTGTTGCGGCAGGCCCAAAACCCGTTAAATGGATTGTTATGACCAATTAAGTAAGTAAGTAAGTTCTTAATGAACAAAATATTCAATTTTATTTCTTATAGTGACGTTTAGCAAATTATCGGGACTTTAACGATACAACAGTGCATTAAGGCTTGTATCAGTCGTGGTATGTATTCAAGAACTTTCGCTAAACCGATTTCATATCTTCTAACGCTTCTCTAGTGCTTATTTCAATATCGTAAAGTATACATGTTTTCAACAACAAACAGTCGCATAAAATGATTTCTGTGAAGTCCAGTAAATAAGTTTCAGTTTTATTCCTTCGTCCTCCATATTACATTGAATTGTTGGTGTTACGGTGAGGATTTTAAGCTTTACTTTGCTATTCTAGGTAAGTGACTAATTCTGTAGAAATTATTTGCCTTCCCAACAAGACACCATGGTTACCATACGTTAAATTACTTGCAAAGCAACATTTCTGGTTTACTCTGGACTGAAACCTAATGGAATTTCTCTATGGTCCATGTGGTGTAGGTCAATTGTTTTAAGTGTAGTTCCCGCCACTCATGGATAGAAACTAGGACACACAACGTGGTTGGTGTGATATTCCTGACTATAAGGTTGTAATGACCAATTATATACGATATATGACTGATACACTTGGACAGCCAGCTGCAATGAAGTCTCTTTCGATCATCACATAGACGTCGAAGTTTGGCAATAACTGTCACCTATTTCTCTGGTAGATGATGGATTATTGTAAGCCTTCCGTTATTTAAATCGCTAGATATAGCAATATTCTCATACTCGAACGCAATGCTGGAACACCCTCTATGTGGTCCCCATATCGGGATCTTTGTAAGGCTACGCTTACAAATTAATCTTTGCTTAGAACCAGCAAGTACAGGCTTCTCTAACAATTCAAAACCTATTAATTGCCCTAAAAGTGAAGCTAATATACCTGTCAACATTTGAAATTGTTTACATTTCGAACACCGGACTTCTGTATATCGATATAAATCGTTTTTTAAATGAGTTGAGCTTCTATATATTTTCATTTTTTTTATCTTTTAAAATTATAAGTTTTGTTTTGCATTGAAAAGCGCATTTAAATTTAAATTTTTATAAATTTTTACAAAATATAAAATGATTTGATTTGATTTTTAAAAATTTGTCTAAGCAAAATTTGTTTAGGGGTAAGCACTTGGATCTCCCCTTCTTATTAAATGTTAATACAATTAAGTTTTATTGTCTTTTTTTTGGTTAAGTATGTGTGAAATAAATTTTTTTTATTAAATTTCATTTAAGGACGGTAGTCTCATCAAATTAGCGAATGCTTTATTAAGGTATACAGTTGCTATTAACGTTTCCTATTAAACGAAAATTTAAGATATTTTTTATAAGAGCTGTTGGGCTGTTAACTCTAAAATCATGTTTCAAATGTTTTTTGATGGTACAAAAATTCATTTTAAAATCTATTTTCTAAAGACGTAATTTTTATTTATAAAAGTTTACTTTTTAGGCTTCTGTTAGAAGCTTTTTTAGGTTTTCATGGCTTGAAAAGGACAACACCATCTATGCTTTATAATTTCCAGTACGTACTGGGGAACAACAATTAAAAGAAGACTCTACTTAATATTCACGTGTTAACTTTAAGTTTCTTGTTAAAAGTTTTAAAAGATTTTTTTTTTATCATTAAAACCAGTATTATAGTTGAAAAAATTTGGCAATATTTTAAAACTATATATTGAAGCCAAAAGTGTCAAGAGAAACTGTACATTAAAAAAAATATACATTAATAAATTACCGTTATTTTTATTTTAAAATTGTTAAATCGCCAGTTTTTAAAATTGAAAAAAGAAAAAAATTACATAAAATTTCGAAATGTCAAATTTTTTCGGGCACTCTCCTTAAGTCGTAAAAGTTTTTTTTAACAGCTTTTGCTAGGTTAACAATCCTTGGCCGATGCGTGATCGGGTCGTTCTGGAGCGTAGATGCGATTGTCGTGATTGTTTGAATTTTATCCATAATGTACAGTTTCTTTTGACACTCACTGTAAGTATTTTTTGGTTCTGGTAAATCATGCTGATCTTATTAGCTACTCTCTAAATGCTTCCCAATAATTTTATTAACCTATCATACATGCGTTTCTAAAGCCCTATAATGGTTTTACAAACATGTTTCCATAAAAGTTTTTTGCAAGCTAATTTTCAATTTATGTTCAATACTTTACTTTCTATGCCTTTCCAAAGAAAAATAAGCCATGAATGTAGATAGGTTGTAGTGGTAGCTTTGATACCAAAGCTCACTTAAGCACACTGACAGTTGTAATGCCACACATAAGCTTAGTTCCTATGCTGGATGAATTTCAACAAACTCATTGAAGAAGTTGCGAAGCGCAGGGGTTACACACTAAAAAATAAGTCATATACAGCCTAAAATTTATTTTCAAACCAGTAATAGTTAGTCTAACATCAGCCTCTAGATAGGTTGTAGTGGTAGCTTTGATACCAAAGCTCACTTAAACACGCTACCAGTTGTGATGCCACAGATAAGCTTAGTCCCTATGGTGGATGAATTCCAATTTATTTTTAAAAGCCTTTAATAAAGTTTTTGTTTTTTAATTTGATTTTTCTGAAGTTATATTAGCGATTGGAAGCTCAAGCGTTGAAATTCTTTTGATTTGTCTAGGCTATATATACGTAAAACCTTGTCATGCCACTTTGATGAAATCATTCATACCCCTGCCTACTACATTACGAATGTCTTAAATTTTTATGGCAAAAACCCTTATTACCACAAAAGACATGACAAAAGAGATGGTTTTTCTCTGCTCAGAATTTTTATTTTCTTGTATAAAGAAAATTAGAATTATTTCAAAGCAATTCTCGAGAAAAAAAAAACTGATGAAGGTTTTTTTTACCATAAAAGAGATGGTTTTTCTCGTCTCAGAACTTTTATTATTTATGCAATAGAAAACGAAAATGGGACTTATTTCAAAGCAATTCTCGAAAAAAAAATGGGACGAAGGTTTTCTGCCACAAAAGACAAGGCAAAAGAGATGGTTTTTCTCTTCTCAAAATTTTTATTTTCTTGTTTAAAAGTATAACAAAATTTCGAAGATAAAGTCTATGGGAAAATTCAATAGAAAAAGAAAATGGGAATTATTTCAAAGCAATTCTCGAGAAAAAAGTGAAGGTTTTTTACACTGGTAAATAAAAAAAAATTTTTTGACACACTATCCCTCTTTTTTTGGCCTACAAGTATCTTTCTGCTGTTCCACCACAATGTATTGCATGAGTAGAGTTCATCTGCTGAGTGTTGGTCATGAACAAATATTTTTTTCTACAGTTTTCTTTTGAAGGATTAAATTCTTTAAGTGAATTGAAGAAAACTGCTTAAAATTAGCTTGAGAATAAACAAGAATTAAACTGGCTAATAAGTATTTGGAAAACCTTTTTAAAAATATTTTAAAAAATTCTTATACATTTGGGGGAATAAACAAATTTTGCTTTAAACAAACTTTTTGGTTTTTAAAATTATTTTATTTTTTTTTATCAAATGATAAAAATTATATTGTATTTAACTATAATTGATTTATTGTTTACCATTTGTAATGTTTTATTATTGTAAGTAAGAGAGTTATATACTTCGGAAATTAGAGATTATTTCATTTAAACAATGGTTATACAATGGTTGGTTTTTAGTACATAATAATCATTTATTTCTTTATTTATTTCACTGGTTCTATAGTTAATATTCGAATTTCGTTTTTTTATATATGCATGTTGTTGCCATTTCACTAAATACTACACATTACTTTTTAAACGTTCTTACTTAATTTTCTGTTTAAATTTTCTGGATTAAATAAACATTTATTGTTTTATTTTATTTTTCTTCAAGATTTTTGTTCTCTTTTTTTTTGTTTAAGAAGTAAAAGTTTTAAGTTTTCTTTGTTGATTTTTTCTTTTTAATATAATTATTGTATATATTATGTATTTATATATATAGTTTCTTTTATATATATATATATATCTGTTATATATATTATATAAATGTAAATAGTATATATATGTTATATTTTATTTATTCCTTCTTTCGTTTTTTATTTTTTTGTGAATTCATTTTATTGGTAATAATACTATTATTTTCATTTTTTTTCTTTAAGCATATGGTTGGTAAATAAGTTTTCAAAAGCAAATTAATATTACTTAACATACATATATTAATTATAAATAAAAAAATAATAATAAAACTATATAACAAGCATTAAAAAATCCTTGAGAAGAATAAATTAAACTAAAAAAAGAAAAACTAATTAAATATTAAAATTATTTATACTTAATATACATACATATATATATATATGGAAACGGGTTTTACACTTACACAAAAACGCAAAACAAGAAACTAAACTTACTTAAAAACTATGTACAATTAAAATATTTAACAAACATATACAATTAATACAATACAATACGTAAGTAATATATAATAGAAAAAAAATTATAAAAAAAAAACAAAATTACAACAGTTGAGGTCAAAAATTTTAATTCTAAAGACAATTTCAATACACATTGGGTTTCAAAAAACATTTTCTTAAAAATGGTAAGAAACTTTAACTATGATTTTGGTTTTGTTCGAATTCTTCTCCTGAATTAAGGGTTAACATCTACAATCTAATATATATTATATTAAGGCTGTATTATTTAAATCACCGTGTGGCTTAAACGTTTATGTAATCTGGATACAAGTACTCACCCTCAAACCTAATCTAACCTAACCTTGCTTATAACATTGCTTGGTTGATTTGCAATTTTTATACAAAATTCTAGTGAAAGCCCTTAAATACTAGTTCTTGTGGTTTATTTTAAATTTTTTTCTGTGCATATATTTGAAATCAGTTTAACACGTTGACTGCCGCGGCAATTTTCAGAAAACTGGCCACAAAAGCCAACATTTCATAGAAGCCATTTATCGATACTAGCACTGATATAATACAATTTTATTCGTAGCTACACAAAAATGGTAGGTTCAGTGAGTACGAGATAACTCGTAGTTGGCTCCCTAGAAGAGAACGTAATCTACGAGTTATCTTGTAGTCGGCAGTCAACGTGTTAAAAAGGAAATTCATAAACCAGTTAAATGTAAATATTTTTAATAAAATTAAGGAAATTTTCCTTATGTTCTTAGAATCATGCGCTTAAAGGCTTCGAAATTGCTTTCTGAACGCTTAACTGTTTGGAAACATGTTTACTGCCATCAAAGCCCAAACAAATCTAAATCTAGAAATGTAAAATATTTCAAAAAAATTGTTTTTATAATTGAGTGACGAGCAGTAAACCATAGAAAACCGCATTTAAACAATAGAAATAGTTTTTTTCCATTAAAAGCAGTATAACCTCAAAGCCGTATTCTGCCACAAAAATTATGAAAACTGCATTGTGAATAAAATGAAGTGTAAGTCTCCATTGAGAAAATACAGTCTAGACTAGAAAAAAAGTGTATTTTGCACGGCAGTTAAAGTAAAGTGGAAATTCTGGGTTTTGGGCTAAATAGTTTGTATGAAGAAAAAACAGGCCAGCCTTGAATAAAAAGCATTTTGCCTTCAAGTTAAGCTTCATAAGTTTGTAAACATAAGCTGCTTCCAAGATATTTTTTTTCTTTTGTTTGGTTTTCACTCACTGGTTTGCTAGTCACTGTCGACATAAAAATAGTCCAAGCTTGTACCATAATGGTAGCTTGGTTATATAAAGGATTTATTTCCCAGGATTTATATATCAGGAGATTAGCAACGCATAGAATTCTGCTGAATTATTTCATTTTGTTCAGAGAGCTTACTGGTGGAATCACAACGGACCTCTATGCATGCTCGAGTGAGCTTTGGTATCAAAGCTAACACTTCAACCTAATCTAAACTGCATTGAGGGCGTTTATTAGAAGATACATTAGAATCTAATTATTAACGTATGCATTAGTATATTATAAAATTACATACAAATTTACAAACTACATACAAATATTCAAAAAACTGTATGTTTTTCATATAAATTTTCAATCAAATTAATCTTTTATGTCAAGCAAGCAAGAATTTAAGTTTACAAACTTTAAATACGTGGGGTATATAAGAAAATATATTTTCAAACTTTTCGTATAGAGGGCTAACCTGTGGCATCACAACGGGCCTCTATGCATGCTCGAGTGAGCTTTGGTATCAAAGCTAACACTTCAACCTAATCTAAACTGCATTGAGGGCGTTTATTAGAATCTAATTATTAACGTATGCAGTAAGTAGTATATTATAAAATTACATACAAATTTACAAACTACACAGAAATATTCAGAAAACTGTATGTTTTTCATTAAATTTTCAATCAAATTAAACGTTTATCTCAAGCAAGCAAGTTTTTAAGTTTAAAAACTTTAAATAGGGGGGTATAGGTTTTTTTTTAAATATTTTTTCATATATACAAACATACAGTGAGCGTCAAAAGTGAGTAAACACCACTGAAATAATTCATTTTCTTAGGATAGTGAGAAAAGTAAATGAGAATAGTCGAATAAATTTCCAATAATAAAAACGTTATCTATTACTTATAAAATGTTAAAACAAAAACAACAATTCATGATAAAGGAACTTTTTTTATACTTAAGAACAAAACTGTTTTATACTTAAGAACAAAAGTGTTGACTCACTTATGGCGCTCAGTGTATATACAGAGCTTTCATTGTTGTCTTTGAACGTTTTCGGTTTGGCATAAAAGAAAGTAATTGTTTTAAATTTATTTCAAACTTGATAATGCTCAAGTAGTTGAAAGCCATGCTTAAATATTTGAATTATTTTGAAATTTTTTTAAAAAATAAATATTTTAATGAATATAAACGGCTTGATTAACGTTTTACCATTTAAAATGAAATTTAAAAATTTGAAAAATAAAAATTTTAAGCTCCAGTGTTAATATTTTAATTTTTGACCTCAACTGCTTTAGTTTTCTTGTTTTTTTTTTTTATATTTCATTTTTCATCTTTGTTCTTAATAAATTATAATATCAATTAGAAATTAAAAGTTTTTTAAACGTTTCTATTTCATTAAACGTTGAATTTTCATTAATTTCGAATTTTATTAATTTTTGTTTGTTTTGTATTTTAATAGATAATCAACAATAAAGCCTGTAAATTTATTTCTTTTTTTTATATGCCATAATAATAATAATTAATTGCAAATAGATTTGTTTGTTTGTTTTTTTTTAAACCGAATAAAACAAAATGAATTTGAAAAAAGTTATACATCCATTCATCATATTTATATGTAATTATTAAATTGTAATTGTTGTTGTTTATGTATATATGATAACATTTATAGTTAAGAAATCTGTTTTATAGAGGGAGTACAGGGTTTGGGGGGAGGGGTAGGAAGGAGAAGTATTCTTACTTCTTCTTTGTTTTATTGAAAGTAAGAAAGTAATGTTAAAATACTTTTTTTTTGCTTTTCTTCTTCTATCATTTCATGTTTTTTCTATTTCAATTAATCATTTTCATTTTACTTCTCGTACTTAAATGTTAATAAGTTTTTATAATATAATTTCCTTTTTTTCATATATATATATACTCGTATTATATAATATAAATATAATTTAATGCCTGCATTCGTAACCTTATAAATTTGTTTTATAGTTTATCGATGGAATCCGTTTAAAAATTTCTCAAACCGTTTCTTTTCTTCTTTTCTCTTTTTTGGTTTTTTTCTTTAGAAAATATATTGCACTTCCATGTAGTTTTTGTCTAGACATACTGTACTGCTTGCTTGTAGCTTGTTTTTTTTTTCCTTTTAGCATCCATCAAATATTTTTAAAACATTTCACTTTCATTTGTTTATTTGATTTGGTTTGGTTTGGTTAGATTTTGTTATGTGTGTGTAATTTATAATTCTCATTATCGTTTTTCATTTAAATCGTAATCAATTTGTTTTTTTAAAGTGTATTTATATTTATTAATATACTAAAACGGATTCCATCGTTATTGTATCTCATTTATTGTTCGAGCCCGTATTTGTAGCGGTTGTAGCTTGAATTTGAGATGCTGTTTGTGATGCTGTCTCTTGTGTGCGTCTAGCTAAACGTGATCTACATGCAGAAAGTTAGGAAATATGTAAATACATAAGCTTAGGACTGTTTTTAGATATTGTGTAATCATACCTTATTTGTCCAGCTAACAAAGGATTAATGGCATATAACCAATCATGTACCTCCTTGTCACCCAAAGTTTGTAACAGATAACCACGGTGTTTGGTAACCACGCTGTAAAAACAATTATTTAGTATTGTAAACATTGAATTAAAGCTTAAAACTCAATCAAAAATGTTACTAAACATTCAAAAATTGAAGAAACTAAAAACGTTACAAGGTTGCCATAGCCTAGTAGACCAGAGGTTCAAACCCCAGATCGAACATCTCCAACAAAACGAAATATGAAAAAAAAAACATTTTTTTAGGCAACTACCTCTCAACAGATTTCTGGCAAAAACTCTCAGGGTAAATAAAAAATTGCCATGAAAAGCTTTTCTCTATTCCCTCGCTAGGTTAGGCTCGCTTTCTGAGGGCGATTTGATTGTTAATTGGTCCTAATTTTATACATTTATATATCTGTCTCCGAACGACAGATTTTTGAGTAACTTTTCATGGCATTTCTTTTTATTGAACCTCAGAGGGTTTTTGCCTGAAGAAATTGTTTTTCATATTTCAGATGCCTGACCTGAGGTTTGAAACGAGGCCTCACAACATGAGTGGTGTGAGAAGCTAGGCCGTAATCCTGAATTAAGGATTGTAATGGCCAATTATGTATGTATATATGCAGATTTAACATCTATTTTAAGATATGTACTTCATTTCAGCGATTTTCAAATATGGTGATTGGCTACGCTTGAAAAATGTAAACATTTGTTTATGTTAATTTTATTGTGATTAAAAACAAAATTTTCCTCTGCATCGTTCTTCTTTTCTACGCTGAACCCATTTTTGAACCCCTAGCAGTCTTTCTTTTTTTTCTTCGCAAATTTTCACAGAAGCTCCGCAACAGAAAACAAAAAATATTCCCCTTTTATTACGTGTGAGAATGTGTATACGTATTTTTGTTTTTCAACTTTCTGGTCAAACATTTGTTATGTGTCAAATATTTTTTAAGTGTGAGCATATGGCAAACATGTTTTCCCATATTTCTGTTTGCCGCTATTTGATGAAAATAAATGTGCGTAGTGTGACCACAAAACAAAATTTTACTTGTTTCAGTCATAATTCGGGCAAACAAGGGAAAACAAAATTGGGGCAAACATTTGCCATATGTGACCCCAACTTTTAGGTTAGGTTAGGTAGTAGGACCTTGACTTGATCTCAAATATTATTAAGATAACGCTCACAGTTGCAGCATTGTACTCGAAGTTGATTAATGGACTTGCCATATACAAGGGATTATTTTGATATGAATGTTACAATTGATATACTGTTTCAAATAAAGCAAAAACCTACCTAAAGGTGTTTGGTATTTTAACCATAGCTGCTTGATCTTCACTGCATTCAACTTGTGCTGTTCCCAAATTTAAGACAGCCCTTTCGACTGGATCTTTTTCGTTTTTGTAAATGAAAACATAAGGACGACGCACAATCTAAAAAAAAAACAAAAAAAAAAGAATTAATCCACTGTATATAATGATAGAATTTGTTATTACTTACCACCCAGCGTTTCTTCCAACCAGAACCGCCATGTTCTAAAACATTCAATAGACCTTTGCGTGCCACCACAGGACTTACACGAATCTCTTCCAATTCGGGTACATACAAACGCAGAGGAAGTGCTGGTTGGGTAGCTGGTGCCGGAGCTTCCCAGCCATTTGGAGCATCAGCACGATCGGGAGAACATAACCTAAAGAAAAAAAAAAACAATACACACACACATACAAATTTAATAAACCAAGTAATTACAAGAGTTTATCGTATATTTTTTTATTAACAAAAATAACTACGGGGGGTAGTAGAGTACAATATTATTATTAGTAGTGTGATAAGCAAATAGGAGAAGCAATTAATTTGTTCAAATAGTTTTACTTTTATACAGGAAAATAAAACAAAATAAAAAGTAAATTAAAACAAAAACAAATTTAAATACAACAACTAAAGCTTAAAAAGTTTGATTGAAGTAAGAAAAAACGTTTAAAGAATAAACAAAACAAAGAGACAAAATTTTACCTTCTTCTAATACGTGGTAACCAAATAAGAGTTTATTTATATAGATTTTGTTTTTGTAATATTTAATACAGATATGAAAAAAGAAAAAGAATTTTTACAAAAGTTAAAATCAAGACATAATCAATAACGTACACGAGTATATTTTTGGAGGACAATTTCAAATGTTTCATTATATTTAGTTTAAGGGTTCTTGGTGAGTGTGTTTTTGTTTCAAAAAATAAATGAAAATTTGAAAAGAAATTATAATTTAACAGGCATCATTTCCATTATCATTAAAGACCAGAAGTTAGGTACAAGCTAAATATGTAATTAGCAGACGAAGTAAAGTCCGCGTGTGTGTTTTTAATTCTACAATCTACAGCAAAAACTCTCAGATTAAATAAAATTGCCATGAAAAAGTTACTCAAAAATCTGTCGTTCGGAGTCGACTTTAAACTGTAGGTCCCGCCACTCATGTATAAAAATTAACACACACAACATAAGTGAAGTAGAAGTAGGTCGCAATCCTGACTGAAGGGTTGTAATGACCAATTATGTATGTACATAAGTGAGAAGCTAGGACGTAAGCCTGACTGAAGGGTATATTTGTTCGAGATGTCTGAGCTGTCTCTCGCCTAAGAAGACAACACACTACCTACAAGACTACAGGGAAATATCAAAATTGTTTCAGTACCCATCGTAATAAAGCTAGGTTGAATTGCGGCTGCCTATTTAAGCATAGAACTCACTAGAGATCACATATAAGGTTCCGTTGTAATACAGTAATCCTTCGATTTACGTCGCCTCGATTAACGTTGTTTCGATTTACGTCGTCAAATTCTTTGTTCCCTCTAACTTCAATTTGCGTCGTCATTCAACTTACGTCGCCTTTTTCTGGAGCCAACTGCGACGTAAATCGAGGGATTACTGTACCGAATTACTGACTGCACCATTTAAAATCTCAACCATGAAATCTCCTTGGGCTATAAAGATTCTTTCACGAAATTTTAGGTTGAAAGGTTAGAGGACGTGTACTTGTCAATTAAGACATGTACAGTACCCGGAGGTCGAATTGACCCATTGTACAACGTCCTTAAAGAGGGAAAGATAATAAAGGGAATAGGATAAAAAGGAGGGGGATGTAGGAAAGGGAAGAATGGATTAACTTCAAATTTTGTTCGGTGGTTCATTTTCCCATAATTACAAGGCGAATAAGTTAAATCAGAAGGCGATTAATTGATCATGAATATGCTAATCTCACGTATGAATTTGTTCGCATTATCTGTTGCAACAGTTTTTGCTTAAGTGTTTAGTTGATAACTTTAATGAGCTGAAGTGTCCAGCAGCCTACATAAGGTTTACAATTGAATATAAAGGTAATCTCCGCCGGAGAAAATTTTTTTTAAATATTAGATATGGTGTACACACCCTCTAGATATCTAACGTCCGGTAGCGTTTGGTAAATAAGTGTATATCTGTTCTGAATATACTCTCATAGCGAAACCCTACTGGGGCTATCGTTATGGAGATTATTTCAGCCTCAATAATACTACAAGAATAATCTAAAATTCAAATGATTCCACATTCAGCTTTGTCGCGTGATCCTTCTGTGCATTGTCATATTAAGATCACTGCGGTATTACTGTCATAAAACTGGAACAGAAAGCAGGTTCAGATATCCAAAAAGTCATAAGGGAGATACAGATCAACTAAGCCATGTTGCGATGTTCTTGAAGTGTCCACTCTTTATCAGGTTCAAACCATGTATGAACACTCTTTTCTCTAAAGCTTAGCAATATGACAGCGGAAGGGACCATTTTACGTCATTGTCACATTAGAAGGCTTCTTTATAAGTAGTAGTCACTGCAGACGAATTTCTGTTATTATAAAGGGGTAAGAACACGTAGTCGCCGTAGTCTAGCAGGATTATTAGATGTGAAGCCTCAGTTCAAACCCCAGGTCAGACATCTCCAACTAAACGAAAGACGAAAAAATATTTCTTCAGTGACTTCCTCTCAGCAGACTTCTGGCAAAAACTCTGAGAGTAAATTAAATTGCCATGAACCCCAGGACAGATACTCAATAATACACAGACAACAACAGAATACACACATCATACGGTACACATCTATGAAGTCGCCGTAGTCGCTATTGTCTAATAGGTTAGTGTGTTGGCTTCTTAGACGTGAGTCCGGGTTTCAAACCTCAGGTCAGACATCTCCAACAAAACGAAATATGAAAAAATATTTCTTCGGTGACTTCCTATCAGCAGATTTCTGGCAAAAACTCTCAGAGTAAATAAAATTGCCATGAAAAAGTTGCTGAAAAATCTGTCGTTTGGAATCGACTTTAAACTGTAGGACCCTCCACTACCGCCATGTATAAATTTAACACACACAACATAAGTGATGTGAGAAGCTAGGACTTAACTCTGATTGAAGGGTTGTAATGACCATTTATGCATGTATGTATGTGTATAAGAACATCCAGCCTGTGTTATCATTCTAAACATATATTCAATCATCATTCAAGACGAGACATGTGAAACATCGACCTGATATTCAAGATTCGAAACAGGCGATTTAAAATCTGTTTTTTGTCCCATCAGAGCTTCAATTATTTAAAATAATATGCAAAGAGTGCATTGCGTCATTAGCAATACTTTGGGAAGGTTACATACTATAAATTTCAAACATCTCAACAAGAAAGAACAATGAAGCCATCTCTCATGTACAAAGCTTATATTCTTGTGCACTCTTTTACAGAGATCAGCAATGAGTATTCAAAAAGATGAGTAGAAGCGAATCATACTCATAATTTCTGATACTTATACGCATTCATATTTATTTTAATATCATATTCATACTACTCATATTCAAAGTTTGAAGTACTCATCATACTCATAATTAACAAAACGCATAATGTTGTTGATTTCGATTCTCCTTTACTCAACATTTACAAGAATCACGAAATAAGTATGATTCGCGTACGAACACTACAATACTCACTAGAAGGTTGTGTGTTTGCTTTGCTTGCTGTCTTAGTCTTTTTTTGTAAATGCAACAACAACTAAGACAGTAAATTTTGATGAATGATTCGAATCACTCGAATCATTTATGAGTATTATAAGTATTTTTCAAAATTTATGAATCTGAATGAGTAGGCGTATGAATCAAACATATTTCGAATGTTACTCATACTCAATGCAACCTGTACTTATAAATTAATGTTGTAGTGAGTACGAATGAATCAGAGTAGTTGAATTTCAATACTGTTGACTCACTCATACTCAAAATTTCATGAGTATTTATGAGTAGTGAAGAAATGATCTGCCATTGCTGATCTCTGCTCTTTTATTGTAAAATACATCCTGATTTCTATTTTCGACTTCAATTCATCCATTTGAGTTGCTGTTATCAAAAGCTGGAGTGAATAGTTATTTAGTTATGTGAACATCGTGAACTGCACAACCGCATTCAGTCTCAAAGCCGAGGCTTTTTGTTACTATTTTCGCCATTAAGTAGTCACAAGTAATATTTTACTCACTTAGAAGGATTTCATCAAAATACAAATCAATAACACTGTCATTATACATCGAAAACCAATGCCTGCATAGGTAAATAACACTCACATAATTTAGCTTGAACCCAACTTGTTTAAAAACCATATAATTCTAACGTTATTTAAATAATACTACGTTATATTTTTTATATTTACTTTCCAATTTAATCATTTTAACCATACTTACTCCATAGAATTGCTGGATATACAGCTGACAGTCATATCAGCACAGCCCTCATCACTGGGCGAAACATCCGATTGTGTTTGATTATCGGATTCAGATTTTTGATGGTGTCCTATAAAATCAATTGCCAATTTGTTATTTCGTTACTTAAACTAGTTTGTTTTGCTTCTTTTTTATTCATTACCCTGTATTAATTTCAAGCATTTCATCATTAACTCCTTTTCATGTTCATTGTATTCACGTTCTGGTATCAATTGTTGTGTATCCTTAACGGGTGTTTGTGGCGATGGTGGTATAACCATATGCACTGGTGATGTTGCTGCTTTGGCAGCCAAATTGCAAACATCTTTTTCAGTTTTTGTTGTAGGATTTGGATTTGTATCCATGCCCAAACGTTCGCGCAACAATAGCAAATGACGTATACGGCCGACTTCTTCGAGTCGTGTCAACTTCTCCAATTCCCATTGATGATCGAATATAAGCGAATCGCCGCGTGGACGCCAGCCATGAAGATTTTCTTCGCCACGCACATAAGTTGAGCTAGTATCGAGTACACGACGTTGGCGACGTTGAACACCTAATTAGGAGAACAAAAGAAGAAGTTATCAGATATCAATAATGTAAAGGAAATGGTGAAATGTGAACTCTAAAACAAAACAAAAATATATAGGACAGCACAATGAAAGCTAATCTGTGTTTTCTATAAGGAATGTTTTGTATCATTTTGTGATCATAACACCAACAAATGATTACGTACCATAAACATTGTCACAAATATGAAGGCCCGATAATGGATTCAATTAAAATTTTTAAATTTTAATTCCCAAACTAGGAAATATAAAGATATTTATTGTAAATGAAGATGATTAATATAAAGGGTGGATCATCTACTGGTTTAAATTTCAACCATTGGATATTTCGAATCTGAGAATACTTATGTCATTCCATTTAGTCACAAGATTCAGTCAATTATCTTCACTGAATGTAATGAATCGGATCTGCGCTAGAGCAACATTGGAATTTTTTTGGGCCAATGACAAACTGCACGATGTTATCGATTTTGTCACGAACAAATTCATCTTATCGAATAAAGCTTATTTTTATCTTGGTGGTTACATTAATAGGCAAAATTGCCGTGTTTGGGGGTCTTACAAAAGCCAATGCTCCCATTACGAGAAATTGTTTGGAGGCAAGATTGCCCTTATTTCCCTAAAAATAAGGACGGCACAACCATTATGACCAATGGATACACCTTTCGCACCATGATAACCGATTTTTTTGTACCAGCTCTTCATGGTACGGATGTGAAAGATATTTTGTTTAAAAAGGATGGTGCAACTTGCCACACTTCTCATACCACAAGCGATTTATTGCGTCAAACGTTTGATGGCCATTTAATTAGCTGAAATGGTGATATTAATTGGCCGCCAGGAAGCCGCGATTTGACACTGCTGGACTATTTTCTATGAGGCAGCATTTAAGAAAAGTGTTATGCCGACAAACCAGAGACAATTGAGCATTTGAAGGTTAACATTCGTGATGCCACTCGAAAAAGTGCACGCAACATTTGTACTTCACATCAAAAAAAAAAATTCTAAATTTCAAACCGTTTTTCTTTCAGGGAAGTTTTTAATTTAAACTTTTAAATGCCCCACCCTATATACAGTCAGTGTCATTAATGATAATAAAATCCCAAGACATTTCTATTGAGCTATTAAAGGTAGATCTGCATATCAGGGTATTAGAACACTTTGGGGGAATACACCATCAGGAAGAAGGAGTTCTTACAAACGTATGCGCCCAGAGGCGAATATCCCATTATAACTGGGAAGGAACCCCGTCCTGATCCGATTTAACTCAAATTTTGTTCTGCATTTAAGCATATCAGTCCAGATCTTTTAGTTCTCTCTGCAAGTTTCACCAACATGTATGGATAAGAAACAATGCCTTAGTTTTATTAACATCTGTTATCATGACCGCCATCGTTCACATAATACACTTGAAAATTCCTTTTCTCGAAAGGCAACCAAAACACGACCAAATATTTTTTTGTTTTTTTTTGTGTTCATTGTGTTGAAATATAGAAAAGATGGTTTACAGCAGAAAGAAAAGAGGACATAGTGTGTAACAATTGCTATTTTTTTGATTCCAATGTGTATGTTCCTTCGTCACTTTCGAGAATTAGCTTTTTATTAATAATTCTCACTTTCTTTTTTCTATTGTGAGTAATCACATACAATGTCAGACACCATGCATACATACATACATAATTGGTCATTACAACCCTTTAATCAGGATTACGACCTAGTTTCTCACACCACTTATGTTGTGTGTTTTAATGTTGTACATGAGTGGTGGGACCCACAGTTTAAAGTCGACTCCGAACGACAGATTTTTGAGAAACTTTTCATGGCAATTTTTTTGTTTACCCTCAGAGTTTTTGCCAGAAATCTGCTGAGAGGAAGTCGCCCAAGAAATATTTTTCATATTTCGTTCAGTTGGAGATGACTTATAATATCAGACAACAATCACAAAATCACAAACATCCAGAGCATCTGGTGGGAATCTAACCCTCGGCCTCGGACTTGTAGTTTAGCACATTACCAACTAGGCCATTGAGGCGCCTCGTAGAATTTGATTATAAAGTCATACAGCCAGTGTACATATTTAAGGTTGATACCCCTAGTTTGAGCCTGTTTACTTACAACATAAAAGTTTATTTACCGCATTAGTGGTTCTTTATTGTGTATTCATGATATTTGGAGTTATTAACGCTAGGGCGTAGCAAATTAAGGGACTTTGTATTTGGCTTGGTTGGATTAACTCTCAGTCAACATTCGTTACACGATTTTAATTATAATCTCATTGTAGATTTCAGAATTTCCAGATAATTACTCTTCTACCGTAGAAACATTTGTAAAATTTGACATAGAATGGTGATACGGAGGCAACAAACTAAAATATAAAGCATGTGGATGGCTTATATTCTTAGAAGCTGGTTAAACACATCAACATACACTATACCCTGTAAGTTTATTTAAAAAAAGAACTAAGCTACTGATACAAAAAAAAAATCGATGGATCTTTTAAGAATCGATGGCAAAATATTTGCAATAAAAAAAGCTACGAATTAAATTCATTTTTAAACACCAAAAGAAAAGCCACAGAAATACAAAATACGCCGTTTAATGTGATTGATGTGACCAATTTTTTGAATGTCATGAACTCCTTTTTTTGTCATATTATAAGAAAAAAAAGCAGCAGCAACAGTTATAAATACATATGATAACAATAAACCATAAATAACTATAACAACCAACACTACATTTAAAAATTTCTACCTGGACTACCTGCATCAGATGCTCTTCTCAACGATAGTTCATAGACACCGGGCAAACGATTTGCCTCTGGATTACGATATTGACCAGAGAATAAATGTTTCAATGAACGTGGACCAGTACGAGCATCGCGACCATAGATAATCATGCTTAAATCTTTGGTTATAATAGCTGGACGAGCACAATTTTCCAACTGAAAAATTAAAATCAAAAAATTATTTCCTATCTTATGGTGGGTATAAGAAAACAAAGTGTACTCACCTCCAAGTAGGCGCTCAAGGTTATGTAAACTGTTTCGCCACCCTGTGAGACACGATTTAATAAAGCCGAATTGTGTAAACTGGAATCCCAAGCGGCCTCAAATCTAAAGAACGAACGATCATCACCGGGTACCTCCAATACTTCACCGGGAAATAGACCCAATGATAAAACACAAGAGTCTTCATCATCCTCTGATGATTCGGGAGTGTTGCGTATGCGACCCACTACCAATTCGCGTATATCTTTCCATTTCACCTCGGGTGTTGGCTCATGGACAATGGTTATGCGTATACGCCTTTGAATGCCTTGATGCAAAAGGAATAGACCACGACAAGGAAGATCATCGCTGTGTTCAACAACCTAGAAATTCAGAAATTCATAAAAGTCTGCATTTATTTTAATTCGAAAGAAAACCTACCGCTGGCACATATTCACCATTGGGTGCCAATTCACATATTTCAAACCATACCAAAACATCATGTTTCGCCAAGACCGTAGATGATGGAGGACATGGTAAAGGACCGAATTTGGGACTACGCACTGGTTGCGATATTGGTATACTTGGTGGTAACATGCGTCTTGGTGGTGGTCTTGAAACAAACTCTTGTTTAGCATCCTTATGCAAAGGATGTGTCTGATAATGGCCAAATACTTTAAACATAATCGGTTGAGTTTTCAAATATTCAATGAATGACTTGGTAACTGGTACAGTAATCTATAAAATAAATAAAAAATTATTCATTTGATAGAAAAAGAAACATTTTAGGAAAAAAAAATGGAATCTTACATTTTGCACGTGATAGAAACCCAAACGATCTCCTGCTGAATTCTTAACGGGTTCGGTAGAGAAAGCTTCCTCATGGCGGTGTAAGAAACTGTTAAAAAAAAAAATAAGATTTTCAATAATTATAAAAAACATCACAGCATATATATTTTCTTATGGTTCCCAAAAACAAATACAAAAAAGCAAGATATCCAGAAAAATGCAAGTCATCGACCAAAAAAGTTGAAAGTCAAAAACTGTAAGTCATAGAACCAAAAAATGTAATTCACCAACCAAAAAATGTAAGTCATTGATCAAAAAATGCAAGTCATCAACCAAAAACTGTAAATCATCGACCAGAAAAATGCAATTCATCTACAAAAAATGCAAGTCATCGACCAGAAAATTGCAATTCACCGGCCAAAAAAGTTGAAAGTCATCAACCAAAAGCTGTAAGTCACCCAAGTAAAAAATGTAAGTCATCGATCGAGAAATGTAAGTCATCAATCAAAAACTGTAAGTCATCGACCAGAAAAATTTAAGTCATCGACCAGAAATGACAAAAAAATGGAAATTATCGACCAAAATAAATGTAAGTCATCGCCCAAAAAAGATGGAGATCTGAGACCAAAAAAATACAAGCCATCGACCACAGAATGCAAGTCATCGATGCCAAAAAATGCAAATCATCGACTTCAAATAAAAAAGCAAATCATCTACAAAAAAATCGCAATGCGACAATTTTGCCCGGCTTATATACAAAATTTTCTTTTGTTAATTTGAAGAAAAGAATTAGTTTCGCCGCCTATATCTTTGGTTCCAAGTAAGGTCCGACCGTAAGGAAACTTGTTTTGCAATCATAGATGTCATGGCTATCCAGCTTACTACGTCCATCTCCCCCACAAATCCACTTTTTATCTGATTTTGACCCCATTTATACAGAGCATTTTTTGTTGCTCAAGAGAACAATTAACCTCGTCGCCTATATCTCCGGTTCCAAACAAAGCTTGACCATAAGGAAACTTGTTTTGGAATCTTTAATACCATGGCTATCCAGAACACTAGGTCCATTTTCCCCACAAGTGCATTTTTTATCCGATTTAACCTTAATTATACAGAGCACTTTTTGTAGCTCATTTGAAGAGAGCAATTAACCTCGTCGCCTATATCTCTGGTCCCAAATAAGCTCGACCATAAGGAAACCTGTTTTGGAATCTATCCTACCATTTTTTATCTGATTTAACCTTAATTACACAGAGCACTTTTTGTAGCTCATTTGAAGAAAACAATTAGCTTCGTCGGCTATATCTCTGGTCCCAAAGGTTACCCAATCGTTACGAAATATATTTTGGAATTCTGGACTATTAGCTATCTTGGTTATCTTAACCACTAGGTCCGATAATCGTACCTTCTTAAATTTGATCGAATTTTGCCATTCGGAAACCATACATCTTAAAGGTTTTTCTCTTTACTTACTTGAATTGACAGAATATATCAGCATATTCTGCACCAATGCCAGTAGCCTGTAATACCGTAACACGGAATGTAAATTCTTTGCCAATTTGTAAATGTTCACCGGGTTCTTCTTGAGCCTCTTGGCATTCAGAAGCCGAATTCGAATCAATACCACGGCCAGAATCTGCATCTCCAAGTTCTAATTATTAGTATGTGATTCATTCATTTCATGTTTCAATTTCAAACACAACAATAAACAGATACAAATTGAAAGGATACAACATGTTATGAACATGTTAAATAAGGTTGGATTTAAAGGATTCATCATAGTATAAATAAAACAATTTTCTTTCTTACCTTCCAATTTTGAATCCAAGCCGCCATTATCGATATAACGTTGGACATCATCTTTGTCATTCAAAGCACGATATTTGGGTTTGGCATCATCCTCGTTGAATACCAAGCGGGCTGATTGTTTAACACCATTATTGAAATCAAGGGACTCTTCATCCTAAAATAAAAAACAACAACAAATTGATTTAATTCTGTCTTTAATGTTTTAATTTGAATCCGGACTTACCAATACTGGTTGCACGGCAATGCGTAAATAGCCTCGTACATCGCCTCTTTCATTAACAATTGCTACTTTGTGTACCAAAGGTACGGGATACAATAGATTACTTAAATATACAAACGAACGTCCCACCATACGGAACCAGGGAAAACGATCATAGAATGGATCACCACCGGTAAGGGATTCCACATTGTAGTCCGGCGAAGTTGGACTAAGTTCAGCTTCGTTGTGATACATTTCACGCATCAATTCAAGACGTTGCCTATAAGAAGAGCACACAAATAAACAAGTTAATCGTAATTAATTTTGATACGATATGATGATAATGTTGTATATAATATCGTATATATGTATATATTGGTATGTATGTTATAAGCTAGACATTAAAAGCTTTAACAAAATAAATATATTTTTAGGCATGTGATAAAAAATCTTTGTAAATAAAAATTAAAAAAGCAAAGTTTAGTTTCAAAATTTCATTTAAGATATGTAACGGTAATCTAGCATATAGGACGGTATCCAAGTCAGCAGTACTGGTAATCAGTGGTGTAATACCTATAGGTCTACGGGCAAGCAAGCAAAAGGATGTGTGGGAGACTAAAAACGTGCACGGAGATACAGTAAATATCGACGACGCCAAAACGCGAACCATACAACACTGGCAAGATAAATGGGACAGATATTGCCCGCTGTATTGAGAGGAAATTTGGTGAGATTAATTACTATTTAACGCAGCTGTTATCCGGTCGCCGTAGTCTAGTAGGTAGTGTGCTGGCTTATTAGATGTAAAGCCAGGGTCAAACCTCAGGCCAGACATTAAAACAAAATACAAAAAAAAAGTATTTCTTCAGCGACTTCCTCTCAGCCGATTTCCGGCAAAAACTCTGAGAGTAAATAAAATTGCCATGGAAAATTTCTCAAAAATCTCTCGTTCGGAGTCGACTTTAAACTGTAGGTCCCGCCACTCATGTATATCACACACACACCATAAGTGGTATGAGAAACAAGGTCGTAATCCTAACTGAAGGGTTGTAATGACCAATTATGTATGTATATGTATGTATGTTATCCGGACACGATTACTTTTGTAAATATCTGTTTAAAATGGGGAAGATGACACGACCAAGTTGCAGTTATGATGATGCCTTGATTAATGACGTGGAATACACTTTCTTTCGTTGTGAGAGATGGAGTTAGAAAGAACGAATCTTGAGGTCAAAGTTCGCGTCGAAAACTTCTGCGATATACTTCTGAACAGCGAGGAAAATTAAAGTAGCATAGTCAGTTACACTGAAGCCTTGCTGAAATCTAAAAAACTTGACTTGGATGAGAGAATTAGAGTGAATGTTTAAACACCTTCTCAGATTTTGTTACGCAATCCAGACTTGGATATGGATATAAAGGAACCAAATGGCTAGAGGGACTCCACTTCGAAGTAATACTACAGTAGTTCCGGAGTTCGGCACAAAGAGTACAAAAGAGTAGGGGGAGATTTAGTGCGTGAGGGCCCCACACACGGGGGATAGTGACGACTTCCCCTATGGTGCGGTTATAAATATTTACTCCTCCTCAGCGGAAAACAAAAAAATTATAGTGGTCGTGAAGAGGTGCAATAATATTGTACTTCCACGACATAAAACGTTTCTCAAAAAAAAATCTGTTGTTCGGAATCGGCATTAAATTATGGGTCCCGCCACTCTCATGTACAAAATTAACACACACAACATAAGTGCTGAATAAGTGTGCATTGAGCCTACAAAGAACCAGCTGCTAACTTCAGATTATTAATCAAATATAATCCAATTGTAATTAATCACAAAAAAGTGTAGGTTCTCTCAAACCTATTTGGTTTAAGAACAGCCTCCACATTCCGCTATCTGCCCTTTCGTTGAGTATACCCTTCCAAACATCTCTTTCCACACCACACAAGGATTGTTACCTCATTAGCAGCCTGAAAGCTTCTCTCCTAGCAAGCTCAGCAGTCTGCTCATCCTCACATGACTAGGCATCCGGAAGAGGGTAACTCTATTTCCCCTACATAGCTGAGTTTCGTCAAACAGTTCCATACATACATAACATAATTGGTCATTACAAGCCTTCAGCCAGGATTTCGACCACGTTTTTCACACCCATTTCTATTGTGTGTGTTAATTTTATCCATAAATGGAGGGACCTACGGTTTAACGTTAATGGAAGCGTAAAACTGATGAGAGTTGAATCGATTGAAACAATCAAGAAATCTGACAATGTCATCAGCTAAGATTTGGAAAACCGAAGTTGAAGTTGAAACAACATCCGGCAGTATCCGAGGCACTGGTTCTGTTCATGTCCCACAATAAGCACATAATTGGCATAACCATCCATTGGATATATATTCGTGCAATATTTCTGTCTTGCATTAACTTTAAGTTCTCAAGCTCTTTTTTTTTTTTTTTGAGGCCAACACTAGTCCTACTCATGCAGTAAATTGTGTTGTTATGGGAGATTGGAAAGAGGGGTAATAAGGAGCGGCTCTTGAAGTTTAGTACATTATCTACTAGGCAATAGGGGCATCTTAAAAACATACGATAAATAATAAATGCCGAAAAGGAAATTACACTTTCACTGCGTTTAATACTCAAATAAATCCTTAAGACAATATTACAGCACTGAATCCTTCCATCAAATGTATATCGTCTCATGATAATGGCAACTTTTGTAAACGCTGCTATAAGTGAGACCCAATTCTCTAGAAACGTTTCTCCTTAGCTAAGTATGCCCTAAACGATTTAGGACCATTATTATAACCTGCAGTTAACTAAAGGGAGGATTTTAGCGGGCAGATAAATTGTTTTTCATTATTATAAGTGGACAATAAGGTGAAGTGAGCGTTAAGCTAAAGGGAAGATCATCCTACCTTTAACTTTTGAAGTTAAGTTTATGTTTGAATTTGCCATATTATATATTATTTTCAATATGGCAGCCTCAAATATAAACAAAATGAGCATATACAACAAAAAAAAAACGAATCCCGTCGTTGCCACTGCATTAAAAAAACTTGTTTAATTAAGCAATGTTATCGACATTGCTCCGACACTGCCATATTTTTGAAAAACTTAACTTTATTTTATCATTAGGTTATAATAACGAAAAAAGTTAAAGGTAGCTTTAAAGTCCACTCTAGCTAAACTTAACTTTAGCTAAACCCAACTTTAACGGGAAGTTGTAATAATGGCCCTTAAGCTTTTTCAATGGGTCAATAAAACAATACCGGCCTATATTTCCCTCCAATAATGAAGAAATTTCAACAAAATTTACTGATGATTTGCTAAATATAAGAGGCACCCACCCAATGGCTTTATAATTTTTTTTCCTATCAGCAAAGGTACGACCCAGGCGTCAGAAGATTAATAATACAATGGATTATATACCATTCTAATAACAAAGTTTAAAGTCTCAATAATAGCCTAATATGCTAATCAATCAGTAAAATATAAACTGTTATATCGAAAAAAAAACAAATAAAATAAAAAAAATAAATCGAACGTTTAATTTTGAAAGTTCTTTAAGCACAGTACACTACAAAATTAGAATAATCCTCAAAGGCAACGTATTTATATTTAATTATAATACAAAAATAAATAAATAAAAGTAGCACGTACACAAATTTTTAATTATAATATACGAGTATAAAATTAAAAAAGAAAATTAAATTAAACATTTCAAAAGGCATGCAGATGTGACATTTGAGATCTATGCCAGTCAGTATGAATATATTGAAAAGGAAATTTCAATTTCTAATTGCTACAGAGGTGTGAATACCATTATGATTAAAAAATAGAGGTTGGGTGATTTAAAAGTTTAAATTTAATTAAATTAAATAAAAGAAAAACGTTTTGAAATTTTGCCAAATTTTTCCGGTTAGGAAAGGAATATTATTTCATTCATATGGCAGCCGCGACTGGTTTCACAGTATCCCATTCGATCGAACGAATTTTCGTGCACTTTTTCGAGTGTGTGGGGTAGTATCTCGGCAATGGCATCACAGATGTTGGCCTTTAATTGTTTGGTTTGTTGGCACAACACTTTTCCTTAACGGCGTCCCCCACAGAAAATAGTCCAACGGTGTCAAATTGTAGCCTATTGGTGGCCAATTGACATTACCATTTCGACTAGTTAATGGTCATCAAACGTTTGACGCAATAAATCGATTGTGTCGATGAGATGTATGGCAAGTTGAATTATTCTGTTTAAACCAAACTTCGTTCACATCAATACCATTAAGAGTGGGTACAAAAAAATCGGTTATCAGGGTGCGATAGGTGTCTCCATTGACCGTAATGGTTTCACCGTCCTCATTTTTAAAGAAATATGGGCCAATGACGCCTTCGCTCCATAAACCGCACCAAACAGTCACTCGTAATGGGTACTCTGGCTTCTGTAAGACCATTTGTGGGTTTTCTGAGCCCCAAATATGGCACTTTTGCTTATTAATGTACCCACCTATATGAAAATAAGCTGAAGTCGAAAAAATGATTTTTTTTTGGGCAAAATCAACATCATCGTGCAGTTTCCCGTTGACCCATCTAGCGAAGCGAAAATGAAGCGGGTGGTCATGCGGCTTCAATTCGTGAACCAATTGAACTTTGTAAGGCATCATACCGAGATCTTTTCACAAAATTCCCCGTAAGCTGGTGCGTTAAATGTTCAATTCTTGAGAACGATGACGAGTTGTTGTTGATAGATTCTCACGCAAACTCCCACCCACAGCTTCGATATTTTAGGGTGTACACACTGTACGAGTACGCTCACGTCTTGGCGCATCAATGATGCAACCAGTTTCATGAACTTTAACAATAAACTTGCGTATACCGGGCACTGTTGGTCCTCCACTGCGAGCAAATTTTATACGACATTTTCATACAATTTCCGACCGACTAATTGTCTTTGTTTTGACAATAAATTTGCAATAAGTTGCTCAAGCGTAAATCGATTCATTACATTCAGTGAAAATAATTGACTGAATTTTATGACAGAATAGAATGACATAAGTATTGCCAGATTCGAGAAGTCGCCGTAGTCTAGTAGGTAGTGTGTTGGCTTATTAGGCGTGAGGCCACGGTATGAAAGAATATTTCTTCGGCGACTTCCTCTCACCATATTTCTGGCAAAAACTTTGAGAGTAAAATAAAACTGTCATGAGAAGTTTCTCAAAAATATGTGGTGCGGAATCGACTTAAAACTGTAGGTCCTGCCACTCATGTATAAAATTAACACCCACAACATATGTAAGTGGTGTGAGAAGCTAGGCCATAATCCTGACTAAGGGGTTGTAATAGCCAATTATGTATGTTAAGTTTAAACCGATAGATGGTCCACCCATTAATTAATTAAAATTATAGACAGAGATTCGAAGAAATTTTGAAATTTCCTTTTTTTCTTAATGTAAAACATTCAAAATGTATTTCAAAAACTAAATAAAAAAATATGAGAATGAAAAATAGGGACTATAATAGTAGGGCAGTACAGATAACAATTAAATAAATACAATCAATCAATATATGTATGCATGTATATATGTATGTAGGTTAATAGTTAAAAATAATAATAAATAAGTATGTATGTATAGATAAAATAGTAGAAAATTTAAGGAAACCTCGAAAAATGGAAAGCAAACCTAGAAGGCATAAGATTTGCCAATGATAAACGAGACGGTGAGTAAGAAGAAGAAGAAGAACTGTTGTTCGATTGTTTCGTTAACATGGATTTTGTGGTTGCATATTGTGGATGATGCTTCAGTTGTTGTCCTCCCACCAAATTATAATTTTTCGCTAAATCATGCAAATTACAAAGACCATTCTCATATAAACTAGAAGTTGTCGTTGTTGTTGGTTGTGGTGGTGGTGGTGAACAATTTGTAGGAGTTGTATTGGTTGAAATGATGGTGGCGGTGTTGTTTAAAGTTGTGTTGTGGATACAGGGATTTATAGAAGTGGTAGTAGCATTAGTAGTAGCTGTAGCAGTAGTAGCAATAGTTGTGATGGTTGTACAAGAATTTTGTAATTGTAATTGACCATCATTTAAAGCTGAAGTATCATAGAGCATGGATGATGGTGGTGATTCCACATTATAAATTTGTCGCATCATTTCCAAACGATAACTATTTTTCAAGTGTGTGAATGTGAATGTTAAAGTAAAGTAAAAAGTAAATTATAAAAATATTACGAAAATAAAAACATACATGTTTTCAACTAATCAAACACGTTTCAAAACAAATCATAACTGAAAATTAATTTCAAAACTAATTGAAAATGAAATGAAATTCAAATTCAAATTAAATGAAAACAAATGTAAAATGATGTACAAGGTTTTTAAAGTTTAAATTTCTTTTTCAATTGCATTTTAGTTGGACGATAATTTTTTTACTAGGAAAAAAAATCAGTATCCGACAGATGGATCTATGGAAACTACATCTAAAAAACAATTGAAAATTGAAAAATTTTACCCGGAATAATTCGGTACACGACTTAGGTAGGCTGAAGGAGAGGACACCTACAAAGGGCGTCAGGCGACAATAGACATATAATTGTTCATTACAACCCTTCAGTCAGGATTACGACCTAATTTCTCACACCACTTATGTTGTGTGTGTTAATTTTATACATGAGTGGTGGGACCTACAGTTTAAAGTCGACTCCGAACGACAGATTTTTGAGAAACTTTTCATGGCAATTTTATTTACTCTCAGAAAGTCGCCGAAGAAATATTTTTTGTATTTTTTTTTGATGTCTGACCTGGGGCTCGAACCCTAACTTTACGTCTAATAAGCCAACACACCATCTACTAGACTACGGCGACAATAGGCAACCAAGTGCGCTCATCATTAGGAATATCACCTTTCTTTCTATAGGAAGTTTGTACAAGATACACTCCACTTCTCTGAGACGAGTTATATTTGGTATAGTGTCATGCCCAGAATATTGGCATTTTGAGCTTACGAAAGCTGCACAATGACACAAAAAGTGCTGTATTGTATCGATGTATTCACTATGGCTCGGCATTTGTCATTTTCCACCATGCTAATGCGGTTCAGTTGTACATATAAAGGCGCAGTGTCCCGTGAGCAAGCTCATTAGCCTACTCAGATCGCCCTTTATTTAATTTTAAAATACTCTTGGTTGTCTCATCATTAGGATCGCCCCAAAGTATTTTTGGAAAGAACAAATTTACGCCAAGATCATCAGATTTAGTAGACGCCGTAGTCTACTTGGTAGTGTGTTGCCTTATTAAACATGAGGTCAGACATCTCCAACAAAACGAAATATTAAGAAATATTTCTCGGTGACTTCCGCTCAGCAGACTTATCGCAAAAACTCTGGGAGAAAATAAAATTGCCATGAAAAGTTTTTCAAAAATAATTCGTTCGGAGTCGACTTTAAACTGTAGGTCCCGCCGCCACTCATGCATAAAATTAACACACTTTACATAAATGGTGTGAGAAGCTAGGTCGCAATCATAACTGAAGGGTTGTAATGAGAAATTATGTATGTACGAATGTAATACGTTGTAGGTGTATATGTAAGGCGGAGTGTCGCGTTGGGTACGCTCATTAACGTACTCAGGTCGAGTTTATTTAGCTTTAAAATAGCCATAAATCACTCGTCGTTAGGATCGCCCCAAAGTATTTTTGGGTTTAAAGACTAAACAATTAAAGCATGCGATAACTTACTTCAACGTAGACTAACCATCCATTATGTAAGTTTTTTGATCTTTAAATAGGCGCGAAACTTCTTAAAAATTAAGGAAAGTCACGAGTATTTAACCTCTGTGATTAGATTCAAAACGTCTCACAAATATAGACGCCCCAGTCTCAACTGATCTACACTTCCGAAAGGAGTTTCTTTATGTAATCCATTATAACGTAACCCCAATCAAGTTTCTATTTTAAGTGAAAACCGATGGCATTTTCTAAAATTTTCAAAATCAAGGAAAGCCACCAGTATTTAACCTCTGTGATCAGATGCAAAATGTCTCACAAATATAGGCACCCCAGTCTCAACTGATCTGCCTTTCCGGAAGGAGTTTCTTTATGCCATCCGGTATAACGCATACCAAATCAAGTTACAATCTTGAGAGAAGATCGATGATATTTTCTTAAATTTTACGAAGACCGAAAGAAAGATTTATCAACTGGAAGTAGAAAAATGTAAGTCATCGACCAGAAAAATACAAGTCATCGACCAGAAAAATGCACATCATCGACAAAAATAAGTGTAAGTCATCGCCCAATAAAGATGAAGGAAATAAGGAAGGAAGAAAGACTAAAAAAATACGAACCATCGACCACAGAATACAAGTCATCGACGTCAAAAATACCAGCCATCGATAAAAACTTAAATCATCGACAAAAAACTCAATAGGACAATTCTGCCCGGTTTATATAGGAAACTTTTTGTTGCTCATTTAAATAAAACAATTAGTTTCGCCGACTATGATCCCAAGTAATGTCCGACCGTAAAAATCTGTTTTGCAATCCTCGATGTCATGGGTATCCAGCCTACTGGGTCCATTTCCTCCATAAATCCACTTTTTATCCGATTTTGACCCTATTTACCCAGAGCACTTTTTGTTGTTCATTTGAAGAGAACAATTAACCTTGTCGCCTATAACTCCGGTCACAAATAAAGCTGGACCATGAGGGAAACCAGTTTTGGAATATTTGATACCATGGTAATCCAGTACACTAGGTCCATTTCCTTCACAAGTGCATTTTTTATCCGATTTAACCCCATTTATACAGAACACTTTTTGTAGCTCATTTAAAGAAAACAATTAGCTTCGTCGGCTATCTCTCCGCTCCCAAAGGTTACCCAACCGTTACGAAATCTATTTTGGAATTCTTGATCTATTAGTTATTAAGTCCACTAGGTCCAAAAATCGCATCTTCTTAAATTTTATCGAATTTTGTCATTCGGAAGCCGTACATCCTAAAGCTTGAAGTAGGCGAAATATAACACCGAATACTAGTGCATATATATTAATAGAAACGAAATGAAATTTTTAATTTGCATTTGAAAAAGATACTTAAATTTGAAAGACTCTGTATGATCGTGTTATGGTGGTTCTAAGCAATTGAAAAATACTGTTAAAACTGTTTATAAATTTTTTTCAATTAATTTAAGCGTCTTAAGAGATTTTTGTACAAATGAATGTTTGGCAATCTGACATACGTACAAGGCATTTCTTTTTTGCCCTCAACAAATCTTATAGAATTTTTTGTTTTAAACAGACAATCTACATTATGACTTAGCAACTTAGTACACTGAAAATAATTTTTAGACATTTTTTAAAATTAAATTACAATAATCAAGGGATTAGGGGGATTAGTAACATCAAATAGGAAAAGAGGGAGGGGTAATTAGAAAATTTAACTAGACACTAGACATTGTATGTATGTTGTTGTACTAAATCGACAAAATCAAAAACAAAATTTCAAATGAAATTTAAAACTAAAACTAAACCACCATGCACGTTCAAAAGTAGAGTGTTATTAAATGGCTAAGAAAAGAAAACTAAAAGCATAAATTAATTAAACTTAAAAAGCCTTTGAGGTTCGGAAAAAAATGTTTGAAAATTCTTTTAAAACGATAAAAATTCATTTAAAACAAAACATTTAACAAAAATATTGCTCTTCTAAAGAAAAAAACCCATGAGAGTGTGTGTATCAAAACAAACTCAAACAAAATTTAAAGGAAGAAAATTAATCCAAAAAAAAACCGAAAAAAATATGCTTAAAGGGAGGCAAAAATGTTACTTACCGTAGCTTTTCTAAAGACCAATAATGAGTGGCACCATTTTTCGTATCGGTGACCTCTACAGCCACCAAAGTCTTTGAAACTGGTGGCGAACCGAATTCATCTTCCGATTGTAACGGTGATGCAGCTGAGGCCAATTCTGGCGGCAAAGGTGAATACAGGGTATCAGTTAATAGAGTAAATTGGAATTGGACCTTCTTTTTCAATTCAACCGAAATGGCATTGGCTTCTTTGAGGAATATAGCATTGCCCCAGAGATCATCACGCAAAGAGGTGAATTGATGATAACGCCATTTGCGGAATGCCCAAGCGGCTAGGCCAGCTTCCCGGGCGGACCAGCAAGATTCATAGGGTGGATTAGCTAAATTAAACAACAAAATATTTATAAATAAATAAATTTCTTTCTAATACCACAAGCTTCTATGAAAAAAGAAAACACTCACAATAAACTTCCTCATCCTGCAAGTCTTCGGGTGTATAACTGCTGTACATGGACATGGTCATGGATTGTTCTTCGACTTGCTTTTGCAAAGCATCAATACGGGCTTCATAGGACTAAAAGGAAATATAAAAAAATACAAATGAGATTACAATGAAGGTTAATTAAATACTTTAGGGGCTATTATTACAACTTCCCCTTAAAGTTGGGTTTAGTTAAAGGTAACTTTAGCTAAAGTGAACTTTAAAGTCACCTTTAACGTCCTTTCGTTATTACAACCTAATGATAAATATCATCACTGTAGCCTAGTCATACAAAAGCTCGTCCTAAAGCTTCTCTTTATATTGATTCTTCAAAAGTAAAAACCACTGCTTAGTTTTAATTTTTGTTTAATTCGAACTGTATCACTGTAAGAAGTAGCAAACGGTTTGAGGTTAAGATACTAATGAAGTGAGCGGCATGACAGTAACCTACACATCTGGCTATTAAATCTTTCTTCATCTGTATTGAAATCCGGTTGTAGAGTCTTGGAATATACTTCCTTGTAATACTCAGGTTTTATTGTGTGTATAATGGGATCGACAGCTAATCGGCTACAATGCCGCGATAAACTTTTAATTCGAGACTATTTTATCAACAAGAACCAATAGCCCTAAACATCAATCTCGATTTAGCTACATCTGCAGATCTTGTTTGGAAGGTTCCTAGTCATTCATTTTATATAGGTTGGGCCATTTAAAAGTTTAAATTTAAAAATGCCATAAAACAAAAACGGTTTGAAATTTTGTTTGGTGTAAAGTACAATAGTTCCGATTAGAAATGAAATATTATTTCATTCACTTGACTGCCGCGGCTGGCCTCACAGTACCTCATTTCATCGGACGAATTTTCTTGCACTTTTTTGAGTGTATGGGATCGTATCTCGGCAATGGCATCACGAATCTTGGCCTTCAAACGCTCAATTGTCTTCGATTTGTCGGCATAACACTTTTGTTTAACGGTGTCACACGTCCATCAAACGTTTGACACAGTAAATCGATTGTGGCATGAGATGTGTGGCAAGTTACACCATCCTGTTCAAAGCAAACATTTTTCACACCAATACCATGAAGAGCGGGTACAAAAAAATCGGCTATCATGGTGCAATAGGTGTCTCCATTGACCGTAATGATTGCGCCGTTCTCATTTTCAAAGAAATATGGGACAATGAAGCCTCCTCCACAAACTGCACAAAACACTCACTCGTAAAGGGGGCATTGGTTTTTGTAAGACCACGTGTGGATTTTCTGAGCTATTAACTTACTTTATTAGCTTTATTCGATGATGATGATGACGAGGATTTTTTGGCAAAATCGACATCATCGTGCAGTTTCTCGTTGGCACAATAAATCTCAACGTTGCTGAAGCGTAAATAGATTCATTACGTACTGTGGAGATAATTGACTGAATTTTGTGACAGAATATAATGACATAAGTATTGCCAGATTCGAAATAACCAACGGTTTAAATTTAAACCGATAGATTGCCCACCCCCAATAGTATTAAGTTTGTGAAATTTTTTAGTTTTTCTTTTTTAAATTTTTCTTTTAAACCTTACCTTACGTTGCTCTTCAAACTCTTGATCGGCTTGCATTTTTTCCCTTTTGTATTGTTCTTCGAGGACATCTAAACGTTTTTGCATTTCAGCTTTCAAATCGATGCCTTGTTTCTCCAACAATTCACACTGAGCGAAATTCCAATCGACCTCTTGAGCATCACACTTTTCAGTTTCATTCTCAGCATTTTCAGCCAACTTTTCACGTATTTCACGAGCCTGCTCGGGATTGGTGAAACGGAATACATGATTTTTACCCAAAATCACACGAGAACCGGTACGTAAAACTTCCGGTTCGGCAAGTTTACGGCCATTTAAATATACGAGAGCATCTTTATGCGGTATTAGGGTAACGCAATTATTGCGATTCTCAAATGTACAATGCTCTTTGAGTATATGCGAACCGGAAAGTTGTATATCCTGGGGCACATTAGCCTCATGGGTGCCTAAACGTGTAATGCCATCCTTAATGTAGTAGAGCAGACACTCGGATAGATTAGGATCTTCATTCAAATTAACTAGATGAGGTGTTTTCTTTGGCGAGAAAACGCCCACAGTTATGCCATCCTCCTTAACGGCCACACCCATTTCGGCAAATACCGCTTCACGCTGTAAACGTATCTCCTCGGTACGTTTAAGTTTTTCCTCCCAGGTTTCGTTTAATTCTGAATAAATTAGGAAATATTAATACACAGTTTAAAAGAAGATTTTATATTGCGGTCTTACCAGCTATTAATTTTTCACTTGCTTGCAATTGATCCACTGCCATTTCAGTAGTGGAACCATTACGATTACGGCCATTAGTTGGTGATTTAATATTGCCACCTGCATTACCAACTCCACCGCCGCCTCCACCTCCTCCGCCAGTTTTCATTTCATCTTCTGCAAATATTTTACAAGAGTTTTATAACAATCAAAATAATATTTGATTTTCAAAGTCATACTTCTTAGTACATTAGGAGGAATAGAATTTAAAAAAAGAAAACGTTGTTATATTATGTACACAGAATAAAAGCGTTACCAATTATTATAAATTAAAAAAAATGTATTACGATTACTAAAAAGCACTGGACATGAACGTTTTAATATATAAAAAAAGTACAGACATTTATTAGGTAAACATTTGGGCGTTTAACACACAAGTTGTATTATCATAATATTACAATGGCTTAAAAAATAATTACGTTCGTAATTATATGGAAGATTCTCTACGATGGCACATTGTACCACAGCACATGAACTTGTCCACAATGAAGTTCTTAAGGAATAAATCAAGTATCCTCCGTTAAATATTTGGGCATTTAACACAAGTTGTATTATCATATTGTTATGATATACGATAATATTACAATGGCTTACGTTCGTAATTATATGGAAGATTCTCTACGATAGCACATTGTACCACAGCACATGAATTTGTCAGCAACGAAGTTCTTAAGGAATAAATCAATAAATCAAGCATCGATCAAAATGTAATCAGCTGTTATAATAACACCTCTGTTAAACCTTTGGGCGTTTAACACAAGTTGTATTGTCGTATTGTTACGATATACGATAATATTACAATGGCTTACGTTCGTAGTTATATGGGAGATTCTTTATAACTACGATACAACATGGCACAGCAAATGAAGTTCTTAAGGAATAAAACAAGTATCGATCGAAATGGAATCAGGTTTTATAATAACAGCTCTGTGAAACATTTGGGCATTTAACACACGTTGTATTATCATATTGTTATGATATACGATAATATTACAATGGCTTACGTTTCTAATTTTATGGGAGAATCTTTATAACTACGATACCACATGCGGCATCACAGCACATGAACTTGTTAACAGTGAAGTCCTTAAGGCATAAATCAGGCATCAATCGAAATACAATCAACTTTTATAATAACGTTTAACACAAATTGTACTGTCGTATTGTTATGATATACGATAATGTTACAATGGCTTACGTTCGCAATATTTAGGATACCACATGGCATCACAGCACATGAACTTGTCAACAATGAAGTTCTTAAGGAATAAACCAAGTATCGATCGAAATTGAATCAGCTTTTATATTATCTGTTCTGTAACACCCTGAATATATCCTCTATAACTAATGCTCTCCATAGAATAGAAATAGGTAAACTTTAGTTGAACCAGGAATATGATAAAAGAGACACTCCCATAGTTATATTATATGTATATATCGCCGTATCCAACCCACTGTGCAAGAAATAATTGGCAAGATTATCAAGAGCAGAATCCTGGCAATGTACGTACCGTTAAGAATATAACTCCTGTTAGAGAAAGTGTGGCAAAATTCGAATTCGATTCCACGACCTTTTACAGCAATTTAGCCTATCCTAGAATTCATTAAGGCCTATTTTGCTTTAAGGCCTATTTTGCATTTGTATTCTAACTTCATTCAAAAAAAAAATCCAACTAATGCAGCAATTAAAGCCGACTGACCATTCTCAAAGCAATAAATAAGTTGATTGGGTGTAATTCGCCGTGTCTTGTAGGTAGCATGTTGGGTTATTAGACGTAATGATACGGTTCACTCCATCCCAGGTCAGACATCTCCAACAAAATGAAATACAAAAACTATTTCTCCGGCGACTTCCTCTCTCAGCAGTTTTATGGCAAAAACTTTGAGAAAGTAAATAAAATTGCCATGAAAAGCTTCCCAGAAATCTGTCATTCGGAGTCGACTTTAAACTGCAGGTCCCGCCACTCATGTAATGTAAAAAATTAACGCACACAATATAAGTGGTGTGAGAAGCTAGGTCGTAATCCTGACTGAAGGGTTGTAATGATCAATTATGTATGTATCTTCTTGTGAGCCATAAATGAGTAGAGAAAAAATTGAATCAAATGGATCGGCTTAGTTTAACAGCAGTTTTAACGGCTATACATTCGAAAAAATATGATTAACGACCTTCGGACGAAATATGCTTTAAACACATATACCTTAAGGATTGGAAAGAACAGGCGTCATCGGTTTTTGGTGACAAAACGCTTGAAGATTTAGGCATGGTTGCGAACGTGCCGCTAAGGAAACTGGCTGGTTTCATCCGGAGCTTGGGGTGGTTCTAAAACACCACAAACGGACCTCACACTGAGTGCCACAATGGGCCATATAAGCCACCAAGTGAACTTGCCTGTTTTACTAGCAAGCTATCCCGATAACCTAACCGCACTTTTAGAACACATATACTTTAAAAGTAGGAAACATTGACATCAATTCATAACATTGTAGAGTTAATTCAATAAAAAATATTTAATTTTAATAATTTGCAAATAATTAAAAAAATATATATACAAAAATTGTGTGCTTGACTTGTCTTTAAAGCGAGAAATATAAATTAGCTGCCTCTTGTTTTTTAATATACTGTTTGTAACCTAGCCATTATAAGCAATAGCGTGAGCCATACATTGAAAGCAAAATTAAGCTTTAAAGTTTTAGCACAATTAATACAAATTAAGTTTTTAAGCAATATAAACGCATATACATAATAATTACTATCCTTTTTAAGTGTTCCAGATCGATTTAAAATGTGTGGAGTCATTAAATTGTTAGGTACCAAAACAAAAATGGAGAGATTTTTTAAATTCACCACATAACTTTCCTAACCTAAAAATGTAACTAAAGAAAATATTCGAAAATAAAAAGGAGCACACAACTAAAGATTAAACATTTTTCATAGTCATAGTCCAGGAATTTACTTAAGCTGGAAATTATTGTCCGAAATCTGTGTAAATTGCAGAGCGGCACATAAACCGCGATAAAAACCTGACCAAGTAACATATAAGTCTCCTACTAAGAAGATAATCAAAATGTTGTCTCCACAAACAAAAGAGTAAATAACCAGTTAGGCCAGCAATTCAATTCAGCATCAAGCATTCCCTGATCTTTATTTCGGAATGTTCAAACAAAGATGACAAAGAAAATGAGTCAGAGTTCAGAAATTCCGCCTCTTCTGGCAAGAGCCGGGCACTGCCGTTTTAGGTAAATGATAGTCTCCTTCCTCTTCGGATCCATAGCTGTTGTAGAAGTCAGTCAAGGGAATGCCAAGTCGATCGACATGCCTTCCAATAAGGTACAAGACATTCAGTCCTGTTTTTCCTCTTCTTATCCATAATACACCTTCCCTAATGCTTTCAGTGAAGTTGAGGCTTTCTGTAATTCGACTGAAGAATATTGTCTTCAGATCCATAGCTATTGTAGAAGTCCGTCAAGGGAATACCAAGCCTATTGACATGCCCTCCAATAAGCCTATCGACATGCCTTCCCTAATGCTCTCAGTAAAGTTGAGGCTTTCTGTAATTTGACTGAAGAATATTGTCTTCAGACCCATAGCTATTGTAGAATTCAGTCGTGGAAAAGCCAAGTCTATCGACATAAGACAGTGGACTGATTTGAGAAAAGAAGGCATTCAGCCCTCTTCTTCTTCTTCTTATTCATAATGCACCTTCCCTAATGCTGTCCATAAAGTCGAGCCTTTCTTTAATTCGACTGAAGAATGTCTGGTGTAACCGAGACGATCGAAACACCTATGCCCATTAGCGATACAATTTAAGTACTGCAACTCACACAGGGGCCCAACCAGGAACTTCCAGATCGTCAGATCTCCTATCGATAAAATTAAAGATCATGTTAGTCAGCGCTTATGTGCCCTTGGCTTCCTCATATTGCTGTATGTTCAAAGTCCAGGTTATGTTGCATTTAGCCTTACTGTTACCAGTTTAGCGCTTTGCTTCAGAGAGGAGCCCATGGAGTATAGCAAAGAATGACTAAGATGGACGCGGCTAATCAGGATAATTGACTGTATGCACATCCTTTCCATCAAACTGCAGTGAGCCTGATATTTGCACATCGTACACTAAGCGTGCAGTAAGCAAGTTTGGTGTGGACAGGGTTAAATTTCTAAATCTTTTCCACTATCCGCGGTTTAAAGCGATATTCACGTTATGTTATCCCTTTACAAGAGCTTTTGTTTTGCCAGGATTGATGTCTAAATCATACGACAAACACAATTCTATTTTGATTAAAGCCCAGAAAAAAGTATATCCGGATCAAAGCCTACAGATTATAAAAATTTTTGCTTAAGTTTATGAGGCTAGATCTGGCAAACCATAAAACATAGGCCGAAAATAGCAGGGAAAACGCTAAAGATAAGTTTCTCAATTCAATAGAAACTAAATATAGACCAAACAACATGACCAAACTGTTGGTGGTAGTGGTTACATGTCTCCAATGTTTATATATAGGGTGGGTCATTTAAAAGTTTAAATTTAAAAATGCTATAAAACAAAAACGGTTTGAAATTTTGCCAAATATATTTTGTTGTTATGAAGTACACAGTTGATCCGGTTAGGAATGTAATATTATTTCATTCATATGGCTGCCACGGCTCGCCTCATAGTACCTCATTCGATGGGACCAATTTTTATGCACAATGGCATCACGAATGTTGGCCTTCAAATGCTCAATTGTATCTGGTTTATCGGCATAACAATTTTCTTTAAAGGCGCGCCACAGAAAATAGTCTCCAGTGGTGTCAAATCGCAGCTTCTTGGCAGCCAATTGACATTACCATTTCGGCTAATTAAACGTTCATCAAACTTTTGACGCAATAACTCGATTGTGGCATAAGATGTATGGCAAGTTGCACCATCCTGTTGAAAGCAAACATCGTTCACATCAATGACATGAAGAGCGAGTGCAAAAAAAATTGGTTATCATGGTGCAATAGGTGTCTCCGTTGACCGTGGCGTCCTCATTTTCAAACAAATATGGGCTAATGATGTCTCCGCTTCACAAGCGGCACCAAATATTCACTCGTAATGGATGAATTGGCTTTTGAAAAACCGTTTGTGGGTTTTCCCTGGCCCTAAATACGGAAATTTTGCTTATTAATGTACCCACCAAGATAGCTGCATGCGCAAAAATTATTTTCTTTGGTAAAATCAACATCATCGTGCAGTTTCTCGTTGGCCCAATAAACCCCTACGTTGCTTAAGCGTAAATCGATTCATTACGTTCTGTGGCGATAATTGACTGAATTTTGTGACAGAATAGAATGACATATGTAAGTATTGCCAGAGTCGTAGTAGCCTAGTATGTAGTCTGTTGGCTTATTAGACGTGAGGCCTCGGTTCAAACCCCAGGTCAGACATCAAAACGGAGATATCTCTTCCTTCCTCTCAACAGATTTCTGACAAAAACTCCGATTGTAAATAAAATTGCAATGAAAATTTTCTGAAAAAAACCTGTCGTTCGGAATCGACTTTAAACTGTAGGTCTCGCCAATCATGTATAAAATTAACACACAACATAAGTGGTATGAGAAACTAGGTCGTAATCCTGACTAAAAGGTTGTAGTGACCAATTATGTTACGTAAGCATTGCCAGATACGAAATAACCGATGGTTCAAATTTAAACCGATAGATGGCCCAACCTATATGAGAAAGAAAATGCGATGGAAGTGGTGTTGAAGTTATCGGGAGTTGAAGGATAACCAATAAAAGTATAAACTGTTAAACACAAGTTTCTAAGGATAAAACTGAAAAGAACTCAAGCGTCAAGAACAAGTTGGTAATGAGGGTTAAATACCAGTGATCAGTAATCAGTGGAAGAAGCTAGAAAGGTTACAACGGCATTGCAACACATTGGAAATGATTAAGGATTTTACCTGCTATTGCTGGGTATCACTTTTTAGGACTTAAATAAAATCTTAAAAAGAGAATATTTGTTCGAACAGTAAGAAGGGCGATTTTAGACATCAAAATTTTTGATGTGTGTGAAGATAAATTCGAATTGAAAAACCAAAGACACAAACCCACGCTTTTAGCAGCGCCACTTTTTTCCTCTAACAGGTTAAACTTTACTATTAACAGAGCACTGTTAACTGTTTAACAGTAGCAATAAGTAGATTAGTCTTCTACTTTGCAATTATTGCAGACTATTGATATGAAATTTAATTCTCATTATGATCATTATTATTTGTGAACAAAAGTGTTGAATTGTAAAGGATAGTTGGTGGGGAAGAAGGACGGAATTATTTCAGCTATTACACTACCACGGTTCGAAAGAGAACGCTCATTTGCATATAGTCTGTATGGTGTACTATTTCTTATATGTTCTAAAATGGCCACTGATCTTCTAGAGAATTTCCAAGTAAAATTTTGATATTTTCAAAGTAAATTTTCTCAATACCATGTCACTTTATATGTGACTAAGTTGCTGATTATATTAAAAGGCCTTGGAACCTTCGTTTGCATATAGTATCGTAAAAATATGGCGCTGCTAAAATTTATGGATTGCGTATTGGATTTTCAGATTCGAATTTATCTTCACTCACATAAGCTATTGAGGTTTTGGAAAATCATAGAAGGACATTTTACATACGTAGTATATAAAAAATAAATGGAAATTGTATATACTTATACACATAAACACGCACTCACACACATACTTATTATTAATATTACTACGGTCAATATCATCAATATTTATTAAAAATGAAATAAAATCAAAAAAATTTATAATAAGCTTGGTATAGTATATCATAAATACTGTATTATATTATACAGTAGCGAGAAAAACAAATGCAACTCGATATTATTATATATTATGTTCAACACCGTGTCTTGTTTTATTTACAGAATGTTGCTAATTTGTTACCTTAATAATAATTGGGCAATTCACACGACTTTGTATCGTGTATGTTGTATTGAATACATTTGTTTGTTTGTGAACGCTCAATGCTATGCTGTATTGTGTATCTCGTGGCATTCAAACAATTTGATAGCCCGAAACTAACACAACTTTTGAAAAACATGTGAAAACATATACACATTTTTTTCATTCAAACAATTTGATAGCACGAAACCAATACAACTTTTAAAAACATATGGAAAAAGTGTGTATAAGTGTATCGGATTTTTATATGAAAAATATCAACAACAATCATACACTGTTGTATGTTCTTCCATCAATACAATGAATACAACGATACAAAGGCTTGTGTGAATTGACCAAATATCTTTGTTTTGGGGCCGACGAATGTAATTTAACCAATCAGAGCCAAATAAGTTAAACTTTGATTCGTCGCTCCACGAAACTTTGGCCCACTGCTCTTTTGACCAGAAGTCGCCGTAGTCTAGTAGGTAGTGTACTGGCTTATTAGACGTAAAGCCAGGGTTCGAGCCCCAGGCCAGACAAGAAAACAAAATACCAAAAAGTATTTCTTCGGCGACTTCCTCTCAGCAGATTTCTGGCAAAAACTCTGAGTAAATAAAATTGCCATGAAAAGTTTTTCAAAAATTCGTCGTTCAAAAATTCGTCGTTCGTTTAAACTGTAGGTCCCACCACTCATGTATAAAATTAACACATACACAGAGTGTGAGAAACTAGGACGTTGTACAATGGGTCAATTCGACCTTCAGGTCAATTAAGACAAGTACACGTCCTCTAACCTAACCTAACCTACTCTTTTAACCAATGCAGATATTTATATATTAACCTTACTTATAAGTGGGTTCTCGGCTAGTCTTCTAGCTAATAAATTTGCCTCTCTTAATCGGTTTCTGGCTGTGTGGATGCCAATCGCTAGTAACATCTACTGCCGTTTTCCGAGGGCCAACTTTTACTATTTTTACCACTTGACGGTCTTGGCAGGCAGTAGATTTGCGAAGTTCCGGCTTCCTGGCTTTCTTTCCACGTTATTTAGTTGACGATATCGCGTTGAAATCCGACAAACCGTTGATTTGTTGATATTAAATTGATGAGCAACTGCATTCATTGATTTGCCTTCTTCCAAAGGCCTTATAATGGCAAAATTGCTATCTGCTGATTTACAATTTGCAAATCATTCGTTAAACTTTTATTTTAATTACTCTAGTTGACCTACTTTTACCTTTAACACATTGCGTTGCAGTTTTATCTCGCTAAATTTGTTCTTTTTTTTATAAATCTAAAAAAAATTAAATAGAAACAGAAGCAAACAACGCCTACAGATGCTTTTTAATCAAATTTAAAAATCCACAAATAAAAAAAACAAAAGTGGTGTGGAATTGGATACCGTTATTAGATTCGAGTCTCGATTGAATATCATATGACATAGAGTTGCATTTTTTTCTCGCTACTGTAAATATGTATGTGTATTATATAATAATTATAATTAAATACCATAATTTCTTTGAAATAGCAAAGCGTGACGACAGAGAAAAATATAATATTACTCTATATGTACTATGTATATGTAAATTGTATCTATATATAGTACGTATGCATATAAAATATTACTTTGTTGTATGTATGTAGATATTATATATGTATAGAGAATTACTTACTATTGGTATCGCGTTTTTCACAAACCACTTTGCCATCAGGCCCTAAATGTTAATAATATTTTATTTAATAATGATGAATTATGTATTTACCATACAATGAATTTTATTCATATTTTATTTGTTGTTGTTATTATTATTGTAGCTAATTATGAATTTATATGAAAAAATCTCTAATCAGGATATTAAACAATTATGATTAGAACGCATTTGTTTTTATTTCGTATTATTTCGTATTATTACCGAAAATAAATATTGATTTTCAGTTGTAAGAAGAGAGAAAGAGAGAGAGAGGGGGGGATGGTAAACATTTGTTAATAGAATAATAATATTTCTATTATGTGAATGTAAATGTGTGCTGGCAGATTGCAAATGCAATAAAAATAAATCTGTGTTTAGTTTTAATTAAAATTATTTATTATTCGCACAATTCTGTGTGCTACTGTTCACAACTTGATGTAAACAACAACAATTGCTTTTCTTTGTTATTCCTCTGTTTATACCCTTAACATAAACAATAACAATCACAAAGCAATTATTCGTCAGATCTTTGTAACGGAAAACTTCAAACTCCCTTCAAACGCACCGCGTCTTCACACATGACTGACTGAACTTCACTAACTCACTCGCCAGCTTTGCCTTGCATTTTATATGGCAGGATAAACATTTTGATGAACTCAACTATTCTGTTCGTTTGCCTAGTGGGTTCTCAGAGTATGGCAGTTGTGATAACATTGTTTGATTGTCTTCTAAAACTCTCTTCACATCTGCTTATTCTGTTCGATAAGAGTTGTTGAGCATACTACTTGATATAGAGTTCGAAGAGAATAGAATAGAATCAGGAATCTTGTGATGCCAAAGTTTTACGAACGCTTGCATCTTTTTTACGTTACGTGCCGCAATGTTCCACAATTCGCTTTAAAGATTGCAGATTTTGAATGCGAAAATAAGAAGAAAGAATTTCAAATGAATTAAAGGCAAACATAAGACAAATATCGGCATCGGAAATTATAGGTGATCACTTTGCCGTTGTGAAGGAACTTCCAACACTACCGGACAACAGTTCCTTGGCATGCTTATCTCTGGATGACGTGTTGCTGTAAAAATTTTCAATAAACTGTATTAATTTCGAAGGTTAGTCGCCGGTTAGTCTAATAGGTAGTGTGTTGACTTATTAGATATGAGGCCTCGGTTCAAACCCCAGCTCAGTTATCTTCAACAAAACGAAATACGAGAAAAATATTTCTTTGGCGTCTGCCTCATAGCAGATTTCTGGCAAAAACTCTAAGAGAATAAATAAAATTGCCATGAAAAAGTTTCCCAAAAATCTGCGATTCAGAGTCGACTTTAAACTGTACGTTCCGTCACTCATGTATAAATTTAACACACACAATACGTAAGTGGTATGAAAGTGAGAGGCTCACAATGCTTCTCCGAAGCATATTGCTACGAAAATGGAAATGGTGTTACATCGTTTGACATTAAAATGATAAACAAAAGCTACAAAAACAATGAACTTGTTTACAAGATAAACAAGTAAACAAAAATAGACCAACAACATTAGTATAAAAAAAGGGGATAAACAAGTCAACAAAAATGTAACACCAAACAATGTAAACAAAATACACAAACAACAATGAAACAACGATGTTTACATTTATGGAGAAGCCACGAACATTCGATTTCAAGATAATGCATCAAACTGTTTACGTTGGCGTATAAAAGGCAAGAATAAGCAAGCAACGGAGTTAGTAAAAATTCAGTCAGCCTTGTGTGAAGACGCGGTGTTTGAAGAGAATACTCGTGTGAAGATCTCCGTTATAAAGATCTGTCGAACTATTGTTAGTGTTTACGCAAAAGAGTGTAAAGAAGAATAACAAACAAAGCAATTGTTATTGTTAACATCAATTTGTGAACAGTGGCACACAGAATTGTGCGAACAATAAAGAATTTTAATTACAACTAAACACAAATTTATTTTTATGTTATTTGCAATCTATGAAAAAAATGTAACAATATATTAATCATATACGACTGGTTCTAACAGCCTTTCTATATTTAAAAAATCAACTAAAATAACTTCCTTTCAGATTTATAATTTCTAAACTGGATATGGTGGGACGCGATTAAAAAGAAATACAAGGAAAAAGATGAAATTGAAAACGAATTTAAGACTAAAGTCGGAGTCGATTTTAAACTGTTGGTCCCACCACTCAAGTATAAAAATTAACGCACACAACATAAGTAAACATAAGAGAAACTAGGTCGTGGTGGGACGCGATTAAAAATTAAATACAGGAAAAAAAGACTATTCGATGCATTTGAAAACGAATTTAAAACAATAACAACCAATGATATGCACTTTTGTATACTGATCGTTTATTAAGGATGCCAGTCTTGCTTTCTTATTTTATCTATCATTTCCTAGGGGTAGTAGCTACCCATTGGTCACTTATTATTATTACAACTTTTAAAACGCATCTTAAATAGAACTTAAATGTTACTTATTTATGCTTTTAATATAACTTTCTTTTAATTGAACCCATAACCTCATATGGGAACATGTAATTCTATAAAATCAATATTTATTTACTACGAACAATTAGTGCGTTTTATTCATAATCGTTTCTATCGTCTTGTATATATACTTTTTAAATATAATCTATATAATTAGGGGGGGGGGGGGGGGCTTAACAATTATAATAGTTTCTTTAAAATTACAACAAATTAAAGAATAAAAAACTTGTAAAAATATTACCTTCTTGGACTTCAATGCCCTCAGCTTTCAAAAGATCACGCAACTTTTGTATTTCCTCTTTAAGTTCGCGTATAAGTTTAGCATTGGCATCTTCATTGACCACAGCTTTGCAAACGATTTGTTTAGCACGATCGGCATATCTGGAAAATTTAAGAAAAAAAATTAATTTTTCTTATACTCTTGCAATTGAATAAACTTTTCTTGAAATCTTTACCTTAAAGTACTCAAAGTTTCATCATAATTGATATCAGCTGGTGATATAGCAGCAATCATGGCGGTTTTTGAATTACCGCCCAAGTTTTCACGCAGCAACCAGGTTAAAACCGAATCACGATATGGTATGAAATCGGCTTTTTTCGATTTTTTACTTTTGGAAGCCTAAGGTGTTTGTACAGTTAAAAAATTAATAACGTTTTCTTATACGCTTAAGATGTTTTTCTACATTGGCAGCCATAGGAATTCATTGAATTCATATTGACTTCCATTAAAAAGGGGTTAAAACTTAAGGAAAATCATGCTTTACTACAACTTAAAAATGATGAACAGTCCGGAAGAGTGTAGTCTGAAAATAAAGACAATTTTGAAAATATTGGAATCTAAGGGCATACTGAAACTTAATGAAGGAGGTCTGGACGGGAAATTGAACGGAAAGATTGCAGATAAAGTTGCAATAGTAAAAACTTGAGGACAAATATGGATATCAGCCAAACTAATCCGGCTATCATTCTATTTTCCTTTCTATTTGTAGTAAGTCTTGTAGAGACTAAGATTTTGTTCTTAGAGAACTTACTGGGTATAGATAAAGGCTAGTTTTAGTACCATAGCACTCAGGTTTATATGGTAATGAAATGTTCAGGAAATCCTAGAGCCTAGGAGCCTTATTGAATTTTGTGCCACGAATCAAAAGAGCTTCTGTTCCTTCCCTCGCCAAAACAACCCGAATATATTGTAATGTGCACCATGTGAACAATGTATAAAGTTGCCGTAATCTAGTAGGTAGTGTGTTGGATTATTAGACGTGAGGTCAGAGGTCAGACATCTATAACAAAACGAAATACGAAAAAATATTTTTGTGGTGACTTTCTCTCACCAGATTTCTGGTAACAACTCTGAGAGTAAAACAAAATTGTCATGAAAAGTTTCTAAAAAATCTGTCATTCGGCTCCCTGCCCTGTAGGAATAATGTAGTAATAATCTTCCGTAGAAAAATTGGACAACCTAGTTTAGGCTGTTCCCGAGCTCCGAACTTCCTGCAGACAACTCGGTACGCCGTTCCAAAAGGATTAATATCATCCGCCTGGCATGTCCGCTGAAAGGATAGTTTTTTGCTTCTTTTTATGGCCCTAGATGCCTGAGATGCTCATATGCAGCCTGTTCGGCTTCCCATGTCCTTCTCGCGCCGAAGCATGCCAACCGTAGATTCCGAATTTCGTCATTCCACCGGTAGCAGGGGTAACGTCCCCTACATACAGTTCTCCTAGGCATAGCAGCATCACATGCAGTATTGAGCACTTCGTCTACGTTTCTCACCATTTCCTAGACCCTGACTAAAGGGTTGTAGTGACAAATTTGTGTGTGTGTGTGTATATATCGGCTCTGGAGCCCGAATCCCTGATGAAAGCCTTTAAAAAAGTTATAATTGGTTCCACAAACAGAAGCGGTTATTTTGGATCATACAAGTCTATATGACCTAAACAGCATCATAAGAAGGCAATGAATCATTAAGAGACTAGAAAGAAATGATTCAAGACTTTTTCTTCGACTTTTTCTGAACGAACATAGAGTAAATACTTGGAAGAACAAATTTTCCTAAACATCGAATGCAAGTCAACTTTTATGACTCCCATCAGTTATCACAGGAAATTGTGGCTGTTTGCCGTTGAACATAAGTTTTGTTTCCGCTATGGCTTTCACAATGGACCTAATATCCTCTAACATAAGCTGCAAATTGCGAGCAATGCATATAATAGTGGCAACATACTATTATTTCTGGAGGGATGGAATGCATGCAAACAAGGTAAAGTTTCTGACTGTGGTCAACGTGGCAACCACCAGGACGATCCTTGTCTTGCTGTATTCAAGTTGACACGCAGCATCCTCGTGGCGCCTCCTGGATGACAGTCTAGCACCCGCTAGATGTTAACTAATGCGTGCAGCGAAGTCCAATCCCCTGAACGTTAAATTTGGGTTGTGCGTAGGGCTTGGAATCGACCACGTTCCTAATGGTCCCTAATATTCAGTCTTCTTGTGTATTTGTAATTCGTCATCATGCATTAAATGATATCGAAATGAATTATGATTTAAACAGAAAGAAGAAATTTGAACTTCAAAACAAAACTTTTTTAAAAAAATTAACTTTTTTGTTGTTTTTTTTTTTGTTTTTTTTTAACTCATTTAACGTTGATACTTACAGACTGTGATTTATAATACACACGTTTAATGGGTTTATTTTGTCAAAAATAGGCATTAATTAATGGCGAAAGAAAATAAAGTGAAATTTTTTTGGATTTGTTTTAGAAAAGTTTGTGTTAAAAATTATTGTGTTATTCATTTTTAGTTTCATACACAAATTACAAAAACACCAATTAACATTGAAAACCGAAAATAAAATAATAATGTTAAGTGAATAACAACTAACTTCGAAATTTAAAATAAAAAATTTAAATTTTTTCGAGTGAGGGGAGCAAAAAGGCATAACAACTTAAGCTTCATATTACATTTATTATATTGGAAAATTGAAACACTTCTTGCCATTATGACTTTTAACCCCCCCTCCGAATGATTGTCACAATTAAAAACTTTTAATATTTCTTATGCAATACTTACAATTTCAGCTAAAGCAGAAATAACTTTTCCCAATGTTGTTAGGGATTTATTAATGTTAGCACCCTCCTTCAAGCGTGTACCCTTGGCACCAGTCGAATCGGCTCGTTCCGATCCGGCCAAATCAACTAAACTGATTTTCGAAACTTTTTCGGTTATCAAATCGGTCATGGTATCGTGACGACGTTGCGTAAAAAATATTGTAAATACAGCATGTGAACGTGAACTGGTCTCATTCATGTTGGTAGCCGCCACTGTACGGGCCTTATTACCCTCATCGATAAGATCGTGTATATCCTCATAGCTAGTAACTGCCAACTTGGATAAATCCTCTACATAGGGACCCAACAATGGATGTTCTCGTACACGTAAATTGCCCTTATTTTTGGGATTCAATAAATCTCGTACACGTTCACAGTAAATTTCCATGTAGGAAACTTCCACCTAAAAAAGGAGAAAATTTAAAACAAAATTTAAAAATTTTGTGAAATGCTACACATAGTACGGCGAAAAAGTTCAGTGTTTTCATTTAGAAGACTTCGTATACAAATAATTATTATTAAAGTTCGTTAGTGGCATTCCCATTTTTGAAGGCATGGATTGCATACTAAAGTTGAATGTGTATCGCTAGTTCCTACAAGAGGTTATGGTCAATCACTCTTGAAACCATTCCCTTACAGTTGGCTACTTGCTTCCAGTTAAAAGTGTTATGATTGCTTAATTTTATAATTTTCAAAATCACTTCACCCCAAAACGCATCCGTCACCAATACTCTGGTATGCTTTTCATTCACACTATTTTCCTGCATGATTATGTCAGTTGCCGTATGGGACTTTTTAATAACAAAGGCGTTCTCTGTCTGACATTTATTTTCCTGATAACAGACCCGGCAATGTTGCTGTCTTCATTCACTAATGGTCGACTTTACAAGTGTCCATACTAAACATACGCAGCCGTCAAACACAATAAATCAAAAAATTTTATGGTGTTAGGTTCGGTTAGGTTAGTGGGTAGCTTGCCGTTCACAGGCGATTTCACTCGGTGACCCAAATGGCCCATGTCATGATCCGACCAGTGTTTAGGGAATAACTACGGTCAGGACTTTTGTCTTCTTACCATAAACAGGGTTCAAAGACTAACTAGTCTTACTATTATGGCAGAGAGATAGAATCCATCCCGTAAACTGCTCTGAATACCAGGCTTTACTTTACAACTTTAGATGTCTACGACAGAATCGTTTCAGCCAAGTCAGCTGTGAGTCATGGGTTGATTCACGTTTGTGCATGTTTATATTAGTAGGGCTGAATGCGGCGAATGTAGCAAAGTCCACGGTTTATTTCTTACGGTCTTCGCCAAACTATTCTATGGATTTATACCTGTTTGTTGGTCTTAATTGAAGTGCTTGTTCTGTTATTAACCAATGGATGAACGTAACGATGAGCTGCCAACTTCTACGTTGTCTTTCATACAAATATCAACTCCATAAAATTGACAAGCTTGGTCTGCCCCATCAGGATTATTGCAGAAGTTGCTATGATGTGGAGGAAAAGGAATCGATGCAACACCTTTTATGTGAGTGCCCCGCACTTCACAATAGACGTCATCGGTTTATGGGTGAGAGAACATTTGAAGATCTGGAGAAAGTGGCGAACGTACCACTAAGGAAACTGGCCGGTTTCATCCGGAACTCGCAATGGTTCAAACGCACCACTAACGGAGCATGACAAGGGGGCTTTCCTCCCATTGGGTAAGATAATAGGGCATATGGGACACCGTGTGAACTTGTCGCTAACCTAACCTAACCTAAAATAGTTCCTGGACAACAACGGCATTAGAATGTGTGCCATTATGTTTAGTTAAAAACATATTTTCCACGAATATCATATTTCTAGGCTATCAAGATCCGTAAAATAAACTTGGGTCGTAGATGGTATATTATATTTAATGCGTTTACGTTGGTCTGTGCCTTTTTAGGATTTCCCCTGAGGCTTTAGAACTTGTGAAACAAATGGTTAAGATTTTATTTTACTCGGTATATAGAATAGGGGAACTTCATTCTAAAAAGCTAATGTATTTTATTTAGGACTTGTAATGTTATTGGAACAAGTCTAATGCTTATCTAAGGAGATAAGCAAAGGAAGCTAACTAGAATAGTAGATTGGCTAGGAAAAATTTAATAAACTTCTGTGACTTTAAAAATAAATATTGAAATGATGAAATGAAACTTACAGAATATTTTAATTCCTCCGATTCTGTGGAACGTATACGATTGAATAAATCTTTACAAATCATGGGTATAATACCCTCTTGATTTTGCTCTGGTTTACCCATCATGGTATAGGATTTACCAGCACCAGTTTGGCCATATGCAAATATGCAAACATTATAGCCATCAAAGGAATGTTGTAGCATCTCTTCGCCAATATCTTTATAAACCATGGCCTGTGTTGAAAAGTCCGAATCCTTGGGCTAAAGTGAAAAAAAAAAAACAATTTTAGTGTTAGTGATGGAAAATATATGGAAATGAAAAAGCAAAAATTAAACTTACATTGTGTGACCAATAAGAATAATCAAAATTGAAACGTTTAATAGCCTCACTGGAATTGGGTGGTACTTTGGGATTTGTAATGGCTGGAACACATACATTAAATAGAATAATTTCTTGTTAAAAGTTGATATAAAAATTATGAAATGATTACACTTACCGGTGGTGGTGCCATCGAACATTTCGATAATACATTTCGATTCTCGACTGATTTCCCTTGAGTTAAAGGGTCGCACTCGAACCGCCACTTTAACGGACGACATGTTGGCGGTGAGTGGGCCAAATAAATTTGGCCTAAATTACTTGTAAGAAATATAAACCTAAAATGAGAAAAAAAAAACAAGAAAAATTAAAATTAAAAAATTTTTAATGAAAAATAAAAACAAAAAAGATTGAGAAAGACAATTTTTTTATTTTTTTTTTAATTTTCCATTCTCTATACCATATCAGTACCCTTTATTTAAGACAAAAAAATTAGTCTCCTTATAACACAATTGTTGCAAGCAAATTAAAAGGACGAAGAAAGAAAACTAAATCACAACAACATTTTTATTACACAAGGAGCATAAGATCCACTTATTGTGGATGTATTTATTATTTCGATTGCGCATATACAGTCCACTTTTGAAATCCAATACGAACAATAAAGAAGCAAGAAACAAAAACAATAACAACAATTTGATAATAAAAAAAAATTTTTTTTTCTTGCATGAGTCATAGTATTTAAAAAGGCTACCCTCACCTCAAACCACTTCAAAGGTAAGAGAGAGAAGAGAAAAGCTCTTTAGTTTGGAAACATTTTTAAACAAAGAAAATTTTTTACAATAAAATGACTTCTAAAGCGAAAAAGTTTTCCTTTTTTATGAACAAATAATAAAATTGTAAATAGATTTTCATATTTAAAATAGCAGAATTGAATTGTTAAGAATAGGGTTTGTTTAGGTGGGGCGTTTCTACTTAAACCCTATAACTTTGAATGTTTTTAAAAGCACTAGAATTACGGATTTCGAAAATATATACCAACCATAACAACAACAAATTTCTGTCAGAATTAAATAAAATATTTTCATGAGACAGTTATAAATCCCTTTGCGAATCCCTAAGAGAAAACTTTGTTTGCCACAGTTAGGATATTCCATTCTGGTTGAATATACACCGATTTGTTCGATATCGATTGAAGTCGCCGTAGTCGATTAGGTGTTGTGTTGTACTTACTTACTTACTTAACCGTTTGACTGGTACGCGGCGCAAAAGCGCTGCGTTCATTTCTTACGAAAATCGCGCAGTTTTCGAACGTTCTCACCAGAATCGCTTAGCAGTCAAACGGTTAATTGGCCATTAACAACCCGATTATCGGATTTTGGCCTGATTTAGCACATCAATTAGGAAAAGAATATTTTAATAAAAAATTATACTTCATTGGAAGTCGCCGTAGTCTACTATGTAGTTGTTGGCTTATTTGTCATGAGGCCTCGATTCAAACCCCAGGTCAGACATCTCCAACAAAACGAAACATACGAAAAAAATATTTCTTAGCCAACTTCCTCTCAGCAGATTTCTGGCAGGAACTTGTGATAGCAAAATAAAATTGCCATGAGAAAGTTTTTCAAAAATCTGTCGTTCGGAGTCGACTTTAAACTGTAGCTCCCGCCGCCACTCATGTACGAAATTAACACACATAACATAAGAGAAGCTAGATCGTAATCCTGACTGAAGGAAACGAATATGAAATTAATATTTCTTCAGCCACTTCTTCTCAGCAAATTCCTAGGAAAAACTCTGAGAATAAATAAAATTGCCGTGAAAAGTTTCTCAAAAAATCTGTCGTTCGGAATCGAGTTTAAACTATAGGTCCCGCCACTCATGTATAAAAATAAGTGGTGTGAGAAACTACGTTGTAATCCTGACTAATGGGTTGTAATGACCAATTACATATTTTTCCCTAGCCACACGGCACGCGATATCACGGACACATTGAGAAACGAGTTCGTTGAGAACTTAACCTCACAATTTGACTTCACTGGAGTACTTTTTTGTGATGATACGTGAAGACACATAGACAAACCAGCTGCAAATCTAGCCATAAGCCGTAAAAACTATGCCAAAATTGTGGCTCATGGAGGGACCACAGAGCGTAACCGTTTGGCAACATTTACATGAAATAATCTTTAAAAGTATATAATCGCGGTAGTCTAGTAGGTACAGTGTTGGCTTATTAGACGTGAGGTCATGGTTCAAACTCCAAGTCAGACGCCTTCTTTGGTGACTACCGCTCAGCAGATTCCTGGCAAAAACTCTGATTAAATACAATTGCCATGAAAAGCTTTTCAAAAAAAATCTGTCGTTCGGAGTTGACTTTAAACTATAGGCTCCGCCTTTGGAAAATTTCGAAAATCCAATGAAATCTAATCGCATGAAGTGTCATCCTTAATCTCTAGCAACAACAATAGCCAACATAGTGAGTAGAAATAAATGTTTTTAATGTTATTTGAGATGAGAAATACTCATCAAGTAAAATTATTTGTTTACCTTTAACTTTTTCGCTGTTTGCAATAAAAATCCAAAGGATTAATCCTTATTTTTTATATCAGAGTCATTTGTCTATGTTCCTTTTTTAATTTTATTTTATTCAAAATTTATTTTCTGTATAAGAACTTTATTTTTTATGCCCGCAATAATTTTAAATCTTTATTTGGTTTCTATTTAACAACAGTAATCAATTATTATTCCACAATTTATTTATATTTTTATTATATTTTATTAAACTAAACGTAGATTTATGAATTTTATATTTATGATTAATAAAAATTTAAAAAACCATGCATAATTAAGAGAATAATAAATAAAAAACAGTGTAAATAATACAAGGCGGAGCAAAAGTAATGCCGTAATGGTAATTGACTGTGTTCGAATAGCGAAAATAAATAATTTTCAAAAATTTTTAAAAGAAAGAAGATTGGCTCAGTGATAATCGGTGATTCGTACAGCCTGTTTAAATCTCCATTTTATACATTCAAACAAACATACATAATTGGTCATTACAACCTTTCAGTCAGGATTATAAATATGTGTGAAGATAAATTCGAATTTAAAAACCAAAGACTCAAACCCAAACTTTTAGCAGCGCCACTTCTTGCCTCTAATAGGATAAACTTTGCTATTAACAGAGAACTGTTAACAGTGGCAATAGTAGATTAGTCTTCTACTTTGCAATTATTGCAGACTATTGACATAAAATATGATTTTCATTATGATCATTATTGTTTGTGAACAAAAGTGTTGAAATCTAAAGGATGAGGACCTAAATTTTCTCAACTCTCAAAATTATTCCAGCTATCCCACTACCACACTTCGAAAGAGGACCCTCTGCACTGCCACTTGCATATATATTTCTTATATGTTCCAAAATTGCCACTGTTCTTCTAGAGAATTTTCCAGCAAAAAATTGATATTTTCAAAGCCAATTTTCTCAATACCATATTACTTTATATTTGACTATGTTGCTGATTATATTAAAAGGCTTTGGAACCTTCGTTTGCATATAGTATGGTAATCATAGACCTAGAGTATTTCCCCAAAATTAGTTCCTAAACAAGTGGGCTTGTTGTATACTGTGATGTATACTGTTAAATAGCTAACAGTGCTCTGTTAAGGGCAAATTTGGTTCTGTTAACAGGAAATTTTGCTCTGTTAACGCCAAATGTGGCGCTACTAAAATTTATGGATTGCGTTTTGGATATTCAAATTCGAATTTATCTTCACACATATGGATTACAATCTAGCCTCTGACACCACTTATGTTGAGTGTGTTAATTTTATTCATATTACACCTATAGGGCCTGACCTTCTGAATTTTGTGCCACGAGTCAAAAGAGCTCTTGTTCCTGCCCTCGCCAGAAAAACCTGAATAAACTGTAATTGGTACCATGTGAACAATGTTTGAAGTGGCCGTAGTCTAGTAGGTAGTGTGTTGGCTTATTAGACGGAAAGCCACGGTTCAAACCCCAGATCAGGCATCTCCAACTAAACGAAATATGACGAAATATTCATAGGCGACTTCCTCTCAGCAGATTTCTGGCAAAAACTCTGTGAGAAAATAAAAATCGCCATGAAAAGTTTCTAAAAAAATCTGTCGTTCGGTATCGATTTTAAACTGTAGGTCCCGCCACTCACGCATAAAATTAATACACACAACGTAAGTGGTGTGAGAAGCTATGTCGTAAGGACCGTAAAGACCAATATGTATGTATGTATGTATCTAACATATCCACTGTGCAAGAAATTGAAAAAGTTATGAAAAATTTGAAGTAACAATAAGAGTTTCAGATGCGGTCTGACCTACACATCATGGCAATGCACGCCTATAGTTGAAGAAAGTGCAGCTGATAATCCGCAATTGGGTTTATTTTAGACTCATTATGGAACGTTTTGTGTTTGGGGTTATACTTCCATCGACTCACAACGCTGGCGGCATTATAGGTTCTTATTTCTTTCGTTTAACTAAGTTTTTGCCTCAAATTTTTAATCGCTTTCACACATTCGCTTTAAACAAGGCGATGTAACTTGCCATACAACGAGCCTAACAATCGATTTATTGCAAAATCGATTTGGCAACAAACCGATTCCAGAAGTTACCCTATTCACTGGCCTGCTTGTTCTTGCGATTAATTTTAATTTTTTAAATTTTCTCACACGATATCTACTGATTGAGGATATGAATTTCCAACACTTTAAACATTTTTTGGTTGCTTTACGTATTCTTAAGTTTAAGAGAAACTAAAAATAATTGAATATTTTTCCTTTCGGATAAAAATAAATCACAAAATCACACATTAATTTGAATGAATCGTTACAACAATAATTTCCAATAATGACAACTCCCCAAGCGCTATCATTATGACAAAAAAAAGAAGAAGTCAATAAAAGAAATCAAAACCAAGATGGAAAAGTACTTTCGGAACATATGATTTAATTTGATTACATTCGATTGACGTTATTTATAGAGAGAGAGAGAGAACGAAAGAGAGAGAGAGTGAGAGAAAGAATAAAAATAATAATAGAAAATTATAAGATTAACCATCTCTGTTATTATATTATGTTCGTATCCTTTTTTCCCTTTTTATTTTTCGTTTTTATTTTTCCTTTTAGCTGACGTATTATTGTTGTTACGTTTGAAAAGTGTTTTGAGGGATACTTAATGAATGGATGCCATATTGTACGACCAAAGAATTCACCATCATACCTATATACGCCATGCCACTGCGTATTATCCTTTGTTTCCATTATCTTGACCTTTATTAATAAATTTTCATGTTATCTCTCTGATATACGAAACATAACAACAATGTTTTACACACAATTTTACTCTCTTTTTCTCGAGAGTCGTCGTTTACGAGCAACGAGTAAATGTCTACATGCTTGTTAGAAGAAGAAAAACAGTACACCTAATTGGAGAAATTTTAAAACTAACAAGTCTACACACATAATGACAGTCAGAAAAAAGGACTTTTTATAAATTATTGAACTAAACAATACTCCTACACATAAATTTTATGGGATACAAAAGAATTGTGAAGGAAAAATTAAGAACAAAAAATTTTTTTATAAAATATGAAGCATATTTGAAGGGATTTAAACAGGGTTTTTTCTTTTTAATTAAAAAATTAAGTACATGAATGATTTAGAAAGAAAGTGATATTGAGAAATGCATGGGATACAAACGAATTGAAAAGGAAAAATCAAGAACAAAGAAAATTCTTATAAAATATGCAACATATTTGAAAGGATTTAAACGGGATTTTTTTTTTCTTTCTTTTTCTAGAAAGAAAGTAATATTGAGTAATGCATATTTAGAAAAATCTGTAGTGTATTTTAAGGAATTTGCCAGGATGTTGTCAAAAATTTTGTAAAATTATAAGATTTTTAACCGCATAGGTTTTGAAAACTGAAAAAACACCGAAAAAATATTTAAAAGTTAAGGAAATATTTAATTGGGCCGTAAATGGAGGCATTATATTTGCTTTTTTTTTACTTACATAACATAATTGACCATTACAATCCTTTTGTCAGGACTACGGCCTAGCTTCTCATACCACTCATGTTGTGTGTGGCTTGACCTACAGTTTAAAGTCAACTCCGAACGACAGATTTTTGAGAAACTTTTCGTGGCAATTTTATTTACTCTCAGAGGTTTTGCCAGAAATCTGCTGAGAGGAAGTCGCCGAAGAAATATTTTTTCATATTTCGTTATGATGTCTGACCTGGGGTTTGAACCGCGGCCCTTACGTCTAATAAGCCAACACACTACCCACTAGACTAAGGCGACTTCTCTTTTTACTTATTTAAAGCAAATGCACGCAGTTATGCTGTCGCAGTAGGCCTGCAATTTTGTCATCCAGCATTTCAACTGGTATGTTTTTCTCTCTCTTTTTTTTCTCGATTACCCCTCTTAAGAGCAAAGGCAAAGCATTTTTAACTTATCCATTTGGCTGCTATTATTTTTGTATCTTCTCATGTAAAAATACGCCTTCCTTTTCGTGTACCTAATAATATTTTTGTTGATTTTTTGTTTGTTTGTTGATCTGCTGTAGCAGATACTGGTATAATAAGGCTGACTATCCTAGTCTTAGTCGTTGCCTAAGATCAATGTCTTCCGAGTACTTGCGCTATAGTGGTGGGGAACCTAGCTAATCCTTGATTCCTAATACCTCCAAGGTTCGTAACAATTGCCATCTTGTATATAGCGAAGTCGCCGTAATGTACTAGACGTAAGACCCCGATTCAAATCCCAGGTCTCAGACATCTCCAACAGAACGAAATATGAAAAAAATATTTCCTCGGCGACTTCCTCTCTGCAGGTTTCTCTGCAGGTGAGAGTAACTAAAATTGCCGTGAAAAGTTTCGTAAAAATCTGTCGTTCGGAACCCACTTTAAACCGTAGGTCCCAGCACTTATGCATAACATTTACACACACAACACAAATGGAGTGAGAAGCTATTTCTAATCCTGACTGAAGGGCTGTAATTACCAATTAAGAAGAAGAAGATTTATTTATTAATTAGAATACACTTGGAAATTATATTTAATTATTTGCAAGCCAAGTAACTTCGCCGTTCTGCATGGTGTAGCGTAAAACACTAAAGACTCTGGTAGGAATCGAACCCATTACGCTCACACTAATGGTCTAACACACTAAGCACTACCAGGATACCTTGAATTAAAATCAAAAAACCAAAATTTTTACTTTTTTAAAATTCCATTTGCTTTTATTCGATTGAAAATACAAAACAGGTATAGTAGTTAGAGTAGTTCTCTAAACATATGCCATTTTTTCATTTCTTTTATTTTATATGCGGGTACGAAAGCAAATTGCAAATGCAAGGTTTTAGTTTTGAAATCCCTGAATTTCTTTCTATGTATGGGGATATGTATTATGGTAATAAAAATAATAACAATTTAAATTAATTAATCGTTTATAATGTGGCACTTCTTTCTGCCATAAATTTTATGGCATTTTTTATTGCTTCATCTTTTATCATTGCATATGCAAATGAGTCACTTCAAAATGAAAGTATTTACCATCAAATCCATCTAAGATAGGAAGTTGTTTAAAGATAATAAAATTAGTGCCACAAAGTGAAGGGGTATTGGGGGACATTTTGAACGGACGTCTAAAGATTTTGAATTCATTGTAGTAACGTGATTTACTCAAACCGTTTCTGTTAGTTTAAAGAGATAGGTGTACGCTAGGGATGCCAAACGGGATTGATTTTTGCAAATCCCTAAATTCGGGATTTAATAAATTTAATAATTGGCATCCTAGCATATGCTGCTTAATCTATATCTTCAGGGGATTATATTTGAGGTTATATACTCAAGAATTGTATCCTTTCACCAAGATGTGCACGTCCTTTCGAAATTGCTGAACGGCGTGTTGTGACATCAGCAAAAGTTCGTTTGAATTCTTACTATCGGCTCGGTAGTAAATATCAGAACTGCCGGCTTTACGTTTACTCTCAAGCACGAAGTATTTATCATCGAAATTCTGCCCATACGTAACGTAATGAAAAATGTGTCGCGAGTCAAGTGTTTACTCTAAGAGTTTTTGTCAGAAATCTGCTGAGAGGAAGTCGCCGAAGAAATATTTTTTTTCATATTTCGTTTTGATGTCTGACCTGGGGTTTGAACCGTGGCCTTACGTCTAATAAGCCAACACACTACCTACTAGACTACGACGACTTTTTCTTAAATGGAAGAAATAATTTAAACAAAACAATGCCATACAGAACGTAATACTAAAAACCTATGAAGAGAAGAGTTTGATGAGCAATTACTACCACTTTTTGAATGAGTCCATTATTGTGGGAATACATCAAGTTTATCGTGTACAATGACAAATCAGCTAGTCATCCTGCCCTAGAAGATAACATAACACCTGACATTGATGAGATTCTAAATAAAATCCTATGAAGTCCGTTACTGTGGGAATACATCAAGTTTATCGTGTACAAGGACAAATCAGCTACAATTCCTGTCTTGGAAGATAACATTTCGTGAGATAACATTGGTGAGATAACAAACGAAGTCCTATAAAGTATGCCAAATTGCCAAATCAGTCCGTTACTGTGGGAATACATGAAGTTTATCGCGTACAACGACAAATCAGCTACAATTTCTACCTTGGAAGATAACATTTCGGATGCCATTGCTAAGATTCCTAACAAAATTTTAGAAAGTATGCCAAAACAGTCCGTTATTATGGGAATACATGAAGTTTATCGCGTACAAGAACAAATCATATACAATTCCTGCCTTGAAAGATGACATTTCGGCTGCCATTGCTGAGATAACTAACGAAATCCTAAAAAGTATGTCAAATTGGAATATGTGAAGTTTAGTGCGTACAAGGACGAATCAGCTACTCATCCTGCCCTGGAGGATACCATTTCGGCTGACATTGATGAGATTCTTAACAAAATCCTATGAAGTATGCCAAATTGAGAAATCAGTGCGATACTGCGGGAAATCAGCCACAATTCCTGCCATGGAAGATAACATTAAAGTTGAAATTGGTAAGACTCCAAATGAAATCCCACTGTAAGCCACAGAGGGACCACGTAACCCAATGCATTTTAAAAGTCTGTAATATAGGCTGCCTTCCAAAATGTATCAGTACAAAGTTTGTATGCAAATTAACCAAACAAAGCATCAACTATAAATCCGATTGCTTTTTGACTGCGTTAAAAATACACATTGACGACGTTTTGAAATAGAATACATTGTATATATTTTGTACAGCGGCATTATGAAACACGATACCTTGTTCAAACACAAAACAACTAACATTTTGGAAAGCAGCCTTACTTTTCAGTTTATTTATCGCCCCAAATAAATATTTCCTCTTCAAAATTTGAAAAAAAAAATCGTTTTTATTATCCCTTAAACAATACTTTTGATTAAAGAGCCCATATGAAATACAAATTAAATTAAAAAAATTAAATTAAAAAAAATTAAATTATTTTGTTGTATTGTGTATTTACATACGAAAAATAATTTATAAATTGTTTAATTATATGACCTTTAATGTATTATAAACAATAATTAAGAAATTAATCAAAAAAGAAATTTTATGTGAATTTAATGGACTTCCTGCTGTGGTCGAATGAAATCAACTTTACCAAGAATAGTAGAAAAAAAAACGGCAATAAAAATATGATTCATACGAAAACCAGAGAAACGAAAGTAATGTTCGTTAAAAGGAAATGTCCTTTGTTTAAAGACAAATAAATAAAGAAAAATTTAATGTTTTTTTATTTTGAAAGTCCCTGAAAAATGAAAATTTTTTAATGAATTTTTGTTTTTTTTTTTTCATTTTGAAAGTCTCTGAATAGCTAGGTTTTGCGTATAAAAATTTTTTGGAAATAAAAAAAAAATAATGAAAACTTTTTTTTACTGAATTTGGTTTTGATTGATTAAATTTTTTAAAACAAAAAAATGTTTGTTTTTACCAATTTTTATTATTTTTTTGAAATTAAATAAATTTTCTTTTGCTTCGGTTTTTGTTAATTTTTTTTTTTTGTTTTTAAAAGGTTTGCAAAAATATTGGTTGTTTTTTATAGATTATAACATTTTGTTGTTGTTGTTGATGTTGTTGCTGTTGTTGTTCTTGTAGTTGTTGTTGTTGATAATTTTGATGTTGTTGTAGAGAAATGAAACCATTTGTTATATTAACAAATTGCAAGTCCTCAAATAATTTGAATAAATTTTTACGTTTTGTTGTTGCACAAATCAGTAATAAAATAATAATTGTTGTTAAAAACAAAGAAAATATTAAAAAATATTTAAAAAAGCACATTACAAGGATGGTAAATTATTATTATTTTTATTAAATATTTTACTTTTTCTTATTTGTTTGATAATTTTCGTATAATAATACAAACACTTTCACATCATGATTACAGTTACACTGGGGGGGACATTTTCTCTTTCTTTATTATACAGAAATAAATAATTTCCAATGAAAAAAAATTTTTCTTCTATTTCTGTCACTTTCAATTTAAAAATATTTTAAAAATTTTCTTTAAAACTTTTAAAAGAAATATTTTTTAAAAATTTATTTCCTTTTTTGCTAAATTTTTTCTGCTTTAAAATCGATTAAAAATGATTTTTTCATTTTATGATTCACTCTATTTTTTCTGTGTATTTCTTTTTTCTTTCCATTATACCTATAAGTAGATATTCTTTCTTATTTTTTCAATAAATTTTTAATTCTTTTATTAAGTTTTTCGTTTAGCTTTTTTCGTTCCGTTAGTTGTATACCCAATAAGGGTAGATTTCGTTTTGAAATCTCTTAAAAGTTACGACAGTAACTTTTGCTGTCATTGAGGATAAAATTTTTACCACACACACACAATATATATTGTGACTATGATAGTGACAGTGACAGCAGCAGCAAACACCCTTTTAAAGCGCAGGCGTACTAAAAAAACTGAAGAATTATTGGAGAGTTGCGTTATCAACGAAGAGCTTATTATACGAATACCGAGGCAATAGGAAAGTAATAAAACTAATAGAACATATCAGAACATACTTTAGCTTTTCATAAACACCCCCCCCCCTCCTCCATCACTTGGGGAAAATTTCTCAAACTAGTTTGGAAACTAAATCACATTCAAAAAGAGAACTATTGGAAATAATTCAAGTATGGCAATGCTGTTAAACACAATTGCTGACCTCAAAAGAATGATTTGATATAAAAATTACTCCAATAAGAAAGCGAATTGCTTTCAATTTTCTTACAACATTTTTTATTTACCACCCAGTTTTTTAACACTTTTACAGTTTACTTGAGTAATAACCCCAGAGTTAACTGATCAAATGATTCCTTTAGAATTTAGCTGTAAACCTGCGTGAAAGTTTAACAAACAAAGCTCTGTTACATACATATTGTTACAAAAATAAAAAATCAAGATACTGGTGTTTTTCATTTACATTAAAATTATAAACAAAAGCTACAAAAACAAAAAAAAAACAGTAAACAAGCCTTTTTCCAAATTATCGTACAGCTTAATATAACAACAAACACCAGCATAAAAAATGGTAAACAAGTAAACAAAAATACAACAAAAAACACTAGCATAAAAATGGTAAACAAGTAAACAAAAATACAACAACAAACGCTACAAGCATAAATGTAAACAACGATGTTTACATTTATAGAGATTTCGGGAAGGCAAAGCCATGAACATTCGCCTTCGAGAACATTCATCAGACTGTTTACGTTGCCATATAAAAGGCAAGGTAAAGCAGGCGACTGAGTTAGTGAAATTCAGTCAGTCTTGCGTGAAGACACGGTGCGTTTGAAGAGAGTAATCGTGATTTGAAGATCTCCGTTACAAAGATCTGACGAATAATTCTCTAGTGATTGTTATTGTTTATGCAAAGGGTATAAACAGAGGAATAACAAAGAAAAACAATTGTCGTTGTTTACATCAAGTTGTGAACAATGGCACACAGAATTGAGCGAATGATAAAGAATTTTAATTAAAACTAAACACAAATTTATTTTTATTTTATTTGCAATCTACGAGCTCATATTTTAAACGTTTTTAAGATATAAAAACGTAATAATACATACCTACGTACATAAATGGGCATTACAACCTTTCAGTCAACATTTTGACCCAGCTTTTCATATCACTTATGTTGTGTGTGTTAATTTTACACATGAGTGGTGAGACCTACAGTTTAAAGTCGATTCCGAACCACAGAATTTTGAGAAACATTTTCATGGCAATTTTGTATTTACTCTCACAGAGTTTTTGCCAGAAATCTGCTGAGAGGCAATCGCCGAAGTAATATTTTTTTATATTCGAATTGTTGAAGATGTCTGTCCTGGGGTTTGAACCGACAACTTCAATAACGCTAGCCCTGTTAGACTATCAAGAAAGTGTGACCCGCATAAGAAACGTCTGTATAATATTAGAGGCGTACATGGTGTATGGAGATTTTCGATCGCTGAAGCCATTCGTTGGTAAGCAAAGTCTCTCCGTAAGCCTAATTTTATTACACAATGTGGCATGCGAACAGGTACAGCTGCAGGTATAGAGCTGCGATCAATTTTAACTATCTCTTAAATTTAGCACATATGAGTCTTCGTTTTAGGTTAAGTGGCGGTCCCATTTAGGCCACAGTTTAGCACCATTGCGATACTACAATTAATAACCAACCCAGTAATCAAACATTCGTAAATATAGTTAAAACTCATGCATAAAATTAACACACAAAACATACGTAGTGTGAGAAGCTAGGTTGTAATCCTGAATGAAGGATTGTAAAGACCAATTATGTATGCATGTATGTATCTAACCAACATACTGGGCAAGAAATTGAAAAAATTATGAAAAAATTCGAAATAACATTAACAATAATAATAAGAGTTTCAGATGCGGTCTGGGCCGTACATCATAATCCGCGATTGAGTCTATTTCAGACTCATTATCGTAGATTTTGTGTTTGACGTCATACTTCCATTCACTCACAAAGCTTTAGAAATTGCTGATTAGGAGCTAGAGAACTAGGTTTTTAATGCTGAATCTTCTTTAGCGATAAAGCTTATTTCTCATTCGCTTACGGAACTCGGAGAACCCAAAAGCGACTAAGGTTATTGTCTGAACGTGTCTGACAAGAAAGCTTCGAAAGCATCAATATCAATTCGTAGCCAAACTAGTATTAGCCAAGTTCTCGTCGAGACTGAAATGTGCGAAATACTGGTCCAATACTACTTAAATTTCCAGAACCTAAAATAAAAGTCTCATAGAAATCAAAGCACACACTACCTACTAGACTACGGCGATTTCAATCAAAGCTTTATGTGTTTTATTTAAATTTAATTTTGAAACCGAAAGTTGAACCATCCAAGGCATTATAATTATTATTATAATACTTTTAAGGAGCATAGCACTGTTGCGAAGCATCTTCCATCTTTGTTGCTTTTCTAGTTAAGCAGGAATTGATCAACTGCAGTCGATTCTATGGTGTTCTTTGCCTAGAAAATAACGTCCCCTATAAAAATGGGTTGTTTTGTGTGGAGTTGTTAGGAACTTCAATCAATGAAATGATCCTTTTGACCAAGGGGTAGCGCTACCTGACAGTCCTAAAATGTTCATTGTTGATGTTATTCTCTCTAGAGTGTCAAGGTTAGAAAGCTATTCTTGACATTGTTACTATTTGTTTCCAATTCCAAAGCTCATACGTTTCAAATGTTAAAACTCTGCGGCATAGCGTACTAATTAAAATCCTTCAAATTCTTCTTTTAACTGAAAACTAATTGTCAACTTCCTTTCTTTACTTTAACCACAAAAGTAAAGGGTACTCTTTGTTAACAATACACTTGTCTGACAAAAAAAAGCCGCAAAGGAACACTTAAAAGTGTTTTATCATGTTTGAAAACGATTCCCCAAAAATCGAAGAGTTTTGTGGTAGTTTTGGTGCCAGAAATAATATACAGTTTCAACGGTAATAAATTATTAACGGAATTTAAACCGCAAAACATGTGCGACATTAAATGTTGCCAATAATTCTAGACAAGACTCATTAAATGACAAATTGAATGCAATTGTTGGATATTTTATGTGGCTTTTTTTTTTTGTTAATATTTAATGATTGAACACAGTGAATAGAAATTACATACAGGGCCAGGCCCTACACCATTACTACATTTGCTTTGTGATTTACTCTACAGAGGAAGGAAGTAATTGTGATTGTGAAATTTTTAATTTATTTCAATGAATTTTACAAAAAAAAAATGTTGCCAGACTTTAAAACCCATTAAAAAATGTCTATATATTGTTTGCCTTTTTTAAAATAATTTAATCACAAGAAATATCGCATGAATAATTTAATCTTTCAGCATGTATGTATGTATTTCATTTAGTGACAATTTCAATTTTAATTTTAAACTGAATTTAAAATTTGAAATCCATTTATCCAAATAAATAGAGACAGAAAATTGAAATTTAATGAACCTTAAATAAATTCCAATGAACGTCAACGTCATCGTCATTGTCAACATCATCATCGTCAATTGTTGGAATAACAACAAAATTTTATTTTATTTTAAACAGCATTTATAAAGCCATACTAAAGGGTGTATCTATTAAAAGTATATTTCATCGGATTTTCAAACATTCTCTTGGAAATTGTTTTCCAAAACAAAAGATTACTCAAACAATACTTCTTTTCTGATGTTTGTAAAGTTAGTTTTTTAAATATATTATCCTAGACACAAATCATGTTAATTAACAGGTTTCCTTTAGGTTACTAGCACAGCTGTGTTATGTTAGCAACAGAGTTCTATGGAATTTATTTTTCATAAAGATCGTACTATACACACATAATTGGTCATTACAACCCTTTAGTCAGAATTACGACCTAGCTTCTTACACCACTTATGTTACGCGTGTTAATTTTATATATGAATGGCGGGATCTGTAGTTTAAAGTCGACTCCGAACGACAGATTTTTGAGAAACTTTTCATGGGAATTGTATTTACTCTCAGAGTTTTTGCCAGAAATCTGCTGAGAGAAAGTCGTCGAAGAAATACTTTTTGTATTTTGATTTGATGTCTGGCCTGTGGCTCGAAATCTGGCTTTACGTCTAATAAGCCAACACACTACCTAATAGACTACGGCGACTTTGTGATACTCCTGAAATCATTTCGGAAATAGAAAAAATTAGGCAAAGAAATTTGGTAAAATAGGTCTTGTCACGCAGATTATTTCCGGGGCCTTGAGGATTCTGCAAAAGTTCCTTACGCATCTTCGGAAGTGTTAGTTAGTACTGTTACAAATATGGACTCTGTTGGTCTTAGTTTAAGGTGTAACACAATAGTGAGGTCGTCCAAGTGAATTCATCTATGCTTATCTCAAATTATCTCAAATTACTCAATTTAAAAAATAAGAAACTGGAAATGGAATTTGTAACAATAAAAAAGCACTTCTCAGATCAACTATGTCATCCATATCTGGTCCCTAAAAGCGTCTGAATTACTTCCGTTGTCTGACTGTTGTTATAGTCTTCCATGTGGAAATATGTTCCATAAAAAGTATATGATTTTATCTCGAACCTTTGCGCTTAAGGCTGATCGACATGTCAGGATTCGTATATAACTGGATTTAGCAACTAGAGCGATTAGTTGGAAATAGATTACGGCTATTTTGATAAACGGAATTCACAAATTTTTATGACAAATTAAATAAATTCAAAAGACTTCAAATGTGTTTAAATTCAATAAGCTCAGGATAACATTAATATGGTGGAAATTTTTAATACGGAAGCGAAGAAAGTTAAACATGGCCACGTGTCCCATACTGAATCATAAGAGAACTGTGAAACAGTTTAATTTTATTAAGTAGAACATGGCACTACATGTTAATCTCAATACATTAATACTGTATGATTGGCGTTAGTCGCCGTGAGGCCACGGTTCCAACCCCATGTCAGACATCTCCAACAAAACAAAATACGAACAAATATTTCTTCCGTGACTTTCTCTCAACAGATTTTTGTCAAAAACTCTGAGAATTAAATAAAAGCTATCCCACTACCACGGTTGGAAAGAGGTTCCTCTGGATTACCATTTGCATATAGTCCGTATTGTGTACTATTTCTTATATGTTCCCAAATAGCCACTGATCTTCTAGAGAATTTTCAATCAAAAAATTGATAGTTTCAAAGCCATTTTTCACAATACCATATCACTTTATATGGGACTTTTTTGCTGATTATATTAAGAGGCCTTGGAATCTTCCTTTGCATATAGTATGGTACTCATAGACTTAGTATTTGTCCTAAAATTAGCTTCTAAACAAGTGGGCTTGTTCAGATGGATACTGTTAAACAGCTAAAAGCGCTCTGTTAAGATCCAATTTTGTTCTGTTAAGAGCAAATTTTACTCTATTAACGCCAAATGTGGCGCTGCTAAAATTTATGGATTGCGTCTTGGATTTTTAAACTCGAATTTATCTTCACACACATAGGGTTGTAATGACCAATTTTTTGCTTCTGCTTTCTCTCAAACGTATACCCATGTTATATTGAATAGCCAACCTGCTTAATGTTATGGTTGGTGCTATATTTATCTTGAATTACAACTCTGTAAAGAGAGTTTGATCCTTTCAAAGGGTCAGAATGGCAATAATGGACCTTTAAACCTACAAATTGGAATATAACTGCATTATCTGTATTCCAAACGCTGTAAGACTCTGTACAAAGTCCTTTACAGGCATTGCACACTTTCTAAAACAACACCCTGTATTTATATTTCCATAGAAATTGAAGTGTAACTTGAGGCGATAAAAAAAACTCGATGTCTTTTTTTAAAAGCTTTTTTTTCAAATTTACACACAAACACACAAACTTGCAAAATGTTTAAATAGGGAGTAGGTAGGCAGTTAAGGACTATAAACAAACAAACAAAAAAACTTTATTTTTCTAAGTGTATGAAACACTTGAATAAAAGGACAACGCAAAAAAAAGAAAGCAACATTAACACCTGAAAAAGTGGAAACCAAAGTGGAATATGATGATGAACAAATAGTAGAAGAAAAGGGTATGGGAATAACAACTACACACTTACACAAACCCTAAGTAATTTACACATGTACGCCACCAAGAACTCCTTTTTTTATATCAATATATAATAACCCCCCTCCACCTTACTTCTTGGCTCCAATTTCCCCTTTTTAGCTCATAATGTTATAGAAATGTTTGTATGAGTCATAGTTTTCAAAAGTAAAACAGCAAAAATCAACAACAGTAAACAACGATGATGATGACAACAACACAGCAGAAATGAAGCAAAAAAATATATTTTTTTTCTTCTTTCTTTCATGCTGTAAAAACAGTGGAGGTTGAATTCGTTGGTATACCGAGTATTGAAGGTTGGTTAGTTGATTGCATAGTGAGAGAAAGAGAGCAAGAGAAAGAGAGAGTACCATATTATTGAAGGGAATATTATACTGTTAGTTACTGTTGGTTTATGTACGTTTTTGTTTTTGCTTTTACTCCTGTGGTGGTACATGAAATTAAAATTTAAATGTTCATTTCATTTAGAATTTTATGATGAAAACACTTAACAATGGAAGGAATAGCAACAGTAACGACAACAGCAGCAGGAACAAAAAAGCACTCAAAACAAAGGACGTGAACAAAATTACCATAACTTAGATGCTGTTAGCAGTTAATAGGTAGGGGGTAGGGTTACTAGGGGGGCGCAAGAATGTTGATTTAAATTTAACACCAGTTATGTCTAGTTTAAAAAGAAAATGACATGTTTCAAGACTCAGTCTGTAATTTAGTTTTGTAAATGCATTACAGTTTTTGAAATATTAAAAATGAATGGAACACAACGGAAGCTACATATGTTTCAAGAGAAGGACCATTCTATGGTTTACAGATTGGGTCAAAGACAACTTGTGTAGTATTTAAAAGCCATGGGGAAACTCGGTGATACCTTTCAATCGAAAGTTTACACGATCGAAAGCTGTACTCAGTTCATCTTTGACAGGAACGGGCGGTTGATTCGAGATTAGGATCACCTCCTCTGAGCAGACTGAATAAACTAGACAGGGATCCCAAGTCAAGTTACGGGAGCGTTCATAGAGCATTGGAAAAAGATGTCTATTAAGCGCCGTAGTCTAGTAGATAGTGTTTTGGCTTATTAGATGTGAGGCCACGGTTCAAAACCCAGTTTAGACATCTTCATCAAAACGTAATATGAAAAAATATATCCTCGTCGACTGCCTCTCAGCAGATTTCTGGCAAAAACTCTGAGAGAAAATAAAACTGAAGTGAAAAAGTTTCTCAAAAATTTGTCGTTCAGAATCGACTTAAATCTGTAGGTCCCGGCATTCATGTATAAAATTAACACACTCACAGCAAAAATAGTATCAGAAGCTAGGTCGTAATCCTGACTGAAAAGTTGTAATACCCAATTATGTATGTATGTATGTATTCAAACACTACACCTTAGGATATACAGCCAAGTGAAATACTTGGATGTTATCCTGGAAAGAAAACTGAAATGAAGACAGTATCTGGAAAAAGGTGCTGGTCTATACATGGGAGACCCTTAAGTTCTAATGACACCCTGGCTCTACAGGAGCGTAATTAAACCTATTCTAACTCATGCTTTAGTTGTGTGCTGGGCATCGATGGAGAGCAAATGGTCCATCAGAATAATTTAAAGGGTTCAACGAATGTGTTGTTTAGGTCAGACATCAAAACGAAATATGAAAAAATATTTCTTCGGCGACTTCCTCTCAGCAGATTTCTGACAAAAACTCTCTGAGAGTAAATAAAATTGTCATGAAAAGTTTCTCAAAAATCTGTCGTTCGGAGTCGAGATTAAGCTGTAGGTCCCACCACTCATGTATAAAACTAACACACACAACATGAGTGGTGTAAGAAGCTAGGCCGTAATCCTGACTGAAGGGTTGTAATGGCCAATTATGTATTAAGTATGTAGTGCGATGCGAACATCTTCCACAATTGCATTGGAAACAATATTCTTCATCCAGCCAATAGCGAGATACGTGTTCGATATAAGGCAGCCCTTACGTCGTGTCATCTCAGGCTTTGGGGGGATGGATTAAGCAAAGCCACAAATCGTATCATCAGGGTATAGTTGGGACACTAGACGGTCCCTCGCTTCACGCGCAGTTATCCAATAGCATGTCCAACATATACAGTGGTGGCCACGAATTTAAGACACGACATATGACTGATTTAGTTGTGATAATATTTACAATCCTGTAATATCAAATTTGATATTATTTATTCTTCTATGCACCCTGTAATGTTAAGAAAAAGTACCATTATTTTATTTTGTTTCTTTTTACATTTTGTTGCTTTTTGATCATATTATTGTAAAATCGTTTATTTGAAACTGGCCACGAATTTAAGACATTTCAGAAATATCTGGATTATAAGTGATTTTTTGGTGTTTTTTGATGCTAAACGGTGAGCAACGAATGTTTTATTTTATTTTATGTTGGAATACATAGAAATATTTAATTATAAATGGCAAGAGGTACTTGGAATTCCGATGCCGAGCGAAAACTGATCCAACAACTAAAATTTGATGGAAAAATAGTAATGGAGATATTCAAGCTGCTTAAATGTTCTAGATGCAAGATTTACAACGCGCTGTTAAACAGCAACCTAGAGTCCGAAAAACTACACCCTAAAGTAGCTGCTAATAATCCTTTCACGAGCTCAAGTAAAATAAAAAATAAAATTGCATTGGATCTTGGTATTGATATTTCCTCTAGGGCTATGTATAAGACGTCTAAATGATAAAAACTTGCGTGGGTGTATTGCACAACGTAAACCACTTGTGTCAAAAAAAATATCAAATCCCGACTAGCGTTTTAGACAGAACATCTCAATAAACCGATGATATTTTGGAAAAATCTACTTTGGAGTGACGAGTCGAAGTTTTGTCGCTTCGACTTCTTAACCAAATATAGGTTGCAAAATATTATTAATTTTTCTTCCTAATATTACTAAAATCTTAAGAAAAATATCATGGACCTAAATTTTTTTGATAAGATGTAAAAATTATCACAAATATATAAGTAAAATGTCATGTCTTAAATTCGTGGCCACCACTGTATATATCAACCAATTACATCACTTTAATAACTTGTGGGGTCTAATTACTACACTGGCGGCTCTAAACATGGGAAATAGGACGGAATGGGAATAGGCCTCCATATATAGAAGAACCAGCAACCCAACTTTGCCTCCGAACTGCCGAACCATAATTCAGTTTTTCAAACGGGGGTACCCGTGATTAGGGAATGTATGATTTGGGCAGTAATCATCTGGTAATCTTAACATATAGGGAATTATATAACTTCGCGGATAGTCAAATGCCAATAAGGGCATTCATATCCATTAATACGGGATCACAGATCGTCCTGGAGTAACAATTATAGAATAAAAATATAGAATATTCTGGCTAATAGAGCCAGAGTATTACATACAAAAACGCGATGCCTTTCAGTACATTAAAGACCAAGCTGGGAAAGTGGACGTAAACGTCACAACTACTATTGCGGAAAAGTGACACCGCAGGAAGAAATATAAAAAGACTTTCTGGCGATCCCAAGAGAACTTGAGTATTTAAATCTAAAAAGGCGTCCCGAGCACGCTAATGCGGGGTACTCCGCCTTACACGTATAGGCGTGTTGGGGAAAAATGATGAATACAGGGCATGTGATAAAGACAACGAAACGAAGGGCACTTTTTGTGCCCTTGCCCTATGCCATGCTTTTGTAAGAACAAGATCTCAATATTTTAGGGGTAACACTACACCAGACTCATCTCCAAGTAGTGGACTGGAAGAATTTAAAGAAGTTTGTACGAGATGCAGACTTTCCATAGAGGATAAGGTGGTATTCCTAATGGTGAGTGCACAACAAGCCTATATAATGGCTTAGGTTTATGCCAACTGTGGCTGTGGTTACCTACAGTCACAGAAAAAAGTCTACATACACTGTTGTATGTATGTATGTCAAATGTTCTTTATTGCAACTGCCTTAAATAACTCTATAACGCGGTGTAAGTAGACTTTTTTCTATGACTGTATGTCCAGGCTTCAAAGGCCAAAGAATTCTCGAATTTGGAATAATATTTCCTTTGCTTAGTGGTTTAAAATTTGAAAAATGTTCTACACTTTTGAATGCGTGTGAAGATAAATTCGAATTTAAAAACCAAAGACACCAACCCACACTTTTAGCAGTGTCACTTCTTGTCTCCAACAGGGTAAACTTTGCTATGAACGGAACACTGTTACCTGTTTAACAGTGACAATAGTGGATTATTCTACTACTTTGTAATTATTACAGACTATTGACATAAAATATAATTCTGAAAGGATGGCTGGTGGGGATGGAGGACGAAATTATTCCAGCTATCCCACTACCACGGTTCGAAGGAGGACCCTCTGGACTACCATTTGCATATAGTCGGGTTAGTGTACTATTTTTTATATGTTCCAAAATGGCCATTGATCTTCTAGAGAATTTTCATATATTTTTGGCCAAAAATATAAAATCTCGACTCTCAACATTAATCCAGCATCCCCCTACCACGGTTCGAAAGATAACCCTCTGGACTACCATTTGCATATAGTATGTATGTATGGTGTACTATTTCCTTTATATATACCAAAATGTCCACTGAACTTCTAGGGAATTTTCTACAAAAAAATTTATATTTTCCAAGCCAATTTTCACAATACCATATCACTTCATATCAAACTTTTTTGCTGTTTATATTAAGAGGCATTGGAACCTTCCTTTGCATATAGTATGGTACTCATAGACCTAGAGTATTTTCCAATATTAGCTCCTAAACAAGTGGGCTTGTTCAGATGTATACCGTAAAATAGCTAACGGTGCTCTGTTAAGGGCAAATTTTGCAATGTTAAGAGAAAATTTTGCACTGTTAACGCTAAATGTGGCGCTGCTAAAATTCATGGATTGCGTCTTGAATTTTCAAATTCGAATTTATCTTCACACACATCATTTTTGATTTCAAAAGTTTATGTTATTGACCTCTTTTTGGACTGCATGTGAGCTGTATCATATGCTTTAATTATTTTCCTTTTTCTACAACAAGAAGAAACATTGAACTTTTTGTAAATTATGCAGAATAATTCCATTCGAAATTAAACAAAGACAGCACAAACACTAAATTAACTTGAATTAAGGACATCAACAACATCATGTGTGTAGCGCAACCTACTTGTCAAATACATGTCAAATACATGTCAAATACATATTTAAACTAATTTTTGGATAACAAATATTGAACGATGGATCTTCCATCAAAAACAATTTATCTCGTAAATAACCATTAAATTACAATGAATTATGGATGTTCGATGTTTTCCTTTCTTTTTTCTTTTTTTGTCGCAAATATTTGCATAAATTGTAGACGAAAAAGAAAGACATACAGAGTGATACGAGATGGCTGGCATTATTGGCACGAAAAAACGAAAAACAAAATGGAATTTCTTGGAAAATTTAATACATACAAGAGGTATGTATGCATGTAGGTATCTAAGTATGTATGTCGTCTGTGTGTATTTTATTTATAAAATTTTATTTTTTAATGTAAAACATGAAACTTCAATAATAAGTACGAAATTTGCAACATATACACTGTGGCACACAGAGAAAGAGAGAGGGAGAGGGAAGAAGACTTTTGTAAGTGCAAATAATCATTCACCCTTGACCTTTTTCGTTACGAGAACGAGAATCTGTTTCTACAATGTAAACGCATTTTGTGTGTGTATGGGGAAAACAAACTAACAAGAGAAATACAATGACGTTTTCTTTTTTTCTTCTGGAAATAATGGAAAACTTTTGCTTCTGTAGCCTTTAGTTTTAATGGCGTTATACTTTTTCCCATAATGACACGGGCGTAAAAAGGGGGGGGGAAAATGCAAATAATAAGGCACCGAGAGAGAGGACTTGTAATGGTTGTTTCTCATTCATTCATTCATTATTTAGTTGAGTTTCATTATTTCATTTTAAAACCAGTTGCCACATTAATTGTATGCTATAGAATATGATGCATATTCATAAGACAATATGACAGTTTCTTAAGTACATATTAGGGCGGTAAACAGTTTTCAAGTTAAAATATTTCTGCCATTATTACAACTTGCAGTTAACTAAAGGGAGGATTTTAGCGGGCAGATAAATTGTTTTTCATTATTATAAGCGGACAATAAGGTAGAAGTGAGCGTTAAGCTAAAGGGAGAATCATCCTACCCGTAACTTTTAAAGTTCACTTTATGTTTGAATTTGCCATACATATAAGTACATTATTTTCAATATGGCAACTTCAAATATAAACAAAATGAGCAAACACAATAAAAAAAAAGCCCGTCGTTGCCACTGTGTTTAAATGAAACTTGTTTAATTTGAGCAGTGTTATCGAAATTTCTCCGCCACTGCCATATTTTTATTAAAGTTAACTTTATTTTATCATTAGGTTGTAATAACGAAAAAAAGTTAAAGCTGACTTTAAAGTTCACTTTAGCTAAAGTCACTTTTAACTAAACCTTAAAGGGAAGTTGTAATAATGGCCCTTAATGAAGTATACACATGCATACATACATAAATGGTCATTACAACCGTGCAGTCAATATTACGGCCTAACTTCTCTATCCAAAGGTGGCTACAGTTTATAGTCGACTCCTAATACCAGCCTTTTTAAAGCAACTTTTTCATGCAATTTAATTTTATACTCAGAGTTTTTCCAAGAATCTGCTGAGTGGAAGTCGCCAAAGAAATATTTTTTTATTTCAATTTGTTGGAGATGTCTGACCTGGGGTTTAAACCGTGCCGCACGTCTAATAAGCCATCGAACTACCTGCTAGGCTTCGGCGACATCCAATGAAGTATATTTTATTAAAATATTATTTTTCTATTTCTCAAGAAGAGCAGGATATGCGCACATATGCCACTCCTGATGCCCTCCAGAAATTTCATTCAAAAAATGTTTTTTTTTAAGTCAGAATTGTCGAATTCCACGATTAGTTGAGACATACCACTTAGAGAGAGTTTTCAAGTAGACCCCTTGGACTACCATTTGTATATAATGGCATATGTTCCATATTTTTGACAACCCATCACCGATATAATGAGTTGTATGAACTCCTCAACGAAATGGACATTGTGCAGCGCATTAACATCCAGCTGAAAGCAGACATGCCGGTCGGATATAAAAAGATGCACAGTCGAGACGTGTATTTGATTTCGAGATTGCGAAGTCGGCAAAGAGAACGACCTTGTCCACCAAATTGAAGAAGCCCTGTCATCGATTGGTGTGACCAACTGGCGAAGGCGCTTAAGAAGCAGAGATGCCTGGAAGGTTGTACCAAAGGAGGCCAAAATCCGATAATCGGATTGTTAATGGTCAATTAAGTAAGTAAGTAAGTAAGTAAGACTACTGATCCTGGAATGGATTATTAATGGCCAATTATGTAAGTAAACAAGTAAGGCCTGATGGGGCTTTCGTTTGGATGTGGAATGATACTCCTGGACCTTGTATATATCCTATAATTAGATTCAAAATCTATGGACTTTTTTCAGATTGGTTCTGTTACACAGCTAACAGTGGTCTGTTGTTGCTCTGTTAAAGCCAAATTTTGCTCTGTTAATGCAAAAAGTGGCGTTGCTAAAAATATGGGTTTGCGTCTTTGGTTTTTAATTTCGAATTTAACTTCATACACATAATTTCACCACGAATAATATTTTTATTGTAAAAAGCGATCTAAGTCGTGTCTAAGGTTGAAGTCGCTGTAGTCTAGTAGATAATGTGTTGGCATATTAAATGTGAAGCCACGATTCAAATTTTAGAACATGAGAGTAAATATAAATGCCATGAAAAGTTTCTCAAAATTCTGTCGTTCGGAGTCGACTTTAAACTGTACATCCCTCCACTCATTTTTAAAATTAACACACACAACATAAGTGGTGTGAGAAGCTAGGTCGTAACCCTGACTGAAGGGTTGTAATGATCAATTATGTATGTTTTGTATGTTTGTCTAAGGTTACTAAGAGATTTTCATCTCCAAACTAACATTTTTACGGAAAACTTATAAGAATTATTTCACTTAAAACGCTTTATACCGCAGACTAAGTTTGACAGCTTAAAATTTGTCAGGAATCTTTTGAAGGCCAGCGTCAACTAAAAATCTTAAGGATTTAATACTAGAAGCACTATTTGTGCCTTAAAACAGACCGTTAACAAGCTTAAAAAGGCCCTTATGTTCACATCCGTGCCAATGTAATTCATCTTTTCTTATGGATATGGCAATATATCGAAAGCTAAGAAAAGAATTTAAAAACTTTAAAGATTTTTACATTCATTCTCCAACCACTTTTAAAAATTTTACTTAAAATATCACTTTTTTCCCGTAAATATAAATTATTTCTGTTAATTCTCTTTGTAATTATGTTTCTCTTTAATTACTATGATTTCTGAGCATAAAAGTTTTAATTGACTATAAAAATACGTGTAGATATTAGGGCAGTTCATATTTATTTTGGAAAAATTAAATACAGAATGTTGGTGAATGAATTAAAGAAAATATGAAATCCTTTAACTTTATATTTTTGGACGACATTTTTCTTTTCCATTTTCTTAACATGAAGTTTAATTTTCATTGAAAACGTTTCTTTGGAGCTACGGAGATATGAAACCATCGGAAGAACACATATGTATGTACATATTTCTTCATTACAACTCTTCAGTCAGGATTACGACCTAGCTTCTCACACCACTTATATTGTGTGCGTTAATTTTATACATAAGTGGCGGGACCTACAGTTTAAGGTCGACTCCGAACGACAGAATTTTGAGAAACTCTTCGTGGAAATTTTATTTACTCTCAGAATTTTTACCACAAATCTGCTGAGAGGAATTCGCCGTAGAAATATTTTTTTCATATTTTCGTTTTGATGTCTGAACTGGGGCTTGAACCGTGGCCTTACGTCTAATAAGGCGACACGCTACCTACTTGACTACGGCGACTACTCTCTACTAATATTGGAAGAACAATATCCTCAAATATTGTGGTAAAGGCTGTCACAAAAGTTGTCTTCTTTATTATTTCTTTGTTTTGTTTCAGTTTTATTAATCATGAATCGATAATTGGAAGCACCCTAGTCTACTATAGCTGATGTAAGAATAACAGGGTTACCATCTATAAATTATTGTTATATTGATTGCAATGGTGAGGTACCCTGCTGAATTTTAATTTTCCTTAAGACTTTATCCTCTTTGGAGGATTAGGGGACTCCCTAGCTGCCTTTTAGGTTAGGTTTGATTAGCGGGTAGCTTGCCATGTAATATAAGCCCATTGTCATAATCTTTTAATGACGGGTTTTAACCACCCCGAGCTACGGATAAAACCAACCAATTTCCTTAATGACTCGTTCGCTACCTTGACCAGATCTAAGCTTTTGTCTCCCAAAAACCGATGACGTCTATTCTAAAGTGCAGGGCACTCGCATAAAAGGCTTTGTACCGATTCCGTTTCATTCACATCATGGCAGCTTCTGCAGTAATCTTGATGTGGCTGACCGAACCTGTAAGCGAAGCTATTAATAGCTCGGTGTCCCATTAAAATTCCTGTTAGAATGCCAAACCGTTTTCTTGTCAAACTCAAGTAGTTCCCTGGTTCCATGCTATTTTTTCCAATTTGGAAAAGTATTCCCGTAGGGGCGCATATATCCCCTCTATCATATCCTCCCCATACATATCCGATCCCTAAGATGCCTCTTAATTTTTATTAAATTCGAATATCATTACAACCCTTTAGTCAGGATTACGACCTTGTTTCTCAGACCACTTATGTCGTGTGTGTTAATTTTGTACATGAGTGCCGTTTAAACAATTTAAACGACAGTTTAAAGTCGACTCCGAATTACTGAGAAACTTTTCACGGCAATTTTATTTTACACTCAGAGTTTTTGGTAGAAACCTATTGGGAGGAAGTCGCCGAAGAAATATTTTTTTCATATTTTGTTTTGATATCTGATTTGTGGTTTGAACCGTGGCCTAACGTTTTGTTGGAAATGTCTGACCTGGAGTTTGAACCGTGGCCTTACGTCTAATATACCAACACACTACCAACGGCGACTAAAGTCCAAATTACGACAGATTATTCACCACGTCCATTGCTAATTTTTCAAAAAAAAAAAAATACTTCGCCCATCAAATCATTTCTCTCTCGCTGGTTACGTCAACAAGCAAAATTGTGGCACATGGGGCTAGTAGAACCCAGAAATGATTGTTGAAAAGCCATACCCACCGGAAAAAGAAACCGTCTGGTGTGCATTATTGTGTGGAAGAGTCACTGGAATGTAGTTTTTCTACTATGACGCCAGAATAACTGTTAAAACTTTGTTAGATGTTTTTGTGTACCACCCTAATGCTACTAATAACAACGTCATAATAAAGTATAATCATTATCAGTATTAATTATCAACATAAAGTAATTGACAACATATAATTGGTTTAACTTCTATTCTGCTATTTCAGTGTGCATTAAATTGCTTTTGTGTAATCAAAGAGCAACGGACACACAGACAGATATACATACAATTGAGAGTAAATTAACTGACATGATAGATTTATAGCCAGAGACAAAGATTAATTTAAACCTAATTAATCTATTTATTTATTAAAACTTTATCAAATTTTAAGAAGCTCGAAGAAAGAGAGTTCAATTAGAAATAATAGATGCTGTTATGCTTTGCTTTGATTTGCTTTTAGAAATTCAATTTATTTTCATTAGGAATTGTCACAAAAAATTTCTGTGATTTGTAATTATATCGTTAAGAATTAATTCAAAAGGATTTAAGGATTCGGCTCCTTCCGTTAAATTTGAATACTTGAAATTTTATCTATTTATCTAACAGCCCACAATATAAAACTATTTATAGACTTACTTTCATAGTCATTTTATTAACACAAATGCGTAGATATTGTTTAGAAAGGAAAATTGTTTTTAAAAAATATGGGATTTGGATTGTGAAGATAAATATGAATTTAAAAACCAAAGACGCAAACCCACATCTTTAGCAAAGCCACTTTTTGACTTTAACAGAGCAAAATTTGGTATCAACAGAGCACTGTTAACTATTTAACAGAGTCAATCTAATGAAAAAGCCTGTAGATTTAGGAGCTAATTATAGGATATGTACAAGGTTAAGGAGTGTCGTTCCACATTGAAACGAAAGCTCCATCAGGATGAGTGGTCTTACATACTTAATTGGCCATTAATAACCCGATTATCGGGTTTCGGCCTGCTTTGGTACAACCTTCCAAGCACCTCTGCTTCTTGCGCGCCTTCGCCACTTGATGACACCAATCGATGACACAGCTTCCTCAATTTGGTCCTTCTAACGTAGACAATGTCGTCCTCTTCACCGACTTCCGAAAATCTCGGCATCAAATACACGTCTCGATGGAACATCTTTTTACATCCGACCGACATGTCTGCGTCAGCGCATAAGATGGATGTTAATGCGCTGCACAATATCCATGTCGTTGAGGAGTTCATACAGCTCATTATATCAGTGGTCGGTTCTCAAAAATATGGAAGTGCAGACATATGCTAATATATACAAATGGTAGTGCAAGTGGTTTGCTTTAAAACCCTACAGGTGGTATATCTGAACTAATGGCAGAACTAGAGAACCTGATTTTGAAAAAAACTATTTTTTAATAAAATTTCTCGAGAAGATCAGGGGTCAGTTTGCAAAAATATAAAGATATACCACTCATAGAGTTTTAAAATGAATATAGTATAATGCAGACACGTTTGGAGACAATCGATTGGCCTGTTGTTGTGAAGACCCCAGCCCGATATATACGAGACGGAAATTGCTGGGAACCGTTAAAGTATTAGAATTCGAAATTTGTGAAGCCGTACAAAACGAAAAATGTCGTTGCAATTTCTTACTCCAGTTTAAGGTCCTAGAAATAAATATATAGACGTATATGAAGTCGTCATAGTCTAATAGGTAGTGTGTTGGCTTATTAGACATAAGGCCACGGTTCAAACCCAGACATCTCCAATAAATGAAAAATGAAAAAATATTTTTTCGGCGACTTCCTCTCAACAGATTTCTGGCAGAAAACTAAATAAAATTGGCATGAAAAGGTTCCTTAAAAATCTGTCGTTCGGAGTCGACTTTAAAATTAGTACCTACAACATAAGTGGTGTGAGAAACTAGGTCGTAATTCTAACTGTAGGACTCAATCTTTGCGCCCATTACGATCATTTCATTGATCTCATCTGAGAGAACAGCATGGAAATCTAAGAATATGCCAAATTAGACTAGATTGAGATGTGGTTACTAATTAAAAAAATATCAAATCTCAACAGCGCCGTAAGGAAGGAAAGGAAAATATTTCATTGGTGCCTTCCCCTTAGCATTCTTCGGGCAAAAACTCTGAAAGTAAATTAAAATTGCCATGAAAAACTTTCTCAAAAATCTGTCGTTCGAAGTCGACTTTAAACTGTAGGCCCCGAATCGTATAGATAAAATTAATACACACAACACGAATGATGTGAGAAGCTAGGTTGTAAACCTGATTGAAGGTGTTAAGTAGGCTTTTATCACCAGCAACTTTTCCAGTAGCTAGCTGAGCATTCCTTATTAACATTTTATTCATTGACATTTTCTTTAGTTGTTGAATTTGTCCTCAGCAAAATTTATAATTGATATCTGCTTAGCTTAGAAGAACAATTAAAAAAAAACTAGCCAAGCCACGACGAAGAATTCTATATATTGTGCCAGACTCTAAAGTAGAAATAAAATACTTTGGATATGAATACGCATAAACTGCAGTAGAAAACCCATAAAATCTTCTATAGAATCCATAAGGGAAATGCAAACATTCCCCTGGGGAATGGGAAACACTATTATGGTCTCCAGAAAAAAAAAACCTTCAAGCCTTTCTCATCGATATGACATTGTCACCGTTTTTAATGTTTTGAAATGTTTTTCAATAAAATTTAATTTCTCAACTTCTAAATGACGGAGAGAGAGAGAAAATCCAATGTATATTCAAGGTTAAGGGTTACAGAAATACTTTTGCTTAATTACACAGCCTCTTCCCAATAAAATCTCATAGCCATGGAATCAACTTAATTCCCCCCCTGTTTAAAAGGATAATTAAATTGTACCCTTTCAATCCCTCTTTCTTGCTACGCCCTTGCATTCTAATTGCCGTTTTCGATTTGTTGTGTATACCACAATGACGATTTCTTTTCAGGCTCACACATGCCACAGATTGTCAACTGTTGTTGCTCTTGCTGCTGTTGCAGCCATTGTTGCTGCTGTTGTCATTTTTCTATTCTATTATCCTTGTGTAGGCGTTTCCATTTCTATTTCTTTATTTCTATAAAAAAAAACAGTACAAGTATGTTGTGAAATTAATAAAAATATGAAACACACTTCATTTATTTGCGACGTTTGTCATAAAAAAAATAAATAAAAAAAAGTAAAAGTTTGTACTCAGTTATCAAGTATTTTCTGCACCCACCTTAACTTTAAAAAGATTCAGCAAAACTTAAATGGTTTTATTGAAAATCTTAAAGGATGTTTAAATTTAATCAAGCATATAAAAAACTATCAAATGCGGTAGTCGCTATGTGTGTAAAGATAAATTTGAATTTGAAAACCCAAGACTCAATCCATGAATTTTAGCAGCGCCACATTTTGCGTTAACAGAGCAAAATTTCCTCTTAACGGAACAAAATTTACCCTTAACAGAGCACTGTTAGCTGTTTAACAGTATACATCTGAACAAGATCACTTGTTTAGAAACTAATTTTAGAACAAATACTATGTCTATGAGTACCATACTATATGCAAACGAAGGTTTCAAGTCCTTTTAATATAATCAGCAACATAGCCACATATAGAGTGATATGGTATTGAGAAAATTGGCTTTGAAAATATCAATTTTTTGCTGGTAAATTCTCTAGAAGATCAGTGCCAATTTTGGTACATATAAGAAATACATATGTATATGCAAATGGCAGTGCAGAGGGTCCTCTTTCGAACCGTTCGAAAGAGGACCCTCTGGGCTACCATTTGCATATAGTCTATATGTAGTGGGATAGCTGAAATAATTCCGTCCTCCATCCCCACCAACCATCCTTCAAATTTCAGCCCTTTTGTTCACTAATAATAATGATCAAGATCATGAGAATTATATTTTATGTCAATAGTCTGCAATAATTTCAAAGTAGTAGAATAATCCACTGTTGTCACTGTTATACAGTTAACAGTGCTCTGTTAATAGCAAAGTTTACGCTGTTAGAGTCAAAAAGTGACGCTGCTAAAGTGTGGGTTTGCGTCTTTGGTTTTTTAATTCGAATCTTCACACACATGTAGTCGATTCCGTCAACGATAGATGAGCAGCCTCGACCAAAGCTGGATAAAGGACGCACGATAAGTCTGCTTAAACTCCAGAGAGGCACGCTTAGTATGGTTGTCGGGGTCATTACGGGGCATTGCATTATGAGTAAGCATGCAAGGCGTATTGATTTTGGACACTTTGCTAAGGATTTCTGCAGAATCTGAAAGATGAAAGAAAAGGAGACTATCCTTCATGTACTGGGTATTTTGTCGGCACTTTGCCAAAGGAGAAAAAGGCACTTTGTTCCTTACTATATATGTAGATGATCTGGAGGAACTGTTACGCATTAACACTGGCAGTCTAAGTGGTTAGAAGCTCCGAGTAGTTTCGAAACTAACGGATAGTGGAAAACTGTGATAACACAAAGGCTCCTATGTGGCCTAAGTGTGTCCACCTAACTTTCTACCTAACTACGTTCCTAGCGGCAAAAAATCCTATTGGATTACTTGGTATTGTGTTCATTCTTCTACTAAAGCTTTCCCTTGACAATGAAACAAATGTCTTGTAGAACTTTAATACGTTTATCGGGCTTTTCTTTAGCGTTTGGAAATCGCTTTCAAAATCGCTAGCTATGGTTTGACATCCGTTAAAACAAGCATTGTTAACATTTCTGTTAAATAACATAACATAATCACCGTAGTCTAGTGGTAGTGTGTTGGCTTATTAGACGCTAGTTATGGTTTGACAGCCGTTATGTCAAACATTGTTAACATTTCTGTTAAATAACATAAAATCGCCGCAGGCTGGTGGGTAGTGTGTAAGTTTTTTACGCGAGAGCCGGTGATTTAAACCCCAGCAAAGGAAATTAAAAAAATATTTCTTTCAACGCAATTCAACAGGTTTGGAATAAGCATATCTTCTGCCCAAATCCTCAAAAAAAATTGGAATTACGTGAGTAAAGTCGCCGTAGTCTATTAGGTAGTGTATTGGCTTACTAGACGTGAGTCCGTGGTTCACCATCTGGCTCAGACATATCTTGAACAAAAAAATGTTTCCTCGGCGACTTCCTTTCAGTAATCTTCTGACAAAACTTGTGATAGTAAATACAAATGCCATGAAAAGCTACTCCAAAAATCTTTCATTCGAAGTCGATTTGAAACTGTAGGTCCCAAGATGAGAGATGTTGAGAAAGTTAGGTTTTAATCCTGATTAGAGGCTTGCAATGACCAATTAAGTAAATAACGTCACGTCTAATAAAACAACACACTACCTACTAGACTGCGGCAACTACTAATCTCCAACAATTTTCAATTTTTCTTAAGTTTGCCTACACTTAAACCACCTCTTTTAAGCTGACCCCCGTGTAATGTCGAACATGCGTTATAAAACATTATCATCATCTTATAAAGAGTGGGTAACGGGGAATGTGTGTAGAATTTATTGATTTTTTTAACAACATCTGTTTAAAAGAAAATTCGCAAAATTCTGTACGTATAATTTATTAAAATTTTGAACAAGTACACTCATCAAATGAATGAATGAGATTAGTTGACTGTCAAACCAATAATTCGGTCTTCAAGAATTAAAAAAAAAAACTTTTAGGGTTTTAAAGCAGGACTAAATTGTTATAAAAAGAAATCTCAAATTACTTCACAACAGTTCGAAAATCTAAAAATTATTTGTAAAAATTTTAATCCACAGAATTGTTAAAAAAAATCTTAATTTTTTAATACTTCCTTCGTCATTTTAAAATTTCTGAAATCTTGAAAAATTTATAACACCGGGCTTAATAAAACATATGTATGTATGTGTGTATGTTTGACATGTACAAACTGGTGAAATGTCAGAAAAATGTCATTTAAGAAAAATTATGAAAAGCAAAAGCAAAAAAGCGATTTTTATTAAAATTCCTCATGATAAACATTTCATAACGTCAGAGTACAACATCCTGCCATTTCCATTATCGCTGCCATGGGAAAATATTGTGAAAATTGTTTAAACCTTAAAATGTTACTTATTTCCACGATAGACTCAACGAATAGCATATGTTACTTAAAATGGCTTATAACAGAAACCTTTTTGATGAACATTTATTTTTATATATACATATGTATGTACATATGTATGATGATAATTTTTGAAATATATTATCCTAGATAAAAAACCATGTTAATTAACAGAGATGTGTTATGTTAGTAACAGAGCAGAAAGAACCCTTTTTGATGAACATTTATTTGAATACAAACATGCATACATATGTAAATACATGCGATGATAGTTTTTGAAATATATTATCCTAGACAAAAACCATGTTAATTAACAGATTTCCTTTAGGTTACTAACAGAGATGTGTTATGTTAGTAACAGAACAGAAAGAAACCTTTTTGATGAAAATTTATTTGAATACAAACATATATATATAATTGCATACATGTGATGATAGTTTCTGAAACATATTATCCAAGACAAAAACCATGTTCATTAAAAGGAAATCTTTAGGTTACTAGCACAGCTGTGTTACTTTAGTAACAGAGTTCTATGGGATTTATTTTTCATAATGATCGTACTACACATACATAATTGGTCATTACAATCCTTCAGTAAGGATTACAACCTAGCTTTTCACATCAACCCCTGTTGTTTGTATTAATTTTATACATGAGTGGCGGGACCTACAGTTTAAAGTCGATTCTGAACGACAGATTTTGGGAAACTTTTTCATGGAAATTTTATTTAATCGCAGAGTTTTTGTCAATAAATCTGCTGAAAGAAAATCGCCGAAGAAATGTCTTCTTTATATTTCGTTTAGTTGGAGATGTCTGACTTGGGGATTTGAATTGAGGCCTCATGTTTACTTACTACCTACTAGATTAAGGCGACTTTATTTGAATAGTTTGTGATAAATTTGTTAAAAATATTGTATAAAAACCACGCCCCTTTAAAAAAAATAGGCGTTAAAAAATACTTCATAACCTCACATTTCCTTTTGTTCATTTTCTTTTTGCTTATTCTTTTCAAACCTATTAATTCAATTGCAATCATAATGGAAATTCATTATTTTGAAATTCTACGGTTACCTTTGAGGGTTAATTATATCCGCAATAACCATATTATAAAAAAATAAAAATCGATAACAACAAGGGAATAACAACATAAACAACATAAATGATTTTACGTCATAGTAAAATTAAAGATAAAAGCTTAAATTGCCATATTTGTTATCGATAAAAGCAAGTACTACGCAAACTTAAATATTCATTCATTCCTTCATATACCGAGAGAGAGAAAGAGAGAGCGAGAGACAATTGTCAGACATTTGGATTTAGCGTAGGAGGGATGAATGATTTTTCATATTACAAGGCAATAACAAATCTGTTTTTCTATTGAAATAAAATTAAACTAAAGAAAGGAAAAATATAATCAATTGATTTATGCCCACGGCCCTTACTGCAGTGTTAGAGAATTTTTCAAGTCTCATTATTTCTAGAAAAGAAATTAAATATTGTATCCCAAGCATAAAAGATAGGAAAGTGGTAAAAAAAAACAATAATATTGCCACAAAAAGTGTTTGGATTGCTAATTGTGTTCTTAAAACAACTTAAAAAGCTATTAAAATTAATCAACCCATACAGCTATTGATATCGATAACTATTGTTTGACAGCTGAGAAAGTCAAACTGTGTTTACATTTCCATTCAGCAAGGTCAGTCAGGCTAAAACAAGGCTTCCAAAATTTTTAAATCAAATTTATAAGGAAATAAATCTGTATGCGAAGTCCATGGAGCACTTCAGCTATTTTACGGTCAACCTAAGAAGCTGTTTTCGCATTAATTTTATTCTTCCGAACGTCAACCCCACCATCTAACCTTCAAAGAAATGAGCGTACCCAACGGAATATTGCTGGTGCTGCGTAAAATCTGAAGAATATGCCGAAATGTTAATTCGTCGTTGATCTGAACTTGTTAGGCTTTATCCTTCGACTACTTGGAAAATTTTACGTAAGTGTATCGATCATCGTTTGCGTCGTATTTTTGCTGATGGAACTCATTTGAAATAAGATTATACAAATTACGATGGAGAGCGCTTCTAACTAAACTTAGGTGTCAAAAACCTTCTCAAAATTCAGTTGAGAGATCAATTAAAGGATTATTATATGCTTTTTCCTGGCCCCAGATTGACTATACGAAAGACTTTGCTTCTCTTTTAAGCGTCAATAAATTCTCAAATAATTGTGACATGTTAGATAAGACACGCTTTTAGGTTTATCGGAATATGGTAGGTAGAGGTGGCGCATTTAAGAAAGTTGGATGGACACACTTAGGCCACATAGGACCCATTGTGTCATCACAGTTTTCGCTATCCCCTAGTCACGAGACTACTTTGAGCTCCTGATGTAACGACTTTGACTGCCAATATCAATGCGTGAACAATTCGTACGGATCATCTGGGTATGTACTCATTAGATGAAGGACCGTCTCCTCTTCTTTCTAATCTCTGAAGCTCCTGCAGAAAACATTAGCAATTTGTCCTAGACCAATGCGCCTCGCATGCGTAGCCATAATGCAATGCCGTGTAATGACCTCACGATAGCCATACTGAGTGTGCCTTTCTAGAGTTTAAGTATACTTGTTGTGAGCTTTTCATACAGCCTTGGCCAGATTTTTCGCCCTGTTCTACTGTTCTACCATTCTATGAATATGATTTTATGTGATATTTCCGTAGCTTCAGTATTTTATTAAATATAGACTAGATAATGAAGTCGCAGTCTAGTAGGTAGTGTGTTGGTTTATTAGACGCGAAGCCATGGTTCAAACACCAAAAACGATATAAAAAATATCTTTTCGGTGACATCTTCTCAGCAGATTTCTTGCAAAAATTCTGAGTGTGAATAAAATTGTCATGAAAAGCTTTTCAAAAATCTGTCTGTTTGGAATCGACTTAAACGGTAGGTCTCGCCACTCTTGGATAAAATTAACCCACCCAACATGTATGGTGTGTGAAACTAGGTCGTAATCCAAGCTTATCAAAAATCTGTCGTTCGGAGTTGAATTTAAACTGTAGCTCCCGTTACTCATAGATAAAATTAATACACACAACATGGTAGCAATAAAGCATTTTCTTCCTTACTTTTAAAATTACAATTTCTGTTAATTTGAAGAATTTCTAACACAATTAAACAACGACTTCTCAGAATCGCAACCCCTTTTTGGCATTTTACGCGATCTACCTTAACATAAATTATATTAAACGCTTTATTGTTGGATTTTTAATTTGTATGAAGAAGAAGACGAAACACGCAGAAATAATTTATAAAAACCATAATAAAATTAAAACAAACCTCTTATTATTCTTACCACAGCAGAATAGAACAGAAAACAAAAACGAATAAAAACAAAAAAAATAAAAATTAAATCTGCACTATAAACACCAAAAGGAAACCTCTAAAACGAGGCAACACACTCGAATAAAAATAAAAATTCCCCCAAAAGCATACAAAAAAAAAGCAACAAAAAATACTTGCAACAAAGTTCTATTAGGGTAACAACAAACAAATGAAAGAAAAAAAAACATGGAAAAATGATTCATTAAAAAAAAAAATAATGAAAAAAAGAAACAAAAAACAAAAGAAATAAACAAATATGGGTTGCCGTAAACATAGTCATACTGACTGATATGAGTACGTATACAATACGAACCATACATACCATATAGACAACGTAAAGAAAGAAGCGAAAAAATGGCACAACTATGGTAAAAGGAGTAGAAAAATCTAAAACAAAAGCCCAGCAAAATAACAAAAAAAAATGCATTTCTCTCTCTAAGACATAAAAATTTTTCATTATTTTTTTGAAAAAATAAAAGAAAATCTAGATACTCGTACACAACTGAATAACTGTTCTGGATACAGAGAGAGACACACTCTCTTGCACACAGCAATGACAACAACAACCAAAAGTATCTCATAATTATAAGGATTTGAATGGCAAACTAGAAAAATTATGCATTTGTAAACACTTCATTAGGGTCGTAACATTTCATCATATAAAACGAATTATTTCCACTAACCACGAAGAGAAATTAATTTATGTGTGTTAAGATAAATTCGAATTTGAAATTTTGTTAACAGTGCAAAATTTCCTCTTAACAGAGCACTGTTAGCTATTTAACAGTATCCACCTGAACAAGCCCACTTGTTTAGGAGCTAATTTTAAGAAATACTCTGGATCTATGAGTATCATGATATATACAAAGGAAGCTTCCAAGGTCTCTTAATACAATCAGCAATATAGTCCCATATAAAGTGATATGGTTTTGTAAAAATTGGTTTTGAAAACATAAATCTTTAGCTTGAAAATTATCTAGAAGATCAGTGGCCATTTGGGAACATATAAGAAATAGTACACCATACAGACGAATATGCAAATTGTACTCCAGAATCAAAACGTGGTAGTAGGATAGTTGGAATAATTCCGTCCTCCAACCCCACCAGCCATCCTTTACATTTCAACACTTTTATTCACAAATAATAATGACAATTAAATTTTATGCCAATAGTCTGCAATAATTGCAAAGTAGTAGAATAATTCACTATTGCCACTGTTAAACAGTTAGCAGTGCTCTGTTAATAGCAAAGTTTACCCTGTTAGAATCAAGAGGTGGCGCTGCTAAAAATGTGAGTTTGCGTCTTTGGTTTTAAAATTTGAATTTATCTTCACACGCATAATTAATTTGGGGAACGTACTCGGGCTTTACGAATATTACCGCAAACTTATTTCCTCCCTGCCTCCATGAGTATCACTGGAATGAGTTGAAACGCTGCTCTTGATGCTACGTCCTGCCTGACTCCGCTTGAGTTGTATGTCAAGCAGTGTGCCACGTGCAGTTCCATAGGACTGCTGGAAACAGCGCTCGATAGGAGACTCTGAAATTCTATACGTCGTCTTTCCTGAGGCTATCTTCCCGCCTGGTTTGAGAATACTCTTACCAAATAGGGCTCTATGGAATGGGGGCAGAGAGGTATACCAATCTTCACAGATGGGTCGACGATAGATGCAGGCACAGATGCTGGGATTTTCTGTAAGGATCTCGCTCTTGAACTTGACTTTAGATTAAAGGATGACTGTAGTGTATTTCAGGCAAAGGCTATTGGGGCCTACTTCAGATTATGAATTTTTCATGATCTTCGTTGATAGTCAGGGACATTGCACCGGTCTGGTTTATATCACTCCTTGTTCGTGAGTGCAAAGAGTCTTTAAACACCTTTGGACCAGATCAACTCCGTCAATGCTGGGTTTCGGGACATAGCAGTATGCTCGGTCATGAGACGGCGGATGCTCTCTTTAAATGAGTTTCAGTTTCTGAGGGCGAATTGATAGTTGGTCCCAATCTGGCCCTTCTACGAATTCATCACTGCATGGATCAGGGGAGAAAAGCAGAGGCATTGGATGAATGGATCAGGATATTATGTGTCTAGGCGTCTTTAGCCTGCTATAGACAATAATAGAACAGCTTTGCTACAGGGCTTAGACAAGGCCAGCCTAGGGTTTCATTACAGGGCACTGCGATATTAGATCGCTGACAAGGAACTGGAACAGTTAACAGTCGGACTATTGCAGGGTATGTTGCGATAAGGAGGAGTATCGAACACCTCCTCTGCAACTGTCCAGACCTTAGTAGGTTGAAATTGAGGACCCTATGCAGAGGCTTCTTCGAATGTTAGAGCTCTCCATAGATTCATAAATAGGTTAAACTGATCGAGAATTGCCAGGGCAACAATGTTGTAGTTGCGCTCTCTTGTGTGTTTGTGGACCATCTTCTTCCCTTATATCCTCCTTCTCCTACCTCTTCTCCTTTTCCAATATCCCTATCATCTTCACAATATTCTTTCTCTCTTCTTTTCTTTCTCCTGCGGGTATTGTACCTGTCCTAATGACAAATACATATCATCAAACCTAACCTAACCTAAACTAAAGAAATTTAGTTTATAAATACACATTTTTAAGTAAAAATTATAAGAAAAAGAGTGCCACCCTAATGTGCATTATCTATCACATTGCTACACAAGCATTTACGAAAAATATCGATAGTACTGGCAGTAGTAGTCATGTGTACTATAAAACAGGCAAACGGGCTAATTGTCAGCAGGATTATTATGGAGACGAAATGAAATGAAACGAAATTTAGTTACTGCCACTATATGACACCCCATTTTAACTGAGTTGCGGTTTAGACTATTGTTATGCTTGATTTGGGCACAAAAGGAGTTGACTGTGTGTAAGTGTGATGGTGGTATGAAAACAAATACCAATGATGACTAAGAAAAAAAAAACTATTTCTTATAGGACTTCTTGGCACCAAATGAACGATATAAATATTCTCTAGAAATGCAATGATAATAATACATCCACATTCATGGCAATAACGGATTCTCTCTCTCTCTCTCTTACTACAGCTGAGAGTTATTACAGAAAGTTCAATTTTAAATACGGGATACACTATTAAACTATTTGAGAAGACTATTGCGATTGAAATAATGCTTGGTTATCAGTTGTTAGGTTTTAAAACTGGATTGAAATCCCCATGAACAATTAATGTTTTATCGCTTCTAGACAGACGCCCTAGCTCAATGTGTGTGAAGATAAATTCGAATTTGAAAATCCAAGACGCAATCCATAAATTTTAGCAACGCCACATTTCCTCTTAGCAGAAAAAAAATTGCCCTTAACAGAGCACTGTTAGCTATTAAGCAGTATCAATCTGAAAAAGCCCACTTGTTTAGGAGCTACTTTTAGGAAATACTCTAGATCTATGAGTACCATACTATATGCAAAGGAAGCTTCCAAGGCCTCTTAATATAGTCAGCAACATAGTCACATATAAAGTGATATGGTATTAAGAAAATTGGCTTTGAAAATATCAATTTTTGCTTGAAAATTCTCTAGAAAATCAGTGGCCATTTTGGAATATATAAGAAATAATACACCACACAGACTATATGCAAATGGTATCCTCTTTCGAACCGTGGTAGCGGTATAGCTGGAATAATTTTGAGAGATGAGTAAATACCCGGTGTCCATCCCCACCAACCATCCTTTACATTTCAACACTTTTGTTCACAAACAATAATTAAAATTAAACTTTATGTCAATAGTCTGCAACAATTGCAAAGTACAAAACTAATCTACTATTGCCACTGTTAAACAATTAACAGTGCTCTGTTAATAACAAAGTTTACCCTGTTAAAGGCAAGAAGTGGCGCTGCTAAAAGTGTGGGTATGTGTCTTTGGTTTTTATATTCGAATTTATCTTCACACGCATATGTTTATCGGAAACCAGGATTACAACCTAGCTTCTCACACTACCCTACAGTTTAAAGTCAACTCTGAACGACAAATTTATTGAGAAACTTTTCATGGCAATTTTATTTACTCTCCTAGAGTTTTTGCCAGAAATCAGCTGAGGGGAATTCGCCGTAGAAATATTATTTCCATATGATCGAAACACACAAAAGAAAATGATATTGGATGGACGCTTTTGAATTTTGGATTGAACTTAATGTAGCAAGTCTAGTAAAAGCATGCAACGTCCATTGTTAGGATCCTCTGTATTGTACAGGTACGTCTGATACTGTTCTACTATTCGTGATTTCATAAGTATATCCTGTTGTTAAAGATTACATGCAGATATACAACCCTTCATGTCAGTATTACGACCTAGCTTCTCACATCACTGATGCTGTGTGTGTTAATTTTATGTCAATTTTATTTTGACAATCAGAGTTTTTGCCAGAAATCAGCTGAGAGGACGTCGCCGAAGAAATCTTTTTCCATATCTTCGTTTCGTTATCTGACCTGGGGTTTGAATCGAGACCTCAAGTCTAATAAGCCAGCACACTACCTACTACTCCACGGCGACTTCGTGTTAAAGATTAAAAAACAGAAATGAAGCAAAACATCAAATTCACTTTAAAGCCATAATAACAGAAACAGTGTATGTATGTATAAATATTTGTATATTTGTATGTCATTGTATTGTTTAAATATCTGCTTCTTCTTGTAGTTGGTTATGTATGTATGTAGGAAAAACCAATCAATCTAACAACTGTACACTGTACACACTCAACCTATTCTCATCTATCATTAGTTGTACAAACCATTTGGAGGAAAACTTGAAAATTGTAATTAAAAAAATATTTACAGAATGTGGCAAGTAAATAAATACACAAACAAACAAACAAGAACAACAAGAAAAAACATATGCAACACAACTCATATGATATGGAGTCAAGTAGACGTCGAACTCCCTATAAAAATTAGAAAAAAAAAACATTAAAAAAAACGCAAAAAACAATAAAAAAAAAGGATGACTGACGCACGGCATCCACTAAAACTGAAAAGTGTCGCCACTTGTCTTCGGAACACACAGCTCGCATAGAAAATATTTGAATAAAGACTATAAAAGTAAACCTACGCTGAGTATTGAGAGAACTATGACTGGCTGGCTGCCTCCTATTTGACAGTGTAACCCTCTCTGGCAGAAAGCTCACGTTAGCTTTTTACATTGTTCGCCATAGAGAGAGAGAGCGAGCGAGGCGTCTCTACCCCACACACCAACCATGCTTTTATATGATTTTTATGCCTTGAAATAAGGAAAGAGAAATACATCCTTGCTTTCGAAAGAGACAAATACAATATGTATACATATAGAGAGAGAGAGAGCAAGCAAGAGAGAGAATGCTAGAACAAACACTATTTGGAGGAAAATAGGGAAAAAATATTATTATAGACTTCAATGAAGTGGTAAAATACGTATGCATGTATGTATATATGTTAGTATGTGTGTATGTAGTTCTAACAGTAGCCAAAGTCGTTGTTAATAGTGTAGTTAGTTGTAGGAAACTCGGGTTCGTCATAAATTTATAGGGTATGAGGAAACACTGTTTGATGATTCATACTTTTACTACAGCACAGTATACAACAGGCCGCCTTTGGTATACATTTGAGCCAAAACTACAAACAAAAAAAAGGAAAAAAAGCTGAAGACAAAAAGAGGGAAACAAAAGAAAATAAAATAATGAAGAGTATGAGGGTCTAGTTTAAAACAAAAGCAGAATACAGAAGCAATATTTTTTTAAAAATAATTTCAAAAGGCAGAGTTGGCCAACAACAGGCATAATTGTGCAAATTCTAAAAGCTAACATCGTTTGAAAGTTGTATTATTTGCTGTCAGCACTTGACTTATTAATTTGTTATGAAAATCGAATCGTTCCCGTCAAACATCTATCCTTCAGAGTGGAGGTTAGACCTTAAGTGCGCCACTCATGGATAAAATGAACACACACAACAAAAGTGGTGAGAGAAATTAGGTTGTAATCCTAGATAAACGGTTGTAATAACGAATTAAGTAACCAAACTTGGTTAAGGTCCACAAGCATCTTCCAAACCTGGAACAACTGCAACTTAATTTAGAACATTAAAGGATAAGAAGTCGCCCCAGGCCAGACATCAAAACAAAATACAAAAAGTATTTCTTCGGCGGCTTCCTCTCAGCAGATATCCGGCAAAAACTTGGGAGAGCAAAATAAAATTGCCATGAAAAGTTTCTCAAAAATTTGTCGTTCGGAGTCGACTTTAAACTGTACTTACCACCACTCATGTATAAAATCAACACACACAACATAAGTGGTGTGAGAAACTAGGTCGTAATCCTGACTGAAGGGTTGTAATAATCTATTATGTATGTATGTATGTAAAGGATAAGAGGGAGATATACCGGCCAACACTAAAAAATAAACAGTTGCTGACAATTCTTCAATGTTAAGTGGAAAATCGCAGGTGTACCTTAACTACAGCCTTAACTATCCCTAGTCTCTAATTTCTAATTTGTAAGTGCCAGTAAAATGGAACAAACGGCCATACAGTTCGTGCAACAATGGAGTTAAAAAGAAAAACCATTTTCACATAAAAATCTCATCTACCCATGGCGTATAAGTGATTTATCAAATGCTAATCACATAATTCGTAGTACTTAGGTAGGTAGGTAGAGGTGGCTGTCTATCTAAGAAAGTTGGATAGACACACTTAGACCACGTAGGGCCCACTGTGTTAACACAGTTTTCCGCTATCCCCTAGTACCAGAACCACTCGGAACTCCTTATGAAGCGACTTAAACTGCCAATGTCAATCCGCAACAGTTTCTCCAGATCATCTATATAGCAAGCAAAAAAGTGTCTTTTTCTTCTTCGAAAAATTATAGGGCACGTGCTCAGTAGGCGAAGGACAGTATCCTCTTCTTTCTTATCTTTGCAGTTTCTACAGAAATCCTTAGCAAAGTGTCCAAGGCCCATGCGTACTGACAATGCAATGCCCTGTAATGTCCCCGTCAACCATAATGAGCGTGCCTCCCTTGAGTTTAAGCAGACTTAATGTGGGCCTTGGCCAGATTTTTCGCGCCGTTCTACTTGTGTCCGAGAGCGCCCATATGTCGTTGATGGAATCGACGTTTGAATTGTCGATTATAAGCTTGTGGTACTCTTGGTACTTGTGGTAATTGGTCATTACAACCCCTGAGTGAGGATTACGACCTAGCTTCTCACACCACTTTTGTTATGTGTATTAATTTTGTACAAGAGCGGCGGGGCCTGCAGTTTAAATTCGACTTCGGACGACAGATTTTTGTGAAAAAATTTTCATGGCAATTTTATTTTGACACTCAGAGCTTTTGCCAGAAATCTGCTGAGAGGAAGTCGCCGAAGAAATATTTTTTCTTTTACGTTTAATAAGCCAACACACTCACTACGGTGACACAGGTTCTTATAGAGATTACCAAAGTTGAGGATTCGGCGGAAATTTTGATGGTTATCCCCTCTACAGTTATCCGGAATATCACTGTGCCCTGTGAGCTCGTTGAGATACCTGGCACTCACTGCCGAAACTTAGACACTGGCACTGGCATTTCAATAGATGAGATGGCCAGATGCTAAAAACTAAGCCGTAACAAACAATTTAGAAGTTTTACGAGGAGACTCTCGGGGTTATCCATACCTTAGGCAATATTCGTGTTGCTAATGAATGTGGCGTTTTGTTGGAGCTACTTCATTGCAGGTACATTTGCTCCATTTGACATTGCAGATCTAGGGCCGGTTGCTCCAATCTAAAGCCACATATAATCCATATATTTGGGAAATTTTTGCGAAGCGATCGGCAAACTTCTAACTTCGGTACCATATCGAGCCCTACAGCTTGCAATTCTTGCAAGATAACCTTGAAAATCAAACAAATTCGCCTTATGGGATAACTTTGACCCCCGCTTGCCTATTTCTTAGTTTGGTTCACTGAACTGCCATAAAAGTTATTGAAAGTGGATTGAAAATTTTTTTAAATCAGCTCTTAAAACAAAATTACCATGTATTTTGAAATAATTTTGAATGTAGTTGAGCACTAGACAGCTTTGGCAATCTATTCTGCCACTTCAGTGACAAACTTCTGAATTTCTTTTCCCATAAAAATGTCTCTAATTTGTTATGCCTGTAGGCAATTTGTCTGTGTAAACTCTTTTTACAAAATTAGTTGTCCCCTCCCCTCTCAACGCGCTATGAAATCAAGCTGAAAATGAAATACGAACAAATAAAACATACAGTTTCGGTATTTTCTGTTCCTTTTTCTGTTAAACGAGCAGAATGAAAATAAGAAATTGGTAAAGTTGGTCCTTCTTTCATGCACGAGTATGAGAATATGTTTTTCGTTATTGTTGTTGTTGCAAGATTATAAAATGACGTCGGGGTCTCCGGTCTTTGGGGATATTTCTTATTGTTATTGTTATTGTATTGTATATCTGCTCTGCAGAGAGTATAATATTCGGTTTGGCTTTTATTCGCTGTTCATTTCTTTCTTTGCTTTACTCTGCTTGTATGGGGTATCGTTCTAGTCGTCGTAGCCATCTTCGTTGTATAACGAATCAATTTTTCTTCTTCTTCTTCTTAATATTGTGTTATTATTTTTGCCAGTTACAGTTATATTATTGTAGTTTTTGTTGTTATTATGAATTGCATGATGACTCATTGGCTGAAAACACGCACTTTTCGTTGTGGCACGAGCACAAATAAAAATAAATTTACGCTTGTACGTATGTATATACATACATACAAATGTAAATATATACAAACAGACACAAACAAATATTTGTTTGCTCTCATAGACAGACGCCAAAACTTATGCCCATAATTATAGCAATCATTTGCAAGGAATACTTAATACAGAGTTTTATTCAATAAAAGGGAAAGAAATCTTTTGATGTTTGGTACCTAATTTTTCGATGTACGTACATATGAAAGGGAAATGCTCATATTTCGTTTGCCTTCCTAATAAGGTCCCTCACAGCAAATCGTTAGTATTGAAATATAAAGACAAAAACTTCTTAAGGCAGTTATAATATGGTACTCTCGATGGCTTGATTATCATGCCTGTGCTTATCACCATCAATATATGTCCCCTGTTTTCACGACGCCTTATCTAACACAACATACATAGCGTAATTGGCCATTACACCATTTCATTCAGGATTATGGCCTAGCTTTTCACACCACTTATTCTGTGTGTGTTAATTGTATACATGAGTAGCGTGACGTACAGTTTAAAGTCGAATCCGAACGACAGATTTTTAAGAAACTTTTTATGGCAATTTTATTTACTCTCAGAGTTTTTGCCAGAAATCTGCTGAGAGGAAGTCGTCGAAATAAAAATTTTTCATATTTCGTTGAGTTGGAGATGCCCGACCTTTGAACCGAGGCCTTGCGTCAAAAAAGTCAACACAATACATACTACACCACGGCGACTTCCCTTATCTAACATTCCTGGGATCCCTTCAAAGCCTTTGACCAAGTATCTAGTCGTCGAACATCAAGCCTTCTTACCAAACGACAACCACGTCAAATATACATATTTTTCGATATGTTATTGACATTATTCAGAGAGGCAGATGCTTTGAAATCAGTAGGAATTGGACCTGTTTCTTGTCTTCCGTGTGAGCAATACAAGACCATCATATCAGTTGCCACCTCAGGAAACAAAGTTTTTATAATATTGATTTAACATCCACAGTAAGCCGCATCGACTTCGCTTTCGTTAATTTTTCTATTTCAAGGTAATATGTAGTATGACCTGCATGTTGCATTATTAGAGTGAGGGCATGGTTCAAACCCCAGTTCAGACATCTCCCAAAAAACGAAATATGAAAAAATATTTCTTCGATGACTTCCTTTCAGCAGATTTCTGGCAAAAACTCTGAGAGTAAATACAAATTGCCATGAAAAGCTTATCAAAAATCTGTCGTTTGTAGTCCACATTAAACTGTCGGGCCCAACACTCATGTATAAAATTAACACGCACGAAATAGGAGGCGTGAGAAGCTAGGTCGTAACTCAGACTGTCACTGCCTACGTTTACACATGCATAGGCAGAGATGGCTATATTGTTGATTTTTTATGATCTGGAAGATCGAAAAGACCACAGACTTGAGAATGTAATGGGGTCCAAGACGGAATTGCTTTCTAAGGGGATATGACATAATTGGTAGTCCGTACAGTATCTATCGATTGATTGATGTATCACCCTATGTCCTACTAGTCATCTCCTTTATACAATACCATTTTTCAGGCGGTTGTCTTCTTCTAACATCATGCAGGGTGATTGGAGATTGCAGATCTTTAAAGACTCCTCCTCTGTTTCATTCTTTCTGCCTAAACTCTGTCATGTACCATCCACACTTTTCATTCTGACCCATTAGTTCAAAAAAAAAAAATTAAACCTTGTAAAGCCTAACAGAATCCCCTGTGTTGAAATACATTTTCTCCCCATTTGTACCCAACACTAGAGCACGGGAGATAATAATTGTAATTTCGTATTTTGTAATTACACTGTAAGTATTACTTGGTATTGCCAACTATTTGAATCATTGTATGTTTAAATGGAAACAACAGCAACAACAACAACAACTATTTTCCAATAACTAACTTTACTTCATGTACAACACAATTGAATGAATTTCATGTTCTTTCTTTCTTTCATACTCTTGCTCTTGCTGCTTTTGTTGTTTAAATTAAACAACAGAGAGAGAGAGAGAACTTTAACTAGTTTTCTTCTCTTCTATTGAATTTCTTTGCATTCTCTGCTTTCCCTTGTTGTACATGGAGGCACTTGTACGCATAATGAAGTGTGTATTTGTATTTGTACAAGTATTTGATTTCATTGTATACAAATATGTATGTATGTATGTGCATACAGATATGTATGGGGATGTGCATACAAAGTATAATATGAAGGGGATTATTTTCATTTGTTTTATTTAAATTTATTGCTTATTTTAGTTGGTTTTATTACCCTTCTTAAGCAATCATACCCAATACTACTGCAGCAAGTTGTTCTCATGATAATGATTTAATCTAATCTTCGCTTACAACAACAATCGAACTAAACAAAAACAAGAAATAACAACAACAACACCAACAATCTTACAATCTTGTTTAAATGTTATAATTAAACGTATTAAAGTCCTTAAGGATATTTAAGACAAAGCAAGTGAAATAGTTGGTTGGCATGTAAGTTGAATTGTAATTGTTGTGTTGGTGTTTTGGTGTTGTGATAAATAATTAATGAAACAGTTGAGAATAATTAATTAGAAATGTAGTTAAATTTAGCAAAAAAAAAAAGCGATACCGGATATGGAGCCTGTTTATGGTGACTTTAAGTCAGACAGAAGAAATTTCTGTAATAAACGTGACCCGCATGATGTTCGAATTATGGAGAATACAGTGTACGAGGGTAGTTCATCGTTGAAACACATGCTGTTGGATAAAAAAATTACTTCAAGCGACTCGATTTCTTAAGGCAATGCACTCTATCTGATCGCCTTACAATTTACACCTCTAGCATATGATTAAAAATGGAACACAACTCTCACGTAGTAACTGCTACTTCAAAGTCTATTTTGACGATTCTTGAAGGCGTACAGAAGAGGACGAAGTTATGCTTGCTAATAACAGTAGGATATCAAGCTTTAAATTCATGCGAGCATCGTCGCAATGCGCAAAATTTGTATTTCGTCACTCCAACAAAGTGTGCTTCTCTTTAACAAATTGTGCAATGAAAGGAACTTCTTTCCGAAATTGGTTTCTATAGTACTCGCCTTTTTCGCAGATCGCATACATACAAATTGGCCGTTGGATCACACAATACACTGCAGGGAAAATTTGTTCTTCTTGTGCTTCACTTCAACAAGATGTGAAATAAAGGAACTCTTCCCGCAGTTGATGTACGTAGTACTCGTCTTTCTCGTAGATCACATGCATACAATTTGGCCGTTGGATTGCACAATGCATACATAACATAATTGATCATTACAACCCTTCAGTCATGATTACTACCTAGTTTCTCACACCACTTATGTTGTGTGTGTTAATTTTATACATGAGTGGCGGGACCTACAGTTTAAAGTCGACTCAGAACGACAGATTTTTGAGAAACTTTTCATGGCAATTTTATTTACTCTCAGAGTTTTTGCCAGAAATCTGCTGAGAGGAAGTCGCCGAAGAAATACTTTTTGTATTTTGTTTTGATGTCTGGCCTGGGGCTCGAACCCTGGCTTTGCGTCTAATAAGCCAACACACTACCTACTAGACTACGGCGACTTCAATTTGCACAATGCACTGCAGGGAAAAATCGTTTTTCAGCCATACTATCCGTATGTGGAACGCTTTCCCTATCACTTACATAAGCCTTCCTCCCACTTTCGCTTTTTTACAACTGATCTTCCTAGTTCTAATAAAATGCACTGCGTGTCTAGGGGACATCGCCTAAGCCGGATTCATGATTTTTTGCCATAAAAACCGAACATTTACAGAGGTGTAGCATTGTCTGGTTGCGGCCGTTTTTTTTTATCAATTTTTAAATAAAGCAACCCAATTTCACACACAATTGGTCATTACAATTCTTCAGCCAGGATTATGACCTAGCTTCTCACCCCACTTATGTTGTGTGTGTTAATTTTAAACATGAGTGGCGGAACTTACAGGTTAAAGTGGATTCCGAACGACAGATTTTTAAGAAACTTTTCATGGCAGTTTTATTTCATCGCAGAGCTTTTGCAATAAATCTGCTGAGAGGAAATCGGCTTAGAAATGTTTTCTTTATATTTTGTTTCGTTGGAGATGTTTGACCTGGGGGTTTGAACCGTGTCCTCACATCTAATAAGCCAACACAACTACCTACTAGACTACGGCGACTTCAAGCGACCCAATTAGTTGGCATAATATTCACCATGCTATTGTTGTACCCTCTTGAAGGTAGTCAATCAGAATTATAACGCCTGCACTCCAAAAAAAGATGCGAATATATCCACGTTTTACCCATAGTTAAGGAACAGCGCAAATACTAGTGCATATTACAGTTGAATTACGTCAAATGACAATTGCATTTTCATTAAAATATCAAATGCGCTTAATACAAGGTATATACTCGTACATACAACAAAGTACGCCACGAGAACTCTAAAATGATGACAAAGGTTTCAAATGAGTAAAAAACTAAGCGTAAGAATTGTCACACGTCGCAACAGCCACAACTCAGCAGAGGGAAGCGGATTAGAGAGAAAAATATTACGTAAACAACGAATTATTTATCTGTAATCACTGGTCAATTGACCACGAGCGTAAACAATTTACATGACGTTCGTATACCAAATAAAAATATGAAATTTTCGCGAACAAGTTTCTTTAAATCCGTCAGTAACATTTCGTTAAAGTATCGACAGATATAAAATTTAAACACAGAACTGTTTGTTGAAGAGTTCTTTACTGTGGAAAAACTTTACCGATTTATCCGATTCATCTGGAAGCGAAGATCTAATTGCCGTGGGAATAATTGATCAAATCAATCAGTAAGTCGACAGGGTCAGATACCCTATACCATTATTAAACACTAACGTTCGGCAAGACTTCTATGGCAAAACCATTCCACATGAGGATAATGCATTTACAACATTGTGGGAACCACTTGTCCCTCTACTTTGAATGGACATGTACTACATACAAATATATGACTACCGAAAACAAGTATCTTCATCCCACTGCCGCACTTTCCCTCATTATATTATGTCAGAAAATTCAGTATATTATCTCTACTGAACGTAATGGATCGATTTACGCTTGAGCAACGTTGGGATTTGTTGGAAATTTATTTCCAAAACAAAGACAATTAGTCGGAAATTGCACGAAAATGTACAAAATTTGGTCGCAGAGAAGGAACAACAGTGCCCGGTATATTTACATACATAATTGGTCACTACACCCTTCAGTTAGGATTACGACCTAGCTTCTCACGCCACTTATGTGTGTGCGTTAATTTTATACATGGGTGGCGAGACCTACAGTTTAAAATCGACACCGAATGACAGATTTTTGAGAGACTCTTCATGGCAATTTTATTTGCTCCCAGAGTTTTTGCCAGAGATATGCTGAGAGGAAGTCGTCGAAGAAATATTTCTTCATATTTCGTTTTGTTGCCTGACCTAAGGTTTGAAACGAGGACTTGTGTCTAATAAGCCAACACGCTACCTACTAGACTACAGTGACTTCAATGGATATGTATTACGTACAAATATACGGCTTTCGGAAACAAGTATCTTTATCTGACGACAGCACATTCCGTTGTACCGGGTGGGCCATCTATCGGTTTAAATTTGAACCATTGCATACTTCGAATCTGGCAATACTTGTGTCATTCTATTCTGTAACAAAATTCAGTGAATTATCTCTACTAAACGTGTAGAATGAATCGATTTACGCCTGAGAAACGTTGAGATTTATTGGGAATTTATTTTCAAAACAAAGACAATTGGTCCAAAATGTCGTATAAAATTTGGTTGCCGAGAAGGACCAACAGTGCCCGGTATACGCAAATTTCGTGAAACTGGTTTCATTGTTGATGACCCAAGACGTGAGCTTGCTTGTACAGTGCATACACCCGAAAATATCGAAGCTGTGGCTGAGAGTGTGCATGAGAATCTATCAAAATCAACTTTTCATGGTTCTCCACCTGTTTATGTCGAATTTTGCAAAAAGATCTCGGCATGACGCCTTACAAAGTTCAATTGATTCAAGAAACCGCTTCGTTTTCGCTTAGCTACGTTTCAAAATAGACGTCTAGTCACCGACCAATACATGGCAATTGATAGTCTTTAATTCAATGCTATAATGCTTCCCAAGTAGTAAAAGATAACCTCGAGTTGGATGCTAATGGATATTTTGAAGACATCAATAACGTATCTATAAGATACGCAATATATTGATTAAATAATTCCAAATTAGTTGTTCTAAAACGTTTTCACTTTTCCTTTGAAACAACTGAACAAATATTTCATCTTAAATGGCAGGCCTGCTTTTTGCTGCCAGCTGACTGACTAACTTTGTTTATTAATTTTTATTGTAAAATTAACAGTTAGTTGTGGTATAATTGTATCATATATTATATGTATGTATGTATGTAATATACAATATGTATGCTTTGCAATACTAAATACAATTTCAAGTTCAATGATATAAAAAATCAAGAATTGAGTTCATTTGTGTTCATTAGTCATCTTCAGCAATGACGGCGACAACGTTATGTAGACAACTACAGTGGTAATGAGATGTTCAAGCGATACAACATACGTATGTATGTTGTATTTTTAAACAAATATTACAGAAAAAACATTATATTTGCCACATAACTAATGTTTTGTTTTTGTTTTCTTTATAACAAAAATAAATATGTAAATCCAAATCCTTAAAAAGAATCCTTTTTTTCGTAAACTTGACATCCACACAACATACTAGTACCATACAATACATTGTAAAGGACTTGTGTGTGTAAATCAAAGTGAAAGACATGGTTGTATTGAAATAGCTTACAGTGGAATGTGGAATGCATCTGTAAAGCTAAAGGAAAATTGATTTTTACCCATAAAGAGGAAAAAATTTTTCTGAATTTTAAAATAAAAATTTTCTTTTTTAAAAAACTTACCTTAAAAGAAAGTCTTTTTCTGTCAATTAGTTTAGCGTTTAGTTAAACGCTTAAATAAATGTAAACAGCTCAGAGGTTTATGGTGATTATTTCAAACAGAAAACAATTTGTCTCACACTTGGTGTTTATAAATCTTCTTAGTTTTCTTTTTGAAAATGATTTTCTTTTGTCATAAAACACTTTCGAATACAAAATCGTTATAAAACTTTTTTGGTTTTCTTTTATTTTTTACGTTTTTCTTGTTGTAATTTTCTTATAATTTCTTGTTGTGTATGTGTGTTGATTATAAATAAAAAAAATTAATTACTTTTTATTTAATTTTAATTTTTCTATTCGTTTAACGATTTTTATTTATTTTCTTGTATTCGTTTAGAACCGTAACCGAGTACCGTTTTCACAGACGAGCAACGTAGTTCTGCCAACGCATTGTGTATTTGGTGATATTGATATCCTTTTGCATACGTTTCAAGTTAAGTTTAGCTTTTCTTGTGGAATTTAAGAAAATTCATGAAAATCTACATTTTGCGCATTTGCTTTCGTTTGTAACCATGACTTCCATAACATTTTTTTTATACCCTACAACGTATATTACTACGTTTGGTCTAATGCTTGTAAAACGCCTGTAAGAAATATAATTGGAATGATTTTAAAACCGGATAAACTAGTGGACTGATTATCTGTACTCCAAACCTCAGCCTTTCCCTCCACCAACATAGTTTCAGAGCGAAGACCGTGTGACTGAATAGTGGTTGCTGCCCTTAATCTGTCTGAGACACTCGATACTGTAAACTATGCAACACTTGTACGGAACATTATGGAGGCAACTAAATTGCCTAATGACAGCAAAAAATCGCTAAGTAATTATCTCTATGGTATGCAGACCTTGTCAGAGATAAGAGGTTGATAATCAGGAAAGTTAATATGGATGTACCTCTAGGTCGATTCTCCTTCCAATTCTATTCCACCTCTCACTACTTCCACAAACCCTGCTTTAAGATATTTGAAAACGACCAGTGCGTACCATTTACATGCTTATGCCGGTACAAGGATCATGCAGATAAAGTTACATATTGTAATGGCATGTTTTCATCTCCACCAATATAGTAACCACATCTTGCATAACAATCCTCCGAAGAATGGCAGAGGCTTCTTCCACTTTGAATGCTACGGCAAAACAGTTTTACTAACATCTACATAAATAAGGTTTTGAATTGACATCAAGCCGGGACCTCAGAATGTAAGAAACAACTTCCTAGACAAACGAGAGATACACTCTACCAACTCTAGGATTCCTCGCGATACTGAATACATATAGAAACAGAATTATACCCGGTTCTACGGACCAATATACGGCATACCAATAAGGACTGCATGATACGGCACGTCTTTACGAAAGCCTGGAGAAACGTACTACTCTGACTCCTTTGGACCTCTAGACAAGATCGATCGAGGCAGTAAATTTCATATTAATTTAATTGAGAGCATTGGATTAATTATTTATTTATCTTTATCTCTTTCATTTTTTCCTTAGCCTTGAAACAAGTCTATAACCAGCAAAGTTGTTACAACTACAATAACAATCACCATTAAAGCCAGGAATGTGTCATAGTTTAAATGTAGACTTAAATAACTTTAGCAACGCTCATACGTACTAACTAATCTTTTGCAGAAAATCAAGTTCATCATGACACATGCCACTAAAATTGAAACACATTAAGATCCTATCAACCCATAAGAGTTCAATAGAAATATAACTGAACAAAGTAGAATCCACTAACTATCCTTCTCAGCACTATGTTGAAGCATCCGAACTTTTTTCTCTTAACATTTAATTTAAAACTGATTTGAATGCTTTACTATTATCCAAGATATCACGGTTTCATCATCTTTTGCAAAGATGGCCGCCATAGAAAAACTAACGGCGGCCATCATTCACAATTTTTTACAATCTCTTGGCTTTAGGTATGCAATAATTTGAACACAATTGTTCCACGAGCTATCTAACTAAAACATAGTTTTCCTATAAGAATATCTTACACAAACTTTCCAAAACCGAACAAAAAAAATAATAATAATAATACCTTAAAGTGTAGAGCACCTTATTACCGCTGTTTACCCGCTAAATATTTTCTTATTTGTCGCTGTGTGTCTTTCTTAATCCAAGAGGATTGTAACAAGTGCGTATGTCCGACAATATGTTTTCTTTTTGTTTTTGTTACGATTCCACTATATAATCCACATTATATTTCTATTGACCAAATGCGCAGGTCCTTGATTATTGGAATTACACTGTAATAATTGTTTTTCTTTCACTTTTTTTATTACTTTTTGGCAGATCTTTCACTTCTCGAACGAATGCAAAGCAAGAAAAAAAGACTCAACCAGACAGTGTTTTTGTCAGACAGCTGATTATTGTTGTCATTGTTTTGTTTGGATATGTTTTGTTTTTGCTATTCTCCTTTATTTTGTTTGGGGTCTGTAAATTGTGTTGCCAGACGTTATTGATAGCATTCAATGCATTTGAAAGAGTTGCCAGTAGAGAAACAAAGTATTACAGTAATTTTTGTTAAATTCTGAAATTTTTATTCACGTCTTGAGACAAATTTTGAATTAAATTTTGTCAAGCTGTATATGGGACGTATGAAACATATTTACAACTGCAGTCCAACAGAATAAACTACCACCGGTATTAAGTGCAGTTGTGGCCTAGTGCTGCCAATACAATGAATTTTCAATATTTGTCTCCCACACAGTTTTTTACTCATACACTCACAAATTCCAAATGACGTCACTGTAGTGAAATAATGTACTGATTTTGTTATTCAAAAAAAAAACATTCTAAGATATTCAAAATTTAACTCGTTTAAAAATAAGAATGAGATGCATACACCGAGTAACTCGGTCTTGATAATTTATAATAATAACAAGAAGGAATAAGTGGTAGTCAGTTTTTTTCGATTTCCGCCATATGATAGAGTTTAAAAGAAATGGATTAGTTCTGGCGGTCTCAAGAATCATAATCCAAATACATCTGTTGTTTAAGCCCACTTCACACGGTAATACTTTACGTACGTAAAGTCTAATGAAAAAGTAAAATGAAATTCCATCCGTATGACGAAAAAGAGAATAAAAGTCGTATGATTTATATTTTTGCGTTTACATGATCGGTATAAGACAATAACAAAGTAAAATAAAAACAGCTGTTACACTTTTTTTCTATGTGTTTACATAAAAATACATCCCTGATCTAATGCGACTTGCTTGTTTTTTGAATCATTTCAAAAAATGAAGAGAGCCATACGACTGTCAAACTTTTCATCCGTATTTTCTCTCAATGTGTGATAGTTTCATTACATAGTACGTTTAGACGATCACATCCGTACTCTTCTACACAAAATTTTGACAGATCATATTACTTGTGGGACCGTGTAAAGTAGGCTTTAGTTGCATCATATTAAAGAAAAAGATTACGAGAATAACATGCAGTATGAATTAGGTTTGACCGGCAGGAAGTTGTATACATGTATATTCTGTGGTTGCCACCACATTACTTTTCTGTCAGGGAACAATGAGTATGATTTCATTGTAAGACGAAACTAATTAATAATTTTTATGAAACTATAGAATGGTGTGACATCATTTGCAGCCTGAACGTCTACTAGTTGTCGTATTGAGAAACCTGTAATCGTTGACAATACAAGATGGCAGAAATGATTACAGGTTATTGCTTCCGAGCTTCCTTCTCGCATGAGTTTTACGAACCCATGGAATCGTTTCGCGTCAATCGGAAGTGAATTTCAACGTTCAGTAGTGGTGGTTTCAATTAAAAACCTCTAGCCGTTGACAATACAAGTTGATAGCAGAGGAACCTTATACAAATGATTCTCCTTCTCGCATGAGTCTTAATACTGAAATATGTAACGGTATTGGGAACATTCGTATTTTTTAGCAGTTCCTATAAGAAAGGATACAGGCGAAGACGAGCACATTTGTTTCGTTTTTTTAAATTTTCCTGATCTAAGATAATCTTTGCAACTCATTACAAGAGACTGGGACTTGAAGCCTTGCTCTATTCAATTTGAGCTCAACTGATTTAGGACCTTAACAGGCAATTTGATAGATTGTATGTGGCCTAAGCTAAAGTTTGCAGTTCAAATTCATTACATACTTAAAATTGTGGCTGAGGTCGTTATTCCACTTTGCTATTGTTTGCCACTTTTCCCAACAACACTAGGAAAATCTTACGAGCATTATAAATTCGTTGTATGTTGTGTTTCTAAAAATCTCGTAAAGCAACATTACAATTTTTAATTAATTTTATTTATTTTTTCGTTTATAAAGACAACTCTACTTAATTACTTTAGGATATATTCTATCCATTCACAGTTTGCAATGTTTCCGATGTTCTTACTTTTAATTGTTCACGTTTGTTTTACATTTAATGACGTACAAACAACGCTTGCGTTGTCGTGGTTTATTTACGAGCATCAGCGAAACGTTTTGAGATATCATTCCAATTGGCAATATCCCAAACGGCTTCAACGTAAGAGGGGCGCAAGTTTTTGTATTGCAAATAGTAGGCATGTTCCCAAACATCAATGCCAAAGAGAGGTACCAAACCTAAAAGAATAAAACGTATAATACCAAAGAATTGGTAATTCAAATGCTTTTGTGCTAATTACCAGTGCTAGCTTCAAGAGGATCTTGATTGGGCATGGCAACAATTTGAAGTTTTTGGGTTTTCTTATTATAACCCAACCAACCCCAACCGGAACCTTGTACGGCCACGGTCAAGGTAGTCATTTCCTTTTTGAATTGATCAAATCCCTTAAATTGGTCTTCAATAGCTTTTTTCAATTCTGCTGAGGGTTGGGTTTTTTCAGGTGAAAGATTTTGCCAGAAAATCGAGTGGTTAATATGACCACCTCCGTTGAAACGCAAAGCAGGAGCCAAACTTATGATTTTGGTGACATCTTTCTTGCTTTGAGCCTCAGCTAATTGTTCTTCGGCAGCATTCAAGTTGTTCACATAAGTTTGATGATGTTTGCAGTGATGCAGTTCCATTATTTCACGGCAAACAATGGGTTCCAAGGCAGCATAGTCATAGGGAAGTTGAGGCAAAGTATGTTTGCCGCGTACGGCAGTTCTAGAAAAGAACACAAAATTAGATGATCACATTGTTGTTATAAACCATATGTGTACATGGGTGCGTGTGAGTGCCAGACAGTCTAACATTCTTTATGTTGAACCCGCAAGGGCTCTTGTCATATTTTATGTAATCATTTAATTTTTTTTAACAAAAAATTTCTGTTTGGGAACTTACTTGACGGCATTGCTGACATTACGGCTCAAGGCAAACATTTTGATGCTGATATCTATATATTAAACCGTTAATCTTCAACAATATCTGATCGGACGAATGTATAATATAATCTATGTTATCTTTTAAATTAATGCAATTTTTTCTTTTTCAACTTACTCTCTTCGGTGCAAAATTTATTTACACTACTGCAAGCAGAATGAAATAAGCCGGCTGTCAAAGTAGCGACGCCGCCGTTATTTTGACGGCGACAAGTTTTTAATGGTTTGGGTGGCTGAGGAGAATTATGGAATTAATACTTTACTTATTCGATTATTAGTGTAATGAATTATTTTTAAACATACATATAGATGTGTATTTATATATAATAATTTATATATTTATCTAGTTGAAATCAAACAAGATAGTCTTATTTTAACTGCGTTAATTTTATAAATCACAGGCATATGGCATATGAAAATAGGCCGATTTTACATCACGTACGTTAACAGAGTATTGCCATATTAAAATAGTGTTTAAGCGTTAAAGTGTGTGTTCTGCTACTCTTAAAAAAATTTAATTTGTAGTAAATTGAATGAATTTAAAGTAAAAAGTGCTTAATTACATTACTGGAATTTAAATAATGCAGAAAATTATACTAAATATATATGGGTAATTAAATACACATAGATATATTACTCCAATTTAACATTATTCAAACAAATTAAATATTAAGGAAAATGGCGGGCATTATTGCAAAATTTTTCATAAAGGGTGTGATTAAGCAGATTTAGATAAAAATTTCTTTAATGTAACGTAATGGTGCCAAAATGGCATTAATTTGTTAAGGTCACAAAATTTTTTATTTATGTAACTTGAATAAACATGCCCCTATTCGTTAAGCGTCAGCCATTTAGACGTCTAATTGTAATGGCTATTCAATATAAAACTTTTTATACGCATAGAAAAAGCAGGAAGAACTAGGAAACTTTTATTCCTTGCTTATGCGTTATTTGTAATCATTCCGGCTGTGCCTTTCATATTTAGAACAAACATGCATATATGTATGCATATACAAAGCCAGTCGCATACATATACTGAAGAAATCATTCTTAACTTGGAGAACAGAACCATGCCAGTATCGGGTAATATCACTAACAGAGAATCCAATAGACGTTGCTAGTGTTGTTGATTTTTGACGTTGAGTCATAAGTTACTCTATAGCCGGCGTTAGTCTCTGTCTGCATCATTGCATTTACTGAGACCTTGCCCAATGCCGAGGTCAAAAATTCGCGACAGAATGTTCGGAATTGGCTTCTGTTAAAGATTATCAATACCCGAAAAGTTATTCCGTATTAGAGGAGCTGTGTATACATAAAATTAACCGCTCGTCGTCATTCTTACCACAATGTTTCTCCTTTCCCCGAAAGATGCAAAAGGGAGAACCACCAAACGAATGATCTACGTTCGAAATAAGGTATCTGCCTGTTAGGTTGTTAACAATAACATTACAGTTCTTATCAGATGACAACATTAGCACTTAGGAGGTATTCTAAGAGCTTCTCTACATTCTTATCCTCACGGCTGCGGCAGTACTTTGCGTCCAAGTCTGATAATCATAATCGCAATAAAGTTGCATATCACCTTTTCATTCTCATCAAAGAACTCGCGTGTCTATCATCAAGATAGGTTCATAATTGCTTGGATATCTACCAATTATCGCATCTCTTATAATATCGTTCACTAATTTCAAATCCGAATTATGCCGTAATATCCAGCGTATCTCTGATCCTCGTAACCTACATTTTGTGAATTTTAAACTGCTCAGTCATCTCATTAAGCGACCAGTTAATCGTCTGCCTATTTTAGTACACAAAATACAAAAATACTTTAATTTCAATTCAAACAATCCATATATTAAACAATAAAATTGTTATTTTATTGGAGAGTTGTTGGCTCATTAAGGCTTGGAAAGAACTCTAAAAAACGCTTCATTACACTAATTGCACACATTTACCGTTAAAACCATCCGATGTGCCTTATAAAGTGAAGATCAATTTTCAATATTTTTCACATGAACACTGTAGACTTCATGAAGTGCAACATCATAAATCACTGACATTGATCCAATGAGATGAGGCAGAGTGAATGATGAAAAATAAAAAATGAAACTCCATTGACTATTTGATCAATGAAAGAATAGACATGATAAAATGTGAATGCTAAATTATTAATAAAAATGAATACGCAAAAAAAAAAATGAATAGAAATAATAAAAATACACACGAGCCATCATACGTTTAATGTCAATGACGAAAGTACGTACGTACGCATGCCCGGCACCGCTCAGTGGCTGTAGAACAAATTAGATGTATTGCCTCGCAATTGTATTGTACGCACGACACATAGACGTAGACATATGTACAATTGACCAGCTTTTTATTAGCGGCTGTTAAATAAAAAGAAAAAGTCCATACGCAGCATTTATACAGAAGCTGCTATACGCAAGTACTAATAATGTGCGGTCTACAGTAAATGTTGACTTGACTCGTGAGACACTGTGTTGATTTGAACTTCATGTGGTGGTAGCACAAGTGTACAATTACCTGAAGGACTCATGTCGACTGCTAGACTGACAAGTAATTGTAATTTATAATTTATAGAATGATTATTAAAGCTAATAAAGATGACATTTTAAAATATTGAGGTTATAAAATATTAATTAAATTATTTATGAATTTTGACTGAAAGTATAAACAGAAGCAATTGGAAAAAAGTCTTATCAAGCATGTTCAAAACATATGTACCGAATGTGTCGCGTCAATAAGGACTTTATTAGGACCTTCGGACCGGATTGAGGCAGTATCTGCTAGGTTCTGGGACGTAGTGATATTCCTGAGGACGAGAAGGCTAATGTCCTTGTTAGATTAGATTCATGTTCGTTTAATGATGATTCGAATTCTCCAAACTACTACGTCTATGGACTCATCGGAAAGCGTATTCAGAGAAGGAGCAGATGCGTAGGAGGGAGGGGTGGAGATCGGAATGGTAGGAGCCTTTAACCATTTATCGACGATGATGGAACTGGCACGCTGCTGGGATTCAATAAACCCAAAATGATACTGGTAACTAAGTTACTTACGGAACATTGTGGTTTTAGCTTTCCGACAGCAATCTGTGGTCGACTTCAGCATGATTTCTACGTTGCGGTTTCAAAACCTCATTTAAGTTGACATAACTTTTCATTGATTTAAATATAAATTTTATAGCGTGCATGATGATCGCGAATGCCTTGTCTTTATTGAGCTTCTATAGTGTAGGTTCGTCCCGAGAAAATCAAAGTTCTGCAATTTCTACGAAGTTTTCGCACAGTTGCGTTTGAGTTCGATTATGATGGTTCCCATCTTCCTGAAAGCTTTGTTAACATTCCTTGATCTCTCCAATAGCCAAAACTATTTCGTGATTTTTTTAAGTTGTATCGGTTATAGGTTGTCTCAACTGGGCGTCCAAAAAGTTCGGAAGATCTGTGGTTGTATGGCCACTACTAAATTCATTACATGGATTTTTTTGTCATTGTAATTACTTGTGCAGAGTTCCCATACTATTTATCAAATTTAGTTCCACAAGAAATTAATTTCCAAATTGAATGGCGCTACTTGTTCAACCTTTAACAGGAGCCGCGAAAGAGTTTGCCGTCGTTAAGGATTGCGGTGCAAATGAAAAATTGATTTCTGACAAACGAAAAGCTCGACGCAAGTGAATCCTCCACATAAAATGAAATTTAAGGAATGCACGAAATGGTTCAGAAACTTTTGGAATCTTAAAAAAAGCATTCCTTATAAATTATTTGGCAAATCTTATTCAAATTATTCATTTTTGTGCGCAACTAGCAATCAAACGGTTAAGTCACCTTAACTAAACTCGACCGGTGGTTGGTCGTGAATCAGTGTTGAAGAAAGTGATTTGTTTGACGACCACTAAAAAACTTATACAAGATTCCTGATATAATTCGATCGATTTCCTACCTGTAGTTGCTATACCTAAGACTTGTGATTGTTAGATTCAGAAAACTGTTGTTCGTCCTCCACAATAAAAAGTCGTAAATTTGATCAAAACCAAGCTGCTGCCCATTATGGTTTTGTTTAAATTCTAATTTAAAGACAAATATTCTCCAATATTTTTTCGATTAAGAACGAATTGAAATGAAAATACTAAATAGTAAGGTTACGTTTACAATACAAAAATTTTAATTTGGATGTCATAAACAATTAACATTTTAATCAAAGTAATTTCCTTACTTGTTTTAAATTAAACTTTGATTAGCAAATTCAATTTTTGTTGTTTATTTTGTTAAACAAAGCAATTTGTAAGAAACAATTTTTATTTGTTTACTTTTAAAATTTCGTTGTTAAACCACTTGTTGTGGTGGTCTGCAGCATCTTTTTGTATAACAATCATACGATCACAGTTTAATTCTTTGCCAAATTGCATAATTGTATGGATTTTTAAATAATAAATGTTGCAAATGTACTACAGTTCACTCATATTTATTGCATTTGGAAGTTGCAACAATTCTCTGTACATACATACAAACTAATCAAAATGTATGTATGTAACTCCATGCATGCATTTGTTTTTAATTGTTTCAGAAAAACAAATTTTTTGTTTACATTTCTCATTGAAAAAAAGACTAAACGTGCATGTATTTAAGATTTTATGCTGGTTGCATGCAATCATGATTAAGAATCTGCCACCAGAGTTCACGTGCCATTGCGGATTTGCAAATATTATGACGGATTTGAGCAATCGACATATTGCACTTGTAATTATAAAATACGGTTTTGAGGTTTTTGAAAATAGAAGTCATCTAAATGTAATGTACAGTCGGGTTTAAAAGTGGCTAGTGTTTTTTTTTTTTTTTTTTTGTTTTTTTTTTTGTTGATTGAATCTCAATAAAACCCAAGTGCTTGTTAAGGAATATTGTAAGTTAGCTTTTGGCTTGCGTGACATATCAGCGTTATTTCCACCGGTATAGCATAGTAAGAATAAGGTTTGGTTACAGTACTCAGTAAATTAATATTCTGTATACGATTCGGCCGCCATTCAAAGCGCCTCGCAACCAGCCTAAGCCACTAATGAATCTGTGGAGAACCTTGATGTCGGCTCTCGACACAGAATTCAAATTCTCAAGGAAGGCCCTGCCAAGGGTCCTCAACCTCAACTTACCAAGGGCTGGGCAGTTACAGAGGAGGTGTTCGATAGTCTCTAACTCCTCCTCATCGCAACATGCCCTGCCATAGTCCGGCTGGGATCTGTTCCAGATCCCCGACAGCGACCTATTCTTGCACTGCCCCGTGATAAAACCGACAACCAACCATAAGCTGGCCTTATCCAAGCCCAGCAGCCAACCTGTTCTCCTATTTTCCACAGCAGGTCATAGACATCTAGAAACAAAACACCCCGATCCGTTCCCCCAATGCCTCTGCTCTTCCTCCCTGACCCATCCGTTGATGAGGCCGTAGTTAGTATTAATACAAAAAAAAGAAGATGAAAATTAATGGTCTACCTATCCGCAATCGTACTTCCTGATAAGCCATGCTGATCTTATTGTGGAATGCCTCTCTATTCTCTGTAGAAACAAGTGACAGTTATGATACGAAATATTATCAGAAGTCACGGTTTGAGTTAAATAAAATCGAATCTAAGCCTCCAATAGAAAATCCTTCTATTAAATATTTTATAATTTAAATTTTCTTTGGACTAAACAATCCTTTCTGGTGCACTCCTTCCGGAATTCTCTTCAATCGACTTGGGTATGCCACTTACCTTAGTCAAGTTGGCCATTGCGCGGAAATTCTTTCGGGACGTCAACCAATCCTGGGTCAATGAGGATTCCTGTCCCACCGCTAGACTCACTTGGCCCTTGATGGATAGAAGGCGCACCAACCAGTTACTCGGACTTGGTCGTAGCATCATCTCAATCACTGTGGCCATGCTTGCAGGTTATTGTGTTATGAGTAGACACGCGGAAAGGATGCCGCTCCCATTTAACGACTTAGGTCATGAGTGCAGATCCGCTGAGGAAGAGGAGACTGTTATCCACTTTCTTTGTCTTGCGAGGTGCAGATATACGTAGCTTGACGGAGCTATATCTATTGATGTCAAGGGTATAGCTTAGCCCGGAGGTCGAATTGACCCATTGTACAAAAATAGGGTATATCTTCGTTTATCAAACTTTCGGGCTGGTTTTCCAGCATAGGGTAGTCGTGCTTTTAATGTGCAGACCTTGCGCTTCCAACTTCTTCTTCCCTAGTTTGGTAAGGTCTACCAACAGCACAGGGACTGCGTTCACCTGTGGTGTCACAACGGGCCGCTATGCCTGCTCAAGTGAGCGTTTGATATCAAAGCTACTACTCTAACTTAACCTAACCTAAACAATCCTTTCTTTCACATACATACATATAAACGAAGGTTACCGCAAAGAATCCCTCATGTAGTCGTTGTTTGGCAGTGGTGGATTGTACAAGTTCCATTCGTTTTAACCTCCACTGTCACTTGATTACAAGAATTTACAAGAACATTTGTTTTTCTTGTCTTTTAATTTTAAATGCAAAAACGGCATCAAATAGAGATAACCAAAAACGGATTACAACAATTACAACAATTATTAATGCTTTGACTTTAAAATGATGACTCTTTTTAGAAGGGATTTTAAGTTTTTGTTTTTTTCCCTTTTTAGCATTGCATTTTGTTTACTTTGACACTTGACACACATTTAAACGAAAAGAAAAAAAATATATGGTCGAGAGAACGTGTATTTTAAACTGTGTTACATTAACAAAAAAAAAATATCAGAAGAACACATGAAGATGACACTTTCAAAAATGTTTTATTCGGAATAAAAAAACAAAAAAAAAACGGAAACTTTAATTAAACTTAAGTAAGTATGTATATACATACATACATATGTATACGTATATAAGTACAGTCGTATCTTTTGATGTTAATGAATCAATAAATTTTAGCTGCAAAAGGGAAATTTTGTTCAGTTACAAGAATAGAAAAAATGTTCCACTTTTGGTTCGTTTTTTAGAATTTATTTTTTTTAATATATATTTTTATAAACGTTATCGTTATATTTTTTTAAGTTAAAGTAAACAAAACTAACAAAATTTATTTATGTTCCAATGTTGTTATAATTATTCTAGTTTTTGGTCTTACTATGATTCCAAATTCCCAAAATATAAAAAAAAATTTGTAGTTCCTTACCGGGAAAAAAGGAGTATTGCACAAACAAATATATTTCATTCGCATAAGAAACCATTCTGATTCAAAACTAAATCTCGCTATTGCTGAAAGTTTTATACTAAGACCCCGCTTAACGCTGTTTCAGTATTACGCGGTAATATTGGGATTCCCCTAAATCGCACACTATATTGATACTTGTTGTATATGAGTGCAAACGAAACGGCCATGCACCAACCAAAAGCAGTGCACTATATACATGGTGGCCTTATAATTAGAAACGATGTTTCTGGAACAGAGTTCTCTGGAGTGACGAATCTAAGTTTAATTTTTCCCAATCTGATGGAAAAACGTATGTGAGACGTCCTCCAAACAAAGCCTTTGATCCCAGGTACACAGTGAAAACTGTAAAACAAATTAACAAACATACATGTTGCTAAGTCGTTTTTAATTATAAGGCCACCACTGTAGCCACGGTGTATACTATGTATCTTTTTCAACGCTCTTTTGTCAGTCTGTCCAGAATAAAGATTCCAACTGTATTTTCCGAAGTCGCAATCACAGTATGAACGCATCTTTCCTGCGTCACAGTTGACTTATTAGTTGCCTCGTTTAACGCTGTTTCGTTTAGCGCTGGAACTTATTGGAATGTATCCGCGTTGAGCGGGGTCTTACTGTATTTCGAATAGTTCAGTCAAAAGTAACATTTCTAGGACACCAATAATCTCATACTTTTAGTAGCAGGAGCTTGGTTCTAAGAAAATAGATTCATTCTTAGATTTACAGCGCCTGCGGAGGACATGCAAGAAATTGCCAACAAAAAAAGTAGGCGTATGTTCCAATAAGCAATGGTATGATGGATTCAAAGAATTCAAAGAAAATCAGATTAGATCAGTCCAGCACAGCCTAGCAATACTGCGCCGTCCGCTCATACTGCTATTAAAGTTAAACCTTCTTTTATACCTACCTTAGGATACCTAGTGGAACTACAACGCCTAAATCTGGTAAGAGTACTGCAATTGCAAGCTCTGTATACACCCTAGCTAGTCCATCAGCAAAGCAATTTCCGACAATAATCCTACGTCAACAACGCCTATATCTGGTAAGAGCACTGATATTGCAAGCTCTGTATCCAACTTGGTCAGTCCATCAGCAAGGCAATTTCCGACAATATTCCTATGTCCTGAAATCCGTGTAAGTGTTACTCTGAGTGGTATGAAAATTTCCTAATAAATCCCCAAGATTCAAGAATAGAGGTGAAGTTGTCGTCGAGTATTATTTATTATTGGTGAATAGAAGTATCAAACTACTGCGACCATACAATACATTACATTTCATTCCATTTGTATAGGGTGTCCTACAATGTCGCCCTTAACCCATTAGTGCCCAGTGCCAACTTAAGTTGCCAGCAGAGGTTGCCTTAGTTTTTATGCTCTGAGAGGAAATTAGTGTAAAAAACAAAACGGTAACCGTTAGAAAAAAAATAATTCGGGCATTAATGGGTTAATTCTATTGTCCTTGACAAACTTTAAGATGTTGTTTGGTGTTAGTAGGGACAAGTCCCTTCCTAGCACTTGAAAGAACACTGCTGTGTTGCCATTAGAGTTACAACAGAGTTATCCTGACAATTAATTCTCCTCAACATGGAATCTAGAAACTGGATTGTCTGAGTAAATCAGGAGATTTTTGGGGAAAATCCCACAACCCAACAAACATTGCCCTGACAAACTTCAAGATATTATTTGGTATTGGTAAGGACAACTCTCTGCCCTAGCATTTGAAACAGGACCCCCGTGTTTCCCTCAGTGTTGCTTCAGAGTTAACCTGATGATTAATTCTCCCCAACACAGAATCTACATACTGGATTGTCTGAGTATATCAAGAGGTTTTCGGGGAAAATCCCACAACCCAATAAGCATTCGCGATTTCTTATTTCAATATAATAATCTTTCTAACTTTGCTATACAAAATCTACATAAATTCGTCACTGATTTTATTGCTAATATGGTAAACTCCCTATGCAGTGAAGGCATACTTTTACTTTTTTTTATTTAATAATTTATTTAATTGTGTCAATATTTTGTAAATAAACTCAAGGTTATATTTTCATAATTATTATTTATGATTTACACTCAACTACACAACAGACCTCTTTGTCATGGAGCCTTTCAAAAAAATTTTGTAACAAAGTTTATGAAAGACAATGTAACTATTGGTGGATATATGGCATATGATCAACGTTCTAAAGCTATTCGTGGCAACATACTGCAATACTCTTATTCTCAATATATGTATCTGTACTACACGTTTAAAATGTTTTATATTGTATGGAATAATAAATATTTAATGGATTGTAAATCATCATCATCACCAACCAAAGCCACTTACCATCATATTTAAGTCTGTGTGTTTAACTTGGGCAAATTAAGAGGAGTAAAATTTAAATTGAATTCAATTTTTTTTGTTTTTTGTTTTATTTTTCACCCTTTAAACGTGTTGTAAACGATTTACGACCATTAGTACGTTTCTTTTTTTTGCTCCCTTTTAAGCTTTTGAAGCTTAAGTGTGTGTATGTTTGGTTAAATAGTTTGTGAGTTTTTTCTATAAATAGTCTCCATTAAAGTAAAGTTTTGTATTTAGCCGAGGGCTTAGGAAATTTGTTAAATTTATTTTTATGTAAATTGTCACTGCAATTCGTGATCTCATAAATTAAACCTTAAAAAAGTAACAACGTTAAGGCGCAAAAAAAAAATCGAACTTAAGAAATCCCAGCCAGCCAGCCAACCAGCCATTCAGTCAAGCTAAACAACATCAAGCCAGCAGCCATATATCCATCCACATATGTATGCATTTCTGTCTGTCTATTGAGGCAACAACCGCCTCTTAATATAACAAATATTGCCACATGTTATTAATAAGTAACGGTAACATCTTCTTATGATTTTTTTCTCTCGGTTTTTGACACGGTTTGCGGTTGAATAGACAGGGAACTTCTATTACATTTTCCATTAAACACATGAGGATGTTCTTCATGCATTTGCTATGCATGTAATGTCTTAATACACTCAAAAAATATCCAAGTAAAATTCATTAAAAACAAGATTAAGCGCCATTATTACAACTTGCCGTTAACTAAAGGGAGAATTTTAACGGCGGATAAATTGTGTTTCATTATTATAAGTGGATAATAAGATAGAAGTGAGCGTTAAGCTAAAGGGAGGATCATCCTACCTCTAACTTTTAAAGTTAAGTTTATATTTGAACTTTTCAATATGGCAACTTCCAATATAAACAAAATGAGCATATACAACAAAAGAAGCACATCGTTGCCAATTTGTTTAAAAAGAACTTGATTGATTGAGCAGTGTTATCGACATTGCTCCGGCATTGCCATATTTTTGAAAAAGTTAACTTGATTTTATCATTAGGCAGTAATAATGAAAATAAGTTAAAAGTGACTTTAAAGTTCACTTTAGCTAAACTTACCTTTAACTAAACCCAACTTTAACGGCAAGTTGTAATAATGGCCCTAAGATTTTCTTTGAAGTTTCAATATCTAGCCATTTACGTACGGTGCACAGCTTTAGAAGGGAGGTAGGAATGTCTTAACAAGAGTAGTTTCGTGGATTAATTTGATATGTCTTTAGAAATTTCGGTCGCTGTAGTCTATTAGCTAGTGTGTTGGCTTATTAGACATTAGGCCACTGTTCAAACCCTAGGTCAGACATCTACGATAAATGATTTCTGGCAAAAGAAAAACTCTGAGAGTAAATGAAATTGCCATTAAAAAGTTTCTCAAAAATTTGTTGTTCGGAGTCGACTTTAAACTATAGGTCTCGCCACTCATGTATAAAATTAACACAACATAAGTATTGTGAAAAGTCAGGCCGTAATTCTGACTGGAAGGTTGTAATGACAAATATCTTGGATATCCTATTTATAAAAGAACCTTCTAAAACCGCCATTAACCGTAGGCTCTATCTATTCTCTATCAATTCTCGCACAAGTCTTTTCCATCTCTTCCATTATAAACAGAATCAAAGCGTAAGATTCTTAAAAACTCTTCATCATCTTTTCTTTTTGCCCTCAGAAATAATTTTTCCGAGTTTAGTCACATAAAATATATTCATTCTGGCGCACAATTAATTACGGACCATAACTTTTCGAGTGTAATTGCAATGTAAAAACTTTGCTTGTTTAGTAAGTCGTCTTTAAAGATAACCATGTTTGTCACTGTTTTGACAATATTTGAATTTAAAAGTGTTGCTTGTTTTAGGGTCTATGCTGTTTTTAAGGTACAGTCGTGGAAATAATTAAATGGTAGAGCGTAAATGCACTCAATATCCTAAAATATAGATTTTTAATCCAAGATAAGTACTATGTTTGACAATTCTGCATTGAATGTACACGTTAAGAAGATTTACCGTTTTCATTTCAGTTGATTTCAGCTTCTGCAGTAAACATGGTGGGGCAGAACGAGCGAAACTACCAAAAGCGCAGTGTCCTATTAAAATGCCTTAAATGTGTCTATTCGTCATAGTGGCCCGTTAGAATGCGAACGGCTATCTTGTCGAACTCAAGTAGTGCCCTGGTTTTACCGCTGTCCACTGCCGGGCTCAATAGTTTTGCAATTTGGGAACCAGACCAGACCATCCACGGTTTGTTGAATTCCATGCTAACGTTTTACAATTTGGAAAAGTATACCTATAGAGGCGCATATATCCTCTCTAACTCCTGCTCCTAAGACATCTCCGATCCTTAATTTGGAAAAGTATTCCTGTGGAGGCGCATATATCCTCTCTAACGCCTCCTCCTCAGACATCTCTGATCCTTATGTTGTCTCTTAATTTTTATTAAATTCGATTATAATGAAGTCTTGTTGGGGTTTATACCCAAGCGATTTAACCGCTACACTATGCAGCCTTTTTGACGTTAAATTAAAGATTACTTCCTACTCCCAAATGGAGATGTTGCCTTAAATGTGTGACATGTTTTTGATATTTTTCCGTGCCAATTCGTCCGCCTTTTCATTTCTCTTTATGCCACAATGGCCCGAAACCCACGTATATAGGTGTAGAGAGTCCTTGCAACTTCTAACTGACGCCCTTTGATTTGATGAGATGGGATCCCAGCGATTTGATTGCTGCTGGACTGTCCAACCATGTGATCAAGTTCGAAAGAGGTGGGTTCCTGCAGCTTGTGCAAAAATCTTAGCCTGAAATACGTTGGCCGTGTTACTTAATATGCATGACCCGTTCAGTGTCAGTTTATCGTTAGAGACCCCAGATCCAGTTCCACATTCTATTTTCGAGCCATCGGTGTAAATCGTTATATTACCCGTACCGATGAAAGTTTTAGCAAACCATTCTTGCCGTGCGGGAGTGTGAGTCCTATATGTTCGTCCGAAAACAGTCTCTGGTGCCATGTAGACACATCTAAAACTTGGGTGAAATGTGGCCCGCCTTACATGTCCTAAAGATTAGTGATATATTTCAAAAAATCTTATGACAGGTTTTTGTTTTTCTGATTTCACCAATACCAACCGACATTATTCTAATAAAATCAAGATTCTACTAAAACTTTATTCAAACACTACTGTACCGTATATTTATTTCCATAACTGTACTGTGGTAGTATACTATGGGTATGCTGCCATTGGGGTTTGCAATGAACGGTTCATTGTGTTGCTTTGTTGTTGGTAACCATTGGTGGGTAAAAATTAATTTTATTTCGCTCAATGGTGTTACCTATTGAAAATGTATTTATTGTTAACAAATTATATGATAATTATCACATAATCTTATAAAATTACATTTTAAATTAACAAAATTGATTTTATCCAATCAAAACTGAAAATCACGACATGAATTTCTGTTAGAAAAAAAATCATTGGATGATAAAAATTAAAATCGAAATTTTAAAATCAAAATTTAAAAGTTTTTGTTTGTTTGTTTGTTTTTCTTAAATTATGTTGAATTACATTTTATTCTTTGCGAAATTTTTATTCCTTTTTGTGACTTTCATTTTTCATTGCATCTGCTGATGTGGTTGTTGTTGTTTTATAGTGTTGCAAGCGTTGTTTATTGAAATCTTTCAATATTTCCCAAAGACACAAAATGTTAACCACATAAATGCTTATGCAAACAACACAAATATTTTCTAATATATACAATAAATAGGCCAGATATATGGACATTACATTGGATAAAATACAAAATATCAATTGATATTTTACTATATCTGCATGGCGAAGAAATGCTGGAAAAAATTAAAGAAAATATTAATTACGAATCTATATTAAATGTAAAATTATTTAAAATATTTTTATTAAAAATAATTAGAAATTTGGTTGCCCTTTTGTAGTCTAGTGGGTAGTGTGCTACACTATTGTCGTGAGGGTCTTGAGTTCGATTCCCACAAGAGATTCTGTTCTGTTATATTACACCAAGCATATGGTCTATGTTACTTAACTCGTCATAATTAAATATAATTTGTAATTGTATTGTAATTAATAAATTAAAATTTAATATTCCATATATGAGCCGTTCATTTGGAAAGTGACTTAAGTCCATTTATCTTTAATTTGAAATACTTAAGGTTTTGCGTTTATACAAAATTTAAAATATACGTAAGATATATGGTTGACTTGCAATGTGAAATCGCATTTAAGGGATTTATACATCCTATTAAAAAGTCGCTATTATTAAGTGTATAATATGACCTTGCTTACCTTAAAAGGACCTAGGTCACTTTCAAAATAAAAATTTGTTTTGTTACAAAAAGTGAAAGAGCTTAAGTCCGTTACATATAGCTTAAAAAATAGAAAAAAAATTATATTTTTAGATAATAGAAATAAATTTAGTAACAAGTTATTCTCAGTATGCGTAAAAGTCTCATTTCTACATGAACCTTTTGCGTTTCTCTGACGTCTTCTTTTTACAACACTGCGTCCGGTCGCTTCGTATAGGAATATATTTTGCTTATTAAAGTCTCCTAAGTTCCAAAACATTTCGAAAATACGTTTTCTTTCTGTTTCATTTAAATTTTTCAAGCAGTGTTTTCGGCATTGGCAATCATCTTTTTGAAAAACTTTGGCAGGAATAATTTTTCCCTGAATTCCGTTTAATTTTACGAATTTTCTGAATATAAGTACCACTTCTGTGTTCTATGAATCCTTCTTTGAAGGTGCTGCTTTGTAAGTTCTCATTCTCAATTACTTCCTCTCCCTCTGTTGAAGAATGAACTTCTAAAATTCTCCTTCTTTTTTAAATCTGTTGTATGAGTTTAATTCCTCTTCACTTTCAGAATCAAGAAATCTTGTTATTTTATCCTTTCCCATGGGTTTAATGATTTCTTTAAATTAAATATTATTTTTTAAATTTCAATTTAATATCAAAATGTAATTTAAATTACCTTCATCACTGCTTTTAACCCTTTCCACGCCAATGTCGAGTGTCACTCGACATTGATTTTGTTCCACCAGCTCCCCTGTCGAGTGACACTCGACATAGTGTAATACTTCTTTTTGCGGACAATTTTAAAAAAGGTGGTATTTTTTTATTAAAACTTTTAATTTATCAACTTTCAAAACTAAAACTAAACTAAAACTTTTAATTTATACAATTTTTAATTTATCAAAATAAATGAAATGATAAATAAAAAAATTTTGTAAAAGATATCGCACCTTCGAAGTCGCCGTAGTCTAGTAGGTAGTGTATTGGCTTATTAGACGTAAAGCCAGGGTTCGAACCCCAGGCCAGATATCAAACCATAATAAAAAAAAGTGTTTCTTCGGCGACTCAGCATATTTCTGGCAAAAAGTCTGAGAGTAAATAAAATTGCCATGAAAAAAGGTTCTCAAAAATCTGTCCTTCGGAGCCGACTTTAAACTGTAGGTCCCACCACTCATGTATAAAATTAAAACACACAACATAAGTGGTGTGAGAAACTAGGACGTTGTACAATGGGTCAATTCGACCTCCGGGTACTGTACTTGTCTAATTGACAAGTACATGTCCTCTAACCTAACCTAACCCCACCTTTTTTAAAATTGTCCGTAAAAACTATGATAAATAAAAAATTTTAGAAACATGCTATTTTTACAAAACCTTCCCTTCATCCCGGGATTTCTTTTGAAAAATACCATACCAAAAGAATTTATAAAGATTAGAATTAAGAATTATAATATCTTATCCTGTAATTACTCATAAAATAAAGTTGATCATAGAAAAAAAAATCAATTTTATTTACTAAATACGAAAAAAATCCCAAAAAGTTAAAAAATGCAATTTTAACGTGGAGCTGGTGGAATAAAAAGGAAAAAAAGGCTTGGAGTGGAAAGGGTTAACATTTTGGGCCGCACCTTTTGGCATCGTCAATAAAACGTGGACTTAGGTCACTTTCAAAATTAGAATTTTCAGTATTTATATTATTTTGAAAATGTACATGATATAAGATTTTCAAATGTACTAATGATTTTTTTACAGTTCAGCATAAATTATAATTGTCACAAGTGCCAACTTGATAAAAGATGAAAATGGACTTAAGCCACTTTCAAAATAAACGGCTCATATGTCGTACATATGTATGTACATGTATTTCTTCCTTCAACACAAAAAAATCAGTAAAATTTACTCGTATATTTATTAGACATGTACGATGCATAGTTTAACTACTACCCCTGAGTTAAGTTTACACTTCGAATTTCTATAGAAAAGTCCAAACATTAAAACAAAAGTTTTCATTCCAGGCTGTACGAACAGGCCAAAGAGCTTGCACAATGAACTATTCCCACGCTTAAATTACTTCGCACAACTAGTAAATGAGTCAACAGACCTAGCAGGTGTTGAAAGACGCCTTAATAATCCTCTACACTTTTCACACTTTAAGAAGTGGGAAGTTGAAGCCCTTTGAACTTTTTTTTGTTTTGTTTTTGAGACCAAAACTCTGGAGATGACCGCTATTCATGCAGAACATTTTGTTGGAATACCGAAGGATAGTTACAGGAGAAAGGAACCTCGTCTCTTTTATTTTAGCACGCTACCAACTAAACCATCGAAGCACTTTAGGTAGTTTGTAACACTTATAACGTTACACCCCTCGTTAATAAATGTACGAAAAGACTCTGGACTGAGCTGGAATCATTTACGACAATTCAAAGAGAAAATTTGTTTCTTTAGCCGGAATGATATCTTGTTGTCGTATCCATAAGGAAAGCCATTTAGGAATTAGACTGACAACAAAATTTAATGTAATTTGCTCAAATTTGCTACTAGGTAGTGTGTCTTAGTAGGCGTGAGGCCTCGGTTCAAACCCCCCAGGTTAGTCATCTCCAAATAAATGAAATATGACAAAATATTACTTCGGCGACTTCCTCTCAGTAGATTTCTGGCAAAAACTCTGAGAATAAATAAAATTGCCATGAAAAGTTTCTCAAAAATCTGTCGTTTGGAGTCGACTTTAAAACTGTAGGTCCCACCACTTATGTATAAAAATTAAGGCACACAACATAGTAAGTGGTGTGAGAAATTAGGTCGTAATTCTGACTAAAGGGTTATAATGACCAATTATATGTAATTTGCTCAAAAATAGAAGAGAATTTTGTGCGCCACTGTATTAAGACGCGCTGTATCTGGAAGCTTTTTCTTTCTTCAATAAAAAATGACCGATCATGTTCTAAAGCCCCTGATAACTTTTAGGGTGTTTCGTTGACAAGCATTTCTTACTTCTCAGAAAGCAGCAGTAGCAATAGCTAGTTTATTATGTCAGGTTTGCACAGTATAAAGTGCTTTTAAGGTTGTCAACATAGAGAAATGATATACAAAACCGGAACAACACTGTCTGACGATAGGTCATCTGCTAGACGTCTCAAACTTGTTGGAAGGTTAACAAATAACACCCTGTTTATGGAATGTGTTAATAATTACCATCTTGTGAAATATCTGGAGTCAAAAAGGCAAAACGGTTTCCGTAGGTCTGCCTCTACTGAATAATTCCATTAAATTATTTGGTGAGATTAAGATTGTGTCTCAAGGCAGGCAGTGATAGATAACAGTATAGCTTCCCGTATATTTGTTTGTAAACGATCTTAGAAAGGTAATAGCCTTGCATTCATTTCAAGCAGTACTGTGATTTTGATAGAGCTTAGCAATGCCGCTTTCTTCTTGTAAGATTGTCTCGTCAATTTAAAATTAATGTATGTAGTAACTCCGATAAAATCGAACCGTTGCTGAAGCAAGTGTGACCGTGATGGAAAAGTAATGATATGGTGTATACTTCATCAGGGCAATGACAAATTAGAGTTTCTGAAGCTTCATTAAGTGGGATTATGCATCTGTCTTATAGGCCGAGCCTGGTGCCAACTGATTACCAAAACGCTGTCTACTGCGCATAAATTTGTTGGAGTAGAATTTACCATAATAGAAGCTTGAAAATAAATTTTGGCAATACAACGTACCCCCCGATAGTTGAATTCAGTTAAAAAGGAAATTTTCTGACAAATCAATATAAATTTGACCTGAACGGGTCACTCTAACTATGCTAAATAACGTCATTTCGAACATTATTGAAAAGGTAAGTAATCCGAGAGCATTTCGAGATTTGTCCATATTGAGCCCATTAATATGTGGCGCTTCCGGGTTCGATTATATGGAGGGAATAAATTCGAAAACCATGATGAACACTTTTTCATAATTTTTTCATTGTACTCGAGATAAAGAATGCTGCAATAGCAAAAATTTTTTTGGACTTGGGATGGTTTTGTCTAGGAAACGGTTGACCCCCGGGTAGAATTAATTGTAGTATCACATTGAGCCTTAATGTTGGCCTAAGTGGGATCTTAAATAAAACGAAATAAGAGAAAATATTTCTTCGGCGACTTTCTCTCAGCAGATTTCTGGCAAAAACTCTGAGAGTAAATAAAATTGCCATGAAAAAGTTTCTCAAAAATCTGTCGTTCGGAGTCGACTTTAAACTGTAGGTCCCACCACTCATGTATAAAATTAACATACACAACATAAGTGGTGTGAGGTGCTAGGTTGTAATCCTGACTGAAGGGTTGTATTGACCAATTATGAAAGTATTTTTGTTTCTTCACACCTGAGTAAATATGGAATTGGATTTTAATTGACTTAGAAATCTGAATTCGATAATTTTCTTATAATAGTAGAAGTGTACCTATTTTAATGGCCATATATGTATGTACATACGTAAAACTTTCAATTAAAATTTTAATTGTTACGTTAAATTTAAATATTTAAACTTACTTGTCAATAGTAAAGTAAAATAGTAAATGATGCCAAATATACCATTTGGTGGATTCCATTTCTCTGTTGTTTCATTAAAAAGCAGATTTAAGAAACCAAAACTTTTGCCGTATCTGAAAAAAAATTGCGTTCAAATTAATTAATATTTTTTTTTAATTTTTTTTTTTAAATAAAGCTGAAGCTTACGTTGAACTAAAAACAGCTGTGCAACTTAATTTGGGTGCCAAATCACAAAATGCCTTGTAGTTCTTATCGCCAAGAAGTTTAATTTCCACGTAAGTGGCATAAATGGACAAAATTAATCCCAAAAGGCACCAAAGGCGTAATTTACATTTAAAAAGCATTTTGTTTGTTGTTTTAAATAATTTTTGTTGTTGTTTTTGGATTCAGTTAAAGTGGTCGTAAGAGGACTTTATTGTTGAAAATACGAAAGTTTATTACAGCATCTGTTTTACTTGAGAAATGCTTAAACCCTCGCATTACCTGTGTGTTTACGTGGTGGTAAATTTCATCAGGGTTGCTCAATTGAAATTCTGACCGTGTTTTCTGATAAACAATTGCTTGATGTTTAGAAATTGGTAACTCTTAACGGACAGGCGCATTTCCAACAATTTTATGGCAACAGTTTGAGCAAAAAGGAAATTGACAAAATTGATAGCCGAAAGACATACACATTTTTTTTAATTTCAATAAAGTTATGAGCGGGTAAGTTTGATCGATTTAAGCATTAAATACCATGGTTTTCACCGCTCATACGTTGTGTAAATGGGGATAAATTTGAGTTTTGAGAGGAGTAGATCCATTGAAACAAGGAAAACGAAGAACTTACTTACTTAAGTGGCCATTAAGAACCATTAACGAATTCGGCCTCTGTTTCTGGGGCGCCTTCGCCAGTTGTCACAAATGACAGGGCTTACTCGTTACTCGATTTTTCGTTTCAACGCAAAGAGGGTCGTCCTTTTTGCCGACTTCCCCAAATCCCCCCATCAAATACCCGTCTCGCCTGAGCATCCTCCTCCATTCGGGCGACAAGGCCGAGCTAGCGCAAACGCTGGATGTTAATAGGCTGCTTAACATCCATGTCGTTGAGGAGTTCATACAGCTCGTTGTTGGATCTGATGCGGAAACCATCGCCAACTCGCATTGCACCGAAGATCTTCGTATGACTTTTCTCTCGAATACTATCAAGGCCGCTGCATCAGTGCTTAATAGCGTCCATGCTTCTGCGCCATAAAGAAGCACGAGTGGGACGAGCTTCTTGTAGAGTATTAGTTTCGTCATACGAGAGAGGCCTCTACTACTCAATTGCCTATTGAGATCATGGTAGCGCCTGTTAACAAGACTGATTCTGCGCTTGATCTCCAGACTGACATAATTTTTGGTATGATAAACAAATTGCTTGACTATATAAATCAATGTTAAAATCCCGGTTACCCAAACGTGCACGTACGTTCCGTTACGTTTTTTTTCGTATTGTTTTTAGCGTATGTAATGCTTACTGAAATTACAATATGGTGTGGTAATCGCTCTCATTACTTTTTGTATAGTAAAAATGAACGTTTGGCTAACCGGGGCTTTCCTTTATGATTACGAAAAACAGTATTGTTGCATGAGAATTTAATATTTTGTACATTTACTTTTTAAACAGCATGTATAAAGCTCAACCACCTGTTTATTTATAATACATCACACTTAAATGTCATGGTTTATTTATCCAATAATTTCTAATTAAACGGGACGGATGATTTTTATAACAACAACAATTATACGAAAACAGAATCCTTTTGTCGTAAATTAAGAACCCCCTAATGAAAGAATGAGGTCATAGGTTATAAACGTTCTTAAATAAACGGCTAACATATTTTTCTTTTGTAAAAGTGATAGTAGTTTTACGGCATCATCATCATCATCGAAAGGAAACGGAAACAACACCGCCTATTGCTTATTATTTTAAATTGATTTTGCAAAGCAATTTAAAATGCTTTGACCAAAACCTAACACAATACAGCAACAAAACAATTGGATGGAATAGAAATATGAATGTGGCAATAGGCTGACGGCAATAGAGGCAATTAAAATTAAAACTTTTTTGGCAATAAAAAGAAGAGAAAAAACAACATTCGCAACGACAAACCTACGTAATATGTGTGTAATTTTTTTGCACAATGAAACTTTTAATATTTTTGTTTTGTTTGTTTTTGTTTTTGTTTAAAAGATTTCACGATTTTTAAGTTATACATTTGCAAAACAATCTCCCAGATTTAATAAAATTTTGTTTTTTTTTTCATTTTCGGTTTTTGTTTTTAATATTTAGACACTCTTTAAAAATGGGAAAAATCATAAATTCACAAAAAAATTAAAGCAAACAGAAGAACTAAACTTATCTATCTAGGCTCCTACAGAAATTAAACACATAAAATCTATGAAAGAAAAAAATATTTAAACATCAGAAGCGTCTCCATTTAGAAGAAAAATGTCACAAAAATTTTTTTTATGGAATTTGTCTCCTCCTAAAAGTTAAGGCTGGGACCGTGTCTGCTCTACATGCTATATATAGTATAATACATATACTACTTCTTTTACATTCAACTAAAAATCATATTAACCCCTTGAGCAACAATGACGAGTTTTTATTCGTTATGAATTTTAAATAGCATAGCTATTCTTGTAGTGACGAGTTGTATTTATCTTGTACACGAAAGTATAAGCAGAATATAATATTCAATGTTTGATTTAAATTAAACGAATATTTGAATCGAAAACGCAAGGGGTTAAAACTAGTTACTGACTGCCAAGCGACAATAAGTTTAAGAAAACGTTGTAAAAATACTAGGCTTTGTATTTTCAAGGAAACTTGGAAAAGAAAAACCATAAAGATTGTTATAAATAAGAAAACTAAATATACAATCACTTAAGATCAGCACTACAACTTTATTACAGTAACGCAGAAAATTATTCGGATACCTAAAGAAGAACTAAAATGGCCGTAAAAAGAATATTAAGATTATATTTATGTTATCACAGATATTTTATTCTCCGAAATATAAACGGCTTATAAGTAGACTTAGTTCAAAAGTTTAGTTTATTAACCCTCTTGGGGCATATACATAGTTGCTTATTACAACTTTTCAGTCAGGATTACGCTCTAGCTTCTCACATCACTTATGTCGTGTGTGTTAATTTTATACAGTGTTTATGACAATTTAAAATCGACCCTGAACGACAAATTTTTTTTTTGAGAAATTTTACATGCCAATTTTATTTTCTCTCCGAGTTCTTGCCAGAAATCTGCTGAGAGGAAGTCGCCTAAGAAGTATTTTTTTGTTGGAGGTGCCTGCCCTGGTGTTTGGCTTCCACTTTAAACAGTGACAGAAACTGTCAGGATGTGGAGGAAACGAAATCGCTACAACACCTTTTATTCAAAAGCACGTCATCGGTTTTTGGTTGTCAGAACGTATGAAGATCTGGGGCATGTTGACAAACTACCACTAAGGGAACTGGCTGGGCTCATCCGAAGCTCGGGGTGGTTCAAACCCACCACTAACGGATTATAACAAGGGGGCTTACCTTGCACTTGGTAACACAATGGGCTATATGAGTCACCGACTGAACTTGCCTATGAACGGCATGCTGTCCGCTTACCTAATCTATGCTTGCTTCGTATGCATATTTGTGAGTTTCTTCATACTTATTTTAGTCGTCCGAATGTCGTTAATGCTTTATTGAACCTATCATTTATCACTGTGGTATCTAGCCAGCAGAAGCAAACGTAGATAGGTTCACCTTATAGCATGAGGTTATTGGTGCTAATGTTGCTAATTATTATGACTTTGGTTTTCTTGATATTTATCTCATGTCAAACATTGCATGCTAATCGTTCCAAATCATTTAGTTTTACTTGCATGTTGGAGATCTTGAGCTTTAATGGAGAAATATCTTCTGTATAACATAATTCCTTAAGTTAGCTTAAGCCTACAAGTAATTTCTTTTCTTTCTAAACATACTTCTCTTATGACAGCATCCAGCACGATCCTGAATAACGGATATGATAGAGGACATCCTTATAATACTCCAGCATTACTATAAAATAGTTGAGTGACATTCCCCTTGTGAGGCTACCTCTTAATGGTTCCATTTAACAGTTCCTCTGATTTGTTCGAATGCTTGCTTGGAATCTATGAATAGAAAGTAATGAAGAGTACGCCATTCCAGAAATAGCTTTGTAATATTGTAATGCATAGAGTGTTCCTATTGGACCTCTCTTTTCGTCTCATAGATTTTTGCCATAGGAATTGAAGTTTAACTCTCAATTTTCCGATAAAAAGGGAAAATGTTCTGCTCGGTAAGAGGTGCTGAAAACGATGGCTACTGGATAAGTATACCGAAGAACACTGGACAACTGTATGTAGATCATCCAAACTATAAAACTTATTTATATTGAGATTCACTAGAAAACAGTGGGCATTCTACTTACGAAAATTCAATCAAGTTCAGGGATTGATTTACTATTTTCCAGCAAGTGTAGATTAATCTACTTACTTACTTAATTGACCATAACAACACGATTAACGGATTTCGGCCTGCCGCAACACATCCTTCCAGGCGCTTCTGCTTCTTGCGCGCCTACGCCAGTTGGTCATACCAATCGATGACAGGGCTTCCTCGATTTGGTCCTTCCAACGGATACAAGGTCGTCCGCTTCGCCGACTTCAAATACCCGTCTCGCCGGAGCATGCTCGTCCATTCGAACGACATGGACGAGCCAGCACAGCCGCTGGATATTAATACGCTGCACAACGTCTATGTCGTTGAGGAGCTCATACTGTTGGATCGGATGCGGAAATCATCGCCAACTCGTACTGTACTTTTCTCTCGAACACTCTCAAGGCTGCTGCTTCCGTACTTAATAGGGTCCAAGCCTCTGCGCCATAAAGAAGCACGGGTAGGATGATCGTCTTGTAGAGTGTTAGTTTTGTCGTACGAGAGAGGTCTGCTACTCAATTGCCTATTGGGACCATAGTAGCACCTGTTGGCAAGAGTGATTCTGCGCTTGATCTCAGACTGACATCATTTTTGGTGCCAACGGCGGAGCCAAGATAAATAAATTCCTTGACTGTATCAAAGTATAGTTATCGGCCGTAATCTGAGAATCAATACGCCGCTCACCTCTACTTATCAATAACATATATGTACTTTGTTTTGCCCTAATTTACTGCCAAACCCATCTTAGTAGACTTCCGTTCAATAGCACTAAAGGCAGCAATAACATCTCGCTTGGTACGCCCTATGATGTCAATGTCGTCAGCGTACGCAAGCAACTCGACACTTTTTTGAAAAATAGTGCCGTTGTGATGCACTCTTACCTGACGCAGAACACTCTCCATTACGAAGTTGAAGAGGTCGCCTGATAAAAGGGGTCGCCTTGTGTGAAACCTCGGACGGTATCAAAAGGTTCGGCGAGGTCCATTCCTACCTTGACGGAGCTGCAGGAATTGCTCAACGTCATTCTGCAAAGCCTTATCAGCTTCGCAGGTATACCGAGCTCAGACATTGCGGCAAAAACACGATCCCTTATGGGGCTATCGAAGGCTGCCTTATAGTCGACAAAAAGATGGTGTTTGTCGACTTGTTTTTCGTGTGTCTTTTCCAGGATTTGGCGTAGTGTGAAGATCTGGTCGATGGTGGACTTGCCAGGTCTGAAGCCACACTGATAAGGTTCAATCAGTGTTTTGACGAGTGGCTTCAGTCGTTCACACAATATGCCTGTAAGAACCTTATATGCGATAGGGAGAAGGCTTATACCCCTGTAGTTGGCGCATATTGTAGGGTCTCCCTTTTTCAGCATTAGATTAACTGCGAAACCTAGATTTGGCCGTATTTAGTCGTAGTTTTGCAGCTAAGCATTCTAAGGCTTTTTTGAAAACAAAAATTAAAAAAAAAATTCATTTCGAAGGCTCGCTCACAACAGTCCCATGAACGCATTGATAGTAAACTAATTTATATACCTGTGGAATCAGTTCAGATACATCCTTAAAATGATGCATTATTACAACCAAATGCAAATATTTAATAATGAAGTTTTACTTTTTGCTCGTATTGTATACTCACAAGTTCTTGCATGGTAAATCTCTGATCATCATAATCATCTTCATTATTATAATCAAGATGATCAATTTTTGATAGGACTTACGTTATACGATTCTGTATGAGCTTTAACTTACAGCAACTGTAACAAAAAGATACACACGTGAAGTTGTGAACAAGAGCACAAATCCGCAAACGACTACAGTAATAACAACAACAACAGTAATAACAGCAGCCGACAACAATGATGTCGACAAAAATCTAATACACAGACAGACAGACAAACAATAACGACTGGCTGCAATGAAGATGAAGATGCTGCGATGATTTTGAAAATACAGTAAAAAAAAACTACAGCAACAAATAAGAACTGCTATAAAAACAGTATCATGCATGCATGCATGCATGCATGCGAACTGATCATGCATTAGTTTAATAAACCATTTTGATGATGATTTTTCAGTTCACTAGATGGTTTGGTTGACTAGTTGTTTGGCTGAACGACTGACTAAACGATTGGACCAAACGACAAAGGTTGATGATTGTTTTGTTTTAGCGTGATCAGAGCTGTAAATGTAGACGTTCTTAATTTGAAACTTTAAAGTATTTTTGTAAGCGAAATTCAACTCAATTCAAACGACTCAATTCAACTCAATTCAAACGACTCAATTCAACGCGACTTTTACAAGAGTTCTAGATACGAGAACACGAAGAAGAGGTTACATTTCCTTTTTTATGCTGTGCCTTGTTGATGATGTCAGTGAACTGTCAAGCATGAAATTTGACCTTCAAGTGTGACTTCGAATTAATGCTACATTCTGTTCAATCATATAGTTACTCCTAGTATACCTAGGAGAAGGGCCTTAACCGGGTTTTACTTTCATGTTCTCTTCTCTAAACATTCGCAGTCCTCATTATCAATATTGTCCTCATTTCCACAAGCTCTGCAAATAACTCCGAATTAGTTTCATAAAACTTGTTTGTTCACAGAAAATGCTTACTAGCTTAGCAAGAAGATTAGATTAGGTCGAGTAGCTTCACCAAACGTACTCACGTAAGATACTCTCTTAGGACAGTTCATCAGGTTTATTGTAATGTCCCCAGGCAATGTCACTTTCGACAGTCCCCTTAAAGAATATTTGTACGAAATATTCTGTATGGAATATATTTCAAATTTCCAGCCTTATCGTAGCTAAGGGTGCCCTAATGCGTGGGTTACATAGGGGATTCTCTTGTTTTGTTAACCAGGACGTGAGATTCTTAAATGAAAGCATGATTAGTTAGATAGTAGGACTAACATCTAACATTGAAGTCGCCGTAGTCTAGTAGGTAGTGGTGTTGGCTTATTAGACGTAAAGCCAGAGTTCGAGCCCCAGGCCAGACATGAAAATGAAATATGAAAAAATATTTCTACGGCGACTTCCTCTCAGCAGATTTCCTGCAAAAACTCTGAGAGTAAATAAAAATTGCCATGAAAAGTTTCTCAAAAATCTGTCGTTCGGAATCTATTTTAAACTGTAGGTCCCGCCGCTCATGTATAAAATTAACACACACAATATAAGTGGTGGTCGTAATCCTGACTGAAGGGTTGTAATGGACCAATTATGTTATGTAAGACTATCATTTAGAACCTACAATCCGACTAAATAGGTAGGTGGATTGGAGGAGAAGAGATCAACCAAGTACCTCATGCATATTAGCATGCATAGAATCAATCAAGTAGGCTTGTTATGTGCCAACACTATTTTCTATACTAAGTCTGTATCTTGTACAAACACTCTCAGCTTCTTTTCCCTACAGTATTGCGATCTCGAGATTATGAAAATTGGGCGGTAAGGTTGAGTGCGTTATAAGGACACTTATTAGTATTTTTAAGACGCCTTTATCCAAGTACCGCTTAGCCAAACTTACAAGGAACGTAGCTTCGTTTTTAGCATATGAAGAGCAATGCAAATGCTTACCTCAATTACATTGTGGTAAGATAATCGCTCTAATTGCTTTTCGTATCATAAAAACAAAGCTACGTTCCGTGGACATTTGGCTAAACGGGCTTCAGTCCTCCCATCAGCATCGCTCCATAGTAACTTCGTAATTTTTCCTTCTATGTCATTGTTCCACAAATTTTGAATTGACGTTTCCGCCTACTTTTTTAGCTCGATCTTTAATGCAATAAATTAAATTCAAATTCATGGTATTCAATACTCTGGCTTTACTATCCAGAATATTTATTTCCTCACTTCCGAGGACTGCTTAATGACTAGGTATCCACATAAAGCGCACCGTTCCATATCTGGCGTAAGTGCTAATCGCCTTCTTTTACATTTTAAGTTAGTCCCGTATCTAAATGTCATTTGACTGTCAGTGAAGGTTTTTAATCCTTATGTATATACAATGCGGTTAAGATAATCAAAATCGAAAGGCATTCGACATCCAAACTTAAGCCTGGTTGGTTAAGGAATCTTGTAATCGTAATGCTTCTTTCCGATATTGGACTTCTTGCACTAGATACTGTAGTAATGTATGGACCAATGAATTCATATTTTAAAATTTCTGTTTTAATTTTTTATTGTTGTCTGGCAGACTGTTTGGCTTAGATAGTTGGCGGTCTCTTAAGACATGAACACATGAAGTTTAACATGTGGCACGAGTGATTGTATATTGTCTGGCTCTTAACTAATCTAAGGTGACGTAGTTGTCAAAGACATGACTCTGTTTATTTTCGCCTTTTGTTTCTTCACTCGTCGTATAACTCGTAACTTCTAAAATGTTTCTTCTAAAACAGAAGAGCAATTCAAATCTTAAAATAAAAAAATCATAATTTTGTTTGCATTACCAAAATCCTCTCGCTTGTCTAGGGCTTCGACGGACAAAAACAAAGACTAGCAGCTAAGCCTCCTAGACTTCTGCTTCTTCTTCTTCTTTTCTATATGTGTAACATTTTATGAATGTATAAATGAATGAATGGTACGTACATACATACATATGTATGTATGTATGTATGAATGTTTGAATGAATAGATGGATCATTGGATGGATGGATGGATGGATGAATGTAATTTAAAGTATTTTTGTATTCTTCTGCTTCTTAACCAAAAGCATTTTTATATAAATATTTGAACATTTTTGTTTAAAACATCAGTTTCAATTTAGATTTTCATTACAACGGTTTATGGCATTAGAAATCGTTAGGAATTGAAAACAATTAAGAAAAAAACGTTAAAAGTTTTTATTTTCTTAATACAAACCACGACAAACGAATAAAACATACATAAACCCTTGGAACAGGATTGTTTTTAAATCCTGTTTTGTTTTGTTTTAGTTTAACCCACCCTTCTTTAAAACAAAGAAGAAGAAAAATCTCGTAAACGTTGTGTCCAATATAAGTGCAATATTTCGAAAATTTAAAGAAAAAAATTAAATTAGAAAAATATGTTAAAATTAGTGTGTGTGTGTTTAGTGCTAACGACATTGGTTGTGGTGGCAAAACCAGAACCACCCGTCAATTCGTATTTACCTCCTTCCAATACTTATGGTGCGCCTGGCGGCGGCTCTGGTGGTGGCAGTGGTAGCGGTGGAGGTTCTGGTAGTGGTGGTGGTGGTAGTTCACCCTTAGCGCCCTCAGACTCGTATGGCGCTCCTGGTTTTGGTGGTGGTGGCTCGCCATCTTCAACCTATGGAGCTCCTGGCATAGGAGGCGGCAGTAATGGTGGCGGTGGAGGAAGTGGAGGCGGTGCTGGTGGCGGTAGACCTTCTTCTACCTATGGAGCACCCAATGGCGGTTCTAACGGCGGCAATGGAGGTGGAAGACCCTCATCTACCTATGGTGCTCCTGGCGGCGGCAATGGTGGTGGTGGTGGTTCAGGTGGCGGTAGACCTTCTTCAACATATGGCGCTCCTGGATCAAACGGTAATGGCGGTGGTTCTGGAGGCAGACCTTCCTCTACTTATGGTGCTCCCGGCTTTGGCGGATCTAATGGCAATGGCGGTGGTTCAGGTGGTGGCAGACCTTCCTCTACTTATGGCGCTCCTGGCTTTGGTGGTTCTAATGGTAATGGCGGTGGTTCAGGTGGTGGCAGACCTTCTTCGACTTATGGTGCTCCCGGTGCTGGTGGTTCTAATGGTAACGGCGGTGGCAGACCCTCCTCAACTTATGGTGCTCCTGGCCAAGGTGGTTCTGGATCTGGATCCGGCTCTGGTCGTCCTTCCGATAGTTATGGTCCCCCAGCCTCAGGTTCTGCTGGTCGTAATGGCGGCGGCGGTGGTGGCAGTGGACGCGGCGGTCAACCCAATCAGGATTATTTACCTCCCAACCAGGGCAATGGTGGTGGTGGTGGACGCGGTGGTGGTTCCGGCGGCAATGATGGTTATGATTACAGCCAAAACGGCAATGGCGGCGGAGGTGGTAACGGAGGCGGTCGTGGAGGTGGTAGCGGCTCTGGTGGATACAATGGCGATGATGGAAGCAATGTAAGTAAAAGTTCTTTCTTTTTTATTTTCCATAATAATTGAAACGCTTTGTGGGTTATAAGCATTAAACAAAGAATTTTAATTCAATTAACTTTCTTATTAATTATAATAACGTTATTCACAGCATGAATTAAATTAATTTACAGTGACAACGACAAACAAAAATACTGCATAGAAAATTTAGCAGAATAATTTCATAGAAAACTAGGGAAATGTGAGAAAGTTGTTGTTTGGTGCCTATGACATATTCTACAAATATTTATTACTGCCACAATTTTCTATGAAAATATCTGTGGAAATGCATTTTCCTCAACGGAAATATCTGCAGAAATTAAAAAAAAAATTTTATGAAAATATCTTTCAAAGTTTCTGAACAATTTCTACGAAATTTTCTATGTAACTTTCTTTCTATTATAATTTGTATGAAATGTTCTGATTTCTATGAAATTTTCTATAGCCTGTGAAATTTACCGAATTCTCTTTTAAACCTTAATTTTTGGTATAAATACTGAATGATTTCTTTTTCTAAATTAAATTCAGTTAATTTTTAACGAAAATTATGTCATATTATTGTAATCACGAATTTCAAAACACAATAACATTTCTAAGTACATGAAAACCTATTCTTCATTTCATTCCTCTTCACACTTCCACCAAGAAAATTGAAACTTTCTGAAAGAAAACTTCCATTATTTGATTAAATTGTTATGAATATCTCTACCATTTTTATTTAAATCGTTAGAAACCATTTTATGTATTTTTGTAACAATTTAACATTAAACCAAAAGTATGCTAATGTATCTGGACGAAAGAGGCTGTCTGTTATTCTATTTTTCCAAATTCAGAACATTAAATGTCTCTCATTTTAATTTTTATCCCAAAATTATACAAATTCAAATATTTTGTTAGTAAGAAATGTTAACGTGGTCAAACTTCGATCAAATTGAATATATTTTGAAGGCATAAAATCACAATTAACCGTAGAAAAATGTTGTTCCAAATAAAATCAATATATTGTTGAATAGATAATGCAAATAAAAATGTTTGATAAACTATATGTAGAATTAAATAATTGTAGGCGCTAAGTGTGTCAAGCCATTCAGACATTTCCAATAATTATTTTAATAATCTTTTATTTCTTGATAGAGACATTATTTTTCAGAATTGAGGATAGAAAATTCTAAGAATTTTCTAAAAAAATTTATTTCAATCAGTAATTGAATCAATAAATTGATGCAGAAAAACTTTAAAAATGTTACAAAATCACCACAAGATTTTTATTGTTTTCAAATCGTCAACCCAAAAAAAGGACTGTCAAGCTAAAAACTATAAGTACTTAAGCGCCTTTCCATAAAATATAACAATATTGAAATCTAAATTAATTCTTGCTTCTTGAATCAATAGTTACTTATACTTTGATTTCTTTCAAACTCCATATAACAGTTGCTACAAACAATAGCACGAATAAGAATGTCATAGATCGGTTATAAAATAAAACTAAAATTTATATTAAACATTTCGCTATGGAAACATAACTTGATTTTATTTTGACTCTTTAGACACATACATACACTAGCTAAACAATGGCCCATATAGTCACCGAGTGAACATGCCTTTGAACGGTAAGCTACCCGCTAACCTACACTAGCTATTTTCAAAATAACTTGCATCCGAACTAAGCTATACTTTCTCTGTACTACAAAGTTGTACACAAAATTGCATCACTGCAACTTTCACTTCTAAAATTTTAAAATTCTTGCTATTTAAACGCCATGTCCTTAGTTAAAAGTTTAAGTTACAAACATATTTGTAAACGTATTACAAAATAATCTTCAGTTTCGTTGCCTGCCTGCGGGCAAATACAAAATTTTTTGAACAAAATAAATTTTAAAATTTTTTGTTGCAAATTATTTTTGGCAACTGGCAAGGCAACTAATTATCAATAAAAATGTAATTGTCTTAATGATACTAAGGACACACATTTCGCATTGTGCCAGTGTTGCAGTCAATATTAAAATTATTAAACCAATCTTGTCATGTTAGTTTATATATAAAAAGCTTCTCAAAAATCTGTTGTTCGAAATCAACTTTAAACTATAGATATCGCCACTCATGTATAGAATTAACACGCACAATATTAGCGGTGTGAGAAGCTAGGTCGTTGTAATGGCCCGTTATGTATGTATGTGTTTATATGTATATACGAATATGTTCAGTTTCTGTAGGAGAAATTCCACACCCAATGATTTTATATGTAGTCAAATGACTAGGTACTTTTGAAGATATAGAATTATAACTATTTACTCTATATTGTCAATGACATGTTTCAATATCTCTAATTTTTACTTTAACTATCCTGGTTAAGTCCAATAATAATCCACCCACAATAAATGTATAGGTTAGGTTAGGATCACCATTAATTAATATCACTTGAAATATAAAAAATCGATTTATCCTATGTTCCTTCGGCATGATAATAATATTCTTTCTGTTTGCCAAACAAATAAATAATTTTTTACAAGTAAAGGTCACCTGTGAATTACTCAAATATAAATCTAATATCGTTTATAAGAGATGCTCAAGTTTTCAAAACTTTTTTATTATTAATGACTATTTTAAATAATTTATTTAATACGATATATTCAAACAGTAATTTTTAAAAGCTTAAACTATTTATAACCTCATTTTTTTAACCTCTAAAATATAAAATGAAACAATTAATTTTTAACAGCTTACTTGCTTTTAAACAACAATGAAAAAATACACCAGTTCCTGGTAATGCACCACACGCTGCACTTTAATAATAAAAACAAGAAACGATTTTCGAATCCACTTATTATACACAAAATAATGAAAAACAAAACAAAAACAAAAAAAAAATAATAATAAAATTTCACCTCCACCACTAAATACATTCACCACTTGGTTTCTAAACAACAAAACAGAAGAAAAACAAACGAATAACAAACGCTTTCAAAATTATTTTTAAACAAAAAAGAATTTGCTTTTGGTTGGTGCGCTTATTACATACCATACACTAGACTCCTCACGTATAAAATTGAAATGGAATAAATTTGAAAGTTTGCGTTGTTGTTTTATTATTTTTTTGAAAATAGGAACCAGCTAAATATGAATTTAGTTATCAAGTGGATGATGCTCCTAGTGGTTTGTCGTTTGGTCATTCCGAAATGCGTGATGGTGACTTTGCCACTGGACAATATAATGTATTATTACCCGATGGCAGAAAGCAAGTAAGAACAAATTAACAAGAAATAATAAGACTAAGTAAATAGAGAATTATAATCACATTTAGGACATACATACATATGTACATACATATTTAGAACACAATACTATTATCAGTTAAACATATTACGGATATAAACAAGGTATTATGTGGAGTTTAGATAGCACAAATAACATATTCTTTCGATTGTTAGCTCACTTCAAAAATAAATATTAAATATATACACATATTTATTCCTTTTCATTCCTTTTAAGGAATATATATGGCCAACCATAGCATCCTTGCCATCCATATTATTGTTTTTTTATTTACAGTAATTAAGGTTTTTCAGCTAGGTTTTTGACCTAGCTTATCACACATATATTGTCTGTTAATTTTATACATGAGTGGCGACGGAACCTACGGTTTAAAGTCGACAGATTTTTTTAGAAACTTTTCATGACAATTTTATTTTATTTAAAAAAAAAATCTCCATTATTTGTACATCAAATTTAATTCTTATTTCGCTTGGTAACACTTAAGTTTAGACAATCTTGATTTTTGCTTTAAAATATACTGAAACTATTTCGATGTATGCATTCCGCAGAGACTGCCCTCTGTCTCATTCAGAAGGCAACGCAATCTGAGATAATTGATGCTTAATTCGCCTTTCGTAATTTGTAAATCGCTACAAATAATCTGCCGTTATCCAGGTCTCGTGCGAGTCAACTGTCTGATTCTCTGCATAGTTAATGCTATCATAGGACTCTTGAATGTGTCTATAAAGTCTACTGTGGATCCATTTCCTTCAGCAATTTCTTCGCAGAGATCCCAAAGTGACACAGGGGCCCAGCAAATTTCAACACCGAGCTGTTGAAGATGATCAAAGCCCTCTTTGGCCAGCCGGCATTCCATCGAATATGAAGCTATTGCTCTGTCAATGAGACAACTAGAATTCTATCAGCTTGAATGACACTCGTCTATTTGTTCGCAAGTACAGGATTTCGATAAGCACTGTCCAGCCTGCATTTTTTTTTTTTTTTTTTTGTTATCTTGAGGACAATTTCATTAAGAGCCTGTTCTCATCGAACAAAATTTCAAAGCTGTGTCGCAAATCCCTAACAAGCCCGTTAAATACATAAATAATTTCACTATTAACCCTTGAAGTTTTTTAATTAATTCTTGTGGTTCTCATACGGTTTTGTCATAAAGATTTAATGCCTGGACAATCGACCGCTATTCGCGGTGTTCCTTGAAACATTTAAAATTATTCAAAAATTAAAAACCACTTGGCGAATACTAATCCATTTCCTGTTTAACCGTATACAACAACAACACAACCTTAAATGTTATTCTTTTTGTAGATTGTCGAATATGAAGCCGATCAAGAGGGTTATCGTCCACAAGTTCGTTATGAAGGTGATGCAATTGAAGGTGGCCAAGGAAGCGGCGGTGGCGGTGGAGCTGGCGGTGGAGCTGGCGGTGCTGGTGGTTATGATTATGAACAAAATGGTGGCGGCAGCGGCAGCGGTAGCGGTTCTGGTGGATCTGGCGGTGGCGGTTATAGTTCCGGACAAGATTTGGGAGCTAATGGCTATTCAAGTGGTCGTCCCAATGGCAATGGTAATGGGGGTGGTAATGGTTATTCAAGTGGCGGACGTAATGGAGGTGGCAGACCTGGTGGTCAAGATTTAGGTGCTAATGGCTACTCAAGCGGTGCTCCAGGCGGAAGCGGTAACGGCAATGGCTATAGTAACGGTAACGGCCAGGGCGGTGGCAGACGTAATGGCGGCGGTGGTGGTGGTAGTGGAGGAGGTCAATTTAACAATGGCCAGGGTTATTCAAGTGGTCGTCCCAATGGCGGTGGTAATGGTGGTGGACGTGGTAATGGCAATGGCGGCGGCAGTGGCAGTGGCGGCTATCGCAATGGCAATGGTGGACGCAACGGTGGTGGAAATGGTGGTGGTAACGGTGGCTATAATTATGAACAACAAGGATCAAATGGTTTCGGAGCTGGTGGACAAAATGGTGATAACGATGGCAGTGGTTATCGTTATTAAAACAAAAAAATCACAACTTTTTAAATCCTCCATTTACATGATGATGACATTTCAGGCTTCTTTCCCTAAGGACTAACGTTAAATCTAATATTTTCCAATGAATTTAAGAATTTGAATTTTACTCAAATTTAAGGCTATTTTTTTCTAGACTATTTCTTAAAATCTAGTTTTTTTTTATAATTTTTTAATTTTAAGATTTTTTTATACTATAACTTAAAGACAAAAACAAAACAAACAATGTGGCATATTTTAAACTCTATAGCAACAATTTCATAATTTTAAAAAATATTTTATGTTTAAAAAATATTTTAATTTTTAATCTTCATTTTTCATAACCTATCACTGTCATTTCTAGCACTTTCATTATTTCATTATTATTTTTATTGTAGTTAATAACTAGACAACACCCATTATAGAAAAACCAGTCCTTTTTTATTTAAAGGACTACCAAAAAAATCATAATTATTGTAATAATTTTAAGTTTATTTAGCATTTCCATTATAATTACGAATGATGTGACGAAATGAAACGATACGAAATAAATAAATATTTCTTTTTATAAAATACGTAATATTTATTACACTTTGTTTTATTTTAAAATTAAATTCTGCCATAAAAATATTTGAGATACATATTAAGTGACCCTTAACCACATGGGCTTGCCTATATTTTTAATAAACTCCGAAATTCATTCAAGTATAGTTCCAACTTTTGGGATCTCCACGAGGATCTAAAGGTTGATTTGTTGGCGATACTGCTGTTTTATTAAAATGGTTTAATTCCTCAAATAATTTATTTAAAATGTCAGGTTGTCTAAAATAAAGCATTGAAATATTTTTAATAATTTTTTTGTTCTTGTTATTGTTAAATAGAAGTCTTAATTTCTGATATGTGTAATCGTTTAAAAATTCATTATAAGATTAATAACTCTATTAAATGCAACAACATCCCTTTAGTGCAATAACGTCAGCCATTACGATCACTAGAATGTGGAAAGTTCAGAGAGCGATGTGGTATAATCACTGCCACTAAAGGTGTATGTTGCAATTTTCGTACCGTGACAAGCATTGGAACATTAAGACAGTGAATTCGTCATATGCGATGAATTTATACGTAAAATGTTATATGTACGTTGATGCTATTGAACTGTCCAAAGTTAATGGCGTCTAAGTTGGTACAATTTATAATCTTTCGCTAGGCTAGAACAACATACATTAGAGGAGATGAGTAGCACCTATCCTTGCTAGATCAAGAATGCCTTTGTGTACCCGTACCTCTGTCGAGTATCTCGTTAATTTGTTTAGAAATTCCAAATATTACATTTTCATTATTTCGTTTATCGTAGTGACTTTTTAAGACTTTCAAAGTACAGTATTCTTCGTAATACATTTTATATCCTCAAGTTAGTCAATGTTTCGTTTTGACGATTGCAGTGGCCAACCAACAGTCAGACTAATATGCAAAATAGCGTGTATGATATGTAAATAAGTTTCCCAAATTGAGATTTAAGTCATCCGAATAGATCACTGTGTAATAAGTCTCGTAATGTGTTGCATTCATAAAGAAAAACGTTGAAACTGGCTAATAATTATTTTTTGAGGCGAATTGGCTACGGCCCAAGTAAACCTTGTAAGTATGCTTCTCAACATTAAGGAAAACATTTATCATTATTGGCCACTCTTTAGCATATAAACGTGTATATTCTGTGAATTCTTGAAAAAAAACCTTTACTTTATTTAAGTTCAATTATTATTATGTATGAAATATTGTTTGAAATTGAATTTTAAAATCCTTTTAAAGTTCATACTTCCTTTTTCTTTTCTACTGATCGTGATAAAAATGTACAAATTTTTATTTATTTACTTAACTCTCTACTAAATTATATTTTTTGCAGGTATGAACTTTGGCATTAAACGAACACGGCTGAATCAAGTTGCTACAAACAGTACCCACTTTTAAATATCTTATACGCCTAGAACAATCGATATTTGATTCACTGCTTATGCGTGTAATATCCGCAGTAGTGGATAGCATATTTATTAGCCTGTAAAGCACGATCAGTTTTACAACTACTTATGGCCTTATAATCATAAGAACTAGCATTACAATCACCCACTGGAACGTACCAGTCACCTCAAGCATCACTGTAATTAGTACCCTTAACTGCCTTCCAATCGCCTGATGTTAAAAGCGAACTGTTCCAGAATTGATATAAGAAAAGATGTTTCATCATTACATAAAGCGCACCAAATGCTAATGCCATTCAAGTTACTGGTAGTGTTGCAAAGACAAAAATAAAACAAAATCTAAGGTAAGTAGTAAAAAAATAAAATAAAATTTAAAAAGAAAAACTTACAGTTGAGATTGCTCTCCCTTGATGACTGTTGGTAATGTAGGTATTCAATCGATTAAATGTATAGCCTGATTAGCCAGTCTTCGTCTATTATTTAACCTAGGTGATCATAATACACCAACTTCGCTTGCACCACCCTCCCTAAAAGTATGCTTGACACCACTTAGAGGCAAATTGGAAGCATAATTTTGAATGAAACCCTCTGCTGATCCACCATTATCTGTACTAAAGATTATAATCGAATCATTAAGCATGTTTTGTTGCTGCAACTTCATCACTATGCGACCAACTGACTCGTCTAGTTTTGTAATCATTGCTGAAATTAAGAAAACTGAAAAAGTTTCAACAGATTCTTCCCCCAAATTTAATATTTTCAAAAAGATTTTAAATTAAATCCATGATACAGTGAATATAATAATAATTTATTAATTAAAATTATGAGTATTTCCTATGTGCATTAGTATGTAAGACACTGACGACATTTCCACAATGATTGGCTGTGTCAATGTGAATTCAGTAATTAGTGATGGTTTTTCGTAGGTTCACCGTTTTTCAAATAAGTGTGTGCCGTAGCTATGGTGTTGTGGGAACAGATTTAAGACAGAGACTGTTGTGGAATGATTGAGTTGTTGCAAAAATATGATTTAATTGCTAACATAAAATGAAACGAGAGCAACTAGAGGAATAATAATTGCATGCTGCGCGAGTATGCCAGTCAGTCAGTCCGTTTTTTTTTTTTTTTTTTTTTTTTTGTGAAGGTAAATGAAAATTTTTGAATTGTTTATATTTATCAGGCCGAATATTTAATAAAGGGTAAATTTCATTGTTTGCAGTGTAAATTGTTAATGAAGTAAAAAAGCCAAACCTCTAGAAAGAGAACAGGATAGCTATTATTATATTACCAAACAAATTATCCTTTACCAAACAAGAGTTATTTTTCTTCCAACCTAACATCCGTGTAAATTAATAAATTATCTTCAACATTTGATAATTTGTTTAATTTAAGTAAAATAAAGTTCCAATCGAACTTTCATGAATACATATTAAAAAAAATTACAAAAAAAAACACTAAAAAACAGAAACTGGCCCATGAGGGGATCGAACCCGCGACCTTCGCGTTATTAGCACGACGCTCTAACCAACTGAGCTAATGGGCCACATGATCGCGGGGCCTCAAATTATCTCCGAATAACAAATTTTTACTATTTCTATTCAAACATAAAATCAGTGCATAGTTAGTTCTAAATTTTTAGCTTGTATCATTTAAATAAATACATACATAGTTTTCTTTCCTTATTTTTAAATAAATATTGGAAAAATGATTTTAAAATCCTCATTTGTTTTATGGTGCCTCTTTGTTGGCTTAACAACCAGTAAGTACGTTTATAATCAAGTCCTTCACAGATGGAATAGGAGGCAGAGTAATTCTGTTGTGACCATTTTTTTTAAAACAAAGTTATCACACAACTTGTGATCGTCATATACTCGTACTTATCGGCAGAAAATATAAATTCCATTAGTAAATAGCTGGTGTTGGAATGAAAAATATAACCAGAGACTTGTTCCATATTGAGATATTTTATAATTTTTTGTCTGACCACTCACCTAATATTGTTAAGATTTCAAATAGAATAAATATGAGACTAAATCTGTTAATTGGCTAAAATGTAAAAAAAAAAACATTTCAGAACAGAATGTATAGGCTTGAGAACACCAGAGCATATAGTAATTTTAATTTTTAACTTCCATAAAGATCTGGAACTTCATATTGATTTTGTCCAGCAACAGAATAGATAACAATAATTCAGAACTTGTACCAAGGCTGGTTTCTATAGACTTACCTGGAAAAACTTAATGAAACTGAAACCAAACAGAGAATATAATAATAAGCCAGGAAGATACTATTAAAGAAGCGAAAAAGGAATAAATGTGTACGTATGCATATAATCTGACAAAAATCATATGAAAGCAAAGTCATAGAGTTCTAAAGTTCATTGAAAACAGGGTCAAAATTTTGCAAATGGTTGTGTTATGGGTTATCAGTTTAACTTTAACGCTATTGGACAAATTCACAAATTCATGTCTTGCGATATCCTCTATATAACAACGTTTCTAAAGGCTTTTTAAATTCATTGATTAATTTTTTCTATATTTTTTACAATTTAACATATTTTTTTAAATTATTTCAATACATTACAAATTTAATTTGTTTTTGTAAAACTGCATTACAAATTTAATTTGTTTTTGTAAAACTGCATTATACATTTTTTACATTTTTTTTCAAAGCATTTCCATTCGAAACGATTTTTTTTTCAACAACCTTGAACATAAGCATTGTCTTCGTTTAATTAAATGTTGCAAATACAAATAAAATTATTAAAACATGTAATCACAATTGTATTAATATGTAGGCACTATTTGATTTTATTGTTGTTATTGTACTTGTTTTAATTTTCTAATTTCCTCTGTGAATTTTTAAATTCCTATACAAAACATTGTGCCGATATTCATAATAATTTCCAAAATTTTTCCAACTGTTGTTCCAACGTTTAGAATCTCCACAAGGATCTAAAGGTTCATTTGTGGCCGGTACTGCTGTTTTATTAAAACGGTTTAATTCCTCTCATAATATATTTATTTAAAATATCAGGTTGTCTAAAATATTGAAATATTTAAAATAATTTTTGTTGTTGTTGTTTAATAGGAGTTTTAATTTCTGATATGTAAAGGGTGTTTTTTATAGAGATATAGAACTTTAAGTTGCAATAAAACAACGATGGATTATTCGATTGACATGAATTTTATTTATCCGAAAGATAATCTTGTGGCATTACATTTTAAATATGATTTCTGGCATATGACCGCCACGGCTGGCGCGGATGTAGTCCAATCTGGACGTCCAATTTTCGATGACTTTCTCCAACATTTGTGGCCGTATATCGGCAATAATACGGCGAATGTTGTCTTCCAAATGGTCAAGCGTTTGTGGCTTTACCGCATAGACCAATGACTTTACATAGCCCCACAGAAAGTAGTCTAGCGGTGTTAAATCACAAGATCTTGGAGGCCAATTCACAGGTCCAAAACGTGAAATTAGGCGGTCACCAAACATGTCTTTCAATAAATCTATTGTGGCACGAGCTGTGTGACATGTTGCGCCGTCTTGTTGAAACCACATCTCCTGGACATCATGGTTATTCAATTCAGGAATGAAAAAGTTAGTAATTATGGCTCTATACCGATCACCATTGACTGTAACGTTCTGGCCACCATCGTTTTTGAAAAAGTGCGGACTAATGCTTCCACCAGCCCATAAAGCGCACCAAACAGTCAGTTTTTCTGGATGTAACGGTGTTTCCACATACACTTGAGGATTACCTTCACTCCAAGGCGGCAGTTTTGTTTGTTGACGTAGCCATTCAACCAGAAGTGCGCTTCATCGCTAAACAAAATTCGCTTATGAAAATCGAGAACAACGGTAATCTCGTTTTGGGCCCATTCGACGAATCTACGCCTTACTTGATGATCGTTTGGCTTCAATTCTTGCACGAGTTGGATTTTGTAAGCACGCAAACCAAGATCCTTCCGCAAAATCTTCCATAAAGTGGATGGACACAGATCCAATTCCTGTGCTCGATGGCGGATGGACTCATTCGGGTCTTCCTCAATGCTACGCTCTACAGCAGCAATAGCTTCTTCTGTACGCACCGTACAGCGTCTCTGGGGATGCGAGTTATCAATAAGAGTAAACGTGGTGCGAAAACGTTCCATGGTTAATCGAATTAACTGCTCTGATGGACGATTTTGTCGACGATAAAATGGACGTAGTGCGCGATACGTTTTCCGCACAGAACCATTATTTTCGAAATAAAATTGCACTATTTGCAAGCGTTGTTCAGGCGTGAGTCTATTCATGATGAATTGCCAAACCAAACTGAGAATAAATCACTTGACAGCTGTTAAATCGGTCGCCATCTTGAAAAGTAATGCCAACTTAAAGTTCTATACCTCTATAAAAAAAACACCCTTTATAATCTTTTGAAAATTCATTTTAAGATTAATAACTTAAACTGATTCACTGCGCATACGTGCAATATCCGCAGTAGTAGGCAGCAAGTTTATAGCCTGTAAAGCACGACCAGTGTTACAATTACTTATGGCCTTATAATCATAAGAACTAGCATTACAATCACCCGCAGGACCATACCACTTATCCCAAGCACCTTTGTGTACCCTTAACTACTTTCCAATCGCCTGATGTTAAAGTCGAACTGCCCCAAATATCATCGATATTATGTGGAATTGATTTGCGTGGAGATATTTCCTCATTCAATAAAACTTGCCAAATGTTAATACCATTCAGGTTACTGGTAGTGTTGCAAGGCCAAAAATAAAGGAAAATGCAAGGTAAATGTGAAAAAAATAAAAAAAAATTTGAAAAAAAAAATTATAGCTGAGATCACTCTCCCATGATGGCTAATAGGAAAGTATGTAATCAATCGGTTATATGTATAGCCTGGTTAGCCACTCTTCGTCTTTTATTTAACCTAGGTGATCATAATACACCAACTTCACTTACACCACCCTCCCTAAAAGTATGCTTGACACCACTTAGAGGCAAATTGGAAGCATAATTTTGAATGAAACCCTCTGCTGGTCCACTATTATCTGTACTAAAGATTATAGTCGAATCATTAAGCATGTTTTGTTGCTGCAACTTCATCACTATGCGACCAACTGAATCGTCTAGTTTTGTAATCATTGCTTTTTCTTCCAAATTTAATAGTTCAAATTAAATTTATGATACAGTAAATATAATAATAATAATTTATTAATTATAATTATGAGCATTTCGTATGTACATAAGTATGTAAGACTCTGACGACATTTCCACAGTGATTGGCTGTGTCAATGTGAATTCAGTAATTAGTGATGGTTTTTCGTAGGTTCACCGTTTTTCAAATAAGTGTGTGCCGTAGCCATGGTGTTGTGGGAACAGATACAAGACAGAGACTGTTGTGGAATGATTGTGTTGTTGCAAAAATATGATTTAATTGCTAACATAAAATGAAACGAGAGCAACTAGAGGAATAATAATTGCATGCTGTGCGAGTTGCCAGTCAGTCAGTCAGTTTATTTTTTTTTGGTGAAGGTAAATGAAAATTTTTGTATTGTTTTATTTATCAACCCGAATATTTAATAAAGGGTAAATCTTATTGTTTGCACTAAAAATAATACAGGCCCAGGAATAATTTGATAGCAGATCTACGATCTTAATGATAAATTAGTGTAGTCTCCTTTAATAGAAAAACTATTGTTGGTTGAAAGGCTATTCACATAGAAGGAATTTATTTTGTTTAGCTACATGGTTCATAGGGTAAGTTTTGGAGATCTACAGAGATTAAAATCTGCTGATCAGCTACATATCTGTACCAATAGCAGTAGAGAACAACCAGTGTACTTATGAAAACAAAAATATTGTCATGCTTTAACTAAAAACTATAAAGAGATTCGAATGTAAAACTCACCTGCATACTTTCTTCTGTTATAATTTGCAATGTGTTTCATTTTAGCTACAGCACCATCTGGAGCCGGTAATGGATTATAAGGATTTCCTGAATGTACAGCAGCATGTGCTACATATAGAAACAAAGGTTGTGAAGTATTATGATTTGATATGACTCGCACAGATTCTTCTGTTACCAAATCGGTTGTATATTTGCCATGTAAATCATATCCAACATTCAGACCTTAAATAGAAAATATTTTATTTATTTATACTTCATCTGTTTAATATATCTTCGGTTTAATTACCATCCCTCAAATCAAAACCCCATTGGTGTGATTCCTCGGCAGTGTGATCAAAATAATCATGATGCCCCGTCCAGTAGCCTACATAACTGCGAAAAGAATAACTGAAAATTTATTTCTTTATGAATTTATTGTACTGCAATTAAAGCTAAAACTAGGCATACCCAAGATCATTAAAATACTGTGGCATTAGTTTCTCATTTAAAGGTAGTCCTCGTGGTTCGGCACCATAAAGCACAGTATGCTGCATGCCTAGTTAATAAAACATAAATTTTAGAATAAGAATTTTAGATATTTAGAAGCTTTTTATATAATGTTCGCACCTAAATGTATGGGATATTTGCCTGACATTAGTGCTGACCTTGACGGTGTACATATGGGTGTGACGTAATATTGATTTAATATTATGCCCGAAAATGCTAAAGCATCAATATTGGGTGTAGGTATTTGCAGTGATCCACGAAAGCTGACATCATTAAAACCCTAAAAATTGCAAAATGGCCACCCGCAAAGCTCTAGTCAAACTTTTATGAGTATTAAAAAATTAAAAAAAAATAAATTTAAAAAATACAATAAAAAAACAGAAACTGGCCCATGAGGGGATCGAACCCGCGACCTTCGCGTTATTAGCACGACGCTCTAACCAACTGAGCTAATGGGCCACATGATCGCGGGGCCTCAAATTATCTCCGAATAACAAATGTTTTACTAGATTCAGAAATTTCGAAAAATAATTCTTAATTTCTATTCAGACATAAAATCGGTGCACAATTAGTTCTAAATTTTTAGTTTGTATCATTTATATAAATACATAGTTTTCTTTCCTTATTTTTAAATAAATATTGGAAAAAGGATTTTAAAATCTTCATTTGTTTTACGGTGCAACTAGTAAGTTTGTTTATAATCAAGTCCTTCACAGATGGAATGGGAGACAGAGTAATTCTATTGTGTCCATTTTTTTAAACAAACAATCTGTGATCATCATGTACTCGTACTTGTCAGCAGTAAAATAGCTGGTGTTGGAATGAAAAATATAACCAGAGAGTTGTTCCATATTGAGATATTTTAGGATTCTTTGTCTGACCACTCACCTAATATTGTTAAGATTTCTAATAAAATAAATATGTATGAGACTAAATCTGTTAATTGGCTAAAATGTAAAAAACATTTCAGTACAGAATGTATGGCTTGAGAACACCAGAGGATACAGTAACTTAACTTTTTAACTCCCATAAAGATCTGGAACTGGCTCTTCATATTAATTTTGTCTAGCAGCAGATTAGATAACAATAATTCAGATTTTTTCGAAATCGTGACAAGGCTGGACTAATCGCCGAGTTATCCGGAAAAACCCAAACCAAGCAGAGAATATAATAAGAAGATGGGAAGATGCCATTAAAAAAAACAAAACTTTGCAAATGGTTTTGTTATGGTTTATCAGTTTAATTTCGGTACTATCGGACAAATTCACAAATTCAAGTTTTGTGATGAGTAGTAATACTGATATCCTCTACATACCAATATTTTTCTGAAGCATTCGACAGACGTTCATGACACGAAGGCTTAATAGTTTGACTTGTGAGTGTTTCACAGCCCATTGCAACAAGTGTGTCACATTTGTTCTTCGAATATTTCCTAAAATAACTACAATTTCAAGTACTTTTCTTTTTATTCACGCATTAAATTTCTTAAATATAAAAAAACTAAAAACTCATCAAATCCTCGGCTAAAAATAAATATTATCTGTGAGGGTTTGATTTATAATACCGTTGTTGTTTCCCTTGTTATTGTGCAAATTATCAGTAAATTTATAATAATGTTGACTGTTTAAACTGCTTAATTTGCGATTATTTTAAGGAATAGCAATTAAGAGCAATTGCAGTTGCGTTATTCTAATTGAGCGGACCAAATTTTAATAATTTAATGGCGCATGGCGATACATCAAATTTAATTGATCAAATTTGGATATGTGTTGGTAATATTTGTTTTGCTTAGCACAGCAACACATCAAAATTGGACCTTCAAACTTCATTGAATCGTTGTTGTGAAGAAGAAAAGAACATTTGATGTATACAAAACAGGTAGTAAAAACCAAAGTATTTTGATATTCTTCAAACACACCTCGGCCTATACGTGTAAGTATTTTTTACCAAGAGACAATATCAAAAAAGGCGAGTTTGATGCATTATTTGATGTGTAACCGGGCAACTTAACAAACCGAATATCATTCATTAGCGTTCCAACTGATAACCTTAAATTTAGCTGAGGACATAGAATTTACGCTATTTACATATTTTAAATACATATTATATTTTGAAATAATAAATATTTATTTTTAAAAGATCTCTACATATTAATATTACTTATTAAGCTTTGTTTAATTATGAATTCAATAATGCCCTACAAATATTTGAGTATTTAAAAGTCTCCTATAACCATATAGGATTGTCAATATTCTTCATAATCTCCAAAATTTGACCAAGTGTAATTCCAAAGCCTGGGATTTCCACGAGGATCTAAAGGTTGATTTGTAGGCGGTACTGCTGTGCTATTAAAATAGGCTAATTCTTCTAATAAGTCCTTTAAAATATTAGGGTATCTGAAACAAAAAAAAAATTATTTTATCTTATTATTCTTCAATTGATTAAAAAGTTGATATTAAAATCCAAATACGAATTAAATCTTTCAAAAGTTAAAAGTTGTTAATAAGTATACTAATCGGTTGTACCCATATTGGCTGTAATACTAATTGGCTGGACATGTGTTGTACAAATTGCTTGAAATTTAACCTACTGCAGTGATCGTCAAAATAAACTGTATTTATTATTTTTATTTTAAAATTGGAACAAAAAAAAAATTACAAAAAAATTCGAAATATTGTCAAATTTTTTCGGGCACTCTCCTTAAGTGGTAAAAGTTGAGTTTGGTGATTGTTAGAATTTTATCCATAGTACGGTTTCTTTTGACGCCCACTGTAAATAAGTTACAAAATATTCGATTCTATAAAGCGTACGTCTCTATAGCCTGACAACGTCAACTTTATGTATCACTAGGATGATACTAAAAGAACGAAGCATTATTGCTTCTGCCTGCTTACACAACTAGATCTCATTTCCTAAACACTTGTACGCAGGCGATGTTGCTATTGCCTTGTATGGTATGTGTTGGTACATTAAGCCTTATCGATTAAAGTTATACACGTTCGATTAAGGATAGCTTGACGGAGAAGTCTGGAAACACATTTAAAGGATATAAGCGAGAGTCCGCTCCTTCTTATGTTGTATCATTCCCTATTATTCAACAGATATTGTACGGTGGACTCGAACTTCACGTTCTAAGTATCTTCTAAAGATGTTAGTCAGTGTCAATAAAGTAAGGATGGTCCTGGATATTTTTCGAAGATGATTGTATCCCGATTGTTAGAATCCGTAAAATTCTTGGGGCCATTATTACAACTTGCCGTTAACTAAAGGGAGAATTTTAACGGGCAGATAAATTGTTTTTCATTATTATAAGTTGACAATAAGGTAGACCTGAGCGTTAAGCTTAAGGGGGGATCATCCTACCTCTAACTTTTAAAGTTAAGTTTATGTTTGAGCTTGTCATATTATATATTATTTTCAATATGGCAACTTTAAATATGAACAAAATGAGCAAATACAACAAAAAAAGTGAAGTCCTCAGTTGCCATTGCGTTTAAAAAGAACTTGTTTAATTGAGCAGTGTTATCGACATTGCTCTGGCATTGCAATAACGCATTGTAATAACGAAATGTAGTCAAATGTGACTTTAAAGTTCACTTTAGCTAAAGTTACCTTTAACTAAACCCAACTTTAACGACAAGTTGTAATAATGGCCTCTCGAAAATTTACTTCATTTCTCCCAATCCCCTTTCAAAGCCCAATCCTGTATCATAAAGTCGAGTCTACTTTTTTTATAATAGAAATCAAATACAAAAAAATCTTATAAAAAATGTGTCAAATTTGTTACAAACATATGAACACAAGTAATTGTGAGGCTCTGTATACCAGTCAGAAAATGACGAACTCTTAAAGGCATCTCAAAGTGTATGTATAAATAGACCTTGACATCAGCGTGCCAGACATATTCTTCAAATATGTAGTCCTTGTTTATGCCTCTTGCCTAAGCTATAGTTGCAAACCATTCAAAACAATGTGCTCCAAAACGAAGACCGTATAACATATTGCTGAACAGACAATACTTTAATCAACAGGACTTTAGCCGCTTTAATGCAGACATCTAGGACATCCTGCCATCTTACGTCAACCGCTTATCAGTATTAAGTGCATAGCGTGATTTGCACAAAACGGCGGCTATGCAACAAATACCTTCTTGTGATTTCGACTAGTGGAAGGCAACTACCCAGACGAATTCGCTTTATCCGTCTAGTTGGCCCATTGCAGAAGATCTCTTACGATGATAAAGAGAGAAGCTAAGGGATCACCCGAATCAACTAGCTCGAGCTATTTTGAATTATGCCGGCCATATCCGACTAAGGAGAAGAGACACTGTGGACCTCATTAGAAGACGAGCGCAAATAATGTCAAATTGACTCAAGATTCTATGAAACCACGAAATTTTGTGCCGCTCTGGCGGGTCTTAGTTATTGTTATTAGTTTTAAGATTTGATATAATAATTGTTAGTTCACTTTTATGGTGAAGATTCAATTAAATAAACTGACAGAAAAAAATGATAAAGACTATTAATGTGTCGTTTCATAAAAGAACGAGTAATTTCTATATAACATGTGATTTAGACTTTGTTTCTGTGCTCAAACTGTCCTAATTTTAAGTGTTGTATCTATACATAGTAGACCAATGCATGCATTCAGCTGTACATCAGCAAGAGTCATTGAAAAATGACTTTATTAGTATCAAAGTCGTATACTTTTTAAAGTTCATAAATCATAGTGCATGCTCTTCTTGTTCTTCAGCTTTAAATAAATTATCACAGATTAGTATTCAAATGTTTAAATTCTAATCCAAATAAAATTCAATTAATGTGACATTGCAGTCTGATATATCCTTGAGCACAATTTTAATGTCCTCGTAATCAAATTTTACGGCATATCTTTTCTATTGTATGTTAAATTTCTAATTCTTTGCCAATTTTATGCGTAGAATTTTATTTTATGAAAACCAATTAAAAGATTTTTATTTGTTTACTTACTTCTGTGCTAAATTATGTCTTTCACAGGGATCATCTCTGACATTAAACAAACAGGGCTGTATTAAGGGCTTACAAACAGTGCCCTGTTTCAAATAGGCCAAACGAACAGAACAATCGATATTCGATTTACTGCGCAAGCGTGTAATATCCGCGCTAGTAGGCAGCATATTTATTGCTTGCAAAGCACGACCAGAGTAACAATTACGTATGGCCTTATAATCATATGAACGAGCATCACGTTCACCCGCTGGACCATACCATCCATCCCAAGCACCTTTATAATTAGTACCCTTAACTACTTTCCAATCGCCTCTCGCTAAAGCCGAACTGCCCCAAATATCATCGATATTATGTAGAATTGATTTGCGTGGAGATATTTCATCATTCGATAAAGCTTGCCAAATGCTAATGCCATCCAAGTTACTGGCAGTGTTGCAAAGCCAAAACGAAAGGAAAATTGAAGGTAAGTGGTAAACAAGTAAAATAAAATTTCCAAAAAAAAAAAATTAACTTACGACTGAGATTGCTCTCCCCTGATGGCTGTTAGTAATGTGGGAATCCAATCGACTATATGTATAGTTTGATCAGCCACTCTTCTTGTTTTATTTAGCATAGGAGACCATATTAAACCCGCTCCCCTTACACCACCCTCCCATAAAGTATTCTTTACACCACGTAAAGGCCAATTGGAAGCATGATTCAGATTGAAACCCTCAGCTGGTCCACCATTATCCGTACTAAAGATTATAATCGATTCGTTAAGCATTTTTTGCTTTTGTAATTGCTGCACTATGAGACCAACTGATTCATCTAGTTTTGTAACCATTGCTGAAATTGAGAAAAATAAAAATATTTGTATGTACATAAATGTGTAAGACACTGACGACGATGACAATACATAAGTGTCGTAAGCATTTCCATAGTGATTGGCTGTGTCAATGTGAATTCAGTAATTAGTGATGGTTTTTCGTAGGTTCACCGTTTTTTCAAATAAGTGTGTGCCGTAGCCATGGTGTTGTGGGAACAGATACAAGACAGAGACTGTTGTGGAACGGTTGTGTTGTTGCAGAAATATGATTTAATTGCTGACATAAAATGAAACGAGAGTAACTAGAGTAATAATTGCATGCTGTGCGAGCATGCCAGGCAGTCTGTTTGTTATTTTTTAATACTTTTTTATTTTTGCATTGTTTTAGATTATCTAAATTTAATATCAACCTCAACCCGAACATTTTATAAAGGGTGAATCTAATTGTTTATTAATGGTAAATCTCTTGAAACTTCGTGCAACACCTTAATCCACTGTTTAAAAAATTAAACGAAATATAAAAAAAATATTTCTACGGCGACTTCCTCTCAGCAGATTTCTGGCAAAAAGTCTGAGTGTAAATAAAATTGCCATGAAAAGTTTCTCAAATATCTGTCGTTCGGAGTCGACTTTAAACTATAGGTCCCGCCATTCATATATAAAATTTACACACACAACATAAGTGGTGTGAGAAACTAGGTCGTAATCTTGACTAAAGGGCTGTGATAATCAATTATATATTATGTAGGAGGATTTCTCAAAACACAAAATATGGTTTTCAAAGCTTTGGTAGACTTGCTTATCGCTTCATTTTCTTTTTACGAGAAGCATACTTACTGCTTAAGTCGTATTATTAAATTTTATTCTCTATGGAATATTTTGAAATCCTTGTATTGTTACTGTAACATTCTGAATGGCAACAGCAACATACAATATTCAAAAAATATTCTCGTATCCTAAAGCTTAAATTTTCATACATCGCCGTAATCTAAATAGCATATTAACATAATCGCGAGATAACACTTCGGAACGCATTTTATAACCCTCACTACGACCTCGTAATTGCCTTTTGCATAAGCGAACTATCAATTAGCTCCAGTTTAATGAGTTATTTGAATTACCTTTGTTGTATAGATATTTGAAAAGGGAATTGTTGACTACATGAGTATGGCTGACTTTCAAAATGTATCAATACAAAGTTTGTATGCAGTTCTATCACGGTGTATAAATTATGTAGATAACAAACAATGCATTAACTATAAATCCGACGCTTGATTGCTTTTTGACTGCTTTAAAAATACACATTGACGACGTTCTGAAATAGCATACATTGTCTACATTTTGTATAGCGGCTTTATGAAACACTATACTTTGTGCAAACACAAAGCAACTAAAATTTTGGAAGTCAGCCTATTATGTATTCACCGTGTCCGTTTAAGAGAACGTAATTCTTACTGCCATAAACCTTTAGTGGTGACATAATGTTTTGCTCATTAAAAATTTGTATTGAAATGGCTACTCATCATATTGCACCCAAAAAAATCCTGCTACTATTTCAGTATGAATGTGCTTCCAAAAACCTTGATAAAACTCGACCATTATAGCATTGTTACTCGATCAACTGGTTTTTTCCGTGTCAGTGTTGCTTGCTGGTCGATGTATTATAATGTACATCTCTGTGAAAAAAAATCATGGGAAACTTCATGAAAGGAATAATGACTTGTCATCAGAGTCGTGGTGATCATTTGATGGATATTTTATTCCGCACTTCATCTGAAAATCATTACTATATCAAATAATAAGGTTTTTTATTTGAATATGCATTGTTACTGAGGCACCCTTTATATTTGCAATTACTCTAAATGAAAGTAAATAGGAGCAAGCTTATGCTGATTTATAATTTGAGCGCGATAGAATATTTTAGTACTGATGTACGGGCATATATAGAGCAAGACCATTCGGTTTACAAACCGAATTCGTAAGGTTGTATCCACTTGAACCTCAATAATTCTGACTCCGATCCAATCCGATTATATGTATTAAAAAGATTTTACGTAACATTTCTTTCGATATGGTTTTAAGGGAAAACAAGTGACTTTTTCCAATAAAAATTCAACGCTGTGATATTTGTAAGACAATGTGGAAATTGAAATAGTACCAACTAGCAATAGACTTATCGTAATATATGTATAATGTTTAAAATTCCATAGGTTTTTCACCACATATCTCTACCATTCCCACGACAATCGAATCTACGCTCCAGAACGACGCGATCAATCATCGGCCAAGGCTTGTCAACTCAGCGAACGCTGTATCAACCGGAAGTTTTTTCCCAAGGGAAATACTTCCGGAGACAACAGCAGAACTGTTACAACAACAACCATTCTAAAGTCTGACGTCTCTTTTAATATGAAAACTATCGCTGCTTTAAGCACGTTTAGATCGTATCTCAGTAAACAACATAAACTGAAAAAACTCAACGAAAATTTTTGTGTTAAACTCACCTGCATACTTTCTTCTGTTATAATTTGCAATGTGTTTCATTTTAGCTACAGCACCATCTGGAGCCGGTAATGGATTATAAGGATTTCCTGAATGTACAGCAGCATGTGCTACATATAGAAACAAAGGTTGTGAAGTATTATGATTTGATATGACTCGCACAGATTCTTCTGTTACCAAATCGGTTGTATATTTGCCATGTAAATCATATCCAACATTCAGACCTTAAATAGAAAATATTTTATTTATTTATACTTCATCTGTTTAATATATCTTCGGTTTAATTACCATCCCTCAAATCAAAACCCCATTGTTGTGATTCTACTGCAGTATGATCAAAATAATCATGATGTCCTGTCCAGTAGCCTACATGGCTGCGAAAACCACGAAATAGTGGTGTATAAACACGTTTATAGTGGCCCAAATGCCATTTACCAGCTATGTGGGAAGAATAACTGAAAATTTATTTCCTAATGAATTTATTTCACTGCAATTAAAGTTAAAAGTAAACATACCCAAGATCATTAAAATACTGTGGCATTAGCTTCTCATTTAAAGGTAGTCCTCGTGGTTCCGCACCATAAAGCACAGTATGCTGCATGCCTAGTTAGTAAAGTATGGAATAAGAATTTTAGAGATTTCAGAATCTTTTTTATATAATGTTCACACCTGTATGTATGGGATATTTCCCTGTCATTAGAGCTGACCTTGAAGGTGTACATATAGGATTAACATAATATCGATTCAATATTATGCCTGAAAATGCTAAAGCATCGATGTTCGGTGTTGGTATTTGCGATGAACCACGAAAGCTGAGATCATTGAAACCCTAAAAATGATACATAAATTTATGTAGATAACAATTGTAAAGTGGAATGGAGGAGGAAGAGTTTAGGGTATAAATTGATATGTATTTAAATTAAAAAATGTATTTAATATAAAAATATTATAAAAAATTGTTACTGGCCCATGAGGGGATCGAACCCGCGACCTTCGCGTTATTAGCACGACGCTCTAACCAACTGAGCTAATGGGCCACATGGTCTGCTGCTGTCACAATATCTTCGAATAACAAATTCTGAAATATTCAGATTTTCGAAAAAAAATAATTCTTAATAGAAGTCATATTCCTAATCAGATAGTAAATCGATGCAAAATCGATATCAATGGACAGCAGATTTACCCCCTGGTTCTGTAAGTTGGTAATAATTTTTATGAGTATTTTGTTTTAGCATCCGGCTGCTTTATGTTGTTTTAGCAACCAATCAATTCATTGCTAATATGACTTGTGTCCACGTATGGTATGAAGACAGTGAACATTATTTGTGAACATTAATTGAACACAAAGCTGTCACACAATCTAAAACTGTTCTATTCTCTATCTATGTATGTATGTATGTATCTGTCAGTAGAAAAATTCTAAGTTAAGATGGTCATAGTCTATATTTCTGGCCTCTTGGTCGTAGCCATCACCTGTGTCCATTCATGAAAGAATTTATTATTCCTGTGCAGCGACAGAGTTTAGTTTGGCAGTGCACCCATACCTCGCTTTACGTTGCTTCGCTGCTGAATTAGTACTCATTTTCATTGTGCGTCGTTAGATTTTCGAAGTTGCGTTGTTTTGGGTTCGATTTTCAAATTGCGTCGTTTTTTTTTTTTTGGAACATAACCACGACGCAAAGTGGGTTTACACCTAAGCGGCTATCATTTTTGTAGTTAATCATAACGAAAAATAAGATTATGTACCGAGAATTTCGTTTAAAATAGTTACTCAGATAGGAGAAACCGATTATTTTTACGTTCGATGAGAGTGTGAGCAAGAAAGATTGTAGCTTTAGACATTTACAAATCTTTTGAAAAAATACGAAACGTTACATTTTTATCGAAACTTATTACTTTTAGTATGGGTACTATTATCACTCGACTCATATTAAGCTGTTTCAGGGATCATACTGTACGGGTTATTACATTTGGAATCTTATCAAATAAGTTTCTGCTATATTCGATAACATAATGATTTATTCTATTTCTTGCTTTATTTTTTATTATTCCTAATGATCTTCTCTCTTTAACATTCCTTCCTGACTACTTTTCTGCAGAGGGCAGTAATATTTGTCATCCACACCCCTTCGACCATAGACCAAACCCTTTGGAGCTTAAAACAAAAAGGTTTTACATCAATAACTCTCTCGCATCCGACCTACAGGCAATCGCTAAGTGAAAGTCACTTTTACCTCAAAAGATCAAATTTTTTTTACGGAGTCAAAATTCGCAACAGTAATAATATTTCATTTGTAACTATGGATGGCATAAATATTAGGGAGACAGAAGTGTTGATGTTCCCAAAATTTGCAGGAACCAGCTTAGTTTTAAAGTGTAGAAAAAAGCATTCAAGCGTCTCGATTTCTTAGGACGGTGAATACTCGACCGTTCCCATTGGGAACCTCCGGCTCCATAGACCAAAACTCCCTAGTTGGAATTCTCAAATCGAATATCCTACATAATCGACCACAGTGAGTCTATGTCATCTCAGGATAGCACCATGTGTATTGTCCAGATTGAGTCAGGATTTGACTGCATTAAGTCTTACTTCCACCATAATAGGAGATCAGAGGGGGGAGTCAGTTAAGTATAACAAATAATGCCTTGGTTGGCATGGTAGAATAGAGCGCACTAGTAATCAAAACAGCTGACTGCCACCACACAACAAACATGTACCCTGTAGAGTAAACTGATCGCCTTACCTTTATTTACACAACTTGTATTCGATCGAAAAATAGAATACAACTGTCATGTATCGGCAGTTGCTTCGACGTTTACTGTGAGGCTTCTTAACTCCGTACATGCGAGTTTATTTATGCTTAGTTATTGGTAACTGCCACTGTTTCACATATAGAAAAATGTCAAGACGTTAAAACAACATTATTCGATTATACGTACGGCTTTCAATGCGCCTATCTATGGTCGTAACGAAGCATGGAAATATTATGTGTGAAGTTAGCTGTAAAAATTCAAAGGATTTTCTTCGTCTTTATTTTAATTTTTCTCAAATTTTTCCTATTTTTGTGAATTTAATCGATTTTCTTTTATGGGTGATTATTACAACTTGCCGTTAACTAAAGGGAGGATTTTAACGGGCAGATAAAGGTACCTTTAACTAACCCCAAATTTAACAAGTTGTAATAATGGCCCTTATACTTTTTCAAACTTTTCAATTATGTTAACATGATAGTGTCTGTTAACTTAACATTTATTGTAGAAAAAAAGAATATATCTTTCGTAGCTAACTTAACACACATGGGAATATTCTTTCATCCAAATCCCTTGGATGGCAATGTAAGTTTTGTGTATGGCACTACTAATCCTTCCATATTCGTTTTTTAGCATTAGTATTGCTAGCTTTATTTAAAGGAAGAACTCTTTAAGGACAATAATAACAGTAGAGGCAGATATCATATAATTCTCACAATCAAAAAAATTACTCAATACGGTATTTAAATCGATCAACTTTAAGTTTATTTTTTAGCAAAAGTTAAAAAGTACTTTACGCAAGTATTCCTGATTCGTGTTTTTAGATTTTTGCCTAAAATAACCACAATTTCCGGCATTTTCCTTTTCTTTTTTTTCTGCAAGCACACATGCATAATATTTCTTAAAGATAAAGAAAACAAAACTTACCAAATCATCGGCTAAAATAAATATTATATGAGGCGGTTTGCTTTTAGTTGCAGTAGACCTTTGTTCTATTGTATCCGTACTGCTACTTTCACTATTATCGCCCGCATAGCTATTATTAGAGTTGTTGTCATTGCCATTGCTCTTGCTAGAAACATTGTCGTTATTATTGTTGCTGTTGTTGTTGTTGATATTGTTGTTGTCCTTGGCATTGTATGAATTATCAGTAAACTTATAGTGTTGACTATTTAAACCGCTTGAGTTGTGATTATTTTGCGAGTTTAACGCTGTTGTGGTATCCGACGTATTTACATAAAAAACAAAACAAAATACCAACAGCAACTGCAGTAGTCGCCTTATTTTAATGAACGTTAGAATGGGCGGACTTTTTAAATACATTGTTTTTTATTTAGTTTTGATTTTATTGAACAATTAAAGAAATTAATTTCTTTATTCTATTCTATTATTTGGTATTATATATTTTTTTTTAATTATTTTAATGCATTACAAAATTAATTTGTTTTTTTCTTTCAAAGGCATTTCAAATTCTATTTATTTTTTTTTTGCCAAATGCATTTCCAATTCAATTTTGTTTTGCAACAATATATCCAACATAAGCTTTGTTTACATGCACAAGTGAGTATTGCAAAAACAACAATAAGCAAATAAATAAAAAAAAAAATACAAAAACACCGTCCGTCAATTAAATTTTTTGCTGAGCACATTAAATTTTCAAAGAGAACACAATATTGTATTATTATGTAGCCACTATGTTGTTATTTTTATTATTGTGCTTGCTTTTATTCTTTTTTTTTTTTAATTGTTAATTTTTAAATTAAATTCTACTTTGAATTTCTTAATTTCTGTACAGAAAATTATTTAAAAAATTTTTCAATTTCTTTTTTACAATTTTTATGCTTCCATTTACAATAACCTCTGCTGGGCAACTGAACAAATTATAAGTAAAACCCCAAAAATAATCTCGTACACACTCAATGTATACGAATTAATGGTGTTTATTGGTCAAGCCACTAAATAAATTGTACGTATGTACGTAAAAAGAAAACAATGCTTGTATTCTGTTAAGTCAGTGTTTAGAAGCTTATGTTTGTTAGTATGTGTGTTTGGTGTTCACTCTTATGAGTATAAATTTGCCAACTGTAACGGCATTTTATGTTAATTTTAAAGAAAAACCCCATACAATTGAAAAGTAACGTTTATTATTGTGGAGTTTTGCACTGGTGTTGGCCTGTTAAGCTAAATCTTAACATTCTGTTAGATTTAACAGCAGGTTTTGTTTTTAACAGTGATGAAGCAAATGTTCATGAGAAATTGTTGATCTTGAGTTTGTTTGTTTTGATTAAATATTTGTTTTATTTATAAACAAATCATAAAAGAAATCTTAAATATTAACATTTTTATAAAATAAGCAAATTAAACAAATTTTTTTGAACAAAAAAATAGAATGAAAACAAATTCATGTAAAAAAATTGGTTCCTCAGAACTTTCACGGTTCTATGCGGAATTTGTCCTGTTCACACGAGTGAACAAATTCACATTCCCTTCCATGACTTCCAATGTATCAACAAAAACATCGATAAAAATAATACCGATAACATCACCAACACATATATACATTCAGCCTTCATCAATATTAAATATACATTAAAAACAACACTAACATTTATTATTAATATACAGTCACAGATATATATACATATTAAAAGGTTTGTATATTATACATCCTATCCCCTCTCACCCTTAAACTAACCCTAACCCTATAACCCGTTTGTTCATGGTCCTTCAAGGAAAAAGAAGGAACAGCGACACAAATATACAGTCCACAAAAACCCATAACCCCACTAAATTGTGAAATAATTAAAAAGTATAACCCCATATAACCCTAATTTCAAAAATTTGATAAAAATTTGAAAAGAAATTAAAAACAAGAATAATAAATATCAGTGCTAAAGTGATTTAATGCAAGTGTTTAAATAAACAAAATAAAATATACACACATACACTATCAAAAACAGGGTAAAATATAAATCCCCCATACAAAAAACAAAAAAAAAAAACGTCCTAAAAACAAAAAGTGTGCAAGTATTTAAAATTATATGTTTAAACACAAAATTAGTAATTAACACAACAATAATCATAGAAGGACACATTAAATAAAAAAAAGTGCATTAACAAAAACAACATACATAAAACACAGTAAAAAATAAGACATTACAAGGTCGAAAATAATAATACATCACATATTTCAAATTATTAAATATTAAAAATACAAAAAGAAAGTGATATTACATAGAACAGTAAAATAAAATTTTAAAAAAAATATAAATTGAAAAGGAAACATAAAAGTTCAACAAGGTTCACAAAAAATAGAAACAAAATACACATAATAAAGAGGAACACATATTGCACATTTTTCAAAATAATACATAAGCAAAAATAAAAATTTCAACAAAGTTCGAATTAAATAGCAACAAAATACATATTACAAAAATCAAAAAAAAAAATTGAAAAATATCAAGTACACGAACAAGTACATTGCATTACTGTTAACTAAACGGACATCAAAAACAATTACAAATAAATAAATACTAACAAATAACCCTTATTAACATTAAACACAACACAAAACATAATAACAAAATATTACAAAAAATACTCAAATATAAAAAACCACATTAAAATATACATACGTACAGTAAGAGTACTTACAGCGAGTGTCGACAATTACAACAACAGCACTGCCCATATTTTCAACACACACCATAGCGGGAAGACGACACAAAGAGGAATCAACAAACAAGAGAATTTTTCTATATATGTATATTATTGTGGTTTGTACCCTACCCCCAGCAAAAAGGGTGAGTCTAAGTTTTTGCTATTTATACGAAATTTTTTATTTCCAATTTCTTTTGCAAATTTGTTCCATTATTTTTCAGCAATATAATATAAAATATTTTTTTTATTTTAACACACCCAACCCTTTCAAAATATTTTAGCCTTTTAAATTAAAATAATAAAATTAATAATAATAATTAATTAAATTAAAAGATAAAATAAAATTTTTTTTAAATATTTTTTATATTGCTTCAAAGGAACTTTTATTTCATATTAAGTTAATGTTAATTGTGTGCGCTACAATTAACATTTTATTACCCAATTGGAAATTTTGTCTGCTGGAGCAAAAGTAATTTTGATACAGCTAAAGCAAAAACCCTCACACTTTTTTAAATTTGAACCCTACATATTTCTATATAGAAATATATTTATTTTATTTTGAGAATTTTTTTTGTGAATTTCTTTTAAATAACCCGAAATGTCGGAATTAAAAACTTTGGCCGCCGATATTGTGCGTTACATCCAACAGGACTTAAGTGCCTTTGAGGAAGATTATAAAGCTCTTCCGGAGAAATCTCAATCACTACCCGCATTGAGATTTATGAAGAGTGAATTGGAAGAGTTGTGGTCGAACATAGATGGGAAATTCAAGCAAATTCGAGAATCGCCACAACTCAATGACCCTGACGCCTCCAATTCGATAAATTTTAATGGCCTCTCCAGGAGTGTGAGATCGGCCAAAAAATTCTACAGATCATCTATGATTTCTATAGATGAATCAATAGACAATTTAACACACCCCAAAAATGCAAAACCCACCACACCCGAACCCCCACAACCCAGCAGTTCTGCAGGTTTCACTGTACCCCCTTGTGATATGCCAACATTCAGCGGAGATTTCAAAAGCTGGGCTTCGTTTAGGGATCTTTTTAAGGCCATTTATGGCAATAATACCCGTTTAAGTGGAGTTGAAAAACTTTTCCATCTTAAACAAAAAACAAGCGGCGAGGCCAAAGAGATAGTAGATAACGCACCCTTAACAAATGATGGCTTTCTTGTTGCGTGGAACCAGTTATCTTCTCAGTATGAAAATCGTAGGATGCAAATTAACGCGCAATTAAAAACCCTTTTAAATTTACCCTTAGTAAGCACCATGTGTAGTGTTTCTATAAGAAAGCTTCAGAGAAGGATAAATTGCTGTATTGCAAATCTGAACTCTTTGGACATAGATACGGATCAGTGGGATCCTATCTTAGTATACCTGTGTACATCAAAATTACCTAGGGAAACCCGAAGGGAATTTGAAAAATCCCTAAAAGATTGTGCAGAAATGCCTTCTTGGACTGACTTAGATGTGTTCTTGACTAACACATTTAAGGAACTAACTTCGGTTAATGATGTCCAAGACCATGGCAATAACTCTACCCACCCAAAACCCAAACAATTCCAAGAGATTAGAGCACAGTATGACAGAAGAGGCAGGACATTTCATAATATAACCAATGAGTCAAATGGGAAGAGCCCTAGGGATCAACCAAAATTAACAAAAAACCCACCCACTCACAACCAACCCACCCAAAACAAACGTAAAAGCGAACAAAAATTCACCTCTTCAACCCAATCAAACCCAAGCATCCAAATTAAACATGATGGTTCAATTTGCAAACTTTGCAACGGAAACCATACCTTGAGGGAATGTTCGTCATTCAATTCACTCGGAATAAACGAGAGAATTGAGTTTGTAAAGAAACATGAAATATGTTACAATTGCTTGGCCGTCGGTCATGTCATACAAGCTTGTCGCAGTACATTCATCTGTAGATATTGCGGTGGACGACATAATAGTCTATTGCATAGACCAAATTCAAGGATTAACCCACATAATGGTGATAACCAAGCATCTTCTTTGTCAAATACCGTTCAGTCTTTCTCGACCCACACACAATCGAGCAAACCCATACCCATAGATGACAGAACGAAGTTATTGGGAACCGCAGTTCTGAATGTAGAAGTCCAAGGAGAATTGTTTCCAGCTAGAGCTCTTATTGACCCAGCTTCAGACTTCTCATTTATAACGGATAAACTAAGAAGAAAATTACATTTACCCACTACACCCATAGTTGCAGAAATTTCTGGATTAAATGAGATAGTCTCTGCAAGATCGACTAAACTGTGTCAAGTTTCGCTTTTGTAGTGAAAACACTAACAAAAAATTTACCCACCCAAAGCTTAAACCCAACCCTTATAAAAGATTTGGAAGATATTCAATTAGCAGACAAAAGGTTCTATGAAAGCAGACCTATAGATTTTATAATTGGCAGCGATTTTTACCCTCAAATATTGAAATCTGGAGTACGAAAAGATCTTCTTAATACTCTAATAGCTCAAGAAACTGAATTTGGATGGATTTTAACAGGACCCATTCAGAACACAAACAATGCACAACTTTAGTTTCATACTTCAGTTCAGTCACGCTTGATAAAGTTTTGACCAAATTCTGGGAAATTGAGGATGTACCCACCCAACCCAAAGTTTCAGAGGAAAGTTCCTTTTGTGAGGAAACTTATATGACCACTACCCGTCGATTACCGAATGGCCGTTATCAGGTAAATCTTCCCTTTATATACCCTATATATATATATATATATATATATATTTTTAAGAAATGAGAAAAGTTTGATGAAAAAGCCAGAACTCAAAATGGAATATGATAACGTGCTACAAGAGTACATCGAACTAGGTCATATGAAACTTATAAAATATAACCCAAACACACCTTCAAACACACATTATTACTTACCCCATCACGCTGTTGTTAAACTTGATCGCGTTACAACAAAAGTACGAGTTGTTTTTAATGCATCTAGCAAAACCTCGAACAGCATCAGCCTTAATGATACCCTTTACACTGGTCCTACCCTACAAACAGATTTAGTTGTACTCGTCTTGAAATGGCGCTTTTACAAAATAGTTTATAATGCCGACATTACAAAAATGTACCGGCAGATTATGTTAAACCCTACACACACTCCGTTCCAACGGATATTATTCCGCAAAGGCGTCAACGAACCCATTCAGGATTACGAACTGCAAACGGTCACTTTTGGTGTCAATTGTGCGCCATACTTAGCTATTAGAACACTACATGAATTAGCTAAAGACATTCAAAATACCCACCCTATCGCTTCGCAAATATTACGAAATAATATGTACGTAGACGATGTATTAGCCGGAGGTCACACCATTGAGGAAGCTAAAGAGGGCCAAACCCAATTGATCTCGGCTCTTGACTCTGCTGGATTTCCTCTAAGAAAATGGATATCTAATACGAAGGAATTGTTGAAGAACTTACCCGAAGAACACCTACTTGATGTGGATTTACTCAACCTTCCGGAATCGAATAATGCCAAAACATTAGGAATCCGGTGGAATGCGAAAGAGGACACATTTTTCTTTAATGTACCCTTAATCGAAAGGAAATCGGCATACACAAAGCGAACTGTTTTATCAGATATCGCTCGTCTTTTTGACCCAGCTGGTTGGTTAGCGCCAATTGTAATATCTGCAAAAATTATAATGCAACAAATTTGGCAAGATAACACAGCTTGGGTTGAATGTCTTGACCCATTCACCCTTATAAAATGGCAAAAGTTTTTGCAGTTTTATGACAATATTAATAGAATTCGTATACCAAGATGGATTAACTTTTCACCTACAGCTAAAATTGAATTTCATGGTTTTTCAGATGCTTCTGAAAAAGCATACTCTGCATGTCTATATGCACGAGTTAAACCCATAGACGGACCTAATTCCGTAACCCTACTCTTCGCTAAAACGAGAGTTGCGTCAATCAAAGTAATCTCCTTACCGAGACTTGAACTTTGTGGCGCAGTGTTGTTGGCAAATATGACAAAAAATATACTCATCCAACTTAACCTACCCTTACATAAGTCATATTTTTGGACCGACTCATCGATAGTCTTGGCCTGGCTCAGCAAAAACCCTAACACTTGGAACACCTTTGTGGCAAATCGAGTTTCAACAATTCTGCAAACAGTAGGAGTGGACAACTGGAACCATGTGGCTTCTCATGATAATCCTGCCGATGTGGCTAGCCGAGGATGCAATGCTGATGAACTAAAAGATGATGATTTATGGTGGAATGGACTATCATGGTTGAAGCAATCTGCTTCACAGTGGCCAACAACACATAAAAATTTCACAACTCAAGCTGAAGCGAAAGTTAGTCAGTCGTTTACTACGACCGTTAATACCCACCCTTCCTTGGATTTCTGTACAGAAAATTATTTAAAAAAATTTTCAATTTCTTTTTTACAATTTTTATGCTTCCATTTACAATAACCTCTGCTGGGCAACTGAACAAATTATAAGTAAAACCCCAAAAATAATCTCGTACACACTCAATGTATACGAATTAATGGTGTTTATTGGTCAAGCCACTAAATAAATTGTACGTATGTACGTAAAAAGAAAACAATGCTTGTATTCTGTTAAGTCAGTGTTTAGAAGCTTATGTTTGTTAGTATGTGTGTTTGGTGTTCACTCTTATGAGTATAAATTTGCCAACTGTAACGGCATTTTATGTTAATTTTAAAGAAAAACCCCATACAATTGAAAAGTAACGTTTATTATTGTGGAGTTTTGCACTGGTGTTGGCCTCTTAAGCTAAATCTTAACATTCTGTTAGATTTAACAGCAGGTTTTGTTTTTAACAGTGATGAAGCAAATGTTCATGAGAAATTGTTGATCTTGAGTTTGTTTGTTTTGATTAAATATTTGTTTTATTTATAAACAAATCATAAAAGAAATCTTAAATATTAACATTTTTATAAAATAAGCAAATTAAACAAATTTTTTTGAACAAAAAAATAGAATGAAAACAAATTCATGTAAAAAAATTGGTTCCTCAGAACTTTCACGGTTCTATGCGGAATTTGTCCGATACCTGTTAAACTTTATAGTCTAGGTTATTGGTGGACACCTGTGAATTGTGGAAACAAATTAATCTCTTCATTTTACACAACATAGAGAGCCCAGCATATCTTCCACGTCTTCAACCTTTAGATTGAAGTGATAGCCTTGATATTACCAAAGCTCTGTTGAGCACGCATAGCGGCCCGTTTTGACACCACAGGTAAGCGCAGTCCCTGTGCTGTCCGAATTCCACCAAACTCATCGAAGATGTTAATGAGCGCAGGGGCTGCACATTAAAAGCACGACAACCTATGCTTGAAACCAGCCTGAAACTTTAATAAACGAAGCTATATACTTGATATCAATGAACGATAACTCCGTTAAACTGACAAGTGCGCAAGAGATTCGCATTGACATAGAAAGTGGATAACCATTTCCCCTTCTTCAGCAGATCCACAACCACGGCAAAAGTCGTTTGATGGAAGCTGCAGTCTTTCCGCGTGTTTTTCCACAACACAATGACCTATAAGCATAGCCACTGTGATCGAGATAACATTGTGATCAAGTTAGAGTAGTTGATTGGTGCGCCTTCTATTCATCGTAGGCCAAGTGAGTCTGGTAGGTTGGCGTTCCGGAAGAATCTGCTCTGGCAATGCTTAGTTAGAAAATTTTATTCAGACCTTATTTCAATATTTTAAACTGTATTCGAATAAGTTTTAAAATTTCATGAAACCTGGTCCATAGTCCCTATAATAAGTTGGTATAAAACTTGATTTATAACTTACCCAAACTCAATAAATGTTTGCTTATCAAATGATTAAACCCGATATTATAATTATTTATCAGCCCAAAACTCAACAAACTCCTAGACTACAAAAGGGAAAAAATCGACATTTAATCACTGAATTTCATTTGGGAAAAGTTCGTTTATAATGAAGCCAAACTATCGTACAGATTTAGTAAAAAGACAGGTACATCTAGCAATAATAATAACCATAAAACTTTTTCGTATTACCTTAGTCAATTAAATTTTAGTACATATCGGTTCATTCCATTAAATTAAAGCGACTGCCTTTAAAAGTTATCTTAGTTTGGCACCCTTTCGTTTAACTCTGCTCATAAATATAGTACCTACAATTTTCTTCTCCACTGTATAATTTACACTTTATGTCAAGCATAAAACATTTACTTGAACAGAAATTATAATTGTTATCACAAAATATAAAAAAATTGAAAAAGTAACAATAACTGACAATTTTTAATGCAAATTTAATCACGTTCATATGAAAACACCATTCGTATCTTCTTAATAGTTGGCACAAACATATGTAGAAGCAGACAATATCCCTGTATACATATGGGCATAAATATGTAAATATATGTATGTATAGTAACTTTATATATGTATGTATATACGATAGATATACATATTTACTCTCTAGACAATTTGCATAATTTAATTATTTTTTATTTTTTAAATGATAAAAGAGACGGCGTATGTTTTGTAACAAATAGCCAGTCATTCAATCAATAAAGGTTTCAAAGAGAAAAAAAACTGATAAATGAAAAATAGTAAGGGGGAGAGGAGATTTATCGATTTAAATCGAATTCCAATCAACAACATCGACCAGTTTTGTCTAAAAACGGAAGCAGGAAAAATATTGACTTTGAAAAGAATTTTTTTTATATTTTTTATAAAGAACCTGCAAAAGTAAGTGACTATTCGCAGTTGGCACACTTATACAGTCAAAGAAAAAAGTCTACATATGCCTTCTGGCTCCCCGTACTTATTTTCGAAGTGGGGCCATGAACACAAATCCTATATTCAGACTCCAGTGATATGTCTTGACTTGTGTCACTGCCATTCTAATTCGAAGTAGATTTGCTAATTATCCCTTGGTCCAATAGTTCTCGATAATTTGGTTATTAAGAAGAATGTCATGCCGAGGAATTCTGGCAGAATTTCCAAGTCATTCAAAGGTAACCTTTATATGAGTTCCGGAGCACAGAGATATCGTTGGAAATTGCATTGCTGATGAGCTGGGCAAGGCCGGTACAGAGCTGGTAATCTCCGACATTTTTAAGGGCGTAGTTGTTGATCTCTTCTCGCTGTTGACAACTTGTAAAAATCTATTGTTGTAGAAAGAAGCCCTGCCCTGCTTTTTAGAGCTTTGATTTGATCTGAAACTTACAGTTTCTTTTATTAAATACCCCATTTGCAAGTTCAATGAAAGTTAATGTAAACAGCAACATACTGCGTTCAATAAATACTGGGCTAATTAATATCAATCAGTCTGCAAACTTCAAAACATAAAAATTTCTACTTACGTTTAATGGTGTAAATGATGGATCCATCAATCACGTTTATAAATTATGAACGATAAATAAAATAACAAAAACAAATACAGGCGAGAGCAGAGGCATTTTATTACAACAGCAACGCACACAATGTCATCAACATTTTCAATCAATAAATAATTAAGCAATAAATCATATTTTATTGAATACGATGAACTACACTTTTACTATTCATTCAATGATCTTAAATGAACGTTAGTTTTAAAAATTTATAAAACAATATCAAAAAAAAATCTCGAAAGAAAATAGAAATACTTTAAAAAAGAAAGTCGCGATCCTGCCAGGAGTCGAACCTGGAATCTTCTGATCCGTAGTCAGACGCGTTATCCATTGCGCCACAGGACCATGTCAACACAACAATTCAACTCTATACAAGTAATAACCTCACTTTTCAATTTAGTATAATGAAAGAAGAGCAAAAGCTTTTTACATTTAACTATTAAGCATTTTTTAAGTACAATAGCAAAAGCTTTTTACGTTTAACTATTAAGTTTATTTTTTTATTTTGAACCATCACAAACCCAAACAATGAGATGCCAGGCTTTAAAAAACATTTCATATTGCTGTAAAATAGAATGATTTTTAACCGTTACTTTGAAACTAAAATTTGCACGGCATTGCCATTATAAAATCTTTTTTCATAATATAGCCAACCAACGAAAAAGGGATGCCAAATCGAAAAATAATGAATGGTGAATAGTGGTAGAAAGGGAAAACCGTTGTTACCGTTAGTTTTAATTTTTCTTTCGAATATTAAAATTGCTTTAAAATACAAAAAAAATGGGCACTGATTTATTATTTAAACAAAAAAGAAAATAAGTTGGAAAAAATATTTGAATTTTCATTTCCATATGGACTTTATACATATGTAAACCAGCATATTTGTTAAAAAAAATTACGGAAACATTATATGGTCACCCGACCGCCCATAATAAACTTGTAAAAGAAATTTGCATCCAATATAATTTAATATGGAATACACCAAGTATTCCTTTCTTTTTTGCAATCGACAAACCATCTCTATTGCGGCAGGCGATCTTCAATTTAATTTTAATTATACTTCTAGAGCATTGGGTGCTAGCATACATTTACTGTACACCGGAATTTAACTAGTTTAAAGCGAAAATCGAATCACACTCATAATGGTGTCGGAGCAATGCTGTAATTGGCTTCAACAGCGGCATCTCTACAGATGACTAAAGGAGGGATTGTGAAGTTGAAGTATTCTCCTTTCGAAAACCTTCCGAATCATCAATGCAGTCTTCTTAATGCCTCAATTTTTATTAAATTAAACGTTTCAAAATTCTATTATTATCACAGAACGAAGCGCGAGGACACATCTGCATTTCCGCTAAAAGCCAAGAGTCTTTTAATGCTTTTTCAATCGCACATTGCCACCTTTAGGTTAGTAAGAGAACGTTAAAATTAATTGAATTGTTTTGAATATTGAAACACTTAGACTTAAGCTATCCAACCCAATAGGTTCATTCCCCTCACAAGTCCATTTTTTATCCGATTCTGTTCCCAGTTGAATTGGGTTTTATTATGAACACCTTAGGCTACAATTTATATGTATATAGTGGGATACCAGCAGCAAGTTTCATTTTTCTGCAGTTTCGATCACCCTCTAGATTTTTCAATTTTCAAAATAATTGTGAATTAACTGCATCTCTGTTCAACTCAGTATCGAGTGGGGTATAATTTTTAAGGAATGGAATACATATTCCATTTTATCTTATATTTGATATTAGCTTATGGGTCCACCAATCATTGGGCGCCTTTTTTCTATACCATTTTTGTAGCGATTTTTTATGTCATCAAGTTTTTTCTTAATCAGATTGTGTAACACAGATAATTCTGATTATCTTAGACTACTTCAATGGATTCAATGCATCCAATAAAAATACTGCGCAGTCTCTTCCTCATCATTATTTAAACAATTTTTACGTATATTCTTACTTCAATATCTAATGCGTTACGCCAATTCTACGATTGTGCGCCATCTTCAGTAGGTACAGTACTACTATTTAGAAGAAATCTTTACAAATCTAGCTTCTAAGGTAATACCCAATTCATATCTCTTCCTTTTGCTTAGATATGGTATTCATTTTAGAAATGGTCTTTCAATGTTCATTTTTCAAAATAGAATTAATTTGTGAACAAGGGTGGCAAAAATTTATGCTCTCTCGGCCTTGCCCAAAATGTTTAATTCAAGCCATTAATAACTGTGCCATAGTAACTGTTAAACCACCTAAATCGACCGTAAGTCTTGGACTTGCTTATTATCAACAGCATTCGGTTTATATTTTAATCACAAACCGTTATTTATGCAAAGATAACACTACTGACACTTGTGCTTGACAATTATGACAGTGAGTAAATGGGTATTATTTTTATACTTGTTATTCTCTCTGCGAGGAGGTGCGAAATGGAGGTGTGTGCTTGTTTTCTTTGTTCCACTTCAGATAAGAGCAGTCGTGCCAGCCATTAACAAAATTAACAGTAAAAACAATAACAACAAATATAATCAAACATATGTTAAAATGATTTTGAATATAAAAGATAAATAAATAAATAAGTTAACCAAGCCCACATACATAACACGTGCTGGTAATTCTAATTCGAATTACGATTAATTTTTTTTTGGATTTTGTTGTTGTCGTCGGACGTTAAAACTGTGTGTTTAAATATACAAATTCTTTAACTTGTTTGTTCTTAATGGAACACAAATCGACTTCTTAGATCAAAGTTGGCCGGGTGACCAAAAAAAAATTGGCTTAGCAGTAGAGGCTTTACTGGGTATTGTTTTTTAGCTCGAGAAAAAGTCTAAATTCATAATTAACAAGGAAATTTTGTACCACACGAGTTTAAGCTTAAGCCCCGGTTAACCAAACGTCCACGGAACGTAACCGAACGTACATTCCTCTTTAGAATACGAAAAGCAATGAGAGCGTTTACCGTACTGTAATGTAAAATCGGTAAGCATTTACATTGCTCTTCATATGCTAAAAGCGAACGTACTTGCCGTTACTTTCCGTGGACGTTTGGCTAACCCGTGCTTTGGAGATGTTGAAAAACGATTTTGTATGAAGTAGTGCTTGTACGTCTCAAAGCGAAGTCGTTCTTGTGTAGAAACTCTACGGGTATTGAAAAATGCATCCGAAACTCATAAACCCGTATGTGAGGTGCTACAGTAACACTTTGAATAAACTGACACGAGAATGGTATCATCTATTATAAGCTCTCGAAATATAAGCAGACAATTAGAGGAGATTTGAAGTCGCCGTAGTCTAGTAGGTAGTGTGTTGGCCAGACATCAAAACAAAATACAAATAGTATATCTTCGGCGACTTCCTCTCAGCAGATTTCTGGCAAAAACTCTGATAATAAATAAAAATTGCCATGAAAAGTTTCTCAAAAATCTGTCGTTCGGAGTCGACTTTAAACTGTAGGTCCCGCCACTCATGTATAAAATTAACACACACAACATAAGTGGTGTGAAAAGCTAGGCCGTAATCCTGACTGAAGGGTTGTAATGACCAATTATGTATGTATATGTATGTATGTGATTAGAGGAAATTTATACGAAAAATAACTGACTCCCGACAATGCTTGATCATGTGTTGCTAGTTCATTCGAACAGAGAAATTGGCTACCATGCTTCAATTGCAATTGCTTTCTCTCTGGATTTCGCTGTACTGCATGACAGCTATGAAATTTCATTATAATTTTTGGACCTTGGCATTATGTACGAAATACAATCTCATCTAAATGACGCCTCTGGGTTGCTTTTCAGCAGACGTTCCACCTTTTCACACATTTCGGGTGTTATTTTCATGACAACTGGATGAATTTTCCCACCATAAGGGAATTATCCGCGTAGAGGTGAGACGATGGTCCATGTCGTGTCTAACGGCGTCATATCACATGCATCTATTGATGTCGCCAAAAAAGTCGGTTATATCGGATCTTCCAAAGACAATGATAAGCATCAAACAGTTAATTTTTCCTACAATCATATCTGGGTTCTCCGGGTACTAAATGCGACAATTTTACATTTTGAATTGACCATCCAGTGAGCTTCATTCCTAAAGAAAATTTTATTCGATAAATTAACATTGAAGGCTCGCTGGTCTGCAGCAAACCAATCAACATATGTATGGCATTGTAAACTATCAGGTTTCATAGGAATAAGTTCAGAATACGCCATAATTATCCGTAAGTTAGGTCCCATTGCTAAGTGCGTAATAGAATCTATAATTTCGGATAATCCGCCATGCTTTCTTTATCAAAAGCGATATTTTTGTGGAAGTGTGAACATCTACAATGCAGACTTTCAGATTTCTTTAAGAACTTGCAAATTCCTACTGTGCAAAAGTCAAGTCGAATATGATTACCATTATCACCTTGTAATGCTCGAAAATTGAAAACTGATACTATTCAGCATACTTTATGCGCTTAGCATCAGTATTGATCCAAGATCATGAAGCATATTTCTACTTATCATGTTTATTGCCCAAAAACGTGCAGGCAACTCTATACATTACCGCGATGTTTAATCATCATAATGTCTTTTTTCAACAAATACGAGTGTACGACGTACAAAGATCACTTCTTAAAAAGTGGAAAAAAAATTTAAAATTAAAGAAAATTCCGCATGATGCCATGAAATGATTCTATATAGAAATATACACATACATACAGATGAGTTGTTGTATATAAATTCAATGCAATCAGCAGTTCCGAAAGTACAGAATTTAAACAGAATGCAACACATCACTTATTTTTGACTCTTTAGGATCAAAGGGCAATTTCTTATCATTTCTCCCTCAATTATTAAAGTGGGCTTGGCTTGTTTCTTTTGTTTATAATATTTAAGATTATTTTATGAGGCGATACAAAATATAAATACATATAGTTAAAGAAATAGATAGCATAGAATATTGGAAATGATTGTAGATTGAATTATTTCACGTATACATCTGGTTTAGGCCTCTAAACCAGATCGAATCCGATTGCTGCAATCCTTTAAGAAAAGGGAATTTGCTATGTATCAAAATATAGTTAGTTGGCAACACTTAATCTTATTAAAACAGAAATCAAAAATCGTGCCAGATGTGCACACGTTTTTATATTGTTATCTATTTTATTTCTCTAATCATTCCGAGATTTCACAAAAAAAATTCCTTGTGGTTAAAGCATTTCAACCATAAATTTAAATTTTTTTATGATATTTTCTTTTTAATTTTTTCGCAAAATATTTATTTTGCAGAATCGTACGCAATACTGACAGTTAATTTCATTAGACAATTTTGTTTTCTCCAATTACATATACATACACACATACATATGTATATACGAGTACATATACATACATACAAATGTGTTTGGAGACATAGTTTTTTATTCTCTGTGATAATTTATTTTTAATCACAAACCCTCAGAGATATATGTATGTGGATTCATCAATGACTGTACTCATGTACATACATGTATGTATGTATATACATATGTAGGTATTAGACATTGGAGATTATGCAAAAGCTAATAAAATCGTCAACAAATTTATAACCTAAAGGAATAAGAGAGAGAGACAGAGTGAGAGCGCACAGACAAGCAAATCATACGATTTGACATTTATTTTGTTTATTGTTTTGCTGTTTCTGTTATCAGTTATTGCTTGCTCACTTAAAATAATTGTTGTTATTGTCAATATTAGCATTATGCTTGTTGTTTAGTGTGTGCCAGTTATAAACTAAAGAGCAATGTCAAGTCTAAGTATTAGATTTCTCTTATTATTGTTGTTATTATTTTGTATTTGTTTATTTGTATTTTTTTACAACAATAATGGAAACATTTGCCATTAAAAATGAATGATGAACATGAACTTTAGCAACAGACACAGTTGGAAACTCTCTAGATAAATATGAATATTTTTCATTCATCGATAATATTGTGATAAAGGTTTACATCTCCGAGAGGACATACATACATACATAATCGGTCATTACAACACTTCAGTCAGGATTGCGACCTAACTTCTGTGTTGCGTGTCTTAATTTTACAGATTAGTGGCGGAACATACAGTTTAAAGTTGACTCGTCTCCGAACTACAGATTTTTTTGAGAAACTTTTCGTGGCAATTTGTATTTTGTCTCAGAGCTTTTGCCTGAAATCTACTGAGAGGAAGTCGACGAAGAAATATTCTTTTCATATTTCGTTTTATTGGAGATATCTGACCTGGTGTTTGAACCGTGGCTTCACATCTAATAAGCTAACACCTACTACCTAATAGACTACGGCGACTGTTGTAACAACTCCCCACTGCAATATTCGGACTTGAAAAGATCTGTCCGGTTGGTGTAGCTCTCGCTGAATTGAATTCAGGTCGTTCCGCAGCGTATTTTCGATTGCCGTAGGAACGCAAGCATTATTATGGAAATGTCCGTCGTTTAGTGTGATTGTAGCGACATTGGATTCGGCACTAAGTACATTGTTAAAAGGGGAATATCTATGATTCTACAAATATTTTCTTTTCATTATCTTTCGACTAGGTTTGGATTTCGTCTCATCCAATATGTGCATATGTATGTATGCCCTTAATCACTAGAGGACCCGTGTATTGGCAATCGTTAAAAATAAAATCTTAACATACATACTTATGTACCTATAATACTCACTACAAGATAATCTCTTTTTTTCGTGACAATATTATAAAACATTATAAATCTAACCACGTATGTGAATATATTTTAAAATATAAAATACAATTTAAAATACCGGTTTTTATAAGTATTTTTTGGTAAATAAAACACAAATTCATCCACCAAATACCGGTGAAATACATTCTTAACATTGTTATTGTTTGGTAGCATACACAGGTAATGGAAAAAAGCTTTTATTTTTCTTTTATTTAAATATTATCTATATATGTATGTGTGTATATGTACATATATTCCAAGAACAATGTTAAAGCTTTGTTGGTATATAGTGTGTATAAACATGCACGTTTATCTGCCCCAAAATAACAATAACAGCAACAACAACGTCAACGGTGAGTTGTAAACAAATGTAGTATGTAACTGTTATCATTTTTTTTCTTGGGAGCTCTCGCCATAAACTCTCTCCACATGATTTCTCCAATACTCTCGTTAAAAGATTTCTCGTTGCTTTTAGAGAATATTTTAGAACATGTGTTAAGTGTTGTTGTTTACATTTTGTGTGTATAAAAAAACTATACTTTGTGTGTTAATAATTATTCGATGTGTGTTTTACTTTTTTTTTCATTTTGCAAGTAAAATCTATAGATTTTCGCTTTGCATTTTGTCATTCAGTTAGTCAGTCGTGAGACTTTGGCACGAGTGGGTCGTCTTTTTAAGAACCAAAGGGAGTGTTTTAAATAAAATATTTAAAAAAAAGAATTGTTTCTTATATTTGGTTAGTGTGTTTAAAAAAATTAATAATTTTTAATTGCGTATTAAATTTGATGTGAATTTTAAGATTAAAATGGAAGAAAAGTTATATAATTTCTCTTCACAATTATTATCATTTCGTTTGTTTTCTTGTAATTAACAATTGTTAATTAATTTTGTAACATTTTATGCAATCGTCTACATACATATTGAAAATTATTATTTGATTTTTTTTCTCGTTTCTCTTTTTATTCTACTAATTTTTTTCTTCTTTTTTTCTTACTTGTCTTTACTTAAAAAAAATTTCATTAGCAATTTTCATTGCCGTGCAAATTAAGACAATTTCTTTTACAAGAGGATTTTAAACAATACAAAATACATATATTTTACAAAATTTACAAAAGTAATTAAAACAAAAAACGAGAACAACAACAAAAAGCTGTGCAGAAAGAAAAAAAAGTTACGTCAAATACATTTGGATTATCAAATAAAAAAGGTAAGTAAAGCAAAAGAAAATAAAAAACACCCATAGAAAACACATGTTATTTTATTAAAGATTTTGTGGAAAAATTCACACGCCACATATGTACGTACATCCATACATATACACATATTTCTATTGACCTCTAATGTAAACTTGAAAAAGAAAAAAATCTTTTTCTTTTTTGAATGACCAAAAACTTATCGCCGGTTTTTTATGTGCAAAATACGACAAACAGTGATGAATTGTTAAATTATGGAACATACACGCACACACACACACACTTGCTGGTAATTTGCACGTACTTACGCAGTGGCTCAATAAGATTAATGCGTATGTTTTGTCTGCCGTTTATGTTGGCAACGTACACACACACACGTCATAGTAAACATGTTTTAGTTTTATTGTCTTCTTCAGACTTTATTCAAATAAGAATGATAAGGGCTTAATTTACATTTAATTTTTTTTTATACAAAAGAAAAGAAGAAGAAAGATTTATTTGTACGTTTTTGTCCTAAGGAAACCTTTTAAAATCATAAAATTTTCCTCGTGCACTCTTGCGAAATATACTTTAGTTTTTCATCAGAAACAATTAAACTTTCAGTTTCTATAAAAAAAATTCAAGGGTCTCTGGAAGCATAGGGAAAGGACAATAACAGTGACAATTGGTATGACAAGCATGTTGGGTATGGCAAAGAGTGGAGTATAAAAAGCTCTCGTCGATAATAGTATTGCAAACGGCAACCGGCATTTAAAAATTACACTTTTTAGAAGTGTTGCCAGCTGGCTACGCAAAATCAATTATTTACAGTGCAGTAGTAAATTTTTATATTCTTACGTGATTACTGGTACTAGTTGTGAAGGCCTTAAAAGTGAAATATCCATAATGATCGAGAAACATTGAACTTCTCTAAATAACCCAACGAGACATTATAGTTAAGGGCCTGTTTTTGTAAGCCGAACATGCAAAATCGTTCATCTGTTTATATGGAAAACACTTAATTTTGTTTGTTTAATCCCCTGTTTTTATAAGACGAAAGATTTCACACGTTCGTCTATTTCTATGGAAAACTCAAACAAAAACACTCAATTGTTTGTTAAGTGTTATTTAATCACTGGTGGGCATTTTAAACATATACATCTCATAATGTTCGATGATAAGGCAAACCTTTGAGCACTTTGTGTACTGACTAGTTTTTAAATACAAAAAAACCTATCTACTCTACTGTAATGGATTATCCTAAGAGCTTGTATCATGTTGAAGCTCAAGTTTTCTTCATCGTTCTAGTCATTTTATTGAATCTATGATTGCCAAAGTCAGTAAATATCTCAAATGGTGTCGAGCACCCTTAAAAAAACTTATTTAATAATTCATCCCGATTAAACGATGACACCAATTCAAGACATATTCCAAAAATAAGTTCAATTTATGGAGAATTCTAAGCTCACCGTTTCTGCCTGAACATTCTATGGTTGATCCTCTTTTTAGTTTGAACCAAATCGAAAGAAAGTAACGTGGTTGCATTATTTCCATAAAGGATAAGACTCCGTACCACTTTTCTGTTCCTCTGAAAAAATATTGATTTGTTTAGTAAGACATTTCGAAGATCACGGATGATAACATACTTACGTGTCTATAATCCGCTAGTCGCCGTAGTCTAGTAGGTAGTGTGAGGTATCTTCAACGAAACGAAATATTGCTGATTTCTGGTAAAAATTCTGAGATTAATTCAACATTGTTATGAAAAGTTATACTCCAAAGAGAGTATTTCCGTTGCCATACTGCCATATGGTCGCCGTAGTCTAGTAGGTAGTCTGTTGGCTTTTTAGACTTGACCAGACTCAGATATCTCAAAAATATTCTTCGGCGACTATCTCAGCAGATATGTATGTATGATAGGCTCAATACTACTTTTCTGTTCCTCTGTTGAATCATTGAATTATTCATAAATTTAGTAAAACGTTTTAGACATCAGATGATATCAAACGACATCTGGAAAATTTCAATTAATCTTTTATATTCTCATTTGCATGTAGTACATGTTATAACACACTTTTTAAAAGGGTATTTTACTTTACAATACTCAATAAATTAACAATTCGTATTAGAACGTTCTGCTATAAATCACACTTGCATACATTGTTAAATATTTTATTTATTATACAATATATTTGTGAACTTGCATATGACGTTCATTATTTATTTATTTATTTTTTCAATACATACACACATACATACATATATAATTGCATAATTATTAGGTCTTTACACTTTTTTCTTTTTTTTTTAATTTCAATTTAAAAATTTTAGATTTTTGCGGTTTTAACAACATTTGTTTGTTTGTTAATGTTTTTCTATGTCTATCAGTCTAATACAAATTATGTGAGACAAGAATTTATATTTATAAAATGCAAAAAACCAAAATTAAATAAAAAATAATCGAATTGAAGAATTATTTTAAATAAGGGTGTTAACAGATTATGTGATGATTTTATTGAATTTTTTTTTACAATAACTTTTAAAAACCATTACTTTACGCCATATAATAAAACACTTACTTTACTTTAATAATTCAATAAATCACTCTGTGATCACTGTGTAGTACTAATGGCGTTAAGTAGTTTGATAAATTAATTAGTAACGTCAAATATTAAATTTCCAGAAACTTAATATTTCAAACAAATGCTTTTTATTGTTAATCATACAAGCCGCAATTAAAAAAGCAATACAGTGGAAACTCAATTCTCAATCGCAATGAAAACAGAACTCTGTGTAAATGTTCGGATTGATGCAAGTACTCTCAAAAAGCGAGTACCTGATCAGCATTTGTTTTATTTTTTCGTAGTTTCGTTGAATACATTTGTAATGTTTTAAGTAATCACACATTTTTGTATACAATATTGTATTCAATATTGAAGTCACCGTAGTCTAGTTGGTAGTGTGTTGGCTTATTAGACGTAAGGCCACGGTTAAAACCCCAAGTCAGACATCAAAACGAAATATAAAAAAATATTTCTTTGACGACTTCCTCTCAGCAGATTTCTGGCAAAAACTCTGAGAGTAAATAAAATTGCCATGAAAGGTTTTTCAAAAATCTGTCGTTCGGGAGTCGTCTTTAAACAGTAGGTCTCGCCACTCATGTATAAAGGTACATATTTTCTGATATCCCAAGTCAAGCAATTGCAAAGAAACACAGGCAGAAAACAGGATTTGAAAATAGTTTTAATACTGCTGTAAACATTCAAACTCCTATCTCAGGTAGTTGGGCCTCTTTAATTCGCCCAGATCAAGCCGAATAACATTTAAATAATTCGATTTTAATGCCTAACTTATGGAGTCTTATGTTTCTCGGTTCAAACCCTCCAGGTTAGGCATCTCCAACTAAACAAAATATGACAATATATTTCTTCGGCGACTTACTTTCTGCAAATTTCTGGCAAAAACTCTGGGAGTAAATAAAATTACCATGAAAAGTTTCTCAAAAATCTGTCATTCGGAGTCGACTTTAAACTGTAGGTCCCACCACCACTGTTGCCAACTTTTTTCCTAAAAATATCGCTAAAGTCGACTAAAAAATAGCTAGAAAATAACTAAATTTTAAAAAAAATATAAAATTTTGCGATAAATCGCCAAAACAATAAATTTTAAAAAGTTTTTAAGAAAATTTACTTAAAACATAGCTAATTTTTTGAATAAGACAATGGTTTATCGCTTAATTCTGAAAAAATACTCGCAATAAATTTAAATTCAATTTTTTTTAAATTATGTACGTATATTTAAAAAATTCTAGAGCGCCAAAAGTGAGTAAACACCACTGAAATAATTCATTTTTTTAGGATAGCGAGAAAAGTAAATGAGAATAGTCGAATAAATTTCCAAAAATAAAAACGTTTATTACTTATGAAATGTTAAAACAAAAACAACAATTCATGATAAAGGAACTTTGTTTATACTTAAGGACAAAACTGTTTTATACTTAAGAACAACAGTGTTGACTCACTTATGGCGCGCACTGTAGGTATGTACATAGTAATAACAATTAAAAAGATAAAATTAATTACCAGTTTTAATTAAAAACTAAATTAATCGAATATTTTTATATTTACATTTGTACTTTCATACGTGGAATTTTTTCCAATTTTGTGTAACACTGATTTCGGGACCTCATAATTGTAGCAACATAAAAATCGCTAGATTTATAGCTAATAGCTAAATCATATTTTTTCCCGCAAATTGGATTTAAAAATCGCTTGATTTGACGAGAAAATAGCTAAATTGGCAACAGTGCCCACCACTCATGCATAAAAATTAACGCACACAACATAAGTGTGCGAGAAACTAAGTCATAATACTGACTAAAGGGTGGTAATGACCATGGTATGTATGTATCACAACGGGCCGCTTTGCGTGCTCAAGTGAGTTTTGGTAATCAGAGCTACCATTTCGACCTACACACTAACTTATCAATCGTCGTCAATTTCAAATTGAATAACGCAGTTTGACAGATGTCTACTGATATCTATCTGTTGACAGTAGCAGTTTTTTCCTTTCATTCAAGAGACATGAAAATCAAAAAGTCAAGGACTTATCTATTTAACCTTTTATTAATCCGTTATAAGCAGCACATTTTAATTCACATAATTTTTTACCTTCATAGCTTTATTATTCACTATGATTAGGATCTAATTTAGGACAAGGTTCCATAACCTTCAGAAAAGAATTGTATTTTTTTGTGAAGTGCTTAATTATGTACAATTAATTATAAAAATATTTATTTTTTATTATTATTTTATTAACATATTGGTTAATTAAATTATATAATTACTTAATTATATACAAAATAGTACTCGAAAATAATATGTTTTGATTTGTACTCATATTTCGTTGCTCAACAAAAAGAACAGTTGCTGACGTTTACTGGCAATGTGTCAGCTGCAATAAGTGTTACTTCAAAATATTAATAATAATAACGCTTTATAATTCAATAAGCGCTGCTTAAGGATTTCAAGTTCCATTATGGAATTATCTTTTAAATTTTCTCAATTTTATTTTTTTTTTCATTTCGTTCTTTCCTTTTTATTTAATAAAATAACATGTGCTTGCTTTCATTCTTTTTTATACGATAAACACATATTGAAAATGATAAAAAAAATGTATATTTTTTATATATTTTTTTTTTATTATATTAATAGAAAACTTGAATACATACTTGTTGTTGTGATTTCAGTTAATTTATTGCCATTTAAGCGAAAATATTCACTCACAATAATAAAATCACGAGGGTCTATAAAATTATTTTTCATCAGATATTTTTTTGTCATGATTCGACATAAAAAAATAGAAAAAAAATAATTTTTAAATTGTAGTGTCCAGTAGTGGCGTTTAATTTTTTTTTGCAATTTCTTTTCTTTATTACAACAATTTTCTTCTTATTGCGTATTTTTATACGGCTTTTTAACATTTTGTTTTGCTCTTATTTTTTTTTTTTTTTTTTGAAGAAAAATCAATTTTCTTCGTTTTCATCTTCTATTCAATCAACAACTTAGTCGTGTGTAAATTAATTCTCCTCAACCATATAGCACACTCTCCTAGTACACATGTTTCTGTTATTTTTAGCTTTTGACCTTTAACTGTGACTAGTGACAGTTAATTTAAATGATATTCTGTAAATATTTAACAAAATAACCAACGCAAAATAATTTAACATTGGCGACACTGATTGTTGTGTTGTGGTTTTGTTTACAAATTCGGGATGGTGAATTAGTTTTAAAATTAACGCATAATAATAAATTATGATAAATGAATAGGGAGAATATAAATCCTTAGCCTATAGCGAATGGGTAGGTAAATACGTCGAAAGAGAGCAGACTAATCACTGGAGCTCAAGGTATCATCAGTCTATTGTGTGCTCAGCATTAAGGGGTACCAAGTATACGTTCTCTATGAAGTCTGCATTTTGCACAAACTTCATCAACTTACACTCTATTCCTCTAAGAATTGCTATGTCTGGTGTAGTATATGGAAGTCGCCGTGGTCTAGTAGGTAGTGTGTTGGCCTATTAGACGTAAGAAAATATGGAAAAATATTTCTTCGGCAACTTCCTCTCAGCAGATTTCTAGCAAAAACTCTGAGAGTAAAATAAAATTCCCATGAAAAGTTTCTCAAAAATCTGTCGTTCGGAGTCGACTTTAAACTGTGGGTCCCGTATTAATGTATAAAATTAACACACACAACATGAATGGTGTGAGAAGCTAGGCCGCTATCCATTGCCACTAGCGGCAGAAAACTGGGACAAATTGATTTCCATAAGCTTGTGTTGGAAATGATTTGCCACAAACAAAATAATTCGGCACATACATACAAAGCTAATAATCATAAGATTGGCTGCAGAGGAACAGGTTAAGGTAGAAGATTCTCTAGCAATCCAATAAAAGAACCAACAAAACTGTTCGAATTTCTTTTCATCAGTTCTGGCTTGGCTATCTCTTTTGCCTAAATTTTTTGTAAACGTTCGCGTTTGGCTTTAGTATTTCCGTATTAATTTTTCTCTTTTACTAGCGCCTATTTTGAACTTTAACACCGCTTAAGCAATTGTGATAAAGCAAAGCAATGACAAAACTGACACAAACGTATTCTTTTCTATGCCACATGCGTGATCTAATCACATGTTTGCAGTGTTATGCACAAACCACTAAAATCTTTAGTTCGTTACGTACTGGCTTCCCTTTTTTATTATACCTTGTATAATAAGGTAAGGCTTTTTAGCAATTTTAAGGAACTAAAATAAAAAGTTCGAGATTGACAGACTATTGTTTAATTAAATTAAAAAAATATTTTTGCCATGATATTCACCTCTAAGTTACAAAAGTAAAATAATTAAAAAAAGATCGATGAAAGTGAAAATAAAACGACACGGCGACGATAATATATAGTGAATGTATAACGGGTGATTTTTTAACTTTTTAAACATTGAAAAATCTGCAAAAGTGAATAAAATACTTTGTATTTTAGGCAGTAGACATATACTTGCCATTTATTTTTTCAAAATATATCATGTACCTATCACCTTCGATCACGCCGAAGACAATCCACCTGTGATATTCAATTTTGATGTACTTTTTCCAGCTCAGCTGCCGTAATGTTGTCTTTCAGAGTTGCAATTGTGGGCGGCTGGTACCTGCACACGAGAGACTTCACGTATGGCGTCCCATACACCAAACCTAAGATTATTTACTTATCAAACTTGCCTCTGTATAGGTTCAAGATATTGCATGGAATTGTTTTATTGAATGAAATTTTTTCATCTTGGGTAAGGTAAAGGGTTAAGGGCAGTAGTCATTGCGTAGTACTTTGACCCATTGACTGCAACTCGCTGTTTCATTCTGTCTAAGACTGTTCTTGTCAAAAGGATACTTTAATATTGTTAGCTGACATATGTACTAGTTAAAGTAAAAATATGCTTCGTCACTGGAGTTTATTTTAGAAACATGTCACGTAGCACGACTTTTGACAATAAAGTTCAGTGAATTTTAATTCATTTGTTAGTTTTCTTATGCCAAAATTATATGGCATTGCCACATGTCATGAATATTTTTAATATAACTGAAACAAAAAATCACCCGTTATATCATGAATATTTTTAACATAACTGAAACAAAAAATCACCCGTTATATAATTAAGTGTGCCAAATTAAATAAGAAATTTTCTTTTAAATATTATTTTGCGGTAATTGAAGAAATAAAATTTTGAATTATAATATAAATGCGTCTTTACAACAATAAAAAAGTCTTGTTATCTGTACTATTCTCAACAATTTTTATACTGCCAGGTAAAAGAAAGTATTTCAAAAATATTATATAAAAAAAAATAAAAATAAAATTTTAAATCAAACATCATGCATGCACAATAAAAATAAATCAAATACTATACATACATATGTAAAGAAATTAAAAGTTGGCAAATGAAATCTCACTAGCTTTTTTTTCCCAAAGGCCTTACAGTGGATAGGTCATAAGAAATAAAGGGTGTACAATGCTTAGAATTTCGTAAGAAGAAAAGTTCTATTCTAGGAATTTTTTTCATTTTTGTTTATTTTAAAAACAAACAATTTTTTTATTTATTTTCCCTTTTACAAACATTTTTTTTATTATTTAAAACTAAAAAATACAACAAAAATTATAATCTTATCTGTGTAATACAAAATCCGTTTATTATCATTTTTTCTTTCCTTTCAAACTAATAAAAAAAAACATTCGTTATCATGAATTTATTTTAGTAACAAGTGAAAAGTAAAGAAAAAAATTTAAAAACATTTTTTTTATTCCAATATTTTCAATAGCTCTAGACAGTATTTTATATTTGTATTCATTTAAAAATATGTACACACAACATTGAATTGACACTTTTCAATAGCCAAAGTCCAGATTCCAATCGTAACATTTACTGTTGAGAAATGATAGGCTCTGTGGTGTGGTGTGTGTGTGTTAGTGTTTCTTTTTCAAGCTTAATAGTTGCATTTTATTAAAGTTTTTTTGTATTTTTGTTTAAATTTATAATAAAAAAAATGTTTAAAATATACCACCATGCCGTACCCTGACGAAATAATCAATTTTTCCATTTAAAGTACTGGTGGCCCACTTAATAGCATTTTTTTTTTGTAAATTGTAATAAATAATTTACTAATAAATCATTCATTGGCTTTGCACTTAATTATTGAAAAGAATTTCAAGTAATAATTTGTTATCATCTCGGCATAAGGATTATTATCGGAAAACACTTGAAACGTTTCCTATAAAAAATTTAATTTGTTTTATTACTTTTCTTTTATAAAATAATTATTTAATGTTAAAATTTCGAGGCAAAACTTGATAAATTATAATCTGGTGGTATTTAAGATTATTGTACGTGAGACTCAGCATACTTTCATGACGAGGAATGGTGATGTGTTTACTCATTTCGTCATTCAATTATGCGACTGTATTCTTCAAAGATTACTTTGGTCCTAAAACATGTCTTTGTAACACCGGTTACGATTCTGTCTATCAATTATAATTCCTGGCTGGGATCTCTCAACCTTGCCGATAGTTTTACAAAGAGTTGTGGATTCTGTTCAAATCAAATGTTTCGCCTCAGGTTAAAAAGTGACAGACAATGAAAGAGAAGATGTTCTGGAATCTGTTTCCTTCATTTTTGTTATTACAGTTTCTACAGAAGTCATTGTGAGGTATTTTATAAAGATGTGGGTTCTGTTTAAATCATCTTTTTCTAGACACGTTCTGTCTTGTTACTTGCGAATGTTTCGTCTTAGCTTCCCAAGTGCCAGACATTGAAAGACACAATGTTCTGTGGCCTGTTTCCTTATTCTTTGTCTTTATAGCTTCTATAGAAGTCGTTGTGAGGTATTCTCAATCTCCGGGGGTTTGCATACTAGGCTCAATGTCCCACTTTAACAGCTATTAGCTTACCAAGACTCTGGTCTGATTTAATGCACATTTTGTTGTGTCCATATCCATAACGAATATTATGTGGCCTGTTTCCTTATTCTTTGCTCTATAGCTTCTACAGAAGGGCGTTGTAAGGTATTCTCAATCGCCGGGCGTTTGCATACAGTGTCCTGTTATAACAATTATAAAGTTCACAAGATGCTACTTAGATTTAACGCAGATTTTGTTGTGCCCATATCCGTAACGGATGTTCTGTGAACTGTTTCCTTCTTCCTTTCCATTACAGCTTCTGCAGAAGTCGTTGTGAGGTATTTCTCATCTCTGGGCGTTTGCATACAGAGCCTAGTGTTCTACTATAACAGCTATAACTTCACCACTGGTCAGGTTTAACGCATGTCTGTCTGGTTTCTCTACAAGTAGTTTCATAACAACCTGCGTTCCATTTAAAAGGCTATGGAGTTAGTTAAACATCATCGTATCAAATTAACGTGACTTATCTGGAAATATAATTGTATAATATTAATGTTTAAAAAGGAATAGCATGCTTTGTGACGATATTAAAAAAGTCAAACAACAAAATAAAAATCAATAACAGACTCTGGTAAGGTCGACTATACAATGGCAAATCAAGACTAACCACAACGCAACTGTCAGCTGTGAAATTGCTTATGAACCAAAACAATTGTTCCCCACTTAAAGATGTAAATTTAACACCCTATATTTTTTAATTGACATCAAATGGCATTCAGTTGTGTTTTACATGCATGAAACATTTCAAATACACCGTCATTTTACAAAACTGCTTTTACATTCGGTAAATGACCCTAAAACCTGAATATTATTGAAAAAACAATTTAGAAAGCACGCACAACATTTTGTATGAATTACACCTAATTCTGTTTTTACACGGTAGATTGGTTCCAGAAAAAACCGTGTAAAAAAAGACACTGATCGTATGCAAAAATAGGTGATTGGTTCCTAATCTCTAAAACCTATTAAAATTAGTGAAAAACAAGGATTTTTTAAGAAGTATTCTATTAGACATTTTCTTTTAGGGATTCATAAATATTTAACAAAATTAAAAATATAAACAACTTAATAAATATAAAATATTTTTGGCTTACCTTTCATCTTAATGCGTTAAATTTAATGTAACGATAGAAAAACAAATTTGCCAATAAAAAATTTCTTTACCAAACACAGAATATTAACACAATTCAATTGCTCTGACTTTTGTGCTTGTATGCACAAAAGGGAATTCCCCTAAATTTGTGCCATTTACATTTGCTTTGACCAGTAAATTTGCTTGTCGCGCAAAAAGGGAATTCCCTTAAATTTGTGATATGAACATACTTTGCAAAAATTAAATTTGACAAAAAAAATTTAAGCACAAAAAATTTTAAATCGTGCTAAATGGAATAAAATCGTGTAGCAAAAATTAAAAATATTTTATTTTCAAACCGTGTTATATCAAAACCGTGTAAAAAAAGACCGTGTAAAAACAGAATTAGGTGTATATAAATTCATCTCAAACTTTACCTAGAGCTCAGAGCAAATACAGAGCAATCGTAAAATTCAAAACAAATTGAAAGATTACTCCGCTTAGTAGAGCTAAGGGTATTTAAATGTTAATTCGATTCCTATCAAAACCGCTTAACACAAAGATTCTTTAGCGGTTAACTCAGAGTCTAGAAATCAATATTCTCACACATTGGATTAGGTTAGGTTTGTACTTGCCATTGGGACAAGTGCAATAACCAAAATTCAAAAATCAGCCATTGTAAATGCATCCTAGAAGAGAGAGAAAGAAAGAAAGAAAGAGATAGAGTGAGTGAGGAAAGAAAATGGGAAAAGGAGAAGTGGTAGGAAAAGGAAAATATAGGAAACGGAGGAAAAAATATGAACGACAAGCACACAACACAGCGCGACTATAAGCTTCTCAACCGGCTCAATCTACTTATGAATCTATGGAGAGCCCTAAAGTCGGCTCTCGGCAAAGAATCCAAACCTTTAAAGTAGCCCCTCCCCTGTGCTGCTGGACAGTTGCAGGGCAGGTTTTCGATAGTCTCCAACTCCTTCTCATCGCAACATATTCTACAATAGTCCGACTGGGACTGGAATCCTTGTCACCGATCTAATCTCGCAGTGTCTTGTAATGAAACTAATAATTATTCTCATGCTAGGCTTAAGCAGGCCATAGACTCCTAGACACATAACATTCCAATTCATCCCCCCAACGCTTCTGCTCTTCCTCCGTGACCCATGTAGTGATCCGTAGTGGCCGTAAAAGTGGCAGATGGGTGATAAGAACCAACTATCAAGACGCCCTCATTCTAACATATTACTTTCTCTTAGAAACAATAGCAAACGTATTTATTTTCCAATTTGTTTGTCAGGTAATTTGATTTTGAATTTCTACAAGTGATAACCTTTTACACTTTAATATTGAATATTAAATTTTCTATATACATATATATTTAAATTATGATTTACATACATACATATACATACATATACATACATATATGTACATATATAATGCCTGTATGTAGTATGTATACAAATAAAAAATTTCACGTATATTTTTGTAATACACTGGACGTAAAGAGAATTAAATTTGAAATTGATAATTTACTATGCAACACTGTTTAAAAGGCAGAGTCCTAAAAAATTTAACGTTTTTTTTTGGGAGATAGTTATTCACAACATTGTTATTTAAGAACAAAACAAAAATTATCAGACAATATTACGAGTATAACTTCTCTCAAACATGATTCATTTGGTTGCGTGTTTTAGAATTTTGAAATAAATTTTAATTTAAATGAATTTATTTTGCAATAAAATGTATTACCGTTTGTTGTTGCTTAAATGCAGTTAATTAATGTGTTTTCCATTCACTTTTGTTACAATTGTTATAATAAAATAATAACCAGTATTGTGTGGTTCAATGAACAAATAAATATAAAATTTAAAAACCATGGAAATAAAAAAACAATAATTATTAACCTTTCAAATATACATACATGTATGTATGTATATGGATTGTAATAAAATAAATTCTGTAATATTTTTTAACTTTTTCTAATTTCACAAATCGTTAAATTCCCTTTCAACAATATCTTGTAATGCTAGAATTCCGTTTCAGTTTTTAACGACAGCGTTAAATTGTTTAATATTTTATATTGTTTATTAACATCTTTATATTTTAATTTCGATTTAATGAGCAAAAAATATTTTAAAAAAATAAATATTTAAAAATGTGTTAATTTATAACTACACGGTGTTAAACGATAAAAATGTCTGAAATGAAATGAATCGCTGTAAAATATGGTATTTGAACGAATCGTTTGCAAAACAACTGTAAATAACTCATCTCGCCGATTTTTTTTCTTGTTTATTCTTTACAGAAAGGCTTAATATTTATATGGAACAGCCCTCCATAAAAATTGCAATGTGGAACTTCCCACTAAAGTGGAGGAAATCGGTTACGATACAGAGTTTACGTTGTATACTTCCCCCTGCGAAAGCCTTTTTATAATACATCATTCGCTTCCATCTCAATTACATACATACAGTGGTGGTCTTATAATTAGAAACGACTTAGCAACATGTATGTTTGTTTGTAATTTGTTTTACAGTTTTCAATGTGTACCTGGGATCAAAGGCTTTGTTTGTAGGACGTCTGACATACGTTTTCCCATCAGATTGGGACAAATTAAACTTAGATTTGTCACTCCAGAGAACTCTGTTCCAGAAACATCGTTTCTAATTATAAGGCCACCACTGTACATAATTGGTCATTACAACCCTTTAGTCAGTATTACGATCTAGCTTTTTACATCACTCACATATATAATATGTGCGTGTCAAGTTTATACATGAGTGGCGTGGCCTACAGTTTTAAATCAACTTCGAACGGCAGATTTTTGAGAAGCTTTTACATGGCAATTTTATTTACTCTCAGAGTTTTTGCCAAAAATCTGCTGAGAGCAGGTTGCCGAAGAAATATTTCTTTCATATTTCGTTTTGTTGGGGATGTCTGAGCTGGGGTGTGAACCGTGGCCTCATGTTTAAAAGACAACGTAACACCTATTACACTATGGTGACTTCAATATCGATTACTTGCCACTTAACATGCAATAACAGGTAACATGCTGACTCATTAGTTCTTCTGAACCTAATCTTGGTAGTAAGTTCTACACGAAAATTACTAGCAGGGAAGACTGGTTCTCTGACATACTAAGCACCAGGGATGTGGAAATCTACGCAGAGAGTTCTAAACTTGCGAATAAACTAAACTGTGACATTTTTTCCAAAGGACTTGATCTTAGAATATCTCTCCTTCCTAACTGTTATGTAATGTGTTTCAGTTCGAAGTTAAGACTACAAATTATGACAATAAATGGATCCTGACAAAGGTATACCCAACTATTAGCATTTCTATGTACTATAATAGCCAAACGGCAATCATAAATATTTCAGATACAACCTTCAGGTCTAAATTGTTTAACATCTGCCGCGACTCTTTTGATAGATCAAGTTGAAATGTTGATAACTGATCAAATATATTTTCGTAAGACTAATAGGCTTATTCAATGCTCTTGTCGTTTCGTATCTTTTTGCTGATTTATCTAATTAGCAGTGCTCTAGCAAATAAACGTGATGCCTGAACCTACAATAGATGTGATACCATATGTATCTTATCTTAATTGTAAATGTTTAGAGGAATTTAACTATCAGACGATCTTAGCGCCTAGTTAATTTCCGTATACGTAGTAGTTAATTTTCTTATCTTAGAAAAAAAATTCTTAATCTAAATCATCATTCAACCATGCTGTGAGATCGTTTAGATTAGAACGTAGTCTAACTTAACAGAATTGGATTTACTCTTCTTCTTCGCCTTAACAATGACAATAACTGATAACTCTCTTCTAATAGAAATCTGCAGTTAGCGAAGAAAATATTTTGTATTATCTTTTTGTTTTAAATTTTTATTTTTCATTAACAAATGTGGGGTGGTAATGTGACGTTTTATTTTTAAATAAATGTGTGATAAATTTTGTCTTAATTTTGTTCCATTAACGACTGCAATGTGGGTCTGCCGCTTGTTGAAATTATGCGTGATTTTAACTTTGTGTTGTAGGAGGTATTGTTTACTGTACTATATTTATTATGTATCTATTCAATGGTATTGAAAACACCTGTTGTTTGCTAATATAACTTACTTGTATACATTTCTTTCGAACACATTTTAACAAAAACGTGCGGTTTGGTTTCTCGGTTAACAAAAAAACATTTGTAAACATTTTAAAAATTGTGCTAATTGTACTAGTTTTGTGAATTTTGTCATTATGCCATCATCCCATATTAATATAATAGAGTGTTATTAGAATTAAATAAATACCTATACAGTGAAGTCGCCGTGGTCTAGTTGTGTGTTGGCTTATTAGGCGTAAAGCCACTGTTTAAACCCCATAGAGATCTCCAACAAAATGAAGTATAAAAAATATTTCTTCGCCGACTTCTCCTCAGCAGATTTCTGGGAAAAAATCTGAAAGTAAATAAAATTTCCGTGAAAAGCTTCTCAAAAATCTGTCGTTCGGAGACGACTTTAAACTGTAGGTCCCCACCACTCATGTATAAAATTTACACACACACAACATACGTGGTGTGAAAAGCTAGGTCGTAATCCTGAGTGAAGGATTGCAATGACCGATTATGTACGAATCACAGATCAGCAATGAATCGTTTTTCGCTACTCATAACTACTCATGAAATTTTAAGTATGAGTGAGTCAACAGTATTGAAATACAACTACTCTGATTCATTCATACTCACTACAACATTGATTTATAAGTACAGGTTGCAATGAGTATGAGTACAACGTTCACATCAAACTCATAACATTCGAAATATGTTTGATTCATATGATAGAAAAATACTTATAATACTCATAAATGATTCGAGTGATTCGAATCATAAATCAAAATATACAGTCTTAGCTGTTGTGCTACAAAAAAAGAAGAAAGAAAAAGACTAAGACAGCAAGCAAAGCAAACACACAACCTTCTAGTGAATATTGTAGTGTTCGTACGCGAATCATACTTATTTTGTGATTCGTGTATAAGTTGAGTATAGGAGCATCGAAATCAACAACATCATGCGTATTGTTAAGTATGAGTACGATGAGTACTTCAAACTTTGAATATGAGTAGTATGAGTATAATATTAAAATAAGTATGAATGCGTATACGTATCAGAAATTATGAGTATGATTCGGATCTACTCATCTTTTTGAGTACTCATTACTGATCTCTGGTATGTATTTATAAGTGCTGCCTTATTTATGAGTATTATTTTGTAAAATTATACGAATTCTTAGTGAAACAAATATATTTAATTATATTCATTGTATTTAGTTCCGATTTATAAAGTGCATAATGCTTTTATATATTGTTTTAGAATTATGGCTACCTTGTTTATAAAATATGCTTTGGTAAACTCAATTAAAATTAATTAATTAAAAATGTGTAGACATACAGTGGTGGCCTTATAATTAGAAACGACTTAGCAAGATGTATGTTTGTTAATTTGTTTTACAATTTTCACTGTGTACCTGGATCAAAGGCTTTGTTTGGACGTCTTACATACGTTTTTCCATCAGATTGGGACAAATTAAACTTAGATTTGTCACTCCAGAGAACTCTGTTCTAGAAACATCGTTTCTAATTATAAGGCCACCACTGTACATATAAAAAAAACTTTCAAAAGGAAATTAATAAAAAATTTCAAAGAGAAAACGTTTATAATCAAACACATACATACATACATACATACATATGTATGTATGCAAACCGATACTTGACCAGTTTTTAGACTAATAATAATATCGCATAATATAACTCTTAGGGTCACTATATTTTTATGGTTTTATTTTTATTTTCTTTTCTTTGAAATACATAAATTATATAAGACGATCCCCTCAAATTTTTTTTGGAAATAGTGGTTATACTGGTACATCTTGCATATTTAGTAAAACACAAATGACTAGTTTATAATCTTTTTAAATATTTTAAATCTAAAAATAATTTGAATTTCTTGTTTTTTTTCCATTATAAATTCTAATGTTAGACATTTAAAAAAGTCATTAAACAAAATGTAGATAAGTTTGATTTTATTTCATTTTTGTTTTTTTTTTGTTTTTGTTACTTTTTTCTTATTCATAAATTAATGAACTTGTTGTTTATTAACACACATACGAGGCCAGTTTGAGTGGAGCAGCAGCAGCGTACAGTTTATTTATACCAGTACATACTCGCAGTACAGCACATAGTTGCCTGAAAAAGACGAGCCCCCAGTATTTTTTTTACACAATGATGTGTGCGATAAAATCCATAAGGGGTTTTTGTTTTTTTTTTTTTTATTAATTTATTCCATTCTTTTCTTCTTTTTGGCTTTTGTTGGCAAAAAATTATCATAATTTTTAAATGAAACTCTGGTTGAACTTTAGACTTTCATTTCTATTTTTTTTGTGTAAAATCATTGCGCGTGTTGCAAAGGAAGTGGTAGTTAAAAAAGCATAAACAGAGATTTTGTAAATATTTATCCAAATTGGAACTCATTTATTTAAAATATTTGTTTAACGGCAATAACAAGCTTTAAATAGTCTTCTAAAACTGTTTCAATGTTTTATTATTTCATTGTGGCCTCAATTATTTACTCAATTTATTTTCATTATCATTTTTAACTTTAAAGTTAAAGTTTAATTTAATAAATAATAAACGATATATTTGATGGTAAATATGTTGAAATGAGAAACTAAGATGCCAGTTTTTTTGCAAAAATAATTGTTATATTTGGGGGGACACTCTATGGTGAATTATTACTTTTAAAAATGAACGTTCCAGTAAGTAAAGAAAAGAGTTGACAAGGCAAAGAAATGAGGATACGTGGAATTTTCGAGTTGCCATTAAAGAAATTGCTGCTGATGAATTTGATGTGTAGGTTGGCTTTCTTTAATAATTTGTTTTTAAATGATTTGCACTTGTGGTTAAACACATAAATGTGTCTTAAAATAGTTTCAGGATTTTTCATAACTGTTGATGAATCAATATAACAGGAATGATGTCTAAGCGTTCCACGAAAAGAGATTAGATTAGCCAATGCATGAAATACATCGTAAAGAGCCAATATAATAAGAGGTTTTTACACAGTTTTTTGATTACTATGGCATAGTGTATAATGAGTTCTTATCACAAAATCGCAAAAAAAATAAAGGATAAGAGCTTGGGATTTAACTTCTCGATAAGGTCCTACCTTTCCAGCCAAAATGAAAAACCCTTTATCTAATAGTATAGGTAGTCTAGTAGGTAGTGTGTTGGCGGTACAAACCCCAGGTCAGACACCTCCGACAAAATGAAATGTAAAAAAATATTTCTTCGGCGGCTTCTTCTCTGCAGATTTCTGGCAAAAATTCTGAGAGTAATTGAAATTGCCATGAAAAGTTTTTCAAAGATCAGTTGTTCGGAGCCAACTTTAAACTGTAGGTAAACTAGTAAACTAGTGTGTAAAAGTTGTTACAATCGCAAAAAGTGAATATTATTTGCTCATTAAAACGTACTGGAGGTAGCATTGGATAGTATTTTGTCATGGGCGTATGTTAATCGAATTTTTTTGATTTCGTATTGAAAATTATGAAGTGCAGGTTATGTGCTTTCAACCAGACGATGGGAGCAAGCCACGCAAAACGAACAGAAATTCCACATTTTGGAGATATCACTTGGCCGCCAATAGCACGCAGTTTGACATCTTAAAAACTTTCTTTGTGGGTCCACGCTAAAGACCTTAACTATAAGTATAATCTCCTAACATTAAAACAATTACAGATTAAAAATTTCTAGAAAAAGTTTCTGCAAAATCTATAGTTCAGAGTAGAATTTAAACCGGATGGTGGGATCACCTATTAAATTAACACACACAACATAAGTGGTGTGAGAAGATAGGTCGTAATCCTGACTATAGGTTTGTAATGACCAATTATGTATGTATGTATGTGTGTATTTATTTTGCACATTTTAAATCTGGAAGAAAATATATCACGAGACAAAAAAAATTATAAAAGTGTATTTATGTATATAAAATAAATATGTATATTATTATTAAAAATATTAACAAACAATGTACATTATTAATTTATTGGAACAAAAAGAATTTCATTTTTAAATAATTACTGACACTTAACCAAATTACAGGTATAACTGCCGGCATACAGTGTAAATATTTTTAAATAATAAATAAACATTTTACATCTGTTTACTACAGTTGTTTATAGCTAAAAAAAAATATACATACAGCTGTGTTCAAAATAATAGGAGTGCTACCATGTAATATTTTCAAAGTTAAAATTTTTATTCGCAAAACATGATATATTTTAATGGTAGTTACAACGATATGTAAGAAATAAAATACAAAAAAGAATCTCGTAATAACTTTAATATTTACGATGAAATTGATTCATTTCTGTGTTTGCCCCTGAATTCCGTTGATCAAAAAAATAGGAGTGTGAGTGTTCCTTTAAAAATAAAAATATAACAGCACATAATTTAAAGAAAAAAGTGAAAAATAAGTACGAAAAAATGTAGTTAAAACATTTTCTACAGTGATTCACATAAATTTTTGTAATAGTGGGACGAGGAAAGCACTGTACTGAAGAAAAGAGAAAACTAATTAAAAATTTTCGAAATAAAGACAAAACTTACAAAGAAACTAAGGAAATCTTAAGTTAGTCCGATCAAATGATCACAAATACATTAAAATATAAGAAAGCCCGAAATGCGTGGGTGCAAGGCCAAAACATCTACTGTCGATGACCGCCGAATTGTGCGATACAGTAAAATAAATCCTTCAGCGTCTTCAAATAAAATTCAAAAGGATCTGAAGTGTCCCTACTATTCGTAGGCGTCTGATGGACAACAATTTATTTGCAAGAAGATCACAAAAGGTGCCATTGTTGACATACAAAACAGGCAGCAGCACGCTTAAAGTTTGCCCAAGAACATATCAAATATCCGAAAGAAAAATGGAGAACTTATTGTGGACCGACGAAAGCAAAATTGTTTTATTTGGTGGCACTGGGTCTACTTACTTGTTGAAAGCTTTATTTATTTAATGAATAACTTAAATAATTTAGTATTGAATCAACATTACATTACACCAAAAAATTGAATTAAACCATGTTTTTTATTTGTTAAAATTTAAGCTTTTGTTTTTCAATGGGCTCACTCCTATTTTTATGAACACAACTGTACATATTTTTATAATATATAGTTACACAACAGCAGTGAATTTATTTACAAACAATAATATTTTTCAATACTATGTGTTAATTTCATTAATATTTATAATAACTGTCTATTAAAACAAATTTTTTGAATACAATTTTTTTATCTCGCGTGATATATTTGTTTGTTTTTATTTTTTTTAGAATTTCTATCATCAATAGTTTGTTAAGTGGTTGTTGTTGTTGTTATTGTGGTTAAAAGATAAGATTATAAATTTCAGTTCAATTAGAAAAAAACACATCAATTAATTGATGATGGCTTATAAAATTCAAAACATTAAGGTGATAACGATTTACTATTTTTTATTGTAATCAAAACTATAAAAGCCTAAAATATAATGGCTTTTAACAAAAATATTTTTGATGTATACATATATATGTACATACATACATACATTTGTTTGTATAAAGTATTAAAAAAAATTCATAAAGAAAATTTTAAACATTTTCTAAATAATCAATAACGGCTTTAACAGGTTGACTGCTAAGCGATTCTGGTGAGAACGTTCGAAAACTGCGGTACATATTTTGACTTGATGTTGTCAAATAAAACACTCGCATTTAGACAAATCTCAATCAATTTCAATAATGCTTTTCGTATTATAAAGAAACAATATTAATTGTGAATGTGAATAAGAAAAAATAAACATTAAATTGTTTTGTCTTTGAAAATTAAAAATTATAAAAAGATAACTTTAAGTTTTTTGATCTTCTCTTATGATCAGCACATAAAGGATCATTTTGATTAGGGGAAGATCACTGACTCTTACATGATAAATTTAGGTATAACAACTATGTTTATGTATAACAACTATGTTTTCTTACATGAAGGTCAGACTACCTTCATACCCACGGAACAACAAAGATACACTAAAACTCACAGAGCATTTTCGTAACAAATGAACGCAGCGCTTAATCTTACGATTTTAAATAATTACTTGACTCTCTTCTATTGCTAAAGCATGCGAAATACCCCCGAATTCTACAGGTTTTTTTTTCGATAAATACGGAAATGTAAGTCACGCGACTGAATTGTTTTACTAGCCTGATTCTATAACAGACTATCATAGAAAAAATTGTTTTTTTTTTATTCATTCCACCAATTTTGAAGTTAAAGTCACATCGAGCTGACAGGTATTAAATGTAACAAATGTCGATAAGATAATTAAAATCAACGATTTCGTCTGTCATGTAATCACTATTTCGTCCATGATTTAAAGAAATGTTGCACAAAATAAGCAAGAAAACACTTGAATACGAATGGACTCGCACGCGAGTGTACATAAAAAACCTCAACTCAATTTCCATCTAAGAATTTTGTTGCAAAGTAAAGAAATCTATCCAGCCAGGATATATTGACGTATCATATTAAATTTCTTTTAAGTTCAACACTCAAAGGATAGCCTCTACCTCTTGCAACACATAGGTTTCAAATTAGTAAAGTATGTTATTCATTGAGGGAGTGGTGTGGAAAATTCGTTTTTGATTAACTTCATTGCTTTTTAGTCACCGTAGTCAAATAGGTAGTGTGTTAGCTTATTAGATACAAGGACATGGTTCAAACCCTAGTTCAGACATCAACAAAACGAAATATGAAGAAATATTTCTTCGGGGACCTGCTCTCAGCAGATTTCTGGCAAAAACTTTGAAATTGCCATGAAAAGCTTTTCAAAAATCAGTTGTTCGGAGTCGACTTTAAACTGTAGATCCACACCACTCATGCATAATAAAGGGTGTTTTTTATAGAGGTATAGAACTTTAAGTTGCAATAAAACAACGATGGATTATTCGATTGACATGAATTTTATTTATCCGAAAGATAATCTTGTGGCATTACATTTTAAATATGATTTCTGACATATGACCGCCACGGCTGGCGCGGATGTAGTCCAATCTGGACGTCCAATTTTCGATGACTTTTTCCAACATTTGTGGCCGTATATCGGCAATAATACGGCGAATGTTGTCTTCCAAATGGTCAAGCGTTTGTGGCTTTACCGCATTGACCAATGACATTACATAGCCCCACAGAAAGTAGTCTAGCGGTGTTAAATCACAAGATCTTGGAGGCCAATTCACAGGTCCAAAACGTGAAATTAGGCGGTCACCAAACGTGTTTTACAATAAATCTATTATGGCTCGAGCTGTGTGACATGTTGCACCGTCTTGTTGAAACCACATCTCCTGGACATCATGGTTATTCAATTCAGGAATGAAAAAGTTAGTAATCATGGCTCTATACCGATCATCATTGACTGTAACGTTCTGGCCACCATTGTTTTTGAAAAAGTACGGACCAATGATTCCACCAGCCCATAAAGCGCACCAAACAGTCAGTTTTTCTGGATGTAACGGTGTTTCCACATACACTTGAGGATTACCTTTACTCCAAATGCGGCAGTTTTGTTTGTTGACGTAGACATTCAACTAGAAGTGCGCTTCATCGCTAAACAAAATTCGCTTATGAAAATCGGGAACAACGGTAATCTCGTTTTGGGCCCATTCGACGAATTTACGCCTTACTTGATGATCGTTTGGCTTCAAATCGTGCACGAGTTGGATTTTGTAAGCACGCAAACCAAGATCCTTCCGCAAAATCTTCCATAAAGTGGATGGACACAGATCCAATTCCTGTGCTCGATGGCGGATGGACTCATTCGGGTCTTCCTCAATGCTACGCTCTACAGCAGCAATAGCTTCTTCTGTACGCACCGTACTGCGTCTCTGGGGATGCGAGTTATCAATAAGAGTAAACGTGGTGCGAAAACGTTCCATGGTTAATCGAATTAACTTCTCTGATGGACGATTTTGTCAACGATAAAATGGACGTAGTGCGCGATACGTTTTCCGCACAGAACCATTATTTTCGAAATAAAATTGCACTATTTGCAAGCGTTGTTCAGGCGTGAGTCTATTCATGATGAATTGACAAACCAAACTTAGAATAAATCACTTGACAGCTGTTAAATCGGTCGCCATCTTGAAAAGTAATGCCAACTTAAAGTTCTATACCTCTATAAAAAACACCCTTTATTAACATACACAACATAAGTCGTATGAGAAGTTAGGTCGTAATCCTGACTAAAGAGTTGCATTGACCAACTATGTATGTATGGCTTTTCTTCTTGGGCTTCCCAAAAGGATTCCACTCTATTGTAGTTTTCACAATTCGCAAAGAATATTTTGAGAATTCGACATAAATTTGCATTTCACCGATCACAGCAATTCAAAAGCGTGCAGTTTACATTGGAGTTAAATATAACAATTTTGCGACATAAAGAAATCGCCTATACGAGGTTCTGGCGATTCTAAAGACCTCTCTTATTATCACAGAAGAATTTTATACTCGACAAAAATTATTATTAAGAATTGAGTTTTTTTTTACACATTTAATGAAAAAATAAGGTTAAGGTTAGGTTAGGTGGCGGACCCTCACTCGAAGGAAGCAGTGAAAAAATAAAGTGTATAAAAACTTTCGCTTATAAATATAAATAAACTAAATTTATTTCATCTACTATTTAATGTTTTCTTTATCTCGCCTTTCCAAATTCAAATGAAGGCCACAGCAAATTATGCCACAATAATAAAATAAATTATCGCCAGACTACACATTCTTCTACGATAACATATCAGTAAGAGTTCATTGTTAATTAATAATTAATTCTTTTAAAAAAATTTTTATATACTGCCGGCCCAAATCAAAATACGATGCTTGTCAATTAATTATTTTATTTACTAAAAAGAACTTTCATTTATAAATCACGAACAACAGTATCAGAGAGTGAGTGAGTCAATTAAATTAAAAAGTTTTTTTTTTGAACAGATTTCTAATTCCAAACAGATTAGCAATAAATTCAATTGTGTAATGACGTTTGTTGTTAAAAATGTCAAGCGAAGCAAAAAAAAAAAAAATATGGACAACGAAAACATGCACTGCCACTGTTCTAATGATGACATTTAAATAATAATTATTTTGTTTACATACGTATTATGAAAACAGAAAAAAAACATGTTATTGTTATTCGATTTAAAATTGAAAATAATTAAGTAAGGTTGGGAACCATCGGGCGCCACAAACCGACTTCATTTATTATTGATTCTTGTAAATAAGAAGGAGTAATGTTACTGGTACTGTAATGTTAATGGTACTGTACTTGTCTTAATTGGCAAGTACACGTCCTCTAACCTAATGTCAGATGCCATCTTGAAGGCAAATAAAGGGTGACTTTTTTTAGGATTTGTTTTTTTAGTGTAAATTTGTTCATTTGTTTATTTGTTTATTAGGTTTTGCCGTATCAGCATTTTTAGAAACGAATAACGCTTACAAAACTATCGAAAATTTGTCTTCAACGGCAAAAGTAATTTTTAGCTCAATAGGCACGCCGATTTTGGTGTCAAGAACATCAAGAAGCAATTCAAGGGCTGCCAATGTACCCTGAAATATGCATCAATGGAATCTCTCTCTTCAGTGGACTCCAACCACCTTGCTGGGCGTGATCATTTAGAGTTTGTGCAAACATTCTATGCTTGCGCCATCCAACCATGATCAAATTTGTTGCGCCATCTAGCCCGTATTCGAAGCTTTCCATTTGGCGTTGATGGAATGCATTACTGATCACAGGTTATCAATGATGCATCTAATGTGAAAAACTCATCAAAGAATTCGATGTTTGTGCCACGTCTAGCCAGTTCATCCGCTTAGCACTTTTCTAAAATACCTCTAAACTCTGTTTATGTTATAAGGCCTAACTAAACTTAATCAAAAATTTTTGGGAAGACTTACACACACACACATAAATACATAGTTTTCTATGGCCCACTATAGGTGACGTTATAACAGGCTTGCTGCTATGTATGTTTGGTTAAATCTAGTTTCTTAGCAACATAGTGATGTTCAAACGCTGACAAGGATCTGGAATAGATGCCAGCCGGATTATTGCAGGGTATGTTGCGACGAGGAGAAGTGGAAGACTATTAAACACCTCCTTTGTAACTCTCCAGCCCTTAGCAGGATGAAGTTAAGAACTTTGGTTAGGGTTTTCTTCGTCGAGGATTCTCTGTCGAGGGCTAATAAACACGCTCTACTGATGTTTGTAAGGGGACTGAGGTGGCCCGAAAATTATCGCTTAGCTGATCACTGCTTTCCTATGTGTTTTGTTTGTGTCATTTTTTTACTTTTTTCTCCGATTTCTATCTCTCTTTCTCGACTTCCTTCCTCTTTCGCTTATTATTTATTTATCTTAAGACCATAACAGTGGTTAAATAACCTCTGAGTAAATTTGTCTTAATGACAAGTACACGTTCTCTAACCTATCTACATACTTGCATACGTACATTATTCTCCATTACAACCTTTAAGTGAGGACTACGAATTAGCTTTTCGCACCACCCATGTTGTGTAAGTTAATTAAGTTAATTATTTATTTGTTTATTTATTTATTTATTACAATACAATTACAAATTATATTCTAATTATATACGATCTGAATAACTTTGATCATATGGTCGGTGTAGTGTCACAGGCCAGAGCCTCTGGTGGGAATCGAACCCACGACCCTCACGCTAATAGTCTAGCACACTACCTACTAGATTATCAGGGCACCCAGTAAGTTAATTATGTATATTTATGAATAGCACTACCTACAGTTTAATTATCTATGAAACCAGCACACTGCCTACTAGACTACGGTGACCAACTGGACTTAAGAAACAAAACTTTGAATATAACTCTGTTGTGGACCAAACTTCAAGAGACATTGAATGAAAAACCAGTTTAGACTCACTGTCTAACAATCCTTCAGGATTACGACCTAGTTTCTCACACCACTTATGTTGTGTGTGTTAATTTTATAATGGGTGATTTTTTAAGAGCTATAAGAAAATTTTTCAAGAAAACACACATAAAATTCAGAAAAATTCATGAAATCTTTATTTAAATCGATAGTACGGTCCATATAATTTAATGTTTGAAGATTATTTCATGCAAATGTTGACCGCGACTGCGCCTCAAATGGTCCATCCGCTTAGTCCAATTTTGGTATACTCTTTCCAACATTTCGGGCGATATCTCACGAATAAATGCTTCAATGTTGTCTTCCAATAACGTCAATTGAAGCGGGCTTGTCTGTATAGACATGAGCTTTAACATAGCCCCACAAAAAATAGTCTAAAGGCGTTAAATCGCACGATCTAAGCGGCCAATTGACCTGTCCCGAACGTGAAATAAAATGTTCACCGAACTTGCCTCTCAATAAGTCCATTGTTACGCGTGCTGTGTGGCATGTGGCACCGTGTTGTTGAAACCACATGTCATGCAAGTCAAGCTCTTGCATTTTGGACAATCTCACGGTAGCGCTCACCATTCACAGTTACGTTACGATTCGCAGTCCAATGATGCCACCAGCCCATAAACCGCACTAAACTGTGACTTCTTTTGGATGCATTGGTAGCTTTTGCAATGCTTCTGGCTGATCTTCACTCCAAAATCGTCAATTCTGCTTATTTACGTATCCATTGAGCCAAAAATGAGCTTCGTCGCTGAACACAATTTTTCGATAAAGAAGTGGATCTTCGGCCAACTTTCCAAGAGCCCATTCAGCAAAAATTCTGCGTTACGGTAGGTCGTTCGGCTTCAATTCTTGCACCAGCTGTATTTTGAAAGGCTTCACACCTAAATCCTTCCGCAAAATTTTTTACGTTGTTGAGTAACAGAGGCCCAATTGCTGCAAACGGCGACGAATCGATAATTGATGGTCATCATTAACACTGGCCGATACAGCTGCGATATTTTCTTCAGTTCGCACTCTACGTAAGCGTGTTGGTGGTTTAATGTCCAACAATGTAAATTTAGTTTGAAATTTAGTCACAATAGCCCGAATAGCCGCTTCAGTGGGTTGATTAAACTGACCATACATTGGAAGAAGCGCGCGATAAACTTTCTTAACAGAGCACGCATTTTGATAATAAAATTCAATAATTTGCAAGCGTTGTTCGTTTTTAAGACGATTCATGGTTAAATTATAGACCAAACTGAAGATGTTTGACAGTGAAACAAAACACGAAACGTGCGTGAGCTATTTAAACCAGTGTTGCCAAAAAGATAATAGCTAAAAAATCATCCGTTACATGAGAGGTGGGACCTACAGTTTAAAGTCGACTGCGAACGACAGATTTTTGAGAAACTTTTCATGGCAATTTTATTTACTCTCAGAGTTTTTGCCAAAAATCTGCTGAGAGGGAGTCGCCGAAGAAATACTTTTTGTATTTTATCTTGATGTCTGGCCTGGGGCTCGAACCCTGGCTTTACGTCTAATAAGCCAACACACTACCTACTAGACTACGGCGACTTACAGATTAGACAAAATAATATAAATTAATGGCGGATTATGTGGCTACTACTAAGAAAGACTTAAGAAACAACATTTTGAAAATAACTCTGTTGTGGGACAAACTTCAAAAGACATTGAATGAAAAACCAGTTAAGACTAACAGGTTAGACAAAATAATATAAATTAATGGCGGATAATGTAGCTTTTGCCATGGAAATATTTTTCTATATTCCGTCGTTCGGAGTCGACTTTAAACTGAAGGTCCCACCGCTACTCATGTATAAAAATTAACACACACAACATATGTAAGTGATGTGAAAAGCTGGGTTGTAATCTCGACTAAATGGTTGTAATGTCTAATTATGTATGTATGCATGTATGTGTATGTAATGTGGCTAGCTATTGGCATATTGCTCTTTTATAAACATTGATTTTTTGTCATTAAATTTATTTGTATATATTTCCCCGTTCATGTTTTTAATGATCAAGTTAATTTTGATATTTTTGCTTATATGGTGTACCTATTTTAATGCCCATATATGTACTCACATATATAATGTCATAAAAATAGAATTTTCTTATTCTTTTAATTTTAACAAAATTGTTCCATCAATATTGACCGATGAGATTGTATATTTAGTTGCACAAACAGAAGATATTTTATCTAAAGGGTGTGTCGTGTCTTGTAAAATATGAATATAGTGTATATGGACTGTAATTACGATTTTCTTAGTTAAAAGGGATTGACTACGAAATGTTATTGTTTGTAAGCTTCTTCTTCTAGTTGTGCAAAGGCGTTATAGACCGTGTAAACAAGGCAATTATTTATGGGTATATACATAGTATATTATATGGTTCCTTTAAGCAATTACAACCATAAATTTTTAAATAAATTTATGATTACTTTGAACTATATAAAGACATACATACATACATGCGTACATAGTTAAAAGATGTAATCAATTGAATGGTGGTATCACAGGTAAAAATGTACCTTACTTTTAAGAACAATAGTATGTACATACATATAAAAACTATCTCTCATAATGTTAATGACTTTTCTTGTCTTCATTAAATATGCCGACACAGTTAATTTAATTGAATATTTTTTTAAGTTATTTTTTTAATTTCTTTCTAAACCGGTTGGTTAATAAAAAATAAATTTTTAAAATGTAAATTTATTTTATTTATTAGTCTATGCATGTTTAAATTATGGCTGAAGATCATCTAGTCTAGTGGTTGTTGTAATCGACGTTATTATAATCGAAACATGTCTCAAGTTCAAGTTAATCGAAATGCATTTTAAGGCTAACAAATTTTAAAAGAGAAAAAAAACATTTGAAACAAATTTGAAACACGTTTATTTTATTATTTTGTGTGCGGCAATCATGTGATTAAATTTATTTTAGAACTTAATTTATGGAAAAAAAAAACAAACGATTTATATTAACCCACGAAATTAGAGATGTTTTAAATGCAAATCCCAAAAAAACGAAAAACATTTAGAATACGACACTTAAATCACACTGCATTCTTAATTTTAAAGGAATTTTCTAAAGGGCAAACAAAGGAGGAGCTTATAAGATTTATAAAGATTATAAAGATTTTTTCTTTGTAAATTTGTATGTAAAATTGTAATCACATTAGTTCACAGAAGTCGCCGTGGTCTAATAGGTATAGTGTGTTGGCTTATTGGACGGGAGGCCTCGGTTCAAGTCCGAGGTCAGGCATCCCCAATCAAACGAAATAGAAAAAATATTTCTTCGGCGACTTCCTCTCAGCAGATTTCTGGCAAAAACTCTGTGAGTAAATAAAAATTGCCATGAAAAGTTTCTCAAAAATCTGTCGTTCGAAGTCGACTTTAAACTGTAGGTCCCACCACTCATGTATAAAATTAACACACACAACATAAGTGGTGTAAGAAACTAACTCGTAATCCTGACTAAAGGGTTGTAATGACCAACTACATATGTATGTATGTAGTTCAGTTGGTAGTGTGTTGAACACGTAATTCAATCCTCCTGTCTCAGACATCTCAAAGTAAGCGAAATATGAAAAATATTCCTTTTGGCGACTTCCTCTCAGCAGTCTTCTGAAAATTTCTCAAAAATCTGTCGTTCGGACTCGACATTGAACAATAGGCCACACCCCTCATGGATAAAATTAACACCCACAACACCATTACTGGTATAAGAAACTAGTTGGAATCCTGCCTAAACGGTTGTAAGAACCAATTTCCTATGTGTTGCTATGAACCTCTATCGAAATGTTATCTTCAATCACAAAGAAGCTTAACTTTGGCTCAGTAGATATGTATGTCAAAACAAACAAATTTTCCAAAATTGATGTAAAAAGCTACTCATGCTATCTAAAAGATGAACTGTTTGGTGGAGTTCGTGGTCTGAGGGCATCATTGGAACGTACTTTATCAAGAACAATGAAAATCAGAACCTTTTACAGTTAATGGGGCAAGGTGTCATGCGATTATTATTGACTTCTCTTATCAACAGGAAGGCGCCATGTTTCACACACGTTATGCCACATTAAAGACCGATAAGAGAGTATCCTTCCCCCCTTTAGAATTTTTCTTATAATGTTTTCTTAAGTTTCAGGTAGAGGTCCGTCCTTAAAGTCAACATAACCCTTGCTAATGTGCGCCAGAGTCGTTGACAAATGGACATTTCGGATGCGCTCCACCAAAAGAAACCGCGACCGAAATTTAAACAAAGTTATATTCCACATATAAGGGCTTCAAAAGATCTTTCAAACGAATAAAAAAAATTCGATTACATCTCACACACACTTTTTGGTACTGAAAATCATTACATTACATTGTATTTTCCAATGCTACCGCAAACTACTTACAATATGTTGAGTTCCTTTGCGTTCTTCAATAAGTTAACCCCCTATTTACCCAATCTTTTTCTGTATTTATATTAAATTAAATTAAAATTTCTATTTTTATTTTCATTTTCAGAATTTAAAAACAAAATATAAAAAATGTTCTTCGGTGTAGCTCAAACGGCCTTTAAGTCTTTACGACAGACAACACCCAGAGTCCGTGTATACCTCTACAATAAGAATGCCTATTCTACACAGGTAATAAATATTTTACTCGCTTAACCCTCACTAACACATAACACTAACAATAATTGTTTTATCTTTTCTTGTATTGTATTCAGGTTGAATATAAGCCCATTCGCTCCGTATTGGTGGCCAATCGTGGTGAAATTGCGATACGTGTTTTCCGTGCCTGTACCGAATTGGGCATTAAATCGGTGGCCATATATTCTGAACAAGACAAAATGCATATGCATCGTCAAAAGGCCGATGAAGCCTACTTGGTGGGCAAAGGCTTGCCACCAGTTGAAGCATATTTAAACATTCCAGAAATTATACGCGTCTGTAAGGAAAACGATGTTGATGCTGTGCATCCCGGTTATGGTTTCCTTTCGGAACGCAGTGATTTTGCTCAGGCTGTCATTGATGCTGGTCTTCGTTTCATTGGTCCCTCGCCCAAGGTTGTACAACAGATGGGTGACAAAGTGGCCGCTCGTGTTGCTGCCATTGAAGCTGGTGTTCCCATTGTGCCCGGCACTGATGGTCCCGTAACCTCCAAAGATGAAGCTATGGAATTCTGCAAGAAACACGGCCTACCCGTTATCTTTAAGGCTGCCTATGGTGGTGGCGGTCGTGGTATGCGTGTAGTACGCAAAATGGATGAAGTCGAGGAAATGTTTGAACGTGCAAGTTCAGAAGCAAAGGCTGCTTTCGGTAATGGTGCCATGTTTATCGAAAAGTTTATTGAACGTCCACGTCACATTGAAGTACAATTGTTGGGTGACAAAGCCGGCAATGTAGTGCACTTGTACGAACGTGATTGTTCCGTACAACGACGTCATCAGAAGGTGGTAGAAATTGCTCCTGCTCCTCGTTTGCCTTTAGAAGTACGTGACAAAATGACCGAAGCTGCTGTACGTTTGGCTAGACATGTCGGCTATGAAAATGCCGGTACTGTTGAATTCTTATGTGACGAGTCTGGAAATTTCTACTTTATTGAAGTAAATGCCCGTTTACAAGTTGAGCACACTGTTACTGAAGAAATTACCGGCATCGATTTGGTACAATCACAAATTCGTGTGGCCGAAGGAATGACATTACCTGAACTTGGCTATACACAAGAAAAAATTCAACCTCGTGGCTATGCTATACAATGTCGTGTTACCACCGAAGACCCTGCTAACGATTTCCAACCCAGTACCGGTCGTATCGAAGTCTTCCGTTCCGGTGAGGGTATGGGTATACGTTTGGACAGTGCCTCAGCCTTTGCCGGTGCCATTATCTCACCCTACTATGATTCATTGCTAGTCAAAATTATCTCACATGCCACAGATTTGCAAAGCTCTGCATCCAAGATGAATCGTGCTTTACGTGAATTCCGTATACGTGGTGTCAAAACGAATATTCCATTCTTACTCAACGTATTGGAAAATCAAAAATTCCTTCACGGTGTCCTCGATACATATTTCATCGATGAGCATCCACAACTGTTTAAATTCCGTCACTCACAAAATCGTGCTCAAAAATTGCTCAACTATTTGGGTGAAGTGTTGGTGAATGGACCTCAAACACCATTGGCTACAAATCTGAAACCTGCCGAAATTAGTCCCCATGTACCTAATGTTCCTTTAGGTAAGTACGGATAAAAAGAGTTTTTTTTCTGTGTTCATGTTGTTGCTGCATTTCAAACAAAAAAAAAAAAACAAAACATTGAACTGGCTTTACTTGAAAAAGGAATGGCTTTCGAGTTTTTTCGTTTTATGTTCTGATTTCTAACCTCATGTCATAAGTTTTAAGGCTTAATTTTGGGCGACTTCTTTACTTCTATGTGAAAAACGTTATTTTCTTCTATCGCAACTTTAGATCAGTAATTCTTTTTTATCACGTTAGAGGTTTAACTTATAATTTTAATTTTTTTCAAAGATTTGTTAGGTTTTCGTACAGTTTGAAAAGATTAGAATATAAATTCAGTTTTTAAAAGTTTCATTTCCAAAATCTAATATTGAAAAATTAATAAAAAATCGATAAGGTTTTCATTAGGTTTACATACACCCCAGTATACAAACTCTTTAGCATTGATTGTTAAAATGACATGACTAATATTTATATTGCTGTGTTAGAGGGAAACATTAAAAACATGTTTACATACGATTTTGTTTATGTCACAGACTTTCAGTAGATATGAAAAGAGAGTTTGTTAACTAAGTTTTCATGTTGTGGTTGGTTTTAACACGTTGACTCCCGCGACTATTTCCAGAAAACTGGTCACTCAAGCCAACATTGACTTTTTGTTCTTTTCCCAGAAGTCATTTATCGATACTAACTGATATAATACGATTTTATTCGTAGCTATACAAAAATGGCAGGTTTAGTGAGTACAAGATAACTCGTAGTTGGCTCCCTAGAAGGGAACGTAATTTACGAGTTATCTCGTAATCGGCAGTCAACGTGTTAATATAATTTCTAAAACTGAAAACAACATAATGTTTGCCCGAACAAAATCTTTAGTTTGTCAGCTCTCTGTCTATATATACATAGTCTTTCAAACGTTTACAGTAAGACCCCAGTATTGCGCGATAGTATTGCGATTCCCCTAAATCGCACTCTGTATTGATACTGGTTGTAAATGTATATGTGCAATTGAAACGGCCAAGCACCAACCAAAAGCGGTGCACTATATAGCAACGGTGTATACTATGTATCTTTTTAAACGCTCTTTTGTTAGTATGTCCAGAATAAAGATTCCAACTGTATTTTCCGAAGTCGAAATCACAGTACGAACGCTGTTTCGTTTGGCGCTGGAACTTATTGGTACGTATGCCCCGCGTTAAGCGGTGTCTTACTGTACATATCCCCCAGTAAATACTTGTTTTTGAAGATTCTTCAGACTTTTCGGTTTTGGTTCGTATTGAAAATGTAAATCGAGCATGTAAGAATAAAGTTTGTTTTTAGTTGTTTAGATGGTTAAACCCAGTTTAACTTTTAAATCTTTTGGAGATGTAATTGATGTCATATGGAGTCTTTGAAGATTAAGGTTTCGAAAATTTTCGATACTATAGAATCACTATCCTGATTAAATATTGAATTTCCTACTTAACCTAACACTTCAGCAATACCGTATTAATTGTTCCATTTGTTAACCTTAGTTTGGCAACTTAATTTTTGATTATATACGCTTCGGCAATGAGAGACCCATACGTTCTTCTTAAACGCTTTTCGATGAAAGTTCCGGAATTCTATCGATGATATTTTTCCCCAACTCCAACAGTTTAACAATGGGCGCACCACTTGGACCATTATTTTTACGGTTTAAGTGCGTTATGTTACAATTTTATTATTTTTAGGCGTATTCTAGCCTAGTTTAGTTTGAGCCTCTATTATTTTAATCGCGGATTCCTTTATTGGCTACGCAGTATATTTATCTAATTGGTTTCGTGGATATTTCTTATCCTTTATCTGTAATATTGACCGATAAACAGCTTAGCGCCTTTGTTTTAAAAATACAATCAAGTTTATATGAAATGTTAAATCCAACTAAGCAAATGAATAATACGATCACGAATTTTGCATTGGTATTTATAAGGATAAATTACTTTTTATATATGTATGTATTGGTTCTCTTTTTGCTTAAAATAATTGGAACCAGTAAAATGCAAAAAAAAAACACAAACAATTTTTAATCGTATGCAAACCTTTCGAATTTCATCTGATCTCCAGTTAAATTTTTCTTAGCTTTCGATTTTTCTTCCTCAACGCTTTTATCTCTCGAACAGCCACACTCATAATCTTATATTAGTTTCAAAAACGATATTAAAATCAAACAAAATGTGTTAATAAAGAATGCATTTCGTCGGTAATTCCAACTAAATCTTAAATATACATATGTTTGTGAGTGTGGTTGTTTGTAACATTCGTATTTATTTTTTTGTTTAAGCTTTATTTGTTAAATTATTTTCTTAATTTTTTTAATTTACTTTTCTTTTATATGTTGCATTTTGTTATTAATACACTGCCAAAAAAAAAAACAAAAAACTTTAAACATCATTAATCACTTGATACCATAAACGCCATTGCAATTGTTGTGCCTATTAACAAAACAAAAAAATTTCCATAAATGTGGCCACTTACAAAATTACCAACGTTCTTCAATGAAATGAAATTTTTAAATCGTGAAGATTTATCACCCGAGGCAATAGAACGTGAAGAACGTGGTGAAGCTAAAGGTATGTTATAATGTTTTCGGAAGTGTTGTGATACAAAAAAAAATGAAAATTTAAAAACAATCCCCATAAAATTTAAATCAAAGGATGGATAAAAGTTTAAATTTCCATGTATTGTTTTAGTTACATTCGAAAACCAATAACTAAGACGATAACAATTTTGTTTTGATCTTTTGTTATAAAGATAATATAGTCAGATTGCTTTTTCAGTTTTTTCCTTTGAATAAATTGATTCTTACATAAAAAGTAGAAAAGCTATATAAATTCGTATCGACAAAATAATAAAGACAACGGCGAAATAAAATGCTGCCAATATCCTGCAGAAGAAATACAGTTGTTAAGAAGAAATTGTTTTATAATATTGATCCTAAATATTTCTCACGAAGTGTGCAATATTAAGTAATTTTTGGAATAACCGTCTCAATATCGGCTTTTAGTCCAATATTACACTTCTACGGAGTTTAAAAAAATTAATAAAATGAAATTCGTAAATTTTTATTCCATTTTCCCTGTGTATTTGTGACTATGTTGAGAGCTACATGAACTCAATTCACTGTCAAATATTTATATAATATAGGAATTTGTAAGTTATGTACAGTCCAAGCAAAAAGTCTACGTGCACTACTGTATGTAGTCTTTTTCCCGGTGATTTTTATCAAATTAATAAAGGTGTAATAGCGTTGTTTAAGGCAGTTACAATTAAGAGTGTTTGAAGACAAAAACGAATATAAAAAATATATGTATAACCTAGAAATTACTAGAAAAATACAAAAAAATTAGGGGGGAAAAAGTCTACATACAGCGGTGTAAAAGGCGAAAGTTTATGTGTCTGTAAGAGGTGATTTTCGGAACTACCAATACTATTTGAAAAATGCCTTCAGCAAAAAGTCGAATAAAACCCTCTAACGAATTTAGGTTATATATTAACCTGTTAAAGTGCTTAGAATAAGATCAAAGGTCGGTAAACTTGGCATATCCATACAATACTTCTCCTTTTTTGGAGTAGAAAACTATTAAAGAAAACTTTTAACATGACTTCTTCCAACTTCGTATTTGCCATTTAAGCGGAAATTAATCGCTAAGAAGAAGAAAGTTTACGAAAATTATTGTTTAATTTTTCGTAATTAAATTTAAACTTTTATCCATCATTTTACAACGACATTCATATGTATACCAATTATGAACACATTTGATATTTCTAAATCATTAATACTTTTTTTTTTTGCTTATAATTTTGTAAATAACTTCTGTTTTGTGTACTTTTTTCTTGGACTTGGGCTTGTACAATATTTTCTTTCAAAATTTTCATTATTAACCTTATCCTTAAGAGGGTTAGTTTCTTAGCTAACATTTAAAGCTTAATCTACTCATAAAAAGTATTTAACATACTATATAACTTTATTTACACTGCTATTTCTTGTAATAATTGTTTTATTTTTTATTTTAAATATTCATTATTTCCCCCCACCCTACTAAACACAAAATATTTAGTCACCGAACCACCAAAAGGTCTTCGTCACATTTTAACTAGTCAAGGTCCGGAAGCATTCGCTAAAGAAGTCCGATCACGTAAGAATTTAATGTTGATGGACACCACCTACAGAGATGCTCATCAGTCATTATTGGCTACCCGTGTTCGTTCTCATGATCTTTTGAAGATATCCCCCTATGTTGCAAATAAATTTAATAATTTGTATTCGTTGGAAAATTGGGGTGGTGCCACTTTTGACGTGGCACTTCGTTTCTTGCATGAATGTCCTTGGGAGCGTTTGGAAGAGATGCGTAAAATGATACCAAATATTCCATTCCAAATGTTGTTGAGAGGTGCTAATGCTGTCGGTTATACAAACTATCCCGATAATGTTGTATATAAATTCTGTGATTTGGCTGTAAGTCAATAGCATAGCTCGGTGGTTTTTTTGGAAGACTTTCAATAAATTCCTGTTGTTTATTGCTTATTAAGGTTCAAACTGGTATGGATATTTTCCGTGTCTTTGATTCTTTGAACTACCTGCCTAACTTGATTTTGGGTATGGAAGCCGCCGGCAAGGCTGGTGGTGTTGTTGAAGCTGCCATCTCTTATACTGGTGACGTTAGCGATCCCTCTCGTACCAAATATGATCTTAAATACTATACCAACTTAGCTGATGAGTTGGTTAAGGCTGGTACCCATGTTTTGTGTATTAAGGATATGGCCGGTTTATTGAAACCTCAAGCTGCCACGTAAGTTAAATATTGAGAATCCGATTTAGAAACAATATTTCATATTTTGTTTTATCATTCAGTTTATTGATCTCTGCCATTCGTGACAAACATCCCGATGTACCAATTCATATTCATACACACGATACCTCAGGTGCTGGTGTTGCCTCTATGTTGGCTTGCGCTCAAGCCGGAGCCGATGTTGTTGATGTGGCTGTAGATTCCATGTCCGGTATGACCTCCCAGCCTAGTATGGGTGCTATAGTGGCATCTTTGCAGGGAACTCCATTGGATACACAATTTGCTTTGAGTGATGTTTCTGAATACTCAGCCTACTGGGAACAGACTCGTACTTTGTATGCACCATTTGAATGTACCACTACCATGAAGTCTGGTAATGCTGATGTCTACATGAATGAAATTCCTGGTGGTCAATATACCAATTTACAGTTCCAAGCCTTCTCTTTGGGTTTGGGTGACTTATTCGAGGATGTCAAGAAAGCCTACAGAGAAGCCAACTTATTGTTGGGTGATATCATTAAAGTTACTCCCTCTTCTAAGGTTGTTGGAGATTTGGCCCAATTTATGGTTCAGAACAAGTTACAAGCTGATCAAGTATTGGAAAAGGCTGAAGAGTTGTCATTCCCCAAGTCGGTTGTTGAATTCTTGCAGGGTTCAATTGGTATACCTCATGGTGGTTTCCCCGAACCATTGCGTTCGCGTGTGTTGAAGGATATGCCACGCATCGAGGGCCGTCCTGGAGAGAATTTGGCCCCCTTGGACTTTGACAAACTCAAGAAGGATCTTAAAGATTCTCATCCTAATGTTACCGATCGCGATGTTATGTCGGCCGCTTTGTATCCCGCTGTTACCGAAGAATACTTGCATTTCCGTGAATCTTATGGTCCCGTTGATAAGTTGGACACACGTATTTTCTTGACTGGTCCTAAAGTAGGTGAAGAATTCGAGGTAAATCTCGAGAGAGGTAAAACATTAAGCGTTAAGACATTGGCCATGTCAGAGGACTTGACACCCAATGGTGAACGTGAAGTGTTCTTCGAAATGAACGGTCAATTGAGATCTGTATTGATTCGTGATAAGGAAGCTTCAAAGGTAATTGTTTTTTCTATATGTACTCCCTAATAATTTTTCGACATTTAATTGGATTTTTTGTTTGTTGTATTGTTTTTAGGAATTGCACATTCATCCTAAAGCCTCCAAGCAGAACAAGAGCGAAGTTGGTGCTCCTATGCCTGGTACTGTCATTGATGTACGTGTTAAGGAAGGTGACAAAGTGGAAAAGGGTCAACCTTTGGTTGTCTTGTCAGCTATGAAAATGGAAATGGTTGTACAGGCTCCTCAGGCTGGTATTGTTAAAAAGTTAGAAGTTATTAATGGCATGAAATTGGAAGGCGATGACTTATTAATGATTGTAGAGTAAATTAATAGTAAATAAACGATAATTATCGAACGATCATATAAGTACATATACGCCACCACACCCTAATCCCTCTCATTCAATTTAGTTATAATAAAATATACTATTAAAAAATATCAAATATATATGTTTATGCGAGCGTGTTTTTAGATATCTTTATACAAAATCAGTTTAAATACAAACAATTTATATAGATTTATAGTAACTAAAAAAAGAAGAAAAGTACCAGTGATAACGCTATAAAAGGCCAATCAAAAGTTCAAAAAAAATGACATCATGTAATACGTTTATATACATAAGCTTTAAAATTCAAAACAAAAACAAATTTTTAATTAATTATTTGCTCTTAATTATTGTTTTTATATTTTATTTCAAGTGTATATAAATTGTACATGTCTTGCTTTGCTCCAATCTGTACGCACAAAATCAAGCTGTAAGTTTTGTAAATTATATCCCCAATTATAATTTCTTTTTTTTTAATCAATTTAGTTTTTTTATTATTCATCGTTTAAAAAGTAAATGAGTCCTTTTTATATATATATAGTAATTGTTAAGTGTTGTTAACTTCTATTATTATTTGTAGTTTTTTTTTTACGAAATATACTTTTCGTTTTGTTTCTTTAAGTTCTTTAAAGTTTTTTTTTTATTTTTATATCGATTTTTAATAAAAATATTGTATTTCTTTTTTGTGAAAAGTTTAATTTAACGATCAGTTAATAAAAGAGTAAAAATGAATAAAAGAAACGTAAAAAAAATATGTTAACAAAATGGTCTTTTTCATTTCTTACTGACTAAGGCATGGTACTATGAAAACCATGAAATTGAAGGCTTTATTTAGCACCGTACCTTGTTGACACTTTGTTCTCTCACAACAACACTTACACCTTTTACAAAAAAAAGGAAGACAATTTCAATAGTTATTCGTCATAGAGAGGAAGTCTCTATACTATAACTCTATGGGCTATAACATGTAACACGGTAAGCTTTAAACGAATACCTGTCAATTTATGTGTCCTGATAGAACAGAATTCCTCATCTATTGAACAAAACGGACTGACTCAAACGTTGTCTGAGAACTTACAGTAGAGTGTGTGAACTATTCTGTATTTGCACGTGATATCGCTTCCTTTCGACTATCTAATACTCTTTAACACAATGTTTTCCTTTGGCCATTCGAAATTGTGGCTACAGGACAGTCAGCAGGCTATGATTTTTATTATTTTTTCGACATCAAAATCTTTCCTTTTGCTCTAAACACCTTCACCGACATATTGTTTTTCAGATATGATCCTTGAAGTACACGATTTCTCCATTTGAGGCGATTGTATGTTGTTGGTCTGTTCTTAAAATGTTTATATCGCAGATTGTTAAAGAATATCTGCTTGCTTTGCCACGAATGCAATTAGAACGACTCTTATGCAATCAGGTATGGTGATTTAAAACTGAATAATTACATGTTCTCCGGCAATTGATTGCGTGATCAGTGCTCTATAAAATGGAAGCTGAATAGCATTCAATGAAACCTTATACATAAGTGTCGCCTTAACACTCAAATTTGATTTGGGTTTAATGGAATCAGAGTATTCAGCAATCCGCATAATTGGTAGTTATTTTGTTCTTACAGGGAGAGAAACCTTTACTTGGGCCTACGTGAAGAAATTGAAGATACTACTCTTGATAAGCACCTAATGGCTATCAAATATAATAACGAATTTTTAATTATTTCAAAAACAACACCGTTCATTTTATATTAATATTTAAAAAAAATATATTCAATTACATACTTTCAACAATAAAATCTAAGAAATTTAATTCCTTCTTAAGCTCTGTAAGGCGTTTAAAATGACGCTGTACATAGGCTGTTACAATTTCTACTACATTTTTAGAATTTAATGTGCGTTGCATTTTCGTATCGACCATCATTTCCATTAATAGCTGTTGCAGAACGACACTGGAGACTTGAGAGTGCCTAGAATTACAACTCCACACTTTAACATGATCCAATAGGACAACCTTTTGATCGTTATTCAAATCTGAAATCATTTCGTGTATCGAATTATAATCACGTTGTCTTACGTATTGATTAAGAATATTATAGGAAACTTTCGGTTTGCCTAATTTTAGGGCCAACTTAAAGGCTTTTTTCAATTTATTGCTTTGATGCAAAAGCAATTGCAAGGCCTGTTCTTGTTGTAGCATTTCCTGGCGTTTATCAATTTCGGCATTTTTACTCTCCTCTGTTATGTCTTTCCATTTTAAAAGTTTAGAATCAGCAGCAGCGCTGAAAAAGTATTTGTGTGTTTTTGATGAAACAGCTAAAGACCAAACACGATCATCATGTTCGTCAAGGGTTTGTATGCAGGCATTGGTTTTTATATTCCACAATTTTAAAAGACCATCCGAACCTGAAGACAATATATATTTGCCATGATCAATAAATTCCGCTCTTAGAACAGTTGCTGCTTGTTCTAGACGTTTCAGACACGACAGATTTGATAAAGACCAAAGACGTAAACTGCAATCAGAGGAAGTGGTCAACACAATTTGATCAGTAGGGGAGAAACGAACACACCAAACACCTCGCGTATGGCCTTTTAAGGTACCTAATATACTATGGCTCTCTGCTGACCACAACTTAGCTGTTTTATCTTGAGAAGCAGTGGCTACTATTTTGTTATTGGGAGAAAAGGCAACGCAATTAACTTCTTTATCGTGCGCTACGGCAGCATACTTGACGTTAAATTGGTATTCATCATGCTGTTTCGTTTTGCCTTTTAGAGTCCATACCTTTAAGCTTCCACTTTGGCAGACAGAGGCAAAACAGTTAGTATTATTATAAGCGAAACATATGCAACCAATAGTAGCAGTATGGCTATTTATATGTTTAGCTAAGCATATTAAGCTAGCCTTTTCTTTATTCAATTGCCACAGGATGATGGTAAAATCTTTTCCAGCTGATAACATCAGATCACTTGAACCAGGCGTTGATAAAGACATGACAGTATCTTTGTGGCCCATTACAATATTACAATTCATGTTGTTGTTTATGTCATACAATTTAATGTGTTTACTATTTGTAGCCAAGGCTAAAAATTCTTCTTGTTCTCCAACAAAACAAACATCGAGTATTTCATCGTTAAAGCCTATGAGCTGCTTGAAACATTTCAATTTGTCAGCAGACTCAAATTCAAAAATTAAAATATTATGATCTGCAGTAACAAAAGCCAATTGAATATTTGCATTGTTAAACATAAGTGTAGTGATTTCGTATTCTTCCTCCTGGCACTCAATAAGCGTAGATATTTTTCCTGTTTTACTAGAAACTTGCTTCAAATTTCCTTTAGCTCCGGCTACAATAATGGTTTGGGGATTTGAATATATTACTCCAACTAACTCTTCATACAATGGTATTACTTTTACTTGTTTGCCATTGCTGATTTGCCAAATTATCAAAACTTTGTCACGACTTGCTGAAGCTAGAAATTCACATTCTGTCGTAGAGTCTGCAAATGCAAATGCTGTTACTTGTGACAAATGGCCCTTCATTTTTGCTTCCAAAGATTTTGTATCATAATTCCATTTATAAATACAATTATCTGAACCAGCTGCATATATTTCCAATTTGCTGGGATTGGGATGAAATTGTAACAAAACGGAAGGTCCGGTGAAGTCCTTCAAAACTGCCAAACATCTACTGTTTTCATAGTCCCATATTCTCAATGTAGAATCCGCTCCACTAGTACAAATTAAATGACCATCGGCATTAAAAACTACTTTAACGACTGGACCGCGATGTTGACTTTTCCATAACTTCTCCACTTTACCCGAGGACAAGTGCCACAATCTCACCAAACTGCTGCGATGCACTGTAACTATATATTCTTGTGTGGGCGACAGGTCAAAGCAATAAATCTGATCTTCAGTTTCATCATCCTCTTCGCTAGAAATTTTCTCCCCCTGTTCATTATAGTTTAACCCGTACGAACGAGACACTAAACCTGTTTCGACTTCTACTTTCGATATTTCCGAGCCATTTAAACAGAAAATCCATTTGCCATCTTTACTCCAAACGACATCACCACCAGCATAGAAATTCGCATAACGTGTTTCCAACGCATAACTATAAATGCGACAAAGTATTTTTAATTTAATAGTAGAATTTTTTTTATTTATTTATGTTTACCTTTTCTCACTAATATTTAAAGCCATTTGATATAAATTTTTTCACTTATTTATTTATTTTATTACAATTCGCGTGTTGAATAAAAGAGTATAAAAAAAGTAAATAAACTACCAACATGTGCAATACATAATGATGCCATATTTGCAATATTTGCATACATATACACCATATGATAGAGTTGCCAAAACTTTTTCATTAAATATTCTTGAAAAATATATTCACCCCAACAATACATATCAATAAAATAGTGCAACAAATCCCAGCGACTGAAATAAGTAGACCAAAATGACACTAGATCGGCCAATCAGTCAATCCAAAGACATCACCAGAACTGCTATAAACTGGGACCCACAATTTTTAATTAAAAATGTGTATTGAGAATTTCACAACTTTGAGCAATAAACAAAAATATATTTATCCCCAATTATTTACTAAATTCAAAAATGTAATCTGATAAACAATTTAAGAAATTATATAAACAAATTTACTTGACAAGGTTACTAAAAATTTTTTTAAAATCTATTGTTTGCTTTGTAAAGGCCACTTCATTGCTTTAACGCTGCTGTTGAAATGTTCGGCGTTTTTTTTTTTTTTTTCTAATATTTTATCTGGCAACATTTGAACAATGAAAAGTCGAAATTAAGACTGTCAAAAATTCTAACATAACCTTAAAGTAAACTAAACAAAAAGCCGTCAAATCATCATCCAAACAATTTTTGCAAATATAATTGTAAATTATTTCTCGAGTAAACTTTAGGAAAAAATATTTAAAAAATGAGCTCAATTGGAACAGGCGTGAGTATATAAATGAATTAAGCAAATATTAGAATACGAATTGTAAATTATTGTGCTTTTGTAGTATGATTTATCAGCTTCACAATTTTCACCGGACGGACGGGTATTCCAAATAGATTATGCTGGTAAAGCTGTCGAGAAAAGTGGTACCGTTATTGGTTTACGTGGAAAAGATGGAGTTGTTTTGGCGGTGGAAAAGATTGTAACGAGTTCTTTGTATGAACAAGATGCCGGGGCGCGTATCTTTACAGTAGACAAAAACATTGGTTTAGCCATTGCTGGTTTATTGGCTGATGGTCGCTATATTGTTGATATTGCTAGACAAGAAGCGACCAACTACAGACAACAATTTGAAAGAACCATACCATTAAAACATTTAACAGAACGCATTGCTGCCTATGTACATGCTTATACCTTGTACAGTGCTGTGAGACCATTTGGCGTCTCTGTATTATTATCAGCTTGGGATGAAGATCAAGGTGCACAATTATATAAAATTGAACCATCTGGCTCGTCATTTGGTTATTTTGCTTGTGCCAGTGGCAAGGCGAAACAACAGGCTAAAACCGAAATGGAAAAATTCAATTTTCCAGAAATGTCTACAGAAGATTTGGTACAAAATGCTGGTAAAATGTAAGTACAATATGATATTTGAATTTTCTGAAAGGCAAGAAATTGCTTTCCAAGTAACTTTTGTTCAATTACATCAAATGTTAATTTGGTATAGTGTTTGAAAGTAATATACTTTATTTTGTTATTTTCAGCATATATCAAGTTCACGATGAATTAAAGGATAAAGATTTCCGTTATGAAATGAGTTTGGTGGGTAAAGAAACTAATGGTTTACATCGTCTTAATCCCGCGACCTGGCATAAGATGGCTATTGAGGCCGGTGAAGCATTCAAAAATGAAGATGATAGTGATAATGAAATTTAAATTCTACTCTTTATTTTAATTTTATATGAATTTTGATCAATTACAAATACACGTCGTTATGGCTGAAAGTCAATGGAGTATTAATTTTTGAGTACATGGATCTTACTACACTAACTAGAAATAATTCCAAAATTATTTCCTGAAATATGGAATTTTGAAGGTTGATATATCAAACAAAAATGTATAGGTAGGATAATATTTTCCATAGTTTAAGAGGTTCTTCAGTTCTAAAGTTGATGTTCTTTAACAATCATTTGCGCAGCTAATAATTGCTACGGAGAATTACCATCATGGTATATAAGAAATAAAATCTTAATTTACTTTTTTAATATCGAAGTATACAAATTTATAGAAAAACCACCCTAGATAATCTACTTGTTAAAAATCTGTTAAAGTAACAAGTTTGAAAATAAAGCGGAGTCATGCATATGTATACAATTCCTTTTGTTGATTAGAAAAGAATGGAAGATATTAGGGAATACGGGAAATTGCCGTAAATAAAAATTAGTCGCCGTGGTCTAGTAGGTAGTGTGTTGGCTTAATAGACATGAGGCCTCGGTTCAAACCCCAGGTCAGGCATCTCCAACTGAACGAAATATGAAAAAATATTGCTTCGGCGCCTTCCTCTTAGCTGATTTCTGGCAAAAACTCTGAGAGTAAATAAAATTGCCATGAAAATTTTCTCAAAAATCTGCCGTTCGGAGTCGACTACAAACTGTAGGTCCCGCCACTCATGTATAAAAATTAAAGCACACAACATAAGTGGTGTGAGAAACTAGGTCGTAATCCTGACTAAAGGGTTGTAATGACCAGTTATGTTATATGTATGTAAAAATTAGGAATTTATTTCCTCGAAATTCTTTTCATTAAAGAATTAAACACAGAGGTAAAATCATATTGATGGACTACGTGTTTAAAATTTAATTGAGTTTTAAATCTGTCAGCAAGCAAAGTTGAATTAATAAAACGAAACAAATTTCAAACTAAAATTGATTTACATATGCATGTAACCATATACAAATTTCATTCGTTATATTCAAATGTGTGGAAATTATTAAGAAATGGAAGAGATTAATTTAAATATCGATTACAGCATCCATTTGCACTTAATGTGATAAATACTAAAAAGATCAAACTTTAGACACATTTTTAACGTGATGTTTAGTTTTAAAAATGTACAATATTTACTTTCTTTTAAGAAAACCGTAATGATTTAAAACTAAAAGAATTTGTTAAAAAAGGTTTGTGATATTTGTAATTAAGATACTGATTTTAGTGAAAATTCATAGTTCAAACATTTTTACTCTTAATTAAATCCTTGTCATGCTACTAACGATTTCAATAAATAGCTGTGGTGCAGTGTGTAAGCAGTCTGACCGACTATAGCTGGTTTGTGCTTAGAAAAATTAAAAATACAAATCATAAAGCACCAATTTTCAATTGGGTCACAGCTAAGTTCAGAAACGGCTTAAGAAATTTTTAATCACAATTTTCAATTTATGACAATTATTCGCTTTATTTGCTATGCTTTAAATAAAAATTTCGGGTGTAAAATGTTTAAGGGTCACAATCTGTATCTTATCCTTGTGTCCATGTATGAATTTTGTTATTCCGTATCTCTTTCGTACAACTTAAAGAGAATGCAAATTAGACAATTTTATATGCAATATTTAAACCTACGAGATAATTATAATTTTGTCTATGTATATATTTTTATTTGTTTATTACTAATGATAACAAGGCTTATCACGATTAATGAGAGGCTGAATTTACTATCGTTAATAAGAAAAATACGATTTTAAATGAATAAAAGATGAACAATATCAGTCTTAGATGGACCTTTAGACAAAACGCAAGTGTTAAATCATTTTTAAATAAATATTGCTAAAAATATGGCTCCTCCATATGTTAGTGTAACAGACTTTGAGGGTATAGCCCATCAAGTTATAGAAAAAAAAGCTTTAGACTATTATCGTAGTGGTGCAGGTGAACAATTTAGTTTAAAACTAAATAGAGAAGCTTTTAAGAGGTACGGATAAATGAATTAATAAAAATAAACAAAACTTACCGAAATATATTTTGAGGTACGCTTAGGTTGCGGTTGCGTCCTCGCTGCTTACGGGATGTTTCTCAAGTGGATACATCGTGCAGAATCTTAGGTTGCGATTTAAAATGGCCGGTAGGTATCGCACCAACGGCTATGCAGAAAATGGCACATCCTGATGGTGAAGGCGGTAATGCAAAAGCTGCTGGTGAAATGGGCTCCATTTTTATTTTGAGCACCTTGGCAACTATGTCTATAGAAGAGGTGGCACAAGCGGCGCCATACACAAACAAATGGTTTCAGCTCTATGTATATAAGGATCGGTGAATATTTCTTGAATTTATATTATATATGGGCTCAGTAGTTTAATACGTTTTATTTCTGATTTTTAGATCGTTAACTGAGCAAATGGTTCGACGTGTTGAAAAATGCAATTATAAGGCTTTGGTTCTTACAGTCGATGCTCCAATTTTTGGACAACGTTGGTCAGATGTTCGTAACAATTTCAGTTTACCTTCACATTTGCGTTTAGCTAATTTCCAATCGGATTCATCACAATCGGATGGAGTTCGCAGTGAAGTGGGTACTTCTGGCATTAATGAATATGTATCCAGTCAATTTGATGCAACTCTGACCTGGAAAGATGTCGAGTGGCTAGTTAAACTAACTTATCTCCCGGTTATAGTGAAAGGTATTCTTACCTCTGAAGATGCTATCTTAGCCCGAGAATTCGGCTGCTCTGGTGTAATTGTCTCTAATCATGGTGGTCGTCAGTTGGATGGTGTTCCAGCTCCTATAGAAGCTTTACCTGAAATTGTCAGAGCTGTCGGAGACGATATGGTTGTTATGTTGGACGGTGGCATTCGACATGGCGATGATGTTTTCAAGGCTATAGCTTTAGGGGCCAAAATGGTGTTTCTAGGACGCCCAGCTATTTGGGGTTTAGGATGTGGTGGCGAAGCTGGCGTCAGAGATATGCTAATGGTGTTAAAAAAAGATTTGGATATAACAATGGCACTGACTGGTTGTCAGAAATTGAGTGATATTAAAGGAAACATGGTGGTACATGAATCCGAATACGCAAAGTTGTAACCTTTTTAAATTAAAAAATCACCAAACAAAATTTACTAAACTTATTACACTTTTTAAAATTATATTTAGAAAAACCCCGTAAAAAACGAAACACAATATAAAAATTGAAAATTGTAAGTAAAATGTTAATATGCTGTATAACTGTTCATGTACCGTTATATATTACGTTTTAAGAATTGAAGCCATTTTGTTGTCTCAATGACATATATAAAGAAGGTAATTAATTTAAGTTACAGTGTAAAAATTATCATTTTGAATATAGAGAGATACAAAACAAAAAACACAAACGTTGCTTGAACAAAATGTTGCAATATTTCAAATTTTATTAAATTATTCAGTTTATAATGTTTAATATACTGTGACTCCCTACTATTTATAAATATATAAATGCTGGATATAATGTTGCCACACTTTATTGAAATAAATTTAGGAATAAAAAATACTTAATGGAAGAAGAAATAGAAATTTTCATTTATTACAAATATCACAAGTAGTGCAATAGAATATAGAAACACACATCGGCACATCAAAGAATTAACAAAATACCTTATAATTTCGTTATGTTTATTTGTTTTATCGTCTACTTACCCAAAGTAGTAATTAGGAAATAAGCGTTTTTTAAAGGCAAATATTTACTCCAGACCATCTGGTTACATTTTTTACAATACAGCTGTTGTCCATACATTTTTCAACACTGTTTACAGCCGGCCTTAGTAAAAAAATATATAACAAATTTTTTTTCTAATTAATATTAAAAATGTTGTTTGTTAAAAGAACTTGCAGTAATTTTCAGCGTATTAATACAATAACTAAAACTAATCAACCTGGAGACACTTTGGGAGTTCGAGTAAGTTTTTTAAAAGCTGATACAATGCAGAATATATGGTTATAATGCAAGTGTTGTTTACATTTTTAAGGGATGGATAAAAAATATAAGAAGATTAAAAAATAATATATTTTTGGATGTTAATGATGGATCCACAGCACAAAAGTTCCAAATAGTTTTGCCTAAAAATGATAATACAAAAACAATAACAACCGGCAGTTTGATAAAGGCTATAGGAAAAGTTCAACTGGCTCCTCATGGTCATTATGAGTTGCATGCTCAAGAAGTGGATTTGATAGGTGTAAATATGATTTTTCTTATATTTAAGCTTTTCTAATATAAAATAGGTATTTAATATAATTCTATTTTGCAGCTGATGGTCACTTAACTGAAGGATATCCCTTCTCCCCTAAGCAGAGACATCCTCCTGAATATCTAAGAGAATACTTACATCTACGTTCACGTAATAATGTTTTTGCAGCCACTATGCGTTTAAGGCATAAAACCCAAAAGGCTATACATGATTTTATGGACGAAAATAACTTTGTGCAAATTAGCACACCAATTTTGACAACGAATGACTGTGAGGGTGCTGGGGAGGTAATCATGTTCATTATCGTATGTTTCACTTTTATCAATATCATATTTCTAGGTATTTACAGTGCATCCTGATTCGAAAGAACTGCTAAAACAAATGTCTCGTCCGGACATTGCTTTGGAGGACAGCTATTTTGACAATAAAGTTTATCTAACAGTATCTGGTCAATTACATTTAGAAGCCATGTCGTATGGTTTAGGTAACACATATTGTTTGGGGCCTGCCTTTAGAGCTGAAAATTGTAAATCGCCCCTACATTTGTCTGAGTTTTACATGTTCGAAGCAGAATTAGTCCATGTAGATACTATAAATCAACTTTGTGCATTTATGGAGAAACTGCTTAAGCAAACAACACAAAAATTATTTGATGCAAATTCCGAAGATCTAGATATTTGTCATAAAGAGCATTCAGGTGAAAATTTGACTTCTTTCGATTGGTTAAGAAAAACATGGCCCATTCTGAATTATAACGAAGCTCTAGATATTTTATTGAAAAATAAAAGTGCTTTCAAAACAGCTCTAACTCCTAATGAAGGTTTCTCCAAAGAGCAGGAACTTTTTTTGGTTGACCATTGTAAAAGTCCTGTTTTTGTTGTTGATTGGCCTGCCCACCAGAAACCTTTCTACATGAAGCAATCGCGTGAAGATCCTTCCTTGGTCCATGCCTTAGACTTACTAATGCCTACAGTGGGAGAACTTTGTGGCGGTAGTTTGCGTGAAAGCAACGATGAAATATTAAGAAATCATCCTCATTTACCTCAAGGTTTAGAATGGTATTTGGAATTGAGAAAATATGGTGGTGTACCCACAGGGGGTTTTGGCATGGGTTTTGAACGTTATTTACAGCTTTTAACTGGTGTTAAAAATATAAGAGATGTCATACCTTTCCCACGTTTTTCGCATAGTTGTAAGATGTAAAAATTGTTTTAGTTTTCTGAACTTTTCGTTGATATTTAAAGAAAATAAAGTATTGTACTAGCAAAATACAATGCGTGGTAACTTATTGTAAGTATATATGCTGTTATAGCTAGGCACCTTTGAAAGCCTTGAATGGAATATATACGTCATCCAACTTGAGTAAGCCAAAATAAACATCTCTAGATGAAATGAGAGACAGTGCCATAAGGAAGAATAAATTTAATGGTCTACCGCTGTCCAAGAAATTCATGAGCGGTATCTTTCGTGATTCTATTGCAATCAAGTCTTATGCTTCAGCATAAGAAAGCTAGGAATTAAATCTTATTTGCATTGCTTATACATTAGGTCATTCATCAAGCAATTACTGATAATTTTTTGAAGTGTAATATAAAAATGTATCTGGCATCGCTAAAATTTCCATTACCAAATACAGGGTAGTTATTAAAAGTGACAATTTTAGAAAGAGGCTGCAAAAAACGAAACATTTTTAATTTTTTTGCTAATTTATTGCAATACATAAACAATTTCTGGTATTGTTTGATGTATTAAAAATTGTCTAGTGTAGTATGGCTAATAACTATGAAATACCTTCTTGGTAAGTAACAAAACTAAAGCAAATGAATTGTTATTCACTTCTTTATGGTGTCACAAAGGGCCGGCAAACCACCGACAGGCCTGCATTTGGATGTTCTTAAAGATGATAAGTTGGTACAGAAGCTAATGGTGGATGAGAAAAGGTGTTATCTTTTTGGGCGCAATGCTCAAATGAATGATTTTTGTATAGACCATGCCTCCTGTTCGCGTGTTCATGCAGCATTTGTATATCACAAGCATTTAAATATTGCATATTTAGTGGATCTGGGATCAAGTGAGTCGCATGGGGTTCTTTTATTCAGTTCAGTTTTAAAATCATTTGTGGCCTTAGCCCATGGTACTTTTATAGGAACTTTACGTTTGGAGGCTCACAAACCTACACAACTGCATGTTAATAGTACATTTCATTTTGGTGCCTCCACAAGACGTTATATTTTGCGGGAAAGACCGTCTGCTGGTCAACGCAACAGTATAATGGAAGATATACCAATGAGCGAAACAAGTGATGGAGCTTTATTGGGACTGCCGGAAACACAAACGGAATTAGATGTAAATTACGACAAATTTTACAATAATAATATTTTAAAGTTTTTGAATATTTGTAATCATTTTTTTTGTTAAATAGAATCTTACTGAATATAATACCGCCCATAATCGTAGAATTTCTATGTTGGGTATAGCCGATGATATAAGAAAGGTATGTTCATAATTAACCCATAAAATTCTTATTAAGCCTTTAGCATGTATTTTTTTTTAGAATAAAGTTTCCCGTAAACGTCGTAATGTAACATTTAACGACGAAGAAATCATTATTAATCCTGAGGATGTTGATCCTAATGTGGGGCGTTTTAGAAATTTAATACAAACCACAGTAGTGCCTGCTAAACGTTCTCGTTACGATGGTTCAAATATGGGCATTTCAGCCCCTACCACGTTAGCACCTACATCGGCCCATAACACGAACCCTCATCAATTATTTCAACAAAGCTATCAGGAACATATGAAGAATGTCAGTAACAATCCGAATTCACCTACTAATGCGATGCCATCATCACCTTCGTCACTATATCAAGGAATACCAGCAATTACACATGAAACGCATGCTACTCGGCCAACATCTGAGTTTGATGTTACGGGCCCATTAGCAATTGGAGCAAAATTGGGATTACTATTGCCAAATCCAGCACCGGACGTTACACCTATGGCCGAGCCAGTCAACTCACTGCCTACAAATTCTGGCGTGACTCAAAAATTGGCTTTGGCAAATGCTAATGGTAAGAAAGTTGTTAATAAATCCATACATAAAAATATAGCAAATTACCATGTTTTTAAGGACCTTTTTGATTAAAAATTTTGCATGCTTAAGTTCTGTTTAACAAATCATTTTTTTTTTACTTTTACTACAGCACGCTACGAAGATCATCATCTACAAACGGATGTATCCAATAGTTCTGGACCTCAAAAGAAGAAGTATGCCAAAGAAGCTTGGCCTGGACGCAAACCCATGCTTGGCTCCTTATAACACAGATTTGTTTAATTTGATTTTATCCTTACAATTAATTATATTAATTAATTTCATTTTTAATTTATAATTTCTACATATGTGTGTATGAATAATTATTGATAGTTTGTGTGAAAAATGTAAAATTTTGCAAACGTAGTTGCGCTTTTTTTCTAAATAAAAAAAATATTAATTATAGTAAAAAAAACAAAAATTATAATAAAAAATATTAACATTTTATTAAATAAACAACAAAACCAACACCTTAACAAAAGCCAACAATTTGTGTTTTTTGCAGTGAAATTGTATTAAAAAATTAAAATAAATTCGCAGTTTTTTTGAATTTTAAACGCCATATGATGATTTTAATTTATTAAAATACTCCAAATCTTGCCTGCTAATAGATGGTATAAACTTGCCAAATGATTTCGTAAAATCATCCACTTCAACGACAACATTGTCAGCGATTAAGTCTTCATCTTCCAAGTCTCCTAAAGTTGAACGCATTACATTATGATTGAAAGGATATTGAAATAATAAAAAAAGTTACCCTTTAAATGACGATCAATGGTTCGACGTACAGCAGATAGCCAGGCATTGGAGCATATAGAGTATAAATCGGCACCTGACATTTCGCCTTTTAGTTTTTCAGCAATTTCACGCATATTGCAGTTATTGGCCAGCTTGAACCGTCTTGTTTGGGCTTCTAATACGGACGCCTTGTCGTCAGTTGTAGAGCAAGGACCAACATAAAAAAGCTTATCAAAACGTCCAGGTCTTAATAGAGCAGGATCTATTAAATCGGGACGATTAGTGGCAGCTAAAATAAAAATGGGTTTACTGGCATCGCCGCCCATGCCATCCATTTCGGCTAATAATTGAGAAACAACACGATCCATTACACCTCCAGAATCTCCAGCTACACCGCGGTTGGGAGCCAGTGAATCTAATTCATCCAAAAATAAAACACACGGAGCCGCTGAGCGAGCACGTGCAAACACCTCTCTAACATTTTGTTCACTTTGGCCCACGTACATATTGAGCAATTCAGGACCTTGCACCGAAAGGAAACTTAAATTACATTCTGTTGCCACAGCTTTTGCCACTAATGTCTTGCCAGTTCCCGGTGGACCATACAAAAGGATACCTGAACGTCTAAGGTTTTTACCCATTAAATGGACATGTTTCAAAGGCAAACCGATACTGGATTGAATTTCATCTTTCAATTTGGCCAGGCCACCAATATCTGACCACAAAACCTTTGGAACTTTAGGGGCGCCCAAGCTATCAGCGAACGATGACTGCATTATATTCAAATAATAAGCAAAGTGTTCAAAGTTAAGTGAATTGTCTTCATTTTCACTTTGCTGTCTGACGGCATTATTATGCAATAACTGCAGATCACCTAAAAGAAATCCTTGTGATTTATCAGCTACCTCGCGTAAAACCTTTTTATCGTTTATCCAATTTGTTTGCAGTTTAGTTAGAAATCTTTCTTGCATATCTAAAGCATATAAAGGCAGTTTCGTAAGATCTTTCAAGTTAAAAATCTTATTCTTAAATAATTCCTTTTTATGTAGCCATTTTAAAATTTCATATCTTTCATCCTTAGATGGATTTTCTAGGCGTATTACTTCCAAAAACATACGCTGTATCATAGGTTTAACTTGTTTTTCGCTGGTTAAGGCAACAATAATGACCGGATGTTTGCGATTATGTGAAAAAAGTTCTTGGGTTTGCACTTGAAAAGCAGCCAATAGGCGTAAATCTTCATTACCCTCATTATCAATGCCAAAAATCTGAAACCAACAACATACATACATATATAAACGAGAGTAGAACAAAAGAGTACTTTAATGTTTTACAAATATTTACCTCAAAATTATGAAAACAGATTAAGAGTGGCTCACTGTTCTGGCTCTTAGCAAAAACAGCTTTTAATTTCATTTCTGTATGCGAGGGAATTTGAGAGACAATTTCTGCACAGTCTACTCCAAACAAATGCATACCCAAGTCACGGGCCACAGCATTTACAAGTTTTGTTTTGCCTGCACCACGTTCGCCTTGTAACATAAACATGGGAAAGATATGTTTCGAGGATAAGCACGTTGTTTTCCGGGGCAAAAAAGCATCTATAGATGAGCGTAAACATTCGTAAGATGTCCTTAAACCCAAAGGATATCCTTCTACAATGGTCAAATCATCCAAATATTGCCGCGGTAAGAATTGATGAGTATTAGCAATCTGTACAAGGTTAGTAAAACCTTTAGCGACTACAGCTTGCATTTCAAATTCACAACCCTTCACTTCTAAATGGACACAACGAAAGTGTACGAATTTCATGTAGGCAAATATTAAATAGTAATGAGCATACTGCGACGTGCCTATCAGTTCGGCATTAACTTCAATGCGATACGTATGTCCTCGATGTAATATACGTGGCGTATTAAAGTAATTGCTTAAAATTAATTCCGAAAGTTCAGGGGGAAGTTCATAAGGGTTATTTAGTAGGTATATATGGGCCTTTGTTGAAATGTTTGGTATAGTTTGATCTTCTTTAAGATGTTCTAATTTTGCCCATAACTTTGCTTTTAATACACTAGTATTGGTTACTTCAAAACGATCCATTAAATTGGAATAGAAGTTTTCCTACGGCATCAAGAGAGGATAAATTAAACTTTGTAAAAAATAAATTGTAAAAAGAAATCCTTAATATTCCAAACATATGGCTTTATTAATCTGTATATCTCGTCCAAAAAATTTTGTTTGCCAATAATGCACCAAGTTCTAAAAGGCCAATTGTTAAAAATAAATAAGCTTGGTGGTCCCATTTTTTGAATTATTTGAACAAGCTGTCGAATGCATATATTTGTCTTCAAATTCAATGGATTTCTTTTTACGGATGTTCTATTTAATTACCTGCACAAATATACAATTATTTTGACATATCTTCAACGGTCTTATTTGGGACACCAAAGTATGCGGAGCTTTATGTAATATCTGTTTCAATAGAGTCTCGCCTTCCTTCTTTTCATCTCCATTGGATGTTATACGTACTTGCCTGCGATTAGTGTAACCGTGTACGCCGCAACTAACAATAAGGTTGACAAAATTTACTTCATCTGATTCGGCATATTCTTCATATATGTCTTCGGAGGCAAAAACGATATGTTCCGATTTTATCAGTTCGTTTTTAATTAAATGTTCGTACAACGTATTTGGTATCGGTACTAGGCGGTATTTGTCCTTAAAATATTTCATATAACGTTGATAAATAGCATACTGCAAATATCCAGGATAGATATACCATGGGAATTTCGGATATATTATTGAAACTGCAGCATTGTAGGCTTCAATGAGTTCAAGCATACGACCCGTATAACTATATAAGTTGGCCGTCGGTGGTATGCCGTTATCAATAGAACGTTTAAAGGATGTTTTTTTCTAAACAGAGAGGAGGAAGGATTACACTATATTTTTATTTATCTCCATTTGTGAACTAATAGCCATGCATATTTCTTAATTTATTGTTATGTTATTAAATAATATTAATTTATGAATGAAAAAATCTTATATTATGATGCAGTTATTGACAATTGAACTATTGGATATAGTAAGTGTGGGTATATGTATACAGATGTAAGTAGACATTAATTTTTTGAAAAAATCGATTAATTTAAATTGATTAGTCAAAACGGTTACACAAAAACAACATTTTTTTAGACTTAGAGGTTAAGTACACATGTCTTACCCAAAGTGTTACAAATCCTCATAAGTTTTATTTTTTTATTATTTAAAGACATCTTATAATATCCAGTATATTTATGAATTTTTGAGATTTGAGATCGATTTTAATGTATGGAACCTAGAAGAGAGTTCGTTATAAGCAGAGATTCTGTTCGTTGTAAAACAACAATTCGTTATAACTACTGATTGTTATAATATAATTGTAATATTTTTATTTCTTTAAGGCTACTGACGTATTTAAATATAACAGTGTTAAAGATACATAATCAAAACGCCGAATAGAATCTGTATCCAGATTTTCTTGTCAGTTTAGGTTTAGGTTAGAGGACGTGTACTTGCCAATTATGACAAGTAGAGTACACGGAGGTCGAATTGACCCATTGTACAACGTCCTTTGCAGTCAAAATAATTTCATTATATTTCATATAACTGAAGGCTTTATTTAATATATAAAGAATGATGCCATTCAGTACATAAATGCATCGATTTTGATGAAAACTTATCATTTTCAATGCAATTCTATAATGCATATATATTCCTTTTAATGGAAGACTAGCACATTAAAGTACAATTTTGACCAATAAAATTATACATCATATACTGGCATAGGTGTCCAAGACTGGACTATAGACAATAGCTGCTATTGTCAGTAAAAGCCCAAACTAAGAGTTTGGTCGTAGGAAAACAGATCGTAATAGTATATGATTAATTCTTATTTAATTGTTTGGCAACTTTTACTAGCTGCCATGATGGTGGAATCCGATTCCAAAATTGTGCCTGTTCGACTTGACTTACTTTTTTTTTGCTAATATCAAAATAAAATTGAAAATTTGTCATAATTTCACTTTAATACTGTTCATTATTTGGCAAACCTACAAAAATTTGTAGAGTAAAAGTATTAAAAATATGAAAATAACTATTTTTGGTAGAAAATTTTGTCTTTGTAACTTATCCTAGGGTAATACGATAACGTATTTATTTTTACTACATCTTATACATATATTATCAAAACAAAATCACTGCTCTTTTTCGATTTCACCAACGCATACACATTACCAACAATTGCCCTAAAGGATAATTTAATTCGACTCCCTACTACGTTGCCAGGGGTATTATGGTACAGAATTTATAGCACTTAAAAATAACTGTTCTAAAGGTAAAAAGGAAGGGTGGGTTGGCTGCCAATTCAAGAAGACAGATGGCCTGCATATGGCTCATTGTGATACCACAACAGTACTGAAACCATTTTAAATAGATGTCATTTCTTTACTAGTCTATAGTAGTAACAGGAATAAATTAAATATAAATTTTTCTTACATTATTATTACATAGATTAGAAACTTGTTTATGCAAACCTTTTCTACTTGAAGGATATAAAATAGTATGAAGTGATAAAGACCGAAAAGATCAGTATACAGTGGGTGAGAAAATATTTCGTCAGTTTTCAAGTTCAGTTGACAGACATTGTAAAATCTTATCATCAACATGATGTTTAAAGGTCATACATATTATGTGAACGACTGAAATTATGCAAATGTGAAAGAAAATTCGTTTAATTTAACAAAACTAACGAAAATGAATTAAAGTTTTGATTGTAAAAATATATAAATACGTAGGTATATGATTATAAATGTTTTTTTTTTGTCAGTGTATTTAGTTATTTATACACCAATAAAAATATAATAGTAATTTCCAATAGTTAAACTTACCGTTTCCTCTACTTCCACCATTATAATTTTTTTTATTTTATACCATATAAACAAAAAACACTAGGAGATTATGAAAATAACATAAAAACTTTTTCACACTCTATACGCAATCTACAAGAAATGGATTTATTTTAAAAGGTTAATTAGACTATGATTAAATTAATGATTTATAATACAAAATAGATTTTAGTAAAAAGTAAATTAATTTTTATAATACATTTTTATTGTCAATATTTTATAAATGTGGTGCGGATTTCCTTGTTATCTATTTTACCTTCTTCACTATCACTCGCTTTTTCATATTTACAATTTACAAATAGTAATTTTTTTAATTAAACTTATTTCAATTTTACACTTTATAATTTTTATTTAAAGAAACAATAACATTTTCTTATTTCCAACAACACTACAATTTTTTATCTAGGGCTCAAGGCGAATTCATTATCAGGTGGGAATAGTATTACAATAAGTACAACAATACAAAAACAACAGGGATTTTGTTTTTGTAAAAATGTACACATCTTGTCAAAAAAATTAACCCTCAAACCTCCATAGGAAATTAGTTAAAGCAATTAAAAAAAACTAAATAAATTTTATATATTGAAAATTCTTATGAATTTTATTATTACATTACATAAGGTGCTGCAGTAACCTGTAAATTAAAAAAAATATCAGCTGCAAACGTTATTTCCTATAATAACAAATTTTCAACAGAAGATTGGTCCAATTTGTTTTAATCCCTATATCCCAATCTTCAGAAAGAGAATTTGTTTTAAAAATAACACACAAGTTATTTCAGTCATAATTTAGGCACCTAGTTGGAGACATGAATTTTTTTTTTTTTTTTGGTAATTCATCACTCTTACCTAAATAACTATAAATATATGTATTTAGTGTTAAAGGCTTAAATATTGTTAATCATCTTGCAACAATTTTAATATATACATACTCTTCAGTCAGGATTATGATCTAGTTCCTCACACCACTTATGTTGCGCGTGTTAATTTTATATATGAGTGGCGGGACCTACAGTTTAAAGTCGACTCCGAGCGACAGATTTTTGAGAAACTTTTCATGGCAATTTTATTTACTCTCAGAGTTTTTGCCAGAAATCTGCTGAGAGGAAGTCGCCGAAGAAATACTTTTTGTGTTTCAATTTGATGTCTGGCCTGGGGCTCGAACCCTGGCTTTTCGTCTAATAAGCCAACACACTACCTACTACGGCGACTTAATTCTAATATATAATTGGCTTTAAAATAGTAATCCTAAAGAATTTCCAGAGTGCGTATCGTTAAGGATACATGCGGTACATATGAGGGTTTATGACTAATATGAATACGAAATTGAATATCGAAACAAAATACACAAAAAACAAACATTTTTTTTGACATTGTTACTTACATCAGCTGGTAAACAAAACCCACCTGATAATGAATTCGCCTTGCTAGGGCTGCTTCAATGCAGTGTTGAAAAATTCAGTACTTTTGTATTTTTTTCAGTACTTTTTCATTTCAAAAATACCGCAGTACCCCCAACAAGATTTCAGTCCTTTTTCATCAAATTCGTTTTTGTTCGTTCAAAAAATAAATATATATTTTAATAAATATTCGCACATTCTTTTTCCGTTTCCGGGTTTATTAAGTAAAAATTACGCCCCGTTTGTTCACTGCAATATGGTGGTCTGTCTGTCTAATAGGTAGAGTTACAAGTTACAGTAGCCTTATGTTTATTAGACGCTCAAAAAAGGCACTGTTCAAACCCCAGGTCAGACAAAACGAAAACAAAAAATAAATTTGTTTGTTAGAAAGAAAAAAGTGGGTGTAAGTTAAGTTGTTAGTACTAGTTTGGTCGCCAAACCCAACCAAAAAACTCGCCATTGTTTCAAAACAAAAAACATGTTGTCCGCTGCTGGTTTGGATAGAAAAAGAAAAAAATTTTATTTTTTTAAATTAATTTTTCTTTTGAAGTGTGAAATTCACCAGTTGTGGTGAGCTTTTTTCACAAAATGTGGTGAATTTTATCCGGTGTGGTGAATAAAATTTTAATTCTCCAAAATGCCGTTATTCGAAATGGGTACTGTGTTACCAAAAATCCATGTACTGTATATTGTGATTTGGACGGTGCGTGTCTAGAATAAGTAATTTTCACATCTGTTAGTGGAGGCATTCATCGATATGTCTGGTTACTGCACTAAAACAATGTTGCCATTCTATTTAAAATTCTAAAAAATTAAAATTACAAAAAATGATTAAATTTTAAAAATGGGTTAGGCAGGCTAATGGTAAAGGCCTTAAGCCCCGGTTAACCAGGGGCTAGCTAACGTATGTATTTTAGATTACGAAAAGCAATGAGAATGCTGAATGAACCGTTCCGTCGACATATTTTTATAAAACCTTACGTTTCGAATCAACTGTTTTTGTTTTGTATATGAGAAACGTGTGTTAGTTACTTTTTCTATTTCATTCCGTACGGTAAGTATAATATAAATATATTTTTATAAAACTACCATTTGATGCAAAAAGGTATTCTTTCAGTTATAGTTTAGTACTATTTCAAAATTTCAATTTTGCAACACTTCTTCAATGTCTTTCGGACAGCTGATCAACAAGTGAAGTTGCCATATTGTGAAAAGTGTTTTTTTAAAGACAAAATTTCTTATAATTGTTATTTAAAGAATTGACAGAGAAAATTTCTTATTACCAACCAGTGTTGCCGGTTTTCGTTATTTTTAAAAAAACTGGTGTAAAAAATGTATTTCCTGGCAACATTGTTTCCAAGAACAACACATTTATTATGGATACTTATGGACTACTTCAAACATCTTACGTACTACACTGATCAACATTTAAAGTTGCCATATTAAAAAAGCGCCAAATCCCTTAAAAATATAAAAGAGCGTGTAAGTTAAAGGGATTACATACAGTACCATCATATAAAACCTTTTTTATATATTTTTTTGATACCGTCGTATTATTTATTTACTATTTGTATTAACTTAATTTAAGAATTTGTTATTGCACGTTGATTTGCAATAATATTAGTATAATTAGATGTGGTTTAGGGTTTTTAATGTTTTAATACAAACTTTTCTAAAATTCCCAAAAACGCTACTTTAGCCAATAATTTACTAACTTCATAGTTTGGTATCATTTGCTCTACTGTATTACAGCTTGGCGCCAATTGTTTGTTTTGGTAAAATAATAGTAAATAAAACCAAGAGCAGAATTTCTGAAGAATATTTTTGCAAAACAATCATTTTTACAATAAAAAAATTTAACCTTGATCTTAACATTAAAAAAACGACCATGACAACTTTAGTTGAACAATTGCTTACCAAAATGGGTTTAAGAGATGAACCAAACATTTTAGAGTAAGTTTTTAAATAAAATCCAAAAATACATACATATAAATACAATATAATACAAAATAATATACATACAATATAAATTAAAATTTTAGGAAAACTACAGAATTGGTTAGATTACTTGACTTGCGTTCAACTAATGTACCATTGCAAATAAATGAATATGGCAAAATTGTGTTATGTGCGGATATTGCAGCTAATCTAATGGGAATCTCATTTGATAAGGTAAGCTTTATTGGACACATTGATTTAAATTCAAATCTTGATAATAAAATTTATGTCCATATACAACGCCAGGAACAAGCCCTTAAACTATCCAATTTGCGTAAATCCCATTATGCCAACAACAAAAGAATGTTTGAAAAGTTGTTAGATCTTAATAAATTAGTGGGCATTAACGACATCTGCATACAATTGAGTCTTAGTCAAGTAGCCAAAAAAGCTGAAGAACTTTTAGAACTTTACACAAAGATCGTAGTCAATGAACAGTCAGTCGATGTAGACATCAGTCACCCACAATATGCAGCCATGGCAGTATTTATGGCTTGTAAATTGTGCAAGCAAAAGGTGTCTAAATCAAAACTAATACCATTCAGTAATCTAAGACCAGCACAATGGCAGCATTTGGAACAAAGATGGGAAAAATTTATTGCTAAACATTATAATGATGCCATGGATAACAAATTGAAAATATCTAATACGGAACACCAAGCACTAGAAAATGATGACAACTGCCCAAAAAAACTAAATAGCGGTGAAAAAGTACGCACAGAGGTAGAAGACTATGAGAAATGGAAGAGACGTATGTTGGCTATGGCTCAAGCAAAATTGAAAGAGCAAGACGTCTGTAGCGATTCTTCAGAAAATGTAGAGAATGCTAATGAAATAGATTTCACAGATGTTATCGACAATATGATATTGGGTCATTAATAATAAAATCTATTTACCGTTAACATTTATTTTGGATAAAATGATTCAATAAAATTCATTTCTAGTGTTTAGTATTTTTAGGGATGCTATCTTAAAATCAAGACAAAGTCATAAGCTGTAGATTCAAACACATAAAATAGTAAACATATACATTAAAAATTTGTGTTTATTTTGGATTTAAAAACGTAATTCAAATTTAAAAGTTAAAAAAAAATAATAAATGCTATGAGTATTATTATTTTAATATAATTGTGTACACATAATCTTTTTTTTGTTTTATTTTGGTTAGTTTTATTAGAGAGCCTCTAAAAATTTTAATCATATAATATATTTATATCATATAAAACATTTTAATCATATATTATATGAGGTTCGTATATATAGCATAATATGTAAAATAATTAATCTTATTAGTCAATAGTTACTTTCATTTTAACTCTATTGTACATTAACAAACAAAATAATTCATCACGCTCTTATCGAACTACATAAAAATATTTTCTACACTAGAAAATATAGTATCAAAACTTAAAAAAAGTTGAATTTAATCAAACACAAGATTTCTAATCTTATTGACTAAAAAATCATTTAAAAAAATTAATTCTGATCTTATGACTGATTAAATAATAAAATTTAAAATGGACAGTTTGAATTCTACCTTTGTTCCTGATTCCATAAATTAGTAATATGGCTTAACAAGACTTTTCCCACATCTTGAGGTTCACCGTTTGGCTGATAGCCTACATTAAAGAAGACGTTGAAATATTTCAAAGATTGTAAGTAAATATTAATAAAATAAACTTTAGTAAAAACTTACTGTTATAAAGCACCACTTCAGCTTTTCCTTGTGTTTCAGGCCATTTATTAAGCAAATATTTTAAATGTTTACAAAACTTTAATAAAATTTCTCGTTTCATCTCCTTCATTTGCCACGTCGTGGAAGGTTGAAAATTTAACGCTTCAAAAAAGGACAACATTGGAGTAGCACCTTCCATAGCAACATAATAGTATCTGCCATTTAAAGGCTCGTTAAAGCGATAGACGTCATTTTTAAAAGGTCTTGCAACACCCGCACGATTTTTGATTACTGTCTCTAAAGGCTAGTATATAAAAAAAAAATATTACGAATTTAAAAATATTAAGTTCATTTAGACTTATAAATGTTGAAATCCTCTGCAATGTCTAAAATAAAATTTAATTAATTTAGGAGATCTATTGTATATATTTGTTTATAATATGCTTTTACTTTTCTTTACTAAAACCTAAATGTTAACGGATATATAGACTGTTATTCCGAATGGAAAATTTTTTTATATTTCATGTGTCATCATTAGTATGCGAGATATTACTTACATGCACTCCGTTTTTCTGCAAAATTTCGCTCTCTATTTTTGAATTGATAAATAAGGCGTTCGGTACCATTATAAAGAGCCGTTTCAATGCAAATGTAACATTATGTTCGGATTCGTATAACTCCATACGTTCCCTGAGACCTGACTCACCGGTATGTGTGGGCAGTATTAATTTTAAATATCCATGAAAGTAATTCGAAGCCATTCCTTCAGCGTAATCTAACCCATGCTCTTCCCGAATGAAATCGGCATAGTACATGTGAGAGTTAGCAAAGCCAAAGCCGATAAATATCCAATAAAGAGGCATAAATGAGAAAGAGTATATAGACGGAAGGCTATTGCGTGTAGTTGTAATAAAAATGGCCACTATAAGAAACACTATGAAAGCTATTGATGTTGCTAAATTTGCACTCAAACATCTTTTTATTATTGTTAGCAATCTGTTCTCAGGATCATAGTATTTTCCACACAGAAAGTATTCATAAATAATGCGGCCAAAACGTCTCAGTAATTCAGCCGCTACCACGACCACCATAATTTTGAAACACTGCTCTGAAAGTGTAAAAACATTTTAAATAAATTGTTATTTGAAAACAAACAAAAATTCGTAGTTAGAAATTTTCGAGGCAACTGGGACGAGAGCATACTCCACCAAGTGAATTCAATGTATACAAGCCAGTATCTAGAGACCTAACACTTTGGACAATAATACATTCAAGTCTACTAGTCATTATCTTGAGCTCTCTAATATAAACATTGCCAAAATTTATTCTGACCTGATGTTGGTTTTCCGAGGTTGGGTGTTAATTGTGATACCACATGAACCTTCTTCAAAAACGGTTAGCCAACTAAGCTATAAATAAATTATAGTGAGAATTTTGCTCTTTCTTATCTAGAACTGGAAATTTTAATTCAAAAAATTTCGAAGTTTTTTAAAAACAATTAAACCCAATTAACCTCAAAAGAACCAAACAAGGCATATCTACGTAGTTACTAAAAATAAGTTTTTTTTTTTTTGAATAACATAACTTACAAGGAAAGACTTACCCAGATAATCCATTAATAAATTCATTTTTTTTAACCAACTTCTATATTTCCGATGATTTTCAATTATATTACAATCTAAAGCGACTCCTGAAGTAGTCTTCATGTATACAACATATAATAATTACCGAGTAAAATAATAATCACTTTTCTTACTGAGTTACAAAGATGCAACTGCAGTGTTAAAAAAGCAACATACTCGAAAATTAAAAGGAAAATAATTGGATATGCCGGCCGCAACAATCTGCATCGGCGTTAGTTCATGCGTTTTGCGCAATTAAGTTTGCAGGAGTAACCATACCTGCTGAATTTTACAGAAAACCACAATCTAACAAGGCGAATTCATGTCTTCAACTAGGTGCCTAAATTATGACTGAAATAACTTGTGTGTTATTTTTAAAACAAATTCTCGACCAATCTTCTGTTGAAAATTTGTTATTATAAGAAATAACGTTTGCAGCTGATATTTTTTTAATTTACAGGTGCTGCAGTATTATGTAATGTAATAATAATTTTTTAGTTTTTTTTAATTGCTTTAACTAATTTCCTATGGAGGTTTGAGGGTTAATTTTTTTGACAAGATGAGTACATTTTTACAAAAACAAAATGTCTGTTGTTTTTGCATTGTTGTATGTGTTGTAGAAATAAGGCTACCTTGTATGAATTTGCCTTGCAGTCTAATTTGAGAATTTAATGGAAAGCCCACCATTGGACAATTAAAGAAAGTTAGGATAATAAAATCGATTTTGCTTTCTTAATTTATCACACCACCCAAGTTGTATGTGTTAAATTTATCCATTTCTCATATACAAATCAAATAAAGTTTTCTAGTATTTATGTTTCTTGCACCATCCGCTATATAATAAAGCTTGGCAACTCTTGGTACGACTTTGTTTATTTTTTATCTTTGTTTTTACTTGCAAATTCGTCTCCGCTCAGCTGTTTTATAATAGTGCAATACTACTACATAAACACAGATCGGTGGAAGAATTTTGTTGATTTTTTTTTAATTAAACGCAATCGAATTATTATATTTTTCTATAAGATCTAATAAAAATTATATTTTCCGTCCAGGATATTAAGCAACATGTTTAAGGTGCCAATAATTCCTCCTGATCTACGTCATGAAGAAACTATAACTCAAGCAGCCTACGCCCTTGATTGTCTACAAAAAACAATTTCTACCATTTTTGGTCGTATTGACAAACGTATTGAAAAAAATAATGTCAAAGTAAATGAACTGCAGGAACGTATAAAGAAATCTCAAGAAAAAATTAACAGTCTACAGGGCACTCGTAAAGCCATACACATTTATGCACCAGCTAGATTTCCTGCTACAAACATTTTCAGAGATCTGCCAGTAACGTTTGACGTAGATGATAAAGCTGAGGTCAAATCTAATAGTGAATCGATTAAGAATTACCAAATACAAAGTAAGATTGAGGCAAATTTACCTAATGTCAACGAGAAATTAATATTTTTCCATGTAAGAGAAAATACGGCCAAATTAGCAGAAAATTTTGTGGAGAAAGAACGTTGTAGCATCAAGCAAAATCAAAATTTGGGTGATATGCCCTCTGACTTGAGGTCTATACCCTCAGTATTATTATTCAACACGGATTATAGTGTATATAATTTAAAAGAACGTGATGATGAGACAGATGCTTGGAAACGGGTGAAACTATTTAAGGGTAAACGTCAACAACAGAATCAGAATCAGCAAAATGCAATAAAACAAATATTAGAGCCAGCTCCACATTCCTTAGCTAATCGACGTAATGAGAAATTGACTCCATCAGGCGGTTTAAAGTATACACCAAAACTAAGTGAAGCACCAGAATTAGATTTGCCTTTGGATTTGCCAGACTTACCGGGGATAGCTGATGATCTGCGTTATGAGAGCCAAGAAGCAAAACAAAAGATTGCACCGTCTCTGGCCTTAGCTGTAGAAAATTTACCAGAATTAAGTGATCTTATAAAAGAAAATGATAAATCCGATGTAAATAATGATACAACTAAGGAAATCACAAACGTAAGTGTTCCACCTCCGCCTCCACCGCCACCATTGGCAGCTGTAAATATTGCAATAACATCTACACCACCACCGCCGCCTCCACCACCTCCAGTTTTGCAAAAACAAACCTCTCAAGCTCCCACTGATCAAAATAATAAAGCCAAAACTCATTCCACGCAGTCAGGTTCTGATAACCGTTCTGAATTAATGGCCGCCATACGTAATGCTGGAGGTATAGGCAAAGCACATTTACGTAGTACTGCTGCAGCACCCGTAGCTAGAAATGATAAGGATGACGTTGGTAATACTAATTCCAATGCGGCCGTAGCTAAAACCTCAAATTCTCGCACTTCACAAGGCGGAGATCTTATGGCCGATTTACATAATAAACTGTTGATGCGCCGTAAAGGCATATCTGGCTTAAAAGATAACACTGAAAATAGCAATAAGAATATTAATACGAATAATAATGCAGCTAATACGCCTAGTGGCAATCCTGTTATATCCCGTCTATCATCGCTAATACCACCGCCACCTGTGGGTGCCAAGGGCCGTGCTAAACATACTGCCGCCACGTCAGAAGAGGATGAAGATGACTCAAATGATACCGACTGGGTCGATTGAATAAAATTTTAGTAATTTGTTTATTTTCTTTTTTTCAAAATCTTTATAAATTGTTATTCACCAAATATAAGCAATTATTTGAAATTTAAATATAAATTATACCATAAACATTTTTATAATTTAATAAGATTATAATAAACTATTCATTGGTATTATAAGAATTTATTATTTATTAAATTGTTCATATGCTTTAGACATGAAAAATTTTAAGGTTTGTGCTTTTACGAGTAGGCCCCCTTACTCAGTAGTGCATTGTGTTGGTACAAGGTAAACAGGGTATGGGAGGAAGGAAAGAGGATAAAATGTTTATATATGTATATTGGAATCTGCATAGTGCTGCTAAAAAACAAATTCTCTTTGTGTCATCCACTGGCCATTGGACCGCGAACGGATGTGTTTTTCGTGACAGACGTGTTCAAAGTAAAAATATACGATTTTCGGAAATAAGTATATTGAAGTAGCGATAAAACGCTCTTTGCGAAGGTGTTCTAATAAAGCAATAGAATAATACGTATTCCCGAGGTTCTAATTTTACAAAAATGTGATTATGTGTAAACAGAATAGCTATTAATACTCGAGGGATTCATTCACGATTAGAGGAATATAAAATACTAAAGTTTTTAAGCTCGAATAAAAACACTTCATAATTTCCGATACTACAACTTTTAAATTTAAATTGTTATGTGAATATATTTTTTTTCGTTTGACTTTAATAAAATGTATATAACATTTCAATATTATGATACTAAATTAATTTTATTTAAATAAACTATAGTAGGAGTAACCACAGCACACTGAATTTTAGCTGTTATTGTCCATGTAAATGAAGGAAGACGTGTTAATATAGACAATCAAGGAACAATAAACCAAGTAAGTACACTATTTAATATTTAGAGTTAATATTTATAATCGTTTATTAACTGAGTTTATTAAGCACATAGAAAAAACATTTCATTTCTTATATAAACATTTATTAAAACGCATTTTATATATCTTTTTTTGTTAACAAAACACCTTAAAGATAATAAAGATGTTTACATATGGTTTAAATGTGGTATTTTTATATGTAATTACTAAAAAAGATGAGCATGGTCAAGTTGTTATATTTATTTAAGAATATTTTATGCATCAATAAAAAAATATTTTATTATTTTGTGTATTACAAAATAGAAATTTGTATGTATGTATTTTGCAAAATCTTAAATAATATTATTCATCAATTCTATAAAAACTAACAAAAAAAAAATTATTACACATAATTAAACGTAATGTAAAATAGAAGACATTCTTTAGCATGTGAAAAAAAGTAAAAACTTAAAACTAAATTTTTTTTTGCTCAAATAGCGTCAATATGAAAAATAAAATAAAAATTAAGTCATTACGATATTTGTCATCTTAAAATAGCGATATTTAAATTTGTGAACGTAAACGAGGTCTAGGCAAGTCGCCAAATACCGCCTCACCATGGACGCTTTTAGCTAAAGCTTTAATGCTGGCTGCTATATCGACGTTATTGTCAAGTTCCTAAAAAGATACACAATTAAAAACGTTTCAACAATATGTTATTATAAGATGCAGTAAAACCTAATCCATTATTTTTACCGGCTGGCTGTTGTGTAAGCCAGAAAGCTGATCAGTTTTAAAAAATGTATTTAAAATTGCTCAGTGCTGTTACTGAGCAGGTCGAATCAATCGTATACAATTAATATCGTTTACTATCTAGTCGCGTTGTTGTCATTTTGTTATATTTCTTTCCCGTCGATGTCAACTTAGGCAAATAGAATAAGAATTGTGCTCCATCAAGACAATTTCAGTGCTGTTTCTCAGCAGCTCAAATCAATTGTATACAATTTTGATATTGCCTTACTATCTAGTCGCGTTATTATCATTTTGTTATATTTCTTTGTTTTTGTTGTCAATTTTGCCAATTGAATAAAAATTGTGCTGCATTAGGGCAATTTTAGGGTGAATGTGGCCCCTATTGTTCGGATCTGCCATCAAATACGTACGTATAAATATGTACCACCTGTTCCTGCCTATGGCAAATAGTTTTATTAACATAATCTAGGCGAATATTTTAGTGAGAATTGCCTACAAAGTAGTCGTCGTAGTCTAGTAGGTAATGCGTTGACTTATTAGACGTGAGACCAAGGTTCAAACCCGAGGTCAGACATGTCAAACTAAACGAAATATGAAAAAATGTTTCTTCAGCGACTGCCTCAAAGCAGATTTCTGGCAAAAACTCTGCGAGTAAATAAAATTGCCATGAAAACTTTCTCAAAAATCAATTATTCAGAGTCGACTTTAAACTGTAGGTTCCGCCACTTATGGATAAAAGTAACGTACACAACATAAGTGGTCGGAGAAGCTAGGTCGTAATCCAAACTGAAGGTTTGTAATGACTAATTATGTATGTATGTGTATGTGTATGTATATACATTTGTCTACAAAGTGGCAACGAGAAAATACTTCATCTTTAACCTGTATTGAATCATTCTAGCTAGGCTAATATGTTTAATTTAATATAAAAATAATGGATTTATTTTAATACACCGTAATACTGGTCTATATGTAGAACTTACATCTTCATCAGACTCTAAAGTAGCCATATAACTGCGACCAACTGCCAAAGGTGAGTTCGCAATTTCTATGGGTAGGCTTTTAGCAAAATTAGCCGCTTGTGCTGCAGATTTCGAATTTACACGTCTTTGTGGAGTAGCTATAGGCATTGTGGTATCCAAATCTAGAGCATCTACAAATATTGAAATAATTTATTAAGTTTTGAGAATACGACACAATCTTTAGTTAAAACTATGAGCGAAGAACACATTGTTTACTGTAGCGGAATGAGTATTCAATTAATTAATTAATTATATTAACTTATGGTAGCAGAATCTTATAATCTTACGTACCTTCGGCTTCTTCAGCACCATCACTCTCATCTAAATCGCTCATATGATTATCTGCTTGTGTATTAATATAATTTAGATGACGCTGATAGCTGTTACTGTTGGAATTTGGCAGTAAATGATGTGGCACATTATGTGGCTGTTGCATTTGTAGCAGACGCATTGGTGATGGTGGATTTTGCAAAAACATGGTACGATGCGGTTGCGGAGCAGCTGTGCTGTCGACACCTTCCAGTTCGAATAGACAGTCGTCGGCAGTCTCGATGGTGGGTGTTGGAAATTGTTGTTGAAACGATTGTTGCTGATTAACAAATGTAAGATTTTGTTGTTGACGAAATGTTGGACTATTGCCTACACTCATGGGTATTGCTTCGGGTGTAGCAGGTGGCGTATCGAAATTTGACATTTTACGATTGAGAGCAGAACTACCACTAACAACAGTTGTTGGCGTAGTAGCAGTGATTGCTCTACCACCACCACTTGGTGGTGAGCGAGTATTATTTGTTGTTGCTACTTCAGTTACTATGGCACTTGAAGGTGAGTTTGGCATGGCAGTCAAAGAAGAGTTTTTCACCTGGCTCTCTCTATTTAATGCGAAAATATTATTCGGTGGTTGTATTGAAGTTGGAGTACTTGGTGCCGTATTCAATTCGCGGCGACTTGAAATGGTGTTACGTCTCCTTGCGGCACCATATGCCAAATTGCCACCGTTATTGCTAACATCTAAAATCGGTGGTAGGCGATCAAGCCATTCATTTGACTGCTGGTCGGGTATACACTGTATTAAAGTCACAAGCATTTGATATTCCTGTTCAGATTTTTCCCGAAAGTTTTTCAACAAAGCAAATTGTTGCGCCGTATAACGTTGTATGCGTTCATCGGTTTCAGCAATCTCACGTTGTAAACGTTTTTGTAAATTTGCCTGCAATTGTCGTAAGCGAAATTGTTTCGAATCCAAATGATTGGCTGCAACCGAAGAAGCAAAGGACGTCGATAACGAACCAATCGTTAAATTGGCGCTACTATTATGATTTTGATTGTTTGCTGCTATTTCCAATTTAGGATGATCCATAATCAATATACCAAAGGTATCAGAAAACGATTTGTCAGCTCTCTTTTGTGATAGTTCCTCATTGTTGGTTAAAAGACCACAATTAATGAAGAATTGGGGTGTATCATTTTGAAGACGTTTAGCACAGAGTACAACATTGCAATTGCTGCAAATACTCAGTTGCCATGATGAACGAGTACACGATGAGCTTTGTGATTCCGGTATGTCCAATGTTAAACTATAAATGAGATCCCTTTGACTGACATTATTTATAGTTAAATCCGATAATGGACCAACAGCCTGAAATAAAATAAATAATATATACATTAAAAAGAAAATGTTTTTGCAATAAAACTTTTAAACTTTAATTGCACTCGATAACTGTGTAAAATCATTTAAAATCTACAATCTATTTAATTCTCTTGGGCTATTTCAAAGGTAAAATTTACTCAAACAAGGAAAAATTTAAAATTTTGAAATCCAATTCGTAACAAGAGATTAACGATATACGGCGAACACTTCGGGGATATAAATTATCATTGCACATAAAAATTTGTATCATGGTTCTTCAATTTATAAAATTAAGACTTTAATCCGCTTAAAAATAATCAATCTTGAAAGATTAATGAAACTGAATGTAAACAAAATTGCAAATTAATTATAAGAGAATAGGAGAAATGTTTCCCATAAAATAAACTCAAAGGAATAAATATATGACGAATAATTTTTCAGCTGGATTGATGCTCACCAAACTCCTCTTTAAATATACAAATTTTCGTCGTTCTTAAAGAAGTACGATCCAATGATGTCAGTGGCCAACAATCCGCAGCAAACAGTCCGTATTTTGGGTTACATTAGCAGCTCTTGACCTTTTTCAGGCTGCTTTTTACAGCAAATTCGACAATATGTTTGATAACGTACCCATTAAACCAAAAACAGCTTCGTCCGTGGCAAATCTCGGTTTTTTAACATTTAACATTTTGAAATTTTTATTTTCTAATAAATTTACTTTTATTCTGCTTAGTTTTTTCCCTTACTTATAAAATAAGAATAAATTTAGATACACATTTTCTATATTAAACCGATGAAATGCAATGTAAACAATTTAAACAGACAAATTATTTATAAACTAGATGAGCCAGTTGGTAAGTTATCTCTGATATAAAATATATGTAAAGGTTTTAATCATAAAAAAACAATTTCTGTAAGATAGCTTTGCTATCATCCATAGTCATATGAACAAAACCCTGATTTTATTATTCTATCGGAAACACACTTAACGCGGGATATTGAGGAACAGGAAATACAACTTAATAGATATAATAGTTATATTACGCACTCAAATTCAAATAGGACGGGTGGAGTTGTTGTTTATGTCAGACAAAAATATAATGTTATAAAAATTGGAGAAAAATTTTCTAACTACAACTATTGGATAAGTGCATACAAGGTTACAAGGTCAAGAACAATCAACAAATAATAGTAGCGGTATATAGATCACCGAGCAGCAGTGAAGTAGAGTTCTGTCAAGTATTTGAAGAAGTAATGGAGGAAATATGTGAATTTCCCTACAATATAATAATTGCTGGCGATTTCAATATAGACTGGAGCAAAGAAGGAACTTATAAAAACAGACTGAAATGTGCCTTCAGTGATAATGCAAACACAAAAACAATAATAGACTATGTCATAACGAATAACACAAACATTACAGCAATCAACAATATTTCAAATAAGATAACAGATCATGAAGCGATAGATATAAAAATCAATATAACAGGAAATAAATATAATGGAAAAAAGGAGATTAAAATATTTAAATACAATAGAACTTTGTTTAATAATGAAATTTGTGCAATACTAGGAGAAAATAATGACAATGATTTAAATAACAAAGTTGCTCATTTTGACTCAGCCATCGAAGAAACTATAAGAAAATTTACGATTACGAGAACAGTAAATGAAAAAGATAATGTGAACAAATGGTTTAATGGAGAACTGAGACGATTAAAAACAGAAAAGGTGATTAAATACCAGATTGCGAAAATGGAAAATACAGAAATAGCATGGGCTAATTACAAAATAAGTAGAAATATATATAAAACTAAAATTGAGCTCGAAAAGAACAATTTTGTTAATAAGAAAATAAGTAATGCCAAAGACCAGAAACAAATGTGGAAGGAGATAAAAGACCTAGTCCTTAAGAAAAATAAAACTGTGATAAAAAATGTGATATTTTATGGAATAGAATATAAGAATGACGACCACCAAATAGCAACTCAATTTAATAATTACTTTGTAGATAGTATTAAGTCAATTAATAATACAATAGAAGATGTGCAATATGTAAACAATTTACCTGTGATAACAAATAGATTTAAATTCCGTGCAATAACAACTCAGGAAATTAAAGATATCAGCAAGAATATGAAAAATAAGCCAGACTATAACAATGTTACAATTAAAATTATTATGGATAACTGGAATATATTGGGGCCAAAAATACATGATATTATAAATATGTCAATGAGGACAGGAGTATTCCGAAATAACTGGAAAATCTCTATGATATCCCCAGTAGAAAAAATTTTAAAAACCAACAAATGTGATGAATTCCGCCCAATAAATACACTTAAAACCTGTGAAAAAATAATGGAAAAAGTAATTAAGGAACAACTGGAATATATGGAGCGACATAATTTATTCACAAAATATCAGTCAGGGTTTAGAAGAAATTTCTCATGCAAACAACGGTGAATTATTTGATAAACAGGTGGAAATTTATAGGAAGAAGGAAGAAAATAATGGCAATATTTTTAGATTTCAAAAGAGCATTTGAAACAATTGACAGAGAGATACTTATTCAAAAGTTAAATATGTATGGCATTAGGGAAAATGAACTTGAGTGGTTTAGGTCATACCTTACAGATAGGAAGAAAATAACAAAGGTTAATGTTGCAAAATCTGGTGAAATGAATAATGAATTTGGAGTGCCACAGGGTTCTATACTGGGAGCATTGCTATTTATAATCTACATAAATGATATGCCACGAATACTCAAAAGATGTAAAATTATACTATACGCAGACGACACCCTTATATATGCGGAAGGAGAAACGGATGAGCAATGTAAACAATACCTACTACACGACATAAATAACATAAATTATTGGCTAAATAATTAAGATTAATGATGTAACAATTGAAAGAGTTAATAGAATAAAATACCTCGGGTTTATAATAGATAAGGACTTAAAATTAAATGAACACATTGACTACATATGCAAAAAAAAATCGGATAGAAAATTGGATTCCTAAAACGGATTAGAAATAAGATATCAATAATAACCGCAATCAATATATATAATACAATGATAAAACCTCATTTTGAATTCGGATCTACAATTTTATATACATGTTGCTCGACAACTCAAATAGGAAGACTGCAAAAATTACAAAATAAGGCCATGAGATCGATACTTAAATATAATAGATATACTCCAATTCAACTTATGCTGGACACACTAAAATGGCTGAATGTCCAACAGAGACTGGTTCTTAAGACTTTACAATTTATTCAAAAAATGAAAATGGGAAAGGCGCCTAGTTATCTAACCGACCAACTCGGATATGTAAGAGATGTTCAACCATACCATCTGCGAAACACTGGGGATTTCCGTTTACCAATGGCGACGACGACATCCATGCAAAGGTCACTTTTTTTCAAAGGACTTAAACTTTATAACATGCTACCCGAATTTATAAAAACGGAAACAAATTATAATTTATATAAAAGAAATATTGTTCAATTTATAAGAAATAATGAAATTAATATTAATTAGTAAAATAATTTTATTTTAAAGATGTTTAAAGTATTATGAATACTTCTATAAATAAATATATAAAAAAAAAATCTTTTATCACTATCATAAATGCTGAAATGTCCCCTCACTATTGCTATGCTCATCTGAACACCATTCATCATAATTGGTCATTACAACCCTTCAGTCAGGATTACGACCTAGTTTCTCACACCACTTATGTTGTGTGTATTAATTTTATACATAAGTAGCGGGACCTACAGTTTAAAGTCAACTCCTACCGACAGATTTTTGAGAAACTTTTCATGCCAATTTTATTTACTCTCAGGGTTTTTGCCAGAAATCTGCTGAGAGGAAGTCACCGAAGAAATACTTTTTGTATTTTATGCTCATCCGAACATACAGAATTAAAATAACTGAAACCAATCTTTTTGAAATTTATGACGATACCAAATACGTGTTTTACAATTTTGTAAAAAATATACAAAAATATTCAATGGAACTCGCTAAGGTAAAGTAAAATGAAAAGTGCAAAACAATATAATTTTTTCGAAAGTGCACTTTTCAAACAGCCTTCGTATTTACGCGTTTCTATTTCTTACATTTTTTTTTTGGCAAATTTCCCATATTTTTTAATTATTTTCTTTTCATCTAATTCCCTAGTTTATGAACTATTAAATTTTTTTTTGTTAAATATGTCAGTTTTTTCTGATTTTGATATGTAATTAACATTAAATTTTATATAATTACATATATTTAACGACAATTGAAAAGGTTGTTTAAAAATTAATTAAATTTAAAATTCTTTTAAAATCACTACTAAACATAGAGATAAAAACAAAGCAAAATAAATTATAAATCTTTTATATAAAAAAAATGGAAAATAATAACCTATAAAGTTCATTGAACTTTGGAAGCAAGTGTAAAAAAACTATTGCACTTGAAATTAAAAAAAAAATATATGTAAACGTGTATATTTATTGTAATTAAAAATAAAATGCAAATAGAAATCAAAAATAAGTATCGTTTATCTATATGGAATACTATAAGCAATGTTTATAAATTTCTATTTCGTATTCTGTATTAGAAAAATTATTATTAATAGGAATCAACACATTAAAAAGGTTCGACATTTTTCAAATTCAGATGTTTTTATTCCGCAATAAAAATAAAATTCATTATTTCTATCCCATTCAGGTCATATATACATTATTTTTTGTTTGATTAATTGTTCTTGCATAGAAATGGTATTGAAAAGAAGGAAAAACAAATGGAACAGTCGAAAACATAAGCCAGACTAGAAATCTGATTCGGAAATATACCACAATCAAAATTCCAACGCAAACTCAAAAGCTTATTAAAGCTTTGTTCACAGAAAATTGTTAACGTTATAGCTCGAAATTAAAATATTGGCTGTAGCGAAACTATTCTGAATATCAATTCTCATTTAACTGGAAGAAACTAAAGAAGTTTGTACAACATACAGACTTCCTGTAGAAAGAAGCAAGGAAGTCTGATGTCTTAGGTATGGTCTCCTCTCCCTCAATCTACATCCAGACTATTCAAATGTTCGCCCACGAAATATAACATTGATATGGATGTGTATAAAGGAGGTACGGCCACAAATGAAGCTAGCAAGATGAGGTCTGTCGACAAAACTAATGCTATAGAAAAACTATGACTGTAAAATGTAAAAATCCCAGTGTTTTACAGTAATTAGGAGATTTTTAAAGCGTAATATTTAAAAACTCCATATCACGTTATAACTAGCTCTGGTATACGTTTCAATTGGCAAGTAGAATAATTATGCTCTCACACCCATACGATGTAGAAAAGCTAAAGAAGGAAACTATAAATATTACAGTTTTGGTTTTCTTTAAATCACACGATTTAATATTTTTAATAATAGAACGAAAATGCTCTATATACGCTCATTTATAGTGAAAATTATACATATTCGTCAGTTTTTAACGTATCACTGAAGGCATTTATTTACAAAAATAAAATAAAATAAATAATTAAACAAATCAGAATAATTATTTATTTATAAAAAAATAATGTTAATATAAAAAAATATATTTATTTGTATAAAAAATGTAGGTTAGGTTAGGTTAGAGGACGTGTACTTGTCAATTAAGACAAGTACAGTACCCGGAGGTCGAATTGACCCATTGTACATAACGTCCTAAAAAAGGTAGGATAATAAGGGGATTAGGAAAAAAAGGAGAGGAAGTAGGAAAGGGGAGAATGGGAAGCGGAGGAGTTACACAGACCAAACAAAACAAAAAGGGAGAGCGCGACTACACTGATGAAGCCCTAGCACTTCTCAACCAACTCAAGCTAGTAATGAATCTGTGAAGAGCCTTGATGTCGGCTCTCGACACAGAATTCAAACACTCAAAGAAGCCCTTGCCAAGGTCCTCAACCTCAACCTACCAAGGGCTGGGCAGTTACAGAGGAGATGCTCGACAGTCTCCAACTCCTCCTCATCGCAACATACCCTGCAATAGTCCGGCTTGGATCTGTTCCAGATCCCCGTCAGCGACCTAATATCGAAGTGCCCCGTGATAAATCCGATAACTAACCTTAAACTGACCTTATCCAAGCCCAGCAACCAACCTGTTGCTGACAGATTGGGGGGTCAGGACCAACCATTAAATCGCTCTCAGAAAGCGAACCTAACCTAGCGAGAGCATCCGCCGTCTCAGTGTCCAGTATTCCGCTATGACCCGGAACCTAGCATAGAAGGATACGGTCTGGTCCAAAAGTCCTTAAAATTTTTAAATATTTTTCTAAATATGTTGTACTCTTATTCTCATCTTTAAATAAATTTTCAAATATTTTGTATATGTATTTTTGTGAAGTGAGCTTTATTAAATTCCATGCAACTTTTTGCCTACTTTTTCGAATTAAAAACATTATTATGCAGAGCATTGATTATTGTTCCTGACGACCTGACGTTCTGGAATGTTGTGCCAATTTTTGAGCGCATTATTTAGGATCTTGGTTGACCTCTTTGAGAATACTTCGTACGTCTCGATTTAACTCTTTCAGATGGGGGATTTGGTAATATACAACTATTTACTTCCTTCATTGGTTATCATAACTCTTTAGTAAGGATTTCGAGATAGTTTCTCACGCAACTTCTTACACAATTACAATTACTCACACAATTGAAAAGTAGAACATATTAATTTTGTTTTTATATTCAGAATGGCTGAAGCTACTTAAAATTTTCAATTTTTTAAGTTTCAAATTACAAAAATATCAGATTTTTGCACTAAAATAAACGTACTGTTTGTAGTAATACAAATTAAATTAGAAAAAACTAACGTTTATATTTAATTCAAATAAATTTTACAATATCAATCTCCCAAATATAACAATATTTCATTTAACAACGCTGTATGTAAAATTTATTTTCTTAATTGTATGTACTTTCGGAAATCAAATTATTATTTATTTATTGTTTTCAATGAAAATGGCTAAAGAGTTTCATAATATTTTTATACTCAAAGTTAAAATTGTAAAATTTTATAAAAGTGTCTGACTGCGATTTTCCTATCTTATTTTTTTGTTACTTCTCTGTTAAGGCCATTTAAAAACGGCCCTTTTAAATGTATAAATATTTACATTAAGAAATACAACTGCGCCAAACCCTTTCTTTATCACCCTCATTCCAAATATTAAACATATGGTAATAATTATTAAATAAAAAAAACGTGTTTATATGAATTGCCCATTTTGTAGACAATAATATTATTATTTAGCCTACTAAAGAGCTCGACAAATAATTTAATATTTACACATATACTACACGCTTTTTTACATATGTATTCAAATACATATAAATATCTGTATACACATATGTATATAAGATGTGTATGTATATATTGTGCTTTGGTACTCTTGTATGTTTGTTTGTCTTTCTATTCATATGTATATATGTATATGTATTTAACAGACACATCTATAAATTTGTTTACGTTTTTTACTTAACAAAAAAAAAACAATTCTCATCGGAAATTTTTATTGTCGAGTCGTTTTTATATATGAACATATGTATGTATATATTTTTTTATTATAAAAAAAACTTAACTATTGTTGTTTTCATTTTCGGTTTTTTAGTATATTTTTTTGTTTTCTTTTTCATTATTATGGTTTAATTTGACTATATGAGAGTGTGAGTATTTTAGTTTGATGAATTGATTGTACGAATATTTTTATATTCTGGGATTTCATTTGATGTTTGCTTTTTATCGTTGATTATATTTTGTGCTATAATTTGTTTACAATTAGAAATATTATAGTACATAACTGATTTTGTTTTCAATTTTATAATATCTTTTGGTATTTTTTGAGTATTTTTATTACAAATAAAAATAAAAAATTTTGTACAATTAAATTTCGATTTAATTTGAGCTCTTATTAATTCTTTGAAAATAGATTTAGTTGCTCACTTTATATGTATACGTATGTAAATATGTTGTATTATCATATTTTAGAATCATATTTTTAATCAAAAATATACTTTTTTGTTTGGTTATTAAAATAGAAAGTTTAAATATATAAATTTGTATAAATTTGGGGTTAACTTAGCTTATGGTACGTGAGCTTAATTTGGTTACGTTTGTGTACCTATTTTCTGATTTAAAACCAGTATCCAAAAAGTTGACAATAGGGTTTGGGCATTTATTAAACAAATTATTGTTACTTTTAATCATACTTTAATATAATAATCCAGTATAATCCATATAAAATCTAATCCTGAAATACATACAATTTAAATTTTTTATGTCTTAAAACATAGCAAAATAATATAAAAAATAAGACAAAGAGAACAACGTGAAATTCGGCACGTACTTTCTAGTAATCTGTTAAATGCCCAAAAAAGTTGAGAAATGATATGGGTTTGAGGGGAACTGATTATGAAAGAAAGAATAATCATGTTAAAAGTTTTGCACTTTACATAAAGATTTAGGAAACTAATTTTATTTTCTCTTATATTTACTCTATTATTTATTTATTTATTTTCAAGATAGCTACATTGAATTCTATCTCGAGTTGTATAAGATTACATAGTATTGAGTTTGCTTGATTTAGCATAATTTAAACGCACGTCAAAAAGAATTGTGATGTTTTGTTGCTATAAAAGACGACTATTAAAAATGCATATAGTATGTAGGGTCCTGATATTACAGCTGCCAACCATGTAATTTCATTCTGGTAATTTAATATAAAAGATAGATTGCTCAGGGAAGACAATTTTTGAAAATATCGTTTCCAACGGTGGTAAAATTTTCTATGACAGAAACACAATTTGATTACTTTCAAAATAGCAAAAAGTTGTCGAATAAAATGCTGTTTATCTAGCTAAGTGACCAATCACAGTAGTAAAAGCCTTTAACTGCTAGCAAAAGTAATGGATTTCTTTTTAATGTATGTAACGTTAAGACCGTTTGCTTCTTTATAAGTTAAAACCAAGGATTTTACATTAAATATTTAATTCTAATACTTATAACCTAATCTAAACAAACATAAAAACCTCTACAAATTTAAAGTTCGTGATGGATGTGATATGTTAGTTACATAATATAAAAAAAATTTAAAAAGACTGTTTGTTGTTAATTTCTTATAGGTATGAACTTTTAAAAACCTTTTCTTTCTCGTTAAAATAAATGGTGAGTCTAGGGCAAACATAATCTCGACAAAATCTTTATATATTTTTTGATAAAGGGGGATAAAGGAATATTGAAATTTGTTCCATAAAATGGCAATGACAACTGTTAAAACAAATTATATTTGCATTTCGAATATTTACCTGTTTAAAGAAATCGACACACTGTGAATAAAAAATAAAATTCCTGGGATATTTTTGCAGGAAAGCCTGCCTTAAAGCATTTGTCAAAGAAAACGTTTCGTTATGATCACCTTTACTGGAATTAGCAATTATAATGTTGTTATTGTTGGAAGACGTTGCAACCAATGTATTGCTGCAATCACTCGGTGATGGTTGCAAAGCAACAGCTGCTACTATTACACCGCTATTCTCCTTTAAGTCAGCTGTTGCAACAGCTGCTGTTGATGCAGCCGGCTGTTGCTGCTGCTGCTGCTGCTCAGCCTGCACGGAAACTTGCTGCGGTTGGGTTGGCTGTTGCTTTTGTCGTTGATTATTGCTGGCAGCAATAAAATTTAAACATTTGCACGAGATCAACATGATGTTTATAATAGATGGAACAACAATAAACTCACACAGACACAAAGCGACTTATCTATTTTGTAATTATTTATATATTATAAATAGTATATATGTATGTACGTTTGTGTATTCTTTGTTAGGAGTATTAATTATGGCCACTTCTTTATTTATTTCTTACAATAAGAACACTTTTTTCACAAGAAATTCATTTATTTGTGCGTTTTATTTTTCTCGATTTTCTTCTTACTCTCTCTATTTCTCTGTCACTTTTTTTTATTTCTTCTTTATTGCTCTTAAAATTTTCTTTTATTTCAGATGGCTTTTGAAATTACGTTCTATCTTTTGGTTATAATTCCCTTTATGCAAATTAATTGATTTTTAATTTGCTTGTTGGTTAATTTTATACCAAGTCCTGTTCGATAATTTATTAAATTGTTTTAATTCCAGCTTTTTTCTTTTATAAAAAGTAGGAATTTAAAAATAAAACGAAACTTTTTATGAACAATAAAATAGAATACGATTTTCTATTTCTTCTTTTGCACCACAAAAATATCTTGATTTGATATCTTTCTTCCCAAAAACACCGAACGAAATTCTCAGTCAACTATTGATTAAAAGTAATAAAAAAGTGTGAAAAATAACAATTGTGTGTGGTGTACAACAAGTGTACTCAAAAGATGCAACTTTGTATTGGTGAATTACTTGTGAGTGGTGAAATTCTTTTTCTTTAATTCAGTGGTGCAAAATTTAAATTTTAAAATAGTACTGAACTATAATTGAAAGAGTTATATTATATAAATATATTTATTTATACTTAACACTGTACGGAATTGAATAGAAAGTCTAACTTACTTTTTCATTCATTTAGCATTTGGCAATCTTTCGTAATTTAAAAGCGAACATGGTTGTCCCGAATGTAGTTGTCCCTGGCTAACCGGGGCTAAAGACCTTTAGCACTATAGCCTGCCTCACCCCATTTATAGCTGAAAAGCGCAAACCATAAAATCTGTAATAATAAAAAAGTATTGAAATGTTTTGAAATTGTAATGTTGCAAGGAAACTAAAAATCTGTAAACCAACTTCTGAAAAAGAGGAAAAATGAATGAATTCTTTAATAATTTAGATATTTCAACAAAGAATGTCCAATTTGCATGCATTTTGGGGATAAAACATAAAATAAAGAAATTATTCAAAGATTCATTTACAAAATAATTTAAATTTAATTATTTTTGTACATTTTTAATTTTTTGGAATTTTAAATAAAAAATGACACAATGGCAACATTGTTGAATGTATAATGGTAACCAGACATATCGGTGAATGCCTCCACTAACAGATGTGAAAATTACTTATTCTAGACACGCACCATCCAAATCGCAATATACAGTACTTTTGTTTATGATAATATAGTACCATTTCGAATAACGGCATTTCAGTGAGTTTCGATTTTATTCACCACACCGGATAAATTTATCACATTTTGCAAAACTCACCACACTATAAACTCACCACACTTCGACTTTTATTCAACACATTTTGTAAAAACTCACCACAACCCTTACCTCTTTGCCGTCGTCCTTGCCGTCACCAAACCAGCAGCGTGCAAAAACAATGTTTTCGTTTTCGTTTTGTCTGAACCTGGAGTTGAACAGAGGCCTTTGGCTAAGCTTTTACTAACTTTGCTAACTACCTACTACCATACTAAAACTACCACGACCGCACACATAGGCCATTATGTTTTTTGTTTTCGTTTTGTCTGTTTCGTTTTGCCTGACCTGGGGTTGAACCGTGGCTTTTGGGCGTCCTAATAAAGCCTACTAACTACCTATTAGACGACAGACAGACCATTAAACAAACGGGGCTTAGTTTTTACTTAATAAACCCGGAAACGGAAAAAGAATATGCGAATTATTATAATATATATCATAAAGAACGTTTAATTTTTTAAACGACCAACAACGAATTTGATGTTATAAATGAAAAGTTGAAAACTAATAAATTGTAAGAGAACAGGCTAGGTACTGTTATAATTGGTAAAGAGATAAATTATTTAAATTAATTCTGAAGTAAATGTTTATCATTATCGCTAACTCTGCTATCAATTTCTCTAAGTGTAGCTGGGAAATAATCTATTACTAAATATTCTACAATTATTTTTTATTCACCACTGCTGTCAGATTTTATTTTACCGCAGAACTGAGAACATCGATAAATATACGTCGGCTGATAATTTTTCATTTTTTTTAGCAATTTATATTTATTAAATTGTATAAATACCTTATAATCATTTTTATTTAAAGGTACTTTGAAAATAATTCAATAATATTTGTTGCAAATATTGGTTTTGAAAGCAAAACAAAAACATTTACGAATACAATTAACGAAAAAACAAAGAGAGACGCAAGAGAACAGAAATTGATGACGGGGACATTTTTAATTGGTGCCAACAATAAACAGATTTTCTTATAAACTTTAGTGACACAATTTTGAAATTGTTTGTCTTTTTAAATAATATTTAAGACTATTAAGTTTCGATTACTATTTTGTTTAGTTATCCTTTTGTTTGAGAGCCAAAATGAAAATAAAAGAGTTGCAGAAAACCGTAAACATTGCCTGGTCACCACTGCCTCAGCATCCCGTTTACTTGGCAGCCGGCACTGCAGCTCAACAACTTGATTCAAATGTAAATTCTACTTTGGAAATATTTTCAACTAATTTTAGCGATCCTAGCTACGATTTGGAACTAAAAGCTTCCCTTCCCAGCCAATATAGGTAAGTAAATAAGGTTTTTTTATTCTTGTTACGTAGTATTAAAATGAATTACTTTTAGATTTCAAAAACTGATATGGAGTCCTACCGGCTTCGGTTCTACACATCGTAATGGCCTAATTGTAGGTGGTTGTGAGGGAGGTCATGTTATGATATATTCTCCGGCAAAAATGTTGGCAAATGAAGATGGTCTCATTGCTCGACAAGATAAGCATACCGGACCTGTAAGTGGTCTTGATTTTAATCCCTTCCAAACAAATTTGTTGGCTTCGTGTGCTTCAGAATCTGAAATTTTCATATGGGATCTTAATAACACCACTACCCACATGAATCCCGGCACTAAGACTCAACCGTTTGAAGATGTTAAGAATGTAGCCTGGAATCGACAGGTGCAACACATTTTGGCTTCAGTATTCAGTTCAAGATGCGTTATCTGGGATTTGCGTAAAAGTGAACAGATTATTAAACTTTCCGATACCCAATCACGGGTACGTTGGCATGCTATACAATGGCATCCAGAAGTTGCTACCCAAGTTTGGCTTGCTTCGGAAGATGACCAGGCACCAGTTGTGCAATTGTGGGATTTGCGTTACGCTACTGCTCCGGCTAAAACTATGCAAATACATCAGCGCGGTATACTGGGCATGTCTTGGTGTCCTCGTGATATTGACTTGATGGTCTCTTGCGGTAAAGATAATCGCATTTTCTGTTGGAATCCTAATACACAGGCTGCTGAGGGTGAAATTTTGTCCGAAGTTGCCACCACAGCCACTTGGTACTCAGATGTGCAATGGTGTCCCAGAAATCCTGCCCTAATTGCCAGTTCCAGTTTGGATGGCAATGTATCAATTTATTCGCTTTTTGGTGGCGTTCAGCAACAGGTGCAAACAGCAAATAAAATTGCCGATTCCTTCCCGGGTATGGATCAGTTTGCTCAAGCACCTATGCCACAACAAACGGCACCTGTGGTATACCAAGATTTAAAATATGCTCCCAAATGGATAAGGAAACCTTGTGGCGTTACTTTTGGCGTAAGTTTAGACGAAGTGAAGGAAATTAATCTAGTTTTTCGAATTACATTTAATTAAAATTTTATTGAACAAAAGTTCCCAAAACCACTTCTGAGATGTATAAGATTTCTTCTTAACTTCCTTCACTTATAAAAAAACATTTTATTTTTAATTAATCTCTTTAATTTCAGTTTGGTGGTAAATTGGTATCGTTTAACAATAAATCGAAAACAATTAACATATCTCAAGTCACTACTGAGCCGGTCTTAGTGGAAAAAGCCAAAGCTTTAGAAAAATCTTTAGGTGAAGCCAACTTTGTAGAGTATTGTCGGCAAAAAGCTGATGAAATGACCGATCAAAATGGTCGTTATTTATGGTATTTTATTAAAGCCAATTTTGAACGTAATCCCAAGGAAGAAATTTTAAATTTATTGGGTAAATATTTAAAAAAAGGCATGATAAGACCGTTGCTAATGTGAAAAATCATATTCTTTAGGTTTTAATAAAGAGGATATCGATGGAAAATTTTCAAAATACTTGCCCGAGGAAGAAACCAATCAGACAGAGCACCAAGATGTAGAGTTTTTAAGTAATCGCATTGCTCAGCTTACTCATGTAAGTTTTTAAAACTAATTGTATAAATTTTGTAGCACATTGAATTGTATTTAGGTTTTTGTTGCTGCTATTTAAGCTAGTTTAATATAGATTTTAATGTTATTGCTAAAGAAAAACTGATAAGAAAAACTCCACGTGGCTTATAATTCTTTTAACTATAAAGTTTTTCTGCACTTAAATGCAGCCCCTCTCAATTGAGTTTTGAGTATGTTCTTATCTCTACTTTAGTTTTCACATTGTATTACATTATTTTGAAAACCCAATTTTAAATAGCGAAAAATTTAACACAGCTTCTTATCATGGACTTGATAAAGCCGTTTCTATTTTATTAAAAATTTTGAAAACAAAGAAATATAAAACTATATCACTTTCACTGATTTGTTTTTTTATCACTTTATAATATTTATTTAAATAAAATTTCATACCATTAAATAACCCACACACAAAAAAAAAGAGTGATTCAACGGATGTTGAATGTGATCAAAGCACTGATGGAAGCACAAATAGTTATACGGTAAGCGCTTAAGGATAAATAATGCATCAAACATCAATTATTTGTTAAATAAGTTTTATTTACTACGTATGTACTTTGCAAAAGATTTCTAATATTATTTTATAATTTCATTTACAGCAACCGTTTGACAATAATAATACAGTTTTTGATAGTTTAGCTGCTGCCCAGAAAGATTTAAATAGTGAGGATGCACAAAAGCCTTTGCCACAATTTAAGATTCCAAGTGGCGATCGTAAGTTATTTGATATACAAAATAAAAATTTCCAAAAAATAAAATTTCCTTCTTAACCCATTTTTTTATAGACGCTGACAGTCTTATTACTGAAGCAATACTTACTGGTAATTTGGAGGCCGCTGTACATTTATGTTTAAATTCTAAACGTACTGCGGAGGCTTTTATTATTGCCTCAACGGCTGGCATTGAGTTTTTGACTAAAATTCAAAACAACTATTTGCAAGAACAACAAAATGAACTATCAAATGTTATTTCGGCTTTAATAACACGCGATTGGTTGGACTTTGTTACACGTTGTACCATAGACTCATGGAAAGAAGCTTTAGTAGCTGCCCTTAGACATAGTGAACGCAGAGTTGTTGACATATGTGAGAAGTTGGGTGATCGTTTGTTAAATGAATCTTCCTCAAATTCAAATATCGAGTATACACGTAATGCAATGTTATGCTACATTTGTGCTGGTAACATTGATAAGTTGGTATTGGCTTGGTATCAATTAAAACAATTGGAAAATCAAAATTCCAATTATAAATTGTCTACAGAAGAATTGCAAGAATTGGCTGAAATTGTTATGTTAATGAATAAGTCATTAGAGGAACAAGGCATAGCCGTTGAATTGAACACAAAAGTGGCGGACTTTATAAAAGAATATGGTGGTTTGTTGGTAGCTCAAGGAGCCTTTACAGCTGCTTTGGCCTATATTATGGAAATTAAGGCCACTGCCAGTCACCCTGACTTGGATGATTTAAAGCAAAGAATTTGTAGTATTGTACAGCCTACACAAGCGAAACCTGCGCAAATGCCAATACAACAACAAAATTTGTATCAACGTCAACAACAGCCTAGAGGTTCATTCTCTCAAGTGCCCAACAATAGTAATATGGGCGGCTATATGGGCACAAGCGCTCCAGCAGCTATGCCACCTCTAGTAACAAATCCATATGCACCACCACCACTACCATCAACTAATAACTGGAATTCTAATCCCGTAAATAATCCCATGACATCGCCATTTGCCTCTCAACCTTTAACAGCAACTAATACTGCTCCAACTGTGCCACCGGCCATATTTAATCCCGGCTCTGCTATACCAGCTAGTATAAAACCACCTTCGGTTAATGAAAACTTATCTCAGCCACCACGTCCCCTTAGTACTGCTAGTTCCCAGGGTGGTAACTCATCTGGCACAGGTTTAACTTCTAGAAACAAATATGTTTTAGATCCTTCTGTTGCGCCAACCGGTGGTCCAATGGGTGGTTACGGAAATACTTATAATCCGGCACCAATGCCACAATCAGCAATGCCGCCCAATTCCTTTAATACAACACCATTTAATGCCAATCCCATATCAGCCCCAGCTCCCTCAATAATGCAACCAACCTTTAATCCTACTCCCTTTGCCAACAATTCTTATATGCCCGGTGTAGCTCCTATAGAAACAGCACAAGCGGCTGTACCACCACCACCATCCATCCAACGTAATCCCACACCACCCCCAGGCTGGAATGATCCTCCTGCTTTAAAAACACCCAGACAGGTAAGATAATATATTATCATTTCAATTCTCAAGAATTAGTAGCTATAGAACAGATGATGGTGGTTTTGTTTTAAAGATAAATTTCTCTTTTTTTTGCTTATTTTGATTTCGCTCGCATTTTTATTTAATTTTTTTCTTTTACAATATTAATTTTCTGTTCAAATTTCTTTTACCTATGTCTTCTATAAATTGTTCCATGGCGTAGAACGCGTATTTTTATTCACAGACAAAAAATGAAATGTCTGCTCAACATGCGGGCACTCGAAAATGGCAAAAAATAATTAATCATGAAAAGGATAATATTAAATTTGTTAATAGTAATTATAACGATTCTAATACTTTAAATGCAAATGTTAGCAATGATTTCAATACTTCTTCTTCTACCACCACTTCTAATAACTTTCAGAATTCTCCACTATATCAGGTATTCTAAAAACCTGCAAATGTTGTTAAATTTTGTTTGTGTTTCGTTTTTATTTTGCCTGTGATTTATTTAATGCACTAAATTGTATATTTTTCACCAACAGACGTATCAGATTTTAATTCTTTAATACAATATAGTAATATAGCACAGTGTAACGTACATTTTAATGTCAAGTGTATACGATTATCAGTGTTGTAAAGTTAAAAAAATTTTTTTTTTCTTAATTTGCTAAAGAATCAAAAAATACTGGCGTAGAACTTGGTGAAAAATGTTTTTCCTTTCTTTTTTTGTTTTCAATTAAAACGATTTGATTTAATTTAATTAAATGTTTATATGTTATCTTCTAACATTGCAAAACTAACACTTTTAGAATTGTGTTTAGTGCTTTATTTTAAATAAAAATTTTTCACTTTTCATTGAATAACAATTAAAACATCATTAAATAATTAATTTTTTGTTAATATTTTAGCCTAAAAAAGCTGAAACTGTAGCTGCTGCAGCACCAATTACTCATCCATTGTTTGGCGTAGATCCAAATCAAAATCAAAACGGTTATATGGATCCTAATGCTCATTATCAGCAGGTTAGTTTAAGGTGTAACAAAAACAAAATCCAATAGTTTTTCAATATGTAGCTTTATTCATTTATATCTTGTGTCTTGTGTCACAATAGTGCTTTATTTTGTGATTACTTGACTTTAGTTTTTAATCTCACGACTAGCAAAGAGAAAATTATGTCATATTTTACAGATTTTCTTCGATGAAATCGAAAATGCAAGCTAATGAGTCGAATATTTGTATAGGCTTTATTCTTCTAATGACGGCAAAAGGGCGACTATAAAATTTGTATGCTATTATATTCTAGGCCGGACCGTTCTATAACGCAATGCGTATTAAAAATGGGTAGGCAATCTGTTGCGACCTCGATAGGTTCTTTAACTGGGCATTGTGCGCTGAGACACTTCTTTCTGCAGGGTTTATATAAATAAGGAAGAGCCTGAAACTGCATTTTCTGTATATCTGTCTGACATGCAAAAGCGAAGTCTCAGGACGTTTTGTTGGGATGTCTACAATTTCCTTGGAAAGTTAACATATATTGGGATATCTGGCCTGAAGAGTTTCATCTCTGAAAATCTGAATAAAATTATGAAAAAATCGGGTTCTCTCAACTATTTATTACAAACTTTATTGGTTAGGTTAGGTTAGGTTTGCGGACGTGTACTTGTCATTGTGACAAGTACAATAAGCAGAGGTTAAAATTGCCCATTATAAATTTGTCCTAGAAGAGAGAGAGGATAGTGAAGGAGATAAGGAAATTGGAAAAGGAGAAGAGGTAGGAAAAGGAGTATGTAAGAGACGGAAGAAAAAGATGGACCACAAACACAAAAGAGAGCGCGACTACAACCTTGATGGCCTAGCATTTCTCAACCAGCTCAACCTATTTATGAATCTATGGAGAGCCCTAACGTCAGCTCTCGACAGAAAGTCCAAACCTTCGAAGAAGCCTCTGGCCATGGTCCTCAACCTCAACCTACTAAGGGCTGAACAGTTGCTGAGGAGGTGTGCGATAGTTACCAAACGCAACATACCCTGCAATAGACCGACTGGGATCTGTTGGTTAGAAAAATAACGAAATAAAATCTCATGGACCGAAATTCCATCTGCGAATGTCTGCTGAATTTCAATAAAACCGATTTATCACTAAGGTGGATGCTTACTATTGATGATAAATGGTTTATTTACAACATAATCCTGGTTGCAGAACTATGAGCCGATGCATATATTGGCCAAGCCAGAGTCAGCAATCAAGAGGTTTAACTATGTTCTTGATGGATGTAGTGTGGAAACCATTTACTTTTGTGTGCTTTTCTAAGTCAAAATTATTAATTCGTTTCCACACTCTTACCAAATTAAACATCTTAAGGAAACAAACGTCCACAATTTATAAGCTTTAGGTACCGAATTGTTAATAATTTTGTGTGTGAAAATGTTAATTCCGAAGGAGTTTCTGAATAGTTTTGTTTTTAATAACGAGGAATTTGTTTTTACTGCACCTTATATATCATATAAACAATAAAATTCTTACCTAATAACACTTTTTATATACACAGCAGCAGCCCGGTATGCCAGGCATGCCGCCACCACCAATCTCACAAGCTGGACCACAACAACAAACAAATATATTAAATCCTACACAGCCACCCATGATGGGTACTGGTTCATATTATAATCCAGCTACACAAATTCAGAATAACAATTTGCCTAACCAACCCATGAATATGAACTTTCAGACATCTGCAATACCCACGCAACAGCCACCACAAACACAATCTTGGCAAAATAATGCTGCTCAGCAGGGCATGATGGGATATCCGGATCAATCTTCCAACAAACCGCCTCAATCTCAAATGAGTCATCGGCAACCAGAGCCGCCTAAGGAAAAGCCACCACTGCCAGAAGAGTACATCTATTTGCAAACAGTATTGGAAGAATTGAAAACTAATTGCTTGAATGCAGCAAATGATCCGGTAAAATAATAATAATAAATTAATTGTTAATTGAGATGTTTATATATTGAAAATGGACTTTGTTTATATTTTAAGCGCACCAAACGTAAATTTGTGGATGTTAATAAACGCTTTGAAAATCTCTACGATTGCTTAAGAGATGGTCGTGTAAGTTGTGTTCTTTTCGATGTTATTTAATTGTTTATAAATTTTATTTTGATTTTTTAGCTTCATCCTGCTACCATAGATGCTCTAAATCAAATTATTCAATATTTACAAATTGGTGACTATGGTAATGCCTTGCAGGTTCATACTCAAATCGCTTTCGGTTCTGACTTTTCGCAATGTGCTGGTTTTATGCCCGGCTTAAAGGTGCTTATACAATCAGCTAACGAACTACAAGTTTATTTACGATAATTGGTTGTAAACTAAAACGTATTGTTTCAACCATACAACTACAACTAACATTATAAAATAACTAATTTTGCAATATTATTCCAATATATACATATAAATTATATGATATTTTTATGTTTATTTTTGTTTAACTTTTTCGTTTGCATTTAATTTCGTCTTGTTTTTTTCGTTCTTTCTATTTTCTTATGAATTAATGTTTGCACTGCATGATGCAGTGTATTTTCAAACTGAAATATTTCATGTATTTTGATGTTTTTTATTTATAAAGTGCTGTATTTTATTACTTATTTTTGCTTGAAATAATTTCTTTAAATGCAATTATGTTTTAAACAAGTAACAACAATTATGAAACAGAGAAATAAAATTTAGATTTAACAATTAAAATATACAAAATAACATATTTTTGATTTATTTATAATTAATTACATGATAATGTTCTTTTATGAAACATATTCAGTCTGTCTACGGTTAAGTAAAACAATTTTTCGTAAGCAAATGTTGTAATATAAGGTGTGGCATAATTCCATTAAAAGCCTCAGTAGAGTTAATATCGACACCCAATAGATAGATTCAATGTTCTTCCAACGTGTTTATCGTCTACCAATAAAACTGGGCAGTCACAGAGTAGATACATCAGACAGTCGAAGACACTTGGCCTGATCTGTGTAAATTGGCTTCTGTTAGGATTTCTGACCTGGATAATTTCCATCATTCTCAATTTTCTCTTTTCCGTTTCTTTTTAGTGTAAGCTGTAAAACCGAAGTACTCAGAACAGAATGGGCACTGCGAACTTAGATCACTGACAAGGATCTGGAACAGATCCCAGCCGGACTATTGCAGGGTATGTTGCGACGAGGAGGAGTGGGAAACTATCGAGCACCTCTTCTTCGAAGTTTTGGACTCTTTGTCGAGAGCCAACCTTAAGGCTCTTTATAGCTTCATAAAGCTGAGCTATGAGCTGGTTGTAGTCGTGTGTATATGGTCCATATTTTTTCCTCCGTCTCTTATATCCTCCCTTTCCTAGCTCTTCTTCTTTTCCAATTTCCCTATCTCCTTCACTATCCATTCTCTCCCCTCTAGGACGTATTTACAATGGGTCATTTTGGTCATATGTGTCATTGGGTATTATACTAGTCCTAATGACAAGTAAACATCCTCAAACCTAACCTAACCTAAACTATCCCAATATCAAGCTTTGCAGTGAAGTATAATCGTGAAATGGGAGATATCGTCGAACAACAATAAATTCTTTCATGTTTGCCACTTAAATGAAAAACTTATTTTATTCTCCAACTATAGGCGTACATAATCCTTATGTTCTTAATTCAAAGTTGTTAAATGCAGCAAAGCAATTGCTTTCAAATTTTCGATTGCCTATCGTAGGAGATACGCTACACAACATTGAATGACTTCTTCATTGTGTCACACGCGACAGACCAATGCAAAGTGAACGTTAAAACTATTATGTGGTTAAGAAGTAAAATAAGTTAATCCACCAAAGGTAGCATTCTATGGTCGCAACAAATTCTATTTTATTTTTACGTCAATTTTTTTGTTTATTTGTTTAAACACTTTTTATATTGTAATCCTCTTTATATCAACAGTTTCTTCCTACAACACTTAATACTTAAGTATTCCTTACAAAAACTTAAATTAAAAAAAAAAAACAAACAAAAAAATTTCTATTATTTAGACAGCCAATCGGTTATTATTTCTTCCGTATGAAAGTTATCAACATTAATCTGAAACAAAAGCAAATGCTTATATCTATTGAGAAGAATTAAAAAAGAACACAAGTAAACTTACTTCATCTGCATTTAAAATGGTTTGCGTGGCTGCCTCAGTTTCGTCTATATAACCACTATTAGGTATAGGATTTTCTATATTTTCCTCATGATCCACTTGATTTCTTAATACTTCATCGTCCTCTTCATTTTCCCTTTCAATGTCATCGTGTTCATCGTCCTCCTCGTTATTGGCATTTATAAAATGCATTTGTTGATTGCTAGCCTCATGCGCGGCATTCATTAGTATGGCCGTCTCAACATCCAAATCTTTGTGCAGTTCAGCTGCATTTGCATTTGCAGCTTCCAATAACTGTGTAGGATCAACGTCTATGCCATGTTGTTCTTTAATGTGAAACCTTAAGGCAAACAAACGTGCATATGAAGCACCACAAATACTGCAGCGATTTTTTAAATTCTTATTGGATTTATGGCACTTGTTATGTGTTTTCATATGAATTTTAACGGCATATAGGGAGGCAAATGGTCGATTACATTCCGTACAATTATAGGGTTTACTATGAATATTTTTATGTCCACTCAATTGCACCGATGTGCGAAAACTTTTGCCACATATATCACATTTATAGCCTCTCTCATTAACATGGGTCTTCATATGGTGTACATAAACCGATTGCTGTTTAAAGCGTTTATTACACGTGGCACAAACGTATGGCCGTATATCGGTATGTGTTCTCAAATGCAACGTTAACGAATAGGAAACTCTGAATGTTTTGCCACACACTTCGCACTCATAGGGTTTTTCACCGGTATGGATACGTTCATGTTTAACTTTTTCATAGGGTCGCTGGAATTCTTTGCCACAATATTGACAGGCATGCTTTCGTTTACCATCCTTTGTGGTGGTTATACCTGCAGTTTGACTTGAAGTCGAAGGACCATCCTTTTGAACATTGTTCATGTTATCAATATGCATTTGCAGGTGTATTTCATAACTGGGTAAATTCTCGAATTGTTTATTACATTTGCCACATACGTATTCTTCAACGTTTTGATGCATATTTTTGTGTATCATAAGCAGTTTTTGATCGAAACTTTAATACGAATTCCAAGGATACGAATTTATAAGTTCAGTGTAGTTAAGTATATATATTATAAAATGTTTACCTTTTATTACATATCTCACAAAAGAATTGATTCAATTCATTGTATTCATTTTGAGCTCCTGCGGGTAATGCGTCTTGTATCGTTTTAACAGCATGCTTTTTGTGCATCTTCATGTGTAGTCTTTGGAAAAAAAAATTATTCTTTTATATCAGAATTTTTAATGAAATAAATAAGAATATTATTCTGAAAAATTACGAAAAAAAACATTAAGCCTATGCCTGAGAAGGCATATGAAATCATAGCTGAGTTTTGAGCTTTAGAGTTCTCGGCTAGTAAATCGAAACACTCTTCTCTAGCCTATGGCGTCTCATTAACAATTATAGTTCTGAATAGTGTATTGTAATTGTCCAACTAAATTGACTGCTAGTAGGATAAGTTCATTAATATGGTAAAACAAAAAACTTACTTTAAATTCTTTTCGGATTCAAACACAGTATTGCATATTTCACATACAGCTTCCACTTTATGTAACGTTTTTGTATAACCCAATTGTTCTATGGACTTTTTATGCCAGCGTTGGTGGTTACTAAAGGAACGTAATGACGAATAATCCTTATCACATAAATGACATCTATAGACATTGTTATCCGTGTTTTCCAATAATGGTGACTAAAAATATATAAAAAAGTATAGCTTTTTATAAATAATTAATTAAAATAATCGTCTACCTCTTCTACATTTTCAGTATTTTGTAATTCATTGCTGCACTGATGATTTTCGGCTGTATTCAAATCTTTGAATACTTGCTGACAATGACAACAAAAATAACGTTCATCGTCTGCATCAACACCATTTATATTTGGCTTCATTTCCATAATTGTTGATTCATTGTGATCTTCTTCAATCTCATCTAAATTTTCTACTAAATCCCATAATTTAACACCAGTGGATGTGTGTACTGCATCCGTTGGCTGAGATTGTTCATATTCGTTTTCTATATCTTCAGTGCAAGGATGGTAGGCTAGGAAATCTTCAATTGTATTAAACGATAAATTGCACTGCTGGCAAAAGTATTCCTTAACCAGTTGGCCATTTTCATCAATAGTTTCCCTTAAAATTAAACTATGCTTGGTCAAGTCATCAATATTATCCAGTTCCTCTGTGCCATTAAGTTTTTCTACTTCATTGTTTTCATTATTATTTGGGAGATCATTGGCATTGCCGTTATTATAATTGTTTTCATCATCATTGTAATTAAATGTCAGTTCATTGTCATCGTTTGATACCATTTCCGCGGAGTCTATATAAATTATGTCATTTTCATTACTTTCATTATTAAAATTGTTTACGTGTGTTTCATCTTCCGTCTCTGATTCTTTAGCGTAATATATCCAACATTCTCCTTCGCTGTCATTAGTTTCTTCTATTAAATCAACCGTTTCATCTAGAAAAGATATAAATTTTTAATAACAATGGAAATTTCTCATTGCCACATTGGCCGTATGATTTGTTGTTACTTATACGCGTAACATACTCACCTGCCATAATATAAGTATTCTTTTAATTAATTGTAATTAAGGCAGTTAACTAATTGCCAAAATTATTGAAATTTATATTAAAATTTGAATTTTAAATAAAATCAACTAAAATATATTGTTTACATCTAACTTCACGCGGATAAAACTAAATTTTTGTTTTTATTCTTCATATCATCTAAACATATGATTTTGACAATTAGACAACAAGAGGTGAAATTAATCATATTGGGTTGAGATGAATTTTTACTGTGGGTTAATTCAGTAAATAAAAATTATTTTTGTAAAATTTTTCAGGTACTTTACATCTAGAGTAATAATAAATATTTTTTAAATTAATAATTATTTAGTATAGTAATTTAAAAATATAATATTAAATTTAATTTATAATTATTAATCATTATAAATCTTTACGTTTTAATAATGCAACGTGGTATTGATATGGAAGTAGGCAACCCTACAAAAATACAATTCTGCATATATATCGGCTTATTCACCACTCATTAATAATTACAAGATCTTATTTGAAATTGTTATTGTATTCACGCTTATTTTTCTATAATTGTGTCTTAAGTTTTATCAAATTGAAAACGACAAATGAAATATTTATTACTGCATAAATTAAACAAAATTGGTGAAAATAATAATTGATTAAAAAATGTTTCAACTCGAAACTGAAGACATGTTGCCACGCATGGCTCCAAAACCCAGTGCAGCTGGCTCAACGGAGGGAATTGTAAGGCCACAAGTGCCAGAAGTATCTATTTTATTTGGACAACAAGAAATAAATAGTCAAAACCAGCACGATCTTAATAAGGGTATGCAATTAACAACTAATGCCCAGCCAACATATGCAACTTGGAAAAAGCAAATGCTGCCGAAAGTAACTTTTCCGCCAAATTTAGTCAGCGAATCCAAGTTACAATTGCAAGACAATCTTAATAACAATATGATGGCGCAAAACTACAGTACATCGACAACAAATTTGTATCCCTTTAGATCTGTCGCTCTGGGTCCAACAATGTCAACGGCCGTTCAATCTAGTAATAGCGGAGTGACTATAACAAATAATCCCATAATGTATCGCCGTAGCTTGGAAAGCTTTAACCCTCAGACAGATTATTCACAAATACCGCAAATGCCATCAATTCAGACTCTGCCGCAAGCATTAGCACCACCAATTAAATCAAATTCTGGAGATGTTTTAACAATATGCGCTGGTACACAAACTGACAAGGCTTTAGATGTGCTTCATGATGTACATACTCCCAGTAATGTACCGTGGTCAAATTTTGTTACTAGGGAGGACATCAAAGATGTCCGTCAAATGTTAGAGGAACTGAAACACGAACAACAACGCATTTTAAAAATTCTGGAGACATTTGTACTTAATTCTACTCTACATATGTCATCAAAACCACAGACCTGTGATGCTGCTGTTCAAATAGAGATTGTAGAAGACCGTAAGTATTGAAAAAGGTATAATTTTTAATTAAAAACAGGGTCCGTGGTGTTTCGGCAGGTTGCTTCTCTATATAGAGTGACATAAGATTAGAAGTTAAAAAATATACAGTAATGGCCTCACAAATTTATTTGTTGTTTTTGGTTTCCCTAATTTCCTAATAAATTTCTATCCAAGAATGTTTTATCGTTGACTATTTTTATCTTAATGATGCTAATGTCTTCAATTATCTTTAAATATACCTCAGAATACCTAACTAAAGAGCGTAGTAAAGAGTTTTATATTGTAGGACTTTGCCATATTACTTTCATAATTGTTTTATACAATTTTAATTTTTTTCAGGCCATCCACCGTACGCAAACGGCATGTGTCCTGCACATCTAGATCAAGATTTGCCCCAGACAGCTCCCAAAAATAAATTTATACAACATCTAAAATCCTGCAACAATGTTCAACAAACACCTAAAGGTAAACCAATTGCACAATCGACTACCTATCAGCCAAATTCTCCACAAACTCAACGGTTACAAGAGAATGTCCAAGAATTTCCTTCAACTTCGAATTATCAAAATAGTGGTAATAAAGAGCCTGCTATTATAACTAGGTCTGCTTCCGATACTAGCTTGGCTATGAACGAATTGGCTTTAAAATATTTACCCAGTGAAAAGTTGGCTGAATTATTAAAGGAATTAGATATGGATTGCGGGGTTGCCTCTACTTCGCCAAATTTGCCAGCAGCACCAATAATATCTCCAGAAAATAAATTTGAGAAAGGACCATCCGATATATCGAATGCCTCCTATAAATATTTAAAGAAATATCGTCTCTTGCCAGAAGGCAATAATGAAAATAATGCAAATGACGAAGTGGAAAACGAAAACCATATGCTACAATATAATTCACCACAATACAATGTACGAAATGCCCCTATTAATCAAAGACACACACCTACAAACAAGAATTCACCATATACAGGGCGTTTGCCATTATCACCACTGGCTAGAGCATCAACGCCACCACAGCAAATAGTGAATTTAGAGAACATTAAACATCAACCCAAATTCCTATAAGCAGTACTTTTTTCCAGAACAATTGTGAGTATTAAACATTTTTTAATTAAATCATAAAAAAACAATATAGAAAGTAGTATTGTTAGTAAAGTGCTAATGATGAAAAAAGAAAATATTTTCTTTGTTATATACTGTATATTATTGTTCTTTTATTGCACTTTAAGTGTTGTCAAATGTTAAATCTTAGAGGATCAGTGAAATTGATGAAAAACGCGATTTTACTGATTAGTTGTTCTTAAAAATCCTTCCTTTGCTATTATGCTCCAAGTAACAATAAGTGAAAGCATTTCGCTTTCCAGTACTTGTTTAATACAAAATTAGTTTCTTTTATTTCCCAAGGAATATACAAATTGACAAGGATAATTTTTCTTTAGAATTACAAGGCTATGATACTTCATATGGCTTCTCTACAAATCATCCTAACTGTAGATAAATTAAAAATTCTTCAAATTTTTGGTTGGATTTTGCAGTTGTTAAGGACATTAGTTCTGAGAATCCTGTTAAAAGAAACTCTGGACTTCATGACTTGATTTATGTATTAATTTACACGCGCAGCTAGTTCAGGTTGGATTTAAGGTTACTGAAGCTTTAAGAGTATACATATTTCTTTTTATAAATATTCAAAAAACTAAACAAATAGGAAAATAATCAATATATACAGTGCCAGTGATTTTTATCAAATTGAAAAACGTGGCTTAGCGTTGTTTAAGGCAGTTACAATTAAGAATGTTTGAATGCAAAAACCAATATAAAAAATTTCACATAGAAATTATTAGAAAACCAACAAAAATTACACCGCAGTAGTAGGCTTTTTAAATCGCCTATTTACAGACTTAAAGTTATGAAGTTGTTGTCGTGACGATTTTGTTGGTCTTGACAGTTATTTCACAAGGAATAAACTATTATGTGGCAGAACGGTTGATTATCCGGGGCGTTCCTAAGCAAATACCCGATTGTCATATGGCAAAAGATAATAATTTCTATTTATTTATTATTATTTTTTTTTTTTTCATTATTAGAATTTGACGATATTTAATATTCATCATTCATAATAGCTTTCTTAAAAAATCACTGAAACAATACATAAACGCATTTAGTTGACTTCACTTTTCTCGCTTTCATTTTAGTAATTTTACGCTATTCATATGTGTTGGTGTGCTTGTGGTGGATATTGTATATATAATTGTTTACCACAGCTGATTATTTTTCACCATCATACCACCAGCTGATCGCTTATACCCACCACCACACTTTAATATGAAATACTAGAATATAAACAAAAACAAGCAAAAATTTTTTGGCGCGTATGCAACGACGTTGACAGAGGTTTTGGAAACGTCAACTAAACGTCAACGTCATCGTCGTGTGTAGTGACTGAACTTTTGGAGGGAAAAACTCTTGTCAGTCGAAATTTAAGCGGGATAACACCAAGACGTGTGGTAGAGAAGCAGAAAGTGTTCACATTAATTATTACTTCATCAAGCACACATTTGCTGCGTACTAAGAAAAAAAGAACAATTTTAAGGATTGAAAAGAAATTAAATAAAGACAAGTAAACCCGCGTTGAAAATAAAATAATTTCGACTAAAGCACACACTAAATTTAAATATATTAAAAAAAAGTTCCAAAGAAAAAAATTTTAAAATGGCTCAACCTTCTATAGCTGCCTTCTTTAATACTAGGAAACGTGCTGCAGCAGATGATGTGACCAGTATTAAAAGTAAAGTAAGTAATTATCCTATTTTGGTAAAATTAAATACATTTTCTAAAAGAATTGAAGCAGACGCCACGATGTAAAGGAATTTCATATAATGCCTCGTCTTTTGTTTTATTTAACAAAAAAAAAAAAAAGAATTGAAGTCACCCCAAAACGCTGGTTTGTGCGTTCTAGAGAGTCCCTCTCTCTTTCTTTCTCTCTTAAATTGGTGCATCGTGGTTGTTGTCTGATTGTTTGTGTTGTTGCTTTTTGTTTCGAAAGGGCAACAAACAGAGAAAGTGATAGTGTATAAATATGTATAATTGTGATTGTGTTAGTGAATGGTTAATATTTTGTGTTTAATTCTTTGAACTCAATTTTTAGCGTCTTTTGAATGACACAGAATCAACTGCTACTACTCCCTCTACTACTGAAACTACTTCTACACAACAATTACAAGATCATCAAGATGATATTACAACCTTTAAGGGAATGCGTACACGTTCGTCACGCTCATCTACAGTGGTTAAACGCATTGGTATACAGGATCCATCACAGATACCCGACAGTGGTTTGTCACCCAAAAAGATGGCCAAAATTGAAGAGAATGTTCAGCAACAACAAAAGTTAGTGCAATTTATTAAAAAGGGTTCTCTATCACCCCGTAAAAAGGTTACCAAGACCCCTAAGTCTAATAATACTAAACAAAAACAGAATGAACAAACACCCACCAGCAATTTGATAACAGCATTCACGGCCAAAAATAATGCCAACAATGTTGCGAGGGGTCTTAAGACACCCACCAAACAAATCATAAAAGGATCAAATACTCCTCTTAAACAGGGTGAAATTAAATCCTTGGTTAAAAAAGAATTGAATTTCGACGAAGTGAAAACTAAAATAACACGTAGTGCCAAACTACAAGAATTAAAAGCCTCTCTGGCTCGCATTCAAGAATTGGAAAAGACACGCAAGGCCCAAGAGGAACGTAATCGTAAGCTGAAAGAGGATATCCTTTCGCCAGCTAAGAAAACTCCAGTAGTGCAATTGAAAGAATTCGATACGATTGAATTGGAAGTTCTAGCAAGGTAAGTTTTTTTCATTTTAATCTTAAAATATGGTAGAAATACCACAAAAATTTTTTGTAAATGTTTGATTTGATAACTAGTGGTTTAAAAAGATATAATGTATTCGCGAGTATTTATAAAAAAAATAGGAAAAGTAAGCAAAATTTAATTGATAATTTTGTTTAAAAGTAAACGAAATAGAAACCACTCCGTGTTTTTATAATTTTATTTTTGTGGTGTGGGGGAAAGCATGGACCTTTGTTTATACCTGATGTTCTAACTAGAAGTTACAGAAAAGTATTCATGCATTGAAATTATTCACTGACATTTTACTTATAAACTGAAAAATATAGAATAAAAATTAAAATTCCGTTCAGTAAAACGACCTCAGAATTATTACATTAGGAATCAATAATATTTAAAAACTTTGTATTTAATTTCATTGACCTTTTGTTTTTGTAAAGCAAACAAACGAATCCAGGCGGACGGCAAATTTGTACAAAAGGAACTGAAAACTGTTACTACAAGTATTGAGTGTTTTTCATTAGAATTTTCGAACAATTGAAATTGCTTGCTTTACAGAAGTAGGTCTTAAATTTCTTTATATTTTTTTTTGTTTAATAACCATACGCTTTATGTAATATATTTTCTTCAATCATGACCTATCCCATTGGAAAACATTGTGTCCAATATTCCCTTTCCATTTAATACAAAATAATGCAACGTAAATACATACATAGTAAATAAATTCATGACAATATACATGCAATATGTACATACATATGTATATTATTAATTTTGTTTGACATTGTTTAATTTATTTCTATAATAATAGTACATAGTGGCCTATAAAATATGATTTAAGCAAAAAACCCGGTTGATTTACAATTCTTTTCTTTTTTCTTTAAAAAATTACTTGTAATACTAACAAAAATAAAGACAATTATTGAGGTCACACTAAAAAAAGAAGGGAAATAAACCAACAAACCGATATAGGCAAACAGACTAACATTTCAAATGTAGAACTTTATATACAAATTCGCTTTGTATTTTTATTTAAAGTAGATGTGGAATAAAGGACTATTTATTGTAGGTAAAAGGTCATCACTGTTTGCCTTTCGAACTTGTCCTATACATGTGGTACTCATGTATTGAAATTCTTTGTTATATTATTGGAATACTTGTTATAAGATTTTACTACTTTAGTTATTTAATTTAAATTTTATGTAATAATTTTCATTTTTATCAAGAATTTCTGCTTACTTTTGCTTTATTTTCATGAAGAAGTTAATGAAAATGCAAATATAACCAACACCACCGTATGTTTACACAGTGTTTATTATATTTTGATCTTTACATTGTTCTTTTCGTTGTTGCTAGTTTGTTTTTCAGTTTTTTCTTCTTTCATGTACGCTATAAACAAATATTGTATATGGGCAACTATTTTTGACGGTTACAATAATAAATGCAAGCCTATGTATGCATGTGTAATGCTTACAAACTTAGGTATTATATACGTACACACATAAGAATAACAACATGTTGTTGTTTTGTTGAAAGTACTTATTTTCTTCTTTCTTTCTAATGTCTCCTTCTTTCTCAGGAATAGTGTGTTATTTTTATCTCTGGGGGTTGTTTTTTGACCGTTACTAAACAGCATACCAACACAATTTTTGTTTACTTTTTTTTTAAGAAATAATGGGTAATTTTCTTAAGCGTCAAGAAGATAAGTTGAGTCGCTATTTGAAAACTGGTTTCTCTCTGTTTTCTACCTAATGTGCATGGTAGCTGAGAAAGTTTTTGATTTTCTTAAACATAATGTACAAACACAGCACACACTATTTCTTTGATCTTTTCTTAACAACCCCCAGTTGTTTATTGTTTATAAAAAATCTGTTAATTGTTAAAATTTTCATAAATTAACTGTCTGCTATGACGCCTACAAAATTGGGTATAAATTTAGGCATTTAAAAATCAGATTCCATATATTTTTTTAATTTTTCGAAATTTAAAGTTACGAAAAAGATATTCTTAGCGGCCCCTACACACTGCAACTGGCTACATAAATTTATTATTTTGTACAAACAATTGTTATGTTGATTGGCTGCTTGGTTGTTGAATGAAAATCAAAATTTTTGATCTTCAACCAACCAACGACCAATCCGATTATACTACAATAACAATTTATACGTAAATTTTGTTAAAATAATCGAAACGCGTGAAGAAGATGATCAACCGTTCATTCAACATGTACATGTAATCACATCGTATAGGGGCCACATTATAAAAGAGTTTTGGATCTTCATCAGAGTTGTCTTTTATTTGAGTTCTGAGTTCCCAAAACTACTATTTTAAATTAATTTTTTGACCTGGATGAGATGCTTTTACGAATACGTTTATTTTTATATGGGGCGGTTACATGGCAGATTGTTCTTCCACAATTATCCGTAATTGGGTGACCAGTCTACATTGAATGTAGGTTTTTACCAAAACAGGTTAATGGGCAAAAGGGACGTATCCACTTTTTTCAGTCGAGATGTTCGTTTTTTATAGGTCCATTACATATTATTGAATTGACGATGTACAGTCAGTCAACTTTGGAGAAAGTCTACACGACATTTGTGTTAATCAAGATATACTCAGTTTATCTATGTGAGGGGTACACGAACATGCAAATGTAATCTAGTGGGTTACAACATGTAGGCCAGTTTAGTTCGCTGACCAAATCATCCATCATTGTCTTACTTGCCTTACATAAAGCGAAGAATAAACATGCTTTTATCTTGTGTTATGGTAGTAGATTTGATAACTTTGTAAGCATAAGAGATCTTTCGCTCTTATTAGAATTCAATAGTCAGTAGAGTAATACTAAAGGGGTTCGTTCGTAATTAAGGTTTTTGGTCCAATCGGGCATAATTACTATGCACTAGCTCTGTTTTAGACATTATCTATGGGTTCCTATGAGTTTTAATTTTAATTTGTGAGTCTATTGTTCTAGTTACTTGCATTATTGATTGACGGTTAGTTTACGTATATAGAATATCATAATCAAATCAAATTAGAACTTTATCTCCTTGCCCATATTTTTTCAAATTTTATTAAATTGTATTTTCTTTTTATTTTAGCCCCTCAAAAACCTTTAAGACACCCACCAAACTACCACCCAAAACACCAGACAAAAATGAACTTATGTCCCCACGCCACACCGATGTCTCCAAGCGTGTTCTCTTCAGTCCAGCTAAATTGGGCTCACCATCGAAAATGGTGGTTGCTCCAGCCTATCAACGCTTCATGTCTTTGGCTGAAACCAGCAAAGCTGGTCAATTACCCTTACCCTATAAATATCGCCATTTGATTGAAGTTTTCAAAGCTGTTGATTCGGTATGTGCAATGTTCCACAATCGTAAGGAATGTATAACATTCAAGAAGTTAAAACCGGCTGTACAGAGAATGATGCGTAAGAATTTCCATGAGTCGCATTTGGCTCAAATAAAACACCTTTATCCCGATGCTTTTATATTTACCCAAATGAAAATGCGCAATTATGGTTCCACTTCAAAGGCCGATTATTTCCAATTGGTTATTACACCCAATGTAGAGAATTTGCCAGATAAAATGAAACTGAACAAAATCGATGAGGATGATGTAATGGCTACAGGTCAAATTAATGCCATGAATCCTCATATAATGACCCAAAGATTGCAGAAATTCCAGAATGCCTTATTGGAGAAAGTGAAAAATGAACACGACAAGTTTTTGAAATCATTGGATCCCCCTCTTTCTATACCCAAAGAAAAGGTAACGCGTTGGCATCCAGATTTTGATTTGGAAAATTGTTCTGAAATTCCATTGGGTCATGTGCCACAGCCGCCTAATATGGAGAAATATTCTTCGGCCAAGGATATATTATCGACTGCACGTAATCTATTCAATTGTGCCACGCCCATGGAAAGAGTAATGGAACGTTATGAAGCCAAGCTGGAAGCCGATAAGATAAAGGTAGAAAATCTAAAGAATTTGAAAACAAGCACGGCAAACGAAGAAACCGTTAAAAAAGTGGACAGTTCTACAAATACCAGCAGTGATAAACAAACATCAAACATAACAGCAACTACAACATCAACAGCAGAAAGCACAGATCCAGTAGCTAATGCTACTTCAAATTTATTAAAGGGTGTACCCAAGTCATTGTTGGAAAGAATACGTGCTAAACAGGCGGCCAAAGCTTTAGATGCTATAACACGTAGACCTTCACAGGATCAAGAGGCTGCCATATATTCCCGCCTACCAGAATTAGCCCGTCATTTGCGTAATGTGTTTATAACCGAACGCAAAGGCGTGTTAACCCAAGAAGTTGTTATCAAGAAAATTCAAAATAGTTTCCGCACCTGCTTGACAATTCAGGAAATTGAAAATCATTTAAAACTTATGGCCAAACAAGTGCCTGCATGGTTGGCCTTCCATGAAGTACGTAAGACCATGTATTTAAAAATCAATAAGGAAATGGATTTAAGTAAAATCATAGAACGTTTAGAGACCGTGGCAAATGAGAAAAGTAAAATGTAATTAAAAAGTATTTTTACTCTTTATATTATTTACTCAAAAGGATTAATCTTTTGTTTTTTTGTTTTTGTTCTTAACTTTTTACCTATTAGTTTATAAATAAATTTGTAGTTTTGTAAGTTGAAGTCATCCTTAAAATTTTCAATGTTCCATTTAATTTAATAATATTCATTGGACAATTCATTTATTACTGCTTTAGTTAAGTTTTTCTTTGTTACACTCGTAAATATTTGATTGCATCTTTCACAGAAAGGAATTAACGCCTTGCTTATATGCATGAACGCATTACTAATTCTATTCCTTTTATCATTGAATGCACAAATATTAATTATATTTAATTTTTGTATTTGTTAGTCGTTTTAAATTAATTTCCTCCCTCAATTAATAACACTTATCATAAAAATTAACTTCTTCAAGCCTTGTAAAATTATGATTGTTTTTTTACACATACATACATACTTAAATTAATTTATAAGTTATTATTTACAATATGTTTAGTAAAATATAATATGTTTGTTTAATAAAGTTTGCTAAATAGCATGGGAAAATGTTTTTCCTTGCAAATTCCAATTTTTTTTCTGACAAAAATTAGAAAATATTTAAGATGTGGTTTATGGGTATTCTCTTATACCTCCACATGCCGCACTTTCCTACTTGTCGACAACATATACTCTGCCGTCATTTTGTGCCAGATTCATTGTGGCAGACTACCATTCTATGACACTTAAAGTAGGAGTAACATCTTGCTTAAGGTTTGCACTCTTTGTTGAGAGCCGATATTAAGGCTTTCCATAGGTTTAGAAGAAAGATTATAGTCGCGCTACCTTGGGTGTTTGTGGATTGTTTTCCTCCGTCTCCTTATCTGCCCTTTCCCACCTCTTCTCATTTTCCCTATCTCCTTTATATCCACTCTTCTTTAGGACGTATTACAATGGATCATTTTGACCGCTGGGTATTGCACTTGTCCCAATGACAAGTACACATTTCAAACTAACCTAACCTAACATCTCGCTTGAAACGCCCAATGATCATGGGTCATCGGTGTACAAAAGAAATGGCGATAAATACCGTCTTCCGCAGATACTTCGCTTGGTAGCATTAGGCTCGGAGAGATCCTTTCCTACCTGGTCGGAGCTGCAGGATTCGGTCAATATCCAATCGCCCGTACTGATAAGGTCCAATCAGTTTCTTACGAGTGGCTTCAGTTATTCAATACCACGTTGTTTCCATTATTCAGTATCGGAGAGAAGACACTATGATTCCAATTCTTGGGAATACTTTCTTCTGCGTACATTCTACAAATAAGCTGGTGCATGCATGCACCCTACTGCCATCAGGAGCAGTGGCCGTATTGACGGCGGAATCTTTCTTTCATCATTGATAGGATTTGGTGAAATATTTTTTCTAATAGTGGTGTCCTCGTCTTCACATCGTAGTGTGGTTCAGCGAAGAACCATTGGAAATCTGTAAACAAGTTTTTGTTTTCATCCCTGCAGGAGGATGCTCCGGACTTGAAAACTTAGATCAGACGTTAATTATTTTCCCTTTTTTTCTATTCGGAATAAAGCATGATTTAACCCTATGTACTACAACGAAGAGCAAGAATTGTAAAGAATTTTTGAAGTAATCAAACTTTTTCTTCAACCCAATGTTCGCGGAAAAAGGTAAACAATTTCAATTCAACTTTATAAATAAAATTCAATTAAGTACTGGCAATACAGTTAAAAGAGAATAATGTAAAATGGCAATGATTAACAAATATTATTTCGTTTAGTCAAGTCATGAACCAATTCAATAATAGCCTTTTGTTTTTCACCATCAGTTGTTGAGGTAAGTTTGGAAAGCTGATTTTATTTATTTTAGTTAATCAACTGCAATTCTCACATGCTTTTTTATGTATTTAACGATATAAGTACCTTAAAGAAAAAAATCACATTTGTGTAGTTGAAAAGGAGAGCCAGTTAGCACTCCCCTAGACAAGGATGGAATCACATAAATGGCCGGAATAAGGCACACAGACAAGTTCCGGTCGCCAATTTTTTTTTGGTTTAATTGAAATTTCAAGTAAAAATTCTTTAAATAGTTTTGAAAAATTATATATTTATTATTACTATAATAATAGTGACTAAGAGAACGTATATCGTATTACAATTAAAGTAGTTTTAAATTACAATTAAAAAATTAAATAATAGTTAAGGATGATAATAACAATTTAAAACAAAACCAACAATTAAATTAAATTAAAAAAATGAAATATAATCATTTGTAAAATTAATAATTTAAGGATTCATACAATAAAATACACATAATAAAACTAAAAGGAGAATAGAAGAAAAGAACAAAAGGAAGAATTAAAATAATAACGAATAACAATGGCAACCAATGTGTTTAAAGAAATTCGCTACGACATATAGGCTTGCCGATATGGCCACGAATAGGGTTAGCCAATCTAGAAAACTGAACTGCTGTGATTCCTTTGGTCGTATGTGCTGTTGTAAACCCAACCAGCCACCTCGTTCAGCCAACCAGTGGACCAAGTCATCCTCAATTATTTCCGCAACACCATCAACTAAAAACTGTAAATAGTCGTAATGGCCTTGTCTTACGCAGTCAATGGCAAAGCCACCACATACAGCAAATACTGAGATTATTTTTGCCCATGTTATACGTTCCTTATCCTTGTTGCTGCGGGAGAATAGCTCTTTGGCAACCAGATTTAAGAGCATTGGAGCTGTATCACTGTCCACCAATTCGCCATAGGGGGCCCTTGACAATTGTCGCGACACATTTGTATAAATTCGTGGATGCATACGTTCCAGTTCTTCACCCATCTGAAAAAACAAAAAAAGTTTAAGTTTATTAAAACGTGGACATAAGATTCATAATTGTACCAAACTCACACTATTTAAGGCTGGAAACACTTCGTATACTACTTCGGACGAAGGTTCTAATATACAACGTAGTCTCTGTATGGTTTTACGATTTAAAAATCCTGCTCGTCTTAAGCGAGCGCGTATATATTGTCCGCAAAGGCATTTCCCCTGAAATTAGCACAATTAAAATCGTTTAAAAATTATGTTGCAAGAATAGTAAAATAAAATGACCAGCTCAACAAATAGGCCTATATTAGCAGAATGCATGATAAAGAAGGTGCAAGAGATATTCTGTCATTATGCTGCCTCGATATTAGGGAGTCATGTTCGACTTTTTAACCTTGAAACTGTTAGGAATTGCAAAATTAGGCTCTGCATCGTGCCGTTTTATGTCAGTTCTGAATAAACGTAACGTTCCATGTTTTGCGTTCGTGCTTTTTGTCAAAAATAGCGATCAGATCTAGCATTCTAATACTGGAAATAGAAGAAAATTGTTTCTAAATCCCACTGTGTGTCTTCTATTATCTGTTTTGTATATTACGGTCGTTTCGTTTTGTTTTAACAGTAAATCGCAAATGGAAATTCGGTCCGTTAATGTAACTGTTCAATGTTAATTCATACGGCACCCAAACATAAATCTCCTTTCTTGAGGGGATTGATGATTGTTTGATGATGAATACCTAGTTCTCTAACACACTGCTTGTTCGCGTTCTTCCTCATTCTTTTTCTTTGATTTCATGGACTTACAATTGTACTTACATACACCATTTGAGGTTAGGTTTTGAATTTTTGTGATCCAATATATGCGTTTACATTTTAAACGCACTGTACGGATTGGTTAAATAATAATTCAGTTGGATTTTGTTAATTGTATTCGTATTGTTCTCTAAATGTTTACTTCATTAAAAACAACATCATTTATTAAGTGTGCATACCTAACCGCACACTATTTTTATTATAGATGGTTTGTACGTACGTGTATGTATGTACACATGTACATACATACAATAAATAAATAATTTTAAAAGATAATTGAGACTAGAAAATAAAATTTGTTTTCGAATCTCTAAATAATTATTTAAAACATCTGATCAGGGCATATTGTTAACGCATAATATTCTGAGAATTTCAATATTTTTATGATTTTAAATGAAAAACTAATTTTTAAAATAAAATCTTTAGTGTAAAACAATATAATGATTTTTTTCTGAAAAAAATTTATATGATATTTTAAGTTATAATAAACAATTGCTTATGGTTTTTGTTTAAGGAAATAACAACAAAAAATAAAATAAACAATACGTTTCACAGAACAATTACTTTTTGTCATGCTATTTAGAACAAAGCTCTGGGAAAAGTACTTACATATGTATGTACATACATGATATACATACATATGTATGTATGCCAGTGTTTTCTTTTAACAAATGACAAATAAAGACAATAATTTTTAATATCTTTTCTGAACTTGCGACCTTATTTGTACGTAAAGTGAGAAAAAAATTGAATTATTTATTATACGATATTTTTTAGATCTTATTAGTGAACTTTAGAGAATACATCAATCAATTTGTTTGTTATTGTTATTCTCATCTGTTGTGTTGAACAGTGGTTTATAAGTTGAATACTATTTTGAGCAATAATAAGAAGTATTTTTAAAATGATCTCAGATCTTAATTGTCAACAATATTTTGTCTAACAACCCTGTTTTTTGGTTAACCATGGCCTCTTAAGAGGCCATTTTGTTTTATTAACACAACAAAAAAATTAATTTTTAATAAGACGTATTGGGTAAGCATAGTTTTCCAATATAAATTCGAATATTAAACTCGCAAAGTGATAATTGAAAAAGAAGAGCGTAACGTAAGTTTATTGAAATCAAATTGGAATTCATTGGAACCAATAGAGACTGTTTAGAACATAATTGAATAGTCAAGCTTCAACCAACAAATATGAAAAGAATTCTGTTGTGTCCTAGCACGTGCTAGTTCTGTTGATCGAGACGGAGCTATACATCTTGGAGACTAATCAACCTCCTCTTGAAGCGAGGCAATTGGATCGGCTGCTCTGCGACCAAAGTCCGTAAAAATCAGTATGGTGACTACGTTTGTTTGCCTATCATTATCCATGCTTGCGTGTCTATGTATCCAGGTAAGTGGTAATATATTAATGACTTGCCATCTTGTATAGAGTTGCCTAGCATTACTTGATCACATTCAATATCGTAAATAGATCACAAATATGCTTGTGTCGTCTATTTTGTGCCAAAAGTTTGTAAAAATCAATCTGATGCCTGTGTTTTCTTGCCTATTAAAGACCATATTATTTTAACTGCTTGCGTGTCTGTGGTATGGACTTACAATCTCATAATATTTAGTATCGAATAGGTACCAAATTTGCTTGGTTACTTATAGTAACTCGAATACCATAATAAGTATTATCTTAGCCTGTTTAAAGAACAATATATACATACATATATAAATATAAATAGCAAACCATGGCTAGGTTAGGTTAGCGAGTAGTTTACCGTTCACTCGGTGGTCCATATGACCCATTCTGTTACCCAGTCTAAGTCCCCTTGCCATGATCCATTAGAAATTGGCTAATTCTCTTAGTAGTGTGTTCGCCACCAAGCCTAGCTCTCCTTTTGAAATGCAGGGCACTCACATAAAAGCTGTTGTGCCGATTCGGTTTTTTCCATATCATTGCAGCTTTTGCAGTAATCCTGGTGGAACAGACCGAGCTTGTCCCCTTCGAATTAGAGAGCGAAATGTTGTCTTATCGAATTTATCCTTGGTTTTTCTGCTGGACATTGCAGTTTTGAAATTCGGCAACCGGTTATGTTGGACCACCTACGGTTTGTTGAATTTCATTCTGTTTTTTCCAATTTGAATTGGTTGCCACATATATTTACAGTAAAAAAATTAATTTTCCTTTGCGATTCACTGCTAAAACTTAAAGAGAGCATGGAATTTTTGTGCAGAATGATTAAGAACGAGAAATGAACAACAATAATGTGCAAAAAATATTATGTACGACGTAAATTTCGAATAAGAGGCGAAGATAGGACTTCTATCAAAAAAGGCAATGCCATGCGTGTGTTTGGTGTGATTGGATAGGGTGTCGTTAACCGTGAGCTCTTACAACCTGGCCAAAAAACTATTTTTAAGCTGTACTGTCAACAATTAAAAAGATTGTCGTTAGCAATTCAATTAAAATGGCATGAGTTGATAAAAGAAAAGGTGCCAGATCAGAACATGCATATCTTTGATAACCGAAGCTAAAATCGCTACTTCAGATCAACGTTTATTTCGACCTCCGTAGAACTTTCTTAAAGGTATAAATCTGTAGAACTACGGTTATATTTTTTGCCATTTACACCATAAATGCGAAGGTTAGTCCTGGAAACATTGCAACGGCAGCATGTAATGACTCTAGTTTCAGTTATAAAAGTGAGACGATAGCCCATGAATTAAAAATCATTTCACTCACAAGTTTAAAACACTGTAATGTTTCTAGGTTTGGTTAAAAGTCCTCATGTTTTAATTTAAATTAGCCTCACCTCTCTCCCTTGTAATTTCCTATTTTAGCAAGTTCAATTGGAATATTTCTTTCTATTCGATTTCTTATTTGCAATAATAAAATCAAGAACTGTGGTCGAGGCAATAATATTTGATTTAAAAATAAATTCAAATCAATCCACAACAACAATAAATAAAAAGAAAGAATAATTCCATTACAACAACAACAACAACATTAAACATAAATTATACTCTTACAAAGCGAGTACAAACAATTAGAAAGAATCTGTAGCTGATGATGATGACGATGATTAACTGCCAAGTGTTCTACAAAAGTCAGCAGCAATATTTATACATTTAAATTTACTAAAGTAAATAATTAAATTAATTTGCAAAAATCAAAAAATATAAAAAAATAAAATAAAGCAGTCGAAACACGAAAAAAAAAATAATCTAAAGTGATTATTTAAACAGCTTTATCAGGAAAAATGGCACAGAAAAAATAAACGTTCGCCTCATAAAAAAGTACACAAAATATGAAAAAAAGAATTGAAAACAAAAAGAATTCAAATGCTTAAGTAAACAAATGTGAAAGAATATAACAAATTATTCTTTAACTTAAAGCCATAGAAATACAAACGAAGGAAGAAGAATAAACGGACGTATATGCATAGGTTGATAAACTTATGGAGGATCGAACCCACATTGACTTGTGGAAACACCCACAAATGTTTTCGAAATTCAAGGTACAGAGTACACAAAAGCATTATACTCGGTATTCTATTAAGCGAATGATAATGTCAGGTTTTGAATGTTAAAAATTCTTATCAATTAGTCGAGAGATAGATAGATCGGTGTCAAGTCAATAAAAATATAAAATGTTTAAATATTCCGCATCAATACATTAAATTAAAATCAGTCTCCAGCACATGATAACCATGCCATCGTCTAACAATGTCCACATTTCACGTGCAGAAGAACTTGGACTATATACACACCTTTTGGACTTGATAACGCGTATGTAATGAAATTGCAATTGATTCCATTTTCGCATTTTAATGCAAGTGCATATACACACATGTTCACGGCAAAATAATGTGATTACACATCTAACACGAGGGAGCTCTCAACTATCTCTGTGGAGCGAAATTACGGGCAAAATAGTCCCAAATAGTCTCAATGCCCCCTGGTAAAAGGTGAAAAAAGACTGCATCACGGTTTACAAAGAAGGCATAATTTAAAGGACTGTGGGACAAATTGTAGGAGTAAAGTTATTCGATCGTTATTTCAATATTTACTGAACATAAGGAAGGAAGTTCATGATCGAGAGATTTTATTCCCAGAATAAAGTATTCCGAAGACTGAGAAATTCGCGATTATTTTCCAAGTTTAAGTCAATGCCATTGAAAAATGTGTTTAATTTAACTCGGGTAGAAAATACAAACGATGGTACATAACAATATTATTTGACAATCAGGCCACCATCCGAGCATTCGAATCTTATGAAGTTAATTCGAAATCAGTATGAGGCGATCTGGGAAAATTAAATCAGCTTGTTAGGGAAGATAGTATTACCCTTTACATTGTCCCAGCTCGTGTTGGAATTCGCGTCAATGAGTAGGTAACTGAGCTTGCGTGGAGGGAGCTTTATCGCCGCTGATGAATGGGTTTGAAGCGAAACTTTTGTTCTGAAATTATGATATGAGAAGATTTGAGTCCGGGAATAACGTAGGTTAGTCACCTATGTTTAGACTCAAATCACACTTGTTCAGATTGGCGATGGTTTTGAACCCAACAATTAAATTCAATATTTAGCAAAAGCTATCGAAAGGGTGCAGAACGGGTTTCATTTGCAAGAGACAACTTTAAAAGCGAAGACTTAGCTGGTACAGGGACGGATTTAAACTAGGGAATGTCCCGGAGTTCAGTTGCCTTAGTCTAGCAGGTAGTGTGTTGACTTATTAGACGTGAGGTTCAAACCACTAATCAAACATCTTCCAACAACAGTCGACATATCTGTTACGAGATTTCTGGCAAAAAATCTCAAAGTAAATAAAATTGTCATGAAAATTTTCTCAAAAATCTCAAAAAAAAAAAGATTTGCTAAGTTTCATAAGAGTATTATTGTAGTTTGGAACTACAAGTTATACTTTGTTTAAAAGGGTTTAAAAGGAACGAACTGTTTCTATCAAAATCTTAAGCTATTAACTAATAACGTTTAACACTCACTCACTCACTCACCTGATTAATGATTTCCAGTTTAAAATCCTGATAATTATTGGCTGCCGCTAGAGAAGATGGAAATTGTATGCTACTGGCTATAGATGAGGTGGAACCGGTGCGAGGTATTGTGTGGGCTGAAGTTTGATGCTGAAATTGTTGCTGATGATGATGCCATTCTACCGAGGAACTTGTTTGCAAAGGTCTTAATTTGCGATTTGATGTTAAAAAGATTTCATGATCTAAGGAAGATGATTTTAATTTCGCTCGAGCTAACTTGGGAGCTGGTGGAAAGGCGGGTGTTGTGCGTATAGAGCGTGGGGTGCACGGTGGTGAAGGCATACGTGCCTTGTTATTTAACAAGATATATAAATGTTAAAAGTAATAATATTGTTGCTGTTTTACTATATACCCTGCTCTGCTTCTATACACTGATGATATTATTGTGGAAAATTTATGAAGAATTTTCTAAATCACTGTGTTTATTTAGTTGTTGTCGTTTGTGTTGTGTTGTGTTACGCTTCAAATATTTGTCTAGTCGTCCGGAATGTTGCTAAATAAATAGGCTCGCTTTTAAGCACATCACCATCTGCAGACGTTTGCTTTTCCACTGGGAGTTGAGATGTTGTTCGTGATTTTTGTTTCTTTTTATCTGTGTCTGTTCCAATTCAGTTGACTTACGTGGGTAACCTTAGACTTTTCGTTCACTCACTATGTAGTTTCAATTGTTTGGTTCTTTTTTTGTTTTTGTAAATTAATAATAAAAATTAAAAGTTTTTTTAAATACAAAACACAAACCTGTAGTAAATTCCATTTCAAAAATTCATTATTTACCTTAATTTTATTTACATCAGCTGGAATTCTGATGCTTAATTATTTAATTATATTAATTCTGTTTAATTTCAATCATTTGTTATTATTTTTTTTAATAAATTTAACAAAAATCTTTGAATAAAAATCAACTCTAGTCTCTCGTGCTAATCAAAGAGTAAGTACGAGATGTGTTTAAAGCTTAAAAAAAATAACAAAAATACACACGGAAAATAAAAATAAAAGAAACAACAACAAAAAACCAGTAAAAATATTCGAGTTTTATTTATTTATTTTATTTCTTATTCGTTTTATTTTATTTGATTTTTTTTTTGTTCATTCACTGCCGCCGTTGTAAAGATCGCGATAGATCTTTCACAAACCGAATGATTGTGAGTGAGTAAGTGAGTGTGGGGCTGTTGTTTATTTCCCCAAGTTTAGTGAGAAGCGCTAAACAGCAGTATTCGGTTGTGTTTGTATGTGTAAGTGAGAGGAAATGTTAAATGTACCCATAACAGTATGAATTAGTCAAAGTAACAGTAATCAAGCTAAGCGCAATAGGGAGTAAAAAAGTATATAAAAGAGAGTATAGTGCTACCCGAACAGTGGTTTGAAATTACAGTTTTTAGGTATTTTTTTATATTAATAAGGTTTACACTTGTTTGCCAATAACTCACCTATCTGGATTCTTAGATTCCTTATCCAAATTCAATACCCAGGCAAATCCTGAACCTGGAGATTATACAATCCCCTTTAGAACAACAAGAAGTCTTCGCCTATTGCCAGATCACTTGACCACTCAGTCCAAAAAAGTATCTAAAAGAAACATTAACCATGCAGTTCGCCGCTCCATTTCACACCAGCTCATCTGCAACCTTGTTGCCTTATATGTCGTAATGTCCCAGAACCCAGCATCTGACTACACTAAGCCTTTTCGAGACCATGTGAGTACCTTTCTGCACATAGAGGGTGCTGTGATGATACCCAATCTGTGACTACAAGACAGTCTGACTATCTTGTATATTAATAGTTACCCTATCTCGTAATCCGCTTCGCTGCTTTAGTGATCGCTAACAGCTCAGTTTGGGGAACATTACACACTTCAGAGCCTATACATAACCACACAATGCCTTTCCGAAAACATTGTGAGTGTTTCTGCACACAGAGAGAGCTGTCCTGATACCCAATCTGTGATGTTAAGACAGTCTGACACATATATAATTACCAGGCGCAATCCGCTCCGCTGCTTTAGTGATCGTTTAGAGTACACTACACACTTCGGGGCGTATAGTACAGTTTTATTTATTCATTTTCGAGCCATCTATAAAGATCGTTTGACGCCCAGCAACCTACATAGACCACGTCCGAAAATGGGCAAACTTGTGAAAACTAGAGATATCAAAACGAAAATATGAAATAATACTTCTTTGGCGACTTCCTCTCAGCAGATTTCTGGCAAAATCTCTGAGAGTAATTAAATTTTCCAAGCAAAGTTTCGCAAAAATCTGTCGTTCGGAGTCGACTTTAAACTTTAGGTCCACTCATGTATAAAATTAACACACACAACGTGAGTGGTGGAGAGTAGCTAGGCTAGCTAGAACTCCTTAACCCTAGGCAATACAAATTTATCCAATTTAGAACTCCTGGAGAAAATAACTGTCGTAGTTATAAGAGGATTAATGGCAAGACCTTTAAAAAAACAAGCCTTGAATTAACGCTTGCCGGGCTGAAAATGGGGCATTGGTCCTGTTCCAGTATTCAAGTTTCGATGGAAATCGAATATGAAGAAATCCTCAATCGGTGATATCCTAACAGAAAAGCATTCGGATGAGGCTGACGTCTAAGAAGAACTGCAACACGTACATAGATCTTTAGAAGAAATCCACAAGCCCATAACGAAAAACGAAAAATTAATTACGAAACATGATATCTTTTCAATTGAGAACCTTTTTGTACTTTCTTACCCCCAGTAGGTTAATCTTATATAAGCTTTTGAATTAAATTTCAACAGTGGCAACACTTTTAGACAAATGTAAAATGAAAAGTTTCTTCACCATAAAATTTTTTAATTCAACACGAATTTATGTTAAACAGTGAAGCTTTCTGCTTCAGAAAAAGTCGTTATTTTTTTAAAGTTTAAAAATAAAACGAAAAAACTTTATTTAATATTTATATACAGGTATTTATTTATATACAGAAATACTTTATTTACCAGTTATACGTTGATAAACTTTTGGTATTAAATACGTTAATAAAAATCGTATTAAAATGTAAATTAAAAATAAACCAAACACACTGCCTACGACTATTGTGGTCCATTCCAGGGGGTTCAATTTATTTGTAGCTGGATGAACATGATTATTGATGCCAATCTAAATAATAAAATTTAGAATTTATTAAAAAAAATTTTAATGTCAATACCTATTAAGTAGAGTACTTACCCAACCACCATTTTCATTTATCCAGGGTACCAGTTCATCTTCGATAACATCCGATACACTTTGCATTAGTTTGGGCAAATATTCAGGATGACCTTGACGTACACAATCCACCGATAAACCACCGGCTATGGCAAATAGTGAAACAATTTTACTCCATGTTATATCCAAGCGAAAAAGATCTCTAGCAATAGCACTTAAGAGCAGAATAACTGTATCGGCCGATTGAAATTCACCACCAGGATTACGGGAAATTTGCCGAGCTACTCCATTGTATATACGAGGATGCATACGTTCAAGCTCATCGCCTAACTACAAGGTAATATTTTAATATGTTGTTGGTTATACTTTTGAAAAACATTTTTTCACTCACAACCATCACAGCTGGAAATACTTCGCGCACTACCGCCATGGTTGATGTACCCAAAATACTGCGTATACGTTGCAGGCCCAGTTTTTTATTAAATAATCCCGATCTGCGCAGGCGTCTTTTTATATACTGGCCACACAAACAGCGTCCCTAGAATTAAAAAGGAAATTTTTATTGTAAAAAACCTTTTTTTTAAACTATTTTCTACACCTAACCTGTGTTATGATATCTTGTGCCGGAATTTGAGCTGCTTTCCAGCCTATGGTATACGATAATTTCCTTGTTACCACATCGCTAACGTTACTTAAACGTCGGCGTGTTGAATTCTGATTTACCTCCAATAATGAGGCTGAATGCAGTGTAGCAGGAAAACTGAATTTTCGTCTTGATTGGCTATTCAGTAGGGATTGACGATCGTTTATACTGTTTGGCGATAAGAAATTCGGCGAACCATAGTTATTGTTACCAAAACCATTTTGTTGGAAATTTTCATTGTTGTAATGAGGCATTGAGTTGGGCATTATATTTGAGAAGATTGCTGTAATGAAAGGAATTATCACACATTACTACAGAGCTAAGAAGGCTTTTATGAAATAAACTCAATGTACAAACAAATGCCTTGCGACTTGAGGAGGTTCAAAAGGAGAATGTGGATGTGGCCCTAATCCGGAAGCCTTGGCTTGTAAGAGACAAAATTCATCGGAGTAGAGTAGAAGTGTAGTAGAACTTCTTGTCCCACCAGTAAATGGTAAGTTAAGGACCTGCATGCTTTTCAGTAAAGTTATTAACGTTCTTCTCTTACTACAGATCTGTGATCCCAACCTTACCGTGGGAGTATGCGAATGTGCTGGGAGCAGTAGGTTCCTGATAGCATCCACATATCTGCCATATGTAGAAGAGGAGTCGCCACCATCTATTTCAAGCACCTAGTGCATTGGGCACATAGGAACAGGCAGAAGGTTTTGATAGGATGTGATGCAAACGCCCACCACACCGTATGGAGAAGCACAGACATCAACAGGAGAGGTGAGAGGCGCCATACGAAGACGAGGAGCCACCATCACCCACCTTCAAGCACCTGTTGCATTGGGCACATAGGAACAGGCAGGAGGTTTTAATAGAATGTGATGCCAACGCCCACCACACCGTATGGGGAAGCACAGACATCAACAGAAGTAGTGGGAAGCGCCATGCGAAGACGAGGAGCCGCTACCACCTACCTTCGAGCACTTGGTGCATTGGCCACATGGGAACAGGCAGGAGGTTTTGATAGAATGTAATGCTAACGCCCGCCATATTGTATGGGGAAGCACAGACATTAACAGAAGAGGTGAGTCCTTTTTCGATTTCATTTTTAACTCTAAACTTATATGAAATGTGGGCCTAATTCTTTAGTAAGAACAGGAAGCAGGTGATAGATATGACGTTAGTGTCGGACGCAGTTGTAGTTAGGGTCACAAACTGGCGGGTATCTACGAAGTGTTTTTTTTTCGGATCACTACCGAAAACTCTTCAGCACTGACTTCTCACGATCAGAACATTTGCCCTATAGCAATCCCAGGAGGGCGATCTGGAGCAGTTTTAAAATGCTGATCAACCAGTTACCTCCCTTTGCGGGGACGGGAATAGTTAATATCGCACTCATTGAAAAATATGTCCAACAAATCACTGGGGATCTCTTTCTCAAATCTTGCTAAATTAGCCGGCCCCAGCCAGTACGCGCGGCACTGTGGTGGTCATCGGAGCTAAGGGGTCTTAGCAAGGAAACAAGAAGACTTTTCAATATCTACGAAACGACTCAATCGTTTTTTTCTTTTCTTGTCCCACTGCATGTAATCTTAGATTCCATACTTTGTTAGAGGGTCACCGTCATAGTTATGAAAATTATTCCTCTTTCAAGTGTTGTATGGATTTTCTTCTATTTAAATACATTTTAATAGAAAATGGAGTTCAAAACAAATTTGTCAAATCGAATTAAGACATTTATTTTGTTTAAAGAAAGTTGCATATTTCTTATAAGGCATATATTTGCGGCATATGATAATGATTCATTTATCCGCTAATGTCTTCTTTTTCAGTTGCCATTTAAAAATGGCAATACTTTTATAACAACATTTAAAAAATTGATTTTCATCTCATGTAGTAACAATTAATTTAAAACTCTTTATGGTTGTTGCACGAAACCATAAATAAGCGACTTTAATTAGTACAAACCGATATACCAGTCTAATGGAAAAATAAAATTATTTCGATTAAAAGGCGAATAGAAAACAAATTTGTTAAAATGTAAACAAAAACAGAGAAAAGTTGTGATATAGAAAGAGAGAAAAAGATAATGAGAACGAGTACGTCTCTGTTGTTCAGTTTTAATTCCATATATCGCATGCACCACCTTATAACTGTTATTAATCCCAAGAGAAATGAGAGCAAATCACAATTAAATCATAGTTGCCATAGGGGAGATATTTGGAAGGCGCCGTTATTTAAGTTAAGTGATGGATAGTTTTAGTTTGTCTTGCCAGAAACACTGTTTATAGTAGGCTGCACAAATATGCAAAAAAGTAAAAATGTAGTTTACTAAAATTGTTCCTTAATTTAAAATAAATTGACCACAGGTTGTACAAACAACGATATGAATATTTAATATTTTTGTTAGAAAATAATTATATATGTATGTATGTACTATGGATGCATATAAAGGAAAATATTCTGCTTTGTACAAAAATAAGCTTTACACAAAATTAGGTGAAGAACTTCACAAACTCACTTCAATAAGCTAAACTAAATATCAGTTTTAAGTCGGACCTTTTCGCACTTTTCGGATACAACATAAATATTACGACAGATAGCCGCTGCGCTATACAACACTAATAATTTTATAAACATATTAAAACACACAAAGTGCAACCAAACTAGAGTAACAAGTTGACAAATTACTTTGCCAACCTTTATTGACACATCTTGCTCGAAATGGTCCCGCCTTTTTCCAAACACTACGGATCTAGACCAGGGTGTCAATAAACATCCCCCTCAGGCGGGGTGACTAAGGCTGATTAGACGTCTCTTCCCTTGGTACGACTTTTTTCAGGATTACTTTACCCCCTCGTTTTCGATTTGATTGCCTTGAGCTGGTGATTGTAGCTTTCTGGACCTAGTTGCTTATGCGCGGTAGCACCGGGGTGAAACCCCTTGTGAGAATGATTTAAGGTTAGGGCTACAACAGTCTCCGTCAAGTTAAAACCCTGAAAGGTCTCAAAGAAAGTTTCTTGCCCGACACCGTTGAGTTAGTGGTGTAGGTTCGATTGAGAAGAATTCCGATTAGTACCCGGTCTGTGTCTGAGCATCTGTCGCCTTTAGGGCTTGTATCAACCCTCGCGTAGACTCCGTCCTTGCAAAGTTAAGCTTACAAGGATAGCGTCTTTGAGTGGGGACTGTTTTTGGCATGAATCCCAGTACCTCGAAACCCAAACCCTCGACGGGGAGCGTAAAGCATTCACTTCCGCTGGTGAACGGAAACACCTTACAAGGCAAGCTCCTGCTATGGAAGTAGTTGTCTCTACCTCTAAAGGAATTTCGGACAAAGCCCCTTCTAAGTCAGTACATCCCTACTTGGCACACAAGACATCAGTCTCGAAACTGGCCACAGTGTCGCCACATCCTACCCCTTGACCCCCGCTCCTGACGTGCGATCATCAGGGCCCACCAAAAAGGCAAATATCTGCCGACCTAAACGCTCCCCTCCAGCCAAACGTCCCATGGTAGCCAATACAAAGACACCCCCTTTCAAACCTCTCTCGTCCCGCACCCCAGTCGCTCCGATCCCAGTAACTATGCAAACCACTCAATGAGATGATAAAGGAGAGCCTTACCTGGACAATAAGTGGTCAGGGACACTCCGATGGCTCCATCATTCCCATTAAGTGGAAGTCGTGGAAACGGGCGCTCTTGAATGTATTTTTTGAGGTCACACGGCCTTCAAACCCGGCCCTTTCCCCAGTTACCGCGATGCAGAGCGGTTCCAAGAACTTATTAAAGTGATAGCCCGCTCCGAACTATGATCTTTGGAGCTCTACAAGCCGGCTATCAGTAGGATTGGTGAGGTTTGACCTGGAGCCAGGCTTGCTGCCGTTATCCTGAATCAGATTTCTCACCACCCCCCCTGAATGGTTATCATATGTTGACATCTAGGATATAGCTACGTTTATTAAACTGCAGCATAGGGTAGTCGTGTTTTTAAAATGTACAGTGTAGCCGTCGCGCTGATCAACTTCTTCGATAAGTTTGGTGGAAGTTGGTCAGTACGTGGACTGCTCTTACCTGTGGCGTTACAACTGGCCGCTATGCGTGCTCAAGTGTGCTTTGGTTATCACAGCTTCCACTTCGACCTAACCTAATGAAAGTTACCCTTTCGATGCATTTGACAGGATTTCAATGTACAATGTACAGAATATTATTTGACGTACATAATATTAATTGTAGGCATTAAATGAACAATGAGTCTTAAATCAATTGACTTGGTAAACCTTTACTACAAGCGTAAAGGGGTAAAATACGTATAAACCCAAAATAACTTGACTTGATTAACACGTACTACAAGCGTACTTAAGTACAAAGAATCCGTACTTTAAAAAGGGGTAAAATATCCTTAAAGCGAGAATAAGCAGCTCAAATGACTCGAAAAACATGCATGCGTACTTGCGAATTATCACAAATCTTGCTTACTTTTATGCAAAATGCTTATGTGGTCGCATATGCAACCAAATTTTGATAAACGTTTATAATTTTGCAAAAGTTAAACAGACTACGCAAACGGTTTGATAAGCTTGTTAATGTTACAGACCCCACAAAAAACTCCACATGGAGTAATTTCAATTTTTTTTGAATCCTATTTAACTTTATAACCGAACACATTATAAGCGGAGTGTGTACTACTTCGTTCAACCAGTTTGAATAGCCGTTAGTGGCAAGCAATTTATTTTAAACAAACATATTTGAAAGAGTTTTTGGAAGTTTACATAGGAAATCAATCAATGCCACATACTTTTGGCATTTCACATCTTTTTTTTCGTTTTCCTTTTTAAATTCTTTCTTAAGTAATCGATCACTTTAAAAACGAATATTTGATGTCACCTTTATTTGGTAATTAAGCAAATTTTATAAAGATGTTTACAATTTACAATTCACAATAATATTTGAAAAGTTTTACCACCCGTTGCTTAATAACGTACAACCAAATGGCCAAGTTAAATCGTAGAAATAAATGAATTATTTGTGAACATTTATGTATGTATGGTATAAAGAAAAATTGCTGTCGCATAAATTTCTTATCTTAATTTATTAACTTTTAGACAATAATAAATAAAATGCCGCATAGTTCAATTCTATATTAAGCCAAATATCAGACCAACCAACAAGCCAGTCGTCTGGCTATGCTGCATCTGAGTAGAGCCAGCGAACATTTATGGATAACTTGTCATACAAATCATTATTTTCCAATAGTTTAACATTTATATGAATGCATATATGTATGTATGTATGCATGCATGTATGTAGTACGTATGTTTGTAGGGGTATGATTTTTATTTATTATATTTTAAATTTTCCTATTCATTTAAACATTCATTTTAATCCTCATGTACGTATTTGATGACAACTACTAATGACAGCTCATTTTTAGTTGACATTTTTTTTGAGCAGCAACCATAATTCATAAACACACCTGCCCGCTATAAACAATGTGAAATACATTCACTGAATTGGTAAGGATGTACAGTGAAAGAAATATTGACAGTAAAGTAACAATTTTCCTTTTAAGTATGTGACTTTATTATAGTGGAACCCGTGCAGCCCTTGCCCTGACCAACTTCTTCTTCCTTAGTTTAGTAGAACTTGGTCAGTATGCGTGCTCAAGTGAGCTTTTGGTATCAAAGCTACCACTCCAATCTAACCTAACCTATAGTGGAACTCAGAAGGGGCGCCATGGGATCGGAGATATACATATTCGACGAATAAATATATATAAATCGGGAAAAATGAACCTAGTGGGTGGAACGGACCTAGTGGACTGGTGGGCCATAGTCTCAAGGACTAAAAACAGGTCTTCTTACGGTTGAGCGATACTTGAGACCGGAAATATAGGCGTCGAAGCTAATTGTTTTCTTCAAATGCGTAAAAAATATTTGCAGTCTTAAGAAAAGCCCGACAGTAAGGAAACCAGCTTTGAAGTCCTTTATCCAATAACTAACATTATAGTGGCTCATCAAAACTGTAATTGGAAGGCCTTTATGCATCCATTTCACATTTTGGTTCTAGCCCCTAGTGATGGTTGCCCATTTAACACAATCAGATTGCGCCATACATATACATAATTGATCATTACAACCCTTCAGTCAGGATTACGGCCTAGTTTCTCACACCACTTATGTTGTATGTGTTAATTTTATACATGAGTGGCGGGACCTACAGTTTAAATTCGACTCTGAACGACAGATTTTTGAGAAACTTTTCATGGCAATTTTATTTACTCTCAGAGTTTTTGCCAGAAATCTGCTGAGAGGAAGTCGCCGAAGGAATACTTTTTGTATTTTATTTTGATGTCTGGCCTGGGGCTCGAACCCTGGCTTTTCGTCTAATAAGTTAACACACTACCTACTAGACTACGGCGACTTCGCCATAAGCCAAGCATAATATAGAATTCCATGCATTTCAGTCTTGTGCATATCTTTTTCAATTTCTCACATCACGGTATCACTTTCCAAAAGTCCTCTAGTATGTTTATCCGTCAAGGTATCTACAATACCGAGATTCTCCGCCGATACAAATTGGGTTATTCATCTTATGTAGAAACCTTATGCCAGCACCAATGCTTGACTATTAGTTTTTTTTTTTTTTTTTGTAAATAGGCCCGTAATCAAAACAGGAATTTTTTCTCAGTATACTTCTATGCGCATGTTTATACGGTTGAATACATATGTATATACTCGCATACATTCTTATTTACGCATGCGCTGCAACTTGTTATTTTATTCACTTGCCTTAAGCCTATTCAGTGTATACCAGCGTACATTGTCTACAAGCCAAACGTTTCCACAAATCCACAAATGGTTAAAAATCATAATAACACAATAATTTCAGATATGAAATTACCGTTATGGTTAGTTAGTGGCATTTTTTAAATTTATCGTGCTTAATAATGTCATAAAGTAATGTGTGCAGAGATATTCTTTACGCCCCTGTTCTGTATTTGGAGGAAATCCATATAATTTAATACAAAACAGAGAAGTTGATATTGAACTTATCATCTGAGAATTTCATTGCCAGTCGAATAGATCCTGACTGTCTCTCCGTAGTTAATTATTGTAATTTTAAGTTTAATTTTAGGTCGGTGTGGTAGCTCTGATATCAAAAAGCTCATTAATGCACTCATAGAGGCCTGTTGTGACGCCACAGGTGAACGCAGTCTCTGTACCGACCAAGGAAGAGGAAGAAGTAGGTCGGCGTTAGGACTGCACATCAAAAGCACGACTACCCTACGCTGGAAAACCAGTCAGAAAGTTTGATAAACAAAGCTATATCCTTGATATCAATAGATGATAGCTCCATCAAGCTGGCAAGAAATAGAGAGGTAAATAACCTAATATGCACCTCGCAAGAGATGGGCATTGACAAAGAAAGTGAATAACAGTCTCCTCTTCCTCAGCGGATCTGCACCTACGGCAGAAATCGTTAAATGGGAGCTGCATCCTTTCCGCGTGTCTATCCATAACACAATGACCTGTGAGTTAATTGCATTACATTTTTTAGATCCTCCCATTACAGTCCGGCACAATACCATTGCTGTTGACTATAGTTGGTTTAATAGCTTCTGAAGTTTGCTATAAAATTTAGCCGCTTAAGCACTCTTGTAAGTGTCGATAATAAGTACAAGTTTTTCTGCATGTTTTTGAGATTAACAGTCTTCCACCGTATCAAATTGGTAAGTTTCGGTTTATAATTAATCTCAATTAGGTTAGATTAGCGGGTAGCTTGCCATTCATAGTTAAGTTCGCTCTGTGGCTCATTGTGTTACCCCCTTGTCATGATCCATTAGTGGTGGGTTTAGATCATCCTGAGTTTTTTGAGATTCCGCAACCAGGTATGTTGGACCACCTACGGTTTTTTGAATTCTATGGTGCTTTTTCCAAATTGAAAAACTATACTTGTAGGGGCGCATATATCCCCTATATCATCTCTTTTTCAGACATCTCCGATCCCTTCCGTCCTAGTTCGTCCACCTTTTCGTTTCCTTCTAAGCCACAGTGGCATTTGTTGTATCGATGTATACAGTGTAGAGAGTCTATGCAAATACTGACGTCCTTTTATTTGACGAGTTGGCATCCCAATGCCTTAATTGCAGCTTGACTGTCCATGCATAAGATTAAGTTTAAAGGAGGTAGGTTGGTCAATATTGTAAGTAAGCTTGTTCAATATCAAAAATTTCAGCCTGAAATACGCTGACCTGGTTAAGTAATCTGTGTGACCCGTTTAGCACCAGTTTCTCGAAATAGACCCCATATCTAATTACTCAATTCAATTTTTGAGCCATCGATGAAGATTGTTATATCATTGTCAATATCAAAAATCTCAGCCTGAAATACGCTGGTCTGGTTAATTAATTTGTATGACCCGTTCAGTGCCAACTTATCGAAGTAAACCCCAGGTTCAGTTCCACATTCCATTTTTAAGGCATCGGTGGAGATAACCGATAACAGCTGCAGTAACTCATTTTTCCCGTGTGGGGGAGAGAGTTTTGTATTTCGTCCTAAAACAGTCTCTGGTACCATGTAGTCGCATCTAAAACCCGTGTGATTCGATTCTACTTCTTGCAGTATTGAAGTGAGCTCTACTGCACATGGCCTAACCATATCTGAGAATCTAATCCTCAGTGCAGTTTTAGGCAGCCATGTTTTTGTAGAATATGTCAAATAGCTGTAGCGAGAGGCCGCCAGTCTGCGGCGTGAACATCAGAACACCCGTGATGTCCAAGCAAGACAATCTCTGTAACCTAATTATTGTTAATTAGAACGCATAAAATTCAGAAGCGTCGTTGGTAATTAAGACTCATTGTTTGTATGTCAGCCTATACATGTGAGGGTTGTGGGTTCGATTCCCTTCAGAGACTAAGGTCTGTTAGACTACAGTGTGCATATGGTCTTTGGTACTCTTCTCGTAACTCTGGTCTCTTAAGTTTTTGTAAAATTTTCCTCTGGCCAGAATTCCTTTAATTATCTTAAGAAGTGCATTTTGTGTAGGTTAAGATTTTTGTAATAAATTTTAAAACTTTTTTGTTGCGTCAAATTTTCAATTCACTTAAATTACAGAATAGTGCTGACAAGTAGAAAAAAGTTAAAAAATTAATAAAAAAATCAAAATAAATTAATATTTGCGCATGTAATATGTATGTTTAAATATCCATACTACTCTCGTATAGCGAGAATCAAACTTGTTAAAAAGTTTCGGAAGGTTCCCATTTTATGTTCAAATTTTTTTGTTTTCATAAAATAAACAAGATTTTTTTAAATTGATTTAAATGGTTTGGTTGTTGTAAAAAGCGATTACAAAAAGCGGTTTTTTTAAGAAAACGCAATGAAGTTAATTAATTTATTTTAAATGCAACCAAAGAATTCGAATGTAAGAAGAAAAAAAATATAAAAAAAATTTGAAGTTTTATAAAAAAAAAGAAAAACTAGAAATTAAATCGGATTAAAACGATTTGAATTAAGCACAAGCTTTTTTCCCTTCACAATTTTAAATCTAAGGCTGTAGATATTCTACAGTATTAATTGAAATATTTTAATAAGCGATTAATATTTAATGATTTTTAATTAAAAATAAAAAAATTTAATAATAAAAAAAATATATACCTTGAATTCTACGAAAGACAAATGAAGAGACAGAGAAGAGAGAAAGTTTATAGAGTCCGTGAACTATTGTCTGTAGAAAGAAAACTTTTCGAGTGTAGAAACATATTTAAAGCTTTCACAATGACACAGCCCTGCAAATTAGGACCTTTTTTGTGCAAATGAGATGGATTCAGGTGTTTCCGAAGGCATTTTGCGCGCTGAACACGAGAGGTTTTCGAGAAAAAGGGGGTTGAAACCCCTAAAAATAGCTTTTTTGGCCATTTTTGAAAAATTGTAGAGCTAAACACTGACGTGCTAGAACCATCGCTATTGTCAGAAACTAACAATTGATCTTTGCTCTTTAAAATGAGCCCAAAGCCAAATTGTTTGTATGCACTAGAGATGAGCGATATTTTCAAAACTGTGATTTAATCACGGTGATTGATAATTCACTGGTAATTACAGTGATTGAAATTGCCAAATAACAGTTACTAATAATGTCGTTCTCTTAAAATTGTTACATACTCAAATCTATTTCATTTTATTTTGAGCGAGGCAGAATTACTATTAGATGATGCTGATTATTTACTTTTGTCTTTTATACATGAACTTTCTGTGAAACTTAATTGTCAAACTTCATATAAAAAAAATTACATTAAAAATAATAACATTGATGACACCACTTTGATTTTGTTTAGTAGTCTTTTGGTAGTATGTATCTAGTTGTCTCTTTCTTACGACTACGATAAAATACGTTATTGTCATTATTGTTTTCTTTTGGAAGACTGTGATCACAATCACAGTTTTAAAGAACAGTGATTAACAAATCACGTTCACTGAGAACAACGTTCTTCAAAAATCACTGGATCGCTCATCTCTAGTATGCACCCTTAAAGTAAGAGGTGGGTTTATGTCAAGGGGTGCAAGAGAAAAAGAAACACATTACGGAGGTCCTTAAAAATTAATCAGATTTACTTGAAAATTGTTACTCAGGGGTTTTTGGGGTCGCTGATTACAGATCTTCATTCAGATTACAAAATTCAAAATGGCGGTCGAGGTTTATAAATATTAATCAGATTTACTTAGATTTTGAACCCAGATTCGAGTTCAGCGCGTGCCTTCGGAAACACCTGGAGCCATCTTATTTGCAAAACCCATGCAGGGTTGTGTAATAATACAGTTTATTACAGAATTGAAGGCATTTTGTTGTACATATTATTTTAATTACTTCGATGCCTATGAGGAGCCTGCATTCCATACTTTATCAAACGCCTGGGAAACGTAAATAAAAAGCGGAACAATATATTCTTCCCTCAGATATTCTCTTTAAGAAATTCACCAGCTCATGTTCGATTGAGCTCTACTTGATTCCAAATCTAAATCTAAGAATTTGAAATACAAACACTCAGTATTGCATGCCCTCCGATGGCCTAGTTGGTAGTGTGCTAAACTACAAGAGCCGCGGTCTCGATTTCCACCAGAGACACTGAGGGCCATTTTTTGAGTGCGATTCGTAAATGACAACTTAGAGAAGCTAACAAGCCTTGTCAAGCCCTTGATTTTGAAACCATTAAATGGATAACCCAATACAAAGTTATTCGTATAATTTTTTTTCGATTTAGAAGATGAATAAATCGAAAGGTCGGCAACTGATATGGATTATAATCACTTTGTTTATGTTTATAATGGACTTGACCAGGTTAGGTCAGGTTAGTGGGAAGGCAAGATTACTCGGTGGCCCATAAGGATCATTGTGTTACCCAGTGTGAGGTAAGCAGAACTTGACCTGTGCCAACATAAATTTTATTTCCAATAGACATTTAAATGAATTTCAATTTCTTTCAAAACAAACGAAGTCGTGACAAAGGAAAGTTATTCTTCTGTTGGTTTTTTTTTTTTGGTCAAGTAGAGGACATAAAAAACGTGATTTTCAAAGCATATTTAAACTACAGGGCTTTTTGTAAAAACTTATTTAAATTTAAAGTAAAAGTGCGTAAGACAACTGGCCTAATCACGCCTTTGCCATTAATTTTTGTTTGTTTTTTGAAACTCTTTAATATTATTTCGTTTAGTTTTACTTATAAAAACAGTCAACATTTGCAAATTCATTCAGTAGTTGAAAGTGTATCATCAATATGTCAAGTTCCTCGACAAAAGTTTTAATAATTTTAAACGTTATTGCCTTCATACGCATATCCTATCAGGATGTATCGCATTTGTATGCACACCCAGGGCAATTTAGTTATTTTCAACAGCAACACCAACATCAATATCATCCACTGGTGGCTCAGCAGCAACCGGTATTTCAACCAGGCCTTACAGCTCTGTATGCTGCACCACCTGCCTCTGTTGATGGTGGTGGTCTTATTGGGCCCCCTGAAGTCGTTACACCAGCACCCGTTGCTCCGGTATCAAGTACCACAGAATTATTGTTACCGGAAATTGTTGAAAATCGCAGTGTAAAGGATCAACGAGATTATCGTAATTTTATACCACTACATAAGCAATATTTACCACCAGCACCGCCAGCGTTTGATGAGAGGCCTAATTATGAAAGTCCACAACAGGGGTAAAGTATTTAAATTTTTGTTACGCGAAAATCATGTGTTATTTCAATAAAAAATTCAATCATAATTGATCACAGACGTTATCTAGAGTAGGGCTCCTCGCCACCGTGCCCAGATCTTCAAACATTCTGTCACCCAAAAACCGATGACGTCTGTTCTGATGCGCTGGGCACTCGCATAAAAGGCTTTGCACCGTTTCCGTTTCCTCTTCTGCAACAATCCTGGGGGGCAGCAAAATTGCCAATAGCTCAGTACCCCGTTAGAATTCTTCTTAGAGTACGAACTCAAATAGTTTCCTAGTTTTCGTTCTGTCCACTACTGGACACAGGCAGTTTTGAAATTCGGCAACCATGTATGTTGAACTACCCACGGTTCGTTGAATTCTGTGCTACTTTTTCCAATTGAATTATAGAGGCACATATATCCTCTCTATCGTCTCCTGTTAAGACATCTCCCATCCCCTCCATGCCAGTTCGTTCGCCTTTTCGTTTCTTGAAGAAACGTAAGGCTATCACAAGATATCTTCATCCTTTTTTATTATTTCTCTTGCGTTGATCCAGTTTCATTCAAGTTCTAGAGTGATAGGGTTACCATCTAACATTAGCTAGAATAATTATCCCTCTAGTAATGCATTGGATGTAGTGGTAAAGAACTTTCGGCATTGGATCCTATTCTTTCTCAAGGTAGTAGGGGTTGAGGTTAGGGTTCTTCCTCGATGGATCATTTGAAGGGGGAAGTTTTGAAATTCATGATGTTGACTTTAGCAGCATTAAAGTACTTTAGACACTATATACACAATTAGTCCTTACAACCCTTCAGCGAGAATTACGACCATAACTTATGTTGTGTGTGTGTTAATTCAATACATGAGTGGCGGCACCTACAGTTTTAAAGTCAACTCCGAACGACAGGTTTTTGAGTAACTTTTCAAGGCAATTTTATTTACTCTCAGGGATTTTGCAAGAAATCTGCTGAGAGGAAGAATTCGCCGAAGAAATATTTTATCGTATTTCATTTTGTTGGCCTGGAGTCTCACGTCTAATAAGCTACTAGACTACCTACTTGGACACCACACCAAGCCATTCAATTTCGCTTATTCTTACAAACGAATTTGTGCAGCTAAAGGTTTAGAATCAGAAGTTCTATCATCATGTTAAATAAATTCAGGGCCTAACTTTATTTCGAAAGATAAAGAAATTTGACTTAAGTGCTTAAGATTTAAGGCGATTGGCTTTGTCTTCTTTCTGGTGAACTACGGGATTAAGATCACTACCTACTGCAGTCCGGGCTGTATCAAGGATTCATTACCGAGAGCATCAATATACCCATTCGTCAATTTTCGGTTGCCTATCACAAATACTAAAGAAGACACAGCACTTGCATGCTGCAGAAGAACCAACAATTTTTGCAAGAAAGCTATTCCCTATAGAAACTATAGGCCGCATCAGCCTATAAGCTACGTTATATGAAAATTTCGGTTTCCTATCAGTTCAGTGTGGAATTATGACTTTTAGTTCGTTTAGGATGACTATCCTAATCGATTAGATTCTTGAAAATTGTCTGTGCAGATTTCGGCTTGAAGAGACAGCGTGGCACCACAAATAGCGCCACGCCTATTAATTACATTAATTTTATTTAAGACTGTAAATACTCATTCAAAATTTTCAAGTTTAATAAGTTCAATATACATAATTAAGTTCAATTAAGTTCAATATAATTCACTTAGCGATAAAATTGTATATCTGCCACGCCTACAATTTAAATTTTCTCATCACTGTGTTAATCAATCATTTAAATCCTTTAAAACCTAATCTTTTAATTCAAAATCTTAATTTTCAGAGATCAACAATATGATCCATTCAATGGAGGCTACGTTTATCAGAAACCAACAACCACCAGTACCACTACAACGACTACTACACCCAGACCACCGCAAGCTATAGTAGTAGTTGATCCACCGGAATTAATACCGCCCATTAACAACGATCAATTCATCTTGCCACCCATAAATAACGATCCTTTAATACCAGAACAGGCACCACCAGCTCAGGGTTATAATTATAATAGGCCATCTATAGTAGCTGCTGATACACCCTTTAATCAACCCTTGTCTACACCTGCACCCGGTTATTTGCCACCATCAAGGCAGCAATTCTCCTTACAACAGTCTAACGATAATTCTGTTCCAACCTTGCGTTTAAGAATCCATGAAATGCGTTGTTTACAGCAGCAGCCTAAAACGAATGGTTATTTTCGGGCAGTTTTAAAAATTGATAACTTCTTGAGTGCCACGCCCAGTGTAGACAACGATTCCAGCGATAAGCGTTGTGAAGTGAAATTACAGAAAAGTTATGTGGTAATCGATATAGCCGGCGAAGATTTCCAACGCTGTGGTGTTTTACAGTGTGACACAGATTTGTGTTTACGTTTACGTTTTCCCGCCATAAGAGGTATGCGCACGGCAACGGACAATATATTGACGTTGCATTGTAAATCACAAAGTAGAGTAGCGGTTAAAACTCATGCCCTTAAAATGGGTGTGGCCAATGATGCGTAAGTTAATACACACGAACGTTAAAATATTTTTTAATTATTACGTATAAAAATAAAATTTCAGACAAGCCCGTAGCATAGGCACTTATGCTAAAGGTGGCACACAAAATCCCTTCCGCACTCACATTGAACTTCTAAGGAAAACACATCAAGGTTATGCCCGCCATGTGAAAGCTAATGATGCTGTACAATTGGGAGAAGATTTACTATTAAGGGCGCATGTTTTAACAGGAGATGGTAGGTTTTACTAATAAAAAAAAAAAGAAAACGAAATGGTGACTATTCTAAATTTTTCTCTTTCCTTTTTACCATTTGTAGGTTGGAATTACACCAAACTAACGGATGTTAGCTTGCAACGTATATCACCATCTGGTGAAATACTTAACAATGTACAATTGGTTACCTCTTCTGGTTGCCTTAACCCTTCCATGCAGAGTGTGTGCACACAAGCGCCCTCATTTGATGCTCCTCTCGGTTACAAATTGCCATTTAAGGCGGTCATGTTCCAGGGCATGAGAAGTGGTGAAAATGTTATCATGTCAATGCGTATTACAGGCTGTTTGGAATACAACGATTGTTTTATCAATCAAGAGCAATGCAATAATCCAAATACCTCCGGCATAATTAGACGCAAACGGGATATGCAAGCCAATTCAACAAATAATAGTTCCGAAATATCGGAAATCTCTAAAATCTCATTTAAAGTTGTTATGCCTCATGAGGAAGACTTGTTAAATGATCGAATGGACAATCATTCCTCTAATAGTTTAGTGGGTCAAACAAAATCTTTAGTTTTATTCATATCCTTGGGTTTTATAGCACTTCTAATGTGTTTAGGCATTTGTGCTTTAATCAAATTTAGAAAATCTTAATTTATACGTGAAATTAATGGTTTTTACATTTACCAGTTAGTTACAGGTTATGTTTTATGTTATTTTAAATTTATTGTTGTTGTTTTTTCTTGTTCTTGTAAATTTTATTTTATTAATCAATCTTTGAAAACATGTTGCACATTAAATCAATAAACATTGTGAAAAAATGGCATTTAGAAAAATAGCTTTTTTCCTTCTTAAACACTTTTAAACTCTTAATGCAGGGTATGGGTTTGTGCAGTTTAAAATTACTCTGCAAAACCATATAATTATTTTAAAAAATTTCTGCCGTTGTCTCAACGCTCACTCAGGGCAATTCAGTGTCTGACTTGTGTGGGTTCCTGGGCACAGTGCCATTCCGGGCAGCTGTAGACCGATACACTTCTTCCGGAACCCTCGACAATTGAACTGTTTATGACGCTTACCTCGGTTAAATTGCCAACTATGCGAAAATACCTCCAGGACGTCAACCTATCCTGGGTCAATGAGGAATCTTATTACACTGATAGACACGCTTGGCCCATGTCGGATAGACGACGTACCAACCAACTACTCAAACTTGATCGCAGTGTCGTCTCGATCACAGTGGCCATGCCTCCAGGTCATTGCGTTATGGGAAGACATGCGGAAAAACTTCAGCTCCCATCAAACAACTTCGGCCGTGGGTGTGGGTCTGATGAAGAGGAGGAAGCTGTTTATACACTTTCTTTGTCAATACCCATCTCTTGGGAGGTGCCGATTAAGGTTATTTGGCTCTTCATTCTTTGTCTGCTTAATGGAGTTATCACCCATTGACATCAAGGATATAGCTACGTTTATTTAACCCTCAGGCTGGTTTCCAGCATAGGGTAGTCGTGCTTTAGTGTGCAGCGCCTGCGCTAACTAATTCCTCAGATTAGTTTTGGGGAATTCGGTTAGTACGGGGACTGCGCTTTCCTGTGTGCTCAAGGGAGTTTTTGTAATCAAAGCTACCACTTCAACCAACTTAATCGATGCCGAGTATTTTTCAGAGAAATTTCGGATCATTCAAAAGCAACTCTCATATGGGCTCCGGGACATAGGTATACGGTTAGGAGTGGTTAGCTGGCCAGGGCAAGTACGGAGCTCGCTATCTCCGACATGTTACAGGGTATAGGTATCCGATTACCTCAGTTATATTGAACATTGTCCAATCGTGTTACGAAGTGGCTCAATCTCTTTGGCGACAGGAGGGTGCGTGCAATATTGCTAGACTCTGCTAAACACGTATGGACAGAAGGAGGACCGACACACTTCTAGTGATTCTTAGATGTAGGTATGAGGAGGACAAAGAGACTATCTTGCACCTCTTGTTTCAGTGCCCTGCTCTTGCCATAACATCCTTAAAAACCCGAGTAGAATAGATTGTGGTATTACAATGGGCCTAAATGCCGGCTTAAATATGACCTCTTTCTTTAAGGGGGTCCTTACCTAACCCTGAATCGAACGTTTCTTAGTTAAGAGAGATTAGAATTTTTTAGATGGTGCGGTGAAAGTGATTAAATACAAACTAAAGCATACCAAATACGCTCGAAAATTTCCTTTGATTGTTTATGAAAGCCCTAAGCTCCTTAAAGGAACTAAAGGCAGTTAGGTCAGGGCTGTATTGCACTATCGCATAGCTTATGTGGAAATCTAGATTGTCTGTACCAGCTTTATAGAAGGTGTTGTTGAAAACAAATGTGTTTTCCATAAGAGAAGATAGACATGTCCAGATATGCTGTCTATTTAACTCGTTGTTCGCAAGGTTTTTTTCAGTCCTAATTTTCCCTGTAGATTAGATTGGAACTATGGGCAAACGTGTTCCCTAAAAGATTCTTTCTAAACTTAGTTTAACAAAGTAGTCTATGATGCATTGATAGATGTGTGGACATGCCACGCCCACTAATGCATTTAAAATTCATTTCACATATAACTTAAATACATGTTGTAAATATGGTTGGTTCTTACATTATTTTAACCAATCTTACATAAATCACTGGACACACTTACATGGATGTACAATACGTTCGTAGTAGGTGTGCCTAGCATATTAATAATACTCCTTGTAGGGTATAATTTTCGACAAGTGTTTACAAATCAGAATGAGAGAGAGAAGAAAAAAAAAACACCATTTTCGCCATAAAAAACAATTTTCGATTCATGTTTATGTTCGCGATAAGAAATGCACTTGTTGTCATAAATTTTGTGGCAACATACATACGTGTGCACATGCGTGTCGTATTACAAACACAGGCATTTAAAAGATGTTTTCTTATTAGGAACGAGATTCAATAAATTAATGAACTAACAGTCATACGTACATAATTGGTCATTACAACCCTTCAGTTAGGATTCCGACCTAGTTTCTCACATCACTTATGTTGTGTGTGTTAATTTGATACATGAGTGGCTGGACCTACAGTTTAAACTCGACTCCGAAGGACAGATTTTTTTTTACAAACTTTTCATGGCAATTTTATTTACACCACTTAAATTATTCGTATTTGTTTCTTGATGAAACTTAAGGCTAGCACAAGACATCTCCATCCCTTCTTCATTGTTTCTCTTGCGTTGTTCCAGTCTCATTCAAGTTCTAGGCTGATGTGGTAAAGAACTTTTTGCATTTGATCCTATTATTTCTCAAGGTATTCCTATCTAGTGAGGGGTTTTCACAGGCGGTTAGGGTTCTTCCTCGATGGATCATTTGAAGGTGGAAGCTTTGAAATTCATGATGTTGACTTTACCAGCATTAAAGTACTTTACATAATTGGTTCTTACAACCCTTCAGTGAGAATTATGACCACTACTTATGTTGTGTGTGTTAATTTGATGCATGAGTGGCAGGACCTATAGTTTTAAAGTCGATTTCAAGCGAAAAATTTTTGAGAAACTTTTCAAGGCAATTTTATTTACTCGCAGAATTTTTGCCAGAAATCTGCTGAGAAGAATTTGCCGAAAAACTATTTTATCGTATTTCATTTTGTTGGAGATGTCTGGCCTGGGGTTTCAACCGTGGTCTTACGTCTAATTAGCTACTAGGCTACCTACTTAAATACCACACCAGCCATTCAATTTCGCTTATTCTTACAAACGAATTTGTGCAGCTAAAGGTTTAGAATCAGAAGTTTTATCATCATCATGTTAAATAAATTCAGGGCCTAACTTTATTTCGAAAGATAAAGAAATTTGACTTAAGTGCTTAAGATTTAAAGCGATTGATATTGTCTCCTTTCCGGTGAACTACAAGATTAACATCAATACCTACTGCAAGCCGGGGTATATTAGAGATTCGTTACCGAGAGCATCAATATACCCATTCGTCAATTTTCGGTTGCCTATCACAAATACTAAAGAAGACACAGCACTTGCATGCTGCAGAGCCAGCAAATATTGCAAGAAAGCTATTCACTATAGAAACTATAGGCTTCATTAGGCTATCAGCTGCGTTATATATATATATGAAAATTTCGTTCTTTCCTGTCAGTTCTGTGCGGAATTATGCCTTCTAATTCGTGTAGGATGCCTATTCTCTTGAGGATATGTCGTATTTCTTATTGACAACTTGACTAAGTTCTTCAAAATTGTCTGTGCAGATTTCGGCTTGAAGAGACAGCGAGGTGTCACAAATAGCGCCCCGTCTATTTTTTACATTCATTTTATTTAAAACTGTGAATACTCATTGAAAATTTTCAAGTTTAGGAGTTCAATATAACACATATAGCGATAATTTATTATTTATTTCAATATTTCATTCTTTTAAGCCACTGCTTAAATAGTAGTTCCAATCAATTGGTAACACTTCTAAACCAATAGTTTTTTGGATGCTTGTAAATACTTGGTATAACATTATACTGACTGCGAGATAGACTGGCTGTCTGACTGACTTTTACGGGGTACGCACAAGCTTGTTAATACAATTTACAAATGATCAGATACATTTTTTTTATTGCAACAAACCTCTAGGGATGCCAAATGACTATTTAATCCACAGCCAAATTTAGTTGGATTATGTTGAAATAAGAAAGAAATGTTTTATAAAAGGAAGAAAATTATTTAACAAATCACAGAAAAATGCAACTGAATGCAGTTACAACAATATACACGTATGTATGTTGTACGTGGTTATTGAAACATTTTATTGCAAATTAAATAACTCACGTATAAATATTGAACAAAAAACAGAAAAAGCCCGCTTTACACGTTTCTTATACTATGTTCAGATATTTACTTTTATTCGGTTAATTGAGTACAATATTTTAAGTGTTCAGGCATAATATACGCAGTTTAACTTATTCAATATTCATTTGATAGCTGGTAAACAAAACAGCTGGTTGTATCAACAACATTGTTTTTATTTTGGTCGCCATTTTTTGTTTGTCATTGTTGACATTTGAGTTGTCAAATATCAACAAAAATTGTTCGCTTAATTGTAATATGCTCACTGAACATACTTATGACAGTGCTGCATTTTAAGTTTTACTCAATATTATAACAATTTCCGTATTTATTACGCAATTATTAATTGAGAAACTATGAAATATTGAGCTCAATAATGGCATTTATTGCGATTTACGCAATATATGTAAGTTCATATCTGAACACCGTATTATAATGTTTACGGTGCGTCATAACGATTCAATTTAGTAACTAAAAGGGAATGTTTTGTTTTTGTTATGCGATGCTACGTCTACATGTTAATATTGTCCGAAATTTATATCCTCCTTACAAATATCTTTAACATGACTTGGAATTAATTCCTTAAATAATCCCAGCATGACGTTTGAAACGTTCAGAAATCTCTTAAACACAAGGCTTGTAGTAGTTATCGTTAGGCAATCATCTATGCAATTTCTTCCTGTTATTCCGTTGTTGCATCATACGTCTCCAACAGCCGATCTTAAGCAGTTCATTAATAAAGAAGGTGACCTTGATATTCCCCATAGAGGGAATATCATCGAATGTCCTCTTTCAACCGTGATAACGCTACATCTAACGCACCATATGTACAACAAATTTCATTAAATAGGTAGATATGTAGAGGTGCCCAACCCTCCAAGGAATTCGGATGGATCCACATAGGCCACATCGGGCTCATTGTGATACCACAGTTTTCGTCAATTATTCCCTAGTCCTGGAACTACTTAGAGCTTCCAATGAAGCGACGAACTGCCGATGTCAATGTTAGACAGATCGCCAATATCATCGATGCTCCCACATGCCTCAGTGCTGGGCATGTTCCCAGTAGGTGAACGACAGATTCATGCTCCTCCTGATCTTTGCGGTTTCTAGAGAAATCATTTTCGAGGTGCTCCAGACCAATGCACCTACCCATAATGCAATGCCCTGTTACCTCTTCGACCACTGCACTGATGGGCGGCGGGAAATTCTCTGAAAATTTCCCTAACAAACGTCTCTTCGACGTCAGTCCTTGTTCATGAATGCCGGGAATTTCTCACAGAAATTTCAGCACACTCAAAGGTAACTCTTATATGGGTTCCAGGTTTTAGGGAAATTAGAAAATTGCATTCCTGATGAACTGGCCAGGGCCAATAAGAAACTCAGAATCTCCTACATTTTACTGGGTATAGATATTGCGATTATGGGTCGTTTTATAGGGGGGCTCAACTTCGTTGGCAGCTAGAAAATACACGAAATATTGCAAGACTTTGGTGGATTTGTATGGAGTGAAGAACTAAATCGCAGGGACGTTCATCAAACAATTGCGATTTGCAACGAATGACTTCCGCAGCAACATATGGCAGTGTCATGCTCTTGCCATGAAATATTGGACATTCTTAACCTTACATTTGCTATCATCCTTGACTAAACTCTCCAACATAAAGATTGCTGCAATAGCAAGAATTTCATTAAGGGAATGCTGAATCCCAAGGCTTAAATACTAATTGTGGTATCACAAGGAGCCTAAACGATTGCCTAAGTGAGACCTTTTTCTTTAAAGAGGGGCCACCATCTAAACAAACCTAATCTAATGATGATTTAGTTTTACGAGCGGAGAGCTCACCCTGTTGATTTAAGCCAAATTAATAGAGGAGTTGATTACATATGTGTTTCAAGAATAGAATGCATATAGTCAGTATGGTATACTATTTCTTATATGTTCCCAAATGGTCACTGATCTTCTAGAGAATTTTCAAATATTTTTGAACGCAAAAAGCGGTGTGAAAAAAATTCCACACGCAGGCAAAAAGTGGTGCGACGGTTGGAAAGACGACCTTTCTGGACGACCATTTGCATATAGTCAGTATGGTGTACTATTTCTTATATGTTCCCAAATGGCCACTGATCTTCTAGAGAATTTTCAATCAAAAAATTTATATTTTAAAAGCCAATTTTCACAATACCATATCACTTTATATGGGACTATATTGCTGATTACCTTGGAACATTTCTTTGAGTTTGACATGGTACTCATATACCTAGTATATGCCTTAAAATTAGCTCCTAAACAAGTGACCTTGTTCAGATGGATACTGTTAAACGATTAACAGTGCTCTATTAAGGCAAATTTACTGTTAACGCTAAATGTGGCGCTGCTAACATTTATGGATTGCGTCTTTGATTTATCAAATTCGAGTTACCATAATTTTATTTTCTAATTGAGGTTAACACTTAGAAGATAACCCCTGGACATGTAGTGTAGAGCATTGGAATATTGGAAAATGAGTAAAAGGAGGGGATAAAGAGGCAGTAGTGTGTTTTTTATTATTAAAAAATTTAAGAAAGTGCATCAGGCCAGAGGAGTTTGTCAAAAATCTGTGATATTCTAATTATTCCATTAAGTAAAGTGTGGAGAGTATACAGCTAGGTTTGTACAAATGTAACTTTCTAACTTGTTATTGGTGTGTCTCTTGGAAAACTATCAAAAACTCTTAGAATAGTGTTTTCACACTGAGTGGTTTTAATGTTAAAATCAGGTATAAAACTTTAGGCGTGAAAACACTATAATCCAAGTTGAGGTGACAATCCCATAGACTTTATTTAAGTTTATATGGCATCATTGTTTACTATTATTATGTGTTTTTTTTTTAATTTTTATTAGAATAACTTTTCGTAGGTTTTTTAACAATTGCAATTACAATTGACCAATGAAAATCATTAGAATTGTTTAAAAATGTTTCTCAAATGATCGTTTTTTTAAACGTTTTTTATTTCAGAACAATAACAAACAATAGATTTAAGCTCATACTCTAGCATTTAAAAAATAGGCGGTACTGGCATTTAAACAATGAATCGCTTATTTTGAAATTTTTTTTGAAAAAGCCAACAAGTAATGCATTTTAAAAAAGAGACCATAAGCTGGGGACACCCTGTATAACTAATAAAAAATTGTTTTTCTTTTTAGGCATAGATTTATGGCCATTTAAATGTCTTTAAAATAAAATTTATTACATTCATTCATATTCATTTGTATTTATTTACAAGAGTGGCAATAAAAAATCATCGTCTAGAGAAATTGGTAATCGCACGTATGTAAGTAAATATGGTCTAGTTTTTCTTTCCCCCTCTGCAATCTGACTTTAGAGTAGACATTTATGGTGCTGCGTCTACCACCATTAGTAGATCAAAATCGAATAAAGATAGACACAGAGAGCGAGAGAGAGAGAGAGAGAGAGCGAAGGAGATAGAATGAAATAATGAATGAATATGTGTTCTCGTATCCGATCGCCATTTGGCGTTAATTTATGTCCAGTCACAACTTTTAGTCAGTTGTTAATATAGTAACTAGAGGACGTACGTGAAATGTTTATCAAACAAGTCTGACTCTGACTCAAAGACTCTGCTTTGTCCGTCTAAGCTGCGAACGCATGTAGTAGTAGCCGCAATCTCTCTCTGTAAGAGTTGATATTTTAGGTGTTTGTGGTTGTTTCTGTTTTTGTCCTCCCCTTTTTTTTTTTTGCTTTATAATATTGATCGTTAAAAGTCAGTCATTGATAACTTTATATGAGATTTGTTGTATTGGGCTTTTGTGTTGTTGGTTGGTTTGTATACGATTTGAAAACATTTATTCGAAGAGTGAATAAATTTTTAATTAAATGTGTGTGATTTTTAATGATTTGATGTAGAAAAAAATAAGAATTTATGAATTTTATATTACCATTAGGGGTAGTCACTTAGCTATGTACATATGTTGTTAGCTTTTAACTTTTGCTTCTCTTCAAATCAAAGGGCGTCAGGAGTTGCATGAACTTTCTACAACGTATACATCGACACAACACTTGCCTCTAAGGGGTTACGGGTTATTGTAGCATAGAGGGAAGCGAAAAGGCAGACGAACTGGCACGGAAGGGATGGAAGATGTCTGAGGGGGAGACGATAGAGGAGTTATATGCGCCTCTACAGGTATACTTTACCAAATTGGAATCTCATGGCATGGAATTCACTAAACCTTAAGTGGTCCAACATACCTGGTTGCCAAATTTCAACACTGCTGTGTCTAGCACTGTGTTGGCTTATTAGATGTGAGGCCACGGTGCAAACCCCAGGTCAGACATCTCCAACAAAACGAAATATGAAAAAATATTTCTTCGGTGGCTTTCTTTCAGCAGATTTCTGACAAAAACTCTTGAGAGTAAATAAAATTGCCATGAAAAGTTTTTCAAAAATCTGTCGTTCGAATTCGACTTTAAACTGTAGGTCCCGCCGCTCACACAACATCAGTGGTGAAAGAAACTAGGCCGCAATCCTGACTGAAGGGTTGTAATGACAGCGGGAACTACTTAAATTTGACAAGAGTACGTTTCTTAGTGTAACAGGAATTCTAACGAGCCACTGCACTATTGACAGTTTCGCTGACAAGTCTGCCTTTCCAGCATTTCTGCAGAAGCTGATATGTTGTGGAGGAAACGGTGTCGTTTCAACACCTTTTATGCGAGTGACAGACGTCATCGGTTTTTAGGTGACAGATCTCTGCATGGTGGTGAGCGTGCCGCTAAGGGAACTGGCTAGTTTCATCCGGAGCCCGGGGTGGTTCAAACCCACCACTAACGGACCTCACACTGTGTAACACAATGGGTCATGTGGCCACCGAGTGAACTTGCCTGTTTACGGCAAGCTACCCGCTAACCTAACCTTTATCATGTAAATTGATGTGCTGTTGCAACTGAAAAATATTAAAAATCCTAAGAAAACAATTCGCCTTTTACCGCATTTTCCTCGAAATTTCTGAACTGTACTACTTTTTATTACAAGAGACCCCTTTAACTTTGAAACCAATTATCAAATTAAATTCATTTAAAATTTGTTACAAATTAACAACAATAATTAATTTCCCCAAAACGTGCATATGTAAGTTTGTTGCATTTAAATATGAAACCAGTATTGAAATGAAAATAATATTTGTAAACCACAAAACTAATAACAAGGTACACAGATTTATTTAGAAATCTCCATTGATCATCTCGTCAGACTATAATAATCATCATCATCATATCATCATATAGAACTCATGTTAACATTAAAAACGTAAATGTTACGAGGCCTACGACAGGATTGACTGCAAAATAAAATAGTAGACTACGGCGACTTCTTTTGCTCATCTATTCAATAATAATCTTGAAGAAAAACTCTCCTCAAGTGGGCATCCTTTCTAAGGACTTATGAAGAAAAGCTGGTAAAAACTATCATGTTTCGAGTAGCGTTGTTCTGTATTCTTCTGAATAGGACAATGCAAATGAAAACGTCAAGAAATTAGATCGACTTATCGCGTTTCGGCACTTAAATTTTAACCACGAATAGCTTTCTGTCTTTTATTATATTTTGTCATATCTCCAGACTCTTAAAAAAGCGAAACTTGTTGTTATATCACAGGCGGTCATAAGTGAAGCTTATGGCACTAAGTTAAAACACAAGAGCAAAATATATTCGTACGTGATAGCGCTTTTATCCTAAAGTGTTTTATATCTTATCATACGAATTTGCCTTAGTCTAGTAGATAGTGTGTTAGCATATTAGACATCAGGCCACGGCTCATACCCCAGGTCAGACATCTTAAACGAAACGAAATATGAAATAACGTTTCTGCGGCGACTTCCTCTCTGCAGATTTCGGACACAAACTCTGAGTGTCAAAATAAAATTGCCATGAAAAGTTTCTCAAAAAAAGATCTATTGTTCGGATTCGACTTTAAACAGTAGTTCTCGCTACTCCTGTATAAAATTACAACACACAACATAAGTGGTGTGAGAAGCTCGATCGTAATCCTGACTGAAGGGTTGTAATGACCAGTTATGTATGAATATAAATTAGAGATATTGAACAAAGTAATCTCTTAAATATTCCAAATAGCCGAACAGTAGCACATGGAATGCTGTATAGTTTTCTCGCACTTATAATAAAACCACTAGGCCGTAATCTTGACTAAAGGGTTATTATGGATGCAATAGTGTATGTATGCATTGTCCTTGGGTCTTGAGACTTTTTTTTTACTTAAACCGACATTTTCTCGGTGCAGAACAATCACCCGGCATTTCAAACAATAGAAACCTGTGTACCCAAAGTGGCCAACAACGCAAAGGGTTAGACATGCTTGGACCTAGTTTAGCCCATTCTCTCATTATAGCCTTCTTTGCCGGTCAAATGTATTTATTTACGATTTTTAAAAGATTGTTAGCGAAATGTAAATCTTTGGATATCCCGATATTCCTGTCATTCAGTATCTTAATACGATTCTTTGGGCAGACCGTGTACTTGTATGCATTAGCTTGCAGATCCTAATACTGTTGTGGAGATAGTACTAATGTTTAGTGTCAAAAGATTCCCGTAATGACCTAACAACCTAATTATATAAATAAACAGATTATTATCGAAATGTAAATCTTTGGATATCCCAATATTCCTGTCATTCAGATCCGAGTACCGTTGTGGATTCAAGTAAGATTCATGTAATGACACGACAACCTAATTAAATATTTGTGCGACTACTCTTTTCAGTATCTAAAAGTTAACAGACATGTTAACTGGTTCGTAAGGCACTTTGTTTTAGAATAATTGTCAATGTATTGTTACGAAAATGAAAAAATTTTGATACTGGTGTTTAACATTAAAATTATAAACAAAAACTACAAAAACAAAACAATGAACTTATTTACAAATTATTGCACTGCGTAATATAACAACAAACAACAGCATAAAAAAATGATAAACAAGTAAACAAAAATACAACAACAAACACAACAAGCATAAATGTAAACAAAATATACACACAACAATAATGAAACAACGATGTTTATATTTATAGAGATCACGAGAAGGCGAAGCCACGAACCTTCGCCTTCAAAAAGATTCATCTGCCATATAAAAGGCAAGACAAAGTAGGCAAGTGAGTTAGTAAAAATTCAGTCACTGTTGTGTGAAGACGAGGTGTGTTTGAATAGAGTAATTGTGGTTTAAAGATCTCCATTACAAAGATGTGTCGAACAATTGTCTAGTAATTGTTATTGTTTATGCAAAGGGTGTAAACAGAGGAATAACAAACAAAGCAATTGTTGTTGTTTACATACAATTGTGAACAGTGGCACACAGAATTGTGCGAATAATAAAGAATTTTAATTAAATCTAAACACAGTTTTATTTGTATTTTATTCGCAATGTACGAGCTTATATTTTAAAAGGTAAAAACGTAACAGTATACTTTAGTGCAAATGTTTCTACACATACATACATAATTGGTCATTACAACCCTTCAGTCAGGATTACGACCTAATTTCTCACGCCACTTATGTTGTGTGTTGTAATTTTATACAAGAGTGGTGGGACCTACAGTTTAACGTCAACTCCGAACGACAGATTTTTGAGAAACTTTTCATGACAATTTTATTTACTTTCAGAGTTTTTGCCAGAAATCTGTTGAGAGGAAGTCGCCGAGGAAATACTTTTTGTATGTATTTTGTGGGTCTCGAACCCTGGTTTTACGTCTAATAAGCCAACACACTACCTAGTAGACTACGGCGACTTCGTAACAGTATACATTAGTGCAAATGTTTATACACCACTCTCGTTATATTCATAGCAATATAAAGAATGTTGATATTATTTTGAGAAAAATAATAACATTAATGAGGGATTGGATTATTTTATTAATAAAAATACTATATATCCCCACAATTTGAAACTAATGTAATAAAAAAATATTAAATTACAATCAAACACGCTCTTTACGCTTTAATACCTCTAATAATTCAATAGAAAAATTAATGAATAAAATAAAAAAAAAAAATAGAATTACAATTCAATTAAACCATACCCCAACTCAATTCATATAACAGTCATACAATATTTCAAATGTGTTTTGTTTTTTGTTCTGTTTTTTTCGATAATTATTATTGAATTTTTAATCACGAATTGCCTCTAAAAACAAAACAGAAAACAAAAATTAAAAAAACAAAAACAATACGATATCCACACATATTCTGTTACTTACAGATTAAAATTGTGTGAAACCTAGAGGTGCTATAATGTTTTATCTTTTCCTTTGACATTCATTAGGCAAAAAACATGCTGAAATAATTAAAACTAAGAAGCAGATATTTGCAGCAGTAACTCCACCCACCTACATTTGCTGTCGAAATTTTGAAATTCTTATCTTTGACAAACAAAAAACTCTGTTCATATCGTTCACATGTTCATTTCAAAAAAGTTGTGTAAAAAATGTAAATTTTTCTACCAAATTTTTTACGGTTTTTTATTTGCCTGGCACCTACAGTCGTTTCTAATTTAATTTTACATACAGTATGTCGTTAAAAAGCGATTGGCTTTCCATTACAAATCAACGAAACAATGGGGAATTGTTAAAAAAATAAAATAAAGATTTTCAGCTGGACCTACATGTTGGGTATTTGAAATGTCATTCCATATGTCGCTAGTATTTGATGTGAATGCTACCCATAAAGGTAAAAAATGTAAATGTCTGAAATGTCATTATTTTTGACAGCTTTTTTTACAACAAAAAATAAAATAAAAACTAGTAAAGAAGTCGAAAAGATTTGCAGAATAATTTCTGTTTTCAAAGATATACTAAATCCTTAAGTCAAATGGGCTTTCTGGCCATTCGTTCATCCTTAGCTTAATAATTAAGTGGGAAATTTAATTTGTTCAAGTACTCCTGCCATTGCGGTGCATTATCACTGTTTTCGATCTGAAAATGTACCCCATAACTTCGAATAGCTTCAAAAAAGGGGGATTTAATTTTTCGAAATTTTTATAGACATATTTGTGTGAGAGGTGGAGGAATCCTTAAGAAAAATCAGAGAATGGCTGATAGTATTCGATTCAGAGATGCTGTGAGCGAGTGGTTAAAACCCTTGATGAGGATGAGGAATCCAGATTCGAATTTGGAAGAAGACGAACAAATTTAAATTTATCCTGCTCTCAATAATATATACAGGCAGCCCTTTGATCTCTGACCGTAACAGAGAGGTCAGGTCCTCTCAACAATTCGTGAAGGAACCCATCTGATCTCTGACCTTAATTGAGAGGTTAGGTCCTCTCAATAATTCATTTAGGAACCCTTCTGATCCCTGACCTTAATAGAGAGGATAACGTCAACAATGAAAATCTTTGGAGGGTCAGGCAGCGCCAACCCCTGAGGAAGAGTAGTAAGTTCCTCGCCAATGCATTCAACATAACAACAGAACAATTCTTACAGACCCTGCTGGTTCTAAGCAACAACCGACGACGATCCTAAGATCTGGTGCAAACCCTTTAGCTGGAAAACTTTGATTAATGAAATTTGACAAAAAGTGTATAACCAAAGGCGATTGGGATAGAATGCACACCTTCACAAAACTATCGGCCTGAAGTTATAATTGTCCTCGAAGACAATGAAAAATTAATCTAACTTGAGCGAACTGAAATGAAAGTAAAGAAGTAATATAAAGATGAGGGCGTTGCCTATCTATGCTATATTCCTTGAAGGAAGAAAAAAATTAATTCTTATACCGCAATTACCCACTAAACACTCTAAACATGTTTCAATAGAAATAAAGTGACATTACGTACATACATATGTACATAATTAGTCATTATAACCCTCCAGCCAGTTATAGACCTCGCTTCCCACATAATTAATGTTGTAGGTGTTAATTTTATCCATAATAGGCCGAAACCCACAGGTTAAAGTCGACGTCGAACAACAATTTTTTTGAGAAACTTTTCATGGCAATTTTATTTATCTCAGAGTTTTTGCCAGAAATCTGATGATAGGCAGTCGCCGAAGAATTTTTTTTCATATTTCTTTTGGTTGGAGAGGTCTGACCTGGGGTTTGCGCCTTAGCCTCACGTTTAATAAGCCAACACACTATCTACTACTACTAGACTACGGCGACTGTTAATTTTTCAATTAATTTTCTATCATCCTTGCAAGAAGCTCTTTCAGGCAATGTTTAATTCCAGGATTTGGATACTAATTGTGGTATCACAATGGGTCTAAACGCTTGCCGAAGTGGGACATTGTTCTTTAAGAAGGGATCACCGCCTAACCTAATCTAATTTATAATAATACAACTTTATGAGCAGAGAGTTCACCCTGCTGGTTTTAGGCCAATTAATAGAGGAGTTGATTACAGATATACACACAGTTACTAAAGTATACATACGGTTAACAAATTTCAGATATTTTTTAACCAATCCGTTTTCGTTGAAAATCTTTAAAATTGTCTGACATTTTTCCTCGATTTTAAGACGGTCTTTTGCATTGGTTCAGAAATTTGTGAAATTTGTTAATCGTATGTATACTTTTGTGGGCCTGTGTGCCTGTTTAATCAATGCAAAAGACCGTCTTAAAATCGAGGAAAAATGTCCGACAATTTTAAAGATTTTCAACGAAAAAGGATTGGTTAAAAAATTTCTGAAATTTGTTAACCGAATGTATACTTTTGTGGCTGAGTGTACATATACTGTCCTACTGTAGAAGATAATTTTTTTAACTGAGGTTAACACTAAAAAAATGGACCCTGGTCATGTAGTGCATTATGTTGGAATACTGGAAAATAAATAAAATTAACACACACAATATAAGTGGTGTGAGAAGTTAGGGAGTTCGAACTGTGGCCTTACGTCTAATAAGCCAACACACTATCTATTTACACAGGATCATAAAGTGACATTAGATTAGCTTGCTCAGAGTGGTCAATTGCCCAAAAATGATAATAAATTTTATTACCTCTCACAGATTTCGTAAAAGTCAATGAGAGACATTTGAACGGTTAAAATTTTTATCAAACAAGACTGTTGCACACGTGGCATTAAATTTTATTTGCATTAAAATACTTCGATTGTGAATATCCATATTTTTATCGTTATCATTAACTGTTTTCACATAATCATTAACATGTCATTAAAGCCAAACAGTTTTTTGTTGTAATATGTACATCGATTGAAAAAAGAACGCCTAAAAATCATTGACGTAATGACAATGAAATGATAAAAAAAAATTAAAAAAAAAATGTTTATCATTTGCTGACTAGAAATTATAAACGTTTAATAAATAATGAAAAAATAAAAAAATAATCATTTTCAGAATACTAATGATATTTATTGCATTGGTTTGCTTGCATATGTATGAAAAATATTTTATTTTATTTTTTAATTTTATAATTATTCAAGCATTAAATAGTAGGGGTGATCACATTAAAGTTGTATACGTTGACTAAAATAATTTAATTGATATTTAATATGCCCTACTCACATTATGGGGGTATCCGAGCATCTCCTGAATTACGTTCGTTTAATTATGGAAATCACCATAAGCTATTAACAACTCAATTTGTTTAATATTTTGTTGTATTTGTATTTAACTTTTGTTTACTTTTTCAATTTTTTCCGCTTGTAAACATTTAAAAAAAAAGACCGTTAAAAAGTCATTAAAATGTGAACACAGATTATGTTTATTTTCGCCCCAAATACCAAAAAAAAATATCGTATAATAAAGAAAAAAAAAGATAAAAATTAAAAAGAAAGAATTAAATAAATAAGAGAGAGAGCAATGAAATGAAAATGCCAATACCAATTATTACATTTTTTTCTTAATAAAATTCAAGAAAAAAAAAATGGTAAGAAAAGTATTTTTTAAATTGTTGGTTTAAATAAAATATTCATACACACACGCGGTATAATTTGTTCGATTTCGTTTTCATATTTAATAAACATTTGCTTTTTTATTTATTTTTAGCGAAAGCAAATATTGAAATAAAATTAAATGTTTAAAAATACTGAATGACTATTTTTAAAACCTCTTAAGAAATATTTTAAAAACGATATCTTTTCTTTGTTATTGTTGTTGTTGTTTTTCGATTGCAGACAGATACCTTGTGCTTATTAGCATAGAATATAATTGTCAGAACTGGAGAGATCCTACTACTCTAGGCTAAACTTAAGCGATGATAAAATTCCAAGGGAAAGATAAAATAATTTTAACCTGCTTACGTATAAATTACAATGAGTTGCAGTCACTCAGAAGAAGGTTCAAACAATAGTAATAAATAATTCATATCTCCCGCCTTCATATAATATCACCATAATATCCCTGATGGTCAATTAACGAATCGCCTAAGGCACATTAACGTTCTTTCTGAGCTTAATAACGTTCAGGGGTCGCCGTAGTATAGTAGGTAGTGTGTCGGCTTATTAGACATAAAAGCCAGGGTACAAACCCCAGGCCAGACATCAAAACAAAATACAAAAAGTATTTCTACGGCGACTTCCTCCCAGCAAATTTCTGGCAAAAACTCTGAGTGTCAAAATAAAATTGCCATGAAAAGTTTCTCAAAAAATCTGTCGTTTGGAGTCGACTTTAAACTGTAAGTCCCGCCACTCATGTATAAAAATTAACACACTCAACATAAGCGGTGTGAGAAACTAGGTCGGATTCCTGACTGAAGAGTTGTAATGATTAATTATGTATGTATTATGTATTAACGTTCATCTTTGAATTTTTGCCAACATAACGCTTTCACAGGGTAAATGCTCGTTCATCTAAAAAGATATGAGTATTCTAGGCTTTTAACTCTCAGTGTGCCGCCCCAAATATCAATCAGATACAGCATTATGCTATTTCCAATTTCCTGCCTGAGGCAGGCACAGGTTTGCTAATAATGGCCCTTCAATAATTGAAATTAATATCCTAATTTACTCTACAGTCTTCTAAACTTAGCTTCTTGAGGTTCAGTAGGTAATATTTCATACCATACCTCTGCTTCCACGGATCCAGCAAAGTTTTACCCCGTTGCTCATTGCCATGGTGAGGGCTTTGGTGTTAGATTCGTATACGAATTTTTAATTCATATTAGAGCAGTTAATACCACTTTATATGTATTTATCAAAGAGCTTTCCACTTTATTTGCGTACAAATAGAATGCCTGGCGTTCTACCTGGAAAACACTGGGCATCGTACACATTGATATTGGATACAAAAACAATTTTGATCGCTTTAATTGCGACAGATCTTTGTAGAGCGCTAAATTTGCTGGTTTGCGTTAGCACGTTCAGAGTCATTAAAACTGTGTATGGAGTAAATCGATTTCAAGAGTTGCTTCCATAAAAGTAGTGGGATAAGTTTCCATGGCGCTGATTAACACCCCAGACAGGCTTGTCTTTTAATCTTCATGCATATTTAGATGCACACTTTCTGTGTAAACACAGCTCAGGTAAAATTGGATAAGATCAAGAGACTGGCATGCGTTGGTATGACGGGGGAAATGAGAAACTGAATACCAGAACCATGGAAACTGTGGGAGACAGGTGTGACATGAAATAATCAGAAGGTATCACGCCCAGATGAGACGTGTAGGTCACATCTCCATTCTAAAATTTCATCTAGACAGAATTAGCAAACTGCACTAGCAAGTTTATCAGCTACTAGTATGATATTGACACATAACAAACGCGAGGAACGAACAAGGAAGTGGCGGCTAATTTCAACCAGTTTAGACCTGAAGGGTGCATCCAAAATAGTTCTGATTGCCATTAAGCTTTTAGAGACGAAAAAATGCCTTTCTCAGAATCAATTCCGCAACATGATTTATGGCCATTACCTTGGTCTGTAATACTCTACAGTAGACAGGAAAGCGGAAAGCCATCCTAACATCAATAAAGTTCCAAAGAAGTGGAGAAAGAATATCACCTCGGGGAGTATACCTTTTTACCATCCTTTATCTCTGTGCAGCTCTGATGGTAGAAGTAAACAGTTAAGATTAAGGAAGGTTTTCGATGAATTTAATTTTTTAATTTAATTTAATTTAATTTAATTTAATCAAATCAAAAACAAGATTTTATAGAGCGGTAACAATCACGTCCGGGCAATTTTTAACCGACAATAAATATACTTTCCCTGCACTTACTGCACGAAAATAGCTTTTGATACTTTTACACGATCTACTAAATGGAAAAGTTTATCTCAGAAACTAGAATAACAGAAACAGAATAACATTTCAAACAAACTCTGGATGCAAACAAGGATGTCCTCTATCAACTAACGTATTAACCACCATGGTATACCTATAACCATCGTCATAGCAATGTCTGTTCAGAGAGAAGAGGAATTACATAGCGGCTTCCACGTTAACTGGAGGACTAGAATATGCAGATGAAATTTGTCTACTTTCTCACAAGATTTCTAACATGCTAACTTGGCATAAAAACCAAAAAATCCAAACACCGATAACATCATGCTACATAACCAACCAATCGATTACGAAGATGTTTATGCTATCTAGGAAACACAATCATAATGAATGGTGGCGTAAAAATATACATAAATAATAGGTTCAATAAAGCGGAAGACGACATTCTGAGGTCTACATACAGTATGGGGAAACTCACAAATATCCAAACAAACCAAGCTTAGAATATTCAAGGCTTGTGTAAAGTCAACTCTGTTATACGAAAGCGAAAATGGGTTAGTTTCGAACACCTTCACGCAAAAACTACAGATAGTCATCAACAAATGCCTCATAAGGTGGATCACCCAGAAAGAATTCTGATAGTATAACGAGGATGGCTCTAAAACAAAATTCTCAAGGCTTAAGAAACCGTTGGCGGCCAGAAAATACCTGGAGATGTACAATACTCTGAGAGTTAGGAGCGGATTTAGGACGCGAAATTAACAGCAGCAAATCGTGTAAGGTGGAGATGTTTTGCGTAAGTTACACAATCCCAAGAAGAATCTCTTGCTTGCAAAGAACATTACATAAAACTTAAGAATATATATTCTGGATTTTTAACACATATTTTCTCTTTTTCAAAATAATATTTTTGGCGGTTCTCGTAATGAATTTGAATGCTTAATTTTTATGTGTTATAAGAGAATCATCGTATTTGTTTTCTCTTTAGAAATTAATGAAGAAAAATTTTTATTTGGTTATTTTGATTATTACAAACGTTTTCTTGTTTTTATTGTATGGCTTTTTTATTATGTTTATGGAAATTAAACATTATTATTATACGTACTTTGTTATAGACATGAAAATTATAAATTTAAATATTGAATTCACGAAAATATTTTCATTTTTTGTTTAAATAATTTTTTATGATTTATAAGCAATAAATCATTTAGGTTATTTCTATTTTGTATTATTTTTAATAAAATTTTTTTTATTATTTTTTATTTTATTTTTATTGACTAAAAGCCCAATTACTCATACTATTGGTATCCCACACATTTCCTCACATGTAAGTATTTATTTCACTTCACTTCAGTTAACCGTTATCGTTTTACCGTATTATTATTTATTTTATAATAATTTTAATTTATTTTTCTTAGGAAAACTGTTTTCAAAAAAATTTTCTTTTAAACGCTTTTATCCGTTCTCCAGACGTCCGCTAACAAAAAGCGCTAAAATTATACTCTACTTGGGTTTGTGCTCTTTTCAAGAAAAATTATTTCAAAACAAAGTTTTTATAAAAAAAAACAGTGCAAGCAATAACATACTCATACACAAACAACTATAACAACAATAGTATAGTAATAATACTAATAAAATTAAAAAACAAAACAAAAATTACTTGTATTTGTGTACTCTATAAAGCTAATGTCGGTGTATGTAGTAAATCGAAATCGTAAACAAACAAAATATAAGAAAAAATTGCAATGACAATAACAACAACAATGCCAACAATAAACACACATAGAAGTTATTTTTCTTTTCAAATTTATCCGCTATTGGTGAGGCCATACAAACAAACAATTATAAACATTAACAGAGAGAAAGAGAGACAGACACAGGCAGACAAGTTATTTGTATGGACATATTGAGGGACAGACTTATAAACAAAACCGACAACAACAACAATAGCAATAATAATATGCAGTAAAAACCCAACTCAAACAGTTAACCAAACAGTCCAACAAGTGGTAAAAATATGTTTTTAAAAATGCCATTAAACAAAAACAACAACAAAAACAAAACAAAACAAAAAACGTGCAAGAAAAAAGAAACCAACGATAATGGTTTTCTAAATTTAACAACGGTAAGTGACGACTAGAAACCATTCTACATGATTTTGTTTTATGTTCGTATGAATAGGAATTAAATGTTGTAAAGGATGGCTTTTAACTTCAGTTATGGTCGGGAGTTACTTAAGATTGGAGATATAGCAAAAAAAGGGTCTTTATAAATCGGGCAACATCGGATACAAATGGACCTAGTGGGGAAATGGAACCTAGTGTGCTGGATAGCATTAGTCTCAAGAATTCCAAAACATGTTTTGAATAATATGCACATTTTCGATCGATAACTTGCATTTTTTGGTCGATGACTTGCATTTTTTGTCGATGAATTGCATATTACTGTTTGATAACTTGCATTTTTTGGCCTATGACTTTAATTTTTTTGGTCGATGACTTACATTTTTTGTGTTAATAGCTAAAAGATAGATATTAGCTTTACCGCCTATATTAGCTTCGTCATCGATATCTCCAGTCGTAAGTAATGTCCGACCGTAACAAAAACTGTTTTGGAATTCTTGATAATAGGTCTATCCAGCCCACTAGGTCCAATTCTCCCACAATATCTGTGCGATGGATTCGTTTAACCAAGAATTACGATCTGCCATCAGAGCAGGTGTAATTGACCGCGATTGATTTGTTGTACATATTGCCTGATAATTTCGCGTTAAGCGAGTATCCGTCCAGTGTCCCAATTATACTTTGGTGATTGTGGCTCAAGTGGATTCATTTCGGAATTGCCTAGAGGACAATACGTCGTAAATGCCGCCTCTTATAGAATCCGTATCACAATCGGTTGGATAAACAGTATTGTTTGCATTATTCTAATGTAGCATTTTCTATCCATCAATGTCCACCACACCACTACTGAAGCATAAGTTTTATGTACGCTTCTGTTGAGTCGGTGTGTCATTTTCGGAATGGGGCCCCATTTAATTTTTTAGCTCTCCTATATGTGAATCACCAACTGTGGGCTTTTGCTGCCTTATCCCCCAGATGTTGGCTTAATTTCAGATTCGGATCTAGAATAACACCCACGTATTTCACCTGGTTCGATATTCTAATCTCCTTTTTAAGAAAGCGAGAAAAGATACGATAAGCATATTTTAGTCTCGACCTTTAAGTCGTGCCCAATTGTAAGTTGTGTCCATAGAATGCTCCGAATTCTTGCCCCGCACACTCCTGCGAATGGTTGAAGGCTTTAGTCAGTTAATATACTCAGAGGGTAGTGGTCAGAGGTGGAACTATTCGTTGCACAGAACTTTATTCATCTATTCTTTAGCATGTGGTCGACCCAGTCTATGAGACCCTCGTGCATCTGAAACTCAACTAAGGATTGGATCATTGTATTGATTTTAACATTATTGAAGGTTTTCTCATTGTCAATACTTATTGTGAGAGAATATACTTCGTCATCATAGGATCTGTTCACATAGTGGGTGAGTGAGTTCGTATGGAAGGGTTTCTACTGATCTTCTCTTAATGTAGGGTAGGCATGTTGTTTACAGCTCAGCCTCCCAAAGTATATATAGTGCTCTTCAACATGGTACCGACAATTAGAGAGTTTCCAAAAGTGAGGAAATTATACCCTTGATTTACATAATTTGCAAAACTTATTGTATGTAAATGTTGTCCGCTGCTAAGCCTTGTTCCTTGGTGGTCGTTTTGTGAGGTCCGATTTTGCTATATGTTTTCCAGCATCTCGGCCGGTATTTCACAAATGCCAATGTTGTAGTGTTATGTAATGTTATCTTCTATTAATAAACTAGCGCTACCAGTAATATATTCATAGCTCATGATAAAACCAGATTAAAAGTTATGAAAGATTTATCAGATAAAAATTATTTCAATTTTACATAACATCACTACAAATACATTATATTTTTTTAAATCGGTCGCTTCCAAACTACAGGCTTTTTTGAATCTATTCGAGTTAGTAAGAAAATTGTCCTTCAACCAATGGAAGGAGAAATGTTATTAAACGTTGTATATGTTTTAAATTGTTACAAACATCAGTTTAAACATGGCATACCTCCAACACGATCCATGATGGTGTAGGGTATTAAAAATAAATTGAAAACTATCGCTTATAATGCAAAAATTCAATTTAAAAATAACAAAACAGTTGAACCAATAGAAGCAATATAATGATCATGTTGTACTCTTTACAACAATTAAAAATTGACAATAAAAACTCACACTTCAAAGCATCAATACCTCAATATAATGACTGGGTTTTAATTAACAATGTATTTATTAATTTTTTTTCAGTATTTATCTGATCTGTAAGCGTTTATAAGAGACACACGACACGTTTGTAAAGTGTTATTCAAGATAAATTCGTAATTAGAGACGATTATATTTGAAAAGTAAATATAATTACAAAAATATAGGTGGGGTGTGTAACTGACCGGAAACAAAAAAAAGTTCAAAAAACAAAAGGTTAAGTTTTATTTAAAAACAGTTATAAGAAGACTTAAGGTGTAGGGCATTATGACTATTCACAAAGTTACATATGAATTTGAAATTTTATTCAAATTAAAAGACTTTTTTAAATCCTGGAAGTTCGACCCACAGAAAGTCGCGCAAATTCCTCATGCATCGATCTTTCATTTGTAAATCGCAATAAATTTGATTCCATTATGAAGAAAGGGTATTCCTTCTAATATTAAGCCGAGTTGCCGATAAAAGAGGCAATACAAATCTATTCCGGTTCTACTGAAGCTTCTGCAAAACTGCAAAGATACAGGCGAATTTATTTTCAAAGCTTCATATGATTCCCATAGGCCTACTCGGATGTCGAAGAAACCGCAAGGAGTTGAAATGAAACGCCAATGTTAATATTTTGGAATTACATTAGAAAGTGAACTAAACTGAAATATGAACCCAAAATTCAGAACCGCTAGGGCGGGAATACACCTAAACTGAGACATCAAACAAAAATGTAACAACAAGCACTGCAAAAACAAATGTAAACAAAATACACAAACAACAATAATAGAGATTTCAAGAAGGCAAAGTCATTCGCCTTCTAGAGCATTAATCAGACTGTTTACCCTTCCATATAAAAGGCAAGGCAAAGCCGGCGCGTGAGTTGGTAAAAGTTCTGTCAGTCTTGTGTGTTTGAAGAGAATAATCGTGGTTTGAAGATCTCCGTTACAAAGATTAGTTGAGCAATTGTCATTGTTTACGCAAAAGAGTGAAAAGAAGAATAACAAACAAAGCAATTGTTGTTGTTTATATCAAGTTGTGAACAGTGGCACACAGAATTGTGCGAGCAATAAAGAATTTTATTTAAAACTAAGCGCAAATTTATTTTTATTTTATTGCAATCTACGAGCTTATATATTAAACGTTTTTAAAAGGTAAAAACGTAACAATATTATTTTATATGCCACAATTATTTTTAGGGTGATTGACTACATCTTGGTCGACACAATTGTTCATCATATTTCTTTTGTTGTTGTTATACATACAGAGCAACAACATTTATTATTTATGGTAATGATTTTAATTATTTACAATTATAATTATCATTAACGTAAACTGTAACAATCTCAATAATTTACTGTTATTTGTTTAAATTGTTGGAAATAAACACAGTAATAAATAATATTTTTTTTAAATTAATTTTTCGCTTTAAAGTACTTTGACCCAAATTATCAGGCAATTGTCTGTAATTTCAAATAAACTAGATTCGTTGGGTATCTTTTATCTCTGGCTGGCTAGTTTATGTTATAACAGTACAACTTAATTATATAGGGTAGCCCAATTGTAATGTAATGTTCACATTATTATTGGTGATCACGTTGCTATAGAAAATAAAAAAATATCTGCCTGCCAAATGACTTACTACTGACCATCTCCTGAACTGTGGCATATTTCTTCTGCTGGAGCCTTAAAAGTTTGTGGTGCACTCAAAAAGGATAAGGTGATAAGGTACTTTCAGATCTAGGCTTAATAGCAGTTCAATGCTACGAAGTATGAGATCCGAGATGACATGGCTGGAAAACTCGACTTTGTTACTACAACAACAATATGAGCAACGATTTCTAAGCTAGCAAATCACAAGTGACCTGAACTCTCAAGGCTTCTTTAAACCTTAACTGATTATGCATGCCAGTAGAGGAATTTCGAAAATTACAGAACAATAAATACGTGAGTAATCAACGGAATTCACATACCAACGCGTATTTAATTAAACGTTTACCATTCATCATAATCTCACCTAGTCGCAACTAACAGGATTTCTAATACTGATATCCAGAGCGGTTATCAGTATACATATGTATGTGCATTACAAGTCAGTCCACGGCCTGAAAAGCTAACACTATCCACCGATGCAACAGGATGCTAAAGGAACATTTACCTGTTCTTTCTGACAGACACAGGCCAACTACCCAAGAACACAAGGTCGGGTATAGCTGAGGTCTGACTGGCCGTGAGTAATCTTAACTTGAACTACCGCTTGAGACCTATTGCATCTATGACTGCAACCAACCAAGATTGAGCAATTTTTCTTATAGCATTTATAAAACATAGTGACGGTAAAGGTCTAAAATACCAGTAGAATAGATACGGAGTTACAACGCAAGTACAATGCTCTTTAACGTGAAAATGAATGCCACCATCTACGGATTGCTAACTCTGAGGACTTTAACAAATATGTTTCACAGACAATGCAGTTCTACAATAGTAACCAGAAACAAAGACCGCAGACTTATTTGAAAAGGCAGTAAAATTAGTTAGTAGTTAGCAAGTAAGCCTATTGAAAAAATCCTGGTATGCAACTACTTATGTTTACTCTTTTAACCAGCAGTCGAGATATATAAAATAAGGGAATCAAAATTCTAGACCAATGTTATCTAAACGCCGTAGAAATCGTGTGACGAAGTCGAAGAATATAGTAAGATAAGAAATTCGTTGTTACATGGTTGAGCTGGACTCCTATTGAGATGAACACTGTCTGAGAGTATTCACAAGGTTCAAAATAAATTCAAACGGAGAGGTTATACAAAAAGTTTATAACATCGAAAAAGTGTTCAAACTTAGAAAAAGATAATGAATGATAATGAGAAGAATGTCAGAAGACTATCCCGTTAAAGTAGCATTTAAAAGAATAATCATAATTTTCAACTTACCGTATGTCCAGGTGAGTTTTGGAAGTTCATGGCGTCAGCTCCTCTGTGATGGCTTGTCTGGCCAGTCTTACCATCTGCTGATTTCCTTCCTTAGAGTATGGAATTATGCGTTCACATTTGCGTTTGTTTTCTTCAATTTTGATTAATTGTTGTTGTGTTGTTAAATAATGCCCGACATAGTAGTTGCCACGTTCTCTGGTATAGAATATGCGAAAACTAGCACAGATTTCATATTGGACTTAAATACGGCTTGGGCATTTTCGGGATATATAGCTCGGTCTCCAAATATTATTTAAAACGCCAAAAATATTTGCCTGCCAATGTTTCTTCGGTTTTGGCTCCATCCGTCTTGTCGAATTTGCTTTCTCGGTGACAGAACATGTCCACCCACAACCACCATGTACTACTTCGCTATTAAAGCGATGTTCTCGTTATTTGCGTATGTGTTATAAGTTTTGATAAACGTAATGTTCATTTTCAGATTCAAATGAGTTACTGTTTTCTTCACTGAATTCAGTTTTTCTTGCAGCGACCCGCTTTGATAATCTTATTTATTCTATCGCCAAGCTTCTATGGAGTACGCTCATTACAAATTCCTTTGCAGAGAGTTGTAATGTGTCAGCAAATGTTAAAAAAAGTATGGGGCGATCCCAATTTGCTCAGGCTTTTATTTAATATAGGCGATACTGAGACATCTATGCTGGGAATCCAGTTTCTTTTTTTCTTAGTCCGGGTAGGATCAAACCTTCTTCCCCTCATGTACATTGACAATGATTCCTTCCTGCAATTAGTTGGACAAAGTTGAACAGGATTTTCCCTTAGTAGTTTTGCGTATATGCTATCAATCTAGCTGCTCTTTACTGATTTTCGTACGCCTAACATTTTTTCGCGCCAATTTCTTAGTAGTTTTAATTTTTAACATTCGTTACGTGCAAAAAAATATACTGATGAAAAATGAATTTTTGCCAACCCTGTTTATATAGCCGTCAATCACTAAATACTGTTTAACGGCGGCTGCATTTTGGATTCGACTATGATTATTATTATTAGCTCCGTTCGTTTATTTACACCATTTTTCATCTTGGCAAATGGTGAATATTTTTTAACCCAATGGCTCTTCTAATGGAGAGGCAAATAACTTATTTCAGACAGGCACCGGTTAATTCATCACTGATAGTACTGGCGACCAATATAATGCAGTGTATTTTTTGAATAAGGATACTTTTTATTTTCAATATACCTCATAAATTCATCACGATTTCCAAACTGACCACATTCTAAACGCACCATACCGGATAAATTCACCATACATCTGAAAAATTCACCACGTTATAAATCCATCACATTAAAAAATCGATCAGAGGTGGGTGGGTGCTCCCGTGGGGTTTGTTCTGCCTCTCCTATCGATCATGCGTCGGCAGGCTACATACCACTCAGCGCAACCAATTCAAAACAAAAACAGCAAGGCACGCAGCACAAATGCACAAATCACTAAATTTTTTCTTACACGGAGGTATGTAGGAAGTCAGCACGCATAGCGGCCCATTGTGACAGTACGTAATTCCCTATACTGACCGAGTTCCGCCAAGCTGGGGAAAAGTTGGTCAGCGCAAGGTCTGCATCACTTACAGGATAGAAGGGAATGATTTTTATATATACAATCAATGGTGAATGAATACGAATACAAGCAGAGAAAACGTTGGCAATCCTTTTTACAACAGCTCTGTCTTACTAAATAATTTTAATGGTGAATTTATCTTAAAACCATATATAAACGAAAGAGACAACTAACTAGCTGTAAACTTATCAGTCATTTTTTTGCAAGTGAAAGAATAACAACAAAATTTTTGCAATAAGAATATATTAATAAAAATATATTAAATTTAATCAATATTATATTACAAAAAGCAAATCTTATCAAATTTACGGACAATAAATCGTGAATGTAGTTAATTTTTACAAAAGATTCAGTGTTTTTCCACAGTGAAAAAGAACAAATAATTGGCGCAATAACTGGGGCAGGTCATCCCCATTTTTTTGCATTGTGTTGTTGTATTGCATATACATTTTAGTACGAATAACAAAAGACAACAACTATAAAATGGCTTTAACGGTAGTAAAATATAGAAAAACAGCCACAGGCGAGACTACAGCTACTCCAGCTATACTAGTTAAAAGCAAATTGCAGACCTGGAATCCTGCTATAAAACAGGAACGAAAGGAACCTGCAGTGGATAATGTTGAGAAGGTAAATAAATATTTAAGTATATACAGAGAAAGGTCGTTCTGATTAGGTTTTGTGCAAGGCGAATTCATTAACGAGGTGGGTTTTCTTTACCAGCTGATGTAAGTAACAATGTCAAAAAAAATGTTTGTTTTTTGTGTATTTTGTTTCGATATTCAATTTCGTATTCATATTAGTCATAAACCCTCATATGTACCGCATGTATCCTTAACGATACGCACTCTGGAAATTCTTTAGGATTACTATTTTAAAGCCAATTATATATTAGAATTAAGTCGCCGTAGTAGGTAGTGTGTTGGCTTATTAGACGAAAAGCCAGGGTTCGAGCCCCAGGCCAGACATCAAATTGAAACACAAAAAGTATTTCTTCGGCGACTTCCTCTCAGCAGATTTCTGGCAAAAACTCTGAGAGTAAATAAAATTGCCATGAAAAGTTTCTCAAAAATCTGTCGCTCGGAGTCGACTTTAAACTGTAGGTCCCGCCACTCATATATAAAATTAACACGCACAACATAAGTGGTGTGAGGAACTAGATCATAATCCTGACTGAAGAGTATGTATATATTAAAATTGTTGCAAGATGAGTAACAATATTTAAGCCTTTAACACTAAATACATATATTTATAGTTATTTAGGTAAGAGTGATGAATTACAAAAAAAAAAAAAAAATTCATGTCTCCAACTAGGTGCCTAAATTATGACTGAAATAACTTGTGTGTTATTTTTAAAACAAATTCTCTTTCTGAAGATTGGGATATAGGGATTAAAACAAATTGGACCCATCTTCTGTTGAAAATTTGTTATTATAGGAAATAACGTTTGCAGCTGATATTTTTTTTAATTTACAGGTTACTGCAGCACCTTATGTAATGTAATAATAAAATTCATAAGAATTTTCAATATATAAAATTTATTTAGTTTTTTTTAATTGCTTTAACTAATTTCCTATGGAGGTTTGAGGGTTAATTTTTTTGACAAGATGTGTACATTTTTACAAAAACAAAATCCCTGTTGTTTTTGTATTGTTGTACTTATTGTAATACTATTCCCACCTCGTAATGAATTCGCCTTGGTTTTGTGCATATATTTCTAAAAATATATTTGTTCACCACTCTGCTTTTGGCTATGGTGTAATATTTGTTGTTGGTTGTTTTCTTTGATAATACGAGGTTGCCAAGAGTATTTTAACACTTATTTTAATTCAAATTTAAAATAATTTCAAATAAAATTAAAGTTTAAGAATAGACTGAAGTAATTAAGAATAATTCTAACAAGTAAAAGCTGGAGTCAATATTTATGTAATTTCTTTTGCCTTTTGCTTTTATGGCTATTAGACAATCTATTTCCCTTTCCGGAATTTTCTGCCCGGTGTTTATATAGATAACCCTGTTTCCTTCCAAAAGTGGTAACGCTTAACATGCTCCTAGTAGAAATTCTGCTGATGCACAGAACGTGCATTTTAAGCGGTTCCTATTATATAAAAATGTTTTTCGAGTGTATAATGTCCGGTCTGAACGCCGTTTAATGTAATATGTAAGTTTAAAATTTCTGCACTTTATAATTACATAGAGAAAGTTTAGATTGTGTCAATTCTTTTATCTAAGCCCTAACAAATCTTTACAGAAGTAAAAAAGAACTAGAATTTGCAAAGTATTTTTGCTACAAAAATTGCTGCTTAAAATCACAATTAAATTATGGCATTCATTGTATTATTTTGGTATGTTTTCTAATTTTAAATTAAATCCGTTTTACCTAAAATGAATAGTTAAATTAAATTTTCGTTAACTTTCCATGTCAAATGAAAATCAAATCTTACTTGTTAATCTTTATAACATCTCTGTTTTACTAAATAATTTTCATGGTGAATTTATCTTATGAATTCAACAGTCTTATGATATTTATGTTTACTCCATTAAAACTGTATAGGAGAGAAAGGGACATCTATAGACTTTTTGGAAATATTAAAATATTTTCAACACGCGTTGCAAGTTGGCTGTAAAGGAGATTTATTTTCATTTTAAATAAATTTCTTAAAACAAACTAAATTTGTTTTAAATTTTTTTATAAATTATTAAAAATAATGTTTTAAAATTTGACAATAATATAAGAAAAGAATTTATAGGTAGATGAGACAATAAAACTAAAGCAGAAAGGGAAAATGTAAAACCATTGAAGCCTTGAGATTCTAGTCATAAATAAATAAATAGAAAAATTCATGTTAAAATAAGGGATTTTTAATTGATTTGTATTTTAATTTTAATCCATAGAAACCTTTCATTAAGATAGAAGGAGGTTCCGGCCTAGTTATCAATAAAATACCCGCAATTATAAAACCGGCCATGAAACGTACTGGCACAACAACAGGAGGTAAGTTTGACGAGTGTGCAATTATCATATTGAGTCAATAAACCAAGAAAGTTGTTATAATTTACAGTAGAACCCGCTTTTAAATCTACCAAATATTCACTACAAACTATGGCCTCTGCCGGAACTCCTCTAACCAGTTTCCAGTGGCAACCTACTATTGGTGGTACGAGCACTGCAGCCGCCGTCAAGAAACAGCAACAATTGGGTGCTGCCATTAGTTCATTGCCACCAAATACCATCATAAAAGCTACCACAGGACCCAATAATAACAATTCATTGCATACCGCCAACGGTAGTTCTTCCATATTAACGAATGCCACATCCACAGTACAAGTTAGACGTCCCACAATATTTATAAAACGTGAAGTACCTAAACGCACCATACGTACCGTCACGCTAGAATTAATTGAAAAAAATCCACAAGTTCATTTGGGCGTCCAAGCGAACTGTTTGCCACTTATCAAAAATGTTGTTTGCACCACAGGCAATTTAAGTTTAGTGGATTGTTATTTAACGCTCAAGAAATTGAAACAAAATGAAGATTTCTCACTGCTGGCAGAGTACTTTGAAATGACCGAAGGTGAAATTCAACAAATATTTGCCAAAACAGTGGTTAGATTGGCACGATATCTACGTTATCTGATACGTTGGCCAGATAGTAAGAAATACTATGAACGACATAAAAATCTACCATTTCCCTTTAGGCCAAATCTGTCGTATGTCCAGTCGCTGATTGAGTGTGTGGAAACTGATATGCCAACTAGTCCGTTACAGATCGATTGTACAAATTATAAATTTATTTTAAGCATAAATTTAAATGGTAAGTGGCATAAGAAATTTTAATTTAAATTATATTCATATTTTATTTATAGTTTAAGCAGATCTTTAAAATTGTTGTCTCATATTCTGCAAAAAGATTGAAATTTTAATTTTTATTAATTGTACTTCGATACAGATTGCTTCCGATTGAAGACAAAGTGTTTGTTTTGTATGGAAAACAATTTAAAAATTGGTGTTTAACTTTTTATTTTTATTTCTTTTTGTGTCAAATTTGCAAAAGTAAATTAAATATTTATTTAGGAATATTTATTAATGCCTGCCATTTGTATTTTTAAAGATTATTTCACTTATATATTGTTCGTGGTTACGTAGTAGATGGTTTGCTAGTGTGTTGGAATTTTAGCCTACTTTTTTCAGCCTTAGACCTGTGTTTAACCATTGCCAGCTGTAGTGATGTCTTTCAGGAAGGTAATAGTGTATGTCTTTTCCCTATACACCGCGGACTAGGTTACGTTAGGTTATGTTTGAGGACGTGTACTTGTCATTGGGACAAGTACAATACCCAGAGGTCAAAATGACACAATGTAAGTTCGTCTTTGAGACGAGATTGGGAGAGAAAAGTGAAGGAGACAGGCAAATTGGAAAAGGAGAAGAGCTAGGAAAGCAAGAATATAAACAAGACAACGCTACTATAGCCTTTATATTTATGTTTCTATGGAGAGCCCTAATGTCGGCTCTCGACAGACATCCAAACCTTCGAAGAAGCCCCTGCCCAAGGACCTCAACCTCAACTTACTAAGGGCTGCACATTTGCAGATATGTCCTGCAATAGTTGGGCTGGGATCTGTTCCAGAGCCTTGTCAGCGATCTAATCCCGCAGCGCCCTGTAATAAAACATCCAGGGACTACGTATTCCCACAAACAATAGACTATTGCAGTCAAATCGTCATGTCTTGGCGGACAAACTTGAAATTAATTGCTTGAAAAAGTCTTCCCGTAGTGGGTTCATGATATTGCATGGCATGTGACACTGTCTTGTTGGTTCCACATGTCATCAAGTCTGTTCTTATGACAAAAGAAAGTCAGTTGTCATCGCACGGTACCTTAGTTCATTGATGTTCTGTAGGTGGAGGAGTGCTCATTCCACTTAACTTCGCAATTCAAAATTAATAAAGACTTCAAAGTAGCATGAGCATCTGTCTCTGAAAGAAAGCGTTCCGTGTTAACTTAAACACGGGCTTAACAATTCGTATTCTAATGAAGGAGGATATAAAATTACGGGCGTGTAGCAGTTAGTTGGTGTACCATTTGCTTAGGTTTTTATGTTGGAAAACGAACAAGATCTTCGGATGAATCGGAATCGCCATGTACATACTTTAATTCTGAATATCTAGTGGGTTACTCTTTAAACGAAATTTTGCATTGTACAGCATTCCAAGAAGTTAACTTGTTTTTGCGACTGAAAGGATATTTAAACACAATCTAATAATCGGTGTTGTTTAGGCTCATCGGGACTTGCGTTGCAATTTCTATTTGGGATGAGATTGTCATCACTAGTTCGTGGTTATGTGTGTTTGTGTATATATATATATATGTGTGTGTGCATGTTTCGCTAAAACTATTGAAACGATTATTAAACGATGCAATTAACAAACAACCAAATTTCCTCTTTCAGGCGTTATATCTTATATCTCCGAAGCGTATGTCGGCCATCATGATGATCTATTAATCTTTAAAGCGGCAAATTTCACCGATGTTATACCCAAATATTTATCATTAGTCGCTGATCCGGGTAAGGCGATCAGACGTAAACGCAAACCAAAATCATTGAAACGAACGCATCAACAATCTCTGCAAAATACAACAAATAATGGTGAAACCGATTCAACAACAGATTCCGCAGACGAATCATCCGATGATCTTGTACAGAACGATGATGCCGAAGATGAGGGTCGTTTAAGTAAATACACCTCAACACGAGTGGCCGGTGAGCTGGCCTCACATCAAAGCCTTACTGTTGTAAACAGTGAACTGACGTCTAGGCGTGTGAAAAACTTCTCTATACCCACCATGCGTGTACGCGATACGGTGTGTCGTCGACAAATACGGCATATGGTGAATCGTTTGCATGAGTTTAAGATCCTCCAACCGTTAGCTACACAGGAGCCCTTATTATATCAGTATCTCAATGAGATACTTATTGTTTGTGGTGCCTTAGTAAATTTGCAAAGATAAATACCGTCGGCCTGTGGTATATACTTGTCTTGTATAACAACTGACATATTGATCAGTTGAACAACAATCAAATAATTTTTAAGTTTTATTAAAAATAGTTTAAGTAATAGCGCCTCTTTCTCTATCCCTCTTTTTTTATACCTGTTCGTTGCAAATTTGATTTTACTCAGGTTTATTTTCCCTCCCTTCATATTAAAATTATATTTTTTAAATCTTTTTTTTAATTTGTGATTTTCATTCGTTTGCAATTTATTATTACTTTGACTATATGATTTAATCTTTTCTCTTTTTATCTCTGTTTCTTAACTTCTTTATCGTTTTTGTATTATAAGCACTAGTTATCGCTTTAATTTAGTCGTATAATCCCAATCATACATTATGCAAAAACAATACAATCTTCAGCTGTGCTGCAGGTGTTTGAAAAATTACATTTTGTATCGAAAATTATAATTTCTGAATTGAGCAATAAAAACACACACAAGTTTGTAAATATTAAAAGAAAATAAAAATATTTTTAAAACTGAACAATCGATTTTTGCTATCTGTAAACATTTGGCCGTGATTTGTGCTGTAATTATTTGTAATCCACGACAGAAGTGTTATAATCCAGGACTTTGGAGACACGTCCGCCTTACTTCATAGCCGAACAACCTCTCAGAAGATGTCCGATCAGTGACGGACTTGGTCATCCAGAAAAGTTCTACTCAGAGGCTCACCTTAAGCCTTGTACTCTGATGGCCTTTAACAGAACAAGTACGCAATGCGTAATAGTTTTATTTTTTAGCGTGTTTCATTCAGAGATTTTTGCTTTCTTGAAGGCTAGTAGTACTTACTTAATTGGCCATTAACAACCCGATTATGACAGGGCTTCCACGATTTGGTCCTTCCAACGTATACAAGGTGGCCCTCTTCGCCAACTTCCGCAACCCGTCTCGCGGGAGCATGCTCCTCCATTCGAACGACATGGCCGAGCCAGCGCAGCCGCTGGATATCAATACGCTGCCCAACGTCTATGGCGTTGAGGAGCTCATACAGCTCACTGTTGGATCGGATGCGGAAATTATCGCTTACTCGCACTGGACTGATGATCTTACGTTGGACTTTCCTCTCGAATACTCTCAAGGCAGCTGCATCAGTGCTTAATAGTGAAGGCTAGTAGACCCACTTCAAATTCGGAATGTTTTATGATCTTCGTTGGCAGTCGTTGATCGAAGCCAGTCTGAGGTTAGTTATTGTTTTCATTACAGGGCACTACGAGATTAGATTGCTGACAAGGAAATGGAACAGATCCCAGCCGGACTATTGCAGGGTATTTTTGCGATGAGGAGGAGTTCGAGACTATCAAACATCTCTTCTGTAACTGTCCAGCCCTTAGTTGGTTGAGGTTGAGGACCCTGGGCAGGGGCTGCTGCTTCGAAGGCTTGAACTTTTTGTAAAGAGCCGATATTAGGGGTTTCCATAAAATCTTAAATAGGTTGAGCTGGTTGTAAAGTGATTGGGAAAAAAGGTTATAGTCGCGCTCTCTTGTATGTTTGTAGTCCTCCCTTTCCTATCTCCTCTCCTTTTCCAATTTCCCTATCTCCTTCACTATCCTCTCTCTCTCGGGTATTGTACTTGTCCCAATGACAAGTACACGTCCTCTAACCTAACCTAACCTTTATTCTCGGTCATATTCGTAAGATCTAATCTTTCTACATGGGACACTGACTAGTATTCACCACTCCTAGAAGACTTCTTTGATGTTGGGTAATGACAGAGAAGATATTATGTGGTCTACTTGTATTCCTTTTTATTACAGTTTGTATAGAAGTCGTACTGAGGTACACCCAGCTTCCTGTCGTTTGTGCATAGAGGCCAATGCAATGAAGTCCCTAAGATTTATTTTCACTTGATATCCATAATCCACATTTTGTTCTGCAAATATCAATAGCGGAGAAAGTCGCCGTAGTCTAGTAGGTAGTGTGTTGGCTAGACGTAAAGCCAGGGTTCGAGCCCCAGGCCAGACATCAAGACAAAATACAAAAAGTATTTCTTCGGCGACTTCCTCTCAGCAGATTTCTGGTAAAAACTCTGAGTGGCAAAATAAAATTGCCATGAAAAAGTTTCTCAAAAATCTGCCGTTCGAAGTCGTCTTTAAAACGTTGGTCCCACCATTCATGTATAAAATTAACACACACAACATAAGTGGTGTGAGAAACTAGGACGTTGTACAATGGATCAATTCGACCTTCGGATACTGTACTTGTCTTAATCGACAAGTACACGTCCTCTAACCTAACCTAACCTATCAATAGCGGAACGGATTTGTTGGGTCTCCAGACAAGTGGGTTCACTATGCCGTCTTTCCTTTGTAAATGAAAAGGGGTTAAGAGAGGAATGCCAACGTATGTATGAATTCATTGGAATCTTTTTTGTGGTCTCCACATTTCATGTGATAAGACCGACCTGTCTGATAATAATAATATTTAAGTAAATCTCGTTAAACTACTCTAGTTTCAGTGCTAAAAATTGTGATATAAATTTGGTTGAAATAAAGTATCCATGTTTGGTCTCATATTCACTTGGCCCTCAATGGATAGAAGGCGCACCAACCAGTTACTTGGACTTGTTCGTAACGTCATCTCGATCACAGTGGTCATGCTTACAGGTCATTGTGTTATGGGAAGACACGCGGATAGAATGCAGCCCCAATCTAACGACTTTTGCCGTGGTTGCAGATCCGCTGAGGAAGAGGAGACTGTTATCCACTTTGTCAATGCCTATTTCTTGCGAGGTGCAGATATAAGATATTTGGCTCTCCAATCCTTGTTAGCTTGACGGAGCTATCATCCATTGGTTCAGGCTGGTTTTCTAGTGTGGGGTAGTCGTGCTTTAAATGTGCAGCCCTTGCGCTGACCCACTTTTTTTTCCCTGATTTGGCGGAACTTGGTTAGTACAGAGGCTGCGTTCATCTGTGGCGTTACGACGGCCGCTATGCGTGCTCAAGTGAGCTTTTGGAATCAAAGCTACCACTCCAACATTGGTGTCATATCCGTAAACAAATAACACTTCAAAGGAAGCCTTGCCATAAAAGAGTGTTTGAGGTTATGGCGAATAATTCAGTTGGTGGCAAAAAGAGATCGCAATTGCTTCAGCATACTTTCTGGATTTCTTTTCACTACACCCTATACAGTTTAAAAAAATAACCAAATCCCTCTGATAATTAAAATAAGTTTAAAACGTCAAAACGCTGACATAATTTTCAGAAAAAAAAAATTCGGAAAAACACCACAACACACTTCCGTTTCCGCTCCAATGAGTTTGACTAGGAGTAACTTTTAATTTTATTATTATTTTGTTGCTTTTTTTGGGGGTTTCTGTTCTGTTGTTCAAATAAAGCGTGTGTATGTGTGTTGTTTGAGCAAGGATAGTAGCAGTAATGGTAGCAATAGCTGGTACAAAATTAAATAGGTGCTCCACCAGGCACTGGTGGTTGATTTTGGTGACAAAAACATTTCACGGATTTAACACTTTCAAAAATATTTTGTGGAGCATAGAATTTATGATTTTTATTTGTGCGTCCGTCCACCACGCATACAGCAGCAGCAGTAGCAACAGCAAATAAGCCGGAAATATTGCTTTATTATTATACACAGAGGACGCATATTAGTGTTCATTATGGCGGTTCGAATATATTGTGTGTGTTAAATAAATAGACATTAAATTGTATAACAATTTAAGCAATTTAATTGAATTTCTCTTCTTCTAGCTTGTGTTGTTAAAGGGACATTTTAGCTTTAAACTCGGTTCTACAACTACTTTTCAGTCAGGACTACAAGCTAGCTACTCACATCGCTTATGTTATGTTCTTGTACAGTTTACAGCCGAGTCCTAACGACAGATTTTTGAGAAACTTTTCATGGCAATTTTATTTACACTCAGAGTTTTTGCCAGAAATCTGCTGAGAGGAAGTCGTCGAAGAAATATTTCGTTTTATTGGATATGCTTGATCTGGGGTTTGAACCGTGGCCTCACTTCTAATAAGCCAAGACACTACCTACTAGACTGGACTCTACAACTAGAAATGAAAGTAATATTGTTTTCCTTTGCTGCCACAATTGGGTACAAGAAATTATTCTACTAAGATAAGCTCTTATTAGGCAGAGAGCAGTAATCTCTTTCACCATCATGATCCTAATATCTAGGCCTATGCTTGGGATTATTCCGGTTTTATTTCGAACGTGAAGGGATTTTCACGAAGTTAAGTAGTTCATGGAAAGTTTTGTACAGAATCCTCTCTTGAATATTAGTTCCAGCATTTTTCATCATGTATTAGCGTCTGCTTTTGTTAATAGCCGGTGTAGAAGATCTTTTACGATCATAAAGAGGTGAGTCATGGTATTCACATTCATGGTCAGTGTCTGTTGCAGTCAATCTGAGGCCCATCTTGGTCATGTTACACTTGCGACATTATGAAGTTCTATTTTGCCTCGTTTAGCCTATGCTGGCAGGCTTACATTAAGATTCTCAAAGTAAAAAATTTAGTGTCACAACACATTTGGTCAATTTTTTTCAGCGAAAAGCGATGTAAACACGCTTCCTGTACCGACAGGGGGATCTATATATCCGCCGCATCAACTTGAGATTTGACATTTTGTCTAAGGAGTACCAACATCCTTCTCCGATCTCCATCTCCAGCCTTAAATAGAGTATTAATACAGAAGCTAAGAATACGGAGATAATGTGGTGTTTGAAACTGGGTTGTAATCTTGACTAAAGGGTAAAGGTAATGTATGTACATATGTATGTATTGTTGGAAGAACACGTGATCGCAGACGATCAGTGTGAGATAATAATCCAGGTCGTCATGTGATCTTGTAATCCACATTTGGACACTAGGTCTGATGCCATTATGTAGTAGATTTTGAGCGCTCTTTTCATTTTAGGTCCCACTTTGATCAGAATTTTACATCATTGTGATATCACAATTAATATTCAACCCGCGGATACTTAAAGGATTATTCCTTAAAGGAAACCAACATGACTGGAGAGTTAAGTTCTGGGTGATAGAAAATGAGAGAAATATAGCTTCTTTCACCTCCTCCGACTTACAGCTCTTGTAGTCGTCATTTGATGGAATGCAAAGTCTAGCGGAATGCCTTCGAAAAAGACAATTGCCCGTGACACTCTGAATTCCATGATTTAGGGCCATGCGATTTAAGGACAGAAAATAATCAATTCTCGTCTAATCCATACCATAAGTTCAGCAGAGTCTAGCAATATTGCAGATACGTTCCTTCTTTCAATGAAGTTGAGCTTCCCTGTAGTACGAGTGAGGAGTACTCAGTCTAGCAGAGGCCCTGTTCAATGTCAGAGTCCCTGTTAAGTTCCAGAAATTGTGATCTCCGGCCCTGTCCAGTTTAGCAGCAAAGCGATTTCCAACGTTATCCTTATGCGCTGGAACTTACATGAGTTACGTTTGAATGAACTGAAATTTCCCAGTGAAATCCTCATTATGAACGAAGATGAGCGTTGAAGAGACGTCCTGGCTGTCTGAGTAAATCAAGAGACTTTCAGGAAAAATCACACGCATTGAACATTGAGCCGCTTTCAATGTAGCCACGTCCTCCGTTTAACCCATGCGAAAGTTTAATATCAGAACCACACCCCATTCTGTCTAGTATTTTGAAGCCATCGGTAAGCCTCTCACGTGTCCCATTGGAAACCTCCGGAACTTCAAACCAGAACTTCCTGTATGGAATTCTAAAATCAAATGTGCTATACATACATACATACATAACATAATTGGTCATTACAATCCTTCAGTTAGGATTAAGACCTAGCTTCTCACATGACATATGTTGTGTGTGTTAATTTTATACATGAGTGTCGGGATCTACAGTTTAAAGTCGACTCCGAAAAACAGATTTTTTGAGAAACTTTTTCATGGCAATTTTATTTTGACACTCAGAGTTTTTGTCAGAAATCTGCTGAGAGGAAGTCGTCGTAGAAATATTTGTTTCATATTTCGTTTTATTGGAAATGTCTGACCTGGGATTTGAACCGTGGCCTCACGTCTAATAAGCCAACACACTACCACTAGACTAGGGCGACTTCAAATGTCTTATTCAGGAAGTTATTTGGAATCGATTTGGATGTGTCTTTATCTTGCCAGAATTGCAAAATGCCCATAGTGTAGTTGGGCCAGGATTTAATTGCATTGAGCCTTACTATCACCATCTCAGCCCTCTGCTTTAGTACTAGGCCAGCAAAAAATGCCATGGTGAATTAGAGTTTTCGGGCCAAGGGATATGATATTCTAGAGGGTGTACCTTTTTTCCTCTATATATGTACACAAACATTTTTTTTTTTACAGTAACAAAATTTGTCATTCCAAAAATCATAATTTATGTTCTTCTATTAAATTTTGTCCATGAAATTGAAAATGAATTGTTTTCTTCACTTTTACCAAAGCCGTAAAACTTTTTTGCTCAGCTCAACGTCAAGGAAAAAACCAGAAAACAAAAACAACAACAAAAAATGTGGAACATCAAGTAAAAGTGTCATGAAAAGGTTAAACCCGTTACAGATTTTCTCCTTCTTTTTTTTTAATAACTTCAGTGATTGGAAAATAATTTTATTTTGTAATCTTTTACCCCCACCTCTCACAACTTCACCATCATAATAGTTTTCAGCATCTATTGGTCTTCATAATGAGAGGGTATTGTTTCAAAATTGCTTCCAAACACCAGAGAGAGAGCGTTAGATACCAATACCAGCCAGGAACAACAACATAATTTTTACCATAAACAAACTTTTCTAAAAAAAACAAAAATGCCATCATCCTGTCTGTTGATCCCTTTTTTTGTTTCTTTTCTTTTCCTTTCCATTGCTGATGTTGTTTTTGGCATTATTGTTACACTTCGGTACGTAACACACAGGTATTTGAATGTGCGGCCGTTTTGCAGCTGGTGTTGGTTGCTCGCTTGGTCGGTTAGTTGGCTGGCTGGCTAGTTGATGTCAATGCCGATGATGCTGTTGCAGTTCGCGTTGTTGATGTTCGGTTGCAGAGTTTTAAACGTATTTTCCTATAAAAATTAGTCGCTGTTGTTGTTGTTGTTATTGCTGTTTGTTGTTGAAGAAAACTTTTTAATAATTACCGTAATTATTCTCTTATAATGTGTCCTTGTTGTTGTTGTCATTGTTGTTGCTGGCATTATTACTCTGTTACTTTATTATGTTCAGCTTGTTGTTCTCATTGCAGTTGTTGTTGTTGTTGTTGTTTTTATCCATAAAATATGGTTCGGGTTGTTGTTACTGTTGTTTTAAGTTTTAATTGTTAAGCGAAGGTGGTGGGTGTATGTGCGTCAGGTTTTTGTCCATAAACTTTCTTGAACTGGACGTACGTACGTACGTACGTGCAAATGAACAAAAGAGAGAACATCTTTATTTTTATGTTTATTTTTGCAATACCGTTATAATAATTTTTGACCTCTTTTGCTGTTGTTGTTGTTACTGTTGGTGTTAAAATTGGTTACTACACCCTACGGCAGTTATAGTCGTTAAGACAAATGTTTTACAATGCAAAACATGGAATCTTTTGTTGAATTTGGCGCATAAAAGAGATGATTGGAGGTGGATTCTGTAGGTGTTGTATGGACAGAGAGGATGAGGAAATTATGTTGCATTTTTTAAGCTATTGATAGGCCTTAGGAAAGTATTGCAGACATACTCAAGGATATTTAAAATATTGCGAACGCAGTTGTTGACAGTGAAGTGATCAAAAATAGGTTTGCTTGGTCAGAGAAACAGGATGAAAGTATGCAACTTATTTTAAGTGATTGATAGACTCTAGGAGATCGTAGAATTATTTGCTCAAGGCTTTTAGGAGTTTGCAGCCATGCACCAGGATTTTAAGAATATTGCGACCGCAGATGTTGACAATGAAGTGATCAAAAATGGGTTTGTATAGGCAAAGAGGAAGAGGAAACACATTTTAAGTGATTGATAGACTCTAGGAGATCGCAGAATTATTTACTCTAGGCTTTTAGGAGTTTGCAGCCATGCTCCAGAATATTAAGAATATTCCGACCGCAGATGTTGACAGTGAAGTGAACAAAAATAGGTTTGCATGGGCAGAGAAGGAGGAGGAAACTCATTTTAAGTGATTGATAAACTCTAGGAGACCACACGCCAGGCTTTTAGAAGTTTCGCAGCCGTTCTCCAGAATATTGGGTGTCTATCTGTACTGTGAAGTTGCGGTAATATAGTAGGTAGTGTATCGGCTTATTAGACGCGAGGCCACGGTTCAAATCCCAGGTCAGACATCAAAACGAAATATGAAAAAATATTTCTTCGGCGACTTCTACTCAACAGATTTCTGTTATAAACTGAGAGGATATAAAATTGACATGAAAAGTTTCTCTAAAAATCTGTCATTCTCAATCGACTTTAAACTGTAGGTTCCGCCACTCATGTATAAAATTAACACACACAACATTAGTGGTGTGAGAAGCTAGGTCGTAATCCTGATTGAAGGGTTGTAGTGACCAATTATGTATGCATGTATGCATTTGTATTGTAAGAGACTCAGAGAGTTGATCATCGACATGCGTAGTTCTTTGGTTCGTTAGATTAGATTAGGCATGACGAGTCGAAGACAATAAAGAAGAGATTTCCAAAACTTCATCTAGTGCCCCTGATTCCATTGTGCTGCCTGGGTGCTACCCGTACAAGAGGGTATGCGAAAAGTGTACTTAAACCAATTTGGTATTCAAGTCCATTGAATTATTCATTCCGTATCAATCAATTGATACTTCCTACATTCCTAGGAATTTTCAATAGTATGGCAATAAGTTTATCGGTCTGCACTAAAGTTAACTTCGGTTAGATCTATGCGTGGATGCACAGGTGCCACGCCTTCTCTGAATCAGGCTCCCAAGATAATGTCTAATACATAAGCAAATCGCACAGTGTCGATGGCTAGTTTCCCTTTACGTGGGAAACGACTAACGACACGTTAGTGTCCAGATTATCCAATTCAGAAAAAAGGAGGTTGGTAACCAACGACCTATAGTGCAGGCGGCTAACAGTGATCACCTCATTGACTGCTGACCTTCAAGACAAATGTACAGCGTGATGCTGCCAAAACCAAAATCCACACCAAACAGTGAGTTTTTCGAGATGCATTGGACATCGTTCCAAATTCGATAATTTTGTTTGCTCACGAACTCAGTTATCCAGAAATGGGCCTCAACGCTGAGGATGATTTTTTGATGCAAATTTGCCAACTGCTATAGAGGCAATTCTGCTAACACAAGACGTTGTCTGTGGTCGTTTAGCCTCAGAACCTGTATCAACTGACATTTTCTATGGGTGCCAAAATGCCAAGTTGCGATCCGCGAATATTCGAATTCTTGGGAGCGACAAGGAATCCACTGCCTCGAATAATTCTTCATACACCCACGCATAGCGGCGATGTTTTCGGCAGATCTTGCTTTACGTCGATGTACAGGTGTTGGTCGATCTTTTACTGAACTAGTGGACAAGAATAAGTTTAAGGCGAGAATTATCGACTACATTGCAAGTAGCATTCTCGATAGGACGACTGTTCTGATTATAAAATGGGCGAAGTGCTGGTGCTGTTGAATGCTGTAACCGTCAATGATCACTGAATAAATGACTAATTCGATAAGGTGGCCATTGTCAACTGTCAAAAAACGGAAGTCCCTGTTGGAAGACCCAATAGTTGATTTTAGGATTATCGATCACATTGCAAGTAGCACTCTCGCTACGACGATGTCGTGATTATAAAATGGGTGAAGTGCTCGTGCTGTTGAATGCGTTGAATCTGTCAATGATGACTGAATGAATGACTAATTCGATAAGGTTACCATTGCTAACTGTCAATAATGGAAGTTCCTGTTGGAAGACCCAATATTATTTTCCAATTGGATTTAGTTCTCATACAAGTCTTACTAGAACACTAAACTTTAAATCTCATAGAGAATATCTCGTATAGTTTAGGGTATCCATAAACCGCATTTGACTGACCATGAAGTCGTATATGCTAGTTAGTAGTGATGTTGCCCTTATGGTAGGTTTAGTTGTTCTCTACTGTTACTTTCACCGCACTGCCATTGTCATTTGCAGTGGGTGAGTGAGTGAGTGTGTGAGTGTGTGAGTGTGTGAGTATTACATCGGTTACACCGTTGTTGATGTAGTTTGTGTTGTTTTTGTTGCTGTTGCCGGGGTGACTATAATGATTTTAATGGTGTCTGGAGTTTTTCATCGTCAATTATTTTAATGAAGCCATTTTATGTGAATAAAGCTAATGATGATGAAAACAAAAACAAAAACAATAACAGCAACAACAAAAACAAAAAAAACAAAAAGTGAAAGAATAATTAAAAAAAAAAACAAGGAGACACAGTTTTGGTGTTAAAAATTGACAGATTTTTGGCTTTTGCTGCTGTAGTTGTATTTGTTGGTAAAAAAAGGTGTCCTTTCTCTGCGTTTATTTGTTCAATTTTTTATTGCATTAATTGTGCGTAAATTTAATATCTTCTTTTATTGTTGTTGTCGTTATTGAATGAACAACAACAGGTTGATCTCATTTTAAAAGTTTTAATTGCAAGGAAAAGTATCCTTTGGAATTGAACACTTTTTTCAATTGATAGAGAGTGTATGAGTTAGAGGTTCGAAGGGATAGATTTTTATGGGCAAATGGTTAAAACGTCTTAAAATCTTAAAAAATTTAAGAACAAATTTTGTGATACAATGCCGAAAAAAAGTAGCGGAAGGGGCTTATAAAGCAGTGATGAGAATGAGGAAGAGCTTCAATACTTGTTGTTCTCCTATGGTATTAAAAATCAGAACAGTTTTGCACGTTCAATGTACAGATATATGAACCGGACGCGAAGCTGCTCTAAATGCAAAGCTGCTTGCCATAACTGATGTACCTTATTAAGGCGTATTAAAGGCGATTAGGATTAGTATTCTGGCGGTATTTATTATAATAAACACACACATATTCAAAGCGATATGTCATATCATATCGCCGTAGTCTAATAGGTAGTGTGGTGGCTTATTAGTCGTGAGGCCACAGTTCAAATCCCAGGTCAGACATCAAAACGAAATATGAACAAAATTATTTCTTCGGCGACTTCCTCTCAGCAGATTTCTGGCAAAAACTTTGAGTTTTAAATAAAATTGCCATGAAAAGTTTCTCAAAAATCTGTCGTTCGGAGTCGACTTTAAACTGTAGGTCTCAGCACTTATATGGATAAAATTAACGCACACAACATAAGTGGTGTGAGAAGCTAGGTCGCAATCCTGACTGAAGGGTTGTAATGACCAATTGTATGTATGTATATATCCAAAGTGAATTATTTTGGTTTATTACTAGTCATATACATTTTAGATCATTATTTTAACAACCGTCAGGATTGCAAATATCCGTATTTGTTCGACGCTCCTCAATTTTTGGGTATTTGAACACAACACATTCGTCAGTTTCATTTTCATTTGGGCATTGGGAGCATTTTGGTGTGATGCCGTCCTGTCAGGAAGTGAGTTTATTAATCCATCTTTCTATATCTTGGACTAGTTGATAGCACCACAGAGACAATAGTTTTCCCTGTTTTCGTTGGCATTTTCGCTCAGATCTTATTTTAAATGACCGTGACTTTCTTCTTAAATCTCATGGTTTTGCTGTAGGTATTATTCCTGTTACAACACGCAGTCATTTTTAAAGATAGGGTGCGATATTCAGTTACGTTACCCAATACACCCTTAATCAGCTGCTTCTAAAAATTTATGACATGTTTTTCTTCGCTATATTTGCACAATTTCATCCCCAGTCTCATCCATAGTCTCGTACTCTAGTTAGGTTATCCTAAAATTAGCATCATTCGTTATAATACGTTTAAAACTTACTTACGACGATTGTCAATTCTTGCGCCCATATTTAAAAAGCTTCCAGTAGTTCATAACGCCGCCCCCCTTTTCGAATCTTTAGTGTTTAATTTTTTTGCTTTCGACTTATGAGTATTTCGTTCTTATGCTAATGAAAGTTTGGTAATTATGTTCATCGACTCCTAAGAACCTTGTTGGCATACAGTTTCACATCTTCTGCTGCTTGCACCACCAATATCATCAATTATACAATGGTCGCCTTTTCTGGGATTTTACTGTTAAACAGTTCGTCATAAATCACATGTCATAATACTGATCCTAAAACAGAACCATTGTCGGACAGTATGTCATTTTGGAAAATTGTAACATCCGCGGTACAGTATTTTCTTATCATCAATGTTGAGCGCCTTTCTTTTCATATTTTAACGAACTGAATTGCTTTCGTACAACTATACTGGTTATACACAGTATCTCCGCACTCGTCAAGGGCTATTAGCTATCTCGCAAATATTTCCCTCTTAAGACACTTACCAATAGTATCAAGAAGGCTAGTTAGGTTGTAAGCAACTTTTCTAATGCCTTTACCCTGCTTTAAAATCATTAAGAGCTTCGGCTTCCTCCATTTGTCATAACATACACAAAATACATCTTCTTTAAGACAGTTTGAAAGCTGAGAATTTTCGCGAACTTTTATGCTCGTGCTTCCTAGACTTTATAGTCTCCACACAAACAAAAATGTTGTCTTCAATAGCGGTGTTATATCGTTAGTGGTTACTTCAGTGGAGGATTCCATAATGTAGAGAGAAATTATTTTACTGGAGCAGTTTTCCCTGTCCTTTATGCGGCACGTTATGCCGCGTTCTGTGTATTTCATGAAAAGGTCTCATACATCAGAGATGTTCAAAGTCGATGTGTAGCATCAATTTCTGCCATGAGATCTAACGCAGTCCCGTGTGTATTTATAATTGGTCTGTCTATACATAGTGCCTGATTGCTTGTCGCCAGTTATTCGATAAATTATTTTCTGCTATGGAACTTCCCATTTAACATCTTGTCATCGCCTTTAATTATTTTCAGCCAGAAGCATCCAATTCGACTTTTATCGGGACTGTACCCCGTTAGCGCGACCCAAATATATTCACGGCAAAGACAATTTTATAACCTATATAGATCGGAAAAGGCGATTCGATGACTTGATATGATCAATACAAGATCATAATATAATCAGATTGTTGCCCGCGGGATAATTCTGACTTATGAAATTGAGATTTTAGTTTCCTTTCACATAATCCATTCAAAAAGCTCGCAAACCATTCAATAAATGAAGTTAATAACCAATACAAACAACAACACAACCCAATATACACATTTTAATGGAGATAATTGTTTCCAGAAAACAATAGATGACAACCCTATGATTTTAGAACTTTCAATCAATCAATAGAAAACCAATTACTCGCTTAGAAAGAAAAATTTATTTATGAAATTAAAATAAACCTAAAAATATATTTTCTTTGTTAGTTAATCCTGGAGAGAATTGTTTCCAGGAAACAATAGATGGCTACCCAATGATTCTAGAACTTCCAAGCAATCAATAGAAGACCAATCATTTGCTTTGATAGAAAAACTTGATTAATGAAATTGAAACAAACCTAAAAAAATATTCCCCTATTAGTTAACCCTGGAGACAATTGTTTCCAGGAAACAATAGATGGCTACCATATGATTCTAGAACTGCCAATCAATCAATAGAAGACCAATCATTTGCTTTAAAAGAAAAACTCGATTAATGAAATTGAAATAAACATAAAAAAATATTCTCCTGTCAGTTAACACTAGAGAGAATTGTTTCCAGGAAACAATAGGTGGCATCCCTAAGATTCTAGAACTTTCAATCAATCAATATAAAACTAATCATTTGCTTAAAAAAAACTTGATTAATGAACAACAGAAAACTTTTAGGAAAAATATGAGCTCGTAGATTGCAAATAAAATAAAAATAAATTTGTGTTTAGTTTTAATTAAAATTCTTTATTCTTCGCACAATTCTGTGTGCCATTTTTCACAACTTGATGTAAACAACAACAATTGCTTTGCTTGTTATTCCTTTGTTTACACTCTTTGCATAAACAATAACAATTACTAGACAGTTGTTCTTTGTTCAGATCTTTGTAACAGAGATCTTCAAACCACGATTACTCTCTTCAAACACACCGCGACTTCACATAAGTCTGACTAAACTTTTACTTAATACGTTGCCACCTTTGTCTGATGAATGTTCTGGAAGGTGAATGTTGGTTTTCACCTTCTCGAGATCTCTATAAATGTAAACATTGTTGTTTCATTATTGTTGTTTGTGTATTTTGTTTACATTTATTCTTGTGGTGTTTGTTGGTATATTTTTGTTTACTTGTTTATCATTTTTTTATTCTGGTGTTAGTTGCTATATTACGCAGTGCAATAGTTTGTAGACAAGGTCATTGTTTTTGTAGCTTTTGCTTATAATTTTAATGTTAGATTTTTCCATTTGCGTAACAATGCCATATTACGTAAACGCCTTACATGCAAATACTTTTGTTCTCCACTGTATACCAGGGATTGACTTTTGTTTTTATGAGCTTTAACTACACAACTCCTGAACTTTTTGGAATAACTTTTGATATCGTTTTAATTTTCATTATAATTCTCTCTTAATTTACTTTTAATACACTTGAGTGTGGCCAATATATGTATACTTTGATTATAATTGACGGTATATTTAACCTCAAAAAAAAATATATATTTTCGGGGGTCATTTAAAACTGTTTAGAATTGTGTGACAGTGTATGACCGGAGAGTGGCAATATTTTCGTATACATTTGAGAATAATTTGTGGGCCAAAAATAATAAAACGAGAAACGAGAAAACTTTCAGTTTTTAATGGCCATTTTATTTAATGGCCACATAAAATATATGTGTACCTCTGTATGCATTTGCTGAGACACTTTTCTTGTTTCATTTGGTCTCCAGGGTCCTCTATAAAAGCCAAGTATACACTGAAATACGTACACATAGTGGCATCATTTACCCACATGACTATTTACATGTCATTTAAAATTTAAACTTTTTTCCTGCCCTCATGTGTATGTGGAGTAGGTGGCCCAAAAGTGTTTATTTGTGTAGCAGTGGGGTATGTGGAGTATGTGTGTTCAGTGTTCAGCACTGTGACTGTTCAGTGTTATTTGTAGTTGAAGCAAGAAATACGCTCCCTGTCTTGTTTTTTTTTTTATTAATTTTAGATAAAAAATAAAAATAAAATTTCCCCAGCTGCAGCATATTTTGTTGCTCGTCTTCTTATTTTTTTGTTGCTGTTTTTTATGTTTTTTTCTTCAAATAATGTTTGTGAAATTATTTGCTTAAAAAATAGAAGCAAAAACCAAAGAAAGCGTAGAGAATTTTTTCATTCTTTTTTTTTTTTTAAAGAAAATGCGAAAAAGAGCAAATAAAAGTTTTTCGAAAACTAATTAAACCGATAAGAGCGGTAAAAATGGCGAAAAAAACGGAAGAGTTGTTTTACCACACTGTTGAAGCTAAAAACGTAACGGGCGGAAAATTCATCCAAAGCATAAGGAAAAAGACAACAGAACTTAGAAGGAGAAACGCGCTATAAAATGCATAGAGAAACAAAAACTATTACACTGTCGCAAAAGATTTTTCCAAGTTTGTCGAACATTTAAAGGGATTCTTCGCCGAAAGACTGCCACTTCTATCAGACTTTTAGCAAAGTTGTGGGTCTACTGTTATCCACTTTCCTTGTCAATGATCATCGCTTGCAAGGTGCAGATATAATTTGGCTCTCCATTCTTTGTTAGCTTAAATTTGCTTCGGGTCGCAATCCCATCCTGGGAATCTTGTTCCATTGCCAGACTCACTTGGCCTATGAAGGATAGCAGACGTACCAACCAAATACTTAAACTTGATCGCAGTGTCATCTCGATGGCCACCATGCTTACAGGTCATTGCGTTATAAGAACACACGCGGAAAGGCTGCAGCTCTCATCAAACAACTTTTGCTGTAGAGGAGGAAACTATTATTCTTTTGCGAGGTACGGTTTAAGGTTAATTTGTTAGCTTAACGGAGTTATCATCCATTGATATCAAGGATATAGCTTCACTCATTAAACTTTCAGTTGGGTTTCCAGCATAGTGTGCAACCCTGCCATAACCAACTTCTTCGATGTGTTTGGTGGAATTCGGTCAGCACAGGGACTGTGCTTACCTGTGGCCTCGCAATGGGCCGCTATTCGTGCTCAAGTAGGCTTTGGCAACGAAGCTGCCAGTCCAACCTTCTTCTTCTAGAGGGGTCCTCTATTTTTCCAGACATTAATTGTTTATTCATCAGCGTTTTCTTTGTGCCGTTTAAAACTTTCGCGAGTTCGGGGTTGCTATAATAGGTGTCGTAGTGAAGAACTATACTTATTGAAAGGTACTTTTCCCGAAAGGGTGGCCCTGCCAGACCTTCTTATAATATTAGTTGTTGATGTTATCGTATCTCTGGGATTAGAAAGTTTAATTATTTATTCATCAACGATTTCTTTGTGCCGTTTAAAACTTGTGCGAGTATTCGGTTGCCACATTAGGTGTCGTGGTGAGGAACTTTACTTATTGAAAGGCGCTTTTTCCGAAGGGATAGCGTTGCCAGACCTTCTTATGATATTCGTTGTTAATGTTATCGTATCTCGCGGATTAGAATGTTTCTGGGTGATCTATATGGGATGGAGTAAGCCACTTAGCTTTTTTATTTCTTAAAGTTGAAAACTGTGAAACCCATGACACACAGATTAAGGCCTCTCACTTAGTTGATGATGATGACAAATTGTGAAAGAAAAAGGGAAACTTTGGTGGAACTGAAAAACGTACTTTGTGTATGAGTCGCTTGTAAAGGTAAGGCAATAGTAGCGCACTTCCTACAACTTAAGCGAAATCTAATGAATTTTGAAGCATTTGGTCATGCATACATACAAATATTAATATTAATATTAATCCTAACTACGGGATTGTGATGTAGCCCTACACACTAGCCATATCATGTGTGTTGATTTATCCATTAGAGGCGGAGCTTATTACACCTTAATATCGATTCAGATTTGGCTACAAGTTTTTCACGGAAATTGGTTCCTACTCTCAGAACTTTATCCCAGAAGGCTGCTAGAATGGGAGATCGCCTAGAGAATAATTTCTTAAAATTTTTTTCCAAGATGTCAGAAATATTGCTTGAACTCGAAACTCTCCTTTAATAAACCAACTCATTACCCTCTATACTACACATACATACATATGTACATAATAGGTCATTACAACCCTTCAGTTAGGATCACAATATAGCTTCTCCCATCACTTATGTTGTGTGCGTTAATTATTTGTACTCTGCTGTATTTCAACCGATGAAGCTTGGTCTTTTGTGCACTCACTTGATTATCCAGAACGCAATGTATACTAAATGTATAATAAAATATACAAAGACGTTGAACGTGCTCCTTTAGCCAGTATTATGACCAAGATTCTCACCCCACCCACATTGTGTGCGTTAATTTTTATCCATAAGTAGTGGAAGCTACAGTTTAAAGTTGACTTCGAACGACAGGTTTTTTGTTATAAAAATGTCTAATCATTACAATCCTTTAATCGGGATTATAAAGTTTAGGCAAGAGTAGCGTAACAGTTTAACGTCGATTATGAACGGCAGATTTTATTTACTCTCAGAGTTTTTGCCAGAAGGCCAAAAAAGGCACATTCCTGTCTGTTTCGCATTAGACCTCTAAAAGATGATTCAGTATTCCAAATGAGAAAACTTTCCGTGTGCTTTCTATTCAGCATTGTCTAGATACCCTTTTGCCGTTAACGGAGTCTATCACACATTGTCAATCATAAGCTTCGTCCTTAAATGAAATTTTCAGTGTAGAGAACGCGCCAGAAAGATGCCTTTTTTCCTATGTAGCAATGCCGCCCGTTACCCATATGATGTGAGTGTTATTACCGATCTACCATCTCGTTAAGATGTTCGAAAACCCTCCTAGCAGTCTTTTTATGGGAACCTCTGAGAGTTACCTAGCTTTCACGAAGTTTATGGATATCTGTCACAGAGATAGTGCAGATCTTGCGCTGACCGACCTCCCCCTCCCGGGTTCGGAGGAACTTGGTCAGTACAGGGGCTGCGTTCACCTGTGGCGTCACAACGGGCCGCTATGCGTGCTCGAGTGAGCTTTTGGCATGAAGCTACCACACTAACCTAAGACCTAAGACCTAAGTCTCTCTCAGGGATATTTTCGTTCTTGACAATTTACCACAGCAGCAATGGACGATAGTCTTATCGCGTTAGCTACTGAATTCAATACCAAGCTATCCATGTGTCCGTGTACGTGTTGTTTTCAAGGTGCGTCACATCATTTTCCCATTTCTCTTAAACCGGAATCGAAGTCTTGAACTCCCTTCAAATGTGGTATCAATATTTGCCGCAATTATCCAATTCCGTCAGGCCGTTCCGACCCTCGAATGATGAATGATGAATAATGAATAATGAATAATATGCGCCACGTTAGATTTCAGAACCCTTTTATAGGTGTTAAGTTACACTCACAGCTTTTGTTAGAAGACTGCAGAGAGGGTGTGGTCAAAAGCAATATATTTTTTTTTGCAAGATGCCAGAGCTGACATATGAAGTCTCGAGCTTCGGTCCAGTAAGTCAATACCCTATTCACTCGATTATGGCGAATACAATCCTTTTTGGCAATTTTGGCAATCTCAGCAACAGTTGTCAAGACAATACATTCCCACTCATTATTTTGCCGGCAAGCAGTTTTCCTGGCTTTCAATTTCCATGTGATGATGATATTTTGTAAAGTGTAGTTAAGACAACAACAAAAATGTGTTGGTTCCTCTCGGAATGCCAGAACAATTAATGTGTGTACAAGGATTGTATTATACGTTGTCTTTGCTTAGGCAGTCAGGCAACAAACAGCACGGGTAGCATGATAGGCAGGCAGCCCAGGCCAGGCCAGGCAAAAGTGTAAGTGTTGCAATAATATTTTCCAAGAGATTTTTCCACTGTTTTCTCTGTTCTGTTTTTTTTCTTGTTACAATTGTAATGCCAGATGGCCAACAGTTACTACACGACGCTACTTGACTTGGTCTAATGCTGCAAATGCTATGACGTTTACTTCGGGTGCCAATGCAGTAAAACATTTCAAATGTTGGCCGTTTGCCTGTTGGGATTTCAAAGGAAAGGAAATATGAAAACAAAGAAAAAAAAAAACAACATAAGCAAACTTTTGCAAAGAGTACTTCTTCGTGTACTTGGCAGTCCTTTTATGGATTTAATTTCTTGCAAGAAATCTTAGGAAAAATGCATGAGCAATGTAAGGGACAGAGAGAAAGAGAGAGAGAGAGGGACAAAAAGAGGTGTTTAGATTAAGCGAATATTATTATGGCTGTGTAGCTATGTAAGCTATACAAGCCTTATTTAAATTTGCTTTATTCTCTCTCGTTCTTGCACTCTCTCTCTCTGTCTCTCTCTCACATAGAGGCTTATATAACTACTTATTTACGCAATTTCTTTGAAAATAGTTGCAAACATTAGTAGATTCTAATCTCATTAGAAGAGACACACACAAAAAAAAGAAAATGGCGAGTAACTCTTGGAACTAGAAAGTTTTTCAAGTTTCCCTTCCACTCTCCTGGCTTTTCTCCTTTTACTGGTTACTCTTACTGGGTAATAATAATTGCAAGAAACTCTAGTAAATGAATGAATGAACGAATGAATGCTAGTAAGAGTATAAGCAGAAATACTATTCCTTTCTATTTAACTCTGGTAACACACAAAATATCCCTTAAAAAGGATACGAATGTGGGTTTCTTAATGTACGTTTTCATCTTTCTTGCCGTATGCCTTGTTCTCTTTCTTCGTCTTCCCAGTTGTCTGTTGTTTGTAAGCCAAACTCATTAGTGGTGGAGCCGGGCAGCCGTTAGCCGGGCAGCCGTTTATATTTGTTTTCTTGCAAATACTGCGTAGCATTTGGTCACTTTCTTATTCATGGATTTTAATTTCTTTAATTATTCCGACTTCAGAGTTATTATTGCTAGTTTCACTTTAATAAGTAAGTACAACCACCGCAATATTCATTTGATTCAATTGCAACTTTACACAGTAAAAGTTTAGTTCAGTTAATTTGCTGCTGGAGCACAACATTTACATTCTCAACCTAATGGAGAAGGATTTTGCCACAGATAAGAAACTTTTGTTGTAAAAGTTTAACGTTTATGTTGGTAATGAATTTTAACTTTAAGAAACTAAAAAAGGATTTTTATCCTGCAGTTTCCTTAAAGAAGTATTAAACTACAAATCAAAGAAGCTTATCAGTTGGATACACTAACACTCATGATTCATTATAATTTACTTGGCTTCAAGACATTCGCCATTATAAAAACCTATCCTTCGAGCCTATAAAGCCCCATCAAAAAGCCGGGATACTCTGAAACATGATTGAAATCCCCACCTATTGTAATTACCCCCTTTATCTTCCACACAAATCTGTCATCCGGAGTCGACTTTAAACTATAGGTCCCGCCACTCGTGTATAAAATTAACAAACGCAACATAACTGGTGAGAGAAGCTAGGTTGTAATCCTGACTGAAAGGTTGTATCTTCCCTTTCGCTTAATGTACCCTTCCAGATATTTTCTTCCACTGCTTTATAGCGAATTTTTACGTAACCCAGTAAACGTTAACACTACTTCCCCAGTATAGCTAATTGAGCTTAGCCAGACCGTCCCATATTATTTTCTAGTTAACTTCATAAGAACAGAGTGTTCGAATGGCATCCTGGCTGTCAGTTAGTATTGTTACGTCTCGTGTTTAGTACGTTCTGTACTGAGCGCATATTTCGATGGCAAAGATTTCTGCTTTAAAGCTACCCCGATTGCATAGTTGGTAGGGTGCTTAACTTCAAGTGCCGATGTTGTGGGTTCGCTTTCCTCTAGAGGCTCTGAGGTGTTTGTGATTGTCTGATTGAAAAAAGAAAGTGAGAATTATTACTAAAAAGCTGTTCTCGAAAAACAGTGACGAAGTCATATACACTGGTCATTGAAGAAATAAGAAAATTTGCACACACACTACCCCTCAATTCTTTCTCCTATAGACTATCTTTTCTGTATTCAAACACAAAGCGCTGCATGAATAGGGGTCATCCCTTGAGTGCTGGTCTTACAACGGAGCAGTTAGAAGCTTTTTTGGATTTAAATCTGTGGTACATGGCAACGAAAACCAGAGCCTATTATTAGAATAATGGGAACGAAATCTTACACAATATTCACCACAAGAGTTCCAATGAATCAACTGGCTGACAGCTCCTTCCTTTATTGTCCTATGTATCGAACTTTCTTCGCAACGGGAAGCTACATATTCTTTAAAAAAAAGCCATCAGTCTTTGGTATACGTATGGATCTAGAAATCTAGATACGTTGCCTCTGCCGTAAATTAAAAGTATACTAAAGCGCTTGATACAGTTCGACAAGAGAACGGTGCACATTCTAATAAGAATTCTAACGGGACACTGCGCTATTGACAGTTTCGCTGACAAGCCCGTTCTGCCCCACCAGGATTACTGCAGAAGCTGGCAGGACGTGGAAGAAACGGAATCGGTAAACACTTTTTATGCGAGTGCCCCTGCACAGCTGCCAGCGGTGTTTGGGTGACAGAACGTTTGGAGATCTGGGCATGGTGGCGAACATGCCACTAAGGGAACTGGCCGGTTTCATCCGGAGTGGTTCATCGGGGTGGTTCAAACCCATCAGTAACGGATCGTGACAGGGGGGCTTACCTTATACTGGGTGGTACAATAGGCCATGTGAGTTACCGAATGAACATGCCTGTGAAGGGCAAGCTGCCCTTTAACCTAACCTAACCTAGAGTGCCTGATATCATACAGAGTTGAGAGATCCTACAGAACCCTATAGCTCTCCACCTTCGATTTGACCTCTGCAAGTAATAGTTGAGAATACCTATTTAAATAGCGGTCTAGTAGGTAGTGTGTTGGCTTACTAGATAAGAGCCCGTGGTTCAACACCTTGCTCTCAAACATTTCAATCCTAAAGGCATACGAAAAGATATTTCTTTCAACGAGTTCCTCTCAGTAGTCTTTTGGCAAAAACTCTGGGAATAAATAAAAATTGCCATGAAAAGTTTTCCAAAAATTTGTCGCTCGGAGTCGGCTTTAAACTGTAGGTCCCATCGCTTATAAACAAAACTAATTGCACATAACATGGGTTGTGTAAGGAACTTGATTGTAATCCTGACTAAAGCATTGTAATGACCAACAAAGCAGGTGTACCTGACTAAAGGGTTATCGTGACTAAAGCGTAAAGTAATTAGCAACTAATTAGGTGTACCTCTTTTAATTGACTGCTCATATGATGCCTCCGAAGCTGGAAGCATTTCAATGGGTCAGAGGACCAACTCCGTTACTCCGTCCATTTCACACAAGCACCTTGCCTTAACCAAGAAAAGAGGCTGAGGGTATTTAATTCTTTACTGCGAGTGGTAGTATATGTGTCATCAAAGTCAAGGGTAGCCATCTGGCTGTCAACACAAATACAAAACTGTCTACAAATGTTTTCTTAATGCAGTCTAGTAGGTAGTGTGTTGGCTTATTAGACGTAAGGCCACGGTTCAAACCCCAATTCAAACCTCTCAACAAATTTCTGACCCTCTGAGGGTAAATAAAATGGCCATGGAAAGCTTCTTAAAAATTCTGTCGACTTCCTTTAAGAAGAGGAGGAAGTAATTGATGATGCAGAGCACACTATTTTCGAATGTGCACGCTGGCAGAGCTATCGCTCTGAACTGAAGTCAATAGTTGGAACGATCACGGCCGCTAACATTGTCGGGGTTATGAATGCGAGTAGAGAGAATTGGACTTCAGTGGCTAATTACGTGGAGCGTATCCTAAGAAGAGAGATCTCGAGGCTGCAGAATATGTAGGCACGCCGGCATAGATGATACTTGCACACGTGTCAAACAAAATCCGACATAGGGACCTGGACGAAAGGAATAGTGGAGACACTTAGATGCCTCCTCAACTTTCGACACGCAATCCGGACGCGGATATGAACACGCAGGAGTCAAAGGGCCAAAAGGACTCCACTCCGAAGTAATACCACCGTAGTTCCGGAGTGGACACAACAAGTCCACGAGACAAGGGGGGGGATTTAGTGGGTGAGGGCCCCACACACGGATGATGTGACGACTTCCTCTATGGTGCGGTTAGGTACATTTACCCCTCCTCGGCGAGAAAAAAAGTCGACTTTAAACTGTCGGCGCTGTCTCTTATGAATAAAATTAACCCACACAACATAAGTGGTGTAAGAACCTAGGTTGTAATAACCAACTATGTATGTATGTATGTATGTATGTATGTATCTATGAATGTATTTTCTTAATGTTTTAAGATTCCTTTAACATTTAAGATGTGTTAAATGGTCATTTATTTCGAACACGAAATGCTGTTCAATTGCTTATTCATTTCAATTGTTAAAAAAAAATTCCCAGAAGATTCAATTATTAATAGAGTTACACTTGTCCCTATCAATGGACTATGCATTGAAGTAAAGAATTCACATCTACAGGGGGGGGGGGTATTTAAATGCTTTATTTATTGTTATTGTTCTACAGTTAGTTGGTGGTTTGTATGGTTGTTTGGTTGGTTGGCTATTAACATTGTTAAACAGATTCAATTTGTCCATTAACTCAACATTTTTTTTGTATCATATTGTATCATACCTATGCTGTACACCCTCCCTGTACTCCTCCAGCTATTTTTCTAATTTAAAACATTCAAGGAAAAGGAACAGAAAAAAAAGTTGAGAGTAAAATACATCAGATATACGGCGGAGATACTGAGAGAGAGACGGAAATTAAATGTTGGCCAATATTCAAGCATATCAAAATCATCATCATCATCACTGGCAGCATCATCGGCAGCATCAGTATCACCAACATCACCATTCTATTAGAATAAAACAGTTGTAGTCCTACAACATAACACTCGCCAACGATATTTCACGACTAGCTCAAGTGTAAAAATTCTTCGGTGACAACAACAACAGCAACTACACACAAATTATTTTTATAGACTTTGAAATGGCACAACAACAACAACAACAACAATTTTTTTTATCACAAATAGCCATTAACCAACCGTCAATGTGATGGAGAGAGGGAAAGAGCCCTGAAAGCCTTAGAGGAGTGTGTGTGTGTGTTTGAGTGCCTATAACTGGGTGAGGAGTTAAAAATGAGAAAGAAAAACTTAATGAATGAACAACATTTGGTCATTATCATCAAACATCAAGAACAGCAGCAAAAAACCCGAACAAAAAAAGAAACTGCCCGGCAGTAAATGAAATATTCACTGGCTACTCATCATCATCAACACAGCAACAGCAACAATATTTTCATCATCGACGTTGTCATTGTCACTTTCGCAAATGTACACATACACTCTCATACTCACCCATTTGAACTTGTATATGTATTTTTTTTGGCATCTGATTTTATTTCCTTTTTCTTTTCATTCTTCTTCCTTTTTTCCTTTTTCCTTGTTCCCTTTTTTGTTGCTAATTTTTTTTGTTGTTGAATAGAGTTTGTTTGTTGTTATTGTGGTATTTAATTGAATTAAAAACTACAATAAACAGTTACTTCAGCAGCAACAGTACCATCACCAACAATATAAGCAATAGCCGAAGCAGCAACAGCCATGGTAGCAACAGTTTTTTTTAATTTAAATAGGAACACTTTTTTCTAGAAATTTTAGGAGACTTAGATTTTGGTTGCCTTGTTACGGTCTGAATTTCTTCTAAAGTAACCAAACTGGCTGTATGCAGACCCTGTGCTGACCAACTTCTTCAAGATTTGGTAATCAAACCTACCATTCCAACCTACCTACCTAGCTACGTATCAAATTGATTGCTGTAGTATAGAGGGTAGTGTGCTAGCCTACTAAAGGAGAGTTCCGAGTTCAAACCATATCCCCAGCTATCGAAAAAAATGCACCCTTTTGGAACCATTTTACTAGAAAAAAATACCTAATTTGAATCGATATTAATGTATAGCAGGTCCCGCCTCTGAAGGACAAATTAACACACACAATATGGCTGGTGTGTAGAGCTACACCATAACCCTAGCTAACGTCATTTACATTTACATCTTGTATGACACAACAAATACTCTACAAGATGCCCATCCTTCCCGTGCTTCTTTATGGCGCAGAGGCATGTACCCTATTACGCACTGATGCAGCAGCCTTGAGAGCATTCGAAAGAAAAGTCCTACGTAAAAAGTCCTTCGTTCCAGTGCGATTTAGTGATGATTTCCGCATCCAATCCAACAGTGAGCTGTATGAGCTCCTCAACGCAATAGACGTTGTGCAGCGTATTAATATAGCGCGGCTGAGTTGTCTCGGCCATGTCGTTTGAATGAAGGAGGATGCTCCGGCGAGATGGGTATTTGATGCGGGGATCTGCGGAAGTCAGCCAAGAGGACAACCTTGTTTCCGTTGGAAGGACCAGATCGAGGAAGCCCTGTCATCGGTTGGTGTGACCAACTGGCATAGGCGCGCCAGAAGCAGAGACGCCTGGAAGGATGTGTTTAGGCAGGCCGAAATCCGTTAATCGGGGTGTTAATGGCCAATTAAGTAAGTTAGTAAGTAAGTAACGTATACATACATATGTACATAATTGGTCATTGCAACCCTTCAGTTAGGATTACGACCTAGCTTATCACACCACTCATGTTGTGTGTGTTAATTTTATACATGAGTGGAGGGACCTACAGTTTAAAGTCGACTCCGAACGACAGATTTTTGAGAAACTTTCATGGCATTTTTATATACTACCAGAGTTTTTGCCAGAAATCTGCTGAGAGAAAGTCGCCGAAGAAATACTTTTTGTATTTTGTTTTGATGTCTGGCCTGAGGCTTTAACCCTGGCTTTACGTCTAAACAGCCAACACACTATCTACTAGACCACGGCGACTTGTAATGTATGCTCGTCTCAAAATTCATTAGATTTCGTTTAAGTTGTAGGAACGTGTTGGCTTATTATACATGAGACCTCAGTTCTCAGGCCCCCAGGTCAGACATCTCCAATGAAACAAAAAATGAAAAGAAAAAATATTTCTTCGGCGACTTCCTCTCAGCAAATTTCTGGCAAAAATTCTGAGTGTAAAAATAAAATTTCCATGAAAAGTTTCTCTTAAAATCAGTCGTTCGCAATCGACTTAAAACTATGGGTCCCGCCACTTATGTATAAAATTAACGCACACAACACGTAAGTGGTATGAGAAGCTATGTTGTAATCCTGACTGAAGAGTTGTACTGGCCAATTATTTATGTATTAAAGGAGTGTGTCGAGTTCAAATATTGTGTCTGACATCTCGGAAAAAAATATTGTAAGAAATATTTCTCTCGGCGATCCCCTTTCTAGCAACCTTTTAGCAAAGGGTCTGAGAATAAGAACCAGTTTCCATTAAAAACTTTCCGAATCTGAATTAATTTTAAAGTATAATCAAAACCCACAATATGGGTGATGTGTGGAGAGACCATAATCCTAGCTACGTAATAGTGATGATCATTAACATTTGTATGTATACATGACCAAATGTTTCGAAATTAATTAGATTTCGCTTAAGTTGTAGGAACTGCTCTAATAGTGCCTAATCTCTACAAGCGACTCATATACAGAGTACGGTTTTCAGTTCCAACAAAGACTTCCCTTTTTACTTCACGTTATCGGAATACTAAGTGGGAGACTTTAATGCGCTAGAATTACTTAAATGCGGTTTCTCGTCAATTAGGTCATGAAGATAAGCGGTATATAGCTTACGATGTGCTCCCATTTAAAATGGATGGGCGGGTTGGCTCATGAAGAAAAAGGCCTCGGCAGCGTAACTTATGGCGTCGATTAAAAGAGGTGTTCATGGCTATTACTTGAAATAGGGAAAGTGCAAGTGGCAGATTTTTAGATTCTGTGGAATCTCTCAGCTAAATCGTACCGAACGGTACTCTATTTTACTCACATATCGCAGAAGCTAGAGTTATTTGCACTTACCAGGTATTGGCGGATAAGAGGTAATGGGCGACGGATTGAATTGTAGTTTAGAAACGCCTTTTGTAGCTGGTAGGATATTGAAGAGGAAGAGACAATTGATCACTTATTTTGCAGCTGTTCAACTCTTAAAAACTAACGCCTTAAGATCTTTGGTGAGTGATTCTTATAGGACAGGAAACCCCACGGTATTTCGATCTGAAGAAATCTTAATTTGATCAAATGCATTACTTGACGTTCGTTTGTGTAGGTTTGCTATCAATGGACATATGAATCGACAAATGAAGTCAATATGTCCCAAGTGCTCTATCAGACCATGACAACACTGATACAATGGCATGTCCATCATTCTAAAGCGTCAAACACAGTTTGAAGGCATTTCTTTCCCTCACGAGAAAGAGATTGTTAACTCTGGCTCTGTCAAACTACGTAAATCAGGAGTTAAATTGCTTTTATGATCGTCAATTATTATGATCAGGTACTAAATGGTCTCCTCAACCATCTATATAGTCTCGTAAGGAGCTATTCACCTCACGGACTATGTTTGCATATAGTATTCTTCTACTTCAGGGAGCTACTAATCGATTCAATTAAATATTCTGCAAGAATTTTCTTTCCTAGCACGATATCATTAGCGAAACTCTCGATGGTTGCATCTTCTATACCCAACCCAGACATAGTATACCACAGTAGTGGTCCTTAAACAGAATCCTGTGGCAATCCAATTGGGAAAAAGCTCTCATGGCATCCACGCGCAGCAGATTTAGCTGATATATTCTTAGCTTGATGTTGCTGTAGTTTAGTAGGTAGTGCGTTGGCTTATTAGACTAGAGGCTGTGGTTCAAATCCCAGCTTAGACATTAAAAAAATTATTTCGGCGACTTCCTATCAGCAGATTTCTGACAAAAACTGCAATGAAAAGTTTCTCACAAAAATCTGTCGTGCGGAGTCGACATTAAACTGTAGGTACCGCCACTTATGGTTAACATTATCACACACAACATGGGTTGTAATCCTGACTAAAGGGTTGTAATAGCCAAAAATTTCCGTTATCTTCAGTACAGAGTTTTGAAGCTGATTGATGATTCCAGATTTGACAGTTCGCTTTGCGAAGTTTCTGTAAACTTGAGGCAGAACTTACAAGTTAAATTCAAATCGAAAAAGAGTCACTTACTCTAACTAACATTCGTTTTGAATTCGTGAATGTAGTGCTTCCGCTTTAACTTGTAGTTGGAGTTCGAACGTCATCTGGTATTGAAATTGTTTGCCGATATTCACATCACATTTAACTGCTACTGCCACTGTAGTCTACCGGGCTTTTTAAACTAATTTTTAATGGAAGTTTGTTTTTGTATTTAAAATATATTTTTAATTCTTTCTCTCCTCTTTCTCTCCTCTTTCTCTCCAGCACTCTGTGCGACTCTTCATGTTTTTATGATGAGTAATCCCAAAGGCATTTTAACACTTTATTTTCAACTTTTAGTTGAATTCCAAATTGATTTTTCAGAACTCTCTCGCTGTCGTCTCTCTCTTGAGTTTATAATGCAACGATAATTTTTTTCCTGACAATGTTAAGCGTGCTGGAGAGAATGGAAGACATCGTCATGAAAGTGATGATGATGATGATGATGGCGATAATGAAAATCATAATTTGGATAATGAAGTTGACGATGAGTGGGATTTTATGTTTATAAATTGAAATAAAAAATTTATTTTCACTTTTCCTTACTTTTTTTTCGTTTAATAGACCGCAACTATTATTAAAACCAACAACTACAAGAACAAGAAGAAACGGCTTAGTTGTCTCGCTCTCTCTTTTTCTACGGCTGCATAACTACTAACAAAGTAATAATGTATGCCAGGCCTGCTGACACATACTCCCACTTTTGGCGACAATTTCGAAGCAGGCGTTGAGTAGAGACTGTCGTTTATTGTTGAGGACGATGATGATTGTGTGACAACTGTTTGACGTACGTTGATGATGAATTCATTTCATTTCACTTCATTGTTCAGCGAAAAAGAGGAACAATTTTTTTCTTTGTTTTGTTTACTTTTCATTTCATAAATATTACAAAAGTGTACTCTTTTAAACTCACACTTACACACTCATAGAGTGTGTGGAAGTACACTGAAAAAAAAAACTTTGTCTTGCTTGCACATAACCTTTGGAAATAAATGACCAACCGCTAGCTCTGCAGTTAGAACCAGAAAAAATGACCACCAGAAGACTTTTAAATTAAAAACAAAAACGGAATTTAATTGGTTTAAGCCCCGGTTAGCCAAACGTTAATGGAACGTGACGGAATGTACGTTTGTTTTTAGAATACGAAAAGTAATGAGAGCGATTACCGAACCGTAATGTAATTTCGGTAAGCAATATACATTGCTTTTAATATGCTAAAAATGAACGTACTTTTCGTGAACGTTTGGTTAAGCACGGCTTTGCTCATATGCTTCCTGCTTGCTTTGGGTACGCCAAGTATAACAGCCGAAATTATGCCCATGGATATGGATACAGAGTTATACTGTGTGGTGAAGGAAAACTTGGAAGTTCTAAGGAAAAATATGTGCGCAGTAGGAAAGTGAAAGAGTCATCGAAGATGGGAAACGACGATACAATTTTAAACTTCTCGCAGATAATAAAAGATAGGAGGAGGAGAATAGGAGTTATGGCGGGGTCAACTATAAGCTAACATAGTTCATTGCATGATAGTTCAGGACAATATGTCTTATCAAGGTTCACCCCACGTCCAAGTGAAGACGAAACTAATGTTGTCTTCAATTTGAACATCAAAAGAAAATGGGATTCGTAATAAGCCGAACATTTATGGTTAGTATAAGGAAGAGCGACTAAAAGCAGACCTTACCGCTATGTAACACGATGGAAGTGGTTTTAGTCAGTAAGGATCTGATCTACTCAATGGAAATTATTGTTATCTGTACTTCAATTAAATACCATGGAGACTATGGAACACTCCTTCCGCTCAGATGCTGGTGGGATAACTCAAATGTAAAGTGAGGTTAGGGGCTAGAGCTTGGCAAAAACAGTAGGTTCCTAAGTCAGTATTCACATGATACAGTGGGAAAATCTTTTTACAAGTATTTGAGAAATTGCAAATTCTATCAAATTGCATAAAAATATCTAATGGCTATGTTTAATTGAAGCCATTCGAGCTGCTAAGAGCAACAACGTTGTTCAGCTAGTAGACCAACTGAAGTGACCACTCTGGAAGCGGATAAAAAAGTTTACAAAATGTGGCTGAAGGGTAAGGGGATTACAAAAAGTGCTCTACATCATCTAGTGCCGCCAATTTTGACATAAAAAATCTGCCTGAAAGATGGTTCCCGCATGTGCACACAATAGAACCAAAATAGTGTCATGGCAGCGCCCAGATTTTTGTCAAAGTTTTACAACAATTAAGCAGAGTTTTTGAGTTGATTTTAACCTTTACATGAGTTAAACCAATAGACTGAATTGGAAGATTTGTGTTTCAAGCCAGGACAAACGCTATGGGAAGGAAGGAAAAATTAGCAACGGCCTGTTCAATGTTAACTTATCATGGAAAGAAATTAAAGAGAACAGGATGGTTTAGGCCAAAAATAAGGTTTTGGTGGATTAAAACAATGCTTTCGTTTACACATTCAGGAAAGGATATGCCATCTATGGAATATCGAACCTATTTAAGCAGATTATTTTAAAATATTAAAATTTTTTCTGAAATTCGTAGTGTTTTGTTTCGTAAGTCAGCCAACGCGATACTAAGGCTCTATTAAGGTTGGTTGAACAATCAATCTCACATTTTAGATCATATGATTTGCCACAAGACCATGCGGTTTGCACCCATTAGACTATTATATACTTCTCCTGTGTGCAGGTACAAACCGACTACAATTCCAGTCTCAGATGACTACATTACAGCTGCGATTGAATAACATGCCTACATACATATACCCTCATCGTGGAGTACAAAAAAGATCTTTTAAGGCTCTTAAACGTTTTAGAGATATCCTTTAACACCGCAAGACTAGAAACAGTTAAAAGCGTTGAGCCACCTAAAAGCCACGCATTACAACCGTGTTGCTAACAGAAGTGGTTCGACGCAGCCTATTCAATGCGCCCACATCAAAGACGCTTAGATATTTGTAGGTTTTACAGCTGAATTCGAATCCAGATCCCACCAAAGTCTTGTGAGTTTTGTGCCCTCAGTCAGGATTACAACCTAGCTTCTCACACGACTTATGTTGTGTGTGTCAATTTTATATATGACTGACGGCAGCAACAATTTAAAGTCTACTTTGAACAACAGATTTTGAGAAAATTTTCATGGCAATTTTATTTAACCCTCAAAGTTTTGCTAGAAATCTGCTGAGAGGGGAAGTCGCCGACAAAATATATGTTCAAGTTTTGTTAGGTTTGAGATGCTTGACCTAGGGTTTGAACCGTGGCTTCACGTCTAATAAGCCAACACAATTCCTACTAGACTACAGCGACTACAAGGATCTAGCACTGTCAACTTTGGCACAAATATTAGTTTAGTCTTACGTGAATTGGACATTCCAGTTTGGGTAGGGCTTTTTTCGCTAAATAAACACACATGTGTTCTCAGAATGGAATTGCTTAGTAAAGAGAGCACAATACGCTCTGAGTATAGTCGCTAACCGTGGTAGCCCAATGCAAACTAACCATTCGCTACAAAGGAATTTCTTTTGTCATATTCCAATAGCACGTGCAAAGCCTTCTCCTTGAGATCGTTTATAACCAGTAGATCATAACCACTGAAGAGGACTACTACGTCATCAAATGATATTCTTCCAAAGAATTCCTTTCCTTTTCCTATGAAAGCTTTCTGTGTACAGGGACAAATCGACAACAATTCCAATCTCAGAAAGCAACCATTACAGCTGCCATTGGTGAGAAAAGTATACCAAAACCGGAATCCCCTGATGAACCCATAACATGTAAAAATGATTTCCAAACTATTTCAGTAATTTTCCTTTTTCCAAAGCACTTTATAGCACTTTTTTCTCGCAGTTCATATCACCATACCACACACTGAATCGTATATCCATCGTACAACATTACTGTCCATACATTAATTTGTATCTCCTTTTGCCTCTCCCTGCCCATCAAATGCATGTTAATGTGGGGCTCATTCGTATGAGTGAATGCATGTGATTGAATAAGCAAATGGAGGGGGATGGGGCCTTAATACACTTTATCATATCTTATGCCATATTTGTATACAAATTCACTACAAATATTACACTGATAGACGAATGGAGAGACAGACAGCCAGATATTCATTTGTACAAGCAGCAGAAACAAAACAACGGTAGTAGTAGCGATGGCGGTAGTTACAACAATAACTAAAGAGCAAAACATGAGCAAAAATGAAAATGAAAATGAAAAAACAAAACAAATCTCTTTCCATATGGACATACTCCTCGTAATCAAAAGGTATATCCTACTTTGCTGGTCATTCATATTCATTCGAATGGAAATTTACAGTTACAGTTGATAATCAAACATGTTCACAGGACATATTAATGCACACGCACCCACACACACACTGAGAGAAGTGTTAACAGTGAAAAGTATGCCGAACATATATTTTAAAAGCTCCCCCCCTAAAGTATGCCTTATATTACAAGCTGAGAGAGCTTCTACTGTTACTCCCTCTCACACTTATACAAAATATTAATACGCTCATTCATTTAACCATATGTTACATACACTTACATACATACATACATCCATAATGATGAATTCATATTTTCATTTCATTCGATAACCATTGTTTTGGTCTACCGGTTGTCCACTCCACAACCACTCACTCTCGCTATCTCTCTCTCTCTCTTTTCTGCTTATCTCTGTTTGCCTCTGTATCTTCATACTCCATGGCATTGTTTAATTGACAATATTTCATGAATTCATACAATTTGGTAAATGATATAAATAAACAGACAGACAGACACACACCCAAAAATATTGCAAAATTCATTTTTACAACACCTCCCCCCTCATTTCCCTGGATTTGTTTCTACTTTAGTAATTCGTAACGAATATATTTATCGCTCTCTTGTCGTCATAGTCATTGAAGTGCGAGTGAATGAATATATTTTTGAGGTTTCTCTTCCCTTTAAATTAATGACATTTGGTTTACCGTTTTCATTGTAATAGACTCTTAGAGATTCGCGAAGAACGGTTAAAAGCGTCTTTAGGAGAGAGAGAGAGCTGAATAGAAACCGTTTACCAGATTTCCGCCTAGCTCAGGCACTTTTAACGTACAAGCCTTTGCCAGTTCGTCAAACTAATCTATGACAGGTTTTCTTCTATTTGGTTCTATTTGGATGTTCGAAGAGGACAATCGCCTAAGCCTGCTAATTCTTGTCTCAAATACTCATCTCGCATTTTCCACCTTCCGAACGACTTTTCATATTTGCTAAGGTGCTTCTGTCAGATGTTACGACGCTGTCTAGGCAGTAAAATCTTTCATAGGAAAAGCAAAGGAATTCTTTGGAAGAATGTCATTTGATGACTTAGTAGTAGTCTTCTTCAGTGAAAATATGGCAAAAGAAATACCTTTGAGGCGAATGGTTAGTTTGCATTGGGTTACCATGGTCAGCTATTATACTCAGAGGGTATTGTGCTACTGTTTACTAAGCAATTCCATGCAAGATCTGAGAACACATGTGAGTTCATTTAGCGAAAAAAGCCTTACCCATACTGGAATGTCCAATTCACGTAAGACTCAACTAATATTCGTGCCAAAGTTGACAGTGCAATATCCTTGTAGTTGCTGTAGTGCAGTAGGAAGTGTGTTGGCTTATTAGACGTGAGGCCTCGGTTCAAATTCCAGTTCACACATTTCCAACAAAACGAAATATGAAAAATATTTCAACGGCGACTTCCTCTCAGCAGATTTCTGGCATAAACTCTTAGTGTCAAAAAAAAAATTGCCGTGGAAAGTTTCTCAAAAATCTATCGTTCGGAATCGACTTTAAACTGTAGCTCCCGCCACTCATGTATAAAAATTAAGACACACAACATAAGTGGTGTGAGAAGCTAGGTCGTAATCCTGACTAAAGGTTTGTAATGACCAATTATGTATGTATGTATGTATGTATGAGTCCAAATCATATTAGAAATCTGCATAAAGGTGGCTAACTCTAAGCTCCCGCCGGCGAACTAGTTGCAAAGACGGTATCCTACCAGTTCCTCCTCTACCAGATCATATTAGAGACCTGCATAAAGGTGCCGCACTCTAAGCTCCCTTAAAGCGGAAATGTTACAAAAGTAGTATCCTTCCTCCTCTTCCCTGTCCTAAAAGCTCTGACAAATGACATAATATGGTTCCGACATACAGTTCCCAGTAATTATTCCTGTCAGAAGCCTAATAATTTCGCCTCTAAATGTCAAGAGAGTTTTTATCCTTACCATTCACCTGAAAGACCAGAGGATTCCGTACATCCTGCAAGTATCAAACTGGATGTCAGACCACCTGAGTTTTTACCTTCCTCAACGATTATTCATCTGTGCAACCAAACCAGATGAAAGATTTGTTCTTTAGAGGTGCACTCATTAGTTTTTCCTTTGGATGATCTCATGATTTGAAATCCACATCAGCTTGATATGACATCACCCAAGTTGGACGCAGCTGATAAAAGACTTCGATTTTAATAAGTTGATCTTCGATATGTCGCAGCAATCTGGCTTTTGAGGCAACAGCATAACAACAGCATGAAGGAGAATCGATATATCGATATGGACGTAACGATATATGGATATATCGACAAATGGACATATTGATATATGAATATATCGTTATATGAAGATATCGATATATCGATGAATGGATGTATCGATATATGGATATATCGATATATGGATACATCGATATATGGATACATCGATATATGGATATATCGATATATGGATGTATCGATATAAGGATACATCGATATATGAATATATCGATACATGGATATATCGATACATGGATATATCGATACATGGATATGTCGATACATGGATATATCGATACATGGATATATCGATACATGGATATATCGATACATGAATATATCGATACATGGATATACCTTGATATATCGGTATATACTATATATGTTTGTACATATATATCGATGGCATCTCAACATATTGTTTGGTCGTCTAACAAGACAATGTAAAGTCAACTTCTGTTTTGGCTTAAGGTCTGCAATATATGACCGTAATGGTAGCGCAACTACCTCACATGAGCAGTCATTATCAGACATCATTTTGGAAAAATTGAACTGATTCTTGGGAAATGCCTGTATTTCGTAAATCTCTTCCAAGTGTACATATATACGACTACAGTCACATGGACATTAGGTCATTGAGGAATCTTAATGGCCCATCATACTGTTCAATGTGGTTTGTCTGTCTGTCACCTCTCGGAAAATTTTATTAAAATTGATATCCTGCAGTCGTTTTGCTCTTTAGCATTTTTATTTAATTTTTATGCATAAAAAAATAGAAAAACTTGACTAGAAAAGGAATTCCTAAAAACGAAACGTACACCTTTTGCGAGTTCAATTTAAAATGCATTGAAAGTCAAAAAGTCCAACTTATTTCAAATAAAATGAATTGAAATGAAATGCGCATAAAACGAGCATCAGCGGCCAAAATATAAAATAACAGCATGAGAATGAGAATGATATTGAAATGAAGAAGGAGAAGAAGAATAATATGCATATTTATAGAATGAATACTCGATGATATCATTTTTTCCCCGAAATAGCTCAAATTAAATGCATACAAAATACCTGCACTTAAAATGCTTGGAAAATGAATTGAAAGAAATGCAAGCAACGGAATCCTATTTTTAAGAGACTCTACAGAGACGAGAGAGAGTGTAGTAGGAGAGGAAGAGCACAGCAGGCATATAATGAAGCATAGTTTGGCAAGTTGGCAAAAGAGCAAATGGAAAAAGGCAAATTTTGAAATACATACTTGCCTTGCAAGCAGCACCAACACCAGGACTCCATCTACACATACACACTCACACACTCTTCCACTCTTCCACTCTTATGGTCGTCTTAGCAAGCTAGCTAGTGTAGCTTGCTTGGCTGGCCTGAGTTAAATGGCAAACACAGGTGTGCATAGTTATAGCTGATTGCATACTTTCAGGCAGTTGGAAAATTTAAGAAAACATTGCAGACATTTAAGCGCTAAAAAATAAAAGGAAACGAACAAATCTAAAAACCTTTAGCTAAGTTTTCTTATTTGCTTGTCTTTCTTATAAGATTCGTTTCGTTTTTCGTTTCTTTTCCTTCATTTCTTTTCTTTTCGTTTTTGTTTTGTGTTTGATAAAGAAAAATAGAAAAGTTTTTGGCTTCGAATTAGTGCAGGTAAAAGTAGTCAAAGTCTTCATCTCTCCTCTCTCTCTCATTACCTGCTGCCTTTAAACAAAACTTAGCTGGGCCTTAGCTGGTAAGTTAAAATGCATGCTGCTGCTGCTGCCGCTGTTCCATTTAACATTTTTATTTTTGGCCAAATTGCAAAAATGCTCCAAAAACAAAAAGAACAAGAAAGGCAAGCAATAAGCACTATTGCTTCGTTTAGTTTTCTGTTTTTTTTTGCCTCTGCATACAGATGAAGATGAAATTGGAGTCTAAGAAGAAGGCTTTCAAAGATAAACACCAAGCAAAAGAAAATACTAATAAATTACAGCTTTTAGCCGATTAATACAGAGCAAAAGAGCTGAGCTAAATATACAAACAAAAACTTTTATTTCCACTAAATATACAGGGTGATGGAAATTGTGGAGTTCAATGAAATGGGTCATAACCGTGCTATATATTCAATGACAGATCCGCTGAATATTTCTATCGAAGGCAAAAAAGAAAACCAATATGTTGAGTAGCTCAACATTACCAAGTCAGAACGGTCGACCATCACATATTCAAGTACCATGTTTATCATTTTGCACTGACACCGTGACATCCGATAGGATGTCGAACATATTAATTGCAAGGACTGTCCTGGGCTGTGATTAACTGGAAGAAATAATAATTTCAGGGCTTACGGGAAGGACTTTGAAACTACAGAACACCTTTAACGTCATTGCAATCGAGATTCCAACATTTTAAGAAAGACTTATATCCGACAACGTAGCCGTAGTCTGGTAGGAAGTGTGTTGGCTCATTAAACGTGAGGCCACGGTTCAAACCCTAGGTCAGACATCTCCAACAAAACGAAATATGAAAAAATATTTCTACGGCGACTTCCTCTCAGCAGTTTTCTGGCAAATACTCTGAGTGTTAAAATCAAATTGATATGAAAAGTTTCTCTAAAATCTGTTGTTCGGAGTCGACTTTAAACTGTAGATCTCGCCACACGTGTATAAAATTAACGCACACAACATAAGTGGTGTGGGAAGCTAGGTCGTAATATGTATCTATAGTACTTCACAACGGTTCTTAATATTCTGACAATCTGGAAATTCCCGGCAATGCCCTTGAGAAAACTAAAATTCTGTATAGAGAGGTTGTTAAGGATGGTAACATTTTAACTTTTAACATTAACTTAACGCATAGGCTGACTGACCAATTCACGATATTCGAGGCAGACGTCAGTGCTATATTGAAAGCTACGCACTGTTTTTTAAGTCAAGAGATATCCCTTATGAATGTTACCTAAATGTACATATGCCCTCGTTAATGAATACTAAAAATTTCTCTGATAAATTGTATGGGTTGCGAGGACGTGAAAATATCGTTGGAAATAAAGTTGCTGATGACCAGCCCAGAGAGGAAAAAAAAAAAAATTCACAAGATTTTGGTTGAATCTGTATTCGAATTCAGCTGTAAAATCTACAAATATCCAGGACAGATACAATTCTTTTCACTAGGAAATACAAGGTCCCGACCTTCACCCTCAATAGTATAAACGGGACCAGACTCACGCTGAGTCCCGAGGTTAAGTATCTGGGCATGATCCTCAATCCCAAACTCAACTGGAGGGCGAATCTGGCTGCTAAGGCGCGAAAGGTACCTGTGCTGCTTACTGCTGCAGCAGGGCAGTTGGTTCCAGATGGCGTCTCAGCCCAAGGGTCATGCGCTGGATCTATCCTACAGTCATCGAACCAAACCTCCTATAGGATTTTGCCTTCTGGTGGACTGCTCTAGACAAGCTGCACAATGTCAAATTCCTGGACGGAGACAGAAGGTCCGCAGCTATTCGTTTTACTGGTGCTCTACGCACCACCTCCACAAAGGCCTTGTTCGCAATGCTTAACTGGCTTCCTACTGAGCTCCTCGCTAAGCAGGTAGCTAAGTTCACTGCGACAAGACCCAATGCCCTGTTTCGCTGGCGCGTCGTCCCCTCTGGCCAGTCGATGGCGGGGTGGATAGCGAACTTAAAGTAGTCGACTTAAATATTTCACTACGGCTGTCGGACTATTGCAGCGTATTTCAGGCGGAAGTAATGGCCAGGTTGCTATAAAGTCCCTGTGGAACGTTGCGAATAATTCCAGGATCGTCAGGGAGTGTCGCCGCTGTCTCAACTTTCTTTCTGGGCGCTTCAGTGTCACACTTATCTGGGTCCCCGGACACTGTGACATTACGGGAGACTGAAGAGCCGATGAGCTCGCCAGAGCTGGTGCGCTACTTCCGGAATCTTTTAAATCAACCTAGGAATGCCACTTGCCTCTTTCTAGCTGGCCATAGCGCATAAATTCTTCCGAGACGCCAACCTATTCTCGATCAACGAGGAGTCTTGCTCCACCGCTAGGCTCACTTGGCCCTCAATGGCACAAACCAGAAAGAATGCGGCTCCCATTTAACGACTTCTGCCGTGGGTGCAGATCCGCTGAGGAAGAGGAGACTGTTATTCACTTTCTTTGTCAATGCCCATCTCTTGCCAGGTGCAGATATAGGTTATTTACCTCTCCAACCCTTGTCAGCTTGACGAAGCTATCGTCCATTGACGTCAAGGATATAGCCTCGTTTATCAAACTTTCTGGCTGGTTTTCCAGCGTGGGGTAGTCGTCCTTTAAATGTGCAGACCTTGCGCTGACCAATTTTCCCTCCTTGGTTCGGAGGAACTTGGTCAGTACATGGACTACGTTCACCTGTGGCGTCACAACAGGCCACTATGCGTGCTCAAGTGAGCTTTTGGTATCAAAGCTACCACACTAACCTAATCTAACCTACTAGACTACGACGACATCAGCGCTATAGATTACTTCATTCAAATCTTGTTTGATGGTCAAAATTTGCGCACGTCAAAAATCTGCACAAGTTAAAGATCTGTGGAGATGAATGAAAGGGATTGCTTTAAAGACCTTGGTAATAAAAAGTAAAATTTTTTTATTAAGAATTTCAGGGATTAATTAAGCTCACCATACTTTTTGGTATATTTTTTCATCCCAAAATTGGAATAGTTTGTTGCACTTATTACTTGTTACCCTGTAAATTTAAAAAACCTGCTACAGTAATACAAAATATAGCACAAAAAGGAGAAGAAGAAGAAAAAACGAAGAATATTTTACGAAGATATTCTAGTAATGAATTAATGCATATCAGTGTTCAGTGTTAAATTTAATTAAAATGTAAACATTACAACTATTCTTCTCCTCTCTTTCTCTTCTTTTTCTCTGTCTATTCCTTCCAGTAAAATGCCAGCCAATTGCCGGGATAAAGCTATCCAGAGACAATATTTTGATTATACAGCGGATTTCTATTATTTTTAGTTTATTTTGCATAATTTTCTTAAAAATTCAATTTGTTTTTTATTTTTCCTTTAATATTTACTCAGATTAGTTTTTCATTTCAATAATGAGGTGGATTTATTAATTATTTACACACACACTCATACTAAATATGGTTGGAAAGAGAGAGTTTCCAAACAATTTTCTTTGTTGTCAGCTTGATTGCGACATGTTTTTATAACACAAGGAAAACAATTTAAGGCTCATGGGAAAATTGTAAAAATTTGCTTAAAATAAAGAGAGTTTTTGGTGTGGATGGCCTATTTCTATCTCCTGGGTATCATTGGCGAACAGACTCTATATTGTTACGTTTTTATTAAAAAAAAATCTCGTATTTCCTATGGATTTCAGGATAGAGTCGAGATTTTTGCTTTTACTCGGTGATAACATTACCTTTTTTCAGTTTGTCAACTTCTAGAAACGCACTGTTTGTTTTGTTATTGTCATTTTAAATATGCAGAATCAATGCATAGTTCAAACCATTATCAATGCTTAGCACCAAAGCAGTATTACAGCCGAGTTTTTGTCAACTGATTAAAGACAAAATGGAATCTCTGCGAGTCCTTCAATTGTGACCTAATAGGCGTACTGTTAGAAACACAAATAACCTTGTGAATACAACAATTTTAATAAGGCTCTATGGCCTGCTATAGACAGTGTAAGAACATGTTGACTGCTAGACTTGGATAAGGCCAGTTTAAGGTTAGTTATTGGGTTTATTACGGGGCGCTGAGAGATTAGGTCGCTAACAAGGATCTGGAACAGATCCCAGCTGGACTATAGATGGGTATGTTGTGATGAGAAGGAGTTGGAGACTATCGAACGCCTCCTGTGTAACTTTCCAGCCCTTAGTAGGTTGAGGTTGAATACTCTTGGCTGGGGTTCTTTGAGGGTTTGAATTCTGTGTCGAAACCCGACATCAAGGCTCTCCATAGATTCATTATTAGTTTGAGCTGGTTGAGAAGTGCTAGGGCTTCATTAGTGTAGTCGCGCTCTCTCCTGTGTGTTTGTTGGTCTGTGTAATTCCTACGCTTCCTTATTCTCTATTTCCTACTTCCTTTCCTTTTTCCTATCCCCTCTATTATACTCTTATCTTAAGGACGTTTGTATAATGGGTCAACTGGACCTCCGGGTACTGCCCTTGTCTCATTTGGCAAGTACACGTCCTCTAACGTAAACCTAATAGGGTTAACTTAGCTGGAGGAATTGATAGTTGTTACGAAATGAGGGACCTACATAAAACGCTGTTCATATACTGAAGCATGTAAGAGCCTATAGCAACTGTTATAAAAGTATAGTTATTCGTGATACGAGGGACTGCAATTTAGTCTATAGTTGACCTTTTCATAACCTTTGATACTCCATCTTTTAATATCTGTTTAGATCCCCTTGTAATTGCCACTCTTCCACGACAACCTTAAAGCATAAGACGAATCTTCAGCGTTTCCCTATTATATTTCCACCTTTTTTAGGACTGTATCACCTGTTCCTTACCTGATTTTAGTTACTAACTCTGTCCGGAGTTTAATAGTGGCCTAATATCACATCTTCTTAACGTTCTGCTTCATAATTATATCGAATCAAACATACCGTCGCATACAACGTTTCACAGTTTACAAACAGAACCTAGAGGAATATCTGCTGTAAGGATACATGGCTCAATACCGTTGTCCTATGCTTCACACGGAATCTTGTCCAAGGAGTAGTTATTGACTATTCAGATCAGAAGTCGCAGTAGTCTAGTAGGCTTATTAGACGTGAGGCCACGGTTCAAACCCCAGGACAGACAACTCCAACAAAACGAAATGAAATATGAAAATATTTCTTCCGCTACTTCATCTCAGCAGATTTCTATCGAAAACGCTGAGGGTAAATAAAATCCTGACCCTTAAGTCAGGATTACGACCTAGCTTTTCACACCACTTATGTTGTGTGTGTTAATTTTACACATGAGTGGCAAGACCTATAGTTTAAATTCGATTCCGAACGACATATTTTGAAGAAACTCTTCATGGCAATTTTATTTTGACACTCAGAGTTTTTGCCAGAAATCTCCTGAGAGGAATGCTCCGTTGAAATACGTTTTCATATGTCAGTTTATTGGATATGACTGCCATGGGGCTTGAACCGTGGGCCTACGTCTAATAAGCCAACATACTACCTACTAGACCGCGGCTATAGTTCTTGACTATTCAGGGTGGGTTAGGAGTCACTCAGTTATATTTAACCCATGTAACGACGCGAGTATTTGTCATGTGTGCACGCGGATATACTTCTACGGCGGTTGTTGATAGGTTCGTCCTTGGCTCTCCTTTCTTGATGGTCAACGCATCATATTCACTCATTTTAATAAACTGTCAAGCTTGCTTTCAGCTGAATTCTAAGGTAGTAATGCTTTAGAACAAGGCCCTGATGCTGATTTTCGCGATCGGTTAATCAGAGCTTCTCGATTAATTTTGCGGCATGCTTTATGTAGTGTTACAACTACCAGCCAGGTATGCTTAAGTGAGTGAGGGCACATGGCTTAATACTGTTGTCTTATTCTTCATATGGAATATTGTTCGAGAAATAGTTCCTTACTGTTCAGAACATATTCAGGGCCACTCAATTGGCAGTTAGGTATGCTCAAGTGAGCTTTGGCGTCAACAAAGCTGCCGTTCCCGCCAATTCTATTTGAATTTCTTAATTTCTGAAGGGCTCTATACGCTCAGATTTAATACTCCTACCGATTTTGTAACCGTTGGATGAATGTTAAACAGATTTTCTATTTGAAAATGGATACGTAAAGCATATAACATGAGGCCACCTAAAAACTGCCTTAGCTGCCTAATAAAATTGTTACAATTTTCATTCTATATTTAACGTATTTGTTGTTGTTTATTGCGATTTAAAAAATCTATTTTTCTTCGTTTCATAAGCCAAAACAATAATTTAAAATTCGCCTTGTGAACGAAACCTGAACGTAGTAAATTCCAATTAAAGGTATTCCATTGCAAGAATATAATGCCTTGGCACTCCTGTTAGCCTTGATGATTTTATTTTATAGCACTTCTAAGATTTTATTTAAAGTTTTGTTACACTGCTGCCACCCTGATAAACCCCGGGCTAACATGTTACCTTAAGCCGTACAAACAATTTTCGCCAGCACTTATTACTTTGCCACCGCAAACACCGCCAGATCCAACGCCATCATCCCTTACACAAACAGTAAACGCCACCAGTTGGCCATAATGTACCGACGAATTAAATTTAACATTAAAGGAATAAATATCTGTGCAGTTGAAATTTATATGCCGCATCATATTCTCCCCGCCACTCCACTCCACTCCATACCCCATGTTCTTTGGTATAAATCAAGAATAAGTAAAAATAAGTGGAGAGCGGAGTCATCCGCATTAGAAGAACTCGTAAATAAGACTGTGTTGGCAGTTAAAAGTCTTGTTTTTTTTTTGGTTTCATTTTATTTTTCTTCTTTTGCTGCTCGCATCCAGAACCAGTGAGAAATAGGACACTCATGGTCACCAGGAATTGTTGGCGGGCGGAAAGTGCAGGTACGTTGTATGGTAAAGTAAGACGCCAGATTATTATTATTATGCGTAAGGAATACTCTTTGTGTTTGGGAATAACACAAATAGCGATAGAAATGTAAGCGAATAGTGATATCCAAGTGAGCTATAAGTGAAGAATAATCGGCACAAGTCCAACATTAGGAATCGTTTAACAGAGTAAAGGCTTACCAATAAGGCGATATTATGTTTCCTGGCAACTTGACAAGATCCTCTACCGTATTATAGTCACAATGGTAACGTTATGACACTCAAAACACAGGGAAAACACAGAGTAACCTTTGGATCTCGGCATAAGACAGCTCTATAGAAGAGCACCATCATTAGAGCTACTGCAACTGACCTTTATGACTGTTGTGACTTGAGTAGATATTCAAAATTTTTAGTTGATTTGCATAGCTGAAGTTAGTTTAGCAAGTAGCTTGCCGTTCACAGGCAAGTTCACTCGGTGACCCATATGACTCATTGTGTTACCCAGTGTAAGGTAAGTTCCCTTGTCATGATCGGTTAGTGGTGGGTTTGAACAACCCCGCGCACCGGGTAAACCGGTCAGTTCCACTTACTGGCACGTTCGCCACCTTGTCCAGATCTTCCAACGTTCTGTCACCCAAAAACCGATGACGTCTGTTTTATAGTACAGGGCACTTACATAAAGGCTGTTGTACCGATTCCGTTTCTTCCACATCCTGGCAGCTTCTGGAGAAATCCTACTGTATAGCGCTGTGTTTTGTTAGAAATCCCGTCGTCGAGCTCAAATAGTTCTTGTTGGAAATTCGGCAACCAGGTGTGTTGCTTTTTTACAAGTTGAAACAGTATTCTTGTCGTCTTGTATTCTTTATGGTGCCTTCCTTAGTCGTATCCGATCCCTTCAGTGCCAGTTTGTCCGCCTTTTCGTTACTCTCTATGGGCCGGAACCAAGTAGAGACGGGTGTTGTGTCGACGTATACGGTGTATGGTATGTTGGACCACCTATGGTTTATTGAATTCCGTGCTGCTTTTTTTCAAGTTGAAAGAGTATTCTTGTCGTCTTTTATTCTCTATCGTTCCTTCTTTAGACATCTCCGATCCCTTCCGTGCCAGTTCGTCCGCCTTTTCGTTCCTCTCTATGGCCCGGAACCAAGTAGAGATGGGTGTTGTGTCGACGTATACGGTGTACGGTATGTTGGACCACCTATGGTTTGTTGAATTCCGTGCTGCTTTTTTCCAAGTTGAAAGAGTATTCTTGTCGTCTTGTATTCTCTATCGTTCCTTCTTTAGACATCTCCGATCCCTTCCGTGCCAGTTCGTCCGCCTTTTCGTTCCTCTCTATGGCCCGGAACCCAGTAGAGGCGGGTGTAGAGCATCCATACAACTCCTGGTGCCCTTTGATTTGACGAGGTGTAATCCCAGCGCTTTGATTGCTGCTTGCTACATTAAGTTCTGTTTGATGGAGCAAGCTGATGTGTCTCATGCTGACTGTCTCACATGGTATAATATAGGGACTTATAGTGCTTTTTACACAACCTTTTCGAATCTTTTTCTAAAACTTTTTGTCCTTACAGGTATTTCGGCTTAGTTTACGTAAAGCTATGCTGTTTAACAAACTAACTGTTGCAACAGAAGCAAGTACAACTTAAACTCAGTCTGGAGATACAGTTTTGAACATGTTACTGCGATCAAGAGAAAACATGGAGTCATATCTAAAGGCTTGGTTTGAAATTGGGAACTCACATGCCATTGGTTCTATACCTAATTGGAGACAAGAAGGCTTCAACTAATTTTCTTTCTATGTGCGAAGGTCAGCGGCTAAGGAAGGCGATTTCTAGAAAACAAACTTTAAATAATGTTTACACAAAGTATAGTCGGCGCAAGGAATGACAAAGTCGGTAAGTAAATTGTATTCACAAATTAAGACTCTATTAAGATGTACATGATAAGAGGGCTCCCTTTCAATGATCTGTTTGGACGCTTTGACAGCTAGGACGTTACATGTTTTTAGCTACAAATCAATGCAATAACCTAGACTACTCTTAAGCTGACTGTAGCATTCAAGGAGAACACAAATTATAAATTTAAGAAAAAAGGCAAAAAAAAAATGAAATGGAAAAGAAAAAATATAAGAAGACTTAAAGAAGACTGCAAAACTCAAGGGAAGCAATAAAATTTCGCTAACTTGGCATAAGACAAATAATTAACGGATTATAAAGTTTTCGCCGACGTTTAAATAAAATAAGAAAACTGTGAACCCAAATGAACGAACAAAAAAGAAAAGAAGAAAAACTGAAATCGAAAAAAAAAGAAAATAAAAAAATATGGTATGCCCAGTATAAAGTATCACAGATACATAACGGATGCATTAAATAAACTTGAAAGGAAGCTTTACACCGGGACTCACTCTCCCACTCACTCACTCTCTTGCTTACTTTCTTTCTTTCACACACGCAAAAAGACGCATACGAGTATGTAGCCTAAGAATGAAAATGGGTTAAGAATTCTTAGGGAATATTAAAGTGAAATTATGGGAAAACCCACACATTGAGTGGCAGAGCATTAGTTGACACTGTGGTGGCGAGCCAGCTACAAACACTGACACTGAGATTGACACTGAGACTGCAGCATATTCTATAACAGCCAATGGAAAACTTATTTTCTACGCAATTTAAAGAAATTTATTTTAGTTTTTTGCTCGGATGTACAGCTCTCTCTCTCTCCTCTCTCTAACAGTCATTGTTGTCTGCATTTTGCTTCATTAAATTGGTAACAGGAGTCATAGAGCTGTGTTCAGCATTCACTGAATGAATGGCCAAAGGAATGCCATTACACCTAATTCTGTTTTTACACGGTAGATTGGTTCCAGAAAAAACCGTGTAAAAAAACCGTGTAAAAAAAGTTATTGATTGTATGCAGAAATAGGTGATTGGTTCCTAATCTCTAAAACCTGTTAAAATTAGTGAAAAACAAGGATTTTTTAAGTAGTTTTGTATTTGACATTTTCTTTTAGGGATTCATAAAATATTTGACAAAATTAAAAATATAAATAACTTAATAAATATAAAACATTTTTTGGCTTACCTTTCCTCATAATGCGTTAAATTTAATGTAACGATAGAGAAACAAATTTGCCAATAAAAAATTTCTTTACCAAACACAAAATATTAACACATTTCAATTGCTCTGACCTTTGTGCTTGTATGCACAAAAGTGAATTCTCCTAAATTTGTGATATGAACATACTTTGCAAAAATTAAATTTGACAAAAAAATTTAAGCACAAAAAATTTTAAATCGTGCTAAATGGAATAAAATCGTGTAACAAAAATTAAAAATATTTTATTTTCAAACCGTGTTATATCAAAACCGTGTAAAAAAAACCGTGTAAAAACAGAATTAGGTGTATTTTTGTTTTTCTTGGCTTTCTCCCTCTCTCTGTCCCTCTCTTTATCTTAAAGTAATGTCGTGTTACTTTTTTCTTTTGAGCCAAGTTTTTCTGTGTTTTGTGTGCAAAAATTGTTTCCAAACACCTTTTGATGCAACAACATTCCTTTGGATTGAAACGTATTTTAGCCGGGCGAAGAGAAAAAAAACGTAATAGAGCGTGCTAAGAAACGCCAACGAACGATTGAATTTCAGTTGATTCCAAAATGGTGGAATTTTACAAAGAGAATAAAATATTGGAGAAGAAAAAAATTATCCTTACAAGGCCACAAAATCAATGCACAAAAGGAGAGAAGAACTCAATGGGCATTGACAGAAAAGGAATTTCTAAAGAAATGCTTCTGGTATCACTACGAATATGGTTGTTAAAGGGTACCCACGAAAACGTATTTTATTATTTTAAAATGTTAAACAAAAAAAGTTATAAGTGGCCTCTAAGCCAGGTATTTAACCTTCTTTCATTAAGCGCTTCCTACCTTTAAATTTAAATAAAACTGTGTGTGTGGAACATCATAGAAATTCTTTATTCGTTGGAAAGACATATTAAAGCCACTATCTGTGGAACATAACATCGTTCAAATATCTGCCGCGGCTTATCTGTTTGAAGCTCTTCCAAATTGTTCAACTTGCCATGACTCTAGCGCATAAATAAACTGAATTTGACCATTGGCATGGGTTATATTGACTTTTAGGACCGCTGTGGCCCGTGACTTATTCGTTTACACAAGCGTTTTAAGAAAATCCCAAAAGACAAAGTCTAACGGGGTCATATCACACCATTTCGGCGAGCAGTTCGTTGAAATTCAATTAAATTCAGTAAGATAATCACACTCTAGAATCGGTTGTGCTAAATATCCAATATGACATAAGCTGTTTGTCACGTAGGTCCCTTGAAACTACATGTCCAGATCATACAATTCAAGTCCAAAAAAGTTACTAATCATCGACATATAGTGCTTGCCTATCCTTAAAGAAATATGCGCCGATAACGTCGCTAGCGCCAAAAATCCAAAATCCACACCAAACATTGACTTTTTGTGGATGCATTGGATCTTCTGGATGTCTTGGATCTTATGTGGATTGGCATCGTTCCAATTTCGTTTTATCACGTAGCCATTCATCTAAAAATAGGCCTCATCGTTAAAGATAATTTTCCGATTTAGTGAACACACGTTGTTGTCTAGTAAATTTTTCTGGATGTCTTGGATCTCGTCTCATGTTTTGGATCTCATGTGGATTGGCATCCTGCCAAATTTACTTAAAATTCATTCAAAAATAGGCCTCTTCGTTGAACATGATTTTTCGAAGAAAATTAAGGTCTCTGTCAACTGTCCTCGGACAGTTTCCATTTAATGAGCACAAGTTCTTATCTATGGTTGTTTATTTTCAGTTCCTGGTTTAGTTTAATTTTGTACGGGTGCAGACTGCTTCAGATTCTCCTGTACACTCTCACAGACAGCGCCTATGTTTTCGGCAGTTCTTACGTTTCGCTAACGTACGGATATTGATCGTTCGTTTACTTAACCACAGTGGTCTTGAATTTATCCACCACTCTGATATTTCGAATAATTCTTTTGGTAGGACGATTATGATAATGGTGAAAGGGGGCGAAGCGCGCGATACGTTGCCGAACAGAACACCTATTTTGATGAAATAACTGTATTACTTACACGTGATTTGACAAAATAGACCGGAACGAATAGCAACTAATTTGAGAAATGCTGCTTTAACAAGGTGCTCGTTATCACCTTTAAAAGTCCTTGTTGGTTGACCCGACATATACTCAGAATTACTATGAGATTCCTTGCTCAATACCAGTATACTCTACCCTAGCGGTACAACGTACTTCACTAGCGCCATTAGCTATGTTGTTCCTCTAACTAGTTACTCACAACGCTTTTGAAAAGATTAAGTTTGTCGTATAGCGTCTGAAGACGACGCATAAATAAACTCATCCATATGCTATAAACACAATATACGCTACGCAGCATACACAGCAATTTTTGCAACAACAATTTGCTTGCTTGTCGCGTTGCCTTTAAAATAATCATTTCCAAATACACCCATGCGTTCTATTTTTGAGAAGTTGCTGTGTTTGCTGCGTTCGGTTTATTGTGTTTATCTCCACCATACAGTGTGTATTAGGCTGAAAATGGCTTCGCGACTGAGTACGGAAGAGATCCAAAGTGCTTATTGAAAACTTGAGTCGGATAGTGTCTGTGGACGACGTATAACGAACTCATCCATATTATCTACACGACATACATATATAGGTATATTCGGCTGCAAATGGCTTCGCCGCTGAGTACAGAAGAGATTGAAAGTGCTCCTTAATAAAAGTCGAGTATCCAAGTTGATTCTTTAAACCATCGTCATACGGTTGTGGCCTATGCATCGCTAGCAATTTCTGCCTCAAGGGTTTGTAGTCAATTGAATAGTGGATTGTATTCTTCACTACAGGAAAAATTCGTTCTTATGGAAATCTTTCCTGCCTTTTATAAAATCACACGACATAAAAAACTTAACGTTTTTACAGAACAAGTTCCAACTCGAGCTCTTGTTCTCAAATCTAGGGTCATCAGCTTTTAATCAGATACATTTTCTTATTACTGTTTCGATATATTTTCGGCAAAAGGCTGATTAGGATAAAATCCCGGTTAAGCGATTGTTAGCGTCACACCCAGGCATACTGTATTCAAAAGTATTTACAAATTCTATGCTGTTGAAGTAAAACCAACTAAAGTCGTTTTAGTTATTAAAAAATAATTAAATTTTAATAAAATAAAACTAAAGTCGTTTTAATTATTAAAAAAAACAAAAAAATTCACCCTTTCACCTTGGGGCATCTCACTAGCAGAGCAAGGTTTCGATCCTCGGACCTCTGGGTTATGGGCCCAGCACGCTTCCACTGCGCCACTCTGCTTGCTGATATAGTGGTGGAAAATGGTGTATGTATACATATAGGCAAGATAAGTGGAAAGAAAAATATACGTGCATAAAATAAATAATAAATTTCTTTGTAAATAATTTAAATACCTTAAAAAAAAAATTAAAAAAAATTCACTTGGAGATGCCGGGGATCGAACCCGGGGCCTTTCACATGCAAAGCGAACGCTCTACCACTGAGCTACATCCCCTACAATGTATATACATTTTGAATTCGTTTTTATTGCCATGGTAAACATGTACGTATTGTGTGGTGTTTGCAGTTGAAATGGAAGCACATGTGGTGTTATTGTTAAAACGACTGGCTAAACTCACCACATTTGTGTTGTATTCTTAAATGCATGGTGTATTCTAGGGTTTGTGTTGTGTTGTGTTGTACATGCTTTGGTACTGGATGGGTGGTAAATTAAAATTGAACACAACAATTTCTACAATTTTATTAAATTGTAATTAATTTATTACATGTTGTATTTTTTTTTTAACAATTCTAAAGGAAAAGTTTTAACAATTATACGATTCTTGTTTTATTATTAAAAAATAGGCGTTTGTTAGTTTGACCTTGGAGTCACATATTGCTTTGCTATTTGACCATGAGTCTAATCTTTGTATTGGACCATACTTTACATGGGGTACGCATGCGAAAGTGGAAAATGTTTACTTAACTCCAATTGGATCCAGATCTAGTCTGCATATAATATAGTATTCTCACTAAACGTCGAAAACTTTCTGACAAAAAAGAAGTATAGGGTTTGGTAGCAATACACACCCCTGCAGTATAAAATCAGACTTGTGTTTAAGCCACAACACAGTTACCAGACTTAAAAGTCCGTCGCCACGCCTTCACCCGAGAATAGTTCAATTTTCCATAACCTAAATCAGACTGAATTTCTCCGATGACATGAGTTACATATGTTGACTTTATTCACTTCCACATGCGACTTAAAAAAGCCACACAAGCTTTCGGTGACCACTTCATATTACCTTGACGTGAGATGACCATACTTTAGAATCGGTAGTGCTGAATACCCAATGAGACATAAGCTGTTTGGCACTTACGTCCGTTCTGTTGAAACCACAAGTCCAGATTACACAATAGTAGATATAGTCATGAGTCACATCGCACGAACTTGGTGACCAGTTCCGGTATGAACAAAATGCTAATAGAGTCGACCAGTCCTAAATATTATTCTCAAAAGTGGCAAATTTCGCTAGTTAGGATGACGAAGGGCCAAGGTACCACTTAGAGCCAGCATTAAGAATCATTGTGACATAATTAATAACCAATTCGGGAGTCAAACATCATTCCCTGACTACAAAATAAATCTTCCTACTGCAGCAATCTTTATAGTGGAAAGTCAGAAAGAGTTGACAGATTAAAAAGAACTGACACATTATATGAATGAATTAAAGTCTCCTTCTCTTCCTTCGACCCACAGAGCTCCTGCAGATTCTCATTCGTGAGATATATAACCTTGCGATGTGAGGTCAGAAGTGAATACAAGTGCAGAAGAATCTAGCAATATTGTCGCATGAAATCGGAATAACTATGTATGTCTTGTAACTCCTAATAGAATATTGGCCAGTGAGAACCTCAATTATGAGATATATTGAGCATGCGATGTGAGGTTAGGCAAAGGCGAATCAGACCTCTTCTTATCCAAACAAAAGACAACAGATATTCTATGCCTTGTTATATGTCAGAGATTGCGAGCTCTGTACCAGCTTTGCAATTTCTGATGACATCCCTTATGTCCCGGGGCCCATCTTAGAGCTATCTCTAAATCTAAAATGTCCATGAGAAGTCCTCGACATTTCTGGAGACATTCATTAAGGGCATAATCACAGCTTTGCGGCTGTCTGAGTAAATTAAGAGATTTCATGAGAAATTTCCTCTACTTAAGGGTCTTACTGGCAACCTCGAGATCTTCAGGCTGGAAAGGCCTAGTAAAGATTTTAAAATCAAATGTCTTATACAAAAAGTTATAAGGGATCATATAATTGACCCGGGGCAATTCTACAACCGCTTTGAGCCTTATCGCCATCAGCTCAGCCCCCGGCTTCAGTAGAAGAAGTCCAAAGAGTAGCCAATTTGGTATATTATCGTTTGAGTACTTTGCCTAGCAGTCGCCAGTGGCATTGGTGGTTGAACACCGTCCATCGAACAACACCACACAATAAAGCCAGCGTGGCTTGAAAGAGCAAATATGTGAGGGTGTGCCTGATTTCGAATATCTTAGGTTAGGTTGGAGTGGTAGCTTTGATACTAAAAGCTCACTTGAGCAAGCTTAGCGGTCCGTTGTGACGCCACAGGTGAACGCCTAATATCTTACCTAAGTCCCTTTTAGAGGTGAAAAGCTATAGGTTCGGTTTTATTTTACTTTCTCAATTGTGTTATCGTTCACTTAATTGAGAGTTTTGAATCTCGAAGGGGCCCTAGATACTTTTCTTTCTCAGTTAGGGGAGGTATCTTGATATTTTGTATCGTATCGTATCTTATCGCTGAAATAAGAAACACATAGGTTTGCTACAATCATCCCCATGCATTGGTTTTACTATGACTCTGCTTTTATTGCTCACTGTAACTGATTAGTATTATTAGTAGTATTTGCTGTCACTTGTTGTTGTTGTTGTTGGTTTGTATATATTTTCAATATGATTATTGTTATTTGGTTGGTAATAATCTTTTATTGTTGTTGTTGTATTTTATGGTTTAAATGTTTGTCATTTATTAAATTAACAATTACAAAATAGTTGCCATACTTCTTGCTCTCTTTCGCTCTCTCTCTCTTTCGCTCTCTTTGCTATTCTGTGTGTTAAAGATTTTTCTTTAAAAATACTCACGCACATATTTTCTTAATATCCTTATAGACGAAAACGACATGTCCTTTTTAAAATAAGCACACACACAGGCACATATATTGCTTGTATATGTGGAAATATTTTATATGTCATGTCAATTTCGTTTGGCATTTTCAATATTTTATTTTGCAATTTATGCAATACGGAGAGAAAGAAATACAAATACTAACAAACATATAAACAATCATACATGCATATACATGTATACACATACATATATACATACATATGCCTACATACAGATGTATGCAAATAGAAAACATACAAATATTACTGGGTTAGAGATGATTTCATTTTATTTTTATTTATTCTTCTCTCCTTCTCTCTCACTCTCTCTCTCACTCTCTCTCTCTCTCTCTCTCTCTCTCTCTTTCTCTTTGTGTGTCTTTCAATCGCTTTTATAAAATGTAAATTATCCTTTTAAATAAAATGCGTATTTATTCTGTGTATGTGTGTGTGTGTGCCTGTGTGTGTGTTGATTTTTTAAAGAGAAAAATTGATTTGGAAAATATTTTCAAAGCTATTTTGACACTTCTTAATTAATTTCTATTCTTTTTCTAACACTTTTAACATTCATTCATTCATTCACTCTCTTTCTGTCTTTCTGTATCCGCATCCGTTGTCCTTAGCTATTGGCTCTTTTATAAATACAAAAACAACAACAACAACAACAACAACACTGGAATATATTCGATTTGATATTTTCAAATTAAAATAATAAAATTCTGCATAAAATTCTGTTGCAAAAAGTTTGCTTCGATTCTTCTATTGACTATCAAACGTTTATACAGTAGCAGGTCAGCCTCTGTATACCAGCAAACATTTTTAATGGCTGCTAACAAATCCCTGGGCAAAAGAGGTATCATACTGTTTTGCTAACAGGAATCTTATCTTATTGTGTGCCATGATATCTACTTATCACGGGTCATGGCATAATGCACGGGCCTTTATTATTGTTATTGTCGTGAAGCCGTGTGTCCTTATGATCTATTGTACTGCACTTAAACTTTATAGAGGACCCCTGTAATGTCTCCTCCAAGCCTATTACATACATACATTATCGTCTTGAAGTCGTGTGTCCATTTAATCTATTGTACTCCACTTTATAGTGCACCTTATAGGGGTCTCCTCCCAGCATATTACATACATATATACGTAGTTGGCTGGGATTACTACTTAGCTTCTCACATTACTTAAGTGGCGTGTGTTAAGTTTATACATGAGTGGCAGGTGCTGCAGTTTAATGTCGATTCCGAACCACAGATTTTTTCGTGGCAATTTTATGTTATTTACTCTCAGAGTTTTTACTAGAAATCTGCTGAGAGTACGGCGCCGTAGAATATTTCTTCATATTTCGTTTTTTTGGGGATGTCAGATCTAATGAGCCAACACTCTACCTACTAGACTACGATGACTTCCTCGGTGTCAACGAAAATAATTCCCTGGCGCCTAGCCACTATTATACGCCCAAGTGTTTCTTCCTGGGATGCATTAATGTCCTACAGGTACCAAGAATGTATTTCCCTGATTCATTCTCATCGTCACAGAAGCTACAAAAGATCAGTTACCAACGTCAGGTTATTCCTGGATAGTCTGATGTAAGACCCGATCTCCTATTATTTTAGTTACGATTGTCTCACTTGGTTTGAGAAAAATCTTTGCTTTGCTTTATTTTCCCTTTCATTGACTGAACGTTTCCAAAAGTAAGCAGGCATGTGAGACGCTGTAGATCGATTGATGAGAAAGAGCGTATTCTACACTTCATATGCCATTGCCCATCATTGGCTTAATACATTTTGGTTTTTGATTCGCCCTGGTCTAACAGAGTTGTCGTTGCTTGATGTCAAATCGATTAAAAGATTTTGTTTTTTAATTTTCAGTCCGGTTTCCAACATGATTCTAAGCGAGTCATACTTTCAAGCGAAGCTTCTGTGCTGATTGTTCAGTTCGATTAATCAGGATTTGTTTGTTGGCTCTGTCATTTTGGTTCTATAAGTTCATTGAGCAATTAATCTATCTTACGGACAACATAATCGGCTTAGTGGACAAACAAAACCATCAACAGAACAAAGAAATACCGAAGAGAATATTAACGTGTCGGTTTCAAGTCTTGAAGAAGACGTCGAAATTCGTCGTCGTTCTCAAATTGCACGCTTTTCCTTCGATAGTCTGGAAAATTTTACGTAAGAATCTTGAATTGGGAGCCTATAAGACACAGCTCATACAAGAAGTGAAGCTATCTTATCATCGTTAGCGTCGTTTGAAACTGGCTGAAGATATCTGTTAATCAAGTTAATGGCGGCTGCACAATTAATGAAGCAAGCGGCTTGCTTTAAAACCGTATGATAATAAGCCTTTCTGTGATGCAGTTGCGGTACTCTACCGCATTGGTTTAACGTTGATAACACTACTGTAGGACTATCATTGAAGGGTAATTCATCCTTGAAAGGTAGGCCAAAAGTTAGGCTCATTGTGAAACCATAAATTAACATTTAAACCGGGGATTACACATTCCCTATGATATTATATTTGAGGCAGCTGCGTTTACGAAAGAGTAGAAGAAACTACACAAAAATTTTTACGGTTCTGATTTTGATTTGGTTTTCATATTAGAGTTTAGACCTTTTATAGACTCCAACATTCATTGGATATGTTGAACGCTCATAGCTAGCATCACACACTTCAGAACTTTTATATGGTATTATTATATATGCAGTGTGGTGAGCCGCATGGTTACCTTCATTAATCGTCCTTACTTACAGACACCACTATTTTCTATGCTGGTGTTTGTTGTATTTTTGTTTACTTGTTTACCATTTTTTATGCTAGTGTTTGTTGTTATATTAAACAGTACGATCATTTGTAAACAGATTTGTTTTCTGCATTGCTTTGCTTTTGTAGCTTTTGTTTATAAGTGTCAGTATCTTGATTTTTCATATTCGTAACAATTTATTCGGTTTTGTTAAATTAATCGCACGGTGGTTCATACTGAAACAAATGCTTGCGGGGAAGCTTTTTTATGAATATCTGTATGTGCGTGTATGTATTTGTATTTTTGTTCGTAAATGTTTCCATCTTTGTGTGGCAGTTTGTATCTTAAAGATATTGGCAAAGTATAGAAAAAAAATAGAAGGAAATTTGTAATGCAAATTTTTCTATTCAATAATCACCATCACAGAGAGAGTATGTAAATTATTATGATACCCTACATCATTCACCCGTACTTAGTCAACTAATATGGGCATCTGTGCGTTTTTATAAAGTTTAAATAAAGAGAGATTTTGCAGACAAATCAATCAAAATGAAATTGAATGATGTAAGTTGACGCAAACATGCTTTAACCCTTTCAAACATTTGGTCCAATATATTGGACGTTTAATTTTTTCTCTTCGAAGTAATGTAGCGCTAGAATTCGCCGTAGTCTAGTAGGTAGTGTGTTGGCTTATTAGACGTACAGCCAGGGTTCGAGACCCAGGCTAGACATCAAGACAAATTACAAAATGTAATTCTTCGGCGACTTCCTCTCAGAAGATTTCTGGCAAAAACTTTGAGAGTAAATAAAATTACCTTGAAAAAGTTTCTCAAAAATCTGTCGTTGGGAGTCGACTTTAAACTGTAGGTCCCACTACTCATGTATAAAATTAACACACACAACAGAAGTGGTGTGAGAAACTAGGACGTTGTACAATGGGTCAATTCGACGTCCGGGTACTGTACTTGTCTTAATTGACAAGTACACGTCTTCTAACCTAACCTAATGTAGCGCTAATGGTAATAAACAGATTTACTGCCTATTCCTTCAATCGTTTCTTGTGTACAGACCTCAACTGATGTCCAAAATGTTATGTAGCTTTCTTACTTGCACCATCACTTTCACGGTGCAGAATTCCTGTAGCATTTATCAAGCTTAGCCCTGCTTAGGAGATCGATTTTTCCGCAAAAAAACAAGACCCAGAAAATTCACTTCACTTGTTTCTCTAGTTACTCTTCAAATCACTGTAATCGGTTATCAATGCCTGTCAAACCCATGTTCAAACTGTCAATTGGTAAACATTTGTAATAGCAGCAGTGCAGAGCTTTCAGGGTTGATTTGTGTTTCAAGATTTAAGCATGTTTCCTTCATCTAAGACATGTTTATACGATTATGTCATATAGCACTAAGCTAACGTCCGATTCATACTGTTTCTTAACTGTTCTAAAAATAAATTTTTCTCTTTGTGCTCGAGTTACGAATATTGGGTGTTCCCACAGGGAGTTCAGAACTTTGACAATTGATAACGGCCATCTTGTTGGAACTGTATGTGGCAAATTAGCTGGCATTTATTTAATCTATTTTGCCAAATCATCAAAGTCGGCCATTGCCATCGGCGTAGGTTCACTAATTAGGCTCTGGAGCTGTCAAGAACTGATCCTAGATTTCGTCGAAAAATCATTTTTAACGAAGACGACCACTTTTTAATAAATAGGTATGTGAACTATGAGTGTCAAAATAAAATTACCATGAAAAAGTTTCTCAAAAATCTGTCGTTCAGGGTTTTAATGACCAAATTATGTTATGAATGTAATCCTTCATTCACACACTGCAACTGATAATACTATCCTTCCAATTTTATTTATGATCCTTTTTAACAAATATCAAAACTTCTTGTTCAATACTACTGAGCTTAATGAGTACTTCTTAATACTACTGTCGGTTATTAATCAAGGGCTCCAATGATACGTCTCTATTTTATGTCTAGTAACTTCACAATCTTTCCATGAAGTTGTGGTTTTTATTTGATTTTTCACCTTTGTTTTGGTATCTTCTCGTAAATTCCTCTGGATTTTTTTATTTAATTCTGTTTACCGTACGATGTGTGTATTTTGTTATTGCCTTTTATCTCTTTTGCAAGGTTTTGTTTAGTTTGTTTTTTTGTTTGCGTAACAACATATTTGCTCCATGCTTTGTATGTGGTTATAATGCTCTCAAGATAACAGAAATGGGTCCAATTCTCTATTTCGTTTGTAACAAATCGCTGTTGGGAAGTCGCATATACGAGTATTTGGAGAGCCTTCGTCTGTGCTACATTAATTTTCTGATTTGCTGCTTCTGCTGCCAAAGTTAATTTTATAAGATTGATACATGCTTCAAGAAGCTATGTGCCAAAAGAGATATATAGTCTGCATAGTTAAGATCAATTAAAATACCTTTCAAACCGCACATTACCTCCTTGTAATTTTTTCGGCCCTTTCCAAGGGTCGTATACAAATCTATGTTAAATAGTAGTGGACGACGTTACAGTTCATGCCGCTTTGGATTTTAAACACGAGGGATTTGAAAGCATGGCTGTCTCCAGAGGAGGTGAGCCACCGAGATCGTGGTCTTTAGATTTTTTTTCATTAATACATAATTGGTCATTACAACTCTTCAGTCTGGATTACGACCTAGTTTCTCACACCACTTATGTTGTGAAAACTTAACATTTCGGTCGAGTTCCGCCTAGAAAAGCCGAGGCGAAGCTGTATACATAGGTATTCTACAACAAAAAAATTCCATGATATCACACACATTTTCTTGTAGAGCATTATATATTCGGATTTAACCATTCCGAATTTATTTTTATTTGTTTTTATTTGCTTTCGTTTTGTATATTTTCTTGGGATTGTGGAGTTTAAAATGAAATTGAAACTGAAATCAATAAGCATTTGAATTGCATTTAAAAACTTAAGTAAAGATGAGTATTTTTCTTCGAAATAAATTTTTATTATACGTTTTATGGGTAATAAAGAGTATTTAATAGACTTATTTTAAAAAAAAATATCTATTTTCGATTGCAACAGAAGAAAAACAACAAAAAAATGTTATTTTTAGGGTGAACGTTTCAACAGGTACGGATTTTGGGAGAGAAGTGTGAATAAAATAAGAAATTTTAATCGGTGTTCTCTGATTAAAATTGTTTAAAATCGAAATCACTTGAGTTCCATCAAATGAAAATGTATCATTGGATACATTTTATAGTGTGTCTAACATTGCTGGACTTCACTTCTTAGGCATTCTAATATTCTAATGATTCCAGTCTTACGTCAATAGCAACATTATAAAGAGATTCAATCATTCTACATATGTTGCTCAGTCACGAAACTCAGCAGCGTAAATAAAGAGAATCGAAAAAGCCCATCAGACCATGGCTGGCTTTCAAAATGTATTAATACAAGGTTTGTATGCAGTTCTATTACGGTATATAAATTATGTAGATATGCAAAGTTACCAAACAATGCATCAACAATAAATCCGCTGCCTGATTGCTTTTTGACTGCGTTAAAAATACACATTGACGACGTTTTGAAATAGTATACATTGTAAACATTTTGTACAGCGGCTTTATGGAACACTTTACTTTGTTCAAACACAAAGTAACTAACATTTTGGAAGTCAGCCCATATACTCGTTCAGTTGGTGTGAATGTCTACTGATTTATTCAAACATTTTAAAACGCACAACAAGTTCGTTAATTCCATACACCTACAGTGGTGGTCTTATAATTAGAAACGACTTAGCAACATGTATGTTTGTTAATTTGTTTTACAGTTTTCACTGTATACCGGTGATCAAAGGCTTCGTTTGGAGGACGTCTTACATACGTTTTTCCATCAGATTGGGACAAATTAAACTTAGATTCGTCACTCCAGAGAACTTTGTTCCAGAATAATCGTTTCTAATTATAAGGCCACCACTGTATATAGTGGTGAAATCTGAGGCATATAAGAATACAGCTTGCGGGAACTGCAAACCAAAGACCAATCCACAAACTTCTTAAAGGAAGCTTTGCATGTTTGGCTATACGTACACTGAAATCTAACAACGGGGTTGTAAAAACCACACTTCATGATATTCTACAAGGCTCTTGCCGCCACGCCACGCGATGGGCGTGGTCAATTTTGCTAAAACTTTAAAGGAGAGCACAAGTTCAATTAACAGTCTTAAGGAAAACAACTTCTGGAAACTTGTTCAAATTCAGATGTATGTATAGTTCCAGTAAAATTGTGGACGTTTACGGCAGAGAGTAGGTATGTGGGAATGCACAGTAGTTACTGAAATGCATCCGGACATGTTGTGAGAGCGAAGATTTGTCCTGTGAACTGGTTGAGAGCATTATTATAAATTTACCGAAAAAGGGCGACTAATACTGGCGCGGTATTACTCTCTCTCTCTCTGTGTGATTAACGAAGTGAATACCTTGATAATTATTAGAAGGATTTCAGACAGGGCAACACCTGCTTTGAGGCTTGATCAAGCTGAATTCCGATTCTACAATTAGCTTGTTACAGTGAAACAGTCAGTGGAATGGCGTTGACCACAGTATCTGTATTTCATGAATTTTAAGAAAGCCTTTGGAAATAATTGAAATCCGCAATACGCTGTCCTATTAGAAAATCTCTCAAGCACTCGTAACTGTGAGATTGACAGCCTATACCCCATTCTTGCAGAATTAAACAAGGCAAACTATGGCATAAGAAGGTGGAAGTTGGAAGAGATTTATGGCAAAGCGGTGCTTTATCACCACTACTATTTAACATAGTTTTGGATACGAACCTTGGAAAGTCCACAAAAATGGCAAAGAGATAGTGTGGGGCTTGGAAGGTATTCTAAATGATCTTAACTATGCAGACTAAATATCTCTTTTGGCACATAGCTTCTTGGAACTTGTATCAATCTTACAAATCTTAACTTTGGCAGCAGAAACAGCCGGTCTGAAAATTAATGTAGCACAGATGAAAGCTCTCCATATACTCGTATATGCGACTTCCCAGTAGTGATTTGTTACAAACGACATAGAGAATGGGACCCATTTCTGTTATCTTTGGAGCATTATAACCACATACGAAGCATAGGGAAAAAATGTGTTTTATATCAGACAAAAAACAAACTAAACGAAACTAAGTAAAGCAGATAAACAGACAACAACAAAATACACAAATCGTACGGTAAACAAATGTCATTTGGCCGTACAAAAATTTCCGTATTTAATACAAATACAAAATTCTTGTAGTTGAAAAGGAGAGCCAGTTAGTACTCCCCTAGACAAGGATGGAATCACATAAATGGCCGGAATAAGGCTCAGACAAGTTCCGGTCACCAATTTTGAAGTCGTTCTAGTCTAGTAGGTAGTGTGTTGGCTTATTAGACGTAAGGCCCGGGTTCAACCCCAGGCCGGACATCTCCAACGAAACGAAATATGAAAAAATATTTCTTCGTCGGCTTCCTTTCAGCAGATTTCTGGCAAAAACTCTGAAAGCAATTAAAATTGCCATGAAAAGTTTCTCAAAAATCTGTCGTTCGGAGTCGACTTTAAACTGTAGGTCCCGCCACTTGTGAATCAGATTAACACACACAGCATAAGTGCTGTGAGAAGCTAGGTGGTAATCCTGACCGAAGGGTTGTAATGTATGCATAAAATTCGCTTTCTTCTGCGGTTGCGATACATGAAACATTGTTACTGCTGCTATACGAAGGATACAAATGTTCCTGAACTGCATGCATTCTGGTGGACAACTATTTTCAATCAGAGGCTCTGGCAAAATACGGATCAACAGCGGTTATCAGTCGATATAAAGAGATGCAAATGGAGAAGAAGGGGATACCGCCTAAACACACATGAAGAATACACATTGAAGCCGAAGTAAACAACAGCCAGTGGAAAGAGTTGCAGTGAAGTGAGTGCATTTGCACGGAATAAAGATTTATTCAGAGAATTTATTGAGGAGCTTAGGCTACTTATAGGAACCACGATAACTTTTTCCTTTTTATTAATTTTTTTCTATTTTTTTCGATTTTTTTTGTCTAACATTTCATTTTAATTGATTCACTTTATAAGTCCTTACAAAATATTATAATCAAACTAAAACAGTGGCGGTAATAAAATGAAAATTTCCAAAAATGAACATTTAAATTATTTGACAGTTGAGTAGCAGTAGCTGCAGTGGCAATCGCAATAGCGTTAGTGTTGGCAGTAGTAGTAGTGGCCATGGGTAGTTTGTTAGTTTTAACAATTATGGCCAAAATCAAAATTGAATTTTCAAATATTATTCTTCTTTTTTTTTGACAACGACAACAAAACAGCAGCAACTATAGGGTGGGCCATTTAAAAGTTGAAATTTAAAAATGCAAAAAAACGGTCTGAAATTTTCCGATATTTATTTTGTTGTTGTGAAGTACAATTGTTGCGGCTAGAAATGGAATCCTATTTCATTCATATGGCTAGCCCAGCTGGCTTCATAGTACCTCATTCGATCGAACAAATTTTAGGGTACTTTTTAGAGTCATGGCATCACGAATGTTGGCCTTCAAATGCTTAATTTTCTCTGGTTTATCGACATAACACTTTTCTTAAACGGCGCCCCTTTAGAAAATAGTCCAACGGTGTCAAATCACAGCTTCTTGAAGGCCAATTGCTATCACCATTTCGGCTAATTAAACGGCCATCAAACGTTTGACGCAATAAATCGATTGTGGCATGAGATGTTGGCCTAATTGCACCATCCCGTTGAAACCAAACCTCGTTCACATCAATGCCGTGAAGAGGGGGTACAAAAAGTCGGTTATCATGGTGCGTTAGGTGTCTCCATTGACCGTAATGGTTGCGCCGTCCTCATTTTCAAAGGAATATGGGTCAATGATGCCTCCGCTCCGCAAGCCGCTGCAAACAATCACTCGTAATGCGGGCGTTGGCTTCTGTAAGACCACGTCTGGGTTTTCTGAGCCCAAAATACGGCAATTTTGCTTATTAACCTACCCGTCAAGAGGGAGGGAAATAAACTTCATCCCAAAAAGAGATTTTTTTTTGGCAAAATCAACGTCAACGTGCAGTTTCTCTTTGGCCCAATAAATCCAAAACCTGGCTCAAGCGTAAATCGATTCATTACGTTCAGTGGAAATACTATGACGGAATGTTGTGATAGAATAGAACGGCATAAGTATTGCCAGATTGGAAATAAGCGATGATTTAAATTTAAACCGATAGATGGCCCACCTTATAAAAGAACAAAAACCATATGTAATAAAAAACAAACGAGATTTGAAATGTAAAAATGGTTTAAATATCCCAAAAATACATGTCATATAATATTTAACACTCTATACATATACATACATAGATATATACATTTATGTGTGTGTGCTTGCATAGAATATATATGACACATGAATACATATGTAAATGCATATGCATTTATTTGTATAATTATAGACATGCTTTCCCTCTCTCTCTCTCGTATACATATGTATGTATAGTATATGCCAAAAGCGTATGTGTATGTGTGTATGTGTATGTGTTTGTGCTAAATATAATAAATTAATAAATTTATTGAACACAACATATTGAACTCAATATTATTATTATTTTTGCTATTGTTGTTGTCGTAGTTATTATATGACTGAATGGGGTTGTTGCCACATTAAAATTCAATTCAATATTCATATAAACGCATGTGTTATAAATGTGTATAAGTATATACCAATACCACATATCCTGGCAAAAAAAAAAATATTTCAAATACACATACATACGTACACATACAAATATTGAAGAGTGCAAATTTAATTCCCAAAACTCCCAAAAGCATAAAGTAAATTATTTCAATTAAATATTTTCTCTTTACCACTACATACATATGTATGTATGTATACATATACATTCTCACACATATGTATATATACAAACACATTTAAAATTGAAAACCTGCAAATGTTTTGAAATTATGCTTATAACGGGTGATTCCTTTAAATGTTTGGAAAAAAACACAAAAAAAATTGAATTTTTCTGTTTCAAAAGTGAGGTTAAATGGAACACTTTTAGTGATTTCAATGAAACTTTTGTCATGTTGAAAACTTTCATTAGAAAATCTCTCAAGCACTCGTAAGTGTTATTGAGAGCCTATACCCTATTCTTTATTTATTAAACAAGTCCAACTATGGTGGAAGTTGGAAGAGATGTACGGCAAATCTGTGCTCGATCACCACTACAATTTGACATAGTTTTGTATACGATATTTGAAAAAGGCCGCAAAAATTACAAGGAGGTAAAAATTACGGTTTGAAGGGTAGTCTAAATAAGCTTAACTATGTAAACTATATATCTATCTCTTTTGGCAAATAGTTTCTTGAAACCTTGTAGGTATCAATCTTACAAAGCTTAACTTTGGCAGCAGATCTGAAAATTAGTATAGCAAAGATGAAGACTCTCCATATACATATATGCGACTTCCCAACAGCGATTTGTTACAAATGAAATAGAGAATGGGACCCATTTCTGTTATCTTGAGCGCATTATAACCACATACGAAGCATGGGGCAAGTATGTTGTTATGTCAGACAAAAGACAAACTAAACAGAACTAAGCAAATAAGATAAACAACAATAACAAAATACACACATCGTACGGTAAACAGAATTACACAACAAAATTCAGAGGAATTTACGAGAAGGTACCAAAACAAAGATAAAAAATGAAATAAAAACAACAACTTCATAGAAAGATTGTGAAGTTACTAGACATAAAATAGCGAAGTATATTTGGAGCCCTTGATTAATAAGCGACAGTTGCATTAAAAAGTACGCATTAAGCACTGTGGTATTGAAGAAGAAATTTTGGTATTTGTTGGATTGTAAGGATTGTAAGGATTGTATTATCAGTTGCAGTGTGTGGTTATTTAAATAAATGAAGGAAACTTTTGTTTTAATACAATGCTACGGCCTTGTGTGAAATACCATGTCGTGAAATGACCAGCTTGTATTGCACGCAGCAATCGATCCTTTTGAGGCAGAGTTTTCCCACCATTTTTTCACATATTTCGAGCGGTATTTCGACCATAACTTGACGATTTTTAAACTGACACACACACATACATAATTGGTAATTTTCAACAAGCCTTCAGTCAGGATTACAACATATCTTCTCACACCACTGCTGTGACAGATGAGAGGAAGCCTCTGAAAGAAATATTTTTTTTTCCAAATTTCGGTTTGTTCGATATTTTAAGAGCTGAGGTTTGAAATCACGGGCTGGTTTACGTTTAGTAAGTCAACACACTACCTTCAAGACTCAGTGTAGGCGTCACGTATAATGGACATAAATTTTGTTGCCTACAGCACACTGTCAATGAATCTCAGTGCTGTGTTCAGGGTTACATGTATAAATAATTGGTCAATACAACAACCCTTCAGTCAGGATTAAAACCTATCTTCTCACACCACTTATTTTGTGTGTGTTAATTTAATACATGGGTGCTGGGATCTACAGTTTAAAGTCGACTCTGAACGATAGATTTTTGAGAAACTTTTCCTGACAATATTGAATCTGAAATTGTTTTAATGATAGGAGATTACACGCATAGTTACGGTGTTTAGAGTGGAGTGGACCCACATAGAAAAGTCAAACTGCGTGCTCTTGATGGCCAAGTGATATCTCCATATATGCAATAAACTGTTCGTTTTGCGTCTAATTGAAAGCACATAACGCCTACATACATAATACGAAGTCAAAAAAGTCGATCCATTGACACCTCCAGTACGTCTTAATGAGCAAAAATATTCACTTTTTGCGATTGTAATAACTTTTACACACTAGCTTCTGGATTCTCTGAGTCTTTTTCCGTCTTTGTATGAATGGAGCTTTGAATTCAAATGTTGAATAAGCCTTAATGGGCAGTAACATAACCCCAAGTATAGGGAACGAATGGAGGCGACAAATTCGAACTTTCTCTAATAGAACCGATATTTGCTACCATAATCATCCCGTAATATTTGAAAAATGCCGATATTTGAATCATCACTAGCTTTAACTATCCATATTGGTAAATAGCAAAGCTTCAGGTCAATAAATGACGCTTTGCGTAAAGCTTTTATTTATTTGGGACAGTAAATGAGTGGCTGTCAGTTATTTTTCAAGGATTACTTCATGTAAATTTTGCCTGCAGCTACTCCGTAGGTCATCCAACCGTGAATTGCAATTTTGTCATACTTTTTTCCAGCATTTCGACTAGTACCCCACCCATAGCATCTGGAATGTTGTCTTTCAGGTCTAGAATTGTGACTGAATTGTTTTTGTACACGAGATATTTCAAGAATTCCTACAAAAAAGTAGTAGTAGTTGGGAGGGTCAAGTAGAATAATCTTGGCGACCAATGAACGGTTTCTAAATGAAAGACTAATTGATGATCAAGCCTGTGTCATAATTTATGGTATCACGTACGGTGTAGCGCCAGTCTATTTCAATGTGTCCATTTTTGGCAAGAGAGAAGTCAGTAATCAAGGCCCGGTACCTTGTTCCGTTAACTGTAACGATGCGTATTTTATAGATCTTGAAAAAGCACGATCAAATGATGCTGGCATTCATAAACCTTATCACCAGTGCGTCATTCAGGGTGCATTGGTAGCTCTGTAACTGCTTCTGGTGACTCTTCACAACAAATTCAGCAATTTTGTTTGCTGACGTACCCTATGAATTCCTCAGCTGAAGGCAATTTTTCCAGAGAAAGGAAACGGAACGTATTGCCACAAAGAGTATTTGGAATCTGTGACTTGGTTAGCATTGATCGTGGCTTAAACTATTCACGGTGAAATGGTAAATAGAAAGAAAAATCACCCGTTATGTGCGTGTGCGTGTACGATTGTGTTACTGAGAACATGAGTATTATAAGTGATGGTAGTGGTGGAATAATATTCACAACTCTATCAATGATATTTGTTTTCTGTATTTGTTTGTATGCATTCAAGTGTGTGTATGTGTGTGTGCTTTTAACAATTGTCCTTTAATAAGTATAACAAAATATGAAATTGTCCATCTTTGTAGCCCCACAAAAAAACAACAAAAAAAAATAATTCATGAACAAAAGTAATGCAACAGCAGCAACAACAACAATAAAAAACAATTAAACTCAAATAAAACCTCATCTGATAGGACAATCTCAAACCAAAATACTGCACTATGGGACATAATGTACAAACATATTTGAAAAAATGATTGTAATCCGAGCATGCTTAAACGCACAGATAAAAGTGAAATATTTCGCCAAAAAAGGCAACGAATTGTTACAAACGAAATGGCAGTGTTAAGTTAGACACATTTATGTAATAAAAGGTCCATTGTGACTCTACGTTTTTCCATTTTCCCTGGCGTTTGAAGCATTCTAGACTTTTGATGAAGCGACTTGGATTCCTAATGTCTATTAGGTGTGCAAAGAACACTCCAAAGTTATATCATCTTCTCCGACATAGCGCTGGGGATATCCCCAATAGTTGAAGAATAGTTGCCTTCTCTTCCTCTCTCTACAGTTAATGCACAACTGTCCATGTATCTAAGTCAATTAATGAATCCAACAACCATACAGGGCGTTTTACTTCGGAATTTGAGCAAATTTTTCGCTGGGCATCTATCCAGCCGACCTACCGGCGTTCACAGTATACATAACTGCGTTGTCTATCATGAAGTTGTAAGTTTTCAAAGGGGGTTCTTATGTAGAGAATTCAACGGAGAGTTCGGTAATGCTGCCACGACTGGCCAGGTTATTGGCTTTACAGTTAACTCTAATACTATGTCACGGCATCCTTACGATATGAACATCGTGCCGCTTTGGTATCTTATTGAGAAACTTGCAATAAATATAAGGCACCTTGTAGTTCGTTATGTTAGATTCCAGTGCTTTAACAGTCGCCTGTCTTTCCAGAAATATTTTTATAATCCTTTTTCCAACCTTTAGTACCAACGCTTTCACCTGGAAGCGGTTGCAGTGAACCGATAGCCTTATGCAGGGCGCTATGCCCACTGACTGGGAGTAAATTTGATCAACAGTTCCATTCAGTTTAAATATGAAGGATTTCGTTAACGAAACGCATAACCTTCTTTTCCGGAATGTACTTCCTTGGGAAGTCATAATGGGATTTCATTGTTTCAGGGCATTCGTGTGTCCAATATTAGATTTGAGTCCCGTGCCACCGCTAAACCCTTACCATAAAGGTCCAATGGAAATGCTCTCGTATATTATGCCATCTTTTGATTTGAGTTATAAGGCTCAGGTTAGTTGTTCTGCCGATTGATTGCCATCATATTAGGCATCCGTCTTACCATTGCTTTATAGATTCAATGAGTCATTCTCGGTCTAAGGTCGCATTTTTCCTCCAACATTTTGCTACAAGCTTACAGAGCAATGAAGGTATTTTTATGGTAGCGTGTTTTAGGCGGACGTAATGGCTATCTACCGGGCTGCTCAATGGATCCTCGTCAACGGTGTCGCTTTCACCCGCATCTCGACGATCTTCTCTGATAGTTAGGTTGCCATAAGATCTCTGTTGGACGTTGTGAATAACTCCAGGATCGTCAAGGAATGTCGCCGCTGTCTCGCTCTTCTTTCTGGGCGCTTCAGTGTTACACTTGTGTCTGCACTACTTCCGGAATCCTCTTCAATCGACTTGGAGATGCCATCTCGGTCAAGTAGGCCTTTGCGTTTAAATTCTTTCGAGACGCCAACCTATTCTGGGTCAATGAGGAGTCCTGCTCCACCGCTAGGCTCACTTGGCACTCGATGGATAGAAGGCGCACCAACCAGTTACTTTAACTTAATCGTAACGTAATGTGTTAAGGGAAGACACGCGGAAAGAGTGCAGCTCCCATCTAACGACATCGTAACGTCATCTCGATCACAGTGGCCATGCTTACAGGTCATTGTGTTATGGGAAGACACGCGGAAAGAATACAGCTCCGATCTAACGACTTCTGCCATGGGTGCAGATCCACTGAGGAAGAGAAGACTGTTAGCCACCTTCTTTGTTAATGGCCATCTCTTGCGATGTGCAGATACATGTCCAATCCTTGCCAGTTTGACGGATGATTGGTCCATTGATGTCAAGGATATAGCTTCGTTTATCAAACTTTCGGGCTGGTTTTCCAGCGTGGTGTAGTCGTGCTTTAAATGTACAGCCTTTGCGCTAACCAACTTCCTCTTCCCTGGTTTGGAGGAACTCTGTCAGTACAGAGACTGCGTTTACCTGTGGCGTCACAACGGGCCGCTTTGCATGCTCTAGTGAGCTTTTGGTATCAAAACTACGACTCCAACCTACCTACCGACATACCTACTTCATGATGAAATAGATTTTGAGGCTTTTTGACCGCTTACAGGAAAGCGCAATGGTGAGAATGACAGTAGGGTATCCATAACCTATTTTTCTAGTTTCAATAATGCCATCTCCTAAGTATGGGTCGTAAATAAAAAGGGCAGGGATTTCAACAAGCGTCCTTATAATATCCAAAAACTGTACACATTTTAACGCATTACATGCCATAGTGGCAATTCCTTTTTCTCCTTGTACTCTTACCCCGTCGATCCGACAAAAGTCTCGTTCGTTCGTTCATACGTTCGTTTGTTTACATTTTTGTCCAGCAACAGTCACCGAAAGTATTTCAATCTGTTTGTGTTTAAATTTTTATGCGTAAATACGGCCATTGTGTTTGAGTATGTCGTTGAGAGGGAGAGAGCAGAGCCATAGATAGAGAAGGGAGAGTAAGAGAATATGAATATGGGCTTTTGCATGTTTATTAAAATGCAACAGAATCCGTATTTTTTCCTTTGTATGCATTTGTGTTTGTAGCTGTTCCAACATGACATGCAATAACAACAACATCAACAACAACAGGCAAAAGTAATGAATATTTGCTAGTATGTGCCAATGCATTTAAAATTTAGTGTGCTTGAGCATGTGGGCAAGGAAATAAAGGGGGGAGAGAGTCTACAGTGAAAGTGGCATTGTGTCTATTTTTGGAAAATTTTGCATACATATGTACGTGACTACGTTTACAAGTCCTTTCAGTGGCCTATGTATACATACGTATGTCTACATACATACGTGTATGTGTAAATCTGTACGTGTGTGAATGTTTGTGTCTGTAATTTGGTTTATAAAATTACTTTTCATGTTGCCTCCTATTGAGCTTTTCAATATAATTCCCTCTTCTCGCTCTCGCTCTCTCTTTTTTCGTTTTGTTTTGCTTTGGGTAACCAGCCTCTTGTGTTGGCTTCGTTTTAAAATTTAAAACATTGTGTGTGTGAAAATATTTTTCCTATGAAAAGTGAGATTAAAAGAAAATGAATTGAATTGCGTACCAATTCCAGATATTGTGTCACAAAATGTTGGCAGGTAACAGGATAATTTTGTTGTTTTTTTTCTGTAATTCTCTGTACGATTTAAATTTAAAGACTTGTTTTAAGGAATTATTTGAAAATACTTTTAAAGAATTTCTATCGATAACTTGCATCGTTTTTATGGGGTTGAACTTTCCGATAAATTTTGTTCGTACGAAAAAATTTTTCTTCAATACATTTCAGTTTCGAGTTTTTGTTCCCCTACTGGGTACTCTTAGTCTTCGAAATTGTCTTGATTAAAGAAGATTTCGCAAGGAGTGGTACTTTCTCCATTTTTTTTAAAACTCGCGGTGAACATGTCTCTTAATTTACTTAATTTCTTAGGCGTTGCTTATGTGGACTCTTATTTCTTGAATATTTTAGGGTTTGGATTCTAACAGTAACTCTAACAAGAAACTACGCTATTGGAAGTTTAGCTGACAAGCTCGGTCTGCCCCACAAGGATTACTGCAGAAGTGGTCTTGATATGGAGCAAACGAAATCGGTACAACATCTGTTTATGCGAGTGCGCTGCACTCTCAGAAAAGACGACATCGGTTTTTGGGTGATAGTATGTTTACAGGTCTGGGCATAGTGGCCAACATGTCACTAAGGGAACTGCCCTGTTCCGTTCTGTTGTGGTTCAAAACCACCACTAACGGCTCATGACATCGTGGCTTACCTCATACTAGGTAACGCAATGGCCCATATGGGCCACTGGGTGAATTTGCCTATGAACGACAAGCTACCCGCTAACCTAACCTAACCTGCTACTTAGCTGACTAGGCATTTATACGCTCACTAGAGCCTCAAAATTATTTAACCGTTGCTCAAATACTTAGTTTGGGAAAGGTTCAGTACTATTTCATTGGCATCCCAGGAGATCTATCCGAATAGATTCGATTTTTATGATCATCCAACTCATAGGGGATAGCCCCTACTTATGCAGTGCATTTTGTTGCTTCTATATTGTAAGTCACAGAAAACAGTTGCTCCACATAGGAATAGTAGGTGGGGTTGAAGAATGAATTTTCCTTGAAATGCATAGTGCGCTACGCTGGCCAATCGACCACAAACGTGTGTGCTCCGCGAGATAGGCGAGTACTATGTATAAATGTGTGCTATTCGGAAACAAAATCAATTTAATTGTTGTAGTAGCAATGGAATAGTAATTACTAAGTATCTTCGCCCCAAGTACGCGGCCGAGAAAAGCCAAGAATTCGAGGCACCGGTTCAGGCATTGGAGTTGTATTCCCTTTATTCGTTGTAGTAGCGATGGAATAATAATTAATGAGTACCTTCGATCTTTCTAGTACTCAGTCGATAAGGCTCAAAATAGACTTCAAGGCCCATGATTGAAAATTGTATGCCATTTTCATTCAAATACAAGTGGTGTAAATAGTAAGAAGATCAGATGAAGTGAAGTATTTCTTGCAATGCCTTAGAAATCGTGGCACTTGAATGTTTCTTTCAACACTTGAAACAATGTGCCCAGAACATCAAGAGATTCTAACTCCTTTATATTTACACCATCCATAGCTACAGGTGCCGTAAAACTATTGCTGCGCTTGGGTGTCATTGTAAGAGTCGGGGACATAACGATATATTCGGTAATAAGACGGCGTATGCTCTCGCTTAATTAGGTTCACTTTCTGAGGGTGGCTTGATAGTTGGTCTTGATCCCCCAATCTGCCACTTCTACCACTTCATCACTGGATGGGTCAGGAAGGTAGAGCAGAGGCTTTGGAGGATAGATCAAGATGTTATGTATCGAGGAGTCTATGGCCTGCTATATACAGTGCTAAAACAGGTTTGCTGCTGGTTTGGTTTCATTACAGGGCACTGCGAGATTGCCTCGCTGACAAAGATCTGAAACTGATTCCAGCCGGACTATTGCAGGCTATTGTTGCGCTAAGGAGGAGTTGTAAACTATCGAACACATCTTCTGCAACTGTCCAGCCCTTAGTAGGTCGAGGTTGAATACCCTTAGGCAGGAGCTTCTTCAAAGGCTTGGACTCTCTGTCTAGAGCCGACACTAGGGCTCTCCATAGATTCGTAAATAGGTGAAGCTAGTTGAAAACTGCAAAAAAGACCAATGAAAATGATGAAAATGAAAGAAGTATTTGTCAGGCCTATTACCATTCAAATTGTATAACATCTTCCATAGAAGTCGCATCGGTGGATCAAGATTTGAAAGGAAGCACAAAGAATTTAAATTCAAAATCAATTTAAATAATGGTGTGCTAATGTTCTTCGCATTTGTAAATTCAAAACGGGTATCTTTTGAAATTATCCACAGCTGTAATGTACTGTTATTTAATACTACTCTCCTAACAGTAATAATTATTATATACTTGTAATCAACAAAGCTTAAAGGCTGTTACCAAAAAAAGAAAATCAATTATATCCGTTACTACTGCAGCTACACACATACATACATATGTACTTACAGCCTAATAATTCTATTGAATTAAACGGAATAGATACTCCTATCCTTCCATTTACTACATTTACTTCCTGGGGTGGTAGTGTTTAAATCAACACAAAATTACAATTTTCCCTAAGACCATAATTACTTTTAATCTTCGGTATTATAATGGTCAATATCTCTGTCTCTCTATAAACTGGTTCAAATAGGCAAAATGTGTACAAGTGTAGTCGTATGTGAATACGGAAAAACCTACCCAATACAAACCCACTCACCACCACTCACTGTTACTTTAACATATTTGAAGCGTGTGTGTGTGTGTTAAGCGTGAATGGCCCTCCGCTGTTTTAAATGGGACACAAAGTAACGGCACCTATTTATAGGCAAATTATTTAAAAATTCTCTCTTTTGCCGTTATGTGGATAATTAGAAGAGAAAACTTTTTAACAAATGAAGTGAAAATGATGCGGAAATTAGTTTAAAATACAGACAACGATAGGTAAGATGGCGTGAATTTGGAGTAGAAAGGGAAATGTTAAAAGCTTTTTAAATGGAACTCTGATTTAAAAAAGTAGGAGGGGAATTGCGGAAATATAACATTGCTTTCTATAACAGAAAAAAAATAATAATAATAATAATTAGATTCCGATAATTCACATTGATAATTCATATCGATAAGTCATATCGATAATTCATATCCATAATTCACATCGATAAGTCATATCGATAATTCACATCGATAGTTCTTATCGATAATTCATATCGATAATTTATATCGATAATTCATATCGATTATTCACATCGATAATTCACATCGATAATTCATATCGATAATTCACATCGATAATTCACATTGATAATTCATATCGAAAAAATAAAATTGCCATGAAAAGTTTTTCAAAAATCTGTCGTTTGGAGCCGAATTTAAACTGTCCCACCACTCATGTATAAAATCAACACGCACAACATAAGTGGTGTGAGAAACTAGGTCGTAATCCTGACTGAAGGGTTGTAATGACCAATTTTGTTATGTGTATTCATATCGATAATTCACATCGATAATTCATATCGAACTGAAGCCTCAGGATTACATGAAATAAAGTGACTGGTTAGTCAATTGTGAAACCCAAGAAACTCTCTGTATTACTTAGTATCCGGTATTCATTCTGTATTTCTCCCAACGATTTGTAGGTTACGTTAAGTACTTTTTGCAGCAGATTCTCACTCATTTTTAGTGCTATGACAGAGACTCCAAACCTTTGAAGAAGCTCCAGCCGAACCTAATCTAGCGTGCATACGCCATCTCATTATGTCCCGGACTCTTGTAATGACACACAACCGCAGCAATAATTTAATGTCATCTGTAGCTATGGACGGTGTAAATATAAAGGAGTTAGATTATCTTGATGTTCTGTTCACTTCATCTGATCTCCCTACTATTTACACCACTTGTATTTGAATGAAAATGGCATACAATTCTCAATCATGGGCCATTGCCTCGAAGTCTATTTTGAGGCTCCTCGACTGAGTACTAGAAAGAGCAAAGGTACTCATTAATTACTATTCCAACACTACTACAACGAACAAATTGAATACAACACCCATGCCTGAACCGGCGTCTCAAATTCTTGAGGCTTCTCAACCGCACACGTCAGTACTCAGTAATTACTACTCCATGGCTACTACAACGAATAAAGTGATTTTGTTCCTGAATATCATATATTTATACATAATACTCGTCTATCTCCCGAGCACATACGTTTGTGGTCGCTTGACCAGCAGAACGCGCTATGCATTACAAGGAAAATTCATTCTTCAGCCGTACTATTCCTGTGTCGAGAAATTTTTTCTGTCACTTACGATATAGAACCAAATCAATGCGCTGCATAAGTAGGGCTATCTTCTGTATGTTGGTTGATCATAAAAAAATCGATACTGAATAGATCTCCTGTGATGCCAATGAAATAGTATTGTACCTGTCCCAGACTAATTATTTCAGTAACGCTTAAATAATTTTGAGGCTCTAGTGAGCGTATAAAGGCCTAGTCAGCTAAGAAGTAGGTTAGGTTAGGTTAGCGGGTAGCTTGCCGTTCACAGGCAAGTTTACTCGGTGGCTCATGTGGCCCATTGTGTTACCCAGTGTTAGGCAAGTCACGTTGTCATGAGCCGTTAGTGGTGGGTTTGAACTACAACGAGTTCAGGATGGAACTGGCCAGTTGTCTTAGTGACACGTTCGTCCCCCATAAACCGATGACGTCTGTTCTAAAGTGCAGTACGTTCGCATAAAAGATGTTGTACCAATTCCGTTTGCTCCATAACCTAATCTAGCGAGAGCATATGCCGTCTCATTATTGAGTATATCATTATGCCCTGGAACCCAGCATAGACGGATTCGATCTGATCCAAAGGTCTTAAAGACTCTTTGCAATAACGAACAAGCCGTGATGTACACCAGACCGATGCAATGGCCCTAAGGGGCAGCCTGACTCAACAAAGATCATCTGAAATGAGCCTTATTAGCCCTCAAGATAGCAAAAATCGCTGCCTGAAACACGTTTCCGTTCCGCTTTAACCCTTAGCCTTTAAAGTGAAGTTCAAGACCGAGATCCTTACAGAAAACCTTAGCACCTGTGCCGCCATCTAACTTCCATCCATCTGTGAAGATGGGTGTAATATCCCTGACCCCTTGGAGTACGCTATCTGGTATGAGTATCCTCAAACTAGACAGGAACATAGTAATTTTCCAACAGAAGCGTTGACCAGAGGATTATTAACCATAATTTTATATTAAATTTGTTTAAATTTTTTAATAATTTTTGGTTTTATTAAATTCATGCAAAATCAATCAGTAAGAACAACAACAACAACACTACAGAGAGGAAATAGTTTTCATTGTAGAAATATAAACGTTTTTTAATCTTTTATTTATTTTTAGTTTATTTTGTTTTTTTTATTATTATTTATTATTTCCCAATCTAATAATAAAAGCAACAAGTTAAATTAACACATTATAAATAAATATTTAAAAATAAAATAAACTAAAAAAAATTAAATTAAAAAAAATTAATTTCAATAATACAATACAATACAATACCATAGCAATACAATAACAACAATACAATAATAATAATAATATGTGTACACAATAAAAGTTTATCAATTTCCAGTTAATTGAATTTATTTTTATCAAATTGCTTTTAATCTTATAAAATAACAACAACAACAGTAGCAGCAGAAAAAAAATATAAACAAATACAAATACTTACTTACATACATGCCAACAAACACCATTAAACAACGAAAGAAAAACAAACACAAAAATAATGTTTTTTCAAATGTTTTAACACAATTCTAGTGAGACAAAGAGAGAAAGAGACACACTCATACAGTTATACACTTACTTACGAATGTGTTTCGTGTTTTGAGATCACAACGATAACACGATGTGTTATGTTAATGTGTGACTTTTTATAAGGTAACGGCAAACATATGCCCGGGTAGCTCAGTCGGTAGAGCATTGGACTTTTAATCCAAGGGTCCAGGGTTCAAGTCCCTGCTCGGGCGAGCATAATTCTTTTTTATTTATTTTTTTAAATTCTTTTTTAATTTCTTTCTTTATTAATTGCAGAGAATTTTTTAATTTTTTTCAAAATGTTCGGATGACTTAGCGTTCACCGCTTAGCATGGAGAACTTGAGGATAGATATTCAATGATAAGAATTATTTCTAGATAATCTGTTCCATAAATTTTACTGTTTTGTTAGCTGCGGTATTTTTTCTAAAGAAATATGACGGATGTGTCGGATTTGACGGATTACATGATTACAACAGTTGTTTTCTGTGATACACCGAATGTACTAATATTAGTTACGGAATTTTGGATAGGTTCGGATAAACTATCCGATGGCAGAGCTTTTTCACACAGACTTCCAAATCGAGATGTGTTAGCGGAATGCAGTGTCTTTCAGGGGGTTGTAAGGCCTACTTCAGTATATTCTTCCAGGCGCCTCTCTTTCTTGGGCGCCTTCGCCATTTGGTCACACCAGCCGTCCTCTTCGCGGACTTCCGCAAATCCCCGCCTCAAACTGGCCACTGCAACATTACTGGTAACGAAGTCGCAGAGGAACTCTCTAAATTCGGAAACAGCTTTAGAAGTAACGGCAGGATAAGGACTGACTCACTTCTGTCCCAAATTCGTATGGTCATCCAATGCACAATAGCGATCCTTGAAGCCCATTGTCCTTTTAGTAGGCATGCCGAAATACTCGGCATTACAACTAATGACTTCTGCCGGAGGTGTGGGTCTGAGGAGGAGGAAGAGAATGTCTTTCACCTCATGTGCCTCTTCTTGTCATGAAGAGACAGAGGTTTCTGACCTCTCATTTTCTGATATCGTTGACCGACTGTCGTCAGAGCCTTACGGCCGAATTCCAATCCTGCAAGTACGAAACTAATTCTAAGCATGAGTAAGAGGGAAGATGGGAGCTATTATAAGAGTCTTTACATGGCACACAGGATCGAACAGATAGAACAAGGACGCCTCTAATTACTGTAGGTTATGTGAAGAGCCAAAAGAGACAGTCGATCATATTTTTATCACTATTTTTGCCTTAGGGTGCAGAGGCGAAAATGACTAGGTTGTTAATTTATTGGCGAACTGATAGATCGAAAGGCTAGTAAGCTAGCAAGAGGATAATAAGAGAATCTAACAGGTTTATGAACGGGATTGACTAGCTAAGACAATATCTATTGCAAGGTGTATATCTAGTGAATATTTTGTCACCTGGAACCATGATGGTTATGAGACATTTCTTTTTCTTCTCTTTCTTCTACCTTTTCCTTCCTTTTCCTATTTTCTTATCTTTTCTTGCCTTCAAAATATTTTCCTTTCTTTACTTTTCTCTCTTATTCTCTCTGGCAATGTCTGACACTATTTACTTTCCTTGCCTTTCTTTCCTTTCCTTTCTCTTCGCTTCTCTTTGCTTCTCTTTGTTTCTCCTTGCTTCTCTTCGCTTCTCTTCTTTTCTTCTCTATTCTTTTCTGAAATAGATATTCTCCGAGTGAAGGCCTTCCAGTGCTAATACTATGGTACGCCATTCTTCTAGTCCAACCTAACCTTAAAGAGAGAATTCGTTCCTTAGTCGCATTATTCGTATGTGGAATGCTCTTCCTGCAGAAGTTTTTACAGTCGTTTATAGCTAATGGACTATGCAAGGGTATACAAAAACAGGTGACTGTTTGTATCTCATGGTAAAAGAATTTACTCCTATACGAAGACGATATCCTAATGTCCTAGAATTCATATAAGAGTTAGCATTGAATGACTCGATATTTCTCTGAGAAATACCCGGCATTCATGGAAGATTACTGACATTCGTAAAAGGTTTTATCGCAGTCTGAGGGTCCGAGTAAATTTGGAGTATTCCGCTGTTTTCAATACAACCCAGCAGTGGTCATGCAGCCTAAAAGAAAGCCGAAACCATAAATATATATCCCCTGACCTACTCTGCCTAGCTTTTTGTGCCCATAGGCCATATGCCTCAAGGATGTATCGCTTAAGATTATCACGGATACAGGAAAATATGGCAAGAATATGTGGTATACAATTGTCAGTGGTATTTAATTAGTAGCCTACAGCTCTTAGCATTACAATTTATACTCCGTTTTGAAACTCTTTTCAATTTGTTTTTCAATTTTTTTTATATAATTTTCGCATTTTTTTAATCTAAAAATAATTTTTAACCCTCTGGTATACCCAACTGCCACTCACTTCACTACAATAACGTTCAAGTGTATCCAGTGATGTGTGTGTGTGAGTTAATGTACATTAAAGTATACATGTGTGTTTGTGTACAGCTCGTATCTTACCTTTTTCGGTTCAGAGTGTCAGAATTTGTGGTCAATTGTTAAACGACAATAGAGTAAAGACCATTGAGTGTCGTTCCTAAGTTTTCTCTATAAAAACATCGGTCATCTTCATTATCATCATTATCAACATCATAATGGGCATCATAATCATGTGCTCCATCAGATATGAACCAAAAACAACATGGGGAGGAGGGCAGGCGGGTGGTGTGTGTGAAGGCAAAAACAAACAAATAAATTCAAGTGGTTTGTAGTCTTTGATTATGGCCACAAGATGTGCAGGGTGGAGGTCATGAGTGGTTGGAGCTCACATTTGTGAAAAAATATACACACACACGCACTCCAGTATGTTAAGCTCATAAAACTTGAAAACATATTTTGAAATTATAAATCCATGATGTAGAGTATAAAGGACGAAGTATGTACAAGTATGTATGAGTGAGTGAAGCCAACATATACTCTGATCCTGTAATACAACACACGTTGCTATACAGTGGCTACACAACACGCAAGTATAAAGTTTGTAAAATTTACTGCAGATTTTTAAGGCTTTTTAAACATATCTACTAAACGAGATTCTACTGTACTGGTTAGATTGTAAAAATATGTTTTCCTGTAAAGGTATTTAGATATGAGGGATATTTTTTAAGGTTACTTTTATTTGAAAATTTCAAGATTCAATTGGAATTGGAAAGAACAGAACAAGAGAAGGTTTCAGTTGGTATGTTTCAAATAAATGTTTTGATCTGTGTAGTTGAGGGTTTCAGTTGGAAGAGTTCACTTCAGAGCCACCCGTAGTATGATGGAAAATAAATTTTAAAGCACATCTATTTTCCATAGTCTCCAGATCCAACTCCAAAGAAGACTTTCCAAACTAAAGGCTGTAACAATGTCAAGGTTTTTTCTAGTGGTTGTTCAGAAACTGCAGGAAGCATAGAAATACGCTGTACTTCGATTTACTCGTTTAAGTAAATCTACAAGAATCATACGTGGAAAGTTGCTTGTACTTGTAGGGTAGATAGGTTGGTAGAAGTAGCCGTCAACCCGAGAGGACTTACATCGTTAGTCTAAGTATGACTCATTGTAGCTCATGACGAAATCACTAAGGTTCCCACTGTCCATCCACAACATATCAGTAAAATATTTGCAGATGAAAGGAAGGCTTCGTTCTATTAAGACATAACGTTGGTTAGGTTAGGTTAACGGGTAGCTTGCCGTTCACAGGCAAGTTCGCTCGGTGGCCATATGGCTCATAGTGATACCCACTGTGAAGTAAGCCCCCTTGTCGTGATTCATTATTGGTGGCTTTGAATCACTCGAAGCTTCGGATAAAACCGGCCAGTTCCCTTAGTTTAAAGTCGACTCTGAACGACGAATCTCAGTCGTATTATATGATCTGCGGTTAATTTTTTTCTTATTGAAACTACATACCACTCACTTAATGATCTTCAATTGCAAGCCAGAAAAATGTAGGTTATCTTCGCAGCGAAAACGCTTTGAATCGATGGCAACTGTACTTAAGCGGCCACATAACATGTTCAGACAAGTATGCCCAACAAACAGACACTTTTTCTAGATGCTACGGCTTTCACAAACAAGTTCCCTTGATGGCCCATATGGCCCATTGTGTTACATACTGTGAGGTAAGCCCCCTTGTCATGATCCGTTAGTGGGTTTTAAGACACCTCAAGCTCCAGAAGAAGCCGGCCAGTTCCCTTAGTACCACGTTCATCATATCATCATATTGGATCACCACGGTTTGTTGAATTCCATGCTGCTTTTTCCAATTTGGAAAAGTATTCCTGTAGAGGTACATATATCCCCTTTATTGTCTCCTCCTCGGGCATCTCAGATCCCTTCCGTGCTAGTTCGTTCGCCTTTTCGTTCCACTCTATGCCACAGAGGCCCGAAACCCAATAGAGCCGGGTGTTGTGTCGACGTATACGATGTAGGGAGTCCATGCAACTCCTACACATTGAAACAGTAGTCTCATGAATCTATAGAGTTGGATACTCAATTGTTATAAATTACCACCCTCGTTCTCCCTTGTACGTGGTAGAGAAGCTAAAAATAAACTTATATTCTAACGTTTTTACATTTTAAAAACATTAAAAATAAGAGCTCGTAGATTACAAATAAAATTAAAATAAATTTGTGTTCAGTTCAGTTATTCATACAATTCTGGGTGTCACTGTTCAGAACTTCATGTAAACAACAACAATTGCTTTTCTCTTTTATTCCTCTGTTTATACTTTTTGCATAAACTATAACAGTTACTAAGCAATTATTCGACAGATCTTTGTAACGGAGATCTTCAAACCACAAATTATCTCTTCAAACACACCGTGACTTCACACAAGGCTGACTGAACTTCACGAACTCACTCGCCTGCTTTGCCTTGCCTTTTATATGACAGAGTAATCCATCTGATGACTGTTCTTGAAGGCGAACGTTCATGACTTCGCCTTCTCGAAATCTTTATAAATGTAAACATCGTAGTTTATATTTTTTCTTGTAGTGTTTGTTGTTGTATTTTTGTTTACTTGTTTACCACTTTTTTATGCTGGTAGTTGTTGCTTTATTAAGCAGTACGAAAATTTGTAAACGCGTTTGTTTACGGTATTGTTTTGTTTTTGTAGCTTTTGTTAATAATTTTAATGTTAAGCGACGTAAAAGCAAAACGGCAGTATCTAGATTTTTCATTTTCGAAACAATATTTCTAACAGAGGACTGTTACTGTCCCAGAAAGACCTTTTCTTGAACATTTTTTGTACAGTAATACCGACTGTACAGACTGTAGTTCTGTATTCAGTACTTGAGTAAGCTTAAGCTGCCTTGAATAAAATATTGGTAGAGGGACGAATACAATTTGAAAGGAGAAGTTTTTCTCCTGCTGTTTTTTAATTCATTTTCTGAAATTTAAATGGGGCTTCCAATTGAATACACTTCAAGTGTGAAATATAAATGTCTTTGTTTTTATATCTAACCACCTCCCCCCCCATCCCCTAGCAGAAATTAGAAGTGAAAGCAAAAACTTGAGTTACAGAAAAACGTAACAAATCTAAATGAAGTAACAGCTGCCTTGTGGCACAACCTTAACCATCACATAAATAATCACAAATTGTTTTCAAACGATGGTCAATATATTCTTAACCTTTGGCCTATAAGGCACTGCCTGTGTCTCTCTCCCTCTCTACCATTTTATGGCTTTTATTTTGTTGTCATTTTGACATTTGTTAAGAGTTTTTATTTTATAACAAAAAATATAGACAGACAGGATATACCTCTTAACACATACAAAAACACAAGTGTAAACAAGTGTGTGTTTGTGTGTGTGTGTTTTTTAGATTTGAGTGGCTTGGTATTCTATTTGAAATCATTCATTAAATATAAACCAACCACACAAAATATAAAAGAAGGATAACAAGAGAAATCATTTACTTGCTCTTTAAAATGTTGATCTTTTAGACCTACGGAGTAAGGAAAAACAAGAACAAAAACAAAAACAAGAAAAAATGTAACATTACCTACGTAATGTTACTAAAGGACAACAAAAACAGAGTCCATCTCTCACAACACAAACTCGTACAATAACAACAATATTGGCATCAGTATCAACATCAACATCAACATCATTAGTAAAGGGACAAACCAACAGACAGACAGACAGACAGAGAGAGAGATAGTCCGACACGCACACACTGACAGATTTTGTTGAACATTTCAAAATTTTCTTTAAGGACACTTACACACCCGGTTCAGTTACACAAACACACACACACACTTTCGAATTTACTTAAAAAGTGTTTAGAGACGAGAAATGTTTCTAATTTTGTTGATTTTAATAGAAAAATTGGTTTAGACTAGCAAAACACACACAAATACACTCACAAAACACACAAATACACTCACACATTGACATTTACATTTACTTAATTACATATAAATATACTTACTTTACACACAGATGGTATTATCCTGTCTCTTGTATTTCAGTATGTGAAAATGTAAGTGTATGTATGTGTGTGTATGAGTGAGTGAATGAATGAGTGTCGAAACACTTTAACAAATAAACTGTATTTTCAATTCTAATAGCATCACTACACACATACACACATATATACACATGCTAAGAACTTTGCCGGTTTATATGGATAAAAGCATTTGTCTAAATATACGAGGGCGGTTAGTGCAAGTACAGGTTAGTATTTGTAAAACTGGAAGTTCGTACTGGGTACCTACAGAATCCCATTTCAGCTTCCTCTGTAGGATGTTTTTTAAACTGCAAGAGAACAATCGATATCGATAACTGTGGTTTAACAGCTGAGGATGTCAAACTCAGAATGTCAAGCTAAGAATGTCAAATTAAGAATGACAAACTAGGAATGTTTCACTGAGAATGTCAAACTCAGAATGTCAAGGCAAGAATATCAAACAAAGAATGTCAAACTAGGAATGTCAAACTGAGAATATAAAACTGAGAATGTCAAACTGAGAATGTCAAACTGAGATTGTCAAACTGAGAATGTCAAACTAGGAATGTCAAACTGAGAATATAAAACTGAGAATGTCAAACTAAGGATGACAAACTGAGAATATCAAACTAAGAATGACAAACTGAGAATGTCAAATTGAGAATGTTTCACTGAGAATGTCAAACTGAGATTGTCAAACTGAGAATGTCAAACTAGGAATGTCAAACTGAGAATATAAAACTGAGAATGTCAAACTAAGGATGACAAACTGAGAATATCAAACTGAGAATGTCAAACTGAGAATATAAAACTAAGAATGACAAACTAAGAATGTCAAATTCAGAATGTCAAACTAAGAATGTCAACCTAAGAATGACAAACTGAGAATATCAAACTGAGAATGTCAAACTAGGAATGTGAAATTGAGAATATCAAACTAAGAATGACAAACTAAGAATACCAACTGAGAATGTCAAATTGAGAATGTTTCACTGAGAATGTCAAACTGAGATCGTCAAACTGAGATTGTCAAATTGAGTATGTCAAACTCAAAATGTCAAACTTACTTTATCGGTCATTAACAACCCGATTAACTGATTTCGGCCTGCCTTAACACATCCTTCCAGGCGCCTCTGCTTCTTGAGCACCTACGCCAGTTGGTCACACCAATCGATGGCAAGGCTTTCTCGATCTGGTCCTTCCAACGCAAACAAGGTCGTCCTCTTCGCCGAACTCCGCAAATCTCCGTATCAAGTAACCGTCTCATCGGAGCATCCTCCTCCATTCGAACGACTTGGCTGAGCTAGCGCAGCCGCTGGATGTTAATACGCTACACAATGTCCATGTCGTTGAGGAGCTCATACAGCTCACTGTTGGATCGGATGCGGAAATTATCGCCAACTCGCATTGGACTGAAGATCTTACATAGGACTTTTCTCTCGAATACTCTCAAGGCTTAATAGAGTCCATGTCTCTGCGCCATAAAGAAGCACGGGGAGGATGAGCGTCTTGTAGAGTATTAGATTTCTTAAGACGCATGTGTATGCAAATAAGCCACAAATTATAGTGGTCCTCCACATCACTATAATCGAATTGGGTATGCCACTCACCTCGGTTGCCATCAGGCAACAATTCTAAAGGGACGCCAACCTTTCTTGGACAAATGAGGAATCTTGCTCAAATGCCAAACTCACTTGGCCCATGGCGGATAGGAGATGTACCAACCAACTACTCAAACTCGATCGTAAGGTCATCGCGATCACAGTGGCTGTGCTCACAGGTCACTGTGTTAAGGGAAGTCATGCGGCTACTACAGAGGTTGGGGGTCTGCTAAAGAGGAGGAAATTATCATCCACTTTCTCTGCCAATTCCCAACTCTTGGGAGGCACGTATTTAGGTTATTTGGCTCTCCATTCCTTGTCAGCTTAACGGAGTTATCATCCATTGATATCAATGATATGGCTTCATTCACAAAACTTTCAGTCGAGTTTCTAGTTTAGGGGAGTCGTGCTTTTAGCGTGAAGCTCCCACGCTGACCAATTTCTTCTATTAGTATGGGGACTGCGCTTACACGTAGCATCACAACGGGCTGCTATCAGTGCTCAGGTGAGCTTTTAGTATCAAAGCTACCACTCCAACCTACCTACCTACATACAGCGCTATAGAACGATGATTACCAAATACTTTTGGTCTGAATTGGATGATCTGGACACCAACGACATTCTGCACGAATGTATGGTCATTCTTGTGATGTTAACTGGAGCGTGCAATTTGAGCCCGTTAGACTTTTTCTTGTGGGGTTTTCTTAAGTCGCAGGTATCAATTTGAGCAGGTATGAATAAGCTTACAATAAACCACCGCGGTCCTAGAAGCCATGACATCAATCAGTGTAAGAGATAATTGCATAGCCGAAGCGGTGTTATATTCCTAATATATATACTAGCATCAATAGATCTTTGAAGTAAATAGAAACAAATGTCGGTGATATCTCACACAACCCTCGTGTATTTGAATTTAAAATCGATTATTGATTAACAGCAAATTTTTGTAAGACTTCATCTTCATCTTCATTTTCTTAATGTTGGCCATTAAATTTTGCTTGTGTTGCTCATGTTGCTACTTGTTGTTTTATTTGTTGTTGTTGTTGTTGTTGCTACTGCTGTTGTTAGAGTAGCTGTTGTTGTCTTTATTGTCTTTATTACCATTATTGCTGATATTTTGCAGTGGCTGTAATTTTTTATTTCTTTTTTGTTTTTGTTTTACATTCTAATCGATTAACTTTCTAACATTCTCTCAGAGAGAGATATACGTACACAAATGCACATACATGCAGTAAGCGGCTTTAATTATTAGCCAGGTTAAGATTTCGTTTAGAAAATGAAATTCACAAAAAAATTAAATATTTTCCAGTGTCTTAAACCATTCTTCAGGTAGGTAGGTAGGCAGAAGTGGCTGTCAACTCAAGGATCACACACAGGGCCCATTGTGTTAACACAGTTTAACATTTTTCCTTAGTGCAGGCAACTCTCGGAGTCTCCGATGAAGTCAACAGACAGATTGCATGACAGTCATCCAGATTCGCCATAAAGTAGGCACCCAGGTGCCTCTTTCTCCTCCGACAAAGTGCCGGGCATGTACACAGTAGGTGAAGGACAGTCTTATCCTGCTTCTCTTATCCACAGCTTCTACAGTAAGGTGCCCGATACCAATGCGCCTTGTGTACATACATACGACCTAATTTCTCACACCACTTATGTTGTGCACGTTAATTTTTATAGATGAGTGGCGGAACCTACAGTTTAAAGTCCACTCTGAATGACAGATTTTTGAGAATCTTTTCATGGCAATTTTATTATTTGTTTACAGAGTTTTTGCCAGAAATCTGCTGAGAGGAAGTCGCCGTTGAAAATACCAATGTCGAAAATTCATCCGAGAGTTTGATGATCGTGGATCCCCAATGTTGAGATAGTTCATCAGAGAGTTCGATGGTCGTGGTTCCCCAATGTCGAGATAGTTCATCCGAGAGTTCGATTGTCGTGGACCCCTATGTCGAGAATTCGTCAGAGAAAGTTCGATGGTCGTGACCCTTCTGGCCAGTTAATCCGCTCTGATTTAAGAAAAAATCTCCCATATTTATGTGCCGCCCTAAAGAATGCTTTTCTCTGGCAGCATGAAACATTTGAAATTCAGTTAATTTTACTTGATTTTTGAAAAACAAGTTCTGAGTGCGTATGTGTGTTAAAGTGTGTGTGCGTGTGTTGGCCAATTGTTATGTGTCTGTTATGTTTTGTGCGTATGTGTTTGTGTGGTTGAATGTTTCCTTTTTTTCATTTAAATTTCAATTTTAAATTTAATTAAAAAAAAAGAAGAAAAAAGTTTGCTAAAGTCTTCAGGCACATGCTGCATACAAAAACCAATTTCATATTCGTATAAATGAATTTCAATGAAACTATTTTTCATTTTATAAATATTCTCATATAGGGTATGCCATTTAGGTGTTGATATTTTAATCTCTTCTATGGCGCCACTCTTGTATAGGCAATGGTTAGTGTAAGTTTATGATTCCGTATGTCAAAAATTACTTTTGAAGTTAGAAGACCAAGTGATGGGTTGAAAATGTTTACCTTTATATATCGGGTGACCCATTTAGTGGCTTCTAAATTGCACAATAATATATCTTCTGTTTAAAGTGTTATTAATATAACGATCTTCATCGATTGATCAAAAATTGAATGTAATGGAACTGAATCTGGGGTCTATTCCCATAAGCTGGCACTGAACGGGTCATACAGATTACCGAACCAGGCCAGCGTATTTCAGGCGGAGGTTTTTGTCCAACGGGATCTGGCGCCTATTTAGATAAGCTTGCTTTGAATTGGCCATACAGATTACCTAGCCAGGCCAGCGTATTTCAGGGAGAGATTTTTGTCGAACGAGATCTGGCGTCTGCTCCAATAAGTTGGCACTGAACTGGTCATACAGACTACCTAACCAATCCAGAGTATATCAGGCAGAGATGTTTGTCCAACTGGATCTTGGGTCTATTTCGATAAGCTTGCACTGAACTGGTAATACAGACTACCTAACCAGGCCAGAGTATTGTCCACGGGATCTGGCGTCTACTCCCATAAGTTGGCACTGAATTGGTCATTGATTGTATTGTATTGTATTGATTGAATTGTATGATTGATTGAATGATGATGATTGAAACCAGGAACCTAGCTTCTTCGAACTTGATCATAACAGTCAAACAACAATCAAAGCGCTGGGATCCCACCACATCAAATCAAAGGGCGTCAGAAGTATAATGGACACAACACCTGCCTCAACTGGATTCCAAACCACTGTGGCATAGAGGGATACGAAAAGAAGGACGAACTGGAACAGAAGGGCTCGAAGATGTCTAAGCAAGGAACGATAGAGGGGATATATACTGCGTCAGGAGTTGCATAGATTTTCAACTGAGTTCCGCGCCACTGCGGCATAGAGGGAAACGAAAAAACAGACGAACTGGCACGGAAGAAATCAGAGATGTCTGAGGAGAACACAATAGAGGGGAAATATGCGCCCCTACAGAAATAACTTTTCAAATTCAAAAGAGCAGCAGGGAATTCAAGAAATCATAGGTGATCCATGGTCGCCGTAGTCTAGTAAGTAGTGTGTTGGCTTATTAGACGTAAAGCCAGGGTTCAAACTCCAGGTCAGACATCAAAATGAAATACAAAAAGTATTTCTTCGGCGACTTCCTCTCAACAGATTTCTGGCAAAAACTCTGAGGGCAAATAAAATTGCCGTGAAAAGTTTCTCAAAAATCTGTCGTTCAGAGTCGACTTTAGACTGTAGGTTCCATCACTCATGTATAAAATTAACACACACAACATAAGTGGTGTGAGAAACCAGGTCGTAATCCTGATTGAAGGGTTGTAATGATCAATTATGTATGTATGCATGTATACTTCGACACAACACCCGCTTCTACTGGATTCAATGCCACTGTGGCATAGAGGCAAATGAAAAAACAGTCGAACTGGCACGGAAGGAATCAGAGATGTGTGAGAAGGAGACAATAGAAGGGAAATATGCGCCCCTACAGGAATACCTTTTCAAATTAGAAAAAGCAGCACGGAATTCAACAAATCATAGGTGATCCAACATATCAAAAAAACCAGGGAACTTGGACAATAAACGGTTTGCTCTGTAACAGGACTTCTAAAGGGCCACTGCGCTATAGCCGATTTCACTGACAAGCTCCCTTTGCCCCACCAGAATTACAGCAGAAGCTGCCAGAATGTGAAAGAAACGCAATCGATACGATATATATTATGTGAGTACCTTGTACTTCAAAACAGGCGGCATTGGGTTTTGAGTGACATAACATTTGAAGACCATGGTGACGAACGTGGCACTAAGGGCCGAACTGGTCGGTTTCTTTTGGAGCCTGGCTTAAATCTCACTAACGGATCATGACAAGGGGGCTTACCTTACACTGGGTAACACAATGGGCCATATGGGCCACCAAGGCCTTAGCATCTAGAAAAAGTGTCTGTTTGTTGGGCATACTTGCCTGAACGTGTTATGTGACCGTATTTTTTCGAAAATGGTCGCTTAAGAACAGTTGCCATCAATTCACAGCGCTATGGCCGTAAGATAACCTAAATTTTTTTGGCCTGCAATTGAAGGTCAATAACACAGCGCCGCAAGTCACATAATACGACAGATATTCGTCGTTGGGAGTCGATTTCAAACTAAGGGTCGCTCCACTTACGTATAAAATTAACACACACAACATAAGTGGTGTGAGCAGCTAGGTCGTAACTCTGACTAAAGGGTAGTAGTGACTAATTATGTATACATATATGTATGTATGTGATTATAACACTTGACACGGCTAGAGTTTCTTGTGAGGCAACATCAAACACCATGCCACCATGCGGGCAATCCTCGAACATTGCAGCATTTGAAGGACAATATCGGTCAAGTTAGTGCTGAGCTACCACTCGAAGTATAAGAAAATGTGATTGAAAACTACTCCCCTTAAAAGCACTCCCCTTTATAAATACATATGTATCCTTTTTTGCAGTATGTATGGGCTCGTATATGTGCATTTATATGTGTGCATATTTATATATATGTGTGTGCGTTTATGTTTTGGATATTGTTAATTTATAAAGGATTAGAGATAGAGAGAGAGAGAGAGAAAAATAGAAAGGATTTTCATGCTTATAATTCATATACATATGCATTTTGTATGTGATTCAAGTTAATTTCTCTCCTATGCAAATATCGTTTAAGGGTAATTAATTTCAACAATTGGAACTGAGACTGTAAAATTCTATTAAAAAAAAAACATAAAAAATTATATTTTTTGAAAGTAAAATTCAATTAAAAAATATTTTTAAGGCTTAAAAAGAATGCCTTAAAATAACGCACAAACACACCACAGAGTACAAAATCAGTCTTATTATGCCAGTATGCAAGCAATTTTACACTCCAAATTTCTTACTTTAAGATGGCAGAGAGCATCATAAAAGAGAAGAGAAACAATGAGGAAAAAAATTTCTTAATGTTTCGAACAAAAGTTGCCAAGAAACATATGGTAAAACTACATACAACAATATGCACACTTTATGCTTTAAAAACTAACTGCATTTTATAGGTTATGCTACGTAGATGTGGCATTAAATTTGGTATGTTTGAAGGCAAATCTTTTGTTTTTCAGGGTATTTTTGTTCTATTGTGTTTTTCTGTTCATTCAAATTGCCTTTTTTTAGAAAATGGCTGTTGTTGCTTTATTCAGAACAAGGTTAAGTCAAATATGTTCACGTGTAAGATCCTACAAGACTGACAACTTCTTGAAGAGATACTAAGAGTTATGCTTCTAAAACAGTTTGTTGTGAAGTAGTGTTTGGGTCCAAAATGGTAAATTAGAAACCTATGGCATAATTCATAGGTATTTTCCAAGTGGAAGTTTATGCCATCGAAAGATGTGCTCCTCTAAACTTGAACACAAAGCACTGAGGAGGACATATAGCAATATTAACAGAAAGTAAGTTCACCATTCGCTGACTTGGCGGAATTGAAATTGCCGAGAGACTGTGTGAAAAAGCTAAATCAGCTAGGCAAGAGGAATACCATTACCTATTGCTTAGTCTCAGGCAATATGTAATTTGAGGACTATGAGTAGCCAGACGAACTTGCCAGCAGAAGAGCTTTCGCGCTGTCAATAGGGCCATTAGCTTTCTGTGTATGAGATGATGGATGGTGTGAATTATAGTGAGAATAGATTTTATTATTGCATCTATAATCATTATATAATGATCGTGCGTTGTACACTCGAGGAACTATATACGGCATGTTAATCGCTTCATCTCCAATATGTGTGGCATTGATGCATCAAAGAAGGAAACACCAGGATGCTTGCTTGCTTACTTGCTTAATTGGCCATAATAACCCGTTTAACGGATTTCTGCCTGCCGCAACACATCCTTCCAGGCGCCTCTGCGCGCCTACGCCAGTTGGTCACACCAATCGATGACAGAGCTTCCTCGATTTGGTCCTTCCAACGCAAACATGGTCATCCTCTTCGCCGACCTCCGCAGATCTCCGCATAAAATACCCGTCTCGCTGGACCATCCTCCTCCATTCGAATGACATGGCCGAGCCACCGCAGCCGCTGGATATTAATACGCTGTACAACGTCTATGTCGTTGAGGAGCTCATACAGCTCACTGTTGGATCGGATACGGAAATCATCGCCAACTCGCACTGGACCGAAGATCTTGCGTAGTACTTTTCTCTCGAACAGTCTCAAGGCCGCTACATCTGTACTTAATAGGGTCCATGTCTCTGCGCCATAAAGAAGCACGGGTAGGTTGAGTGTCTTGTAAAGTGTCAGTTTTGTCGCACGAGAGAGGTCTCTGCTACTCAATTGCCTATTGAGGCCATAGTAGCACCTGTTGGCAAAAGTGATACTGCGCTTGATCTCCAGTTTGACATCATTTCTGGTGGTAACAGCGGAGCCAAGAGAGATGAACAGCAGGAACACCAGGATGCCTATCAAGTAATGGGCTGGGAGTTAGTTTTAATGCTAGCATTAGCAGCCTATATAAATCGAGGCTTTCTCAGCGTGCATTGTATACTCAAAGCACATTATACAGAAGAAAGAGAATCGCATCAAGTTTATTATGTGTGGCATTAGTTCATGCCGGTATTAAACACTTGGGCGCATATCAACTACTGGGCAGGGAGTAAGCCTTACTGCCAGCAATCGGGGGGTCATTATAAGTCCCCCAGAACATTGTACAGAATATAAATCGCTTCAAATCAAATTTGTGTGGCATGTGGCATGTATCAAAGAAGTAAATAACTGGGCGCATATCAATTACTAGGCTGGGAGTTAGCATTACTGCCAGTATCCCTTGTTCTTTGATAAAAAGACTTAAAATTTTAGAGCTAAGCTCATGGCAAAACTAAGTTTTTAAACAAAACACGCTTTCCTTAATTCATATGAATTTCTAAAGAGAAGTTATAATTACAGAGAATATATAACACCCCTATAGCGTGCCTTTTCATTCTCTTTATATCGTAGTTTTTAAGTTTTTCTTTCAGAAAATTATGCCCGTTTTTTTATTGCCATTGTCTTGATGGAAAATTTGTAGAACAACGCTAACAAGTATGTACTACTCCGTCTAGTGCAGTTCTCTTATATAAAAAACAATAAAAATTCTATGGAATTGTTAAAAGTATGAGAACAAGTTAAGAAAAGAACAAAAAAAGCTAAGAATAGAAGAGAAGAAAAGAAATCAACATAAATAATTCATTATTGCCGCCTGGTTGAACGTAAATCAAAAAGCCACATACACCGCATATGATGCGAGTTTAAAACCCGATGTACCTTCTTGCAATTGACTTGGAAAATGAAATAAAGAAAATCACACACAGTCATATACGTATTATCTGTTACCAACGCTCTTTTAGTCATGTCACCATTTGGGTTTAAATGTCAGCTAAGCTACGCATTAAATTTGGTGTGTTTGTAAGCAAGTCTTTTGTTTTTCAGGGCATTTTTGTTCTATTGTGCTTTTCTATTCAATTAAATTGCCTTTTTATTAGAAAATGGCTGTTACTCCTTTATTCAGAACAAGGTATATAATAATAATACAACAAAATGCGTTCACGTATAAGATCCTATAAGGCTGACAACTTCTGGAAGACATACTTAGAGTTATGCTTCTAAAAACAGTTTGTTGTGAACACTTACAAACGCATTAAAGCACACATAACTTAAGTGTAAATTGCCCTGAAATCTGTGTCGTGGCATATAAAGCTTAGGAGGAGGCAGTGTAGTTAGAAAAAAGTAAGTATCGGTTGTAAAACTTAATTATACCAATGGATTATTAGGAAGAGGAAGAGATATAATAAGAAACTCAGATAAAGGTTTGGAATGTGTTACACTTTGTAACACCAGTTTTGAAGATTTAGTCTCCTACCGTCAAATACCTGGCAGTTACAATTGAAGACAAACTCTTACGAAAACAGAATATCCTTCTTTACCTTAAGGCAAGCTATTGGCATTCATCATATTGCGAATATACAAGGCAATAGTTCACTTATCTGGTGGTTAGCAGCTACGAAACAATGTAACTGCAAGATTCATGGCTAGTGCCCCAATCTACTCCAACTAGAAGACTGTACGTCATGATAAGCTTCTGCTAGAACAGCAGCAAGCACTTGCTGCAATCAGGTTGAATTCGTCTAATACTGGCCTAAGCAGCTCCATGGCCATACTACAGTCTTACACTCTATCTGTACAAATGTTTGAACACCGTCAACCCAAGTAGAAACTTTGGCAACGGGAAACCAAATTGTATCAGTTAATTGGGAAAACTGATTATAGTCGCCACGGATTGTGTACTGTGTACACAGGTACTGTGTTGGCTTTATAGATGTAAGGCTACGATCCAAACCCCTTCGTTTAGATCGTTCTCGTTTCTCGAACGAAACGAAATACGAAAAATTTTTCCCAGCAGATTTCTGGCAAAAACTCCGAGAAGACGTCCGCCGTCTAGTTGCCCCTCGCATGATGCTTGCAGAAGGTGCGACAAGTAGGAGAAGACCGTCAGTCACTTAAGCAGTGAACCCAATTCATATCCTCTGCCAATAGCGCAGTGTCCAGTTAGATTGCCTGTTAGATTGTGAACCGTTCTCTTGTCGAACTGAAGTGGTTCTTTGGTTTTCCTATTGGCCACAGCAGTTTTGAAATTCGATAACCAAGTTTGCTGAATTCCGTGCTGCTTTTTCCAATCCAATTTGAAAAAGTATTCTTCTAGGGGCGCATTTATCTCCTCTGTCGTCTCATTCTCAGTCATCTCCGATCCCTTCTGTGCCAGTTCGTCCGGTTTTTCATTTCACTCTATGCCACAGTGACCCGGGATCCAGTAAAGGCGCTGGTTATGTTGACGTATACGGTGTAAAGAGACCATGAAACTCCTGATGACCATTGATTTGACGAGATGGGCTCCCAGCGCTATAATTGCTGCTTGATTAATCCCTGATAGAACTAGCTGTAGTTAAAATAAAGGGAATTGCCTGTTTTATTTAATAGTTCGATGAGCTTGGATGGGCTAGTGGACTTCAACGTCTCTTGAATTAAGTGAAAAGTGGTAGCACAATGGGCATCGAATCTAAGAAGATGGCTCCAAGCGCAGCTTTATCAAGTTTCGATTCATGCGTACAGATCCATGCGAAATGCATGTTCTGAACTTTCCTAACAAGTTGAGATGTAGTGTCAGCAGTAATTTCGAGTAAGCAGTATTTTGTACGTACCATTATCTAGTGCCATTATCTAGAAGTCGCCGTAGTCTAGTAGGCAGTGTGTTGGCTTATTAGACGTAAAGCCAGGGTTCGAGCCCCAGGCCAGACATCAAAACGAAATATGGAAAAAAATATTTCTTCGGCGAGTTCCTCTCCGCAGATTTCTGGCAAAAACTCTGAGAGTAAATAAAATTGCCATGAAAAGTTTCTCAAAAATCTGTCGCTTGGAAACTGTAGGTCCCATGTATAAAAATAACACACACAACATAAGTGGTGTGAGAAACAAGGTCGTAATCCTGACTGAAGGGTTGTAATGACCAATTATGTTTGTATGCATTAAGTCTCGGCGTAGTAGCCAGTGCACTGGTAATAATGATGCAGGTTGATCTCAGCCAATTTTTGTACAAATTCCTTTTCGTGAGGCTAGGTAAGCCTGTCAAACAAACATACAATAACAAAAAAAAAAAACGTAACAATATGCTTTTAATGCCTAGCAAACGTTTTATTATTTCGTTGAGAGTTTAATCCGCAGGCTAACTGATAGTCATACAAAAACCCATTGAATCATAGAAACGTCGAAACATTCCATTCCATTTACATTTATACGCAGGCCGTAAGTAATTTGTTGCCAACATATTCTCCAGTCATGTATTCAGTTTATCCTTCATATCTGACTGCATATATGCGTCTTGTTTCCACTTTAGTTGGAGAACTTTTGATTTCTTTTGCTTACTCCTACTCCCTTGCACAAGAACATTCTACTCAATTGCATCTTATTATCACATCATACATACATACTTTCCCTCTCGCTCTCTCTCTTTCTCTCTCTGTTCGTCTTTAATTTCTTTGCATACAGAGTTATGCACTACACATGCATGTTAAGTATCCTTTTAACGTTTAGAATGTAAGAAACTTGGTTTTGAATGTCAACTGATGACATAAGAAGAGAAAGAGAGCAAGAGAGAGAGAGAGAGAGACAGCAAGCTTGTTTGTATGTGTGTTTGTCAGTTTATTGCATTGCTTGACTGCTTCCCTATTTGGTTCATTGTTGTTATTTTAGCCTTGTTATACGCTTCTATCTCTGCTTGCATACTGGCTGGTTATGGGCTGAAAATGCTGAGGCATAAGGACACTTGAAGCATGTATTTCATGCCATAGTATGATTGTTGTTGTCATTGTTGTTGTATTATTGTATATATGTAAAGTGGAATAGTTTGTAGAAATTTCTACACTCTATTTGTCATTTACTCCATTTGTGGTTTCACGTTTATTCTTATGGTAGAGCGCAGTTAGGTGGTCACATTTAAAAGTTTCCAAGAAAAGAAAAGACTTAAAAACAAAGCCTTGAAGACACTCTTCTGACATTCTGTAACATTTTGCAGAACTTGTAAAGCCTTGAGCTTATTTATTGGAGACGGAAACATTTCCCAGCGAAACATTATCATACTTTCTGATAGCTGGGCAGCTGTCAGGGCTCTAAATTCCAACGTGACAGACTCCAAGACGGCGAACAGCTGTCGCAGATATCTTAATGACGTAGCAGAATGATATGATGTCCATATCATATGGGTACCAGGGCACACTGATATTCCGGGTAACTGTAGAGACAGGCATGGTGCAACCATCGAACTCTCCGACGAATTTTCGACTATGGTAATCCCTATGAGAACCTGTAGGCTCATAATTGATAATGCGATTGTCGATTCCATCAAAGACAAATGGGCGGCCTCAGACATGCGTAGAACGGTGCGGAAAATATGGCCAAGGCTGGATGAAAGACACTCCGTAAGTCTGCTTAAATTCCAGAGGGGCGCGTTCATTATGATTGTCGGAGTCGTTAGGGGGCATTGAATTATGGGTACGCATGCAGGGGCATTGCTCATGGACACCTTACTACAGATTTGTACAGAATCTGCAGAGATGAAGAAGAGGCGTACACTGTCCTTCACCTGCTGGGTACATGCCCGGCATTTTGTCAAAGAAGAAAAATGTACTTTGGTGCTTCCTATATGGATGATCTGGAGGAACTGGCACTGGTTGACATTGGCGATTCGTTCCGGGACTAAGGTATAGGGGAAAACTGTGGTAAGACAATGGGCCCTATGTGGCCTAAGTGTGTCCATCCACCTCTCTTAAATGGACAGCCCACCTCTACTTACCTACCTACCTAAGGCCTCGCGTTTTATATTGCTCAAGAATAAATATTTTCACAGGATTTTGCAACCACCTTACGCATTCCTTCCTAGGAATCTAACTTCGTATTAAAGGGATTTGTCTGGATTACGACATATTTTCTCACATCACTTATGCTGTGTGTGTTAATTTTATACATTAGTGGCGGGACCTACAGATTTTTGAGAAACTTTTCATAGCAATTTTATTATTTTTGCCAGAAATCTGTTGAGAGGAAGTCGCCTAAGAAACATTTTCCATTTAATTTCATTTTATTGGAGACGTCTGACCTGGGGTTAGAACCGAGGCCTACTAGACTACGACGACTACAAGTCGCTATAGCGTTCTCAAAAAACAATATAAACTATCAGTTGGGGTTTATTCTCTGCTTCCACGCCAAACTGGAGTTGGAAGTACTTTCAGTATTGGATTGAATATTCAAACCTAATGAAACCGGTCAGCATGGTAACAAAAGCTTACTGAAACGAGGAGGAATCACGCGAAACCATCTATTCACGTCAGAGATAAGGGTACATCTACATCTTATTGGAGCGTTATTATACCACCTGCCCTGTAAGCTTTCCATGATCTTACATCATACATACATAATTGATCATTACAACTCTTCAGTCAGGATTACGACCTACTTTCTCACACCACTTATGTTGTGTGTGTTAATTTTTATACATGAGTGGTGGGACCTACAGTTTAAAGTCGACTCCGAACGACAGATTTTTGAGAAACTTTTCAAGGCAATTTTATTTACTCTCTGAGATTTTGCCGGAAATCTGCTGAGAGGAAGTCGCCGAAGAAATACTTTTTGTATTTTCTCTTGATGTCTGACTACGGTGACTTCCTTACCTTTTAAAAACGTTTAACATATAAGCTCGTACATTGCAAATAAAATAAAAATAAATTTGTGTTTAATTTTAAATAAAATTCTTTATTATTCGCACAATTCTGTGTGCCACTGCTCTCAACTTGATGTAAACAACAACAATTGCTTCTTTTTGTTATTCCTCTGTTTATACTCTTTGCATTAACAATAACAATCACTAGACAATTATTCGACAGATTTTTGTAACGGCGATCTTAAAACGCGATTACTCTTTTCAAACACGCCACGTCTTCACATAAGACTGACTGAACTTCACTAACTCACTCGCCTGCTTTGCCTTGACTTTTATATGTATGGCAGAGTAAACAGTCTGATGAATGTTCTTGAAGGCGAATGTTCACGGCTTCGCCTTCTCGAGATCTCTATAAATGTAAGCATCGTTGTTTCATCGTTGTTGTTTGTTGTTGTATTTTTGTTTACTTGTTTACCATTCTAATGTTAAGTAATGTAAAAGCAAAATACCAGTATTTAGACTTTTCGTCTTCGTAACAAGTAAGTGACCCTACCTGCCGTGCAATGAAATTTTTGTTTCTGTCCACGGTTTTAAAAACTTGTTTTTTAATAACTTTTCAATTGAGCCTCGCTACCGGGTAAAGTTATGTTGTGATGTTGCTTGTGTGTATTTGTGTGTAAACAAATGTCTATTTTAACTGCGCTCTACTATTTCATGGTTGTGTTTAAAACAACGCTCTACATGCACGAACAAGCATACACACACACACATATATATATATATTTTTCTAAATTTAAAATTTTGAAATACCCACACACACATTCACACAGATTAATACGGATGGCAACATATCAACAAAATAAGAATATCCTATGGATTCCTTTGATGCAATTGTGGTTATATCCTGTCGTTTATATCGATGACGATGACGACAACAACAACTACAACGACTACAACGACTACAACGACAATAATGGCATTCAACGTTTGAGTTTTACGACTCAAGAAATGCAAATGAATACCAAAAACTAAAGGCAACTAAACTGGCATGAGAAAAAGAAATAAAAAACACAACAAAAACGTTGTTTGAAATTCAAAAATAATAGTTTCCAGCAACAACAACAACGATAACAATTTGAATAATTTTCGATTTAAAATTTTTGTTTTCATTTCTTTTCTTTCTGCGAATATCGTTTCGTACATCGTTTCTGGCTCCATTATTTGGTGGCAACCTTAACTGACCCCATTGACACTTAAAGCATGACGCATGATTTTATGCCAATTGACATGACATCTCTTCTAGTCATGGTTCAATTGTTGTTTTTTTTTTGCACATCTGCACTATTGTTGTTGTTGTGTTTGTTTTACTAGCAAAGAATTATTGCCCATCGCATGGCTTAGCTTGGCAAACGATTTTGTTACGGAAGGAATATGAAATTAAACGCAAAATTAATTGAATTCAAACTCAAATAGAATAAAATATGGAAAGAAGTCGTTAGAATTATTCCGGAATTAACTTAAAAAATACGTTTGTTTTCTCACTATCGCTTGCAGGAGATTCCGGTGCTTCTAAGCGCCACGTAATGGCATCTGCCAGTAGTGCTTCAATAAAAACCAAGAGTGTGAGTTCAAGAGGGGTGTCGTAATGAAGAAGCCAGCATAACAATCGTCTGCAAGTACCCTCAAAGAGCTCATTAGAGGGATATATTCTCCATGGGATGGCGCTCAGCCGGAACTAGTGAGGAAGAAAGCATAATTGTATGTGAAAGGATGTGGTAGCAAGTTTACATCGTAATGCGAATACTCAGCGTTCTTGGCAACAAGGACAGGAAACTGTGCTTAGAGAAATGCGAGTTGTTATCCCTTTCCTACTTCCTTTCCTTTTTCCCTATCGCCCCTATTATCCTCTCTCCTTTTGGACGTTGTACAATGGGTCAACTGGACCTCCGGTTACTGTCTCAATTGGCAAGTACACGTCCTCTAACCTAAACCTACAGAGAAGAGAATTCATGTTGGACGTAGATCAGGATTCTGTGCGCAATTTTATCAGCACAAAATGCATGACTTTCTTTATGTCCTCTGCAGGATTGGTAAGGCGGCGATCGTGAGAGCAACTGGACACACCAGTCCTCTCGAAAACATATCTAAAAACCTTGAGCAGGGGGGCTCTGACCCAACTGCCAATACCAACTCAGAGGAATGGACTGGAAGAAGTTAAGGAAGTCTGTATCTTACTAGAGAGTAAGGTGAGCGCACAACAGGCCTACATGATGGCTTAGGTGTATGTTAATTGGCTTGCGGCTCTCTTTGGTCTCTTCTTCTTCAACCTACCAATCCAATAGGTTCAGAATCATTTTTAACGTTCTTCCGTGCAGTTTTTTTATACAGCGGCTATACAGCATTGTAATATTATTATTGTGTAGAGATACGAAATTACTACAACCTGACGATATACTGTACTGTACTGTCCTTAACCTATATGGCGTTTCCCTATAAAGTGTCCTCTAATCCACATGCCTTGACGAATCTCAGAGTTAGTAAGTCAAACCCTCACAAATGTTTTCTTCTGCGATGCATTAACGATGCATTATTTCTAAGTTTGTATTCTGATGATTCGATTTTCCCACTATATAAGCTGGATTTCTGGTTTCTGGATAGTCTGATGCAAATCCGAAATCTTCTTCTGCTATAATCAACCCAGCAAAAGTTTAGATTGTATTAAACCCATATCGCTCGATCTTGTCTTTCCTTCTTTACAGAAAGGTTATGGCCCCATCAGTGATGTGTGAGCTTTCCTTCTAGTAATCACATTTGGCTCAGCAATGGGTTTTATCCTTTTCATTGCTAATTAAGCTTGGTCAGGAAGTCTCTTACTAATCTCATGCCAACTTAAGAGGAGTTAAGAGCTCGAATGGGTTTAAATTTAGTAGAGGAGCTAGTAGTCTAGCTAGATAGAGTGCTGGCTTATTGAACGAGAGTCTGTATTTGAAACCTAGTACAGACATCTCGAACAAAACGAAATACGACTTCGTCTCATCATCTCGTGGCAAAAGCTCAGACTAAATAAAATTGTCATGCTTCTCACACCACTTATATTGTGTGTGTTAAATTTATTACATGAGTGGCGGCAGCAACAATTTAAAGTCGACTCCGAACGACAGATTTTGAGAAACTTTTAATGGCAATTTTATTAATTCTCACAGTTTTTACCAGAAGACTGCTATGAGGAAGTCGCCGCAGACATATTCTGGGGTTTGAATCATGGTTTTACGTCGCATAAGCTAACACTCTACCTACTAGGCTACGGCGGCTTCTGATTTGCTTAACCCTCCTTAAATGTCCCTTCCTACCTTAATGGCTTTGAAGAAATTCGCTCGTAGCCAATGAAAAATTGGTATTAAAGCGGTCAATAACTGAAGGTATTTGCTAAGAAATTTAAGAAGCACGATACCAGAAAGGGAACCATACAACACTGGCGAGAGAAATGGAACACTGAAACAAGTGGTAGATGGACGGCAAAACTTCTCCCAGATATTACCCGCTGGATTGAGAGGAAATTTTGGTGAGGTTAATAACTATTTAACACAGCTGTTATCCGGACACGGTTATTTTTGTAAATAACTGTTTAAAATAGGGAAGACGATACGCCCAAATTGCATTTACGATGATGCGTCTATTGATGACGCGTAATACACTTTCTTTCATTGTGAGAGATGGAGTTTAGAAAGAACGAATCTTGAGGACAAAGTCGGCGTTTGTTTAACGAAAACCTCTGCGATATACTTTTGGAAGAAGCGAAGAAAATTGGAATAGCACAACCAGTTATACTGAGGCCTTGTTAGGATCTAAAAAACTTGACTTGAATGAGAGGATTAGAATGATGATGTTTAAACACCTTTTCAGATCTCGTTACGCAATCTGGATGCGAACATAGATATAAAGGGGCCAAATGGCCAGAAGGTCTCCACTTCGAAGTAATACTACGGTAATTCCAGAGTGGGCACAAAGAGTCCAAAAGAGGAGGGAGAGATTTAGTGGGTGAAGGCCCCACAAACGGGGGATAATGACGAATTCCCCTATTGTGCGGTTAGGTACATTTATCCCTCCTCAGCGGAGAAAAAATAGCGTAGTAATTGAAGGAGTTGTGGGTGCAATAAAGAGATTTGTAAGTCAATGCATTTGCTTTGACGATGCAAGATGTTCTGTGTGTGATTAAAAATTTACTTCCACTAGTTATCGATTACTCCTCAAGAGAATTCAAATCGAAGAAAAATTGAAAATTCTTCCTTTTTGTTATCAAAAAAAAAAAAAACTGACTGTTTAAAGTCTCCATAGTGGGCGAAGATATGCAATAAAATTCTTAGGCCACATGTGTGATCACAATTTGTCTTCCTACTTCCACTGGGGAAAATTGCCATCACAACAGGAGGAACTTGCTTGCTTGCTGGCATGGATTAAATTGCAAATTCATCCAATTAAGGATTTTTGTTTATAATCCTTTAACAGTTTTACTTGCTAAATCGCAATTTTTTGAAAAAGTTTTTCTACTCCCAATTTTTTGTTTGTGTGTGTCGTGCGCTGTACACATTTGGTACTTATTCTTCTGTTCTTCATAAAAAGAAGCAGGCCGAGAGAGAGAAAAAGGTAGGAAAGAAAGAAAGAGAGGGAGACAGTGAAATATTTCACAGTGATACACCTATGAAATGCAAAAAAAAAATAAATATTTTATATATGTTTTCGTCCTGCTGGAGACACACATTGCATGCACCACATTGCAACTGACCAGCAACAACAAAGACAACATAAACAACAACAACAACGACAACCAAATAAACGGTAACATTTTTCATTCAACTGTTTTAGAGAGCATTTATACAATTAAGTTCTCCTCTTCAATGGCAAAAGCAACAAAAAAAAAACAAAACAAAACAAAACCAACAAGAAAAAAATTGTCCAGTATGGGATATTTTTGGGATTTTTATTTCTTTTTTTCCCTCCCCAATTTCTTCTCTACAATTTTGTTCAGCATTTGTTTTTGTTTTTTCTAATACATCCTCCATCTACTATCACAAGGTAAATGTGTATGTGCGAGCAAGGTTTCTGTTTGTAGATAACTGTGTTGAAGTGTATGCATGTGTGTGTATGACTGTGTGTTGACAAATCTTGTTGCCATGATGGTGGACCACAGGTATTCATTTGAGTAAAAATCATGAGAATATAATTGTGTTGTTAGTGTAGATCCTTGTTGTTGTTGTTATTGTTGCTGTTGTTTTGAATCAGTACGGTTGGTTGGTTGTCTCGTTTGGTCTGTTCGGCTATTTGGTGGATCACTACCACCTCCGCTTTCTCCTCTTTCTCCTACCGTTTGTTAAGGGAAAACCAAAAATAAAATACCAGTTCAGCATGAGTCTAATGGTTGAACACAGGCTTTGCCATGCCAGTTCTTTTTCGGGAGGTAGAGCAGAGGATACTGCTGGACATTCAAATAAGTGCTGTTGGTTAACAAAAACAACAGGGAAAATTTTTTTTTGTTTTTATATAGAAAAAGTTACACATACACCCGTACACCCATACGTATACACGTGTGTCTATGCATGAAATAGAATTTTTTGAACGACGAACATATGGAGGAAACAAAATTAATATTTGGGGTTTCAATGACACAAATATGTTTGTTTGTACGTTCTATGTTTGTACATACGCACCATACATATGCCAAATAAGTGTGTATGTATGTGTTCATGTATACGTTTGTATCATTTGTCGACCTTTAATGGGTATAAAAAGATTTAGGCTATGCGGGGGTGGAAGGGGCAGGAAAAAGTGGTTTTAAAGCTTTAAAGTTTCGGAAAAAAACTAAAATGTGTGTTGTGACCCAAGTTTATTGTAACGTTTTAAGCAGATTGTATTGTAATCGCTTCGGATTAGGTATTTAAAGACGAAAAAGAAAGCAAAAATATTTGAAATCGAATGTTAACTATGTATGTTTAGTTTGTTGTCAATCATTTGAGAAAGAAGTTCATAGTGAACGAAAGAAAAAGATTATCTTTATGAACAGCATAGGCAGGTCATTCACAAAGCTGTCATTCACAAAGCCGTTATTCACAAAACCATTGCTCACAAAGTCAGCACTCACAAAACCGTCATTCACAAAGCCGTCATTCACAAAGCCGTTATTCACAAAGACATCATTCACAAAGCCGTCATTCATAAATATGTCATTCACAAAGCCATCAATCACAAAGCCGTCATTCACAAAGTCGTCATAAACAAAGCCAACATTCACAAAGATCTTGTCAAGCAAGCAATAGAAGATGCATTGGCCTTCTTTCTTGTTTTTCAATGTAAAACTAATGGTATTCGAGATAAGCTCGGAGAACATTGGTTACGACGTCAAAAAATATAAAAAATAAACGCTCACGCCAGAGATTTCAATATTAACACAGCCACAGTCACGAAATAGTGCCAAAGAGGCCATAATTACACTGGCAATACGTTATTGTAGTGAAGAGGTGCCATAATACTGTGACCATAAGAATTGATGCACTGCCCTCAATTTACGGCCCGATAATGTCTGCTTGAAGTCGCTGTAGTCTAGTAGGTAGTGTGTTGGCTTATTAGACGTAAGGTCACGGTTCAAACCCCAGGTCAGATATTAAAACGAAAATTTAAAAAAAAAATTTCGTCGGCGTTTCCCTCTCGACAGATTTTTGAGAAACTTTTCAGGGCAATTTTATTTATTCTCTCTGAGAGTTTTTGCCAGAAATCTGCTGAGAGGAAGTCGGCGAAGAAATTTTCTTTTTGTATTTTCGTTTTGATGTCTGACCTATGGTTTGAACTGTGACTTTCCGTCTAATTAGCCGACAAACTACTTACTAGAATATAGTGACTTCACCTGACCCAAGCTAACCTCGCTTAAATGACACGCTTATTCCTGTATTGCTGCATATTCGCTTTTGCAAATTTTCTATGGTTTTCAAAACCGAAACTGTTAAAAAATCACCCTTTGTGGTCTGGAAAACATGAGGACCTAGTAAGTGGGCCTTATTCAGTTAAATTCAACAAATTCTTCCTTCCAGCATGTCTTTCGTCACTCAATTTAAAGACAATTTCACTACAATATTGTCATCCCTTTAAAGTTGACAGTAAAAAAAAATATTTTTTTTTGAGAATTTACCTTTGAAATGTTTCTTATAAACGTCAGAATCACACACAGCAGGTGGACTTCAATTCATAACCTGAACAATCAATTTCAATTAAACTGTTTAATCTTTTTGAATAGAAAAGACCATTTGAAATTGAGTAACTAATCTTTGAAATAATTTTCATTCTTTTATGCTACACCCACCCCCCCCAAACACCGGCCGCCCGCTCTAGCAGCTGTCCTCCAGGACTGCCTCCATACCTACCTTTTGAATTTTTGGCAATAGAAACTGAAATTTTCAAAATTCAATTAAAATTTTGAAGACTGAAAATTGTATGAAATTTCCAATAGATTATGTGCAGTGGTGTTTAAAAAAATAGAAGAGAACAAAAAAAAAGAACTACGGTTTTTAAACAAGTAGAGAGCCATCAGAAGAAAAGAAACAGTAGGACTGAATGAATCAAATTCCTTACAACTACCCTCAATAGCCTTTCAGGAAAGAAGTTATTTGTAGGCGACAGCAGGCAGCTGCTCTGTGAACCTAGTACCAGCTAGAGTTTGCTAATCACCTGCTAAACTGTATTAACCGAACTGAAACAAAGTAAAGAAATAAAATGAAAAGGAGAGGGAGGCGAATGGTTTGTGACTGTGCTAAAGAACAAAAAATTCTGTTAAAAGCTGTGTTAAGGATCCTCACACTAAAAGATCTCGAAATAGTAAACCAGGAAAAATGAATGTAAGCATGTTTTGCTATTTAGTGGCACTATGCTGTAAGTAAGCAGGTTTTCCTCATGTTTGCGATGTTATTCGTCTACCAGTAAGCGGGCTGCTCTCGCTCTGTATTGCTGCCTTTGGGCATTGATGCATTACAGGCGCGCTTAACTTATATCCTAAATTGTACACAGATTTGGCTCGGCTGCTGTATGGGGTACGGTGGTCGCTGTTTGTAAAAATGGACTGACCCGTTAAGACCCGTTTCTATTTGGTAATTGAAGCGAAGAGGAGACAGATGGTTTGTGACTGTGCTAAAGAACAAAGAATTCTGTTAAGAGTCGTATTAATCGTAGATCGAGCCTTAAAAAAACTTCATAAGTCAAGCTTATGTATCGCTTTTGATACATAATTGTAATACATGGAATTGGCACGATTATTGATAGATTTTTTTAACAAATTTTAATATTTTGAAATATTTTAATTCGTTTTAATAAAACTATTTATTTACTATTATTACATTTTATTATCACTTTTATGAAATTTGCTTCAAAATTTATGACATGATGTACATTGGCATGGTTTTTACATAAAAATCAAGCACTTCATGCCAGCTTGGTTTTATTTCTTTCTAAATGGTAATAATTTGACGTCTAGCACCCTGCTTTGTGGCGATTTATAAGTTTCCAATTGCTTAGATAGGACAGCTTATTGTCACTCGCATCAGTAACACTCTCAGTTGAGGGCTGGCTGAAACCTGATGGTACAAACCATTCTTGTGATTCGTTAGAAATATTTGTTGTCAACATCATGTGAGGTAAAAAGTTTCCCTTTGCAATAGAACATCGATTAAGTCAATAACAATTTTCTCCCTTTGATTCCTCTCTGGTTTCCGGTATACGGTTTTCCCCAAGTATTGCTGAAAGTAATTGCTACGCACATAGCATGTATTTGAATCTAAAACTGCCAATTCGACTTCGGAGGACCACGAAATTTATAATGACCATTAAATATAATTAGTTACTAATCTACAGCGACAAAATTAAATATGAGTTGAAAAAGTGATAAAATAAAACAAAAAGAAAGAAAACATAAATCAATACCAAACATTACTCCGTAAATCTCTTTATGAAGCTTGATTTATATAAATATCCTTAAAGTGATTTCCCTAACAATCACTGTAAGTATTCCATCATTAAGTATCAAATTTCAATTAAAACCACTGGAGGTAATTTTCATTTTCCATAATAAAACAAAAAAGTTTTTGAATTCAGTTGCTAAAAAACTTTAATTTGAGATGAAAATATACCAAAAAGTAACATAAAAACATAAGCATAATTATTTATATATGTTTTCTTTAATTTTCTTCCCTTTTAGGTGAACAAAAAATTAAATTCTTAAAAATCTTAAAAAAAGGATATATGGGCTGCTCTGAAAGTATGATAGCTAATACCAAACTATTTATATAATATTATTTCTTACATAAAACTACAAGTTGTGTGATAAAAGTTTTATGAAAATGGTTAAAATTTTCTAACAAAAAAATTAAGAAAAATATGTTTTTTTAGAAAAAAAAAATCCTTTTCATTCGAATTTCAAAAAAAGGCTTTAAGCATGATTATTACAGGCTGCAAGACTTTCAGCTCATTTTTCGAAAAGGCGTAATAGGCGTAAATATATCATTATCAAAGCGAATGTTTCTGTTATCTCATACGTACGTATATTATCATCTGTAATAAAACATGGGTCACGTGAGATAAATATGGGAAGGGCAGTAAGAAAGACTCTACATGATTTCAGGAAACAGCTGCTAGTAATCTGCGTGAAAATTGGTAATATTTTTTCATTCCAAACTACTAAAGGCAGTTTGTTCTGTTCCAAGTATAATCATCTTTGGCGATAAACATCCTGTTGTCATGTTTGTTGCTGCTGCCAATACTTTCTTCAGTTCATAAGACGAGCTTCTTTTTCTTCTTCTTCAAAGTCCTTAGCAGCTGGAATATTACATATATAATTAATATATAATCGGCCATTACAACCTTTATATATTATAAATTGGAAATGTCTGTCCTGAGGTTGGAACCTTGGCCTGACGTCTAATAAGGTAACACGCTACATACTAGACTACGACTAATTCAATCAATAATAAGAACATATCAAGAATAGAAAATTCAATATTTTCACTTTCGTCCCACACTTAACTTTCAATTCATTCTCAAAAACCATAAATAATGTACTATTTACGATAAAACTTCACAAAATCTTTAAAATCTTAAAAAAAATATACATGCACGACACCAAAAAATCTCTTGGAATAATGATACATAAGCCAGAATTATGACGTTTTTAAATTTTGTAACCCCTGTTTGAAAATTTCTTTTTTTATTTGGTTTAAAATAATGGCGATAAAAATAGTAACGAATTATAAAAATATCAGGCATCTAACTTTTTCTGACTTAAAGTTATGTAGTCTAAAAAATTGAAATGTATCATTTTTGATACAAAGCTCAATCTACGGTTAAAGATGCTCCTACTAAAAGACCTCGAAATAGTAAACCAGGAAAAACGAATCCAAACATGTTTTGCTATTTAGTGGCCCACAGCTGTATTTGGAATTTCGTTTAATTTATTGTGACAATTGTTAAGTTCTATGGAACAACAACAACAACAACAACAATATCAACTGCAACTGTATGTAAAACTCAAATGACATTTACCAACAACATCAACAACTATAACAACAACAAGAACAAGACTTGCCATAACACCACAAAAATACTTTCAATGTAAACAACAATTACAACAACAACAACAACAACCACAAACATTAACATTAACAATAACGAATAATAAAACAGAAACAAAAACAAAACCCTTGGCACGCATACATGACTAGAACATCGTATTTTGGTTACCAATGTAAACTACATGATTAACAACAATAACAATAACAACAACAACAATATGTGAAGGGGAAAAAAAAATTATGAACAACAAAATTTACATTCGAAATGTGCTACCCAAAGACGATAACAACAACGTAACAACAACAAACATCAATACAATATGCATTAAAAGTAAACATAGGGTAATGATGACCTTTTTCCCAAACGAAATAAAGCATTGAAGCAGGCAGCAGGGCTTGCAAAGCTGTTGTTAAGAAAAGAGGAAATTTTTTGGTTTTTTTTTTTTTGAAACTCAAACAAAAAATTTATTGGAATTCTAGGTAGAAATGCTAACAACTGAAGGCTTTCGATTCCAAGCTATTGAAACATATTTGAGCGTAAATATGCTGAGATTTACTGCGTTTGTGAAGCAGCACAAAACCTTATTCAGTCCATGAAAGGAAGGGGCGTAGAATATGAGATATAGTGTTACGAAAAGGAAAAATCTAGATCCTGGTGTTTTGCTTTTACATCGCTTAACATTAAAATTATAAACAAAAATATAACAACAAACACCAGCATAAAAAATGGAAAACAAGTTAACAAAAATACAAGAACAAACACTACAAGAATAAATGTAAACAAAATACACAAACAACAATAAGGAAACAACGATGTTTATATTTATAGAGATTTCGAGAAGGCGAAGCCGCGAACATTCGCTTTCAAGAACATTCATCAGACTGTTTACCCTGTCATATAAAAGGTATGGCAAAGTAGGCAAGTGAGTTAGTAAAAGTTCAGTCAGTCTTGTGTGAAGACGCGGTGCGTTTGAAGAGAAAAAACGTGGTTTGAAGATCTGCGTTACACAGACATGTCGCATAATTGCTTAGTGATTGATATTGTTTATGCATAGGGTGTAAACAAAGCAATTCTTGTTGTATACAGCAAGTTGTGAACAGTGGCACATAGAATCGGGCGAATAATAATAAATAATTTTAATTAAAACTAAGAAGAAGTCGTCGTAGTCTAGTAGGTAGTGTGTTGGCTTATTAGACGTAAAGCCAGTTTTCGAACCCCAGGCCAGACATCAAAACAAAATACAAAATGTATTTCTTAGGCGATTTCCTCTCAGCAGATTTCTGGCAAAAACTCTGAGACTAAATAAAAATTGCCATGAAAAGTTTCTCAAAAATTCGGAGTCGACTTTAAACTGTAGGTCCCGCCACTCATGTATGAAATTAACACACACAACGTAAGTGGTGTGAGAAACTAGGTCGTAATCCTGACTGAAGGGTTGTAATGACCAATTATGTATGTTATGTAAAGGAAGAATATGAGATATTATAGTGTTACGAAAAGGAAAAATCTAGATACTGGTGTTTTGCTTTTACATCGCTTAACATTAAAATTATAAACAAAAATACAACAACAAACACTAGCATAAAAAATGGTAAATAAGTAAACAAAAATACAACAACACACATTACAAGAATAAATGTAAACAAAATACACAAAAAACGATAATGAAACAACGATGTTTACATTTATAGAGATTTCGATAAGGCGAAGCCGTGAACATTCGGCTTCAAGAACATTCATCAGACTGTTTACTCTGCCATACATATAAAAGTCAAGGCAAAGCAGGCAAGTGAGTTAGTAAAAGTTCAGTCAGTCTTGTGTGAAGACGCGGTGCGTTTGAAGATTTAAAACGTGGTTTGAAAATCTGCATTACAAAGATCTGTCGCATAATTGCTTAGTGATTGATATTGTTTATGCATAGGGCGTAAACATAGAAATTGTTGTTGCTTACATCAAGTTGTGAACAGTGGCACATAGAATTATGCGAACAATAAAGGATTTTAATTAAAACTACACACAAATTTATTTTATTTATTTGCAATCTACGAACTCATATTTTAAACGTTTTTAAAAGGTAAAAACGTAACAATAGGATAAATAGTACACGTAAGTCTTCCTGCAACTACATACTTACTACTACAACTGGTGTAGTACTAATTTAATGGAACTGAGTGTTAAAAAATGTAAATATATGTGCTTTACTAGATCATCTCCAACCAATGGATTTTATACAATGAATGGTACTGTTCTTGAACTAGTTAATTCCTTTAACGATTTTCGATTGTTAGCAAAGCTACATGTATCCTGGGATTTATCAAACGATGGGCTTAAGAGTTTTTTGACCCTTATGTTACCAAACAATTGTTTACCACACTGGTTCGCCCAATTCTTGAATATGGATCTGTAAAATGGGCTGTAGACTCTGACAAAATCGAATCATTTCAGATACAGTTCTTATTATTTTGTCTTCGTGGTTTAGGGAATGGATGGGATCCTAATTAAAGGTTACTATCTTAAATTACCATCTTTAAAAAGCCGTCGTAAAATGCTAAATGCTGTCTTTCTCCTGAAGCTGATTAATGGTGTTATCAACTCTCAATTTCTTCTGAAAAAACTTTATATAAGAGTACCTGTTCGTAATTTCATAAATATGAAATATTACACAATTAACTATGCGAACTTCGATCCATTTCGTAGAATCTGTAATGATTTTAATAATCTTCACCTTCATATAAATTTTAACAAAAATTTGGAATCCATTAAAAAGGATATAATTTTACAATTAAACTCATTTAATTAATAATTTCAATGTTGTCTCTTTTTTAACTTATTTTTGTATTGAAATATAAAGGATGAAAAGATTTTCTATAGACTTGAAATAAACAAATAAACTATTGCTACGGGATTTTCTATGTGTAATCAATCACTGGATTCCTCAAATAAGTACAAAGGTTATCCATCGCTAACCCTATTTAATCGTTCCCTGTGCTTCGAGCTTTTTCAGTAGGGCACTGCATTTGCATCCTAATGTAGATTAAATAGAAATAGATTGTCCTCGCCTCCTTCTAACTTTTTTCCTTTAACAATAGACCTTGTACAAGTGAGCACAGGCGTAAAAAGCTTCGACTTTGGTCGATTGAACTACTGTTTGTGACCACCTTCATGTAAGAATTCCATGAATAATTATGCTTAACGTGTTGAAGGAACCTAACAACTATTCAAGAAACTATTATAGAAACTATTCAGAGGTTTCTATTCAAGAATTGTCAATATGGTCAAAGCGCAAAGCAAAGCAAAAGCAAAGCAAAGCATTTGATAATGCCTTCAAGGAAACCCTGAGGTCTGAACATAAGCAGATGTATTCGTCAAACTTCTTGCCAACTACCTCAAAGAGAGAAAAGATTAAGGAAACATACATACATTATCCCTTCTGTTATGATTACGACCTAGTTTCTCACACCTTTTATGTTGTGTGTGTTAATTTTATAAATGAGTGGCTTGACCTACAGTTTAAATTCGACTCCAAACGACAGATTTTTTGAGAAACTTTTCATTGCAATTTTATTTTGACACTCAGAGTTTTTGCCAGAAGACTGCTGAGCATAAGTCGCCGCTGAAATATTTTTTCATATTTCGCTTTGTTGGAAATGTTTGACCTGGTGTTTGAACCATGGCTTTACGTCTAATAAGCCAACACTTTACCTACTAGACTACGGCGACTACAATTGATTGCTGCTTGTATAAGTGGACTGACACGCTTAGATCCATTTCTGTTTGGTAATTGAAAAAAATAGAAAATAGAAAGAAAAAATGAATTTCCTTTTACTACACCTTCTTTCTGATTGTTACCTTCAAACTACTAATTCGCTATGCTAACAACGAACACACAGTGTTATTACAATACTCCTGCAATTACAAACCGATGTAACCAAAAACACGGTAATATTGAGACACAACCACAAACAGAAAACGGCTACTAAACTTCAAAACTGTAGAGGATTTTGTGTATTTTAGAAATGCACAGAGAGAGAGAGAGAGAGAGAGAGAGAGAGAGAGAGAGAGAGAGTGAAACCAAAACCAACAGTAACAATATTTTAAAACATAAAACGAAATACAAAATAAAAAACAAAAAAACCGATGAATAAAAGGGAAAATGATGCAGTTATCGATGTGTTACCCAAAAAAAAAAAAAAAACAAACGAAACACTGGACATCATCATAATGTCATATTGTCCAATGAATTCCCCCAGAAAAGAGGGACGCACACGAGTGCTCATATGCTAACGTGTATGTGAAATACATGTGAAGTGCTTTTTACTTTACAAATAAATTCGTCCACAAACCCAAAATGTATGGTAGAGCGAATGAATAAGGAAAACTAGATCCAATGCTGCTTTACCAAAAATCCATACATACATACATACATGAGCACATTAAAACATACATACATATGCATGGTTACATACTTGTATACACAACTACACGTAACTTGACAGTAGCATCCATAGATGAACGACACGTATACACTCAACTGGAATACAAAATATTCCATTACCACAGACACCAATAAGCAGTGGCCTCATACGGTTTTTTTGTCATTCATTTTGTATTGCTGCACACGTTCAAACTCATGCTCATACTCACACTAACACTCACAGCGTTGTTATTGGACTTATTCTGTGATCATGTTCATTCTCACTCTCTGGCTGTATAAAATAACAAAAATTCTCTTACACACACGCACATGCACACAAACCATACCATACCGTACTGAGAAATACAAGGGCATTTTGTGACTTTTTCTCTGTGCAAGCGTGTGTGTGTGTATGTGGGGACTATATGAATGTGGACCACAAAATAAACACAGTTACACAACACATACTCCTCACACAGCAAATATTCTCACATGCTTATGCTGCTGCGATTCAAATTCGTTTACATTCAGGTATGAAGTGAAATATTTAAATGAATGCATTCACTAAGGAAATTGGTATCTGCCATGTAGTTTAGAATATGCCATTAGCTAAGGTTCAATCTAGGTATAAATAGATGGAAATATTGTTACGTTTTTACCTTTTAAAAACGTTTAAACTATGAGTTCGTAGATTGCAAATAAAATAAAAATAAATTTCTGTTTAGTTTTAATTAAAATTCATTATTATTCGCTTAATTCTATGTGCCACCGTTCACAGCTTGATGTTAACAACAACAATTGCTTTGTTTGTTATTCATCTTTGCACTCCTTTGCATAAACAATAACAATTACTAGTCAATTGTTCGACAGATATTTATAACGGAGATCTTCAAACCATGATTATTCCCTTCAAACACACGCGTCTTTAAACAAGACTGACTGAATTTTTACTGACTCGTTGCCTGCTTTGCCTTGCCTTTTATATGCCAAGGTAAACAGTCTCATGAATGTTCTTGAAATGGAATGTTCGTGGCTTCGCTTTCTCGAGATCTCCATAAATGTAAGCAATGTTGTTTCATTGTTGTTTGTATGTCTTGTTTACATTTATTCTTGTAATGTTTGTTGTTGCATTTTTGTTTACTTTTTTACTGGTGTTGGTATATTTTTGTTTATTTGTTTATCGTGTGAACAAGTTCATTGTTTTTGTTTTTGTAGCTTTTGTTTATAATTTTAATGTTAAACGATGTAAAAGCAAAACCTCATTTCCATTTTCGTAATAATATGGAGCAAGACCACTGTAGTATCACATACGAGAAAAAGGAAACTTTCTAAATTGAAAAATTTGTGGCTCCTGGATAAAGTACTTTGGAGTGGTCACTTTGATATCAAAGCTTACTTCAGCATGCAGAGCGGCCCGTTATAATGCCACAGGTAAGCGCAGACCCTGTACCTGACCGAATTCCATCAAACTCATCGAAGAAGTTGGCCAGCCAAGGGGTGAGATAGTATCACGGAAATGAGAGCTAAAATATCTGGAAATATCACTGATAAATCTAGCATTTCCAGAAAGGATAGTCCTGCCAAAATTATATGCTGAAGACTTGCAGTGAAAACCAGAGATAAACTAGACCAATCTCAAAACAACTTAACCGGAGTTCAGCAAGATATTGAGACTGTTGGATCCTCTGGTAATCTAGTGACCAGTGAGAGTAGTGGGTTCAATTCCAGTCTATTATACTTCACCGAGAATAAAGTTCAAGTCACAATTAATAAATGAAATAAGATACAGAGAATAGCTGGTGTACTGTACTGGTATAACAGGGGCAATAAAAACCCGTCCTACAACAGCACTGGAAGCTCTGTTGGATTAAACTCCATTAGTGAAAACCAGAACTTTGGAGACTATGGTTGGGACAATTATAGACAAGTTCAACACATTCTTCATCAGGATATTTTGTGTTTTTATGAATCAAGTGGTTGACAGCTCTCAGCTTCACTGTCCCCTGGACATAAACAGAAGATTCTATGATTTTGGGAACTGCTATGCCACGAGACTTACTCATGAAAATTAATGGCGTAACTTCAAGGCTACATATTGTTTTAAAAGTGGTACCATTTTGTAGTAACCAGAACACAAATTGAGAAAATAGAGGAAGTTTTCGGTGACACACTTTTAAAACTACGAGTATTTTTCCAACAGAAGTTTATACCATCGAAAGATGTATTCAATTTAACTTAAACAGAAAATATAAAGAACGGGATATACCACAACTATCTCTCAGTCAGGCTGCCATCCTAGCACTTGTTATTATTAAAATACTTTTTAATTAGTTTATTTAATATATGATTTTATTATTTATTTTAGGGAACAGTCGCACTAGCACTAGCGGCTTGAATGGTCAATATAAAACTTAATTACTTAAAACTAATTGTATAATAACTAACTATACACTACGCTTATGCTTATTATGGGAAAATGGTTAGACAGCATATTCCACGAGTGGTTTATGTCTGGGCATATAATGCAGTGTGGAATGCGTTGATATTAAGTTGCATACAAAAGGTATGGCAACTTAGACTAGTCAAACACACTACAGGATGTTATGAAGTCAACTGAAGTCAAAGCTGTAGGCAATGGTCCCGGAATGTTGAGGCAGATTAGCTTCCGAGAATGTTAGCTTCTATACTGCAGATGGGACCAGATACTTAATGAAAGGAAAGGACAACTATGTTTAGAATAAACAAAACTTTTGTTGAGTAGTTACAATAAGAGGGGGTTTGAGTCAGGCATCAGGTCAGACATCTCGAACAAAACGAAATATGAAAAATATTTCTTCAACGACTGGCTCTCAGCAGATTTCTGGCAAAAACTCTTTGAGAGTAAATGAAAAGTTTCTCAAAAATCTGTCTTTCGGAATCGACTTCAAATTGTTGCTGCCACCACTCATGTATAAAGTTAACATACCCAACATAAGTGGTGTGAGAAACTAGGTCGTAATCCTGACTGAAGGGTTGTAATGACCAATTATGTATGTGAGCATGTATCAGACTATTCAAGTATAATCTGAGGCAAATAAACGGCCTTTTTGAAAGGGCACTGTAGGATTAAAGACTTGTTCAGAACAGAGTTCAGAAAAGGAAAGGAATCCTTAGGATATCTTCTTGAAACCTGTGAGGTTTTCATGCACTTCAGAGAGAAAGACCTGAATGCATATGAGTCTAGTGCTAGGCAGGGAATTGCCATTGTTGACACCGATCAGCATTCCGAAGTTTTTCATGGCAATAGGCTTGGAGGAGACAATACATCGTATGGTTCCACACACCTTTTAGTTAATATTCTTCAATTGTGTGGGAGATGTTGAATTCTGGAACTCTATGGAGCCAATACAGCCAGAGAATGCTTTAGGTTGTGCTTGAACTTCAAAGGTTGGAGGTACGAAGGCGAAATTTAATAAAAAAAATATTCTTCAATTGCAGGCCAACATAGTTGTTATCATGCTACCAAATTACTCTGAATTAACGGTAACGGTTCTTTCTGAGTCATTTTAGAAGAAATACGGACGGATTGATATCAATTGCCTTTGAACGGATGCAATGGCTTCTTGTCAATCACTTCTGACTTCTTCGATCCATATTTGTAACAATTTTCCTTCTCACGGAGTGAGAAGAGAGCTTCATTGCTTCAGAAGTTTTTCGAAAAATCGGCATTACAAGTATTGAGTGCTCTAGCATCCAAACGTAGGTGATAAGCTTTCGAATTTTGATGAGTCGGCAATAGTTAATCATTTTAAAGTTCTGCATTTTCCCAATCTATTGTTACAACATGAGTTACACTGTTACATACATGTTGGTTCGGTCTCAAGCACATACGCACGTAAACACTTGTGCACGTACTCACTCATACACGCACACTTACACCTGTAAAGAGATGCACTGCAGCACGCATAGCAAAAGCCTTTAGAGAATTTGTACCTTCTACTCTACGCATTACGCATACACGTACACACAAACAAACACGCATGCAATGCAACTAGAAAAAGAATTGCAATTTTGCCTAAAAACAATGTACGATTGTAACAAGACACTGTATGCTCTTGCTAGGCAGGCAAGAGAGCCATGAGTGTATGCATGCATGCATGCATGTTGCATAGGTAGTTAAGTTGCATGGTGTGTTGCAATATCTCGTTTACCAGAACAACCGCCGCCGCTTATATTCACAATTTACATTTGAAACTTGAACTTAAGCAGACATATACATACTCACACTTGCATACACACTGAAATAGGCCTCCGTACAAAAGAGAAAAAACCATACAAAACCAACAATTACAACTGGTAGCCATTATATTAACATGTGTTTGTATTACTTAGTGTGTACATTGTATGCATGTATGTGTGTGTTGTACATACACACACATACACACTCACTTGTCCTAAACTAATTACGTTAATATGTGACAATGCACCATTTACCAGAGTCCAATACTGATTTGGTCACTGATTGCCATGCACAATGGATGTGTGAATGGATGGTTGTTGTTGTTGCAGGGCTGTATCAGGGCTGACTTTTTTTGGAATAAATATGAGGAAATATACGAGAAAATATTAAAATATTGTATTTTGTTACTCACTTTTATTATGTCACTCTCTCTCCCGCTCTCAACTGAATTAAGAAATTAACATTTGAATGACATTTATTGGACTAAATTTTGTTTCTTTTGTTCGTTTGTGTGTTTAGAAATCAAATGGAAATGAGGGAATTTGAAGACAAATTTAAATTTGTGACACAAATTTAATTCCTCGTCCAATTAACTGACAGTTTTTATACATGCAAAGCCAAAAGGAGTGAGAGATCGAAATTTATATTTGAAAAATGTATTCCTACCAGAGATCAGCAATTCAAAGAGATGAGTAGAATCGAATCATGCTCATAATTTCTGATACATATACTCAATCATACTTATTTTAATATCATGGAACCCCTCTACTCATATTCAAAGTTTGAAGTACTCATCGTATTCATACTTAACAACACGTATGACGTTGTTGTTGATTTCGACTCTCCATAACTCAACACATACACGAAGCAAAAAATAAGTATGAATCGCGTACGAACACTAAAATACTCACTAGAAGGTTGTGTGTTTGCTCTGGTTGCTGGTCTGTCTTTTTTCTTTTTTGCAACAACAACTAAGACTGTAAATTTTGACGAATTAGTGGATATTTTTTCTAAAATTATGAATCTAAATGAGCAGGCTTATGAATCAAACATATTTCGAATGGTATGAGTTTGATGTCAACGTAGTAGGCCTTCGCATTGCAACCTGTAATTATGTCATGAATTATATATGAATGAATCAGACAGAGTAGTTAAATTTCAATATTGTTGACTCGCTTATATCAAAATTTAATGAGTGCTTATGAGCAGCGAAAAGGCGATTCATTGCTGATCTCTGCTACCTATCTGCCGGTACACGGCCACTCTTCTATAATCTGATTCGTTTACCTAATTGAATATTAAAAGCAAATGTGGTCTAGTCTAGTTACTCAATGTCTCATGAGCAAATCTAGTCTAGACTTTAAAGGTGAATTTAGGTTATGTATGTACGCCATGTAGAGAGAAGCAAGAAGACATAAATAATCTCCACTTGTAACCAATACTAATGGTAGCATTATAGTACACATACATTATTGGTAATTACTATCCTTCAGTCTCACACCACTTATGTTAGGTTAGGTTAGGTTAGAGGACGCGTACTTGATAATTAAGACAAATACAGTACCCGGAGGTCGAATTGATCCATTGTACAACGTCCTAGTTTCTCCACTTATGTTGTGTGTTAATTTTATACATGAGTGGTGGGACCTACAGTTTAAAGTCGACTCCAAACGACAGATTTTTGAGAAACTTTTCATGGACATTTTTATTTTGACACTCAGGGTTCTTGCTAGATATCTGCTGAGAGGCAGACGCCGAAGAAATATTTTTTCATATTTCGTTTTGATGTCTGACCTGGGGTTTGAACCGTGGCCTTAACAATACGTATGATGTTGTTGATTTCGATTCTTCATAACTCAATATATACACGAATCACAAAATAAGTTTGAATCGCGTACGAACACTGAAATTCTCACTAGAAGGTTGTGTGTTTGCTCTGCTTGCTGCTCTGTCCTTTTCGCTTATGTGTCTTATGTGATTCGAGTCACTCGAATCATTTATAAGTGTTATAAGTATTTTAGGTAAGTTTTTAGAAGTCGCCGTAGTCTAGTAGGTAGTGTGTTGGCTTACTAGACGCAAAAGCCTGGGTTCGAACCCCAGGCCAGGCATCAAAGACAAAAACACAAAAAGTATTTTTTCGGCGACTTCCTCTCAGTAGATTACTGGCAAAAACTCTGAGAGTAAATAAAAATTGCCATGAAAAGTTTCTCAATAAATAAAAATCTGTCGTTCGGAGTCGACTTTAAACTGTAGGTCCCACCACTCATGTATAAAATTAACACACACAACATAAGTGGTGTGAGAAACTAGAACGTTGTACAATGGGTCAATTCGACCTCCGGGTACTGTACTTGTCTTAATTGACGAGTATACGTCCTCTAACCTAACCTAACCTAACCTATAAGTATTTTTCTAAGGTTATGAATCTAAATCAGTATGAGACCTATGAATCAAACTTATTTCGAATGGTATCAGTTTGATGTCAACGTTGTACGCATACTCACTGCTACCTGTACTTCTAAATCAACGTTGTGGTGAGTATGAATGAATCAGACAGAGTGGTTGAAATTTCAATATTGTTGACTCACTTATATTCATATAATTTCATGAGTGCTTATGATCAGCGAAAGAACGATTCATTGCTGATCTCTGATTCCCAACAATTCGATAAAAGAAATATTTTTTTCTAAATTTTTTTTTAAAAAAAGTTTTTGCAGTCTTAGGTTAGATTCTCCACAGGTATTCCAAGTGTGATGTAATTAACCATCAAAAGTGAAAGTTACTAGCCAGTAGACATTGAATTCATTTATCATTCAATTCATGATTCCTTTGTTGCTTTATGTAGTGGTTATGTAGAGCTGGTTGAGGAGTACTATGACATCACGCTTTCTTCTATGTTTGTGGTCCATTTTTTTTGCTTAGTTTCCTATATCCTCCCTTTCCTACCTCTTCTCCTTTTCCCATTTTCGTATCTCCTTCACTAGCCACTCTCTCTCCATCTCTTTTACAATGTATTTACAATGAGCCATTTTGACTCTCTGAAGTCGTCGAGGTCTCGTAGTTAGCGTGTTGGCTTATTAGACATGAGGTCTCGGTTCAAACCCCAGATCAGGCATCTCCAACAAAACGAAATATGAAAAATATTTCTTCGTCGACTTACTCTCAGCAGATTTATGGCAAAAACTCTGATTGTCGCAACACATGTATAAAAATTAGCGCACACAACATAAGTGGTGAGAGAAACTAGGTCGAAATCCTGACTAAAGGGCTGTAATAACTAATTAAGTATGTATACATTTATTGCACGTGTCTCAGTTACAAGTACACGTCCTTAAATCTAACCTAACCTATCCTAGTGGTTAAAATGTTGTGTGTGAGCAGTTACGTTCGAAGCCCATGGAAGTCGCAGAATTCAGAATTTGTTGAATTGTATTAAATTTGATTCAACAACAAACATCATAGGATGGCTAATGAGTAAATTTCCTGAGTACATTTCCTTAACTACTAATCCCATTGGAGGCATTATTGCTAGACGCTAGAAATGTGGCAAGCAGGACCAATCATTGCCACTGTAGATCAAGGATGAAACTGTTTTTATTCGATATGCTTGAAAACAATCAGAAACTATCAAGAGAGTAGTTTACTAGAAGCTTTCTACATCTTCACAAAGAGGTTTAGACTCCGTGAAATTTTGGAGTTCGATCAGATCGTATTACTTCGATCATCGCTTCTATTCGAATTACAGACAACTGAGATTTGCAAACTCTGTTGAATTTTTCTTCTGTAAGTCATTATGAATCCTTTTATGCCCTGCTTCAAAATTGTTGAAATTTCCTTTAATAAAAAATAAATAAATTTGTCTGCATAGAAAATGTTGTTCATTTTACATTCAAATTAATCGGCCTTCCAGTGAGAAGGTCAAACACGTCTTGTTGCAAAATCATAAAAAAAGCTAAAAATTCTCAAACCGATGGCAATAATTCTGCTGAAGCGCAAAGTTTTAAAGAAGTTGTCGAAATGTTGACTCGTCGACATCATTTCACGTCTAATAAGCCAACAGACTACATACTTACGGCTTACCTGTAGGCAAATATGTGTGTGTATATCATTTCGGTATAATCCAGTACCGTATTCCTTCAGCGGCAATTTCCATAAACATTATTTTAGCTTTGCTGACTTTGTCGAGTGATTCCGTTTCGTCAGTGAATACTTGGATGACGCTCTGTTGGAGTATCGAAAATGTGTTTAGGTTCTGCATAGTCCACATCAGCCTTAGTCAAGATTTTAACGTAACTACAGCATCCATATCTGTGTCTTCAATGAAGCTTAGCAAGCGTTAGTTCTTGGTAGAATATCTGCTGACATACGAAGCTCTGTGCGAGAAGTCTAGCGGTTCGAAATCGACTCTAAACTGTAGGTACCGCCACTCATGTATAAAAATTAACACACACAACACAAGCGTTGTGAGAAATTAGCGCATAGTCCTGACTGAAGGTTTGTAATGACCAATTATGTATGTTATGTATTGCAGTTTAGGCTTACTGTTGTCACCTAAATGGTTCTAGATTGTGCATCTGTTCCATTTTTGTTTGCTGTTCAATATGTTCCCAAGATATTTAGCTTTATTGGACAGAGATTGAGAGGTACTACATTAATGCTAGGGGTAGCAAACTGAGGAATTTTATATCTTCTTGTGAACACAACCTGCTGCCACATGACTAAGTGGAATTAAAGCGTCTTTGTCTTATCGAGACTTAATAAATTCTTGCTCTTGCCCATATCTAGGTGGCCTTAGATCATACTTTCAGCTTTAGGCAACACGTTTCCTTATCTTATCGAGACCTTAATAAACTCTTGCTCTTGCTCATATCTAGATGGCCTTAGGGCATCCTTGCAAAAGCAATTTATTTTAGCTGAAGAAAATGATCTTAAATCACGAAAATTTTCTTCTTTTGAATTTTTAAACACTTTTGTATTGAATTACCACCTCTCTACTAACGATATGGTATTCTTTATTACCATGGCATCGGAGAAGTGACGTAACTTCTCTTATGCCACCTACATACTTCCTTCCCTGCCTTGCTTAAGTTATTCAATTTTAATGATTTTAATTTGGAAATTTAATAAGAAATTATATCCACCAGCCATTATAATATTAAATGAGAGTCAGTTTAACTAGAAATACAAACAAAAAAAATTAAAATGAAAATGAAGTGAGTAAGTATGTTGCATGCCACACACCCGCATACACACACGGTACGGTACATTTGCATTGTACTTGAAAGTTTTTTTCGCTACATTTTTCCTCTTTTTTTGTTTTTTTCCTGTGTATTCTGGAAGCAACTTAAAGTTCATTTAAATTGTGCAGCAGTTTTTCCTTTCTTTCACTGTCTTGTTGCAAAACGAGTTGTCGATGTTGTAGTTGTTGTTGTTGTAGTACTTGAAGTGGTTATAAATTTATAAATGTCGCATATGTGCCACAGCACCTCCTGTGTGAACCTTAACGCTAGAAACTGTCTAACAAAAGCATTGTAAGCGAATGAAAAACATACACAGAGAGGGAAAGAGAGGGAAATCGTATAAGAAAGTTACATATACACACACACAAGCACAGAAACAAACATACAAACATACAATTGCACTTAAAGTTATACAAACAGGCTGTAAAAAAGACACTGAAAGACACTGAAGAATAAAACGGAAATATGCCGTTTTAAATACATAGAAAAACAAAACACATACACACACACTTATAAGAATATCTCTCATATACACTTACAAATAAAGCTTAAATGTTATGAAAGAAAAGAGTGTAGGGGGCCTACTAAAACTACTCACACAGGATTTTAAGGATGTTGTTTGTCGTTTTTATTTCTTCTGTCTATTAGTATACATGTCAGTATATGTGTATGTATAAGTGTGCGTTTGCAAGTGTAAGTTTTAGCGTTTATAAGTGTAAGTGCATATGTACTATACATACATACGTACATATTTGTTTTTGTTTCAACTTACAATGAGACGCCAAAGTTGTATAGAATGTCTGTCGTATGTAAATACTTTCTGTATATGAACGTATTCGCTTTCATATGTGTGTTTGTGTGTGTGTGTGTGTTTAGTCGTGAATGTCATGAATTACGAGAAGAGCAAAAAAAAAAAAACAAAATAGAAAGCGAAAAAAAGAGCAGAAGTACAACATGGCAAATAAAATAAGAAAATTTATAGAAAAAAAAAAACAAAACAAAAAAAAACGGAGAAACGGTATGCAATTTAAGTTTATATTCCGTTTACGTCAAACAGGCCCTATGGGAAAATTAGAGGGATTTTATACAAAAGGCGGGGATTAAGTTAAGTAAACATAGTAATTATCAGTTTTCAGAAGGGAAGTGAGTGAACTTCTCTGTTGTTATTTAGGCGTATGGCCACAAATCATTACGCGTATCGGGTGATTCTTTTGCAATTTGATCAAAACACCACGTATCTTATGGCAATGTTAGAAATGCTCAGTAAGATTTGTTATTTCATGTGGATTAGACTACAAACGTTCATCGTTAATTAACCACAAAGTAGCGATTTGAAATATTGCAACAACTTTAGAGGAACTACCGCATTTAACATTTAACACCCTTTAGTCAGGATTACAACTCAGCTTCTCACACAACTTTGTGTTCATTTTTTATACATGAATGGCTGTTTAAAGTTGACTCCGAACAACAACATTTTTTTTTGACCAAATTTTTATAGCAATTTCATTTACGCTCAAAGAATTTTTGTCAGAAATCTGTTGAGAGGAACTTGCCAAAGAAATATTCCTTCATATTTCGTTTTGTTGGAGATAACACACTTGCAAAGTCTAGAAATAGTAAATTCGGTTCAATTCATCATTCAATAAATAGTTTCCCTCATTTGCAAAAGAAAATTTGGCCCACCTGAGACCATACAGATCTGTCTCGATATGATTATGTACAGTATAAAATTTACATAAAACCTGAACAGAGTTTAGCTTAGAAACCTGGTAGTAGATTATAAAGCGATACTGGATTCTGGGTGCTTATGTCTGAAGGTTGGAAATACCACAGAATGAAATTACGCAGAGGGCACTGCAGAACATCTTTTCTGTCATTGTCCAACACTTGACAAACTTAGATGATTCTTGGGATATTTAACAGAACGCGTCTAGTCCAAAGTGGTTTGTTCCACTGGCGTTCCTAAAACTATCGGCAAAAAGATCTCAGCCATGGGTTATAATTGTATGACGGAATAGAAATAAAAAATATTTCTTGGCGACTTGCTCTCATCACCTTTTTTTCAAAAACTCTGAAAGTAATACATCTCATGCCAAAATCGATTTATTACGTCAAACATTTGATGGCCGTTTATTTAGCCGAAATGGTGATGCCAATTGGCCGTCAAGAAGCTGTGATTTAACACCGTGGGACTATTTTCTGAAGGGCGCCATTAAAGAAATGTGTTTTGATGACAAATCAGAGACAATTGAACATTTGAAGACCATTATTCGTGATGTCATTGCCGAAATACACCTCCATGCACTCGTAAAAGTCTACAAAAATTTCTACGAATGAATGAGGTACTGTGAGGCCAGCCGCGTCAGCCATATGAATGAAGTAATATTCCATTTCTAAACGGAACAATTGTACTCCACAACAAAAGAATAAATTTGCCATAATTTCAAACCGTTTTTGTTTAAAATTACATTTTTAAATTTAAACTTATAATGCCCCACCCTTTATTTTGAGCATTTTTAAATTTAAACTTTTAAAAGGCCCACCTTTTTTTTCTTTTGATGACCTTCTGGTTATTTTATTTAAAACATCAATTAGGGGTCATGGGTGTTCATTTATACTTCTGCGATAACTGAAATCAATCCAGTGTTATCGATATATGTATGTCAGGTGTCACTTACTCTAACTATTCTCTTTGGAATCAAGGACAATGCTCAGTTTTGATAATAAAATAATTCGTATCTCAGGTTGCCGTCAAAATATAAGCAAAGTCTTCAAACGCCGTTCGTTAGATTTAAACCTGATGAACGGTAATAGACTCTGGTTTCTCATCGTTATTGGAAAACCTTTTCGTAATCGTTTTTAACCCGTAGTACGTACGCATATACACTATGGCTGCATAATTCCGTCGTATAATAGAGAATGGATTACAATAATACCTGGCTTGTAAAATAATTTTAAACTTGCAACCGAGAAGACTTCATCTTCTACCGTAGTCCTTTAGTCCAGTTTTTAGACAGCAACAATACTGTTACGTTTTTATCTTTTAAAAACGTAGATTGCAAATAAAATAAAAACAATTTTGCGTTTAGTTTTAATTAAAATTCTTTATTATTCGCTTAATTCAGTGTACCACTATTCACAACTTTATGTAAACAACAACAATTGCTTTCCTTAGTTATTCCTCTGTTTACATACACTCTTCGCATAAACAATAACAATTACTAGACAATTGCTCGACAAATCTTTGTAACGGAGATCTTTAAACCTCGATTACTCTCTTCAAACGCACCGCGTTTTCATACAAGACTAACTGAACTTTTACTAACTCAGTTGCCTGCTTTGCTTTGCCTTTTGTATGGCAAAGTAAATAGTCTGATGAATGTTCTTGGAGGCGAATGTTGGTGACTTCGGCTTCTGGAAATCTCTATAAATGTAACCATCGTTGTTTTCATTCATTATTGTTGTTTGTGTATTTTGTTTACATTTATTCTTGTAGTGCTGTTTGTGGATTTGTTTACCATTTTTTAGGCTGGTGCTTGTTGTTATATTACGCAGTGCGATAATTTGTAAACACACACACCAATCGATGACAGGGCTTCCTCGATTTTCTCCATCCAATGTATACAACGAGGTCCTCTTCGCCGACTTCCGCAGATCCCTACGTCAAATACCCGTCTCGCCGGATCATCTTCCTCCATTCGAACGACATGGTCGAACGAGCGCAGTTGCTGGATATTAATACGCTGCACAACGCCTATGACGTTGAGGAGCTCATACAGCCCACTGTTGGATCGGATGCGAAAATCATCGCTAACTCGTACTGGAACGACGATCTTACGCAGTACGTTTCTTTCGCACACTCTCAAGGCTGGTGCATCAGTACTTAATAGGGTCCATGCCTCTGCGCCATAAAGAAGCACGGGTAGGATGAGTGTCTTGTAAAGTGTTAGTTTTGTCGCGCGAGAGAGGTCTCTGCTACTTAATTGCCTATTGAGACCATAGTAGCACCTGTTGGCAAGAGTGATCCTGCGCTTGATCTCCAGACAGACATCATTTTTGGTGGTAACGGCGGAGCCAAGATAAATAAATTCCTTGACTATATTGAAAGTATAGTTATCGGCCGTAATCTGAGAATCAATATGCCGCACGTCTCAACTTGTCGATAACGTATACTTTGTTTTGCCCTCATTTACTGCCAAACCTATCTTAGTAGACTCCCGTTCAATAGCACTAAAGGTAGCAGTAACATCTCGCTTGGTGTAAATGTGATGTCAATGTTGTCAGCGTACGCAAGCAACTGTACACTTTTTTGAAAAATAGTGCAATCGCGTTGCACTTCCGCCTTTCGCAGGACACTTTCCATGATGAAGATGAAGAGGTCGCATGATAAGGTGTCGCCTTGTCTGAACCCTCTCACGGTATCAAAAGGTTCGTAGAGGTCCATTCCTACCTTGACGGAGCTGCAGCAATTGTTCAACGTCATTCTGCATAGCCTTATCAGCTTCACAGGCAAACCGAGCTCAGACATTGCGGCAAAAACACGATCCCTTATGGGGCTATCGAAGGCAGCCTTATAGTCGACAAAAAGATGGTGTGTGTCGACTTGTTGTTCGTGGATCTTTTCCAGGATTTGGCGTAGTGTGAAGATCTGGTCGTTGGTGAACTTGCCAGGTCTGAAGCCGCACTGATTAGGTCCAATCAGTGTTTTGACGAGTGGCTTCAGTCTTTCACACAATACGCTTGTAAGAACCTTATATGCGATAGGGAGAAGGGTTATACCCCTGTAGTTGGCGCATATAGTAGGGTCTCCCTTTTTCAGTACTCAGTGTCCTCTGTCACTGAGTTTCCAATCGTTGGGCATACTTTCCTCTAGCCATATTTTGTAAATAAGCTGGTGCATGCACCCTACGAACTCATTACATCCTGTTTTAAACAATTCAGCGAGGAGGCCATCAGGACCCGCCGCTTTATTGTTTTTAAGACGCATAATCGCGACCGTCATCATCGATCGGGTTCGGAACATCATCTCTAAAGGCGTCATCGCCTTGTAGCAGAGTACAGAAGTGTTTCCTCCACCCCATGCGGATCTGTTACCAAATACGAATAAATACGCTCCAATTCTGATATTAAGCAAGAAATCTTGTATTAATCCTTGCCATTTCTTTCCTATTGGGTGTATTCCATATGCAAGCAAAAGTTAGTGGGTGGCAGCAGTAGTTTATTGCTGCCAGTTTTTTTGTTTTTTTTTTTTAATTTTAGACGTGGCAACGTAATAAAACTGAAAAATAAAACTTTCAACTTTTAAAACAAAATCAACAACAAAAAAAAAGCTGAAAGACATACAGTTGTTGTATTCGTTGTTTAAGTGCACAGAAGAAAGAACAGAAAAAAGGACAAAAAGGACAACAAAAGGGAAACGGAAATATGAAACATACTTTTATTTTATTATAATTCTAGCCTGGTAAGCAAATATGGTTGAATAGAAAAAAAAACCAACAAAAAAGTAGAAGAGAAGAGTAACGCAGTTCAAATAGCAGCAGCAGCAGCAGCAACAATAATAACGGAAAACGCACGTTTATACATGTTGCCACTTTTTTTTTTAATTTATGGCCAGGTTGGCTAACACAAAAAAACAAAAATAAATACGAAGAAAAAACTTTAAGAGGGGAAAAGAAATTACGAATGAGCAACGGTTACACTGAGGAAATGTGATTGAGGGCATCATAAGGAGTTTGTAAAATACGTTGAGAAAGAAGCTTGTATTGGCACTTAAGAATTTTGCCACTCAGAAAACTTATAAATCCTGGACAATCAATAGTAAAACAGCCTGGATATACTGTTCGTCAAGAATTCCCTTTATCAGCCCTCATTTTAGGTGAGGTTAGGTCGAAGTGGTAGATTTGCAAATTTGTTTCTCAAAATTGTAGTTCGGAATTGACTTTAAAGTCAATTAAATTTAAAGTCAAGTTCAATAGAAAATTCAGTTCAATACATACATTAGATTGTCATTTTTCTGTCGAAAGGCAAGCAAATACTTTCTCTCATTTGCAAAAGAAAAATGGGACAATGAACCCACTTGAGATCATACAGATCAGTCCTCATATGGTAATGTGCAGAATAAAATTTCGTTAAATATGATCAGATTTAATCTTAGGAATCTGATCCCAGTAATAACCGGATACAGGATTCTGGGTGCTTACATGCGAACGCTGGAAATACCATAGAACGACTTCTGCAGTAACAGTGGATTCTGGGTACATGCGTCCGAAGACTGGAAATACCTCAGAAGGGCTTATGCAGAAAAATAAATAACGAGAAAGAAGCGGACATCTTAAACCAACAACCACAACCACCAACAACAACACTATCACTTGAGACACTTAACAGAACGACTTCTGCAGAAACAATAATAACGAGACGGGAGGGGACATCACAGAACATCTTCTCTGTCATTGCCCAACACTTGACAAAATAAGATGACTTTTTTGGGTACTTAGCAGAACGTGTTTTACAACGATTTCTGTAGAAACAGTAATAACGAGAAGGGAGGGAACACCACTGAACATCTTCTCTGTCATTGGCCAACACTTGACAACCTCAGATGATTCTTAGGTTACTTAGCAGAACGTGTCTAGTTATAGATGGTTTGGGTAGAGTCCATGGCTTTGTAAAACTACCGGCACAAAGATGCTATTCTTTGGCTTTAATTATATGACGAAATAGCTATTGCTAGGTAGTCGCCATAGACTAGTAGGTAGTGTGTTGGCTTTTTGGACGTGAGGCCACGGTTCACACCTCAGGTCAGGCATTTCCAACTAAACGAAATACAAAAAAATATTTCAACGGCGACTTTCTCTCAGCAGATTTGTGGCAAAAACTCTGAGTGTCAAAATAAAAATTGCCATGAAAGGTTTCTTAAAAATCTGTCGTTTAAAGTCAATTTTAAACTGTAGGTCCTCACCACTCATGTAAAAAATTAACACACACAATACAAGTAGTGTGAGAAACTAGGTTGTTGTCCTGACTAAAGGACTGCATTCACCATTTATGTATGTGTACTAGCTACTATCGGTACTAGAAAGAAATTCATATAGGAGTTCTGTGCTTTGAATTCTTTTTTAATTTAATATTATAAACGCTTCCGTCTAGACGTCCCTAACCTTACTTTTTTTCCTGATTTTCTTTCAGTGTATTTTACAGTTATTTTAAGCTTAACATTTTCGTTATTATTGTTATTTGTTTCCACCTTTTTTTGTTGTTTTTTATTCATATTTTTCCTCCTCTCCTTTTGTATATTGTTGTTGTTGCAATTATTGTTGTTAACGCCGTCTTTGTTTCTAGCTTTGAGGTTAAGTTTATAGAATATAATCACAGAGGTGTGTGCTTAAATAGAAGTTACCAGTCACCAGTTACCAGTTCTCCTTTCTTTTCTTTAATGTCTGTGTAACCACTATTGTGTTGCCATTGTTAAGAGGTGTGTGTAAAAATTTGTGTGAATTTTTTTTCATACGATTACGTTTGCTTTTCTTCTGTTTGTATTGTTGTTGTGTTCCAAGATGAGTAAATAAAGGCTGGCATTTGTTTCAAGTAGCAGTTGGAGTGTCAGTAATTGTTCTCAATTAGAATTTTAGGTAGAGTTCACTGTCTCATTCAAGACCTATTTTTTTTATTTATTCTTGACCTCATATTCATTGTTGAATAGTGGCGTGAGAAAGACTTTTGTTTAGTAATTCTAAAAACAATTCCATGCATCTCAAGAGACACGTTGTCTCGCCAGGATATTGTTACGTTTTTACCTTTTAAAAACATTTAAAATATATGCTCGTAGATTGCCAATAAAATAAAAATAAATTTGTGTTTAGTTTTAATTAAAATTCTTTATTATTCGCACAATTCTGTGTGCCACTGTTCACAACTTGATGTAAACAACAACAATTGCTTTTTTTGTTATTTCCCAGTTTACACACTTTGCATGAACAATAACAATTACTAGGCAATTATTCGACAGATCTTTGTAACGGAGATCTTAAAACCACGATTACTGCCTTCAAACAAACCGCGTGTTTACACAAGACTGACTGAACTTTTACTAACTCACTCGCTTGCTTTGCCTTGATTTTGATACGACCTTATGTTCCTTTTTCATGTTTCCATCATACTCAGACGGAGATTAAGGTTTTCCAGTGTTTTAGTGCCTAGAGAGAAACGGCTTCCAAAATTTTGCAGTCTCAGTTGGATGACTCTAAAGTGCTGGACAAACTAGATTCCGGTGGTAAACTGTCGTATTACCCGCCAGCCCAATGATTGGGATTAAGTCCTCCACGAAGGCCACCTCGACATTCATTCTCCTTCATAAATGTCTAGGTTTTCTCAGGAAAATTTGGAATGATTAAAAGTCAACTCCTATATGGGTTCCAGAACACAGAAATGGCGCTGGAAATTGCATTGCTGATGAACAGGTCAGAGCTTCTACAGAGCTCGCAATCTCCGGCTTATTACTGGACATAGTTATTCAATAGTTAAACTCAGAGTTTTCCGCCTGGTATACACGGAGACTTAAGATCATTCCCAGCTGGAATGTAAATGCAGTGTTGTTAGATTATTTATAGATAAGAAGGGGACTGATAGAGGGATAAGAAGAGGACTGATTCACTTCTGTGCTTAAATCGCATGGTTATTCATCGCACAATTTTTATGGCTTCTGTCCTAATGTAAGTTATGTCCGTAGACTTGACATTTCCTCAAATGTGTTCTGCTGGAGCTAAGGATCTAAGGAAGATTCTATTTTCTACCTCATGTGCTCTTGCCATGACGATGCGGAGATTCTTAGACTCTCATTTGCTGTTATCGTTGACTGAACGCTCCTGTATAAAGATCGCTACAGCAGCAAGATAAATTCTGGAGCCGGATGGGTTTCCTATAGGAAATGTTTGATATCCGTGTTAGACATTAACACTGTTCTGAGTGGCAGCTGGTTGCTCAAAGAGAATCCATTACGAAACCTAAGCTAATTTTATTTACTTTCTTCACACGCTGTAGTTTTGGATTTTAGCCTGATGTTCACTTAAGAACTTCCTCGTATTTAACTTAAATTTAAGCTCTTTCCTTTCCTGATAGTTTTCATTTTACATTGACTATCGCTTTAAAATGGAATACAAAACTTTAAAGATTACTTTGCATACTTTTTGGAGGCTAAAAATAGTGTAACATATCTAAAGGAGCCGAAAATATTTTACAAATGCTTCTGCTTTGTTTCCCCAAATGCTTTCTCTGTCCTTTGTCTTTGAGAAGGTGTTTAAGCAGTAAAACGGTCTGTTTAAAGTGTTTTCTTACACCTGGCTCTTTACATATCATGATAAAAAGTAAAGCATACTTTTAGGAGTTGAAAAATGTTTTCTTAAGGATTTTGTTTTAAAATTAAGTTTTCCTTTGTACTTTAAATAACTAAAAAAGTATTTTACTGTCGTAAAAATTGAGAAAAATTCCAATAAGAAATGAAATAAATCAAAAAAGGACTTCTTGGTGTACACCAAACGATTGGGGCAAAAATTTTTTATTTTACAAGTTCATTAAACTTGTTTTACCTGTTCAGAGGTACGCATTTTTTCCACTTGAATTTTTGCTTTTATTTTAATGTTTGGAAAACACAGAGTAGATGGCCTCATACCGTTTTAATCTGAAAAAAAAAAACTGAAACTTATGCACATTACACGGGTCTAGAAATAACTTTTGTTATCAATTGTCGCAGTCACATATTTTTTGGCGTATTTTTTTTGGTTTTTTTTTGCCCCAGCATTTTAACGTTCTTTAAACGATTCTTTTTCAATTCAGGACTTTTTTCAGGACTTTTTTGAATTTGTTGTTGGTGTGTTACAAAATTTTTTTTGGTTGCAAAAATATGGGTAGAAACGGCATCAGCGCCAAACAATATGCAAAAGAAAAAACATGTTTTTTTGCCTGTTTTCCATTTAAATATATGCTCGTGTGTGTGTGTATGAGTGAGAGAAAGTTGATGTCAGAACAAGAGCTTAAGGCTTTCGAGCGAGCAAAACTAAAAATAACATTTTTAAGCAGCTTATAACAAGAGTAACCAAATAAAGCAACAACAAGAACAACAACAACAAGGAAAAAAAGAAACATTTTCAATGGGGGAAGATATCTGTATGAATTGCAGCAAAGAACTCCAACGATAGATAGAAAGAGATACCCAATGATAGAGCTGTTTAGGTAGGTTGCTTGAAAACTTTGTTGGCAAAAACATTGTTACGTTTTTACCTTTTAAAAACGTTTAAAATATGAGCTCATATTCGAGTTATTCGCACAATTCTATATGCCACTGTTCACAACTTGATGTAAACAACAACAATTGCTTTTCTTTGTTATTCCTCTGTATATAACCTTTGCATAAACAATAACAATTACTAGACAATTATTCAGCAGATCTTTGTAAGGGAGATCTTCAAACCATGATTACTCTCTTTAAACATACCGCGTCTTCACACAAGATTGACTGAACTTTTACTAAGTCACTCGCCTGCTTTGCCTTGCCTTTTATATGGCAAAGTAAACAGTCTGTGATTTCGCCTTCCCGAAATCTCTATAAATGTAAACATCGTTGTTTGTATTTATTCTTGTAGTACTGTTTGTGTAATTTTGTTTACTTGTTTACCATTTTTTATGCTGGTGTTTGTTATTATAGACGCGCGGCGTATTGATTCTCAGATTACGGCCGATAACCATACTTTTGATAAGGTCAAGGAATTCATCTGTCTTGGCTCCGCCGTTACCACCAGAAATGATGTCAGTCTGGAGATCAAGCGCAGGATCACTCTTGCCAACAGGTGCTACTATGGTCTCAATAAGCAATTGAGTAGCAGAGACCTCTCTCGTGCGACAAAACTAACACTTTACACGACACTCATCCTACCCGTGCTTCTTTATGGCGCAGAGGCATGGACCCTATTAAGTACAGATGCAGCAGCCTTGAGAGTATTCGAAAGAAAAGTCCTACGTAAGATCTTCGGTCCAGTGCGAGTTGGCGATGATTTCCGTATTCGATACAACAGTGAGCTGTATGAGCTCCTCAACAACATAGACGTTGTACAGCGTATTAATATCCAGCGGCTGCGCTGGCTCGGCCATGGCGTTCGAATGGAGGAGAATGCTCCGGCGAGACGGGTATTTGATGCGGGAATCTGTGGAAATCGGCGAGGAGGACGACCTTGCATGCGTTGGAAGGACCAAATCGAGGAAGCCCTGTCATCGATTGGTGTGACCAACTGGCGTAGGCGCGCACGAAGCAGAGGCGCCTGGAAGGATATGTTGCGGCAGGCCGAAATCCGTTAAACGGGTTGTTATGGCCAATTAAGTAAGTAAGTAAGTTTGTTGTGATATTAAGCAATACGATAATTTGTAAACAGGTTTTTTTACTTGCATTATTTTGTTTTTGTAGCTTTTGTTTATAATTTTAATGTTAAACGATGTAAAAGCAAAACACCAGTATCTTGATTTTTCATTTTCGTAACAGTATGCAGTATTTTATGATATCTGCTTGAAGCCTTGTAACACAACCCACGTATAGTATATGGTAACATGCAACCAACCAGAACAACTACATGAGACCCCAAAAAACATTGAAAAAAAATTAAAAAATTTTGTTGGGACATATCACAAGACTTTTTTCATTTTTCTCTCTCTGTCTCTCTCTCCCTTCTCATTATTGTTGATGTAAATGTTGTTCCTGTTGTTGTTGTTATGTTGCTTTTGCAAAAAAATGTCTAAAAATGCTGAAATTCTTTTACAACAAAAACGTGTTTGTGTTGCAATGTAAACTTGATAGTTGACAAAACATTTTTTTTGCATGTCGTTAGTCTGTGAGAAGGTAACAAACACAGCAGTATGGCAGCACAGCAATACTACTCATCTATGGAGACGGATAAGAAACCCTGCAAACATACATACAATACACGGCAACAACAAGAACTTTTGAAGGTATCATAAAGGACTCAGGCAACCTTCTCTTTTACTGTCTTAATGTTGTTGTCAAAATTACATAGAGTGTGCAAGATTTCATGTAAAACAGAAATAAGAAAGAAAGTTACAGGGGGGACACCACAACCGACAAAGCGGACCCCTTTAACGGCATGAATTCTCTTGAGTATACGTATGAGTGGTGTGACGAAGGATTTTTTAAGGGAAAAAGCTGTTTGGATTGATCATTTTCGAACTAGAAAAGCTTCTGCCGGCGTTTTTAAAATTGGAATGTCTGGGATTCGCTTTTCTTTGCGTAAGAAATGTGGGTCCTATTCATTAAAACAAGTGAATCGAATCAATAGATTGAATTTAACATACGTTTGGCTATGTTCTAACAAACATTATCACACACAGGTATTACGTCCGTAACACAATTATTTTGTAGGGTATAACAATACAAAATACATAGAAGCAGTAGCACAAGTCGATCACACTTCCTCAATCTGGGAAGGGAGATGGAGTTAATTTTTTTTTTTGATTTTGAGAACTCTATTTAGAATATTTGTTACATTTTTACCTTTTAAAAACGTTCAAAATATGAGCTCGTAGATTGCAAATAAAATAATAATAAATTTGTGTTTAGAATATTAATTAAAATTCTTTATTATTCGCTTAATTATGTGTGCCACTCTTCACAACTTGATGTAAACAACAACAATTGCATTTCTTTGTTAGTCCTCTGTTTACACTCTTCGCATAAGCAATAACAATCACTAACGGAGATCTTCAAACCACGATTACTCTCTTCAAATGCACCGCGTCTTCACACAAGACTGACTGAACTTTTACTAACTCACTCGTTTGCTTTGACTTGCCTTTTATATGGCAGGGTAATTAGTCGGATGAATGTTCTTGAAGGTGAACGTTCATAGCATCCCCTTCTCGAAATCTCTATAGTTGTTTACGTTTGTTATTGTAGCGTTGTTGGTATACTTTTGTTTACTTGTTTACCATTTTTATGCTAGTATTTGTTGTTGTATTTTTGTTTACTTGGTTGCCATTTTTTTATGCTGGTGTTTGTTGTTATATTAAGCAGTATGACAATTTATAAACAAGTGTGTTTATAATTTTAATGTTAAGCGATGTAGAAGCAAAACACCAGTATCTAGATTTTTCCTTTTCGTAACAATATTTAACAATGAAAACATGCCATAACATGTCATACATGATGTAATTTTGTTTTAGAAATGTTTGTATAGTTTGGGAAAAGCGTCATGTCGAAATGATTTACCAATTGTGGTGATAACCCGTAAGAGTTTGCTTGTGTACAGTTCTCCTGGAAATTTGGATTATTCCATCGGTGTTAGCTTGATCGTCGTAATTTCCGGTGGACCTGGCTTTACTATCGTCAAGGGCAAACCCTCAGGCTTCCAAGATTCAAATGTTGATCAGGCTTTAGATATATTGACTTAAATTCTGAACCGCCTAAGAGGGCATAGTCTACTTGCGTCGTATAAGGTTACATTGTAATACCGTTAGGCCATATTCCGGCATACAACTAAGACTTGTATTGTCTGGCAGTTCTCGATTTTACGGATTTTGTGATTTTATAAAGATGTGGCTTCTTTCCAAATCACCTTTGGCTAAAATACTTCGTCTCTAGTTTCCCAGAACCGGTCAATATATGGGAAAATACAGTAGTTTTTCGCTTTAACGAACCAAATTGTTGTGCGAACCTAATTGACTAATCGAGTTTAAGCTGTAGGTTCCGCCACTCGTGTATTAACGCACATAACGTAAGTGGTGTAAGAAGTTAGGTTGTAATCCATACTGAAGAGTGTAATGTATGTATGTATTGTTGTCTGGCCGGTTCGTTAAAGTGAAAAGAAAAATTGTCCTACATTTTCTTCCAAACTCAAAGTATACGTAGTATTTTTCATATTTTACTTTAGTTATATTCTTCTTTTTTTATAGTAAATGTTAAGTTAACAGATACTGTTCAGTTAACATAATTGAAAAGTTAGGAAAAGTATAAAAAGAAATTTGATTAAAATCACTAAAATAGGAAATGCTAGAGAAAAATTTAAATAAAGACAAAGGAAAACCTTTGAATTTCAGAAAAAAACAAACAAAATCTTTAACAAAATCGGTCACAATCGTATAAATTATAGAATGTTCGAGAAAACTTACCTAATGGGGTAGATAGCCATGATATCAAGGATTTCAAAACAGTTGTCATTACGGTCGGATATTATTTGGTGCCGAAGATATGGTCAACGAAGCTAACTTATTTTTTCAAATTAGCAAAATAAAAGTGCTGTATATAAATCTACTAAAATCGCTGCGAAAATGGAATTTTTGGGGATAGCTCTGGTATCTAGGATTCTAAAACAGGTTTGCTTATGTTTGGGCATTATTTAAAAGCGGAGATATCGGCGACGAAGTTTATATAGGTGCTGAAGTCAATATCTTTGGTATCAACTATCATCGATTATAAAAATGCTAGTCATCGACTAAAAAGTGCAGGTCATCGACCAAAAAATGCAAGTCATTGACCCAAGAATTGCAAATCATGTAACGAAGTAATCAAATCATCGTCCAAAAAATGCAAGTCATCGACCAAAGGAATGCAAGTCATCTACCAAAGAAAATGCAAGTCATCGACTAAAGAATTGCAAGTTATCGACCAAAGAAATGCAAACCATCTACCAAAGAAAATGCAAGTCGTCAACCAAAAAAATGCAAATCAGAGCCCAAAAAAGTCATCGCAAAAAAACTCAAGACATTGACAATTTTGCCCGCTTTATAAAGAAAACTTTTTTAAGTCATTTGAAGGAAACAATTAGCTTCAACGCCTATATTTTGGAGTAACGCTCGACCGAAAGAAAACCCGATTTGGAATCCTTGAGAATACGGCTATATAGTCTACAGGGTAAATTTTTCCCACTAGGTCCATTTTTTATCCAATTTTACCAGATAGAGAACTATTTTTTGCTCATTTAAATCAAACAATTAGCTTCGACGCCTACAACTCCGGTCTTAAGTAACGCACAATCGTAAGGAAAGCTATTTTGGAATCCTTTAAACTATGGTTGTAGAACCCACTAGGTCCGAAAACCACTGCTTTTTTAATTTTTCTCGAATTTTGCCCGATTTATGGAAAACATATTTGGTAAAAATACTTTTTTATCTCCAACTAGAGATTGTTTTATTGTAATGCATAGCCAAGATTGATTCATGCAGTTTCCATTTCTCATGTTAGCTTTGATACCTTTCTTACTATGTATGTCACTGTCTTCTGTTGAGCAGTTGCAGTTGCTTTGCAAACTTTAGGCAGAATTTCATCCCTTTGGACTGACATCAGATGGAATTATATTTTGTTTACATTTATTCTTGCAGTTTTTGTTGTTGTATATTTGTTTACTTGTTTATTACTTTTTTATGCTGGTGTTTTGTTGGTATATTTTTGTTTACTTGTTTATCATGTAAACAAGTTCATTGTTTTTTTGTTTTTGTAGCTTTTGTTTATAATTTTAATGTTAAACCATTTTCGTAACAATATTGTCACCTTTTCTGAGGGTTACCACGATGTATAGGCTCCTAGGGATATACTTTCAATGTGGCACTGAAATATACACGTCCGACTTAATTTTATCGTCTTGTTTACAACCACTACATTTTGCTTTCCAAGTTATAGAACCAGGAAACATATTCAGTTCTTGGCGTGGATGAAAAATTGAGATTATAACAATACCTGGAGGAAAGAACTGCTAAAACTCGTCGCATATATAGGAGAGCCATACATAGGCCATAATTTGGACCCTCAATTCAAGTATAATGAAGTCGTCTTAGTCTAATATGTCTAGTAGTGTGTTGGCTTATTAAACATGAGGCCTTGGTTCAAGTCCCAAGTCAGACATCTCCAACAAAACGAAATACAAAAAAAATATTTCATTGGCCTCTCAGCAGATTTCTGATAAAAACTCTGTGAATAATTGAAGTTGTCATGAAAAGTTTCTCATAACTTTGTCTTTCAGAGTCTGTTGCAAACTGCAGGTCCCGCCATTCATGTGCAAAATTAACACATACGGCATACATGGTATGGGAAGCTAGGGCGAAATCCTAACTGAAGGTTGTAATCCCGGAGCTACTCGGATTGAAGCTACTTAGAGTGGCAATGTCAATCCGTAACAGTTCCTCCAGATCATCCATATAGCATAGTAGGCACCGAAATAACTTTTTCTCCTTTAACAAAGTGACAGGCATGTACCCAGCAGGTGAAGGACAGTCTCCTCCTCATCATCATCGCTGCAGATTCTACAGAAATAATTACAAGGTGTCCGCCTTGCATGCGTACCCATAATGCAATGCCACGTAATGACCTCGACAACAGTACTGATCATGCCCTTCTGATGTTTAAGCAGACTAATCGTGCGTCCTTCATAAAGTCCTGGTCCACATTTTTCACGACCTACAGGTTTTCATAGGGATTCCCAAAAAATTCATCGAAGAGTTCGATGTTTGAAGTCTCCGTAGTCTAGTAGGTAGTATGTTGGCTTATTAGACATAAGGCCACGGTTTAAACTCCAGGTCAGACATCAAAATGAAAATATGAAAAAATATTTCTTCGGCGACTTCCTCTCATCAGATTTCTGGCAAAATCCCTCTGAGAGTAAATAAAATTGTCATGAAAAGTTTCTCAAAAATCTGTCTTTCGGAGTCGTCTTTCAACTGTAGGTCCCGACACTCATGTATAAAATTAACACACACAACACAAGTGGTGTGAGAAGTTAGGCCGTAATTATGTATGTATGTTCAATGGTTGAGCCCGACTAGTCAGTAATCCGGAATATCACTGTCCTCCGTTATCATAGGAAGGCTGAGAAGGAGTTGTATCGGTGTTTGCAGGAGCTTTATAAGATCCAGGGAACTTTATAGGAATTTAACCTTCTGCTCTACCTACAAACCTATTATGTTGGTGTAGCAAAGGCTAAGATTCGAAAGATTTGTGCGTTTTTCTCTGCCGAGTAGCAAAGATGCATGTCTGCACGCATGTGTGAGTGTGTGTTAGTGTGTGAAAATAACATCAGCCTTTGGCATTTTCTACTACCAAAATGCATGCTTAGTTACACTACGATTTCTTTTTCTTGCTTAACCTTCTTCCTTCTTGCAGTTACCATCACTCTGCTACTATTCTGCTTATATGTGGGCTCTCAATATACATGTTGTTGCTCTTACATTATAATGGCGGAAGTTATCGTAAGGTGTACGAGAGTGTGTGCCCGTGTGTGCCTACGTACATATGTAGAAAAGTAAGCCATTGTGTTGAATGTGAGTTTTCCTGTGTTTTTGTTTATCTCTCGTCGTTGTTCACATTAAAACACCGAGAGCAACAGCAAAGCAAAGAGTAAGTATCAGTACATGGTATGTATGTGTGTGTGCAAAACTGGTTTTCTGTGTGCCTGTGTATGTACACAATACTGTTACAGTTAAAAACCACATGACGCGCCAAAATATGTATTTAAGCTCATGTATGCATGACAGTGTGTATGCCACTGAAAATGTATGTTTGAAAGTGTTTGTACAGTTCTTTTTTATGTCCCCTAAGTATATGCAATGATTATTTTTGTTTTCTTCTTAAAAAACCGTCTTTGTGTATGAAAGTGTGTGTACGAGCATGTGTGTTCAATTTTTTGTTGTTGTTTCTTTTTTTTTTATTTAAAATTTACGAATTTCTCGTTTGTTTCGTATGACTTACGCAGTCAGCGTGTACAAATTCGCCGCTTCTGTTTTATACCTTGTTTTTCTATTGATGTTGTTGTTGCTGTTGTTGTCTATATAATATTTCCTTTTTGTTTTTTGTCATTCTATTCATCGTTTTTAGCGTTACCGTTGCTGTTTAACTTTTTTTCTGTGTGTGTGCTTTTCCACCAGAATTGCTTTATAAAGATACGACTTTTTTTTAGCAGGAGCCAGAATCATACACATACAGCAGCCCGAAAAGAATGAAAGAAAGAAAGAAAGAAATTAACGTGTACCGTGAAAATCTTTTTTGTACACACTCTGCTCCGTGATGCACATGTTGTCACATGATAAATTTTGAATATGTTTTCTTTACACTCGTATTCAAGAACTTATCTTTTGTTTTATTGTGTTTGGCAAATAATAAAAAAATTTTTTTTCATTGAAAATAAAGCAAAAAAACCAGGGTATGAGTATAAGAAAATTTCGTATGAGAATTGTAATTGTGGGTGGCATTATTCAGCATTAAAAATCATTTTCAAAGTGTAACTTTATGTTTTAAAATGTCATTGCCAAGTAACAAGAAAGTCAAACGATTTATGCATCAATTAGAAATGACTTCTAAAAGGAATATTTCGCATATAACGGGTGGAATTTCAACGTATGAAAGCGTATGAAATATTTATTTGAATTTGGTTAGGAAGATAAAGGTGACTCTCAAACCAAAAACTAGGAACAGGCACAGTTAACCTTTGTATAACCAATTTTGTGGCCAAATATGCCTATTTTCACTAGACCTGGAACCATCTAAAGCGTCTGATAAAGCGACTTACACTTCTAATATACACTATCAACAAATCAATAAGATCATGCTTTGTTCTACTCCGCCTTAGCGCTGCCGTGTTCCCAATAGGTAAAGAAAAGTTTCTTTCTCTTGTAGCTGTAGAGATGTTCCAGCAGACATTGTTTGCCGAGTGCCAACGTAATAGCCAGCAATGACTCCAATCCCTATATAGACTGAGTTACATACATACATAAACGGTCATGAAAACCCTTCCCGTCAGGATTACGACCTAAATTCTCACCACACTGAATAGCTTGGGTTTCCTGGCATTTACTAACGGCTGTGATATTCTGTGGATTCATTTGAACCTCAAAATGGTTTAAGTGTTACTAAGAGTAATGCACATTTATTTCAATTCAATTCAATTATTCATCAGTCATCAAGAATATCAATGGGCCCTTAGTGTTCATTGTAACACGCATGGGTCTGGAATAGATTACACAACTCATTTCCATATTGGCTACATTGATAAAGATAGACGTCGTTTGTTTGTTGTGTTGGTTCATTAGATAAGACACAGTAGTTCAACATCTGCCATCGATATTTCGAACGAAACGAAATACGAAGTAAGTAAGTCTCTGTACTACTGAGTCAGTAGTCTTTTGGCAAAATATGCGAGAGTAAAATCAAATTGCAATGTAAAGTTTCTTAAATTTGTTGTTTGGCGATACTAATACTCATCAATAAAAAATTGACACACACAACATGAATGGTGAGAGAAACTAGGTTGTAATCCTGACTAAAAGCTTGTTATTAACAATAAAGTACGTAGGATTTCGTCAATATGATTAGGAGCTCTAGGCTGTCTGCTTCTTATAATTCACTTTTCAATCTGATCATTTTATTTTGGATTATATTACCTGGGACACAATATCAATCGGTACTATTAATGCGTTTGTATATCGTCTTTCACAAGGTTTCTTAAGAGTAACATAATGCTTAACCCCCAGGTCAGACATCAGCAACCAAAGGAAATCTGAAAAAAATCTTTTTTCGGCGGTTTTCTCTCAGCAGATTTCTGTTAAAAACTCTTGGATAGTAAATAATTGAATGAAATCGCCGTAGTCCAGTAGGTAGTGCGTTGACTTATTAGACGTAAGGCCCAGGTTCAAACCCCAGGTCAGACACCAAAACGATAATATATAAAAAAATATTTCTTCGGCGATTTCCTCTCATCAGATTTCTGGCAAAAACTCTTGGAGTGTAAATGAAAGTTTCTCAAAAATCTGTCGTTCGGAATCGACTTTAAACTGTAGGTCCCGCCGCTCGTGTATAAAAATTAACACTTACAACATAAGTGGTGTGAGAAGCTAGGTCTCGTAATCCTGACTGAAGGATTGTAATGACCAATAATGCATGTGTACTATAATGCAATCATTGGTATTGGTTACAAGTGGAGATTATTTATGTCTTCTTGCTTCTCTCCTACATGGCGTACATAACCTAAATTCACCTCTAAAGTCTATACTACATTTGCACATAAGATATTGAGTAACTGGACTAGACCACATCTGCTTTTAATTTTCAATGAGGTAAACGAATCAGATGATAGAAGAGCTGACTTCTACCGGCAGGTAGGTAGCATAGATCAGCAATGAATCGTTTTTTCGCTGCTCATAAGCATTCATAAAATTTTGAATAAAAGTGAGTGAACAATATTGAAATTTTACTACTCTGTCTGGTTCATTCATTCTCACTACAACGTTGATTTATAAGTACAGGTTGCAAGGAGTATGAGTACAATGTTGACATAAAACTCATACCATTCGAAATATGTTTGATTCATAAGCCAGCTCATTTAGATTCATAACTTTAGAAAAAATACTTATAATACTGTTACGTTTTTACCTTTTTAAAAACGTTTAACATATGAGTTCGTTGATTGCAAACAAAATAAAAACAAATATGTGTTTAGTTTCAATTAAACTCTTTATTGTTTACAACTTGACGAATACAACAATAATTGCTTGTTCGCTATTCTTCTTTGCTAACAACGCAGATCTTTTCAACGGCCATCTTCAAACCACGACTGTTCTCTTCAAACTCACCGCGTCTTAACACAAGACTGACTGAACTTTTACTGACTGATTGCCTGTTTTGTCTTGCCTTTTTATATGCCCACGTAATCAGTCTGATGAAGGTTCTTGAAGTCGAACGTTCGGGGTTTCGCCTTCTCGAGAACTTTATTGCGACTTCACTGTTGTTTGTGTATTTTGTTCACATTGCTTGCTGTTGCGTTCTCGCTTACTTGTTTATCCCTTTCTTTCATACTGATGTTGTTGTTTCATACTTGTAACAAGTTCGTTGTATTTGTTTGTGTAGCTTTTGCTCATTGTAATGTTAAACGATGTACACCGTTTCCAGTTTTGTAACAATACTTATAAATAGTTCGAGTGACTCGTGAATCATTCATCAAAATTTACAGTCTTAGTTGTTGTTGCATTTGCAAAAAAAAAAGAAGAAAGACACATAAGCAAAAAAGACAGAGCAGCAAGCAGAGCAAACACACAACATTCTAGTAACTATTTTACTATTCATACGCGAATCATACTTATTTTGTGATTTTTGTAAATGTTGAGTTATGGAGAGTCGAAATCAACAACAACATCATACATGTTTTTAAGTATGAATATGATGAGTACTTCAAACTTTGAACATGAGTAGAGGGATTCCATGAAATTAAAATAAGTATGAGTGCGCATAAGTATCAGAAATTATGAGTATGATTCGATTCTATTTATCTCTTTGAATGCTCATTGCTGATCCTTGGTAAGAAGCTAGGTTGGGATCCTGACTAAGTAAGTAAGAAGGTAGTGACGATAGTTTTTTCTTACGAAGCATTTGTTTTCAAAGTGAGCACTACACTCCTTAGCTGTAATCAATTGAGTTTGATGGTGAAGTCATCAAATAAAATTGAAAAATTTAGGGAATAATAATGATAGAGCAACTGAATTCCTGTGGGCTACCCAACTGCTCCCTGAATATCTTGTAGTACAGTGTACTTGAATAATTTTTCAAAACAAGCATTTAGTTTTGCTCAATTTTACTAATTGTTTTTGCCCTGGATAACAATTTATTATCCTTTAGCATTGAACTTTACAATCAAGGATAGAAATATTGAAGACACACACAAACACTTCGGCAAGTGCTTACACTTGTATTGTGTTAAGAGAAGAGAGAAAATCTATTATTCAGCGTTTATTTATCACAAACGAGAATCCATATCCTTTATTTGTTCTTTTCTTTAGAACTTCTTTACAAGGAAGTCTTGCAAAGGATTTAAATGCTGCAGAAAGTGAAAAATTGAAAACAAAAGAGAATGAAATGAAGAAAACGAAGAAAACTGAATATGAAAAGAAATGCTAAAAAACTTTAAACGTACGTATGTATGTACGTATCCTATGCTACGAAACAGATTAAGTTTTACAAATTAGCATAAGAAACAGGGAATCCTTCTTCCTTTTTTTGGTGTTTTTTTGTGTTTGTTTTTGTTGTTTGAATCCTTATTTCTTTAATTGCATTAATTGAGCAAAAAACACTTGACAAAAGCGCAAAGACATTCGAGTAGATTGAGACAAAAAAAAAAAAAAAAAACACATCACAACAGAGAAGTGAAAAAAGAACACACTTCAGAGGAATAAATAAAGGAACAGAATGAATGAATGAATGAATGAATGATTGAATGACTGATAGAATGACTGAAAGTATGCTAAATTGTATGAATGAATGACTGACTGACTAACTGTATGGAAAGAAAGCATTAAACAAACAAGTTGAAACAGCACAAATAAGTTTTTTGTGGGTTCTTTTTATTGTTGTTCTTGTTGTTGTTATTGTTGTATTGTAAAGTAAAGGATTGAAAAATATCCTTCTAAACAAACCTTAGAAAACCAAAAAACGGAAAAAAAACTTGAAGTTACTTTAACCAACAAAGACAATGACAGTCAACAATAACTGCTGTTGCCAGCCACGTTGTTGGCGATAATGTTGTGGCAGCACAGTAAATGAAACTGAAGAAAAAAAAAGAAGAGATAAAACCCGGAGAGTTAAACAAATGACTCTAAAAAAATGGCAAAACAAAACAAAATTCAAATCAAATTGAAAACAATACATTGGAGTTCAGTTCAGTTCAGTTCAGTTCAGTTTAGTTTACTTAGAAAACATGGGTGGCTTGAAAAGTGTGTTGAATTAAGGGGCCTATTTGCAAAGTAATTCAGAATTTAACAACAACAAACGCTCACAGACTACTACAAAGGATTTTAAGTCCAGTAACATGTAATTTTTGATTTTTGAAAGCAAATGCTTCGTAAGAAAGCTATCGTCACTACCTTCTTACTTAGGTCAGGTTAGGTTAGAGAACGTGTACTTGTCAAATTAAGACAAGTACAGTACCCGGAGTTCGAATTGACCCATTGTACAACGTCCTAGTTTCTCACACCACCTATGTTGTGTGTGTTAATTTTATACATGAGTGGTGGGACCTCCAGTTTAATGTCGACTCCGAACGACAGATTTTTGAGAAACATTTCATGGCAATTTTATTTATAATTTTTAGAGTTTTTGCCAGACATCTGCTGAGAGGAAGTCGCCGAAGAAATACTTTTTGTATTTTATTTTGATGTCTGGCCTGGGGCTCGAACCCTGGCTTTGCGTCGAATAAGCCAACGCACTACCAACTAGACTACAGCGACTTCACCTTCTTACTTACTTGGTCAGGATTACAACCTAGTCAGGACTACAACCTAGCTTCTTACCAAGGATTAGCAATGTGTATTCAAAGAGATGAGTAGAATCGAATCATACTCATAATTTTTAATACTTATACGCATTCATACTTATTTTAATATCATGGAACCTCTCCCTACTCATATTCAAAGGTTGAAGTAATCATTACATTCGTACTTAACAACTCGTATGATGTTGTTGATTTCGACTCTTCATAAGTCAACATACACGCGAAGCACAAAATAAGTATGAATCGCGTACGAACACTAAAATACGCACTAGAAGGTTGTGTGTTTGCTCTGCTTGCTGCTCTGTCTTCTTTGTTTATATCGACGCCTCCATTCTATATATTTTTAAATTCTACGTTCTCTAACTTAAATACTTTCAAAATTTGGTTAAGATGCGCCGATCCGTTCCGAAGTTATAGGGAAAAATCAACTTAGAATACACGTAAGTATGTAGCGTGAAAACTTTGAGAGCTCATAACTCAAAACACACTTTTTCGACTTAGATTGTTATAGAGCGGAAGGGTTTTGGTAAACAATAACACTCAAAATATAAATGGCAATGGGAATGACTTCATATAATTTAGGCTTGGCAGCGAATGGGTTAATTCCAAATTTATGGAGTATACTTTCTTTTTAATTCTTTTTGAGACATATTACTCATACGCATCATATTACATGTACTGGAATAGTTACCCTGAAAAGTATGCAATAAAAAAACTTCAATTTTGTCATGTTTGAAACTAATGGAATTAAATATAACTCATACGTCACATATGTTCTCTGCATTATGAAATTTAGATATTAAATATGAGCATAATGTGAGTAAATATAATGGGTTGGCGATCTAAAAGTTTAAATTTAAAAATGTTATAAGACAAAAATAGTTTGAAATTGCATTGGCGTTGAGTTTGGAACTATGTTATGAGAACAAGGAAAGAGAGTACAGTGTTTATGGACACTAGACTTGTATATTTTCATACCATAAGTAACAGGATAGACCTCTGCAGGTATTGAGTTGCACATACCGACACAGTCCGACTAAAAACCGTATTTTTACTGTAATGCAGTTTGCGATCCACTGGCCAATCGACCACATACGGATGTGCTGGCCGAAAAAGACGAGCGTTATGTAGGAATATATGATTTTCGGGAAAAAGTCTTCTTATTTCGTTCAAGAAAAACCATTTTATAGTAGCGACAGAATAGTGAAACACAAACCACATTGCAACGATGCTCCAATGATTCAATGGAGTTGGATACACTACCGTCAATAACGACACATTATGGCCTCTCCTGTACACGGTCGAGAAACCGCAGAATAGACGTTGAGGCACCAACCTATACATGAGAGTTGTATTCCATTCTCTGTCAGTTATAAACGGTGTAAATAGTAAGATCGAATGATAAGAACTTAAGAAGGAACTGAAAAATGTGTCAGCATTACACTGAATTTATTCTGAGGCCCATCTCCACAGACGGTGAGTCCTGATCTTTCTATGATGTTAGCGGTGATGTTATGTTGGAGGACAAAGATGAAGAGGTTCTCATTGTTATGTTTTTAACTTTTAAAAAACGTTTAAAATATGAGCTCGTAGATTTCAAATAAAATAAAAATAAAATTGTGTTTAGTTTTAATTAAAATTCTTTATTATTCGCATAATTCTTTGTGCCACTGTTCACAACTTGATGTAAACAACAACAATTGCTTTGTTTGCTATTCTTCTTTACACTGTTTTGCTTAAACATTAACAATTGTTCGACAGATCTTTATAACGGAGATCTTCAAACCACGATTACTCTCTTCAAACACACCGCGTCTTCACACAAGACTGACTGAACTTTACTAACTCAGTCGCCTACTTTGCTTTGCCTTCTATATGGCAAAGTAAACAGTCTGATGAATGTTCTTAAAGGCGCATTTTCGTGGCTTCGGCTTCTGCAGATCTCTTTAAATGTTTACATTGACTCATTATTGTTGTTTGTGTATTTTTGTTTACATTTATTTTTGCAGTGTTTTAATGTTGTAAACAAGTTCATTGTTTTTGTAGCTTTTGTTTGCAATTTAAACGATGTGAAAGCAAAACACCATTTCCATTTTCGTAACAGTATTATTAGAAGGAGCTCGCCCTTTTTAGGCTTATAAAATCTGGGTGGATCTTAGAAATTAAAATGAAATTTAAATCCTGTTTTCTATTTACTTTTACCCTCATACTTATTCTTCTATATTCTTCAAAACAAAACCCTGAAGCGATTTTGTTGCCGGGTGAAAAAAACAAGAAAAACAAGAAACGAAAGAAAATTGGAAAAGTGCTAGTGGAAGTAACTGGCTGACGGATGCAACACACGTTTCTTATGCTATGCTCCAACAACTGGCGAGACAATCAATCCACTTTGTATGCGATTTTAAATAAGAGCGACGAGATCCAGCAATCAGGGTTGGGGAAATGACAATAGACAACAACGACAATAAAAATGCAAAAAGAAGAAAAAAGAAAGAAGGAAGAAATGTTGAAAACAAAAGACACAGAAATCCAAATAATGAAGTACACAAATGTGGTGTTGCCAATATTTTCTAACATGATGGTTCAAACATACAAACATAGACACACACAATATGTACACAGAACAGAGAGAGAGGGAGATACATAATCTAACAAAGCATTGTTTAGCTGCATGGTTGGATGACTGGATGGCTGGCTGACAGGCAGACTAACAGACTGCCTGACTGTTTGACTAACTGTCAGTATAGCATTCAATTCTATTTGTATATACGGTCAGTTACCAACAACAACAACAACGGCAACAACAGTAATACTATTAAAACAAAAAAAAAAGTATTTCTTTTTTCACAACAATTGTTGAACATTTGCTCGAAAGAGAGTGCAGGGGTGTGTGTATGTGTGCCATTAGATGGAAATAGTTGTCGTAGTTGGATGGCATTTAATGTTGTTGGTACTGTCGGGGCATTTCCACCAGCAAAATTATTTACTGTCATACAAGACAACATTTTATGCTCGAAAGAGTTTGTTCGTTCGTTCTTTCTTGTCTTGTTTTGTTTTGTTTGGTTTTTTCTCGTGTTCTTTTTTACGATTTTTTTTTGTTGCTGTTGAGTGTATTTATTTCAATGCTAAGAGTAGAACCCTACACGACCTCCAGCCAGTGTTTAGGATTTTTGTTTGTTCCCATGTAAAACATGGCTTAAATGACACAAAAAAATAAGGAAGAAACAAATTTTTTTTGATAAAAAAAACTTCAACTGAAAATAGAAAAAACGAGAAAAGAGAGAGAAGAAGAAACTTTTAAACAAACTAGCTGGTATGGAATGGCATGGTTTAGATAACAGACAGTTATGAGTGATCATATCATACCCTACAGTAATTGACAAAAACAATGTTTTTCTGTTTCTTTTTTTCCATTTTTTTCACTTGAAAATATTTTGTTTATGCCTGAAACCCCTTTGGCCTCCCACCACACACAATATTTTTCTTGCATGTTTACTGTGTATTTTATGGCCCAGTTTTTTTTGCATTTTTTTTGATAAATTATGGCGCAATTAAAAAGTCTCGATAACAGCGCTTTTTGCAATGAAATCAAAAGTCTTTCTAAGGCAGGGGCTAAAGCAATTACCGGACACATTAATTTATATAGGCAAGCCATAGTCATATAGATTAATTTTAAAATTAAATTTAAAAATTTTAAAAAAATTGTGTACTGTTATGAAAATGAAAAAAATCTAAATACTGGTGTTTTGCTTTTACATCGCTTAACATTAAAATTATAAATAAAAGCTACAAAAACAAAACAATGCAGTAAACAAACATGTTTACAAATTATCGCACTGCGTAATACAACAACAAACACCAGCATAAATAAATGGTAAACAAGTAAACAAAAATGGAACAAAAAACACTACAAGAATAAATGTAAACAAAATACACAAACAACAATAATGAAGCAACGATGCTTACATTTATAGTGATCTCAAGAAGGCGAAGCCATGAACATTCGCCTTCAAGAACATTCATCAGATTGTTTACTCTGCCATATAAAATGCAAGGCAAAGTAGGTGAATGAGTTAGTAAAAGTTCAGTCAGTCTTGTGTGAAGACGCGGTGCGTTTGAAGAGTAATCATGGTTTGAAGATCTCCGTTACAAAGTTCTGTCGAATAATTGTCTAGTAAATGTTTTATAGTTATCCAAAGTATAAACAGAGGAATAACAAAGAAAAGCAATTGTTGTTGTTTACATCAAGTTGTGAACAGTGGCACACAAAATTAAACGAATAATAAAGAATTTTAATTAAAACTAAACATCGATTTATAAAAATAATATAAAATTTTTTAATTCCTTACCTTATCTAATCCTTTTGGTTTTATTTTATTTTATTTTTATTCAAAATCATTTTATTAGGTCATGTAAAAAGTATCCTTCCATAAATCAATTCTTTATTGATGCTAATATTACCCCTGTCTTGTAGGTTATTTTACAAACCTTAAAATTATCTGGTTTTCCAATAAGTGACTTCCCATCTTTGACATATAAGAGTGACCCTCTTGTTATAGCCTTCTTAATTGGTGTTTACAACTCCTTAGTTAGGATTACAACCTAATTTCCCACACCGCGCAAAATTGAGCAAAACTAAACGCTTTTTTGAAAAATTATTTAAGTACACTGTACTACAAGATATTGAGGCATCAGTTTTGTCGTTCTATTTCCATAATGTTGGGCCACGCAGGAATACAGCTGCTCTAGCATCTGATTCGTTTGCCTAATTGAACGGTGAAGGCATGTGTTACCTAGTCTTGTTACTCTATACCTCACGAGCAACGGTAGTCTAGACTTTGAAGGTTAGTTTTAGGTTATGTACGCCGTGTAGGAGAGAAGCAAGAAGACATAAATAACCTCCACTTGTAACCAATTCTATTGTTTGTATTATAGTACACATACATAATTGGTCATTACAACCCTTCAGTCAGGATTACGAACCAAATTCTCACGCCACTTATGTTGTGTGTGTTAATTGTATACATGAGTGGCGAGACCCACAGGTTTTTCAGAAAGTTTTTCATGGGGTTTTTGTCAGAAATCTGTTGAGAGAAAGTCGCCGATGAAATATTTTTTCGTATTTGGTTTTGCTGGAGATATTAGAGCTGTGGTTAAACCTCGTAGCCTCGTGTCTTATAAGCCAACACTCTATCTACTAGACTAAGGCGTCTTTAAATTATACTCAGAATAGTTTACTTTGTCTTCGATCCAAACTACAGAATGTTTTCTCTTTTAAAAGAGTATTCAGCCTTTGTTTTATTCTTGCGCAGCAGAGCTTCTAGAGCAGCTTTAGATCAAGTTCTCATAATCCCATAGTGGTGGACAATGTTGTGGCAGGAACTATATTTTACGCTAAAAGTACTGCTGGAATGACGGTGGAAGTGACTTTAGTAGGAATCCCAAAAAAAAATCATATAAAAAATTACAAAAAAGAGAGCCTCTTCGTGTAGACCGATTTTGATCGGCAATGAATCGTTTTTCGTTACTCATAAGTACTCATGAAATTTAGAATATAAGTGAGTCAACAATATTGATTGTCAGATTCATTCATACTCACTACAATACAACATTGATTTAGAAGTACAGGTTGCAATGAGTATGCGTGCAACGTTGACATCAAACTCATACCATTCGAAATATATTTGATTCATAAGCCTCATACCCATTTAGATTCATAACTTTAGAAAAGTGACTCGCAACATTCTTCAAAATTTACAGTCTTAGTTGCTGTTGCATTTACAAAAAAAAAAAAAAAAAAAAAGGACACAAGCAAAAAAGACACACAACATTCTAGTAAGTATTTTAGTATTCGTAAGCGATTCATACTTATTTTGTGATTCGTGTATATGTTGAGAGTTATGGAGAGTCGAAATCAACAACATCATACGTGTTGTTGGGTATGAACACTGATGGGTGCTTCAAACTTTGAATATGAGTGGAGAGGTTCCATGATATTAAAATAAGTATGTATGCGTATAGGTATCAGAAATTATGAGTATGATTCTGTTCTACTCATGTTTTTGAATATTCATTGCTTATCTCTGCTAGGAATCCCATATAAAAAATCACGAAAAAGACAGCCTTTTGGTGTAGACCGATTTTGATCTGTCACTGCTATTGCATGTTGCTTCTGATACGAACACTGTGCGACAAATTTAATTTCGTTTGATGTGTCTGCGTTTTTTTTTATACTTCTCAGTGGTAACTCATTGTTGTGTTCGAACTTGTTTTTTTCCTGTGTTGCTGTATTTTATTGTTGTAATCGTTTGTTATTGGTTTGATTATTTTGTTACAAGACCAGTTGTCTATCGTTGGTGTTGTTGTTGTTGTTATTCTCTTCATCTATTCCTTCAGCAGTTTGTAATGAAACAAAATCTCATTGAAACGGTTAAGCTTTTAAATTTGTTGTTGTTGATCAACTGCATGGGCAGAAAAGAAAAAAAAACACAGCAGCTGCTGTTGTTGCTGCTGCTGCTTCTGTTAACTGTTATCAATACTAGGAGTTGTAAAGAAGATTTTTTTCTCTTGTTCTTTTTTAATTTTTTTCCCAGTAGTAATGCTTTCATTGCTGTTGTTGTTGTTATTGTTATTATTGCCTTTCAATTGTTGTGTGCGTATGCATGGCTAAGGGAAATCTTTTTTTACTCGTGTATGAATACTTTATTGTTGTTACTCGGCTGTTGTTGCTATTGTTATTGTTTTGTTTTTTGTATGTTTTATGTTGTCTTCTATGCTGGAGACTTTTATACGTTTCTTTTCTCTCTTTGCACATTTTCATTTCGTGTGTCATTGTTGTTGCCAGCCAGTATCGTTGATGTTGCTGCCACTGCCATTACCACTGACTGCATATTGCCAATGCTTTTGCTTTGGTGGATGTTGCTCTGGATGTTATCTACCAGTTGTTGTTCGATTAACCATTATTTTTTTTGCCGTTTGTTTTGAGACGTTATTATTTGTATTGTTGTTCCATTGCTGTTGTTAGTTTCCCCCAACGTTATGCCCCATTGGGGTATTAAATTGTAGGGTGAATGAATAGTTGGTCGATGTGTGTGGTTGTTTTTCTTATTACTTCCCCAATATTGTTGCTGTTCTTGATTCTTTTCTTTTCTCTTTTGGTATTGTTTACATTATATATATACGTATAGCATGTTTATTTGTTTGTATATGTGTTTATAGTCTAATCTTGTCTCTGTTGGTTGCAACTATTGGCTGCAAGTAAATGAAAATTTGATTCAATTACTAAGCAATTATTGTTTACGTTATAAACTACTCTCCGTCCCTCTCTTTCTGTCTCTTTCTATCTCTCTCTCTTAATTGCAATTCGAGTGGCATTATAGTGATTAAATGTTACCCTGAGTTAATCCACTCTTCTAATATTGTTTTCCTTTCCTTCCTTTATTATTGTTATTGTGCTGTTACTACTCCTTCAAGCTTACTTTTCTCTCGTTTATAAGAAGATGAAGAAAAAATCCAGTCAAGTATTGCAAACAAACAAATCAACTTCTTGCAACTAATTTTTATAGAAAAATCAAGTATAAGGACTTGAGCATACACAGAACAATTACTCGTACCTAATAAAACAGCCAGCATTTGCCAGTCAAGTGGCCCATGCCGTCAAGTAGTGGAGTGGGTTGTGAATCTAAAAAGTTTTTCCTTTTTCTCCTTACAAATGAGTTCATATTTGTTTAACTTGCGATTTTAAAAATAAAAGAAACGTTCAATGCGGGTAAAACAGTCTTGAATTTGAGTAGAAAACAGTAGAAAAACAAATAAAAATTCAATTGTCTAGAGTGGTATTAGAAAACCGATTATGAATGACAACAAATCGATGCAGAATAATTTTAAGGCTTAAATGACAGGCTTATTTACAAAGTAGTAAAGAGATGTCCAGCAATGTCCGGCGTTAACAGTTCGAGAAGATATCTTCGTTTTAAAGGCGTATTGATGCCACTATGTTTCCGCCACGTCTGCTCTGGGAGAACGCATTCAAAATTTCATTACTGGCGCACAAATCAGGCTCAATTTGACTAACGGCATGTGTCATTTTGACTTTGAAAGCCACTGTGGAAAACGCCTAATGGTTTATATCACATCAACGTGAGATAACAATGCCTTCAAATAGCTCGCGCTGACTATCCATTGTGGCATGAGCTTTTTGGCACGTAGCGTTGTTCTGTTGAAACCACATGTCGTTGGTGTCCATATTTTTTAGATCAGGCCAAAAACAAAATCATAATCAGGGAGCTATAGTGCACACCGTTGATAGTGATCGCCTGGCAACGGTAGTTCTCACAGAACTGTTTAAAATTCACATCAGTGACTTAAGAAAACCCCACAATAAAAAGTCTAACGAGGTCAAATCGAACGCTCTTGGTGGCCAGTTCACATCTCCTTCATATGAGATGATCATGACTATACAAGGTGCCGCATGGTTGAAACCACATGTCGTAGGTTAGTGTGAGATAAACGTCCTTGTCTTGATCCGTTAGTTATGGATTTCAACTATGCCGAGCTCCGAATGCAACCGGCTAGTTTACTTAGTGGCACAAATTCCCAAACGTTTTGTCACTCAATATCCGATGACATCTGTCCTGAAGTGCAGGCCACTCTCATAAAAGGTATTGTAGCCATTCCGTTTAATCCACAACATGCCAATAGCGCAGTGTCCCGTTAGAATTTCCATTTTAGAATACAAACCATTTTCTTGTCGAACTCAAGTAGTTCCTTGGTTCTCTCGCTGTCCACTGCTGGACACATCAGTTTTGAAATTCGCCAGATATGCTGGACCATCAATGGTTTGCTGAATTCCATGTTGCTTTTTCCAATTTGGAAAAGAATTGTTGTAGAAGCGCTTGTACCACTCTCTTCAAACATCCTCCCTTCCCTTTCGTGCCATTTTGTAATCTTTTTCGCTTCCTCTATGCAACAGTGACCCGGAAGCCAGTAGAGGCGGGTATTGTGTCGACGTCCAAAGCATTCATCGCCTTCCTCTTCCTCTCCTTCATGTTCCTTTACCAGTTTGGAATCCAGAATGATACCCAAGCACTTTGTCTCCTTTGAGAGTCTCAGAGCCGTTAAATTCATTTTCATTCGAGCACTTAGCTGCTATGAGATTGGTATTAGGTTGTCTGAGTACCTTAAATCATACATGCAGGGAAATAATATCATCCTTGACTTGATGCCGAGCCAATTAAAAAAATTCCTGGCAATACCACACCGCTGAGCAGCACTATTTGAGAAATGGGAAGTTGAGTTTGGAAAAGTCAACAACAACGCTCGGCCATGCCGTTCGAATGGAGGAGGATGCTCCGGCGAGACGAGTATTTGATGCGGTTATCTGCGGAAGTCGGCGAAGAGGACAACCTTGTATGCGTTGGAAGGACCAAATTGTGGTAGCCCTGTCATCAATTGGTGTGACCAACTGGCGAAAGCGTGAAGAAAGCGTTAAGGCAGGCCGAAATCCGTTAATGGGGTTTTTAATGGCCAATTAAGTAAGTAAGTAAGTACTCAACGAAATGAAAGTTAAAGAAAGGCAAAGTGACAATCTATACTTTTGCTAAGGAATTATAGTAGAGTAGAGGTTTGGGTCTTGCAAGGAACTAGTGAGGAGTAGCACGATGTCTTGAAAATCAAGCAGGTATCTTGCTTGAAACCCTGCAAAATTTCTGAGTCCATCAAAGCTAATTTTGTGTGTTGCAGATGAAAATGTTAACAATCGGAAGGACTTTGGAATTGATACACACGTATTATAATGACATCAATATAGTCTTCTAGCTTTACATCACAGGATGAGGGAGAGAATCTGAAGAATCTGGTGTTTTGGTTTTACATCGTTTAACATTAAAATTATAAACAAAAGCTACAACAACAAAAACAATGAACTTGTTTACAAATCGTCACACTGCCTAATTTAATAACAAACACTAGCACAAAAAAGTGATAAGCAAGTAAACAAAAATATACCAACAAACACTACAAGAATAAGTGTAAATAAAATACACAAACAACAATAATGAAACAACGATGTTTACATTTATAGAGATCTCGAGAAGGCGAAGCCACTAACATTCGACTTCGAGAGCATTCATCATACTGTTTACGTTCTGTTTACGTTTGCCGGCAACTGAGTCAGTAAAAGTTCAGTCAGTCTTGTTTGAAGACGCGGTGTGTTTGAAGATCTCAGTTACAAAGATCTGTCGTATAATTGCTTAGTGATTGTTATTGTTTATGCAAAGGTTATAAACAGAGGAATAACAGGCAAATCAATTGTTGTTGTTTACATCAAGTTGTGAACAGTGGCACACAGAATTGTGCGAATAATAAAGAATTTTAATTCAAAACTAAACACGAGTTTATTTTTATTTTATTTGCAATCTACGAGCTTAGGTTACGATAGGTCAATTAAAACAAGTACAGTACCCGGAGGTGACCCATTGTACAACGACCTAGTTGAGAAACTAGGTGTGAGAACACCACTTATGTTGTGTGTTAATTTTATACATGAGTGGTGGGACCTACAGTTTAAAGTCGACTCCTAACTACAGATTTTTGAAAAACTTTTTCATGGCAATTTTATTTACTCTCAGAGTTTTACCCAGAAATCTGCTGAGAGGAAGTCGGCGAAGAAATACTTTTTGTATTTTGCCTGAGTCTCGAACCCTGGCTTAATGTCTAATAAGCCAACACACTACCTACTAGACTACGGCGACTTATATTTCAAACGTTTTTAAAAGGTAAAAACGTAACAATACGTATTTCCTAGTTTTATACCATGGGATGAGGGAGAAAATCAGTGGAAGCTGTTTTGGTATTCACTCTCTGCTCATAGTTTTGTCTTATCATGCATGCCTAGCATACAAGCATAATTTAATCAGCAACGATTCACTGACGGAATAATTGCTGGCTGTGGCCATTACTTGTTAGCCAACATTTACTTTTCTTATCATCGTTAAGGGAAATAATTTTCAGGCAATAGTCAGCGTGCTGCTGTTGTTGCCGTTTGTTGTTGTTGCTCTTAATGACAAATTGAAAATTTTAACACAAATTGTTATGAATAGTTTTCGTTCGTAATGCCATCGGACCAAGACAAAAAAAAAATAATTTTTATTGAATTCATGGCAAACAGTTTAATAGTCCAACCAACCAACAAAGCCCGGGCTAAGTGTGATCCAAACGAAGGCCAAAATATTAGCAACAAAGAAGAAGAAGGTTTTTGCACTGCTGCTTTGTTTTTGTTGTTGCTTTTGTATAGAAAATAAATCTACAGAAAAATCAAGGACACTTGCTGGGAAGCAAGGAAGCAAACATGGAAACAAACACTTCAACTAAATGATACAACAGCAACTCATTAATCTTCCAACTTTGTTTGTTTGTTTGTTTGGTTGTTTGTTTTGATATTCGGTACCTTAAGATGGCTGAGCAGTTAAAGCAGGCATGTAGAGATTTAACAGAATCTCACAAAGGCAGGGAAAGAGAGAGGGGGACAGAGAGAGAGAATGAAAAGGAAAAAAAGAAAACCATAAGGACACAAACATTGTAAGCCAACAGTAGCCGTCGTACCTATCTCCTCCCCTAGCACTTTTAACGTCAAAACAAAAGAAACGAGAGAAAAAGAAACGAAAGAAAAAAACAGACAAACAACATTAAGCAGCAAAAGTGCCAAAATATTGTAGGAAAATAGCAGGAGTTTTCAACTTTGGCAGTAACACACTGTCCAACACACCATCACACACGTTTACAGTTTCAAATATCAAGGAGCAGTTGTAACCGTTTGTGTCTCGGAGTCGAAAGTCAAACAGCTTTAACAATAACTGACTAACATTTCAGGTATAATTAATCTTGTTTAGTTTCATACTCTACTCACTCCCTCACTCACTTGCTCACTCACCCACCTAGTCACTTAGAACCTTAGTTTGCTCTCTACGTGATAGTGTGCTTATACTCTAATATTCTATACTAAAACGTATGTTTGTATGTATGTATTCATGTAATTGTATTTATTTAGTATCCACCAACGCAAATTGAAATTGTATTCAAAACATTAAAATACACTGAAAGAAAAGATCAAATCTTAGCGGTGTGGTAATGATGCCAGATGTTAAACGTATATCATTAGCCGTGCCCTTTCGCTCATCAACTTCTTCCCTAATTTGGTGGAATTCGGCTAGTGCAGGGACTTATGAGAGGCGTCATCTTGTGGCGTTACAACGGGCAGCTATACGTGCTCAAGTAAGTTTTAGTCAGTCAAAGCTATCACTGCGACTTAACCTAACATAACCATTTACTAATATGAATCGTTTAATAACCGAAGAACGCCTAAAAATATTCAAAACTCTCACCAAAATTGGTAATTAAAACGCGGCACACTTTTTGAACTTTATGAAGTGGTTATGGTCGCCATGCCCTGCACTATGTCAAAGGAGAAACAGACATCTTGGTGCCTACTACATCGATGATCTGAGTGATTTGTTGAATATTCACGTCGGCAGTTTGAGTCGTGCTATTGGAAGCTCTAAGTGGTTGGGATAATTAACATGAACTGCGGTATCACAAAGGTTTCCATGGGACCTAAGTGCGTCCATCCGATTCCTCAGGGGGACGGCCACTTATACCTACCTACCTACCTATCTATGGTCACCACCATTGATCAACGAACGTCAATGAACGTCAAAGGTCTGTCACAGTGCTATGTTCAGAGTAAGGTTTGAACTCACGGCCTGACTCACGTTTAGTAAGTCAACACACTACCTACTAGACTCAGTGTAGAAGTCACGTGTAATTCACATAAATTTTACAGCTCCTGACACTTCCTGTGACAATGTTCGTCAAGAGTCGGTCTCAGTGCTATGTTCAATGTAAGGTTTGAACTCACGGTCTGCCTCACGTTTAGTAAGTCAACACACTACCTACTAGACTCAGTGTAGCAGTCACGTGTAATGCACATAAATTTTACTGCTCTCAACACGCTGTCAATGAACATCAAAAATCGGTCTCAGTGCTATGTTCAGACTAAGATTTGAACTCACGGCCTGGCTCACGTTTAGTAAGTCAACACACTACCTACTGGACTCAGTGTAGCAGTCACGTGTAATGTGTATAAATTTTGCTGCTCTCGACACGCTGTCAATGAACGTCAGTAATATGTCTCAGTGCTGTGTGTAGAGTTAAGGTTCATAAATTTTGGTTGTGTCTAACCTCTCGCTGTGTTCTTCTAATAATAAAATTATCCTTACCTTTGCAACAACAAGTTTTTAGTACGAAATATTGTCACCATGAAATTTGTTTTCGTGTATTTTTTCATCAAACGATGGTCGGACTACCTATGTATCTTGAATCAGTTTATGTTGATGAAATCAATAGAAATTTAAACAATATTTCCTCATTTATTTAAAATGATATTAAAATAATGAAAATCATCATCATCATCATCAGCATCAGCATCAGCATCAGCATCGTCATTTTCAGCTTTGCCATCCATCGTCGTCATCATCCTCATTTCTGGAGAACACAACACAAATAATCATCAAATTTAACATTATGGCCATGGCTTACGGTTGTTTATACACAGTTTTCGAATACAATACATCCCCGTATATTTATTTATATATATATATATGTGTGTGTGGATAAAACATTGGGATAAAGCCATCATATTAAAGTGAAAGTGTCTACACTAACAGAAAAGGTCAACTGAGAATTAAAAAAAAATTTTTTTTTCATTTACATTTATGGCAACAAGTTTTTGGTTTTTAAATTTAAACACAAATTTTCTTTCGATCCAAAATATTTTTGCCAGCGTATGGCAATAAGCTTTCGGTTTTTAAATTTAAAAAAATTTCTTTTAATTCCCGATATTTCTGTCAGAGATCAGCAATGAGTATGTATTCAAAAAGATGAGTAGAATCGAATCATACTCATAATTTCTGATAGTTATACGCATTTATACTTATTTTAATATCATGGAACCCCTCTACTCATATTCAAAGTTTGAAGTACTCATCAGTATTCATACTTAACAACACGTATGTATGATGTGGTTGACGTCAACCAGAGGTCAGCAATGAGTACTCAAAAAGATGAGTAGATTCGAATCATACTCATAATTTCTGATACTTATACGCATTCATACTTATTTTAATATTAAACTCATACTACTCATATTCAAAGTTTGAAGTACTCATCGTACTCATACTTAACAATACGCATGATGTTGATTTCGACTCTCCATAACTCAGCATATACACGAAGCACAAAAAAAGTATGAATCGCGTACGAACACTAAAATACTCACTAGGAGGTTATGTGTTTTCTCTGCTTGCTGCTCTGTCTTTTTTGCTTATGTGTCTTTTCACTCGAATCATTTATAAGTATTTTTGATAAGGTTATGAATCTAAGTGAGTAGGCTTACGAATCAAACATATTTCGAATGGTATGATTTTGATGTCAACGTTGTACTCATACTCATTGCAACCTGTACTTATAAATCAAGTAAGTGTAGTGAGTATGAATGAATCAGACAGAGTAGTTGAAATTTCAATATTGTTGACTCACTTATATTCAAAATTTCATGAGTGATTATGAGTAGCGAAAAAGCGATTCATTGCTGATTTGTGATTTCTGTCAGTGTAGTAGTGTCAGTGTTATCCTTTTATATTTTGTTTGTCTGTGCCCATGTATGTATGCATGCGAGAGAGTATCACTTCATATTTCATTGTGTATCACATTTTCAGTTTTATTTGCTTCTCACTGTGTGTTATGAAACTTAATTTGCACAGCAGGTCACTGTCATGTTATTCTCGTTTTTGTTTTGTTTCTTCGTTTCTTGTTCATGGTATCCATTTAATCTGAATTTCTTGGAATTGTCCAAAAGAAAATGGCTATTTTTGTATCGTAATGGTAATTTAGATTTGAAGCCTTAAGGAAAGCATGAAAACAATACAAATGCACAAGGCTTGGCATATTAATTCGTATCTTTAATATGTGAATTTCAATTCAGTTTTAATGACGTCTTTAAAGAAAATTGGTCATATCAAATGTCAATAACAATTATCTGCTTATTCTTATGAACCTATTAGCTAAGACGTAAGCTCGGTGTAGTGCAACAGATCACAGTATAGGGAAGGGAATTGAACCTGCAACCTCTACTGGTCTACTAGGCCACTCATGATTGTAAGGGGACATATCCAGTCCATTCTTCGGACTCAGAACTAAAGTTAAATAAAATACCCACACAGTTGTGAATGTTACTTCTGCCTTTAGTACTATTGTCTATAGGTCTGAAGGTAAATGACGGCAAATCGAAGTGTACGCTGTTGACATGAAGGCACATGTGGCATTTTGGATCCTAGACTACGACTCTTGTCAGCAGGTGCTACTACTGTCCGCTCTCATACGACAAAACTAATACTCTACTCTACTCCCTGTGTTACTTTATTGTGCAGAATCATTTAAACTTTTAAGTAGTAATGCAGCAGCCTTGAGAGTAAGATCTTCGGTCCAGTGCGAGTTATAATTTCCTTATACGATCTAACAATGAGCTGTATGAGCTCCTCAACGACGTGGACGTCGTGCAGCGGATTAACATGATGGAGGGATTTCTTTGATACCGAAGCTCACTTGAGCACGCAAAGCGGTCCGTTGTGATGCCATAGGTAAGCACAGTCTCTGTACTGAGCGAATTCCACCGAACTCATCGAAAAAGGTGGTCAGCGCAAGGGCTGCACACTATAAGCATGACTCCCCTTAGCTGGAAACCGGTCTGAAAGTTTAATTGACGAAGCCATAACCTTGATATCAACGGGTGATAACTCCGTTAAGCTAACAAGTAATGGAATAACCTAAATAAATATAATAACTTAAACCGGTACCTCACCAAAGAATAATAGCTTCCTCCTCTTCAGCGAAGCTCTTTTGATGGGAGCTGCAGTCTTTCCGCGTGTCTTCTCATAACGCAATGACCTGTAATCATGGCCACTATGATTGAGATGACACTGCAATCAAGTTTGAGTAGTTGGTTGGTACGTGTGCTATCTATCCTTCATGGGCCAAGTGAGTCAGTCAATAAGACAAGATTCCCACGAAAGGTTTACCGCCCGAAACAATTTTTCCCTAAAGGCCAGCTTAACCGTGATAAGTGGCATACCCAATTCGATTGGGGAGCGATCCGGAATTAATGTATGTGATCTGGCGAGCCCTACAGTTGCCTAGAATGTCCCTATGCCCAGGGACCCAGACAAGTGAGACATTGAAGCGTTCAGAGAGGACCGCGATACTCCCTAACGAATTTGGAGTTGACCGTAACGCCTATTTACTTACTGGCATTGCAAAAACGTTAAAACATCTCATGCAAGAAACTCAAAATCGGTGGAGCAGTGTGGCTCGTGAAATAACATACCGTTCAGGGCATAATCTTCGATTGCGGACCAAAAAAATCATCATACAGTCATAGTGCTTGGAATCAACGATAATTTTTCTTTAAAATCATTTTCTAAGAAATAACACCTAAAAACCATATTGCCCTCCAAACGGTCGCTTTTTCCGCCCTCAGAGAGGACGTCGAGACAACGGCGGCACTCCCTGTAATGCTCGAAAACTGATTACGTTTGAGTCACTACTTTTTTTAAAGCTCTAAGTTTTTTCACGCCTTATCTCGTTGTTAAATGATTCGCTTTTGGAAATGGCAATTCCCTATTCATAGTCCTCATCACAGCGTCTCGTATACTCTCAGAGGCCAGTGGTCTCCCTGTTACTGCTATAAGGTTCCTAAGATAAACTTTGGCCAGGCTTGACCTAAATTTTGTTCTAAGTATTTATTCAGATCGCCCCTGATCTGTCTGGTCTCTCCGCAGTGGCTTCGTTATCCGATAAAACCAAGTGGGTTTAAGACAATCGAACCTTTTGTTGGGAATTTAAAATAACAGAAGATCTCTGACATGCATTAGTCTATCCAGGTTAAAAACCTGTGGTCAATCCATAAACAATTTTGCTTTTGCAGCATAAAACTTAAAATTTTCTCCTTGAACAACTTCATTAAAATTTTCCTCTCAAGTCTCTTATTGTTACTTTCAATATGTCATTCAACATTAAAGTTCTGGCATAATTGTGTCAGCATTGTCGTCATTATCATCATCAGGTTAAAAACTATTAATAAGCCGCCAGCCTTACTGGCTAGCTGGCTGGCTGGCTGGTTGGCTGGCAGTCCGCCTTAACGAGTTGAGATGATGGCTTAAATAGTCCAAAAAACTTAACGAAAAATAAATTTATTTCGTATTTTAATTGTGTCTGCCTGCCAGTGTTTAGCCATGAATTGTGTTTTAATATTTGAAAGAGTCCAGTTGGAATGAAAGACAAATTCCATCGTGTTTGTTTTTCAAATCTAAATCGACTTACAAGTTGGAATATAGTCGACAAGGATTATGCTGCGTTCACATAACCGCAAGTTTTCTCATATCCAAGTAATCATAAAAAATAGTAACCACTTTACAAGGTGAGACAACAGTCAACAATCTATTCAACTGTCAATCACTGTTAATCCTCGATTGGTTGACACCATATCTTAAGTTTTTCCTCCTTTTTCGGGTTTGTAGGCCTCAGTTGCCGCCCCCAACATACTGCAACTTCTGTGCTTGGACTGCCACAATTAATTTTCCTGAGTTTGTTTCTTTATTCTTAAGATTTATGATTCAGAGTATCTGTCAAGATTAGGATTGAAGGATATTTGTTACCGTCAAAAACCATTGTTAATGATCATGCGAACTAAACTTTTTTTCCATTTTCTTTTAAAACAAATGCTTTTGTCAAATAGCCTGCTGTCAATGGCTGTAATGGCTGATACATGTTTGTGAGTCCAAAATATTCATGGCAATTTTTATTACTCCCAGGGAGAGAAACCTGCTGAGTGGAAGTCACCGAAGAAATATTTTTTTCATATTTTGATTGGTTGGAGATGTTTGACCTGGGGGTTTAAAGCATGGCCTCACTTCTAACAAGCCAATACATTGCCTACTAGACTGCGGCGACTTCACTTATAACCCTGTATGTATGGTTTACTCTGTAATGGTGTGAATGAAGGCTTAGAGCACATTCTTGGATTCTGAAGGAAATTTCCTTTATTGACACAGAGCAGCATTTTAAATTTTGCTAGGGCACTTGGCTTGGAGGAGACATTATTAAGATACCCTATGGGGCTGAAAAAAAAAGTTGAAGTCGCCGTGGTCTAGTAGGTAGTGTGTTGGCTTATTAGACGAAAAGCCAGGGTTCGAGCCCCAGGCCAGACATAAAAAAAAATACAAAAAGTATTTATTGGGCGACTTCCTCTCAGCAGATTTCTGGCAAAAACTCTGAGAGTAAATAAAAATTGCCATGAAAAGTTTCTCAAAAAATCTGTCGTTCGGAGTCGACTTTAAACTGTAGGTCCCGCTACTCATGTATAAAATTAACACACACAACATAAGTGGTGTGAGAAACTAGGTCGTAATCCTGACTGAAGGGTTGTAATGACCAATTATGTATGTATGTGGCTGAGGGCAATGCACTAAATCATGATTGCAGTACTATGACTTATACGACAATAGTCACAGGAAGAGCCCTGCCTGTCAAGAATCGTTAAGGGTCTTGGTCGTTATCTAAATGATATATGATCTTATCAATCACGTTTTGCTGCTTATCTATCACGTGTATATTGTTACGATAATGAAGAATCTAGATACTGATGTTTTGCTTTTACATCGTTTAACATTAAAATTATAAACAAAAGGTACAAAAACAAAACAAAGCAGTAAACAAACCTGTTTACAAATTATCGTACTGCTTAATATAGTAGTCTAGTAGGTAGTGTGTTGGCTTATTAGACGTAAAGCCAGGGTTCGAGCCCCAGGCCAGATATCAAAACAAAATACAAAAAGTATTTTTTCGGCGACTTTCTCTCAGCAGATTTCTCGCAAAAAGTCTGAGAGTGAATAAAATTGCCATGAAAAGTTTCTCAAATAAAAACTGTCGTTCGGAGTCGACTTTAAACTGTAGGTCCCACCACTCATGTATAAAATTAACACACACAACATAAGTGGTGTGACAAACTAGGTTATAATCCTGACTGAAGGGTTGTAATGACCAATTATGTATGTGTGTTTGTTAATATAACAACAAACACCAGCATAAAAAAATGGTAAACAAGTAAACAAAAATATACCAACAACACTACAATAATAAATGTAAACAACGATGTTTAGAAGATTTCGAGAAGGCGCAGTCATGAACATTCGCCTTCAAGAACATTCATCAGACTGTTTACTTTGCCATATAAAAGGCAAGGCAAAGCAAGCAACTGAGTTAGTAAAGTTCAGTCAGTCTTGTGTGAAGGCGCTGTGTATTTGAAGAGAGTAATTGTGGTTTGAATGTTTTCGTTACAAAGATCTGTCGTATAATTGCTTAGTGATTGTTATTGTTTATGCAAAGGGTGTAAACAAAAGAATAACAAAGAAGAGCAATTGTTGTTGTTTACATCAAGTAGTGAACAGTAGCACACAAAATTAAGCGAATAATAAAGAATTTTAATTAAAATTCTAAACAGATTTATTTATATTTTATTGGCAGCTCATATTTTAAACGTTTTTAAGAGGTAGAAACTTAACAATATTAAAGCCAAAGGAAATTGTTAAAACGTACTCAATTTCCTAATGGGTTTTCACATTCTACCTTTTGCCATCACTACTTTTAGTTATTGCATTTTCTTTCTTATTTTTCGGATTTAGTTGGTATTTAGGGGTTATTAACGTTGTTATTGTTTCATTTTTAACCAACAAATGATAAACCCCCGGTAGGTACAGCGCAAGGGGTGTTGTATTACAAAAAAAGAGAAAGAGAAGAGAGGGAAAGGAAAGAGGAAGCAATTTTTTATTAAATGTTGTGGGAGTACAAAAAAAACTTAAAAGCAAAACGGAGGTGACGTTAAACCTGGTAAAATGAAAGTGATTTGGCCTCACACAAATAGCAAAGCATTTGGAGGGGGCGTAGGGAAAAAGGATAAAAACTACAGCTAATGGCCAAGGTAATGGTGGCAAATTAATTTTCCTAAATGTTAAGCGATTTTTTGTTCTTTTTTTCGCTTTTCCTTTGCATTCTATTTTGTATCTTATCTGGTACGGCGACTTTTGTTGTTGTTTTTCGTATTGTACGCTTGCCATCTAAAGTACTTTTGTAGAATTTTCGATTTTTCATTTGTACATACGTCCGTCATCGTCTTACGTCCGTTTTCGTCGTCCTTATCAACGTCCTCTCTAAATAGTGTGCTTATTTAGTCCATTGAGCTTAAGGTTAAGGAATGTAATTAATTTTGATTTTACAGAACAGCTGTGTGTGTTGTCCTGAGCAAGTGAAAATAATTTCTTTTCCTTCTTTCTTTCGTTCATTCTATTTTCCTTTCCAGTTTTTCTTTCAATTTTCTTGAATTTTTTTGTTTGAGTTTTCTTATCAAAATTTATGTTTCGTCTTTAGCAAGCAAGCACAGATTCTCTCTTTCTCTGTTCCTTGTTTTTTTAAGTTCAGGTTTTTTCCCTTTTTTTCTTGTTCTTTTTCATTTGATTGAATTAAAATTCAAGTGGATTTCATGTTTTTATTCCCCCTTTCGCCCCCCTTTACCTTATTTTTTTTGGCTTTTCATGTGTTACAAATCAAAGTTTTAATTTTGATTTGGGTTAACTGATATTGAGAGAGCAAAAAAAAAAGAGAAGCTAAAGAAAAAACGGGGGGAAAACCTAAGTACAAGTTTCGCCAAAGCCAAATGTTATATTTAATCCTCTCAAGGATTTCAATAAAAATTAGTGGCTAATTTCTAACAAATTAGAAGGGACTACAATGTTAGAAACCCAAAAGAGAGAAAAAAAAACTTTTAAAAATTCCTTTTTGTATCGATATCGACATCACCTAAGCAAAGAATAACAAGGCTTGCAACATAACATATAACCTAATTTTACTCGTGTTCTGTCAATCATAGAAAATAAAATTCAATTTCAATTTGAAATTCAAATGGAAAGCCATGTGTGGTATTAAATATCTATAAATGGTCATTACAACCCTTCAGTCCGGCTACGACCAGAGATAAGACTCATAATTTCTGATACTTGTACGTATTCATACTGATTTTAATATCATGGAACCCCTCTACTCATATTCAAAGTTTGAAGTACTCATCACATTCATACTTAACAACACATATAACATTGTTGTTGATTTCGACACTCCATAACTCAACATATACACGAATCACAAAATAAGTATGAATCGCTTACGAACACTAAAATACTCACTAGAAGGTTGTATGTTTGCATTTCGAGTCACTCGAATCATTTATAAGTATTTTTTCTAAAGTTTTGAATCTAAATGAGTATGAGGCTTATGAATCAAACATATTTCGAATGGTATGAGTTTGATGTCAACGTTGTAAGCATACTGATTGCAATCTGTACTTATAAATCAACGTTGTAGTGAGTGTGAATGAATCAGACAGAGTAGTTGAAATTTCAATATTGTTGACTTACTTATATTCAAAATTTAATGAGTAGCTTATGAGTAGCGAAAAAACAATTCAATGCTGATCCGTGATTACGACTTAGCTCCTCACATCACTCATGTTGTAGGTGTTAATTTTATTCATGAGTAGCGTGAGACCTCCGGTTTAAGGTCTACTTTAATGATATTTTTTTTATTTACTCTCAAAGTTTTTGATAGAAATATGCTGAGTGGAAGTCCCTGAAAAATATTTTTTTTTATTTCGTTTTGTTAAAGAGTCTGATCTAGGGTTTGAACCGAGGCCTCACGTCCAATAAGCCAACCCACTACCTACTAGACTACGGCGACTAGTCATACATAATTAGTCATTACAACCATTTAGTCAGGATTACCACATAGTTTCTCACACCACTAATCATCATTATTGGAAAATTATTTTTATTGAGCCGCACTAATGAATTAAACGTGTGAAGCATGCTTAGAAACTATCAAAAAGGTAACCCCCTTTTTAATGGGTATGTTGCTGGTAGAAATGCAAGCACGCTGGTAGGACGCAATTGCATCCACGGGTGGAACGTGCTTTCCGGAAACAAAATTAGCGATTCGACAAGCATTTTTCCCCCAGGAATGTTTCTAGTATCCTCTAAATTATTCTCTAAAAAAGTTTTCCAACATCGTTCTCAAAGTAATATGGACCGATGACGTCATTTGCCCAAAGTCCATACTAAAGAGTGAATTTTTTAGAAGGTATTGAATGCTTTTGAATCTCTTGTGGCATTTTTATTAAATTCGATCATTTTGTTTGTTCAGGGACCTATTCATCTGGAAATGGACTCACATTAGGTGTCCAGATCAAGCAATTCCAATCAAAAGATGTTGCTAATCATCGACCTATAGTGCTTGTCGTTGATAATAATAGCCTGGCCAATGTTGTTCTCAAAGAAATATGGACAGATGATGATGATGAGCCTAAAATCCTTACCAGAGAGGTGAGGAATGCATTCATTCTACGGTCCTGAATATCATGTAGATTGGTATCGTTTCAGATTCGATCATTTTCTTTGTTCTTGTACCCATTCACCTGAAGTCGCCGTTGTCTAGTAGGCAGTGTGTTGGTTTATTAGATGTAAGGCCACGGGTCAAACCCCAGGTCAGACACCAAAACGAAAATATGAAAAAAAATATTTCTTCGGTGACTTCCTCTCAGCAGATTTCTGGCAAAAACTCTGGGAGTAAATAAAATTTGTCATGAAGTTTCTAAAAATCTGTCGTTCGTAGTCGACTTTAAACTGTAGGTCCCGCCACTCATGTATAACATTAATACACACGACATAAGCGGTGTGAGAAACTAGGTCCATAATCCTGACTGAAGGGTTGTAATGACCAATACCAAAGATGTATGTACCCATTCACCTAGAAGTGGTTCTAATCGCTGAAGATGACTTTTCTGTGAAAGTTGGTGTCAATTGGCAACACATATCGTTGTCTAACTAGAATTTGTATTGTTTTTAACCACAAATTTACCAAAAATTTATTGCCAATAAATGTTATGAGATTTTCCATGACTTTCCTATCCTGAAAAACCAAAAACAAAAAGCAATAGAAAATTCAAATAAAGTTGATCAACAACATAAATCGTCGTCGAAACGATAACAACAAGTAAATCAAAGAAATATTAACTCGTTTGCAAAGAAGTGAACTGAAGAGAGGATAAAGATGATGAGGATGATGATGATAAAGTTAAACAATATTTTAAACATCCGCCCGCTAAACCGGAAATACCAAGTAAAACCAAAATAGAAGGAAACAAAATCGAAAAATCTCAGTAAAAAAGAAAAAAAACAACAAAACAAACAGAAAACAGGCTACAACATGTCGCTTATTGAACAGCAAGGCATAAGAAAATAAAACTTCAATACAAAACAGCAGCCATTAGAGTAACAGCAACAGCGGCAACAGCAACACCATCTCCGCCACCACAGCCAGCAAATTCGAGTAACAGAAGAAGCAAAAGAAGCAGCATCAAGCCAAACGATTGACTGGGTTTTACGAACAATTTTTCCCAAACAATTCACTTGCAATGAACGTGTAATGCAGTGATTGAATGAGTGACTCACTCACTCACTGATTGACTGACTGTCGAAATAAATACAAGAAAAACAAGAAAAAAGGCGAAAATATAATCCCCGAAAAAAACTTGTAAAAGTATGTGTGTTGTGTTGTGCTGTGTATATGAATTTAAAATATAATCGTTTTGTAAGTGTTAGTGTGTAACGGTGTAAGTGTGTAAGCGTGCGTGTTTTATAAAAGTTGCCAATATTGATGCTGGTATTTTATGCCACATCAGATTTCATTACAATTCAATCGCTTTTACAGACATCAAATCACTGTAAAGCACACACACACACACAAAACCCTTCACTTGGCAAAACAATCACACATACACTCGCACACAAAATAGCTTAAAAAATAAAATTGATAAAAGAAGACAAGACCAACCAACACTAGCACATACATATACCCACTTACATACATACATATATTTACACACTTTAGACTTCTAACACGCTTCACACTCACTTTGGTTTTGATATTACAAACACACACATACACACTCAGACTCACACTCTTGCATATAAATATAAAAATAAAGTTTAAAGCATTTTAAGGATGTATGAACGATGACTATAAATAGAGATTTTTATCTTAAAAAACTGGGGAGTACTTTTACACTTTTATTCACCATGTTTTGATTTTTTTTTGGTTAGGCGCTACAAACGGTTAAAACCCTTCAAACGTTGTCTATGGAACAGAGATCAGCAATGACTTTAGGCAGAATCTGCTATGATGAGGTACAACATCTTCACTGTCATGCTTTGGCACTTGTGAACCTGGGTAATCAGTATAAACTGACCCAATATGTCAAGATAAAGATCTTGAACAGAATGTTTCATTAGAACGATTGAAAAGTGTCAATCGGGCATAAATAGATTTTGCTTTTACAACGGTATCTTACAGGATCCAAATCACCTATATTTACTAACCTAATACAGCACCGAAGTTGCCATAGTCTAGTAGGCTTATTAGAAGAGATCAGGTGGTTCAAAACAATATTTCTTTCTACGTCTGCCTCTCAGGTGACTTCAGGCAAAGACTCTGCGAGTAAATAAAATTGCAATGAAAAGTTTCTTTAAAAATCTGTCGTACGAAATCGTCTTTAAACCCTAGGTCCCAGCATATAAGAATAAAACATTGACATACACAACAGAGGAAAGTGCAATAAGCTAGGTTGTAAACCGTACTAAAAGGTTTGTAATCAACAATTAAGAAAGAAAGACTTCGCTAATATGACTATGAGCTCTGTATTGTCCATTTCTTTTAATTTAATCATGAATCTGATCAGTTTATTTCAGATTACTTGCGTACATACAGTACAGGGGTACTATTAATATGTTTGACACCCGTTTATCACACATGTTTTCTTAAGAGTAATACATTGCATTCATAGTCGAGCAGGTAGTTTGGTGAAGAGTTTCTCAAAAATTTGTAGTTCGTTGTTGAATAGAAAATTAACACACACAATAGCGGTGGTGTAAGAAGTAGAGATCAGCAATGAGTATTCAAAAAGATGAGTAGAATCGAATCATACTCATAATTACTGATACTTATACGCATTCATATTTTTATTTGAATATCATGGAACCTCTACTCATATTCAAAGTTTGAAGAACTCATCACAATCATACTTAACAACACGCATGATGTATTGTTTTCGACTCTTCATAACTCAACATATACATACACGAAGCACAAAATAAGTGTGATTCGCGTACATTATAAGTATTTTTTCCAAAGTTATGAATCTAAATGAGTATGAGGCTTATGAAGCAAACATATTTCGAATGGTATGAGTTTGATGTCAACGTCGATCGCATACTCATTGCAACCTGTATTTATAAATCAATGTTGTAGTGAGTACGAATGAGTCAGACAGAGTAGTTGAAATTTCAATATTGTTGACTCACTTATATTGCTTATGAGTAGCGGAAAAATTGCTGATCTCTGCTATGGAACTTCAAAAATTATGTGACGTAAGCTAATCTAGACTTGTTGATAAAACCAAATGGTTTTAGGACATCCGTATCCATTTTGCGATTTCAAAAGTTATACTAGATTTGAGATGAGACTTTTTCTTTATTTGTAACACTTGGTCCTTAACATTATGGATTCAATAAAATTTAAATGAACGCCTCTGGATTGACGGCATCCTTTGGGTCAGTTTTCGATCACTTTTTTTTATATAATACGAGTGATATATATAAGGCCTATAAGGAAATTCTAACGGCTTTAAATTACATGATTTAAACGACCAATTAACGTTGCCAAAACATGACATATGGCTCGTGTTATTGTTTTATTGAAATCACATATCGTCCGGGAAATAACATTTAATTGCAAATCAAAAAAGTTAATTATCATACGGCCATAGCACTCTGAATTAGCGGTAATAATTCTTCCACAGTAATTTTCGAAGAAGTACGATCCTCCATACCCACTTTTATCGGAGGCAATAACTCTTTAATTACTCTTCAGTTTTCTAAATCTCATTTGTAATGATTTATCTTGTTAACGTAGCCACCAAGTATGAAATGAGCTTCATCATACATACATAATTGGGTATTACAACTCTTCGGTCAAAATTACGACCCAGCTTCTTATCTTAAGCTTCATCGCGGTCTCGTTGTCAGCCCGAAACTTACTTTTTTAATTGGTCATTAGAATCCTTCTCACCCCACTTATGTTGTGTGTTTTAATTTTATAAATGAGCAGCGGGTACCTACAGATTTAAAGTCGATTCCGAACGACACATTTTTTTGAGAAACCTTTCATGCTAACTTTATTTTTACACTCAGAGTTTTTGCCAGAAATCTGCTGAGAGGAAGTCACCGAACAAATATTTTTTCATAATCCCGTTTTGTTGTCTGACCTGGGATTTGAACCGAGACCTCACGTCTAATAAGCTAGCGCTCTACCTACTAGACTACGGAGATTTCAAAAGCTTTGATAGTAAAATACCATGATTTGCATGAGAAGTAGGCTTGTTAGCCTGTTTGTGATGAAATGTCAAAAATCACGGGCCTAAAGTAAAAAAATCACCCGCTAATTGGTTGAAATAATACTTACTTAATTGGCCATTAACAACCCGAATAACGGATATCGGCCAAACGCCTTCGCCAGTTGGTCATACTAATTGATGACAGGACTACCTCAATTTGGTCCTTCCAACGCTAGCAAGTTCGTCCTCTTCGCCGACTACCGCAAATCCCCGCATAAAATACCCGACTCGTCGAAACATCCTCCTCCATTTGAATGACATGGCCGAGCCATATCGTTGAAGAGCTCATACAGCTCATTGTTAGATCATATAAGGAAATCATCTGCACCTGACACTGGACCGAAGATCTTTTCTCTCGAATACTCTCAAGGCTTCTGCATCAGTGCTTACTAGTGTCCATTCCTCTGCGTCATAAAGATGCACGGGGAGGATGAGCGTCGAAATAATACCCGATAGTTATTGCCTTTAGTAGCGTTCTTTTCAACCGCCCAAAAATCACTGCTGAAGGGGATTCCATCCCCTTATCACCATGTTGTGATCAAAAAAAAAACTTTCGAATCTATCATGGTTGGGGGTTTAAAACGAATGGCTTCTTTGAGGTAATACATCTTCTATGTTTGTTGTTGTTGTTGTTGTTATTATTGTTATTCTTATGGTTGAAGATGCAACCAGTATTGTTGTTGCTATAATCTGTGTGTCCATGCGTATGTATGTATGTCTGTATGTTGTTAGAAAACATTGGATATTTTGAATATTTTTCGCATTTTCCTTAACTCTAGACAACTTAACCCCTCTGTCACTACTTTATCAAATTGTACTTTATATTACACCACTATCACACTACAACAACAATAACAACAACTACTGCTACATCTACAATAAAAATAACAACAACTCAAAATACTTACAAGTAATTACAGTAGCGTGTGATATGTAAGCGGAAGAGAAGGGCAGACAGAGAATGAACTCAAGTGCCCCTCCATGCAACACTCTATACAGAAATACTTTGTATTGGAGCTGTACGGACTAATTTGTTTGGGTCCCGTTTTCTCATAAATGCACTGCAGATAGTCGGATATTTTAAACGCCTTTTACACGATCGGATTTCGTCGTCGAACCCTACTTACGGTCTTACGAAAGAAGCCAAACAGAGAAGGAATTCAAAAATGATTCAAGAGGGCCGGAAGTGTCCGTCCATGCAACCTCTTCACAGAAATACTGTGTATTGAACCTGTATTATATGGATTAATTTCTTTAAGCCTTCTTTTCTCTCAAATGCATTTCAGATACCCTGGTATTTTAAGCGATCCAATTTCGTGCTTCTGCACTCACTACCGGAGAGACCGTAAAACGTAATCATCTCATGAACAAATTTGTTTTGATAAGCTTCAGCATCTTAGTGCTTGGAAGACGTACAAAAATTGGCGAAATATTTGTGAAAGATTGCTGAGCTGAAATGAGGTTATGTTGAACGACAAAACAGATTTTTTTCCCCAAAAGCCTTGTTTCTTAATGTTGTATGTTCTGGAAGGTCGAGTGTTTTTTTTTATAAAACAAACAATCAGGGGATGGCCCCTACTCATGCAGTGCATTGTGATAAAATTAGGAAAATACGTTATGGGAAGGAGGACAGAGGGAGTAGTATTTCTCGACATTAGATTTGAATCCTTTTATAATATAAGTAAAATAACCACTCAGGGGATGGCCCCTACTCATGCAATGCATTGTGTTGGAATTAGGAAAATACGTTATGGGAAGGAAGACAGAGGGAGTAGTATTTCTCGACATTAGATTTGAATCCTTTTACAATATAAGTAAAATAACCACTCAGGGGATGGCCCCTACTCATGCAATTTATTGTGTTGGAATTAGGAAAATGCGTTATGGGAAAGAGGACAGAGGGAGTAGTATTTCTCGACATTAGATTTGAATCCTTTTATAATATACGTATCAGGAAAGACCTCTGCGCCAGACATGAATTAACCGGCTAAAGAACGAATTCTGTCTGGAATGCAGAGTGTGATCCACTAGCCAAACGACCACAAATGGATATGCCTTGCGAAAAAGACGGGTGCTAAGTAAGAATATGAAATTTTCGGGAACGCTGTAGTAGCGTTAGAACAGTGAAACACAAGCCACATTTCAAAGATGCTTCAGTGAATCAATAGAGTTGGATGACCTATCATCATTAACGAGCGCATTCGCCCTATCCTGCCTCAAATCCGTAGCCTCAAATAGACTATGAAGCATCGCGCCGAAACGTGATGAAGTTCAGAAAATAATACATACAGTATCGCGTCTTCCAACAGGTATTTTGACATCTTGTTGAAGCTCCAACTGTCAAATTAGCAGTCAGTTATTTACTCTGTTTTGCCGATATTAGTGAGAGTGTGAAGGCGAAATCGAGGAAGTTAAAATTTAACTCACCCACAAACTTAAGGTACACGACTATAGGCAAAGACTTGTGTTCGCTAAATTGGCTCCTGTGCAGTTGGCAGCAGACCGTGATTCTGATCGAAAAATCATCAGCAATGTGGCCCATTTCTGATGAATACGTACGTGAACCAAGAAAATTGTCGATTTTGGTAAAATACTACATGAGATCCAAGAGCATCCAATACACTTTTTGGTACTAACGGTGTCATCGGTTCATATTTCCTCGAGACATTGGTTAGCCCATCACTGCCGATGATTACCGTTACCGTGATATCAGTCTGAACTCGATGAGCTGGACACCTACGACAGAATGCAATGCATTCCGAAAAAGTTACTCTTTGGTGAAGATTTTCGGCTGGCGCTGCCATCTGTCCATATTTCTTTAAGAACGTCGTTGGCACTGTCAATGGCAAGCACTATAGGTCTGAATTGGCTGATCTGTACACCTAATATGGCACATTTCCAAATGAATCGAATTTGGTAAAATAACACATGAAATCCAAGAACATATAATACGAACTAAAAAATTCACTGTTTGTTGCGGACTTTGGGCAAATGACGTCACCGATCCGTAAGTCCTAGAGTATGATGTTGATCAACCATTAGTGTTAACAGCTAGCACTGTAGTTCGACGATTATCAATTTCTTTCCTTTGTCCTACGACATATGGTTTCAACAGAATGGCGCTACGTTTCGTCATGGTGTTCTCACGTGAAAGTGATGAGAACTGGCTACCGTGACCGCGTGATTTGTCCTCGTTAGACTCTTTCTTGTGGGATTTTTTAAGACTCAAATGCATACGAATAAGCCACAAACCACAGCAGTTCTCGAAGCCAACATAACACATGCACATGATTTATGAGCAACAGTCACGAAAAATTTGACATTTCGGATGCTTTCTACCTAGAGCAATCGTGGTGGACATTTGAACGATTTTATATTTCACACATAATGCCATCAATATGTCTTTCAAACGAATAAAAGATTTCGAAAATGTCTCACACGTATGTACATAATTGATCCTTACAAGCCGTCAGTCAGGATTACGCCCTAGATTTTATGCATGAGTGGCGGGACCTCCAGTTTAAAGTCGACTCTGAATGACAGATTGTTTAAGAAACTTTTCATGGCAATTTTTATTTTGACACCCAGAGTTTTTGTCAGAAATCTTTTGAGAGGAAGTCGCCGACGAAATATTTCTTCATATTTCATTTTGTTGGAGATGACTGGCCTGGATTTTGAACCGTGGCCTCACGTCTAATAATATAACACACGCGGACTCACACACAGCAAACTAGAAAGCTTTTAATGAAAGACGCGATATATAGTTAAGTCAGATACTAGAGTATTGCAAAAGAGGACAATTTATGACCTTTGAAAACAAAAGGGGATCTAACGCCCCCTTACCTGAACTATTATTAGCAACGCCACTGTTCTCCTATGCAACTTCTATGATTCTTCGGTATTTGCATTAAGTGCCACTTAACATGGAATTTCAATATTTTATGCAAAATCACAAGGATGATCTTCTCTTTCTTACTCACTCTTTCAGTCTCTTTCTGTCACTCTCTACCCCTTACAACTTACTGATGCCCATGCAAATAAGCAGTGTGTGAACGTAAATGTCGAACAACTTTACTCTTTTTCTGTCGTTTTTTATCTTGAAAGAAACAGAAAAAAAATATTGAAAAAAGGACAATAAAAACTTGTTGCCCCCTTCCCAGCTCCCCCTGCCTCTGCTCCTCTATGCGAGTATTGAAGAATTTTAGAATATTTTTTATAAAAATAATATCCATTCGATATCATTTAGTTTTTTATAGTTTTCCTAGTTTCTTTACGTAGGAGGGAGGTAAATTTTAAAATACATGAGTTTTACTATGACTAGCCTGTTTTTATTCCACCTATCCCCTCCCCCCGTTTTCTGCTTTTCCAATTTCTGGCCAACTGTCTCCTACGACAAGTGTACTTGCCGTTGTCATTCTTTATGCGAAGGAGTTCTTTATTTTCTTTCTATTTTTCAAGGGGGGGGGGGGGAGGGGGGGGGTGGTTGACAGCCCTTTCCTTTTGCAAAATGCCATTGGATTTCCAAGTGACACAAACAAGTCAGTCATACAAATTCATCTTGTTGTTGTTTCTGTTGCCTGTAAAACTTTCAACTTTTTGCATCACCATCTTTGACTTTCTGGGCAAAAAGTTTAAATAATTTACTCCCAGCAAAAACTTTCTGAAGGCAATGTGTAGGAGTAGTATTGTAACGTAGTAGGGTTAGTGGATACGTCTCCCGATCCATTTTTTTTTTATCTCTGTGAACTAAAAATAAAATTCATAGGGTTTTACAAACTAGTAAGAAGAAAAGGAAAATAGCAGGCCGTAAGTACTGCAACAACTTATTGCAATGAATTCTATTGTATTGGGTAGGGGGAAAAGTTATTTCGTATGAAAGGCTTCTTTACCATACACATACATACATAAATACATACATAATTGGTCTTTATTGGTCTTGGCGATTAAATATCTGGGAGTAATGCCCGAATAATGCCTAACCTAGGAGCCCCAAAACAGGAGAGGAGGCAGTTACTGATGAAGGTAGTGACATCGATCGCTATATATGCAGCCCCTATATGGGCCGGGGCCATGGATAAGAGGACCTATAGAGCGGGAATAGAAGCGGTCTACAGGAGATCAGCTCTCAGGGTGATTTCTGCCTTCCACAATGTATCTACTGATGCAGAATTGGTGATTGCGGGGATGTTGCCCCTGAGGCTAGTAGTGGATGTAGATAGGAGGAATCATGACACAAGGAGGGGGATAGATCTTTCCAAACCTGTTCAGTTAGTGGATGATGCTATGGTTAGATGACAGCAAGACTGGTCCAATTCCACCAAGGGAAGATGGACCCACAGAATCCTACTGAGCGTAGGCGAATGGACCAAAATGGTTGAAAGTGTGACGAACTAGGTTGGGTTTAGTACGTATGCGTTTAGCAAGCCGAGAGTAAGTCTTGCGGCGAATCGTGCACATTGGTAGACAGGGCTACCAATGTCTTTCGAAGATTCCCAACCTTTAGCTCGTAAAGATATAAAAAAAACCTAATTGGTCTTCACAACCCTTCAGTCAGGTTTACGACCTAGTTTAGTTGTGTGCCTTAATTTTATACATGAGTGGCGGGACTCCGAACGATAGATTTTTAAGAAACTTTTTCATGGCAGTTTTTTTACTCTCAGATTTTTTGCCAGAAATCTGCTCTCTCTTTACTCGACACATACATAACATAATTTGTCATTACAACCCTTTAGTTAGGATTACAACCTAGCATCTCACAACACTTATATAAGGTTATTAAGGTATTTTAACACTCAGAGTTTTTGCCAGAAATCTGCTGAGAGAAAGTCGCCGTAGAAATATTTTTTCAGATTTCCTTTGGTTGGAGGTGTTTAACCTGGGGTTTCAACCCGTAGCCTCATGTCTAATAAGCCAACACATTGCCTACTAGACTACGAGGACTTCTTTACTACATACATACATAATTGATCATGACAACTCTTCAGTCAGGATTTCGACATAGCTTCTCACACCACTCATATTGTGTGTGTTAATTTTATACATAACTGGCGGGACCTACAGTTTAAAGTCGACTCCGAACGACAGATTCTTGAGACACATTTTCATGGCAAATTTTTTATTTGCTCCCTCAGAGTTTTTGCCAGAAATCTGCGGAGAGGAAGTCGCCGTAGAAATATTTTTTCATATTTCGTTTTGATGTCTGACCTGGAGTTTGAACCGTGGCCTCACGTTTAATAAGCCAACACATTACCTACTAGATTACGACGACTTCTGTACCATACTCCAACTAATATTGGCTTGTAACACAATAGAATGAGGATTAGCAAGCAATTGCCTGGACAGACAGAAGAGCTCAACTGGAGTTGGACAAGATACGCAAACTAGCGTATGTTGATAGAGACAGTGACAACTTCTACTACAGCAGCACTGGAAATTCTATTGGATTTAAGTCAGGGCTTTGTAGATTCTGCTTTTGTTGATGGTTAACATGTTTAACACGATATTCATCAGGGGATTTCGTGATCTAAGAAATCGAATGGCTTATAGCACTCACCACAAATAGACCGTTTTAGTTAGTACCAGTAAGTTTGACAATTTTGGGTTGTGCTTTGCAACGAGACTGAACAAAAATGAATAGAATGTGGACTGGAAGCCTCTTAAAAGAGAAACTATTTGTGGGTCAAGAATCAACCTTGGGACAGTAGCATGAGTTTTGGTTCCAAAATTAAACATTTCGAACTCATGGGTTAACTCCAGGGATTTTCTGACTAAAAGTTTATGGCATCAAAAGAGATGTTTAATTTAATTGGCCTGTTCATAGCAATACTATCTGACAGTCATCGTAATCTAGTAGGTAGTGTGTTGGCTTATTAGACGTGAAGCCTTGTTGCAAGCCCGAAACGAAATATAAAAGAAATATTTCTTCGTCAGCAGATTTCTGGTAAAAACTCTGGGAGAATAAATAAAAAATTGCCATGAAATGTTTCTCAAAAATCTGTCGTTCGGAATTGACTTTAAACTGTAGATTCCGCCACCCGTAGATAAAATTAACACACACAACATTAGTGGTGTGAGAAGCTAGCTCTTAATGCTGGATGGATGTTTGGAATGCCTAAATATATTATCTGGTGCAGCCCTTGCGCTGACCAACTTCTTCTTCTTCCCTGGTTTGGTAGAACTTGGTCAGTACACGAACTGCGTTCACCTTTTGGTATAGAGCTACCACTCCAGCCTAACTTAACCTAAATATGTTATCTGACAGTCAGGCCACGATTCGAGCATTCGACTCTTAAGAGGTCTTATGTATGGGACTGTCTGTGGAAAACCAATCAGCTAGATAGGCAAAATAAGGGCACCCTCATCTGTATTTCAGATCATGTATGAATTCTCAGCAATGAACAAACAGACGAGCCTGCGAAGAATAGAGCTTTGACGCCATCAGTGGGGCCAGAATTATTTGTGGAGTGAGGGCGAATGTTTAGATAGATATGTTCAACGGATGGCAAAATAAAGAGCGGCAAACACACTTCTCAAACCTACGAAGAAATAATCTGAGGTTGATAACCTATACTTTGACAGTAGTCTCAGAGTATATTTATTATGAAAAGGGATTTGTCTCAAATCCACCATGTAGATTCTATGACGGTAATAATGAGACATTTCTGATAAGTGTGTAGCACTAATTCATTGCAGAATAACATACTTAGGTACATACATCAGGTGCTGGGTAGGGTATTGGTATTATTGACATCGAGCAGACTTCTGACATTTGTCAGGGCAATAAGTTTGGAGGAGACAACATAGGTGTATCCTATAAAGTGCATTAAATCGTAAGGCACTTCTTCATAACAAGAGCAATAACAAACGCAATCTAATTAAAGCGATTACCTTTAAGTCTGAACTTTTATTGTGCCTATAATTAAGACTTTCGAGCGTTTATTGTACAAATAGTGCCCGTATCAAACTGCAAACCATCTTCGTAACAAGATTCTTCCTTTATTTAGAGAGACCTTAAAGGCTTTAAAATCCTTTTCCAAAACATCATGTCTCCTTTACTGTTCTACGATGAATTTGAAACCTTTAAATTTATGCAAATCGTTCCAGCCGTTAGTACTTTTCCACCCTACCACTGCCTACTCACTATTCAAATTCGAAATGAATACGAAACGAATGAAATTGTTTTCGTTTGTTCTTCTTGAGAAATTTTAAGTTTTAAGAACTGATACCCTGTATTTATTTCCATATCATCATCGGAAATACAAATACAAAACTAAATGTAGTGAAAGAGAGAGAGAGAGAGAGAGAGAGAGAGAGTGAGTGCAAAGTCAATCAACTTTTCTAACATTTCACAGAGTTTTGATTGAGGCTTTATACACCATCACCTCTGCTGCAACACCACTGCTGCAACTTTTTACCTCTCACTTGAGGGAATTTTGTCATTCATTATTTAACCTTTAACCTACGTTTGGTTTCTGGGGCTTTTACTCCTATTTTTGTTTTGTCTGTCCATGGTTTTTCTTTTTTTTTCTTTGATTCCACTTGCCATGTGCGAAAAAGTTTTCTTGTTGCGTTAAAAATATTGCGGCTACAATGTAGCATCTGTAGCCTTGTAGCCTATAGTAATGGAAGATCATTATCGGAGAGAAGATTTTGTTGACTTAAAAGAAAAAATAAAAAGGCTAGGATGGAATTTTTGTTTGTTACAATTAAAAGGAAATATTCTCAGTGTGACCATAAAGGCGGTATATTTTCGAAAGATTATTACATAATATTGTTACGAAAATGGAAAAATCTAGATACTGGTGTTCTGTACTACTGTCAGAGTATTTTAAATTTTAATATTGTTGACTCACTTATATTCAAAATTTTATGAGTGCTTATGAATAGCGAAAAAGCGATTCATTGCTGATCTCTGGTGTGCACCACATAACTTCTTATCACTTCTCCATTCTATGGACTCCTTTTTGGTGTACTTAAGTATTTGTATTGTGAACTTATGGGTTTACCCTCTCTCCCCCTAGCAATACAAACAAATAAATATGTTCTCTTTTAAATACTCTTGTAAATACTTGCGTCTTATTGAGCCAACTACCTACCAATGCACTACTACAGGAATTTCAGACTTCTCTACGTAGGCAAATGAAGTTGTTGAAAATGTTGTTGGCAATACAAAAAAACAAAAAAAAAGGGAGAACATGACGTTGACATTCCTGATCAATATTTCATTTCATTTTATTTGGAATTTGTTTTTGTTGTTATTGTTGTTGTTATTGTCATAATAACGACATTTTTATTCAAAATCAAAAGTTTTACAAGAGTTGGGTTTTAAAAGAAAAACTCACACACAGAAAAACCGAAGAAAAGAAAACAGGATGAAAACCAAAACAGAGAGAGAGAGAGAAAGTAATTCATGATAGAAAAAAGGAAAAAACCAAGTTGGAGAAAATAATTTTTTCTTGAATTGATGGGTACGAGTTTTGATATTGGAAAAGTTCATCGATTTCTCTTTACAAGTGGGAAGCAGATTTAAATATTTTTTCTTAAAAGAGTGACAGCAAATAAAAAGGGGGGACTTTCCCATGAAAGTGTAAGCAGTTTTAAATGTTGCATCAGATCAGGGTCTGTTAATGAGTCAAATCTTAACAATTGCTGTGCCAATTATCAGGCCATGATTTGACCATTAGGTTTGCCAAAGAGCTTAGAATCATTTCTTAACAAAAGTTTTGCTTGTTATTGTCCTAGTTTTGCTACTGTGGTAGAAAATTTTTACATCCTTCAGACATTTGATTTTCGTTTCATTGATTCTCTACCACGCAGTCTAACAAGCCAACATTAGCTTCGCATACTGCTAAGTTGGGCTGGATGGAAGACCTTACTTGAACGACAAGCTTTCAACCATTCAGTCATTATCACGACCTAGCTTCTCTCACCACTATAGTTGTGCTGGTATAAAGCAGAAGATCTCTTCCTTTAAAAAGGAGTTTCCCAAACTAACTTTTATTGAATAAACCCCACCAGAAGTTTATGCCATAGAAAAGATTAGCATCGATACATACATGGCATAATTGATCATTACAACACTTCAGGATTACGATCTAGCTTCTAACCACACCACACGAGTAGCGGAACCTAAAGTTTAATATCAACTCCGACCGACACATAAACGGGAATTTGAGAAACATTTTCATGACAATTTTATTTATCTCCGGGGTTTTGGCAGAAATTTGCTGAGAGAAAGTTGCAGAAGAAATATTTTTTTTCTATATTCCGTTTTGTTGGAAATGTCTGACATGGAGTTTGAACCATGGCCTCACGTCTTATAAGCCAACTTACTATCTACTAGATTACGGCGACTTCACCATGATACAATAATTAATAACTACTCAGGGATTAAACCAACACAAGTACAAAATAAATTTTGCTATTGACTTAATCTTTATATTGGAAAGTTCAGTTATGAATGACATAAAATGAAAAATTAAGAACGCCAGCATCTTCATGGTAAGGGCAGGGCACTGGCATATCCTACGCAGAGTCAAAGCTCTAGAAGAAGTCATTCTTTATGTCTTTCAATAGTAAAATGATTCGTCAGAATTGCAAGTGTGCAATTGGTGGCCATGATATTTAAGCACAGAAGGCGGACCAGTCATCTTCTTCTCCACACAAGTCCAGCAGATTATAGCAATATTGTTCATACTCTCCTGGTTCCAACAAAATTGAGCCTCCCTGTAAAGCAAGCAGAGAATACCTAGTCTAACTAAGGCAGCGCCAACACCAACGATATATAACATGTTGGAGAATGTGAACTCTGTTCATGATCCACGCGATTCACTTGCCATTTTGTTGCTGTACCACTACTATCTCTAATTATAATTTTTTGAGAGAATAGCAAATAGGATTATTCTTCTCATGTTTAATGATATTTTAAGACTTCAAAACTTCCCTCGTTGTGCTGGTTACAACAATAACAAAAAGACCCTCTGCTATTATTAAAAATAATGCCATTGGTTTGACTTCAGGAGGCAATATGACACCATTGAACAAACCCACAGCTTAGTGCATAATATTTAAAAAGCATTCTAGGAAAAAAAAATATTGTTCTTCTCTGTGTAATGATTTTACTCAAGCTTTTAATGAGATTTTAGCACGAAGGCCTAATACCTCAATTGAGGCTAAACTAACCTCGTAGTGTGAGGTTACATACCTATATACATAATTGGTCATTACAACCCTTCAGAAAAGATTACGATCTAGTCGCACACGAACACTACTTATATTGTGTGTGTTAATTTTAAACATGAGTGGCGGGCTCCACAGTTTGAAGTCGACTACGAAAGACAGATTTTAGGGAAACTTTTTCATGGCAATTTCATTTACTTTCGCAGAGTTTTTGCCAAAAATCTGCTAAGAGGAAGTCGCCGAAGAAATACTTTTTGTATTTTTGTTTTGATGTCTGGCCTGGGGTTCGAACCCTGGCTTTACGTCTAGTAAGCCAACACACTATCTACGGTGACCTATGGAGAACATAGGTATTTCAACAAATTCTAAATGTTCTGTAGCATTTCATCAAATTATGTCATGACAATAAAAACAAAAAAATTAAAAAAATTAAAATAAAATTTGATGTTAAAACTTCTTTATTTGATTATTACATTAAGCATTTGAAAAAAAACATCAAAATGTTATGACCAAACCTAACCTAACCTAACCTAACATTTACCATAAGATTTAAATAAATATGTATTTAAGCACAGTATTTTAAAAGTGTTTGTATGCGGTAAAGAGTGTATAAATGTTTAAGTAAGTGTGTGAGTGTGCTTTTATTAACCACTTTTTGGCCAAACAACTTATAATTGGTGTACATATTTCATCAATTATAATATTTTTCATTTTCATTTTCATTGCAATACAAAAAATTTTATTTTTACGATTTATAATACACTTGATTTGCTACACACTTCACTGCTGTTTGCTGGCATTTACTCATACTCTTTTTGCCAATAATACCCCACACATATCAATACACAATACGAGAGTATAATATTTGCACAAAATTTTGCCAATAAGTTTTTATTTGCTATTTAAACTCAATACCCAATAATAATAATAATACTCTCGCTTTCTCTCTCTCTCTCTCTCTCTCTCTCTCTCTCTCTCACTTATACTGTTTCCTAGAGCAAGAGTGTGCCAGTATGCGATTGCTATGAACAAACTTTAGAAATCCATTCCAAGGCAAATATGAAAAATACATACACGGACATGGAGAGTAGTAGCATATATCGGATACCGTTGATATGTGTGTATGTAGTTGTGTACATGGTGCTGAGTGTGTGTGAGTGTATGTATGGTTTTAATGTTATAAGTTTGATTAGTTTTTAATTGAATCAAATTTATTACTCTCTTCATCTCAATAAATACACAAAGACACAACAAATAGTGTAAGAATTAATTCCGATAACTGTGTGTATGTGTGTGTGAGTCCAAAGAAATAAATATTTTTCTGTGTGTGTGTGTAAGTATTTTCTAGTTCATTTCATTTATTAAGTTATAGTTTATAAAACTAACATTTTACTTGGAGAATATTTTCTCTTTTTTCCTTTTTTCTCTTGCAACCGTACTTTGGCTAAATAGTTTTACATGTGTGTGTAAATGTATGAATATGTATTTGTAAATACAACATAATGGTTGCCAAAGTTTACGTAGTAGTTAGTAAAACTAGTTTCAGTTTCATTTTCATTTTTATTTTCCTTAATTTTTTTTTCTCATAACTTGTTTTGATTTCCTATCTCGTGCTACCCCTCTATTCTCTAGGAGCCCGGCAAAGAAATTAAATAAATAATTAAAGTTTATAAAAAAAAAAGAAAAAAAAAATAAAATTGCATCAACAATTTCATTCATATTGCATTATTACTTCATGAATGGTAAAATAGAAGAATGCTTTTTTAATACACTGTATGAAAAATGCCAGTAGAAAAGTTTTCTACACAAACCGGATAATTTACTTTTTATGCAAGCAAAACTAGGAAAGAAACTTATTTTTTTGTGTCTATTTTATTAACAATAAATAGATTTAGGAATATAAACTCTTTTCACTCTTTTTATTTATTTAATAAATCAAAATATTTACACAATTTCTATAAAGAAAAATAAAAAAATGCTTAAATGCATATGTGGCCTATTTCCTCTCAAACTATTTGTGATCAATTATAATTGACTTTCAATTTATAAATTTAAGTGCCCGGACGGCCTAATTGATTGTTAGCAGGCTAAACATCAAGTGCCGATTCCCACCTGAGACTCTCTGGCATGTGTGTGATTGTCTGATTGTTTGTCTGACATTATATTTGATTACTCACATACGTACATGCACACATAATTGGTCACTACGACCCTTCAGTCACGATTACGACCTAGATTCTCACACCACTTTTATTGTGTGTGTTAATTTTATATATGAGTGGCGAGACCTCCAATTTAAAGTCGACTTTGAACGATAGATTTTTGAGCAGCTTTCCATGGCAATTTTATTAACTCTTAGGGCCATTAATACAATACATTGCCGTTAAACTTGGTTTTTGTTAAAGTTGCCTTTATCTAAAGGGAACTATAAGGTTACCTTTAACTTATTTTCGTTATTACAACTTACAGATAAAATAAAGTTAACTTTTTCAAAAATATGGCAGTGCCGGAGCAATGTCGATAACACTGCTCAATAAAACAAGTTTTTTTTTGTTGTGAAATTGCCATATTGGAAATAATATATAATATGGCAATTTCAAACATAAACCTAACTTTCAAAGTTACCGGTGCGATGATCCTCTTTTTAGCTTAACGCTCACTTCTGCCATTATTGTCCACTTATAATAATGAAAAACAATTTATCTGCCCGTTAAAATCCTGCCTTCAGTTAACAGTTAAACTTGGGTTTAGTTAAAGGTACTTTTAGCTAAAGGGAACTGTAAAGTTACCTTACACTGTAAAGTTATTACATCTTACAGATAAAATTTTTCAAAAATATGGCAGTGCCGGAGCAATGTCGATAAAACTGCTCAATTATACAAGTTTTTTAACGCAGTGGCAACCGCGGACTTCGTTTGTTTGTTGTATATGTTCATTTTGTTTAAATTTGAAGTTGCCATATTGTAAATAATATATAATATGGCAAGTTCAAACATAAAGTGACCTTTAAATGTTAAAGGTAGGATGATCCTCCCTTTAGCTTAACGATCACTTCTATCTTATTGGGTACTCATAATAACGAAAAACAATTTATCTGTCCGTTAAAATCCTCCCTTTAGCTAACGGCAAGTTGTAATAAAGGCCCTTAGAGTTTTTGCCAGAAATCTGCTGAGAGGAAGTCATCGAATATATATTTTTTATATTTCGTTTTGTTGGAAATGTCTGACTTGGGGTATAAACCGTGTCCGTGCGTATTATAAACCAGCACACTGTCTACAAGACTACATGAATCATAATATGAAAAAGTAAGTGAGAATTATTACTAAATAGCAATTCTCGAAAAAACTGACGAAGGCCATTAAAAATTAAGACGGGTAGTCCTTTCTCCTATAAACTATGTCTCCTGAAATACAATACACTGCATGAATAGGGTTTATCTCCTAAATGTAAAAAAGAAATAAAAATTTGTGGAAGTAAAGCAAATTCAATTGAAGTAAAGCACATAAATTCTTTAACACATCCTGTCAGATGATGGAAAGCAAAGAATTACAATAACAAACCAATATAAACATTCTAGAAGTTGTCATATCGAAAATAAATAAAGTATAAATAGAGCGGCATTACGGGTGTGCTGTAGTAAAAAAAACTTATTTACACTGTGAGCATTAAATTTTTTTTATGCTTGACTTTTGTAGAAAAATGACTCCGTAATGAAGCCACCGTTCACCGAACTTTTAAGAAATATTTACTTCTGGCAAAAATTTTGAGAGCAAAATAAGATTGTCATGAAAATGTTGTTGAAAATTGTTGGTCCTGCAACTCATGTATAAAATTAACACACACAACATAAGTGGTGTGAGAAACTAAGTCTTAATCCTGACTTGAAGGGTTGCAATGACCAATTATGCATATTATGTATGTATGTATCTTGGGATCTTAACTAGAACTTGAATACTCAATCCAGAACCACTAAAACGACTACTGCTCTCTACAATTGCAAGAGAGTGATAGGTCTTAACTGGGATATTAACACTAAAAACGAATACTGGCTATGTAACTTTGTAACCAATCCAACTCTATTCTACGGGGCTATAGTTTGGTGATTGCTTTTAAAGTAATGGAATCATCAAACACTGTTTGAGCAGATTATGAGAATGGTGGGGTTCATAATAACAGGTGCTCTTAGAACTTAATCATCATCCAAGGCATTATTTACCATCCTTAACTGGCTACCACTAGACATGTTGGTCGAAACAATTTTCTGCAAACGAGATAACGAGTCTAAGCGCCATAAGAGCATGGAAGTACAGAGGCTTTGGTTTCTGTGAATATACCAATCGATTACACAATCGATTACCGTGAATCTGTATTCGACGCAGATACTGGTTAGATCCTTTTATGAGAATGGAAGCCTCTTACAGGTTTTCACTGCTGGATTCAAATGGCGCAACAAAGTCGGCTGTGAAATCTTTTCAAAACAACTGACCATAAAATTGTCCCTTGCACAACCAGATCATTGGAATACTTTAGAGGCTGAAATAATGCGAATGTATTGCATGCTGATATACCGACAGTAAAGCGGCCATTAGATTTCTAGAGTATGTGTCCACGAATGCCGGGTGTCTCTGGAGGAAATACCGAGAAATTCAACGTATACCCTGATTTGGGTACCTAGACACGAGGGTATCAAAGATAGCAACAAGGCCGACGTACTTGCTAAAGCTGACACCACGGAAAATACAAATTAATTCCTGCATGAGATAGGCACTCCTCTACAGAGAGGCAAACAAATGGTCTTACAATAACTCAATTCACTGGCAAAAGTATGATACGATAATGAACCCATTTGTAGAAACACCAGACAAATCTGGCCCGACATCTAAGCAGAACAGAATTTGTATTGAACCTCATAGCAGTGATAACGAGACACTGACCACGTCAGTAGACTGGGAATTCATTATAACGACTTCTGCAGAAGCAACAATGACGAGGAAGAAGGGAAGAAAACAGAACATTTTCTTTGACCTTTTGAAAATAGTCACGCTCGATCGCACTGCGTACATAGCAAAAAACAGTCACCATGACCTTAGTGGTAGAGAAACTCAATTTGACCTACGATTCGTCGCAAGAAATCCACTGTTTTGACTGCTGTTTGGTTTCTGATGTGTTGTGGTTGACACGGTTCAAGAAAGAGGCCTAAAGGTCGTCGGAATATTTCCTACACACAGGATTAGTTCTCACCAAATAGTATGTCTAATGTACAGACTAATGGAGGTAAGAGGCATGCATATCATCACATGTGGATTGTTCTTCGGGAGGACAGTTCACCAGCCACACAATTTTTAGTTTGCAAGAGTAGACCAAAAAACTCCGGTTAGCTAAAAAGTCCGGGGAATGTAACGGAACGTATGCTTTTAGAAAACGAAAAGCAATGAGAGCGCTTACCGAACCGTAATGTGATTTCGGTATGCATTTAGATTGGCCTTCATATGCTAAAAACGAACGTATGTTTTGTTGACGTTTGGCTAACCGGGGCTTTTCGGTCTACTCTTGCAAATCAAAAATTATGTGGCTGTTGAACTGTAGAATCGTTCTAGATCAATCTGAAGATTGTGTCCGAATTGGAAATGATTGCTGGTTAACGGTCAGCGAAATTAAATATGCTGGACGGCCCGTAGATGACCATGTCATAGGCCCCCTCTTCCCTGTGAGAAATCCATTTACCTCAGATCAAAAAATAAGTCATAATTACGAAGCCAATTAATTTATATTCCCTTGAATCATAATTTTTGCTGCTCGTAGAGTATTTTATTCCATCAGAAAAATATAAAACTTTTATCAGAATATCTTTCAATGGTTTAATGTCGGCCATAAATATGTTTAGTTTTCTGTGTTCATATGGTTGCAATACATTTTTTTTTTGCTCTCCATACCCTTTAAACAATTTTCTCTTTATATTCTTATATGTGTTGCCTTTCTGTATGCTTTCCATTCTCTTTTAATTTAACACGAGAATTTGTGAACCTTGACCAATTGGTTGGTGAGTAAATGAACACAACCCAGCTACCACTTCCACTTCATGTTCAAAATGTATAATTTTTTCTTTTTTGGCAAAAGAAAACTAAAATCCATTACGATCAAATTAAATAAATTACCTTTTTATCGTCTCTCCCACTTCCACTCTCGCTCTCTGCCCCTTTCTGTCCCTGTCTAGCTTAGAGAGAATTTTAGTTTCTTTCTTTTGCTATACATGAGTGCCTGGACAATATAAATTTTAAGGATTTATAATGTAAAGGACTCTATAAATTCTGTGTGTGTGTATATGTGTGTGTGCATAAATGCGTAAAAGTCTTACAGAAAAAGGATTATTAAGAAAGTGTGCATGTGTGCGAGTGTGTGTAAAACAATTTAAACGATTTTATTCTCTGCTTGAAATTGCAACAAAAATTAAGAAAAGAACAGAAAAGAAAACATTGAGTATAGAAAGTAAACCGAAAACAAAACCAAAAGAAAAAGTGAATTCAAATGGATTGGAAGCAGGATTGATTGGAAAACTTACGAGTCAAAATCAAAATCAAAACTTAAACTCAAACTGAAGCTGTAGTTGAAACTTATAATGGAAAGTTAAGTGTGAAATAATGCCAGAAGAAACATTTAAATTGAGAATCTCTCTCTCACTCTCTCGCTTTAAAAATCAATATGTGGGACATATAATACTTAAAATCTTTGGAGAAATTTATTGCAAAAGATTAGGCTTTGAAGAGCTTTATTATTTTATATTGTTATGAAAAAAAAAATCTAAATACTGATGTTTTGCTTTTACAATGCTTAGCATTACAAAAACAAAAAATGCAGTAAACAAACCTGTTTACAAATTATCGTATTGCTTAATATAACAACAAACACCAGCATAAAAAAGATGGCAAACAAGTAAACAAAAATACAACAACAACATTACAAGAATAAATGTAAACAACGATGTTTACATATATAGCGATTTCGAGTTCATCAGACTGTTTATTTTGCCATATAAAAGGCACGGCAAAGCAGGCGACTGAGTTAGTGAAGTTCAGTCAGTCTTGTGTGAAGACGCTGGGCGTTTGAAGAGGGTAATTGTAAATTGAAGATCTCCGTTACAAAGATCTGTCGTATAATTGCATAGTAATTATTATTGTTTATGCAAAAAATATAAACAGAGGAATAAAAAAAGAAAGGCAATTGTTGTTGCTTACATCAATTTGTGAACAGTGGCACACAGAATTGTGCGAATTATGAAGAATTTTAATTAAAATTAAACACAAAAATATTTTTATTTTATTTGCAATCTACGTGCTCATATTTTAAACGTTTTTAAAGGGTAAAAACGTAACACTATATACTTTCTATGAGGATTTGTGGATTTGAAATTGAAATAAACGAAATGAAATTTTTTTTTCGTTTGAGAACAAACTTTAATTGCTAATCCCGCCCTCAATTGTCTAACATGCAAAACAAAGATTAAACATCATGAATATAGCTGCCAGATTTGACGATTTATCGTCATTTTGACGATTTTGAGCTCCAAAAATATCTATTGACGATTTGACGATTTGTGCCCTTGTTTTGACGATTTTTGGAAATTAAAAATTTACGTCATATTCTTTATTTTAATATATTAAGAGCCACTTTAAGCTTTGCATTTACTTTGCAGTTGTTACTAATCAAATTTTCTATCAACACATTCAGCAGGTATTTGAATTCTTCTTTGTTTATCCTGTGTAATATTCCTGCAATCTGTAAAGGACACATGATTTAACGTTAAACATAAATATTTTAGTATGTATAATTCTTACTTTATCTCAGGGAGTGGTAGTGGATTCGATTCATGTCGAATAGATTTTCGCTGCAAACTTTCCATGGATAATTTATCCTCTTCTAGCACCTCTTCTAGCACCAAACAAATTTTTCCTCGAAAAATTGTTGAGAGGTAATTCACAATAAAAAAATTTTTGTTTATACAGCATTTCTAACTAAATCACAATAAAAACTTTTACTCCCAATATATTCGTAATACCGATTTTTTTTTGTTATGGGGAAAAATGTTTACTCCCAAATAACTTTTTCACGACAGGGGTGATTAAGTTGAACTTAATATTATGATATTATCAACAATTTAATATAATAATTTCACTGATTTAAAGTGTGACTAAACGGTGATAATTATGGAGTAACTATAACACGTATTTAAATTTGTTCAGTTCCTAGTGACTGTAACACTGTCATATATAAAGTTGTTCTGGCAGCACATTATTTCTGTGCTAATGGTACCACACGTATGAAAACAAACATCAAATCTTTCTATTTAAAAAATAGCAGCAAAATATATTGTAATGAAAAGTAAATACTTCGCAAAAACATTCTTATCAAATTATTGCCATATGTGTGTGCAATTCTGGAACATTCAAAAATACTTCACGTATTCATTGATGATTATGATCGTAAATATATCCAATAAATTTCGAAAAACTTACAGTTTGATTTGTATTTTGGGCTGGCGGCAACATCGGTCCATATTTCTATGAGAAAGCGGTGAGCACTGTAAGCCAATGATTACAAAATTGTTTTGGCCTGAATTAAATGATCTGGCCACCAGCGGCAAATGTTTTCAACAGAACGAAGCTACGTGTCACATAGCTTATGCCACGTTGGATATCATGCACAAGCGATTTGAAGGCATGTTAATCTCACGTGGAGGTGACCTTAGCTAGCTTCAGGAGTTTTCTTGAGTTGCAGTTGTATGCGAATAAGCCCCAAATTACAGCTGTTCTCAAACCTAACATAACCCATGCTATCAATAAAACTTGGCCTGATATCATGGAAAATTAGACGTTTTGAATGCGTTCCACCCAGACAAAAGTCTGTCATGGACTTTTAAACGATTTTAAATTCGACACATAATTGCTATTTCAAATGAATAAAAAATATCAGTGATATCCAACACACACTTTCCTTAATTGAAACTAAATAGGAAGCGTTTGGAAGTGAGACTTTATAGCTTTGTGAATGAATGTTCATTAGATTGAAAGATGGATAGTCACCGGCAGCATATTCACTTCTGACATGAGACAATTAGACCCGCTGGGCCATTTAAAAGTTTATATTTAGAAATGCAATAAAACAAAAATGGTTTGAAATTTTGTCAAATTAATTTATTTTTTTTTTTGTTGTTGTGAGGATGTTCAAGCTACAGACTATGAAGATACAGGTCACTTGATGTATTACCTACTATGTGGAATATAGACTAGAATTGCATAGAATCGCAAAATCATATATGGAGTATACTTTCTTTTTAATTGTATTTGAGACACATATTACTCATACGCATAATATTACATGTACTGGAATAGTTACCCTGAAAAGTATGCAATAAAAAACTACGATTTTGTCATGTTTGAAACTAATGGGTTTAAATATAACTCATACGTCACATTTGTTCTCTGCATTATGAATTTTACATATTAAATATGAGCATAATGTGAGTAAATAAAGGGTCCGCCAAATAACTTTTTTTTTTGAAAATGCTTTAAAAAAAATTACTGAATATTTTCTCAAATTTCTTTTTTTGTTTGAAAGTACAATCCTTCCGGTTAATAATGGAAAATAATTTCATAAAAAAGCATGCCTGAGCTGGCCATACAGTAACATCACTTTTCAGATGAAACTCATTTTGATCTTGGCGGGTATGTAAACAAGCAAAATTGTCGCATTTGGGGCACAGAAAACCCGACGCACCCAAAACGAGTCACTGTTTGGTGCGGATTTTGGCATAATTGGACCATTTTTCTTCGAAAATGAGCAGGGAGTGGCCGTTACAGTCAATGGCGATTATTATCGGGCCACGTTGAACGAATTTTTGTTCACAAAAATTGAAGAGGAGGATATTGGCAACATTTAGTTTCAACAGGACGGCGCTACATGCCACACAGCCGAAGCTACACTCGATGTTTTGCGCCCTGTTTTTGAAGATCGCATTATCAGCCGCAGAGCTGATGTCGTTTGGCCACCTCGGAGCTGCGATTTGATACCGTTGGACTATTATTTGTGGGGTGCCGTCAAGATAAGTGTTACGCCGACAAGCCAGAGACAATTGACGCTTTAAAGGACAATATTCGTGAAGCCATTGGTGAAATACATCTGCACACAATTGATAATGTGCTTAAAAATTAGATCGATCGTGTAGGCTACTACATGGCAACCCGAGGCAGCCATTTGAACAAAATTATTTTCCATTATTAACCGGAAGGATTGTACTTTTAAACAAAAAAAGAAATTTGAGAAAATATTCAGTAGTTTTTTTTAAAGCATTTAAAAAAAGTTATTTGGAGGACCCTTTATAATGGGTTGGCGATCTAAAAGTTTAAATTTAAAAATGTTATAAAACAAAACTAGTTTGAAATTGCATTGGCGTTGCGTTTGGAACTATGTTATGAGAACAAGGAAAGAGAGAACAGTGTTTATGGACACTATGCTTGTATATTTTTATACCATAAGTAACAGGATAGACCTCTACAGGTATTGAGTTCCACATACCGACACAGTCCGACTAAAAACTGTATTTTTACTGTAATGCAGCGTGCGATCCACTGGCTAATCGACCACATACGGATGTGCTGGCCGACAAAGACGAGCGTTATGTAGGAATATATGATATTCGGGAAAAAGTCTCCTTATTTCGTTCAAGAAAAACCATTTTATAGTAGCGATAGAACAGTCAAACACAAACCACATTGCAACGATGCTCCAATGATTCAATGGAGTTGGATACACTACCGTCAATAACGACATACTATGACGTTTAGGCACCAACCCATACATGAGAGTTGTATTCCATTCTCTGTCAGTTATAAACGGTGTAAAAGGAACTGAAAAATGTGTCAGCATTCCACTGAATTTTCATGCTCAAAAACATCAAAAGCTTCTGACTCCCTAATATCTACACCGCCCATAGATATATATGATGTAATATTATTGCTGCGCTTATGTGTCAATAAACAAGTTTGGAATATATTGTTTAAACCTTAAACAATTTTTCCTGAAAATTATACAAATTTCTCCATTTTTGGAGCAAAAAAAATATTAAATGAAGATGAATAAATTCTTTGTTAAATGTTTTATTTTTGAACTCAGATATGTAGATACATTGACTTCATATGTTTTACTACAATAGAAATAATTTTGGTTTTTAAATAATTTTAATTTATTTATTTATATTTTCAAACGAATTTTTTTACGTTTTTAATAACCCTGTTTGTCGATTTTTTCTCAAATATTTGACTATTTGTTGCCTCATTTATCTGGCAGCTATGATCATGAAGTATACTCCAAAAGTATTTATACATCTTGCTTTTTACTACAATTAGCTGGTAACAGTTCTATTCGTTTTCTTCATAATTAATTTAATATCGATTTGTCAAGTTCTAGAACGGTTGTGTACTTCCAATGTAGTTTTGTTATTGCTTTGTAAATGCACACTTGAACAAAAACATAGATAAACCCATAATTTCTATGGAGTTTTAAGTTCATTACATTGCTTGAGTCTAACGTTTACATATGAAAGACAATTTAATATAAATGACCATGACCATGTATTGGCAGCAGAGGTTGATCTATTTGAGGTGGTTTTCGAGCACATTTTTTTCTCACATTTCGGCCGGTATGACGGGGTATTTGCAAATTTACTTGGCTACGGGACATAGTCTTTGAAATAAAAAAAGAAAACTTACGTCGTCACATATATACATACTTAATTGGTCATCGCAACATTTCAATCAGGATTACAACCTAATTTTGAGTGGCGGAAACTACAGTTTAAAGTCGACTTGGAAATTTTTGAGATTTTTTCACGCGAATTTTATGTCTCCTGACAGGACAAACAAAAGACAGGATAGAAGCAATACTATCTGACAGTCAGGCCGCCATTCGAACACTTGGTTCGTATGATTTTAAATCGAAGGTGGGATGGAACTTTCTGGAGAAGCTGACTCCACACTAATTACTAGACTAGGTTGACTTCACGTGATTAGTATGCAATGCCCATCTCTTGCGAGGTGCAGATATAGGTTATTTGGCTTTCCAACCCTTATCAACTTGACGGAGCTATCGTCCATTGATGTCAAGTACATAGCCTCGTTTATCAAGCTTTTGGGTTGGTTTTCCAGCGTGCTTTTAATGTGCAGTTCTTGCGCTGACCAACTGCGCCCTACTTGATGCGGAGGAACTTGGTCAGTACAGAGACTGTGTACACCTGTGGCATCACAACGTGCAGCTACTAGTGCTCAAGTGAGCTTTTGGTATAAAAGGTACCACACTAACCTAACCTAACCTAACATCTCAGCAGATTTCTGGCCAAAACTCTGAAAGTAAATAAATAAAATTACCATGAAAAACTTTCTCAAATATCTGACGTTTGAAGTCGACTTTGAATTGTATGGTCTCGCCACTCATGTATAGAAATTAGCAAACAGCCGCCGTAGTCTAGTAAGTAGTGTGATGGCTTATTATGGTGGGACATCAAAACGAAATATAAAAAAAAATATTTCTTCTGCGATTTCCTATCAGCAGATTTCTGGCAAAAACTCGGAGAGTAAATAAATAAAATTACCAAGAAAAAGTTTCTCAAATATCTGACGTTCGGAGTCGACTTTAAACCGTAGGGTACCACCACTCATGTATAGACATTAGCAAACACAACCTAAACGGTGTGAGAAGCCTGGACTTAATCCTGACTAAAGGGTTGTAATGACTGATTATGTATGTAACCTAAACGGTATGAGAAGCCAGGTTGTAATCCTGACTGAAGGACCAATTATGTATGTAAACCAAGTAATTCAGGCAAATTCCTAAAGAAGGATACAAGAATTCTTTAAATATAATAAAGCTGCTCACCAAAAAAGGTGTACAGTCTTAGGGAAAAATTTTCAAAGGTCCACCTGTACCTAAGAGAACTAACAGAGTTACTGCCAAGGTCAATAATTTTTTTGTATTTGCTATGAACTCTAAAGAGTCGCATTATTAATTTGAAATGTCAAAAAAATTTTTTTTTTCATAAATTAAGGAGCAGAGAATAATGATGCGAAGAGACAGTTTATTGGGTTAAAATTTTTGAAAAATCAGTTCATAACTAAGGCTATGACTATGGGCTTTGAAGCTTTAAAAATTTTATTTTTTTTACATTATTTTGGGGTACCATAGAGCCTCTCTTGTTTAATATATTCGTGTGTGAATATTTTAATATTTGCCACCCCATAACTTACGCTCTGTTTGCCACATCACTTCATTACCTGTAGATATTGCCAGATTAAATATTTGTTTTCATTTGAAACAAAACAATTCAATTTTTTCAATTTACCACCCCCCCATCTCTCTGAGCAAGCATGCACTGCAAAGAAGACTTTTAGAATTTAATACACATGTGTGTGGTGGCACAAACAGATGCATGCATCTGCATGCATAATATTATGATGATGTATGTATTCTCTCTCTCATATATATAAGTAAAGGTAAATATCTCTAGATATTCTATGCATGTATGTATGAACACATGTATGTATGTATGTATGTATGTATTTAAGCAATGTAAAGTACCCCCTTAAGCTACTTACTTAAAACAGGCATTAATGTTTAGTTAGTATCACCTACTTGTGGTAGGATTCTTGAAACCAAATCTTCTGCTTCTTCATCTTCTTCTTCTTCTTTTTTATATTTTCATTTGTGTTTTTAATTCAATGGCAAATATAACACACACATACACATACATATACACTGGTGCTTAGTATGTTACTATTATTTTACTCTTGTCTTCTATGAAATATTCAAACGTGTTACGACGTTATTTTTTTTTTGTTTCTCTGCAACCATAAAAATCTGAGGAGAAGAAAAAAAAAAGAAGAAGCAAAAGGTTACACGATAAAGATGAAAAAATGTAAGTAAATATTGCAAGAAAATACAAAAGAAATAAAGGAAGGGAAGATAAAAATTTAATACACAAACACTCTACCTCAACACATACTTATCAGAGATCAGCAATGAGTATGTATTCAAAAAGATGAGTAGAATCGAATCATATTTTAATACCACTCTACTCATATTCAAGGTTTGAAGTACTCATCATATTCATACTAAAACAACAATGAGTACTCAAAAAGATTCTAATCATACTCATAATTTCTGATACTTATACGCATTCATACTTATTTTAATATCGTGGAACCTCTCCCTACTCATATTCAAAGTTTGAAGAACTCATCATAATCATACTAAAACAAAACGTATGGTGTTGTTGACTTCGACTCTCCATAACTCAATATATTCACAAATCACAAAATTAATATGATTCGCATACGAACACTAAAATACTCACTAGAAGGTCGTGTGTTTGCTCTGCTTGCTGCTCTGTCTTTTTTGCTTATTTGTCTTTTCACTTTTTTTTTGTAAATGCAACAACAACTAAGACTAAATTTTGATGAATGATTCGAGTCGAGTCTCCGTAGTCTAGTAGGTAGTGTGCTGGCTTATTAGACGTAAAGCCAGGGTTCAAACACCAGGTCAGACATCAAAACGAAATACAAAAAGTATCTCTTCGGCGACTTCCTCTCAGCAGATTTCTGGCAAAAACTCTGAGGGTAAATAAAAAATTGCCATGAAAAGTTTCTCAAGCATCTGTCGTCTGGAGTCGACTTTAAACTGTAGGTCCCGCCACTCATACATAAAATTAACATAAGTGTTGTGGGAAGCTAGGTCGTAATCCTGACTAAAGGGTTGTAATGACTAATTATGTATATGATGTGATCACTCGAATCATTTATAAGTATTTTTTCTAAAGCTATGAATTTAAATGAGTAGGATTATGAATCAAACATATTTCGAATGGTATGAGTTTGATCTCAACGTTGTACGCATACTCATTGCAACCTGTACTTATAAATCAACATTGTAGTGAGTACGAATGAATCAGACAGAGTAATTGATATTTGAATATTGTTGACTCACTTATATTCAAAATTTCATGAGTGCTTATGGGTAGCGAAAAAACGATTCATTGCTGCTCTCTCATACTTATACAAGCTCACTTATACTTCCTCTGTCCCTCTCTATCATACATTGTGTGTATGTGTGAGTAAAATATCGTTGAGTACAACCTGCTACTCAATAATGTTTTCATATGAATCCATGGAATAATTTTTATATTTTCTTTATTACACTTTTATTTATGAGTATGCAAGTATGCATGTGTGCATACATACACACAAGTTATACAATGTGCATATTAGAAAACAAATGCATTACATATGCCCCATACGAGAACATAAAGTATGGATATTAAGAGGGTCGTCTTCTAAGCAGCTGTAACTTTACTAGAAAATTCATAAACAACTTCTAACTTCGGCTTGAAACCATTCTATCAAGGTTTAGCATTAAATTAGAATGTTATTTGTACTCTGGAAAATTGTCAGACATACTGCTGTAGCCAATATTTTTCTGTATTTGCAAATGAACTCTACAGAGTCGCATAACTGATCTGAAAAGTCAAAAAAAAATTTCATAAATTTTGTGCAGAGAATGATGATGCATTGAGGCAAGTTATTGGCCGAAATTTTTTAAAAATTAGGTCATAACTAACCATAGGCCATAGGCTTTTAGCTTGAAAGCTTCCCGTCATTCGCACGCCCCTGGCGTTCAATACCTTCTCAGGTAATGCCATCAGAAATTCATACACAACCAATGGGCCTGAATACCTTTTACAAGCAAAGTACCATTTACAAGAAGAATTAAACTTCCTAAATGGATGAAGCCGCTGTAGTCTATTAGGTAATGCGGCTTATTAGAGATGAGGCCGTGGTTCAAACCCCCAGGTCGGACATCAAAACGAAAAAAAAAATTTTTTCGTCGGCGACTTCCTCTCAGCAAATTTCTGTCAAATTTCTACGCCTGTTGATGGTTTAGAATTCTTCTATGGAGTGGTGGCAGTTGTTGGAAAAGGTATGCTCAATAAAAGCAAACACAAGAAGAGGCAAAGACTAACGCTTTAGCCAGAATTACGACCTAGCTTCTCACATCACTGATGTGACCTACAGTTTTAAAGTCGACTCCAAATGACAGATTTTTAGTTAAACTTTTTCATGGCAATTTTATTTACTTCCAGAGTTTTTGACGGTAATCTGCTGAGAGGATATTATAATAATATTTATTCACATTTCGTGTTGTTGGGGGGTTTGGACCACGGTCTCCTAATAAGCCAACACACAGCCTACTAGACTACGGCAACTTCAACGCTGTAGACTCAGAGTACAGAGTACTTATTCAGAATGGGCGGTTATCCCGACCCCAACATATAGATTCTGTGACGATGAGAATATTAGCACCTGCGGAGCATTAATGCATCACAAAAAAAAACTCATGATTGGAGGAGGCATTTTAGAGATACACAACAAAATTGGAGAGACGTTCTATAGATCGTTTGGTCGCAACACTATTGCATTTCTTCAAGACAGTAATTATAACAATTCACTACCAGACTCTCCATTAGTGGCGAAAGAGCCACCTTATAAGCAATCAAATTTTTATTATTCCTTCCCCTGCCTTTTTACCCCAGATCGTGTTCATAAAATCTCTTCTGTTTAATGCTTTAAGATACGTCTGCGAAATTTGTGAAGCGTTCTTCCACAACTAATTTTCACATTAAAGATGAAAGAATATTCCATTATGGGTAGGCCCTTGCTGCGCTAATCCTAGTTATGCATCCCGTATGCGTATTTCCGCAGATCATGTAAATCGTAACTCTACCGTCCAACCGGAGGACATTGCTGCAGTCCTTCTCTTCAATGCTCGATTTAGGACCTCGTGAACAGTGTTGTTCGTTCGCTCTATGGATGTGACTTCTTTGTTTTACAAAAACTCACGTTTAGCTTCCAATATATCTTCAAGATATATCGGCGAGGATCTATCCTAGTTTCCATAGAAATATCTCACACAGCCCTTTGAAGCATTCACCGCTTTTTTAAGCATTTCCGATAGGAACGATTTGAGTCTAATCAATCAAACAGACTAGGAAGCTTTGTGTCCCCTTTTCTTAAAATTTGAATGGAAATCGTGAATCCGTGATCTCTCAGTTGCATTGCAAATTAATTGATAAATGGGCTCGTAGTGTATGTTTCTTAAGCTTTTTGATTTTTTATTTTCATTTTAAATGCAAGAAAATTTCAATTCGTCTTTCCATTACAGCTTACAACACTACCCACGTGAATAGATATGTTTACACATGTGTATGTGAGTGAATTATTATATTAAATAACTGTATCTTTACACTCACACACACATATGTGTTTGTGTGTTTGTCTCCCCCAATAGGTTCACATGATTTTATTAGTCTGTGTAATATATTCTAAAACACTTCTCTACATACACACAGCCAGAGTAACCATAAATATTCGTTTATGGCTGTATGGGTTCTTCATCAATGTCTGTACTTACGGGTACAGAAACATATACTTAGGTTTGTCCACCTCTGTAAATACATTTGTTTGTCTCTTTGTATGGATGTGTGTCTGTATTACCCTCTGGTAATGCCTTCAACAATGCAACATTTCTTTTGTTCTTCTTTTCTCTGTCTCTCTCTCTCTCTCTCTCTCACACATACTTTTTTAATTTTTTTATTTCGTTTCTTAGTAAATTAGTATGAATAGGAGCGTGTGTGTGTGTGTCTCTGTTGGTAAAGATGGTACAATTTTGTTAAATTTCGGTTTGATGTCCTACTTTTAGCTACCTATCGTAGGTGCTCGTGTTACTGTCAGTGTAAACACACTGTTTGGAAGAGGACACATTGTCACACAAATTATCGGTGCACTGTAGAGGAATTTGAAAACGTGGAATTAAACAAATGAGACTGAGGGATACCCCTTCCTAATAGTTTTGGGAAACGCCACATTAGCATCCTACATAGACGTGAGATGTGCTCATATTTCAATGTGAGCAATAGTTGTCCGATAGGTTACCTAACAGTATAGTGGGTAGTAGGCCAATCTGTGTATATGGGGGCTATTTATGCGATTCCCATCTCAAGTATGACACTTTTGCTAAAAACTTATCTTAGGGCAGCGTTTTAAAGGTTTAATGTGTTCGACTACAAAATCGAGTACTTAAAGTTCAAATCCCGCGCAAATAAAAAGTTTAAGAAAACCGTAGTCGCATCGGTCCACTGAGTGTTCATGTCAAAAGGCAATCAAATGTTAGCTTGAATGAAGCACTATATACGTGGTCTAAGACAAAGTCGAAGGACGTTAGAGTAGTTGTCTCCTTTCCGAAGAAGTTATCTTTGAATTTTGCAGTGGATATTGCACTGTACCTCTTAAGGCACCATTCAAACTGGCGACCACAATTCCAATAGATGTAGCAACACGAGAATATTGGAATATATACTCGAGTCGTAGTACAGATCCAATCGACAAATATAATGAAGACTTACTGCTTACTTAATTGGCCATTAATAACCCGTGTGACCGAAGTTCAAATCCAATTTCAGACATCTCTAACAAAACGAAGCGTCGACTTCCTCTCAGCTGATTTCTGATACTCAGAAGGTAAATAAATTAAATGAAAAAATATTTCTGGTAAAAACTCTGGAAGTAAATAAAATTACCATGAAATCTGTCGTTCGACTTTTAAACTGTAGGTTCCCGCACAACATAAGCGGTGTGAGAAGCTGAGTCTGACTGAAGGGTTGTAATGACCATACTAATTTCGAGTCAGTCTCATACAACCTAAGTGATCGATCTGCAACCTGACTTTCAGATGGTATTGTTATGACTCGTCTTCGATGCCTCCTGTCCAAATTGAGCACATTTTTCGATGTCATAAACTTCCGTTTGAAAAATACAAACAAGTTTCTCCATGATATACCACAGAGTGGCACGTCTCTTAAGGAGACACTTCTTACACTGCTCGATCTAATGAAGTCTACTGGCTTTGTAGCGTAGATAGTTTAGGAGATACCGGTTGCTTTCCGATGCATTAGGACACAATGCATCCAGACAAATATCGTGTTCGACTCTTCTCCACTTATGCGATCAATAATTTCCATAACTCTTGTTTTCTGTATCATTCAGCGTTAAATCCAAGAGAATTTAAATCTAACAAACCTTCTTGGACTGCAGTATAACATTTCCTCATTGATCTTTTTATGTCGAGACATTTCTCTTGACAGAGTTCAGGCTTCATATCAATGCAATCAGGCTGCATATGTATTATTGTTGTAAGAACTTTTTCCCACCCATGTGAGCAACCCCTAGTTGTGGCGACCCTTATTATTTCCTGCTCTGCGAGATTTTTGGATATTCAGTGCCCTGTCTATTACCCTATGACCAGCGTTTTTAAATGCACGCTTTCTATTCAGGTAAGCAGAAATTGTTAAGACCTTGTCATCGAAAACCTCTTTAATGGCTTCCGACATTAAACACTCAAGAAAGAACAGAGGTCCTAGCACCTCTCAACCAACTTAAAGTACTTATAAATATTTGGAGAGTCCAAATGTCGGCTTTAGCTAGTGGCTCTAAACCCCTCAAAAAAGTCCCTGGCAAGGATCTTTAACCTTATTCCACAAAGGGCTTGACAGTTGCCCGGGACGTTCGATAGTCTCCAACTCCCCATGTCACAACATAACCTAAACTAGTTCCACTGGTATCTGTTAATGTCGCTCTTTACTGAAACTTCTTATAAATCTCTGTGATTAGTCCTAACTTCGGCTCCCGACAGAGGCTCTAAACCCTCAAAGAAGCCCCTCCTGACCTCAAAGAAGCCCCTCCTGACCTCATCTTACTAAGGGATTGACAGTTGCAGAGGAGGTTCGATAGTCTCCAACTCCCCACGTCACAACATACCTGGAAATAGTCCCTCAGGGATCTGTGCCAGATGCCTTTGATATCAAGTCCTTTGGAGGTAGAAATTCGCATCATATCTACAGACAATTATTGCGAGTTGTGCGACTAGTGTCCATTTAAATATAAAAAATCCCTCCCCCACATTGTTTATTTATTGTGGCTCATAAATGCTTCAGTAAGAATATGTCGATTGTAACTACGGATATAAAGCAGGGAATCGAAGTATTTCTCCTGTATGAGTTGGGGTCTCGAAATCGGTTTTGATTTCTTGGCTTTAGTGAAATGCATCACTTGATTCACTGTTTCAATCGATATTTTAAAGGAATGCGAACAAGTGAAATAAGGGTACTTGTTCTCGAACTTGTCACATTTTCATATCGAAACAGCCAGTCACACAAAGCCTATCTCTTTGTGGTTGAGTGGCAAGTAGAATACACAATGTGAGGGAAGTCGAATTGAAATGAGTTTGACCTTGTAATTCTTAACTTCTCTGGGTATTGTTACGTTTTTATCTTTTTAAAAATATTTAAAATATGAGCTTGTAGATTGCAAATAAAATAAAAATAAATTTTTGTTTAGTTTTAATAAAAATTCTTTATTATTCGCACAATTCTGTGTGCCACTGTTCACAACTTTATGTAAACAACAACAATTTGTTTGTTATTCCTCTGTTTACACTCTTTGCATAAACAATAACAATTACTAGGCAATTATTTGACAGATCTTTGTAATGGAGATCTTCAAACCACGATTAGTCTCTTCAAACGCACCACGTCTTCGCATAAGGCTAACTGAATTTCACTAACTCAGTCGCCTGATTTGCCTTGCCTTTTATACCGCAAAGTAAACAGTCTGATGAATGGTCTTGATTTCGCCTTCACGTAATCTCTATAAATGTAAACATCGTTGTTTACATTTATTATTGTAGTGTTGTTTGTGTATTTTTGTTTACTTGTTTGCCATCTTTTTTATGCTGGTATTTGTTGTTATATTAAGCAATACGATAATTTGTAAACATGTTTGTTTACTGCATTGTTTTGTTTTTGTAGCTTTTGTTAATAATTTTAATGTTAAACGATGTAAAAGCAAAATATCAGTATGTTTTACTAAATTTTCCAAATTTGCCCACTGTGCAGTATGACTGATTTATTTTATTTTATTTTTTAAATAAATTGTTTGTTGTTGTTGTTGTATGAAAGTAATGGTACACATAATATGTTGTTAAGCACACAACCAAGCATAACTTCTTTAAGAGGTCTAAAGCTCATGCAATTGAAATTGTTCGGTAAGTGTGTGGGCATGTAAGCCCTACTTTGGGTCATGCCATTGATACGCAGCCTAAAAGGAGATCTACGTGTGTAGAGGGTTTAAAGAGAAGATTTTCAGAAATATTTTAAACTCTGTTTAAGAGAGATATGAGGGTTTTAAAGCCCTCATTTAAAGACCTCGAGTAAGGGGCTAAACATAGCCCCCTTATATGTTATGTTAGGCTGCCCTAAAAAGAAATTTTTTTATTTGTTTTACTTTTTTTCTTCTTTGTTTTCCTTTTCATTTCATACAATGCTTGTGTCTTGTCTTGCCTTGCTTTGCCTTGCCTTGTTTGGCCTTTCTTTGAAAGCCATAAACTTCAATGAAACATAACCAGGACGCAAAGAGCGGCTCAATTGTGAATTTATGGTCTACATTAACATGTGTTCAAACTAATCGTAGGGTTTTGTTGTTCTTTACCTTTTTTTCTACAACAAAAGCAGTCTCACCGCTACCGTTTGCTCCCCATCTAACCATCTCTGGCTTTAACCTGCTGTACACATTCATGTAATGCTCAAATAACGATGCAAAGAGAAGAGAAGATTTAAGAAATAAAGAACACACACATACAGAGAGACATGTTTATTTAAGGATGTATGCAAGCATGTGTGTGTGTTTGTATGTGTTCCTTGATTTGAATGAAAGTGAAGCTTAAAGGTGTATATTTTTAGGTGCCAAAAAAATTCGAAAATAAAAGAAAAGAGAAAATCACATCAAGAAACAACAACATCAAGGAAAAATGGGGTTACAAATGTTTGTTGTTACGCTTCCCTCCTTGCCACTCTCTGCTTTCCCTTGCGAGAAAGAAAACAAAAATCTGAGGAATATTCGTAATCAGCTTTGGCTGCAGTAGATGGCAGCATGAATTTAAGGATAATGATGCTGATAATGATGTTGTATGTGGATGGATGGTATCTTCGTTCCCTGTGTACTGCATTTTTATCATGATAATCATGTTATTGTTATTGTTGTTGTTTTTCAACTATTATTGCCAGCGATTTTGTAGATGAAGAATAATAAAGTTGAGATGACTTCGCTTGCATGTAATATTGGTTGGTTGGCTTTACCTGGCTGGTTGGTTGGTTGCCTGTTTGTTCCTTCATTTGTTTGTTGGCTGCTGCTGTTTGTTAAGTGTTAAAGGAAAGGAAAATATTTTTCTTTCGTTTCACAAGAAGAACAAGATTTACTGAACACACGATAATTTATGTCAAGGCATCTTAACAAGTATGTTCCTCTTCTCATATATATTTTATATACGTACGTATGTACGTTTATATTTTTTACGATTATTTATTATAATAAACGAGCCTTTTATGCATAACGAGAATCAGAATAAGAACGAGAATGAGAATTTGTGTACCACAAGTGTTTTTCTCAAAATTTGTTATGAAAAGAAATTGGAAATAAAGGTCGTAGCAGCCAACAGCCAGCAGCAGCAATTTAAATGCAAACAAATTTGAAAGGCATTTCCTTTAACATGTAATTGTGCAGCAAATTTAAAATATTTAAGAATTTTAAAGGAGAACTGTATTCATACATTATTTTTAAAAATTGTTGTGCTAATTAAGGTCAGCTGTAGGAAATTCTATGCACTGCACATTACTATTTTGTTAAGAATGTTGTTTGAACTACGCTATGTAGAGTCCTGGACTTTTATTATTGCCGTGAAGAGTTGCCTTAGTACTGCTACCATTCCATCTATTGTACTTCCTCCAGAGTTTATAGGGGTATCCCTATAATGTCTCTTACAAGCCTAATGCCTTGACAAATTTCAAAATGCTGGTCATTGTCAACCATAGCAACTCCCTACCTACGACTTAATGGTGTTACGAAGTTGGAAATGCGATGTAACAAATTAAAATGATAAATAAAAGCTACAAAAACAAAAACAATGAACTTGTTTACATGATAGACAAGTCAACAAAAATATACCAACAACACCAGTAGAAAAGGGGACAAACAAGTAAACAAAAATGCAACAACAAACTATGTAAACAAAATAGACAAAAACAATAATACAACGATGTTTACATTTATGGAGATCTCGAGAAGGCGAATCCACGAACATTTGACTTCAAGATCATTCATCAGACCGTTTACGGTGGCATGTAAAAGGCAAGACAAAGCAGGCAATGGAGTCAGTAAAAATTCAGTCAGTCTTGTGTAAAGACGCGTTGCGTGTGAAGAGAATAACCGTGCTTTGAAGATTACCGTTATAAGGATCTGTCGAACAATTGTCTAGTAATTGTTAGTGTAATAAACAAAGCAATTGTCGCCGTTTACATCAAGTTGTTAACAGAGGCACACAGAATTGTGCGAACGATAAAGAATTTATTTAAAACCAAACACAAATTTATTTTTATTTTATTTGCAATCTGCGAACTCATATTTTAAATGCTTTTTAAAAGGTATAAACGTAACAGTATGCACCCTTGGGTGTTTTTTCCTGACCTGCATTAATACCTTACGGGTTGCAAGGACCTCATCGTTACCGAATTTATATGTTGGCCTTTAGCCAACTACCATTCGGAAGACCGATTACCAATCTCAGGTTATTCCTGAATAATCTGCTGTATGAATTACTTACATAATGAGCCATTGCAACCCTTGCCGTTAGGATTAAGATATAACTTCTCACACCACTTATGTTTTGTGTATTAATTTTATACATTTGTATTGGGACCTACAAATTAAAGTGGACTCCGCACGACAGACTTTTTTAAGAAACTTTTTATGGCAATTTTGTTTTGATACTCAGAGAGTTTTTGCTAGAAATCTGCTGAAGAGGAAGTTGCCGAAGAAATATTTTTCAGATTTCATTTTGTTGGAGATGTCCGACCTGGAGTTTGAATCGTAGCCTCACGTCTAATAAGCCAACACACCGCCTACTAGACTACGACGACTACTATTGGTTGTTCCGATGATTAATTCTCATCGTTACCAACTTAGACAACTACCATTATGAATAAGGGTACCTTGGTACCCTTGTCATAAGACTGGTTACCAACCTCAGGTTATTCCTGATTAGTCTGGTGCATGATTTAGCTCCGCTTTTATTGTAATTTCCCCATAAAAATTTCGATTGCCTGAAGCGAACTTGCTTTGAGAAGAGTCTTTGCCTCTCTTTATCATTCCTTTCATTGAGCATACCTAACCTCACAACCGCTCGCATTCCGCACTGATCTCATCAGCTAGGCCATCTTCGCAAGCTCTTTTGCTTGCTCATTACCGAAAATTCCCCAGCCGGTACAGCTTCTCCAGACAGTCACAGTTTATCTTCGATTTAAAATCACCGAGTGTTCGAATGGCGGCCTGACTTTCAGATGGTATTGCTTCTGTTCTGTATTTTTTCCTTCCTATACAAGTAGATTTGAGCACATCTCTCGATGGCATAGACTTTCGTTTCCTGCTTCTTATCCTCATCTGTATACCACAAGGTAGTCCCTCATTTAAAAGACTGTGCAGTATTCTCATTGCCCCTGTTATGCCTACACATGCTAATGTCTGTGAACTAATGACCAAAGTGCCTATAGGATCGGAATAAATTATATTGAGGTTCGTGTTAGTGGACCATTTAGTGATACTTCCATACCAGTGAAAAATTTCAGAGAATGATTTTTTTTTATTACTGGACGTTATTATTACTATCTCAAATGGGATTCTTCTGATTTTCTATTGAAGTATAGGACAGAGTTGGTGGTAGTAAGATTAAATCCCGGCCGAAGCTCGAGTATGGATACGCAACTCTGGGTAGACTTGAGTACATTTAGGTGGTTTACATATTTCTTTATTACTTTCTAAATGGAACATTTCATTTAAGAATACTATCAACAAATTGCTGATATACACATTCGGAGATTCCTTGAGGCTTATACCGAATGCTGCCTGCGAAAGTAATGTAATGCTTGTTGAAAATCTCTTAATTTACTCGGACGATCAGGCTGCAATTAAGTCCCTAACGAATGTCACTTCGACGTTTATTTGTCCTTATGGACTTTTGCAGGAATTGTGAATCTAAGGAAAAAGAGGAGGAAACTATCTTGTACTTCATGTTTTAGTGCGCTGGTCTATCCATAAAGAGGCCGAGATTCATATTGTTACGTTTTTATCTTTTGAAGACGTTTAAAACATGAGCTCGTAGATTGCAAATAAAATAAAAATAAATTTGTGTTTACTTTTAAACAAAATTCTTTATTATTCGCATAATTCTGTGCCAGTGTTCACAATTTTATGTAAACAACAACAATTGCTTTGTTTGTTATTCCTCTGTTTATACCCTTTGCATAAACAATAACAATTACTAAGAAATTTTTGTAACGGAGATCTTCAAACCACGATTACTCTCTTCAAACACACCGTGTCTTCACACAAGACTTATTGAACTTCACTCACTCTGTTGCCTGCTTTGCCTTGCCTTTTATATGGCAAAGTAAACAGTCTGATGAATATTTTTGAAGAGATCTCTATAAATGTAAACATCGTTGTTTCATTATTGTTGTTTGTATATTTTGTTAACATTTATTTTTGTAGTGTTTGTTGTTGTATTTTTGTTTACTTGTTTACCATTTTTATGCCAGTGTTTGTTGCTATATTACGCTGTGCGATAATTTGTAAACAAGTTCATTGCTTTTGTAACATTTTTTTATAATTTTAATGTTAATGTAAAAGCAAAACACCAGTGTCTAGATTTTTCCTTATGGTAACAATATTTTCTATCATTCTGCACTGGACTTCTCCATGCAAAGACTACTGCAACAGCAAAATATATTCTGAAGTTGGTTGATTAGCGACAGACGTTGCCCTAAGTAGTACCTTTACACTTCAAGCAGGGGCCACAACATAATCTAATTATATTCCTACAATGTCTACATTCTTGCTAATGACTTTTGCTGTGGTATGCGATGGTTTGTTTACATCAACTCAAACAAACTTTAGAATCACAGCTCATGCACAATTCATTCGAATTTATTCCAAGAACATCGGCAAGTCTTTAGATAGGACAGTGGACTGCGAGGATCCCAATTAAGCGATTGATGACCATGCGATTAATTGACACAGGTTTACCAGTCCTCTTCTTATTCATCCAGGAAAATCTAGCAATATTGCACATACCTTACTGCTACGAACAAAGCTGAGAACTTCTATAAAACGAACGAAATATTTATGCTCTTTAAAATGACGGATACTTTGAGCTCCGTATCGATCCGGGTCAGCTCATTACCAATGGAATTTTTAACTATAAAACTTTCTCCTTAAACCCATGTATGAGTTATCTTTCCGAAATTTACCTAAGAAATCATTGGCATTTGTGGACGATGACGGACTTCAAAGAGATGTTCGTTTGGGACTTAAACGCTTTTTGAAATGCTAGAACCTACACAACTGAAACTTGTCCATTTGTTTGGGCTGATAGTCAATAGCACTGATGCAGTAGCCTCGAGGGTATTCGAGCGAAAAGTCCTACGTAAGATTTTCGGTCCAGTGTGAGTTTGTGATGATTTCTTTATACGATAACAATGAGCTGTATGAGCTTCTCAACGACATGGACGTTGTGTAGTATATTAACATTCAGCGGCTGCGGTGGCTCGGCTATGGAGGAGAATGCTCCGGCTAGACGGGTATTTGATCCGGAGATTTGAAAAAGTCGGCGAAGAGGACCACCTTGTTTGCGTTGGAAGGACAAAATCGCGGAAGTCCTGTCATCGATTGATGTGACCAACTGGAGAAGACGCGCAAGAAGCAGTGGTGCCTGGAAGAATGTGTTAAGCTAGGCCGAAATCCATTAATCGGGTTGGTAATGGCCAATTAAGTAAGATAAGTAAGAAAGATAATCATTTTTCCTAATGTTTAGCACTCTAAAATCTCTTCTATGTTCTATAGCTGAAGGTTTTTATTTTTTTTTTCAATTTCTAATGGCTTTTTCGAAATGTTCAATAATTTCCATTATCATAGGAGCGTATGTGTGACGTTTAATTCCATGAAACATTCCATTAAATATCGTGACTGCCACCACGACACACTTTTCCATTTATTACCCCCCTCTTCTACATAAATGCGGTTGCATTTGCGTTTTGGTAGAGTGGTTGCTCGTATTCCAAATATTTTTTTGAATTTCTTGTTGTTGTTGCTGCTGTTGCTGTTGCTATTATTTTATACACACGTTTTTGTATTTCGGTTGAGTTAAGCAATATTGCTACTTAATACACTGTGTTACCTTTTATTACAAAAATTATTTCATTTGTTTTGGTGTTCAGCTTTGGCTGCAGCTTTAGCTTGAATTCCTTTTGTTCACTCGTGATCCTGGGTGCTGACGGAGAAGGTGTTCTTTTTTTTATATACGTTTTCACCGCTTTTCTATAGAATGAAATGAATTTAATTTTTGTAATTGTTCTTGTTCTAGTTGTTGTTGTTTTTTCTGTTTTTTATATATTTTTTGATTTGGGTTTTCATTCTTTTGTTTTTGTCGGTTGGTTGGTTCGTTTAAATGTGCACCCCGTAATAAAGATTTTCTCTGTGTTTTTATATTTTGCGGTTCTTTATATTATAATGGCGAATACTTTTTTCGGTTTTCGGTTTTGGTTTCGTTTTTTGTTTTGTTATTGTTGTTGTTGTATGTGTGTTTATAGAAAAGAACAGGGTTCAGGCAAATTTCGGCTAATGCAGGATATTTTACGTTGTGTACATAAGTCGCCGTAGTATAGTAGGTAGTGTGTTGGATTATTATTAATTTAATTTCTAGAGAATTCAAACACTGTTTAGTGTTTTGTGTTATGTAGATATGTGCAGGCCTATGGCAAAGTATGTGCTTCGAACTTTCATTGTCAAGTTCGAGACACATACAATATTCAAAAACCTTGTTACAGAGCAAACAATTTTGTTTAGTCACTGCCTCGATTTACAATGACCCGTAAAATAGACCGTAGTAAGGTTTATTTGAGGCCCCTCTGATACTGATTAACACATGTTTGACTTTTGGCCAGAGGACAGGCTGCTTACAAATTCACAGAATTGCTCGAACTTACTTGAAAGCGAATTTTCGGCAAGTTTTACCGGGTTGTCAATCTTTTCATTATCTTTCTATACCCCTCTTATAGAAAGCCAATTCAATATAATGGTATTAAATACCCCGGGTATTTTAAAAGATCTCGCATACCATTTCTGAAGTAATCGTGACTAGTAATCATGACCAATTGAAGAGGCCCTTTACTACAGATAAGAGTGTATAAATGTGACAATATTCCCTGCAATAGCTCTTGATTTACTCGGACAACCAGGCTGCGATTAGTCCCCAATGATATACATCCATAGATATACATGACGTCCATAGATATACATGACGCCAAGAATTTCTCAGGAAAATTTTGTTCAACATTTATTTGGTTTCCGTGACATGAGAATATCGTTGATGATTGAATCGCTAATGAATTGGCCAGGCCGGTAAGGACTTCACTATCTCCGACGTGTTAGAGGGCATAGGTTTTTCTCTTTAAATACATACATATATAATTGATCATTACAACCCTTTTGTCAGGATTACGACCTTGTTTCTCATACCACTTATCTTGTGTGTGTTAATTTTATACATGAGTGGTGGGACCCTCAGTTTATAGTCGACTCCGAACGAAAGATTTTTGATAAACTATTCATGGCAATTTTATTTACACTCAGAGCTTCTGTAAGAAATCTGCTGTGAGACAGTCGCCGGAGAAATATTTTATCATAATTAGTTTTGATTTGAGGCGTCTCACCTGGAGTATGGACCGTGGCTTCGCGTCTAATACGGCAACATACTACCTACTGCGACTATTCTCATTGCCTTATTTAAATAGGGTACTGTACACGTTTTTCAGGGAGGCTCAATCTAGTTGACAGCAAAAGGTTATTTGTGATATTTCTACACTCTTTAGAACACATGGTCATTCATCGCTTAACACTGTTCTTTTGGTAGGCACATCGAAAATCTCAGCATTCCAGCAAATAATTTTTGCAAGAACTGTGGTTCTGAGAAGGAGGACAAGACTATCTTTTACCTCATGCGTTAGTGCCCTGCTCTGGTCATAAAAATATGGAGACCTTTTACCTCGACGTAGAATATAATGATTGCTACAATTGCAAGATTTATTGTGGTGTCACGTTGGTTTCATCAGGCGAAGGTTTGTTCCCCGCTGTAGGTCTAAGGAGAAGGAAGAGACTATCTTTCGCCTATTTTGTCAGTCCATAGCTCGTGCCATGAAGTGGCGTAGGTTCTAAGCCTCTCATCTTCTGCCATCGAGCATTGTCATGATTTTTCTGAAATCAAATTGATTTTCGATGGGGAATAGTTAATCCTTGGGGTGGTGTGGGATATTAATTGTGGTATCACTATGACACCTTAGTGGAACCATGCCCTTTAAAGAGAGACTGCCATTTAACCTAACCTAATTTAAAAGGAACGTTTTGCCTGCTGATTAAAGTGTTTTGTTTGGGAAAATCCTGACTTACCGGAATGGAATTGAACGAGGAATCCAATCGAGCTAACAGAATCTCATTTAATGCTTTAGACCATTGAACCCTTCTGTTTAGTTCTTGCAGAGATAATGGCCACTAAAAACTTTATGAAAAGTTCTGTACATGGACTTCCTCGTGAATTCAAATATTAAAAGAACCGCAATGTATATGTGTGTGTGCCTATTATTGTAGTTATAATAGAGTGAGAGAGAGAGAGAGAGTGTGACATTATGGTTTATTATATTCATTTGTGTGCAGAAATAAAATCTTTTTTTGCACGATGGAAAATGGAGAATGGAAATGGAAAATGCGAATACATTGTTGAAAATAATATTTTTTCTACAACCGTATGGCGGTAACAAATATGTTTGGTTATCTATTTTAATATGTTAAAAGAGAAATGTGTGTGTGAATAATTTTTAACTTAATTAACCGGTAGACAAACAACAAAATATGTATGTTTGCATGTGGAGCATGAGTTCATATGACATAATGAAAGAATATGAGATTAAATGCGGAACAATAGGGAAAATGGAAATCAAAAATTGTTGAGGATTTAATTTTGATGGAGGTTGTGTTTGTTAATAAAGAAATTTGGGCCCCTTTTCAAATGGTCTGGTTCCTTAAAAAGAGATATTAAAATTGTTTATTTGCTTTCAGAAATTTTGATGGCAAATGAAACAGAATTTAACTTCGATAACACGGTCGATAAAATTGAAAAAAAAAAATGAATAACCCAGCCATACTTTTATAAAGTACACGACCTTAGAATTGCTTCATCAATTTAGGTTTTCAATAAATTCTAACCTAAAAAGTTGGCTTCTAACCTAAAAATTTGGCTTCAAACCTCTACCGTGTTGATTTCAAACCTCTACCGTATTGGCTTCAAACTCCAGTCTAGACATCTCCAACAAAACGCAATCTGAAAAATATTTCTCTGGTGCCTTTCTCTCATTAGATTTCTGGCAAAACCTCTGAGAGTTAATAAATAAAACTGCCATGAAAAGTTTCTCAAATATCTGTCGTTCAGACTCGTCTTTCAACTGTAGGTCCCACCACTCATGTATAGGAATTAACACCACAACATGGATGGAATGTGAACCTAGGTTGTAATCCTGACTGAGAGATTGTAATAACCAATTATGTATGTATGTGTATGACTAACCTATAAAGGCAAAAACATGATATCTCAAAAACCTTGGATTCAATGCACCGAAAACCTTTAGAAAAGTATAGTCTTATTTTCTAGGTTAAAAATCTTAAGGGGCTGTGTAATCTAAGTTGTTAAGCTAAATAATTACTGTTAACAACCACAACTATCGCTGGACGTTTAAAAACTAGTAGGGCGGAAAGCTTAAGATTTCGAATCGGATGTGATGACATTCTAGTTCACATCTCGCTCACATCTCATCCAAATCTTTAAAAATCGTGAACAATGTTTATGGTTTCAAAATCTGGGTAACAATACGTCAGTTTTCGATAATGGAATGCAATCTGGTACATCAGTTCAACATACCTTATTAGTTACTTCAATCCCATATCTCGCATACTATTTTTGACGTAATCATGGCCAATTGAAGGCCTTTAAGAGTGGGTTGACTACAGGTAAGCGTGTGTAAATGCGGGTTCGTCTCATTGTTCTACGGCAATTTTCTTCCACAAATAATTTGATTAAAATTTTCCCTGAAAATCTCCTGATTTACTCGCATAAACAAACTGCGATTAGTCTCCAATTTTCAACGTCCATACTTTTACATGACGCCAAGCATTTCTCAGGAAAATTTCGGTAACTTTTATTTTATGGTTTCATGGACTTGGAGATATCGTTGGTAATTGTATCGCTGATGATGTGCTGGTTAGAGATTGGATATTGCCCCCCCCCCTGTTTTACAGGGAGGCTTAAACTCATTGGCAGCAAAAGATTACTAACGATATCCCTAGGTTTTGTTGCATACGTACTTTTGGTAAGCATGCATTCCAGCAAATAGGCTGTGGGTCTGAGAACGAGGGGACGACTGTCTTTCACCACGTGTGTTATCGTCACTAAATAATTTTATCCGCCAGCGTCTGGACCTGCAGTTTAACTAACATTAACTCTGGATATAAGATTACAAAAGTTTTACTTCCTAATTCTTATTTCTTCTCAAACTTTTTGCCTGAAAATTGCCGTTCAAGAGCAAGATGTCAAAGCTGAGGTTGGAACCCAATGTTCTTGTCTAGCAAGACAACACAATACTATACTACGGCGATCACAGGCTTTGCTTATTCTGCTGCTAATATCAGCTCATAGTGTTTGTAGATTGCCGAGCTTCTTATTAACCTTTGCCTGAAAGTATCGTAGGAATCAATCGGCATTTATTTGATTTTCCTCGCATTGGTTCCAAGTCCAATTTTATTGGCATTAAAGAAAACGCGTTGCAGCTCAAGTAGCACTTCATGATCTGTTCACTGAAACATAGAAACAACTAGCAGTAGAAAAACTGTTGGAGATAGAACTTACATACCTTTACCTCTTTACTTTTCTCCCATATTTATGTCAGACTCTTCGTTTGGCATTTGACATCGCCAAGATGCCTTTGCTAGTCAGATGCGCCGGAAAGGCTTTCCAAATCTACAAATAGCGGGCAAAGTATGTGTATTTAAATTCGATAAACTGCTCGATGATAGTGTGAATTGTGTTTATATGATCAGTACACGCTCTTTCTGATCTAAATCCTGACTCTTACCTTCATAAGCTAGTTTCGGTTGCAGATATTTGCTGGAGAATAAGTAGTGCAGGCTTTCCACTTATCACTGTATTGCATTAAATCACCCTTTTTCCTCCATTGTATGGATTAAAATTTTCTAATTACGGATTACGGAGTGCTTCGTCACAACATTGTTCATCCTGTTCACTATCGAGTTCTTTAGGTCAGACAGTATGCGATGCACTTCAGTAAAGTTGGTCGGTAGAATGGTGCCTTATGTTCAGAATTCAGGGCCTATGCGACTGGCGATGTTGTGATAGCAAAATCGCTTCGTTTCGAATTTCAATAACTTCGTGCTTTTTTACCTCTTAGTTATTGCCTTTCATTGCAAAGATGCCTGTTCTGCTTCTATGGAAACTCCGTGAGCTTTGACCCCGAAAGAAAATATATCGACAGCGAACAGATCTTTTGGCAATATTCGTTAGTTTACTTAATTTGGATATTACAACTCTTTCGTTAGGATCAAAACCTAACTTCTCACAACACTTATGTTGTGTGTGTTAGTTTTATTAGTGGATGGCCGAGACCCACAGTTTAAAAACGACTTCGAATGACCGACAGATTTTTGAGAAACTTTTAATGGTAATTTTATTTATTTATTTACAGATTTTTTGCCCGAAATCTGCTGATATGAAGTCGCCAAAAGAAATATTTCTTCAAATTTCATTCTGTTGGAAATGTCTGAGTTAGGTATTGCACCACGGGCTCTCTTCTAATAAGCTAACCCCCAATACTTCTTGTTAAAGTCTTCAACCTTTTTGTTGACAGCTTTTTCCCGCCTCTCAACCCTTATTAATGAATGCCGGCTTATATAGATGGCTAGAGGGCGATACATGGGTCGGAGAGATGACCCGAAATTATGAAGGCAAAGCGATTTACTTATTTCTTGTAAATAATTAAAGAAACATCCATGTAATCCGAAAAGAGGTCTTAAGTCTGTATTGGCATTCCTAACTTTCTTTCGTATAAAATTTTTTGATCCATAAATCTGTGCCACAAGTTTATTGTTCCAATGCACTCACGATTAAGTTTCAATAGTTTTGGTAAGGAACACGCATACTTTAGACCAAAAAAGTAACTTCAAAAATACCAACAAAATATGGAGGAGAAAAAACATAAAGAAAAAAACATTAAATATTTGAAACTGATTTTTCATAGAGTCTAAGCCACGTTAGTAGTACTGTAGTCTTGTTAGAGTCCTTTCCAACTAAAACTGCCATATTTTATCGAAGTGCGTGCAAGTATTTAAAGAAGAAGAAAAAAAATCGAAATGAAACCAAATGAAATGAAAAGCAACGCCGTGCATTTGTTGTGATTGTTTGTTGTTGTTCAACTATTTTCTCAAATTTCGCTATTGACTGCCCCTGGAAAATTTCTTGCCGAATTCCATAAAAGTTTTTATATTTATCGGTGTAGGTAAGTAGGTATGTGTGCACGTGTATAATAATTTACTTAATATCCCTGGACTATTATTACTATATAGTCGTACTTATAGTTGTTGTTGTTCTTACGTTTTTATATATTTTGTGGTCGCCGAATGAATGGTTGACTGCATGCCGCCATGGCATGGCACAATGTAGCTTGGCTTGCCTTGTCTCTGCTTGCCTTGCCTTGGCTTGGCTACCTTTCAATGTGTAATATAATCAACTAAAAAGGACATTCATTTAATTTTTATACGCATTACTGTTTAACCACTTGTAAAGAAATAAAAAAAAAACACGAAAACAAAAACAAAAAACAGGAAAAAAGAACGAAATGAGCAACAAAAAAGTATCTTCCCTACCTTACCATACGTACACATACATAACTACCTCCGTAGACCGGAACTTATGGCTTTGTTGTCTGTTTTTCGTTTTTTGTCTCTCTTTTCACTTTTTATTTCCCATTTTTTCTTTTTTTTTTGTTCATCATCTACTCGAGTGCGTTATAACAGCCGTAGCAGCCATAGCTGGAAAAAAGGTGCGTTCATGAACAATTCCGTTTCCTTAGGATAGAAGTACAGAGACGGACTGTTTACAGTCATATCGAAAAAGAAGAAAAAGAACTCCAAGTATTTGCCTGTTTATTTTACGAGCAAAATTTTCTACTACGCGTTGCTCACTGAGGACATGACAGTTTCATGTTTTGTCCGTGTTTGCTGTAGATAGCTGACTTTACAACGAGTGTACTCAAGCTGATTTAGCAATTAAGTTATGCAGTATGGCTCTCTTTTGTTGCTTTACTATCGTTCCAAAGTATCTGACCCCTCTTCTTTACTCTGTTTTAGTTTCATTAGCTAAGTTTTTCCAAACCAACATATGATTAATCTACCGAAGCAGGTCCTAGGATAATATAGATGATGACTAGAAACAGGGCTCACAGTGATAATATATTTTATTATTGTCTTGGATGAAGTGGTGATGAACTTTGTTAATACAATTTAATACTTTCTCAAGACGTGTTAGGATGTGGATGTGATGAGGAACTTTTTCTCAGGAAGTGTCTCTCTTTTACCATTTAATGGTGTTGGTTGTTAAGCCTTCATGGATTGTTTTGGGAATTTCTCTGTAAATTTTTTTGGATTGTTGTCTGGAGTGTTGTGGTGAGGTACTTTGCTCATTGAGTCTAACTTTTCCTTAATGACATTTTTTGTTAAGATTTCATAGATTGTTTTGGAGAGAAACTTTTCTAATTAAGTCCAACTCTTTCTCAAGAGGAGCAGATGCCTAATTTTTCTACGGTGTTCAGGCTTCCCTTATCACACGTCAAACACTGTAACTACTACACAGCGGTTGATAGAATGACTTGATTTCCAAAGGACAACACACCGTGGGTAGGGAATCCCCGGCTTCGAGTAATATGTATTAACGTATTTGTACTTAATTTTTTATAGCCTCGGGTAGATGAAATTGGCATAGTCTAGTAATTAGTGTGCTGGGTTCAAGCCCCAGGTCAGACATCTCCAACAAAACGAAGTACAAAAAAATATATATCTTCGGCAACTTTCTCTTAGCAGTCTTCTGACAAAAGCACTGAGAGTAAATATAATTGCCATGAAAAAATCTTTCAAATCTGTCGTTCAGAATCGCCACCCATGTATAAAATTAACAAACACAACATAAGTGATGTGAGGAGCTAGGTAGTATTCCTGACTGAGGGGTTGTAATGAACAATTATTTCGAATTTCAGACGTTTGGTTTGTGAGAACCTTATTGGGGGACAATGCTATTTGGAGACACTCATTTGTAAAACTTTTTTAAATTTCGCAAAGGCTTTCGATATGTTAGCACGTTCTACAAATTGCAACGCTTTAGTTTGGAGAATAACGCCCTTGAAAATCATCAACATACTAAGGAGCCTTAATGCAATGTCAAGTTACTATATTCTCCACGCGCTAAGACATGCAATCGCCGTCAAGCATAGAAGCAAATAACAATGTAACCCCTTCCCACAGACTCAGTTGGTTATTACTATCCTTTAGTCAAGATTACAACTTAGCTTCTTACATTATTAAAGTTTCTGATTGTGGTCAACACAGTATGATGTTCAGAAAGATTTATGTCTTGTTGTATCCCTACTGATAAACCGTTTTCATGCGACCTCTGCTGGATTGACAGTGTGTGCAACACAGTGTATTGGTTTGGTACATGACATGTAAAAACTTTTTTCAATGAAAACCGTAACACTAGCTTAGGATAACATCCCTTCAAATTTCAAGCCTCAACTAAGCTCCACTTTGACTAGTAAATTACTTTAGCACCGGAGTTCTATTTCAAATAGGCAAAGTAAACCCCCTTCAAAATTTTTGGCATTCTGAGTTCAAACTTTCGAAAGAGTATTTCTACCGATTGCCAGAAGATTTTATACAAAACCTGGTGTTCGAATTGCTAAAAGTGGTTCAAAGTTACTTAAAATATTTCCCTTTTTAGGTTATGAATTTTTTAAATATGTATTCAAACTGGACTGCTTGAGAGCCTAAGTGGAAGTACGCGAAGTTTGCCCAGCTGACCTTTAAAAAAATGGATTCCAGATTTTTATTTTTATTAAATTGAAGCACCAAACATTTGTGTTGAGTACAAGAAATTTGAATAATTTTCCAACTACCCTCGTTTTTTTTGTTTTCACAGACATTTATTGTATTTGTGTGCTTGACTGATACTTCGTAGCATGGCTGACTGACTGACTGAGTGAGTGCATGAATGAATGTTGTTGTTGTTGTTATTGCTGCTGCCATTGACTGACTCTCTTTGCAACAACTTATTTTAAAATGCTTTTTTTATAGGCGCAATAAAACTAAAGTTTACGATACTTATTTCACTTTCTGTGGTAAACGTTGGTTGGGAAGATGGAATCCAAAGGAAATGAAACTGAAACCAAAATTACGATAAGATACATGCACACACACATATATACATTTGCTTTCATAGTTAGAGAGGTAGACAAACTCAGTTGTAAGTGACTGGAATGATTGTTACAAAGAAAATTTTCAATTTCTTTTGAGGTTCTCCTTAAGACATCCTCCTCATGTTTTAAAGATATTCTGCCGTGGTTATACCGCCACTGTTTGTGGTCGCTTGCAGTTTCTTTCACGGAGAGTGAGGCCTCTTGCTGCAACACTTTACGTTTTTTGAGATCAAATTATGGAAGTTTGACAAAATTTATATGCCTGGTGGATACTTTTCTTCGTCTGAATTTTGTTGATTTTGCTCTCAAAAAAAAAAAAAATTCTTACTTTGATGCCATCCGTCTCTCTGTATTTTCACGATGGGGGCGAGGTCGTACTTTGGGGGGGGGGGATGTGTGTCGCACTTTGGAAAACTTTTGAAGTTTTCATAAGAGCATGAAGCAAAAAAAGAGCGCAAATTTATTAACCAAAGTATGAAAAAGTAAAATAAAGCCGTATTAATTAGTTGCTAAAACAGCGTTAAACATGGGAGTGTGGGTACGTACGTATTGCAGTATGGCATCAGCATAAAATTTATACCCCCATTAGTCATGTAATGGTTAATTATGTTTTAACAGTTTCGTTAATAAATTATGACAGTAAAAAGGATTTTTATGTCCTTCGAAAGTTAAGCGGGGGAAAAAAATTCCTTGAAGAGGTTTTCATGTCTTTTTTTACATTTTCTTAAATGACTGCAGCAGTAAAAACACTTCGTAAGTGGTGTTATAAGAAGTAGAGATGTGTTGGGGATAAATGGCAATGGGACACATCCCCCTTTGTGCTTGGTATAATAAAACAAATTGTTTTGTAATTGCTTAGGTCAAGAATGTTATCATAAGATACGCACGTCTGATTATTTCCTTCGAACTTGATCATATCTAGGGACAGTCAAAGCGCTGAGATTCCACCTTGTGAAGAGCTGCATAGACTCTCTACACCGTAAACGTCGACACAACACCTGCAGCAACAAAGGGAATCAAAAGCTGCATAGACTCTCTACACCGTAAACGTTGACACAACTCCTGCCGAAACAAAGGGCAACAAGAGCTGCAGAGGCTCTCTGCACCGTAAGCGACGACACAGCAGATGCCGAAACAAAGGGCGTAAAGAGCTGCATAGACTCTCTACACCGTAAACGTCGACACAACAAAGGGCGTCAAGAGTTGCATACACTCTCTATACCGTCTACGTCGACACAACAGCTGCCTTTACTGGGTTTCGGACCACTGTGGCATAGAAGAAAACGAAAAGGCGGACGAAAAGGCAACCGCACTAGCACAAAAGCGATCGGAGAGATGTCTGACGAAGAGACGATAGAAGGGATATATGTGCCCCTACAAGAATACTTTTCCAAATTAAAAAAGCCAGCATGAAACTCAATAAACGGTAGATGATCCGCCGTAGTCTAGTAGTTATTGTGTTGGCTTATTAGACGTAAGGCCACGATTCACGCCCCAGGTCAGACATCAAAACGAAAATCTGAGAAAATATTTCTTCGGCGACATTCTCTTCTACAGATTTCAGTCAAAAACTCTCAGAGTGTCAAAATAAAATTCGCATGAAAAGTTTCTCAAAAAATCTGTTGTTCGGTGTCGACGTTAAACTGTAGATCCCGCCACTCATGTATAAAATTAGCACGCACAACATAAGTGGTGTAAGAAACTAGGTCGTAATCCTGACTAAAGAGCTGTAATGACCAATTATGTATGTGTTATATAGGTGATACAAGATATGTGGTTGACGAATTTCAAAACTGTTGTGCCCAACAGGACAACCAAGGAACTACTTGAAATCGACAAGAGAACGGTTCGCACTCCAACAGGAATTCTAATGGGAACTGCACTCTTGACAGTTTCGCTGACAAGCACGGCCTGCCCCACCAGAATTACTGCAGAATCAGCTGGGATATGGAAAAAATGGAATCAATACAACACCTTTTATGCGAGTGCCCTGCACTTCAAAACAGAGGTCATCGGCTTTTGAAATCTGGGCATGGTTGCGAACGTGCCTCTAAGGCATTTGGCCGGTTTCATTCAAAGCTCAACATAGTTTAACCCCACCACTAACGGACTATATTGGACTAGAGGGCTTACTTTACACTGGGTAACACAATGGGCCATCTGGGCCACCGAGTGAACTTCGTTAAGAACGCTCAAGCTACCCGCAAACTTAACCTAACCTAGGATAGGATAAAATACATTAAATTTTCCACGAATCAAACTCATAAATCTGGCAGAATTTGATCGATTGTAACGTTTATGTTGGCTTTGACAGTCGTTGTCTTTCATGGCTTATTCGCACACACCTGCAATTTAAGAAAACTGCAAAAGAATAAACCCGATAAGAATTTTGTACGGATGCAACCCCAAGTCACTACGCAAAATTCGCCAAGTTGTGGTCTGCAAAAGAATCTTGAGTTCACAAGATCTTGAGTTCCGTTCATGTTGGTGGGTGTTGATCGATCGTTCACAAAACCCGTGCAATCGAACTTATCCACAACATTGCGAATAGTCCTCTCGGTAGAATGTTTATGTTTGGTATGTAGGTAGAGGTGGTTGTCCAACCAAGAAATTCAAATGGATCCACCTAGGCCACACGGGGCCCACTGCCCTGGAACCACTTCGAACGTTCGAAAAATCACCCGGATTATCTATGTAGCAGGCACGAAGATGCCTTTTGACACAGGACCGGGCATGTTCTCAGTAGGTGAAGAACAGTTTCATCTTCCAGCTTCTACAGAAATCACGAGTTGCGAGCTGTCCAAGACCAATGCGCCTCGCGTGCTTGTCCGTGACCGCATTGTCAATCATGAGCTTATAGGTCCCCAGAGGGACTCCAATAGTCGGTAATTCGTTGGAGAGGTGGATGAATGGTGTCGTGCCTGGCCAGTTCATCTGCTCTGCAGTTAGAATAATTCTGACAATCGTGAAACGTCACCAAAATGTTATCAAGTTGACGGATATTGAAATGTAATTCAAAAGATGTGCGGCTTCTGTCCGAGAAAATGATGAAGAAATTTAATAAAGCAGTGGACGATGGAAATATTTTCAGTCGATAAGGATCCGAATATACTGAATGCAGTGGAGATCAGAGATAATTTTCATTTCAATGCAGAAAGAGGTCTCATAACCAATACTCACCACTAATAAATCTTAAGTGATTTAAAATTATTGCGTCTTAAACTATGGTTGTATTAGATTCAGTCGATCTGTATGTGTTTTTACTACGAACCAATATTCTGAAATACATAATTTGTCATTACAACCGTTCAGCCGTTCAGGATTACGGCCTTGCTTCTCACACCACTCATGTTGTGTGTGTTAATTTTATACATGACTGGCGGGACCTACAGTTTAAAGTCGATTCCGAACGACAGATTTTTGAGAAACTTTTCATTGCAATTTTATTTTGACACTCAGAGTTTTTGCCAGAAATCTGCTGAGAGGAAGTCGTCGAAGAATTATTTTTTTCAACTTCGTTTCGATGTCTGACCCGGAGTTTAAACCTTGTCCTTTCGTCTAATAAGCCAACACACTACTTACTAGACTACGGCGACTTCGAGTCAATACCGGCTTCTATTCCTACATTCATCTTCAAGTCAGTGGAGAGAATTCCCAATTGGTAACCATAGCGAGATGTAATAAGTGGGCCTCTGTGGGATTGAAGCCAATTGCATATGGTAATGAAGACCAGACTATGATGACCTCATGACCCGAAGAGAGGCCATATTGTGGTATACGTAAGGGTCAAAAACATAGACTGGATCAGAAGCAGGGAAATTAGTTAGGCAGGGGCCCATACTTCTACATAACAATAATTCATGGACTTCTCGATGACAGTTCCCTAATATTACATTGTTATGGTTTAAAAGAAACAAAATCGTTTGTAGTCAAAATTGAATTGTTCTCATAAATATTTTATTTCTGCTTTTATAACTAAAACTTAACGAATAAACTTACCTAACTTAACGAATAAACTACTTAGACTATCAGTGACGAGACTAAATAAGTGATGGCACTATACCTCCCTTTTCATAAAAAAAAAATAATTTATAATTGTGTTTTTAAAACTATCTTATAACTAAATTTAAAACTATACTTAAAAATAAATACATTTATAGGGATTTCCCGCTCCTCAACACCACATATGTTGCACAGGTTGATTTCATACATAAGTGGCGGGACCTACAGTTTAAAGTCGATTCCGAACGATGGACTTTTTGAGGATCTTCTTCATGGTAATGTTATTTTGACACTCAGAGTTCTTGCCAAAAATCTGCTGAGAGGAAGTCGCCGAAGAAATATTTCATTTTGCTAGAGAAGTCTGACATGGGGTTTGAAACGTGGCCTCACGCCTAATAAGCCAATACACTGCCTACTAGACAATGGCGACTTCAAGCTTCGATAACCATCGATTTTATTGGCAATTTTATTTTACTCGCAGAGTTTTTGCCAGTAATCTGCAGAGAGAAAAACGTCGAAGTAATATTCTCCTTTTGTTGGACTTGTAAGACCTGGGGCTTGAACCGTGACCTCACGCCTAATAAGCCAACACACTGCCTACTAGACTATGGCTATCTTCGATAGTCATCGATTTTATTGGCGGTTTTATTTTATTTGCAGAGTTTTTGCCAGAAGGAAGTCGCCGAAGTAATATTCTGGTTTTGTTGGAGATGTATGACCTGGTCCTTAAACCGTGGCCTCAAGTCTAATAATTTAACATACTACCTACTAGAGTAAGGTGATTACCTTTGATATAATAACTTACTTAACACTCAAACTTAAGGTTTATCATACAAAATATTTTGATCTTTGTCTCTCACCTCTTTAAGAAGATGATTTTGATGAATTACTTTGAAAAAAAAAAAATTGAAAAACAAAGAACATGATTTTGTATTTAAACAAAATACTCCACTTAAATATCTCATACGTTCAACTTGATACAAATTAAATAACAAATTAACCCCTGTGTTTAAAAATGCTTTCAAATGTTGTTTTCTGGATTACAAAAATTTGTACGTAATTTGTGAAACAAATTTGTACCTGTTAATCGTTAAACATTTTCAACTCCCTCAACCTCTAACCTTTTAGCAACCAACGTTCAAAAAAAAAAGGTTAATAAACCATTACTTTTATACTCTCTCTTTGGCAGTGTTATTCCCATCTAAACCATAAAGAGGGGGTGGGGAGTCGTCCTTAATGTTGCATACATTTTCGCATGTTTATTGCCTGTATCACAATTTAATTAAATTATACTCATCATCATATGATGAAGAACACTCGTACATACACATACGCATTCATTCGCTCTCTCTCTCTCCTTCGCTTTTATACGTATACATATGTACATACATACATACACTGTGTTATAAAAACATTTAAAAAATTCTCCAAAAAAGAGAGGAGAAAAAAATACTCATTTAGCCTGCAATTTCATCTTGTTTTTTCCTGTTTCTGTTGCTGTTTCTCTTTTTGTAATTTGTTTGTGTGTATTGTATGCATATACATACATATATATGTATGTGTATATGTATTGTTTTAATTGTCACTTAAAGTGTGATTAAAATGTATTGTTGTTGTAATTTTCTGTACGCATTAAAGTAATTGAATGCGTCGATTTAAATTGTAAAATTTTATGATACAACGTGTTTCAGTATTTTAACTCTACACAAACATACTTACACACACATACACTTAATCTTATAAACATGTAAATTAATGCCTACACATATACCATATCATACATCAATACATACATACATGATATTACTCTGTGCCCCTCTGTGTCTCTCTCTCTCTTCATGTGTACACAGGACCAGATGTACAGACTCTCATACATTGTATACGATTTAACAATTCACACACAGAGAATGAGAAACAGAAAGAGAAGAAACAAAAAATTAAAAAAGAAAACAGAAAATAAAACGCACACACACAAACACAGAAACGGAAACATATTGTTGCAAAGTTACGGGTGAAATTCTAGTTGAAGGTACATATCTACATATACCTGATACTACTTGATGTAGCCACATTATTTGGTATGAAAATCCGGCTTAAAAATTTCAAAAATTAAAGAGAAGCTCAGAAATAGGATTGTAGGAGAGTAAAGTTTAAAAATAGGAGACCACCTATTGCATTACCAGCTGAGGCAATTACCTACTAGACTACGGCGACTTCTTTAGAAGCTTAACCACACGCGATAATCTATATGAAGTCGCCGTAGTCTAGCAAGTACTGTGTTAGTTTATTAGACGTGAGGCCACGATTCAAACCTTAGGTCAGACAGCTCCGGTAAAACGGAATATGAAAAAATATTTCTCCGGCGAGTTCCTCTCAGCAGATCTGCTGGATATATTTATACGGATAAGAAGAGGATCGACTCACTTATGTCCTTAGTCACAAGTTATTTCTTAAAACGAAAAAAACGAATATCACAGACCTCTGTCCTTTTGGTAGGCTTGCCGTAGGACTTGGCAATCCTGCAAATAATTTCTGCAGGAGCTTTGGGAAGAGACTGTCTATCACCTCATCAGTGCCCTGCTCTTGTTATAAAAAGATACGGGTTTTGACCTCTCACTCTCTGACATGCTTAACCAAGTTCTGAAATAAAAAAAATTCCAGCAAGAGCAAGATTTTTTCGGGCACCATTTGGTTTTCTTTAGAGAATATTTGCGAATGCTTGACTGTGATATCACAATGGGCCTAAGTACTACCTCTGTTGGTGCTTCTTTTTTCAAGGGGACCCCGATTTTCAGTTTTTTTTTTCTAAAGGAAATACGCTTTAACGTGTAACCTTGATATTGACTATCATTCATACACACATACATACATACATACATATATAATTGGTCATTACAACCCTTCAGTCAGGATTACGACCTAGTTTCTCACACCACTTATGTTGTATGCGTTAATTTTTTTATACATGAGTGGCAGGACCTCAATTAAAGTCGACTCCGACCGACAGATTTTTGAGAAACTTTTCACGGCAAGTCGTAATCCTGACTGAAGTGTAGTAATGACCAATTATATATGTATATATGTAAGCTTATGATTGCCAATGTAGCAATAGTTTCCTTAGCTGCTTATGCCCCCCTAGAGCATTCCAAATGACTTTGGAAGGAGTTGCAGAACTTGTTTCTCATCTACTGCTAACAAACCCAATGGTATTTCGTAGCTGGAGAAATCTATGTCTCTGTCAATGGGCATTCGATGATTCCAGAATTATTTACAATAACATCTGGCATCTCTGTGATTTGCTTGTAATCTATACAAATAGTTATTGTATGTAGTAATGATTGCATATATTTCTACATATGTTTGTATGCGTATAGCTGTTTGCATGTGTATGTATGCATATGTATAAGTATGTGTAGAGTAGTAATTACCAGTAAAATGTTAAATAGCAGAAGAAACAAACTTTGGCTTTACGACAGTAGCATTAATTGTGTTTATGACAGTGTATAAATGTCTATCACAGAAGTATAGGTAGGTGCACACACTCCCACACATGCGTAGATATGTACGTATACAATAGTATGTAGTATTTAATGTTATTGTGTTGTGATTTGTAAATATATGTGTGTGTCTCTTTGGAATAACTCTTTCTCATGGCTCCTGTGTTACATTTGTAACACAAAAAATCAAAGAGAGAGAGAGAGAGAGAGAGAGAGATAGACAGAGCAAGTAAGTGAGTGAAAAAAGGGAAACGTTTTGTTACAAAATAAAATGGTGTTACAAACAATATTTACACAACACTTTAGCATAAGCTTAAACGCACCTATACACGCATACACGCTCTTCCCTACACACATTGCATGAGTACGAGTACGAGTACGACAAACTGTAGTACTCCTCTCTCTGTCTATTACAGCATGAATGTTTCAATATATACACGCAGCACTTACATTTATTGTGGTGGTGATGGTGTAGCTCTTTAGTTCCGTATGAATATCTACTGTTCTATACATTGTGTGGGTACTATAAAGCGTGTGTGAGTGTTAGTGTGAGCACGAGTGTATGTTCCTTCTACACATGTTTAATGTATTTTTTCTTCGGATTTGTTTTGTGATATTTTTTGTCAATTTAAATCACATTTTGTGTAACCAAAATAACATCCTTCATCCTTTCACAAAAATTTTTAACAGAAATACAACTACAACTACAAGTACAATGGCAATAACAACGGCATTTAAAAATTAAAAAAAAACATTTTTAAAGTGAAACAAAAAATATTTTAAAAGTGAAACAAAATTGAGATTTAAAATACAAGTGATGAGTGTGCGATTATTCTGAACTATCAACTGTAACTCATTATCATCATAATCACAATAATAATCACGTTAATGATGGCAAATAGTTGTTGAACATGCAACATATTGTCCCAAGTTTTTGAAGTTGCCGTCGGAGTCGACTTTAAACTGTAGGTCCCACCACTCATGCATAAAATTAACACACACAACATAAGTGGTGTGAGAAACTAGGACGTTGTACAATGGGTCAATTCGACCTCCGGGTACTGTACTTGTCTTAATTGACAAGTACACGTCCTCTAACCTAACCTAACCTTTTGCCAGCAATCTGGTGAAAGGCAATAGCCGACGAATTATTTTTGCGTATATCGTCTTGTTGGAGATGTTCGACCTGGGGTTTGAACCGTGGCATCACGTTTAATAAGCCAGCACACTAACTACTGGACTACGGTGACAACACGATAAGTCTCTTGCCACTTTAATAGATACCGCTCTGGTAGATGCAGAATTGAGAGATATTGAGTGAATTTGCAGGCCTTATGTACTGGGAAGTGTAATGGGCGATCGATCTGTCAAAGGGTTTATCAGGAGCATGGTAACCTGTTAGATTGAGTGGCTGATAACTTTCACCTTAACTGTCACCGGGACAAAACCAGTAAACTCCATAATTTTGGGAAATGCTTTGCAACAAAACTCAGTAATAAAAATGAATGGAACACTTTGGAACCGACATACTTTTTTATAAAAGGGACCATTCGGTGGTATACGGACGAATCATGTTGATCATAGAGAAATAGTGGCACAAAAACGAGATTGTTCGCTTCCAGAATGAAATAAACTAATGAGAAAATTTGCGGGTATTCAATTCTGTTAATAATGCGGGCATGTGAGGACTTAGCTCCTGTTTGGATTCGACATTAATATGCGGCAAGTCTGGCAATCAGCATTGAGCTGAGCATATGAGCTTGCCTTGAGAGATGCTTGACACACTAATAGGGCCTGCACACTGCTATGGAGTGGCTTGGTATGACAGTTGGTCAAGTAGACTGGGCGAAAGGGAAGATAGAGAAAAGTGGAAACTTCTTGCGAGTCCGTTAGGGGTTTAAAATGGTTTTATGAGTTGAGGTTGTGTTTATCTTCCACTCAATATTTAGACTGTAGACAGTGGGGTTTACTATCAATTATTGCTTCGAAATGGGAGTCATAACTAAATTGCTCAACCGAAACTGTAGAGGTATCATATCATATCATCACGCACAACAGATCTTCGAAACGGATTCAAAACTGGCAGTCGCTGCACCGATCACATACATTTTTAGCATGGTAATGCTGTCAATTTATATATTGTCTCCCCTATGTAACTCCAAGGCATTTAATATTCCTTATTTCATGTGATTTGGAATTACGGTAAGTCGTTTGTATTTATGGAAGGACTAGATCCGAAACATTGTTGCATAGGTAGGTTCCCTAGCCCGTAGTCACCGTCCGTAGCGTTGTAAGTAAGGTGAATGGCATCACTGTTATGCTTTATATCCTGCGATTTGGAACTGCTACTCTAACCTTCTAAATGTAAGTTGATTGTAGTTATAGAACGACAAGATCATTGCATAGGTAGGTTCCCTAGCCCAAAGTCATCGTCCGTAGTTTTGTAAGTAAAGTGAATGGCATAACTATTGTGCAGCTTTTATCCGTAAATGGCAGTTTAGTACCTGCTTTAGCTAGGCTGTTAACAACTAGGTTTTACCCATATTCCATAATATTCTCCCACACAAAGGATAACATTTAAATGTCCCATCGACTCATTAAGAGATGTATGCCTGAGAGGTACACTAAAATATCATCGCAAAGGAAAGATCGAGACTGAGATACATTTTGTGGGATCCTCTGTTTTTTCTTTATTCGGTAAGAAACAAACGACGACATGCGGCCACTTTGCATGCAACTTATAATCCAATTCGGAGACCAAATGGTTGACATCTGTGAACCAGCTGATCATCCGAATATCTCCACCATATATACTCGGTAGTACCGTAAACATTTGAAAGCAAAAAACACTTCAGAAATCTGTTATCGTACGATCACATGACTCCCAGAAAATGATGAATCAGAGCCTTCCTGATCAAAACGATGGCAACAGGGCCTTCCATTATTTTTGATTTTAAATGTGGCATAAAGTTACAAGAATTACTCAGGATATGATGCTACTTACCTCTGTTTTTAAATTCTTTTTTTTTTCTTTTGGATGGTATTATTTACAATTATTTTTTTATTTTTTTAATTTATTTTTTTTATTCACTTATGTGTTGTTTGTTTTTTCTTGTTGTATTTGTTTCACCTTTTTAAATAACTATTAATCAATTATCTTTTACATAATTTGTTTTATTTTTTAGTTTTTTATTTTTGTTTTCATAATCTTAAATTTAATTTTCATTTTGTTTTTTTTTTAATATTTTTTGTTGTTGTTGTTTTTGTTTCATGATGTATAATAACTAAATTTGTTGTGGATTGTTTTTTTTATTTATTTTTTTATTTTTTGTTAATTTATTTATAAATAATATAATAATATAAGGGGGGTAATAATATATATATTTTGATGATTCTGGTATTTTTTCTTTCTTCTTTTCATATATAATTTTATTTCCCATAATATTTTTAAGTGTACAATTTTCGTTTTTATTTTTTATGTTTTTTATTTTAATTTTTATTAATTATATTTTTTTTTATTTAATATTTCACTTAGGTTTGGTGTAGGATTTTTTAATAAACGTTTTACGTAAAAATACACATGCTTACAAGTTATATTAAACAATAAAAATAAAATATTTTTTTATTAACAAAAAAAACAAAAATATGTATAAAAAATAATGTTAAAAAAATAACAAGATTTTTAAAAAAATAATACTTTTTTTCTTATATAACAAAATAATTAATAACAATAAACGAAAATGAGTTGTTGTTTTTATTTTTTCTTAAGTCACTAAATAAAATATTTAACAAAATTCTAAAATTATATAAAATAATAATGTAAATAATAATGATGATTAATACATGAAATTATGTTATAAAAAATTAAAATATGTAATAACATAACGGTAAATATAAAAAAAAACTTATAAAAATATATAATAATTAAAATTCGTTGATATTATCACTTGGTTTCAGTTAACAATAAATTTTAAGAAGGATTTCAGCAGTAATAATTCATTTATTTTTTAAAATTTTTGTTACGAAAAAGTATTTTATAATTTAAAAAAATTGCTTAATTAAAAAAATTTTTTTTTAAATATTTTGAAATTAAAAAAAATATTTTTAAGATTTTTTTTAAATATTTTCACATAAAATATTTTTTTAAATAAAATAAATAAAAAAAAGTATTTTTTTAAATTTTTTTAAATAAAAAATATATTTTTTAAAATTTTTTTAAATAAAAAATATATTTTTTAAAATTTTTTTAAATAAAAAATATTTTTTTTTTTAATTTTTTAATTAATTTTTTTTTTTAACTTTTTTTTTCAATTTAAAAAAAATATTTTTAATTCACAATTTTCAAATAAAAAAATTATTTTTTAATATTTTTTAATTAATTTTTTTAATAACTTAAATAAATTTTTTTTAAATTATTTTTTTACATTTAAAAAAAATAGTTTTTAACTTTAAAAAATTTTAATCCTTTGTGTGTATATTTTCGCAGCTTTATGCCGCTTCTTTAAAAATAATAAAAAAAATTTACCAATTTTGGAAAGTCAGAAAATCATCAGTTGGGAATCTGCTTAAAGATTACGAACGAAATGGTGGATCATAAGGACTGGAAACTACCCCACCAGTTCAGAGTTACTCTATCACATTACTCTATCACATATCACTCACTCATCATATTATAATGACTGCAATCTAAACTGGTGTATACAATCCAGAACCACTAAGATGGCACACACAATTCTCTACAGAACCGTATGGAATGCCAGCTAAGGTTATAAAATGCATAACATATAGAACAATATACAGACTACTTCATCTACTCGATGTGACCGCAAAGCTTGTAGAAAAACTATGTAGACTAACAATGGAGATTAAAAGACCTTAATATTATTGGAAGTTTCTTCTCTTCATTATACGCCAAGAGAATGTAAATCAAGAAGATATCATCGAGAACTGTTTATGGTTCATCAAAGCAAATCTTTAGTATTGAAATTTCCAATAACTTGTAGGCTATGCAGACGATGCGTAGCTGTGTTTACTACTAGAACCATTATTGATGCGATGGCAATAATCCGGAAGTAAACATGGTTGAAGCAACCAGGAGGCTACTTCCTCTGAATGTAGAATTCGATGTGCTAGTCCCAATGATTACACTTATGCTGAAATATTAGCCAGTAAGATTGGATAGTAAATTTAAACCTTAACACCTCAGATAAACCATACCATAAAGACAGCTGGAAGAGCAATCTGCATACGCAGTAGCTCGTTGGCAGATTGATCGGAAGTCTAACACTGCTCAAGTAGAAACTGAAATTTCGATGTTTTTATACGAAAACAAAGTACGGCGCTCAAATGTATATTGGAGAACAATGGAACGATCGTACAAGAAGCAGAATATCGATGACAAGGATCGATGAGTGCTGTAGTAGCAGAGAAGGTAAAGATGATTACTGGGTAAATCGAACGCTTTACGGTCATGTGCCTTTCCGGAAATTCTTTTTTTGTATGAGTAAAGTTCAGTCAGTTTTGTATGAAGACGCGGTGTGTTTGAAGAGAGTAATCGTGATTTGATGAACTCCGTTACAAAGATCTGTAGAATAATTGTATAGTAATTGTTATTATTTATGCAAATGGTGTAAACAGAGGAATAACAAACAAAGCAATTCTTTTTGCTTATATCAAGTTGTGAACAGTGGCACACATAATTGTGCGAATAATAAAGAATTTTTATTAAAACTAAACACAGATTTATTTTTATTTTATTTGCAACCTATGAGCTCAAATTTTAAAAGTTTTTAAAAGGTTAAAACGTAACAATTGGTAAAGCTGAATACCTGGTGAGGTTCCACCTTATAAGGCAGGGATTTCAATGAAAATTTTGAGAAATAAATTCGAAAAGAATATTGGTGTTGTGACTGTGTTAACTAACGAGTAGAAAATGCTATATGACAGGGAAAATTTGACAAAAGATTTTAAATATATACAGACTACGCCGTCATAATAAAGAAGTCTAGCTGGGGCAGGGGTCAGTTGAATTGTTAAATGAAGTGTCCATTAGCACTGCTGAAATCGTTTTTAAAATTCTTCTTCTTGTCTTAATTAAATTATTAAGTATTCCAACGTAATCACATTTGAAAATTTAGTTTAAATGAATAAAATAAAAAATAAAAATTTTAAAATAAAAATAATTAACAAAATACAACAAATTAACGAATACAGTGTGTGAACTGTTTTTGTTCGGTTACTTAAAGTTAAACGTTTCTAAACGTTAAATACTTAAAAATGTATTTTCATTTGAAATTAATTTCTGTTTTTTTAATTTAATTTTTGTTTATTTTAATATTTAAATTTATAATAAATTGAATTTATTGTTTTATTTCATTGAATTAAACTAGTTTTTGTTTAAATATTTCTTAAAAAAAATTATAAGAAAATTTCAAATAAAAATTATTTTCATATATAATTGTTTTTATTTTTAGTTATTAGTTTTTAATTTTAAAAATTATTCAATATATTTATTAATATAATGTAAATTATATAGACGATCTTGTTTTTTTCTGTTTTTGTTTTTGTTTTTTTTAATATATTTAAATGTATAATTTTTAGTTTTTATTATTAAATTTTAAGTTTTATTTAATAATTAAACTTTAAGGCAAATAAAAGTTTCCATCTAGTTTACAAATCCTAATAATAATTCTAATTAATTATTATTATTTTTTATTTATTTCTTGTTTTTTTGTTTTGTTTTCAATCCATTCCATTGTAATCTTAATATTTTTAAATATATTTTTTTAATTATTTTTATTTATTAATTCCTTATCATAGTCAAAAACATTTCATTGTATTCTAATTTTATTTTTTATTTTCTTTTATATTTTTAATTGTTGTTATTTAAATAAAAATTAGAATGTTTATAAATTATTAAAAAATATTTATACAAAAAATAATTATTAATTTTATTTTCTTCCTTGTTATAAAAATTAATAATTATTTTATTTATTTTTTTAATAGTTTAATTTTTTTTTATTTGTTTGTAAAATATTTTTACATAAAATTAATTTTAATATTTATTTTAAATTAAAAATATTTTTAATAATAAAATTAAATAAAAAAATTATTTTGTGGTTGGATTATTTTATTTTTACTGTTCTTATCGAAAATAATTTTTTAAATTAATAAACATTATAAAAAAATATTTATGATTTTAATAAATATTTTTCAAATTATTTTTCTTTTACATACTATTGTAGGAAAATTATTTTTGTTAAAATTTAATATTTTTTTAATAATTATATATAAAAAAAATATTTATATTTATTATTATATTTTAAATAAATTTATTAAGTTTTTTATAACACTTTATTCATATTTATTTTATAAAAAAAATAGAAATAAAATTTTTTTTATTTAATAAAAAATCAAACAATAATTAAAAACATTTACATAATTTTAAATTTTTATAAATAAACAGGAAAATTAATTTTCCCTTGTAATATAAATATTTTTAAGTATAATAATAAATTTTTAAAAAATAATTTTATAAAAAAATTAATAATAAAAATTAAAATATATTTTTAACAAAAACTAATATTCATTTATATATTTTTATTTTGAATAATTATTTAAAAAATTAATAATTATTGTGTTATTAATTATTATTTTTTTAGTAAAATTTTAGAAAACGTACACTTACGTGTGTGTTAATTTCTTGTTTCTGTCTGTCTAAGTGTTTTTATTTTCATAATGTTTTATAATAAAATATCTAAGAAAAAACAAAATGGCATTTATAAACAGTGAGTAACAAAAGTATGTTTTCATTAAAATAAAAAAGTTTTAAATTTTGAAATTTAACGCAATCAATAAAAGTTTGAAATAATTTTAAAGTCTTTAGTTTCGAAGTTCCCAATTACTTGTAGATTATGTAGACAATAAGTAGGTGTTTTTACTACTAAAACCGTTATTGATGGGAAATTTAAATGTGACATTGTAGAAGCAATATGGCTTGAAGTAGAATTCGATGCGTTTTACTGAAATATTTGACAGTAAGATTAGATAGTAAATTTAACCCTCAACGCCTCGGATAAAACATGCCCTTAAGACAGCTGGAAGAGCAATCGAAATACTCAGCAGCTTGTTGGCAAACTGATCGGAAGTCTAACACTGCTCAAGTGGAAACTGTAATTTCGTATTTTATACGGTTGCGCTTAGGGAGCTTAAAGTTTATCATTACTAAATTATACTTCAGTACTTTTTAGTTATAAAAAGGTACCTTATTACCTCATACGGAGCTAACATGACCTAAGGAATTTAATAACCCAAGACTAAAGTAACTACAAGTCTGTTACAAAAAGTCTGTAGTTTTGTTTTATTTAAAAAAGGTACTTTTTGCAACATTTCAGAATAATTGATGTACCTTTTTTAGTACCTTTTATTCACAAAAATTATTTAATATACCACAACTAGTTAAATATAAACCTTCTCTGAAAATGACTAGTTAAGTCAGCTTTTTGTACGGACCAACAATCAGGGTTTGGTCCCCATTGATGCACAGAACAATGTTTCAACTAGGAAGTTAGGTTATGGTTAAATAAGTACTTTTTTATTTAAGTACTTTTTTTGTTATAAGATAAACATGGCATATTTTGCGTTTAACATTGAGTATCTTGATGTTTTAGGACATTTCAGTGGGCACTAACTTAGAGATGTTTAAAAAGTACTTCTTTAGTACCTTTATACAATTGAAACTGGCGTAAATAAAATTTGACAAATATGGTGAAATATACTAAGTATATACAAAGAATGAATAAATGTGTCCCAAACAAATAATTACTGTTAAAATCAAATAGAATTCTTTAGAAGTCTTTATCCAAAGTAATGCTTACGCGTTGCTGCACAGAAAGACATACATAGATGTTAGCCAACGCAACAACGTCTTGATAATTCGAAGAATTCTTTTTACATGATTTTATAAAAAAAAAAAATTATGTGAACATACTAAGTCCTTAAAAGGGATTAGAAAATGTTGAAAACATATAAATAATCAATTTTTGGTACCTTCTTTTTAAAGTACTTTTTTGTCATTATTTGAAAATTATCATACTCATATATACTAAATTCTTAAAAATTAATTAAAAAATCATAAACACTTATAAGTATTCAAACTTTGGTACTTTCTTTGAAGGTACTTTTTGTTTTAGGGGCAGATGTATTTGAAATTTGAAAATATTTATTTTCATTATTCATTCAGTTTCTTTTTTAATTTTTAAGCCTTATTTACCTAGTTTGGGAATTTGTAGGTACCTTGAAAGTACGAATTTATTTAAAATGGAGTTCAGGCAAATATTTCAATTATTTTAGGTGTTTAAACTCTATTTTCTAACTTTACGATTTTGTGTGTGACATTTAAAACGAGCTTTGTTTTGAAGTTAACTTGTGCTGTAAAATTTTAATAAGAAAAGTACTTTTCGGTGTTTTATCTCTTTGAACCTAATTTTATTATTTTAAACTATTTTAAGTACCTTTTGAATACTAATTTTAATAATTTTTTGTAAAGTATTTTTTACCTAGTGTAGGAGTTTTTAGATGTCTTTTAAGTACGAATTTATACTTGTTTTTAAGGTAGAATTCACACATAAAATGATTTTTAGTTTAACAATTTTTGAATACCTCTTCAGTGTCTTCATTCTTGTCAAAGACTGTTTTGTAGTATATTTTTACCTTCTCTAACTTTATTTTTATTATTTTAGAGTGTTTTAAGTACCTTTGGAACACTAATTTTTAGGAGTTTTTATTGTAGAATACATAATAAATTTTAAAGAAAAAATCTTCAAAAAAATTTAAACTCTCATAGGAAAAGTACTTGCCAACTGGTTTTCTTTTCTCTTCCTGCTTCATTTCAGTGGAAAAAGTTGAAGTAAAAAACTTGTAATTAAAAATGTATTACTCACTTTTGCTAGCCACTGTTTGTAGATCACCAGTTTGTCTTTCCATGATTTTGTTTACGTGTTCAATATAACCTTATTTGCTTGTATTTTATTTTTTTAGAATAATTTTAATTTTATTATTATTTTTTAATTTAATTTTTTTTTTATTATTAATTTAACTTACTTAGCTAAGTTTAGAACATTGTTGATTTGTTTTTTATTTTATTTTATTTTTTAAATCTTATTTAATATTTCTTTTATATTTTTTTTTTATTTAATAATTTTAATTTTATTTTTTATTTTTCATGTTTTTAATTGTTTAAATAATTCGTTTTGTTTTTAGTTTAAATTTGATATCATTTAATTATTATTTTGAATTTCTATTATTTTTTTAAGAATTTTTTAAATTCATTTATTTGTTTTTATTTTTTATTTATTTAAGTATTTTTTTAAATTTATTTTTTGTTTAAAAAAAATTAATAGTAACTTTATTTTTACTTACATTGTTTTTGTTTTTGTTTTTGAAAGTGTGTATAATATTTTCGTTTTGTAATTTTTTTTAATTTTAATTTATTTAATAGTTTACTTGTTGTTGTAAAATTATTTTAGAAAATTTTTTTCTGCTTATATTTGCAAAATATTTTTTCATTACTTTTCATGATTTAATTGTGGGGGGGGGGTTTGTTTAGAAATGAAAATTTTTTTATTTAAAAAAATTATAAAAAAAATAAAAAAATTTAGAAAAGGGAGAGAGATAGAGAAGGAGAGATTGTGTTTTAAATAGTATAAGTTAAGTAATGAGCATAGTTTTGGTTTCTTGTTGTTGTTGGTTTCATTTATATATTCATTTAAGGTCTGTTTATAATGGACGGAAACATATTTAGGCATAGTTTTGTTTGTTTATTTTTTTTAATTTTTTTTATTATTTTTTAAATTTATTTTAATAAAATTTTTGTGGTATTTTTATGTCATATTTTTCTTTTAGGAATTTAAAAAGTATATTTATAAACTTATTAATAGTGGAATACGTATTAAAAACAAATATGCTGCTTCAAGTTTTATTTAAAAAAAATTTACTTTCAAAAATACCAAGAAATTTAATCACGCTTTAAAATTTTTATTTAAAAAAACATTATCTAAACATTTATAGAAAATTATTGACAATACTAGGAGGCATTTTTAGAATTTTTGCCTACGTCAGATGTCCTGTTGTAACAATACAATGCAAATCAATTCCAAGCAAAACAATATTTGCAATGACCAAATTGGCCAAAATTCGAAGGACCATTTTCTTGCATGCGCAAATTCCTAATGCCTATGCGCAATTCGAGGAAGAAAACTCCTTTATTGTCACTAAAGAGTACAGTTGCATTATGTACATATATAGTCGGCCTATGTTACAGTATCAAAGGAGAAGTTAAGTATAGTAGGAAGAAACCCAATAAGCCTCAGCATAACAGAAAAATAAGCACGGGTCAATGGACCAATATAAGAAGATTAAACGAAAATTAAAACACTGACATGTAAGTATGACAGATGAACAGTAAGGCTAATTTTATTTATCTTCAAATGTCCCTTAAATAGAGAAAAGCTGATGATACCAGATGTTTATGCGAAAGTATTGGCGATGCAGGATAAATAAATATCGCAGATAGAGTAATTTTCAGGTCGAAGTCACTTTTTTTTTAGTAGATTGAAAAGATTTTCTTAGCATAATGAAGAACAGCTCTGGAGGGGGAGGAAATCCCAGCGAACCGTTTTAAGGCAAAATAATCTGAGCCATCTTTTTACGCATTTCAAGATAGAGCAATCCTTAGGTGGACGTAGAATCGTGACATACTAAATACGATGTCCGAAAGAATTATCAGAATTATACAGATGCTTTCTTAATCCTTCCACTTTAATTTTGTGTCCAATTGATGACTAACTTCATGCTTTGCATGAAGTAAATTTTGCTCCACTTGGATGTCTAGTATGCCTAGGATGCTAGTATACAAATAATGCAATATTGAGCCAAAGATATTATCTGCTGGAACCCATGCTTTAATGAATTTTAGTTCAGAATGAGGAGCTTCAATACTGTCACAGCACTTGTAAATCTGTTCACTAGAGAAGGGGTTTTCTTTGTTCCAAATTGTTATGTTAGGTTAACGGGAAAGTGGCACGTTGAAAAGATCTTCAAACGTTCTGTCACATAAAAACCGATGACATCTGTTCCTAAGTATAGGACACTCGCATAAATGAACCAATTCTTTTCCATTCCATTATGGAAGCTTCTGCAGTAATCTTGGTGGTTCAGACCGAGCTTGTTGAATTCTATCAGGAAACGGTCTGTCACCCAAAAACCGATGACGATACGTATGTCCTGAAGTGCAGAGCACTCCAAATTGTTGTTTAGGATATGCCTTCCATATTTTGGAAATGTATATGAGGTTTTAACAAGGGCATTGTTATAGAAAATTATCGACAGTGCAAGCATATATAGAATTTCTGCCTATGTCAGATATCTTGCATGTAACAATGTACACAAGAACATATCCATTCCAAGCAAAACAATATTTGCACTCAAGGATTGTACTAACCGAGCCCTTGAAATGCAAATATGCTTCCGCGTAATTTCTTGCATCATTTACCCCAGCGTCCAGAGAGTTGCCTTCATTTATACGTACATTGTATTGAAATTCGGAAAGTAGGTTATAGGAGTAGTGAAATAGTCTTTACCTAACTGGTTTGGGATTATAAATTTAAAATAAATAAAAAAATTTACGAGTACAAGCAAATGGAGAAAAAAATTAAAATTTTAGGGACACGAAGACATTAATTTTTTTAATTTAAATTTTTGTTTATAACTGAAGCAGCGTATTTGGCTTTAATATCAGATTGCTTTGAAAAGTTGACGTGTGGATTTTATTTTATATTCGCATATCGTTAGTTTTAAAATTTAAAAAGGTAAACATTTTTTAAAGTGGATTGTTCTTACTGTAGGTGTGTGGTAATTTTATTTATTTTTTGTTTTTTTTTATATATTAAAAAAGTAAACTTTTTTATTCTTATAAAACGTGTAAGTTTTGAAAGTGTTACAAGGGACTGGTAAAATAAAATAAAAATTAAATAAAATTCTGTTAATAATTAGCAAATATTTGGGTTTTAAATAAAATTGTTTTTAATTTTCTTGTTTTTTAATTAAAATTTCATTTGTTATATGTAAAGTAGAGAGAGAGAGAGGTTTTTGTTTTTGAATAGGTATACTATTGTTGCATGATTTGAACTTAGATTCGTATATAATTTCCGTTAATTATAACCAGTCCTTAAAAAAAAATACAATTTATGCCAAAGTTTTAATAGGGCAAATACAGTAGGTAGGAGTAGTACGGGTTATTAACTCAAGAAACAGTTTAAAAAGTTTTCTTATTTTTTGTTTTGTTTTAAAGAGTGTTGTATTGTAAATGTTTTTTTATTTTTTATTTTGTTTAATATTTTTAATAATTTGTTTATATTTTATTTAATTTATTTATTTATTTATATGTATGTATTAAAAAAGATCACATTTCAATTCTTTTTTTATATTTCCTCATTTAAGTATAATAATTTTTTTGTTTTTGGTTTCTGTTTTAATCATAAACTTAATTTTATAAATATTTAATTTATTTTTGTTTTTCCTTAATAATAAACAAATAAGTGTTTATTTATTTATTTTTTTGTTTTTTTTTTTTGTAATATATGAATGTATATTTTTTTATTTATTTATTTATATGAGTTAAATATAAAATATTTATTAAAAAAAATTATTAAAAAAAAACATAAATTTTTAGTAACTTTTTTTGTATTTATTTTGAATTATTTTTAAAAATAAATATTTTAATTAAATTAGGAAGTTGTTTCTTATATTTTTATTTATTTAATTTTAATTATTCTCCATTTTCCTTTAATAATTTGTTAATTTAATATTTTATTTTATTTCATTAAATATGTAAAATATTGTTTGTTTGATTTTTTTTTTAATAAATTGTTTTTTTTATAATTTTTTTGTGTTTTTTTGTTGGATTTTTATAAAAAATATTTATTTTTTTAATTTTAAATTTTTCTTTTTTTCAGTGTAGTTTTTATTTTTCCTTTTCATTACTTAGTTTTGTTTGTAAAAAAAGTTTTTAAATTTTTTGTTGTTGTTGTGTTAAAAAAAAAGATTTTTTTTGAGTATTTTTTATTATTATTATTTTTTTGCTGTTGTTGTTAAAATATTTTTTTAAATTTCCTTCATGTATTTTTGGTTATAAATCGTTGTTGCAAAAATAGGACGTGACTTTACTTTTTTTGTTTTTTATTTATTTGTTTTTGTAATTTTTGTATATTTTTTGTTGTTGTTGTTGTTGTTTTTATAATATTTTGATTAGTTTGATTTAATTTTTTTTATTAATTTTTTTTTTTTTATTTTTCTGTAATTACTATAAATATTTATTGTTTTTTCCCATTTTGTTTTGTTACTGTTTTAACAACTCTACTTGTTTTTTTATTTTTAATTTTTTTTAATAACTATTAGGAATTTTTTTTTCAAAAATTATTTTTTATTTTTCTTAAGAACTTTTTAAAAATTATTTTCCATTTTTATTTTTTTGTTTAGTTGTTGTAGAGTTGTTTTCTATTGTTGTTGTTTTTCTAGTTACTAAGTTTTTCTCGTTTTCTTATATAACAAAATAAAATAAAATTTTCTAATCTTGGTTTTTAGTATGAATCAGTAATATGGAACACTAGTGTTGTATTTATTTTTTATTTTTTTTTACTAAATTTTCTTTAATTTTCTTTTTAAATATTTTTTTTTGTAAGTCTTGCTAAAGTTTGGAGACAAAAAAAATCTAGTTTTTCTTTTATTTCGTTTCTTGTAATAACTCTTATTTAAACTACGCTATTTTAAAGTTTTTTTGTTTGTTTTTTCTTTTTAATAGTTTTTAATTTCAGTTTTTTTTTTTTTTTTTGTAAATAATTCATCAACCTTTAATTTTCTTTAATTATTGTTAATGGAAATGTAAACAAAATTGTCAACATTTGATTATAATTTTCACCAGAAAGCGAGAGTTAAATAAACCAGGTTAACTTAATGAGTTTGACATTGCATTGTAACAGCCGAAACCCATCCGAACAAACAAATGGACATTTGAGATGAATATTATTCACTTCATTCAAAGGAATATTTCGCTTTGTATGATATAAGAGGAGTATTATTTATTAAAAGTTAGTTTAACCCCGTAGATCTATACCCGAACTTAATAAAATATTTTTTCCTGTCATTCCATTAAGCAACAATAGGCTTCAATTCGATTATTTCTCGTACGAATCCTTAAACAGTGTTAAACATACCGAAATTTGAAATTTACATGCAAGATAAAGTATATTCATGTATTCGGCAACTTTCAGTCTGTCTAAAACTATCTACAGGTCATAGTTCCAACTCTATCTGTCAAAGGTCCTAAATTGTTCTTCATTTCGAGTCCTGAGGCTTACTCCGCTACCAAACAATCTCCACACAATGGCACTATTATTGCATTAGTGATTGAGCACATGACAAGGAATAATTTTCGTAATAAATACCAAAAATATGGCTCTCATCTGACCTTTGCCCTCTTAAACAGAACATTCCATTCTTATACTAAACACAACCATGCAATTACAGAAAATCAGATGCTGTTTTGAATATCGTGTATTTTAATTAAAATTTCTTTACAGACATGACAAGCAATAATTTTAGTAATAAGTACCAAAACAAAAAAAATACTTGCATCTGACCTTTGCCCTCTTAAACAGAACATTCCTTTCTTATACAAAACACAACCGTGTAATCTAAAAAAAGTCAGATTCTGTTTTAAATATCGTATATTTAAATTGAAACTGTTAACAGTTATCTAGTGATAACATCGTTTCGCAAGCTAACCTTTGACCTGTAAATGTACATATAATTTGGTCACTACATACTACATACCATACCTCGCATTTGAAATAATTTATGACAGGATACAAATTTTTAATTAAAAGGGATTTGAACCGTGGCCTTACTCATTATCTAGTAGACTAATGGGTATTACTTGTTAAATACTTTAAAGAAGGCCATATACCAGGCCATTTGAAATGCAAATGAGAATATCTTGTTGAAAAAATTAAAATATCAATTTGAATTTGTATTACACTGCTACATAAAGATGACCTTTGAACCTTAAGGGGCGATATATTAGTAGGATCCAATTTTTTTAGTTTTCAACATTTTTTAATATTCATCATCAATAACAACGTTTGAAGATGACCTTTAACGTCCACCACAGAAATTTAGTTTTAAAAGCACTTCAAATAAGTTGCGAGCAATTAAAAATTTCAATATCGTATGGAGGTAACCTTTAACCTCCAGTACAAAAATGAAGTTTCATATCAAAGTTCATCAAATACAAAATTTTATTTTGAAATGATCTTCTTTATATGTATAAGAGAATGAATCTACAAAGTGCTTTAAAACAATTGTGAGCTATTTCTTAATCTCACTGCAAAAAACTGTTATTTAGAGATAATCTTTGAACCTTTAACCTTCCACTCATAAATAGAATTTCAATACATTGAATGCGTCTCTTTAAAGTAATTTTTTTTAGTGAAAGAGTGAGTTTTAAAACGTATAACAATTCAATCACTTTAAAGTTAATTTGGTAAAATAACACAATGGGCTCAATGAGATCTATCCATTCAACTGCCTTAGTTTGACAGCCACCTCTATCTACCTTATCTGTTAAAAACTCATTTGCTGCTTAGTTTTAATATATTGAACACGAGTTTCATTCTCTAAATTTTAAATCAATTGAAAGGTAATTTTTAAAATACCCCAAATATTCCAGTAGAATTCAAATTCATTAGGAAAAGCGATGTTCTGGAGTTGACCTTTAGGCTTCAGTATAGCAATTGGGTCTCTAGTAGTGAATGAATCTGCGTAACGTATTTTTAAAGAATTGAAGAATATTTTTAACATTATAATAATTCATATGAAAAAAAGAATCAAATGACCTCTGACCCTTAACAACTAAATTCAGTTTCAAATGATTGGACGCTTTTCTGCCTTTAATTTCAAATATTGACATCAATTTCTTGGACTATGTTTAGGGCAATTGAAGAAATATCAAAGTTTAAACACAAATAAAATTGTTTCTTTCCTGCTTGAAGATTTAAGTTGTCAATAAAAAGGGTTTTGAAAATATTTTTTAAATTAAAAAAAAGGAAAAATTTTAAAAGTTCATTTAAAATGGTTCCTATATTTTAAATAATTTCATAGTTAATTTAGTTTTAAACATCAAAATTTTGTATTAGTCTTGAAATTGGAATTATTTTAAAAAGTATTCCAGAGATGACCTTTGACCCACAAAGAAGAAAATGTATTTATTTTTCGATAGAAATGTTTGAAATGCCTATTTTAACTGAGCCATGCCCATTGGGGATTGGTGCCCTATTAAATTTTCTTTTAGACTTCAGCTTGAAATTATTTTAAAAAGTGTTCCAGAGATAACCTTTGGCCCACAAAGAATAAAATTTACTTTATTTTAAACAACGTTATTTTTACAAAGTTATTTTTCGATAGAAATGTTTGAAACTCCTATTTTAACTGGGCCATGCACACGGGTTTTGGTGCCCAATTAAATTTTCTTTTAGTCTTGATTTTGAAACTTATTTTTTGAATGTTTTTAACTCCTTTTTTAACTAAGTTATACATACGGGGGATGGACCCCTTGAAATTACTATAATAAAATATTTAAGAGATTTCCTTTACTTCAAACAATCATTCTCTACAAACTTATTTTTCGATAGAAATATTTTAACTGAACCATGCACACGGGGTATGGTGCCCTATTAAATTCTATTCTTTTAGTCCTGAAATTGAAATGATTATGAAAAGTATAAGAGAGATGACCTTTGACCCACAAAGCTAGTAGATTTAGTTTATTCAATCAACCTTTTTTTGCGAACTTATTTTTTGAATGTTTTAAACTCTTTTTTTAACTGAGCTATGCACACGAGGAATGGATCCCTCGAAATTACTATAAAAAATATTTCAGAGATAATCTTCGACCCATAAAGAAGAAGATTTTTCTTTATTTCAAACAACCTTTTTTATAAACTTATTTATCGTTAAAAAAGTTTAAAACTTCCATTGATCTGAGCAATACACACGGGGGATAGTGTCCTCTTTATGCAGTACATTGCATTCAAATACCGAAAATGTGTTTTGGGTGGAGGAAAAGTGCGCCATAGTGCGCAACAAATTTGGTGTTGACTTTATTAAATTATTAAAAAATCTGCACTGATCTTGAGAAATAGTTTTTAACGTTTTATTTTTATTCTTTTAAAGAAATTTAAAAATAAAATGAGCTCCCTCATTCTTTTTATAATTTTTAATTTTAAATTATTTAATGATTGTTCAATTGATGTTTTAATAATTTCTTCTTCCCGTACTATTTTAAAATCCATGAACATAATGAGAATTATTTAGTTAACCAAACAATTTATTTAAATCTCGTTTAAGGCGAAAAATATTGTTTGTTTTTCTCTGGTATTTTCTGATTTTCTTTTTCACAATTTGAAATAATTTATTTTAAAACTATTATGTTTTCTTTCTGTGTTTTTTAATTTTTTTATTTTCGGTTAAAAACTCTACTTGGCTTTTAATTTGTTGTCAATAATTTGTTTTATTTTCCTCAGTTATTTATTATTTTTTATTTTTTTTGTATGTATATAAACATTTAATTGTTCAACAGCACTGTTTTTTATTTAATTTTTTTTGAATTTTTTTCTTTTTGTTTTAGATTTTCTAGAAATTTCTATAAAATTGATTTTTTTTGTTTTAAATTTTTATTTTTTTTAATTTTATTTTTTTTTTAATTTTTTTTCTCAAATGTTTTGAATTTTGAAAAATATTTCCTGTTGTTTCTTGAATAATTTGAATTTTTTTCTGTTCTTTTTGTCTCATTTGAATTGTTTATTCAAAGTGTTCATTTTGATTAAATTTTCTTCCTTAAAATTTTTCTTAAATATTTTCTTTTTTAATTTATTTTTTTTAAATTTTATTTTTAAGAAAATTTCTTATGTTTTTTTTAATTATTATAATGTATGTATTTGTAATTATTTTTTGTATAATTTTAGAGTAAAATTTTAATGTAAAAATTTTAATTATTTTTTTTATAAACTTTTCACTTTTATTTATTGTATCTGTGTGTGTAAGTATGTGAGTGTCTTGATTTAAAGTGTAACTCTAGTTGTTTTATAAGTGTAATTAAATATTAATTGTTTTAATTTAATTTAATTTTATTTTTATTTTAATTGTTATTAATAATTACCCTTGATAACTTAGTAAGTGATTCAGTGAGATAGTAAATGTGTGTGTGAGTGTGTGTCTGAGAGAATATGTAGGAGAGAGAGGTGATTTTTAAGAGTAGGTTGCAGGAGCACAAATAAAATGATTTCGTTCAAGTAATTCGTTTCTAATTTATAAAATCTGAGTAAAGATTTCTTAAATTTTTATTTCGCTTGTTGTTTGGTATGAAATAATTTTTTTAATTTTTTTTTTATATTTAATTGTGGATTATTAAATATTTATAATATTTGTAATTATTTTGGGAGAGATTTAATTATGAACATTTCATTTTAATTTATAGTGTTTCATGTTAATATAATATTTTATTTAAAAAGAAAAAATAAAAGGGAATTCAGAAATACGTTTTTAGAATTATTTGCCTTCATCATTAGCCTAACCTAAACACCAGAGAGTAAAGGGTTTATAAAGAATTAAAACAATAAATTATTGATATTATATATAACTTGGCAGCACTTTTTGAAAATTAAACTTGGTCTGATAACCAATTTTATAAAAGTTTTTATTTTAAACCATAAACCTGTCAGCAGTTTACTAAATAATTTTGAAATTTAAAATAAATTTATTATTTAATAAAAGAATGATTCTTGGCAGCACTTTTATTTTTTAAAACAAGCACTATTGTAGCAAAAATATTTGAACGTTTAAATAATGAATTTTTTGTGTTAAATTTACACAAAATTATAAAAACTTAGCAGTACTTTTATTTTTTCAAACAATCCCTAGTCTAACAAAAAAATTTAAACGTTTAAATAATTATTTATTATTTTTGAAATAAACGATATTGTACATTAAAAGGTTTAAACAACGAATTTTAGGTTTTAAATTTACATAAAATTATAGAAATTTGGTAGCACTTTTATTTTTTAAAACAAGCACTATGGCAGCAAAAATATTTAAACGTTTAAATAATTAGTTTTGTTGTTGTTAAATTTACTTTTATTTTTTGAAACAATCACTATTGCAGCAGAAATATTTAAACGTTTAAATAATTTACATAAAATTATCGAAACTTGGCAGCACTTTAAAATTTTAAAATAATCACTATTGTATCAATAATACTAAAACGTTTAAATAATTATTTATTTCTTGTTAAATTTACATCATTTAATTTTTCTTAAAATATAAAAAAATTATGACTTTTTTAAAATATTATTTAAACGTGAAAACTGGACAGTACTTTTTTAAAACATTTTAAAGTGCATCACAAGTAGGTATAGCAAAGAAAGAATAGAAAAATTTCTTTGTAGTTATTTTGTAGTTATTTAATAATTATTAAAAAATTACAAACATGAAATACTTTAAAGTTTAATAAGACAACACAACACTTTTTAAAATATAATAGATTTTAGATTTAAAGCTTGGCATCACTTGTGTCACATTTTCATAAGTTGCCCGGCCACACATCAAATAATGGAGCAGACTCTCAATTTCTGTTATTCTGTTGGTAAATAATATTTATACATACAGACTAAGGTGAGTTTGAAGAACATTTGATGTGTCGCCATGCGCCATTATGAAGTAGTTGTCTTAATGATAGGCTATTAACAATTTAATGAAATTATAGTGCGAGACGTAAATTAAAAACTTTTTAAATTGGACAGCACTTTTTATTTTTACAAGTACATCTTTTGCGAATACTTTGCAACATAAAATTATTGATATTTTTAAGTTAAATGAAGAAATTTATTAAAACTTTCTCTTTTAAGTAAGCTGAGTAGTCAAGTCTTCGAAAATATTTTTTATTTTGAAGATAAGAATTTAAAAATTGTTGCCAGTTTGATAATATACATCCTATGTTTCTAATTAGTATGTAGAATCGACAAAAGTATTGAAAAATAATATGTAATTAAAACTACTTAAAATTTCAAGTGGTGCCAAGTTTGTGTACAAAAACACAATCTTAGGCGATCCAAATAAAAAACCCTTTCAAGAATCTTCTCTAAGTATAGACATGTTTCTGATCACCTTGGACTACCAGTTAATTACCTTAGAATTGGGTGGAATCTGTGACTTCTCAGAGTTTATTAAATTTTATACAATGCTGTCAAGTTCACGAACGTGAAAACAATTTTAAGCAATTCAATTTAAAAGAGAAATAATATTTTCATATGTTAGAGCCACACCGAATTTCGTCTATGTGGATGGGTGTTAAGACAGTAGTTTTACTTTGGACCAGGTTGTAACGACTTCGTTAATATCGAATCTTCCAAGAATATTCTCAAAGTCAAATAGTCGAATAGGTAATTCAAATACTTTTTCTGTTCAGCTGAGGGTAACAGTTATTTGCCTTAGAATTGGATGGAATTTGTAATATCTTAAAGGAAAGTTAATTAAATTAAATTCCTGCAAAGACAGATTTTTAAAATTTTCTTCAAAGTGCTGTCTAGTTTCTAGTTTTTATTTTAAACTAAATCCTTTTCTTTTTTAAATTTGTAACTTTCATTACTGCCTGGATTCTTTCTAAAAAGTTTTTCATTGTATTTTTTATATACAGATTGCCTCGAATAGTTTCCGTTGTTTTACCATATGCAAAAGTGCTGCCAAGTTTTTAATATTTTAAATTTTAAGTGATATTAAAATTCTATTTCCTAATCTTAAAAAAATCCCTCGAGGTGTTTTAGAATCAATTTTTCTAAATTTTTTGTAAATAAGAAAATCAAAAAGTGCTGCCTAATTTACTAAACTTTTTCCTTCAAAATAATTAACTTTTTTTTCTAAAAATTTTAGAAATATATGTCGCCTCGAATAGTTTCCATTGTTTTACCATATGCAAAAGTGCTGCCAAGTTTTTAATCTCTTCAATTTTAAGTGATAATTCTATTTCTAAACCTTAGAAAAAGCTTCCTCGAATTGTTTTAAATTTTTTGTAAATTTTTTATAAATACGATAATCAAAAAGTGCTGCCCAGTTTACTATACTTTTTACTTAAAAAATTAAATTAAATTTCTAAAAATTAACAGATTCTTTATACTATGAGAAATCGTAGTTCTTCTTTCATTATGTTTTTGAACATATCAAAAAAGTGCTGCCTAGTTTATTAAAAAAATTAATTTTTTAATCTACATCTCTGGCTCCATTGATATATTAACCAACTTCTTCAAATTATTTTAAAATTTTTACAATTTCTTTAAAAAATGTTCTTCAAATATTTCTCAAACATGCTGCCTAGTTTAGTAGAATCTTTTTAAACCCTTCCCCCTAAACAAACTCTACCAGAAAAAAATTTTTTTTGGAAATAAAAATTGTAGTTTTAGTAAGAAAAACATGAAACTTACTTTCCTATAATTTATAATACGAGTAGAATCGTTAGTAGTATTCCCTTTGCCAACGGCGGTTGTTATAATTAATGTTGCGGCTGAGCTGTGGCCGGATATATGAAGGCATGTGTTGGATGATGGTGACCGGTAACCTGGGCTGTTAAAGCTGCAGGAGCACCAGTTAAAGTTGTAACATCGGTTGGTTGTGTCAATATTGGAATGCAATTTGCCGTGTAATTGCTAGTGGAGAGAGCTGTTGTTCCCAAGACCAATGGAGGCGCTTGTGTGGCTATGGCTATAGTCATGGCATTCGGCGCTTGATGTTGTGTTGGGGCCTTAAGATAATTGCTTGTTGCAGTGACTGTTGCTGATGGTGGTGCTGGTGCTGCAGCAGCTACTGCCGCTGTTGGCGGTAAAGGCAAATAATTAGCTGCCATCGGTGTAGGTATGGTGGCTGTCGAGGTTGTCGAATGTGTTGTGGTCGTCGATAATGTCGGCGAGCAGGCCTTCGAACAGGATAATGATGACGAGGCAGATGATGAGGTCGAGGCAGCTGACGGTGAATAAGGTGAAGTTATATGATGTTGATGTTGATGTTGCTGATGGTGATGGTGATGCATTTGCTGTTGTTGATGATGATAATGATGCTGATGATAATGCAGCTGCTGTTGATGATGCGTGCTATTGTAGTTTGTATTGGCAGTTGTATATTGTAACTGTTGTTGATATTGTGGTTGTTGCTGTTGTTGTTGTTGCTGTGAGGTATGATAGATATGTGATAGTGTTGGTTGGGTATGATGTTGTTGATGATGATGATGTTGGGAATGATGCTGTTGTTGCTGCTGATGTGGATGGTGTTGCTGTTGATATAGATTTGTTTGTGTTGTCAGGGCTTTCGTTGTTGGCAAACATGCTGTTTGTGTGTAATTTATTGTTGCCGGCGTATAGAAATGTTGCTGATGATGTGGTTCGATTATAATTAAATTGTTGTTATAATTTGTTGTTGCAATTGTTGCTGTCGTTGATGGTATAACAACGCCACATGTTTCGGTTACGGCTGATGTAGTTGTTGCTGCTGCTGCTAATTTCAATTGTTGTTCATAGTCGTTGTGTTGTTGAATAGTAGTTGTTTGCTGTTGTTGCTGCTGCTGCTGTTGATTGTGTGTATTATTGTTATTGTTGTTATTATTATTTGTAGTGTTATTATTATTGTTGCTGCTGTTGCTGTTGCCATTAATTAACGCTGCCATAATATTAGCGGGCGGCAATACAATTGGTATGTGATAATATTTACATTGTTTACGTCTGCACTGACCATTGGCATGATCACGACACACAGCCACACGTTGATCACATACTTCAACCTTATCGTCTGCTCCCAAAGTTCCAATTTATTGCAAGAGAAACAAAGAAATAAAAAAACCGAAAATCGTTTAAATGATTAAAAAAAATTTAATTCATTTTTTTTTTAAATTTTCTAAAATACTTTTCACTTTATATCGTATGTTTTAAGTGATATTTTGGTAACAGAAAAAAAAAGAAAAAAACAAAGCTTAGTGTATTGAATTTAAATTCGTAAAAATACCTTAAAATACCTGCTTAATGAAGATTTTTAAAAATTTAATTTAAAGAAAAAACTTAATATTTTTATGAACTATTTTCAAAACAACAACTGCTGTGTTGCTTATGTCTACTAAGAGATGACCTTCTATATTCAGCATAATTTACAAATTACTTTGAATTTATAGAGTGTATAATTGATTTCAATTCAAAATTTTTGAAAAAACGATAGCAGAGAGTTTGCAGACTCATGAGATCACATGGCTGTCAGCCTGACTAAAGGGTTATAATAATCAATTAAGTGAGTATGTGGTAATATACACAAAAATCCAGTTAACGGAGATGTATGCGCAGCATTAAAGCCTCTTAAATGTAGTAAATTCCTAGGAGAAGACCACCTCATCGAAACTGCAGCTAATCTAACCACACCTCCGATGTTTTAAACAACCTTTATGAACCTCTGGCAAAAGGAAATGCTTTCTGGGGTAAAGGTCAAGAAATGAGTGTTATGCCACTAGGTACGGCGAACAATGTCAACAAAACGTTATCCGCCGGATTCCGCAAGCATTAATTATGTTTAGACAATCTTACACTATGTTCAGACATGCACTTATATTGAGTAAATCGCAATAAGCGGCATTATTGATCTCATTATTTCATATAAAATGTCAATTAATTATTGCTCAATAAATTCATAAAGTGTTATAATATTGATTAAAACTTGAAATACAGCACTGTCATAAGTACGTTCAGTGAGCATATTACAATTTTCCGAACACTTTCCATTGATATTTGACAACTCAAATATCAACAACGACAAAAAAAAACGAACAAAACAAAACCAATGTTGTTGATACACCCAGCTGTTTTGTTTACCAGCTGTCAAATGAATATTGAATAAGCAACTGCACTGCATATATTATTATGTCTAAACACTTAAAATATTGGTAATCAATAAACCGAATATTGATTCAATAAAAGTGCATGTCTGAACATAGTATTAGGTATGATATAGGGTCTTTTTAAGCGGATTCTATTTGTAAATTTAAATTAAATAAATTGTGTGTGAAATTTGCTTTTCGCTTGATAGACCTACAATGGTGGCGTCGCAGCGCAGCTGCTACGGCTAATTTTCCATTACTCAACAAAATCGCCATATGTCGGTGGTCAGCTCACATCATTGGGCGTTTTAGTATTTCATGTGGATTATTCACGTATCCACCACCTATTCGCTGCCGATGGCTTTACGATGCAAAAGAAATCTCATTAAATGCGTTTATTCCAAGGCTACGACTAAATATTTCAGGAGGTTTAATCTCGTTGGCAGCAGGAAGGTTAGTGCAATATTGCCAGACTCTGCTGGACACCTGTGACCAGGAAGGGGACTGACTCACTTCTGTTCGTAAATCGTATGATCATTTATTGCACAATGGCGATACTTACGAGCCATTATCCTTTTGATAGGTATGACGAAAGACTCGGTATTCCAATTAATGACTTCTGCAGGATCTGTGGGTCTGAGGAGGAGAAAGAGACTGTCTTTCACAGCATGTGTCAATGCCCTGTTCTTGAAATGAAGAGACGGTGATATCTGACCGAGCTCTCTAATAGAATGATTGCTACAGTAGTAAGACTTATTTTGGGCTTTTTAGACGTAAGGTCGCGGTTCAAACTATAGGTCAGACATCTCCAACGAAACGAAATATGATAGAAATTTCGGTGACTTCCCCTCAGCAGCCTTCTGTTAAAAGCGCTTTCGTTTGGAGTCGGCTTTAATCTGTAGATCCCGCCACTCATGCATAAAATTAACACACCTAACATAAGACTGAAGGGTTGTAATGACCAACTATGTTTGTATATATGTATTACATTTAATTAAATTAATTTTAATTTAATTAAATTAATTTTACATTAAATTTTAAATTGTCCCTATTATTTTTGCCACAACTGTACTTTCACCTAAAAGGGTTTTTGGCTTTACAAAAAAAGTTATTGTCAGGTGGTCTATAGTATGAACATTACTGAACTATGTACGTATTGAAACATTGGCTGCATTGTGGTAGACTTGAAGCAGCATATTTGTCTTCAGAATAGTATCTGATAAAGAAGACGTCCATTTTATCGGTTGGGCCATCTATCAGATTAAATTTGAAACATCGGTTATTTCGATTCTAGCAATACTTATGTTATTCCTTTCTGTCACAAAATTCACAAGTATATTAAATCCACGTAATGCTTTCAGCTCATTTTTATCTTGTTGGATACGTTAATAAGCAAAATTGCCGTAAATGGATCTCAGAAAACACACACGTGGTCTTACAGAAGCCAATGCCCGCATTACGGGTGACTGTTTGATGCGGCTTGTGGAGCGGAGGCATGATTGGCACATATTTCTTTGAAAATGAGGTCGGCGCAAGTATTACGGTTAATGAAGAAACCTATCGCACCATGATAACCGATGTGTATCCGATCTTCGTGGCATGGAGTGGTGGTTTGATTTCAACAGGATGGTGCAACTTACTACACATCTCATCCCATAATCGATTTATTGCGTCAAACTTTTGATGGCCGTTTATTTGGCCGAAATGCTGATCCCAATTGACAGTCAAGAAGATGCGATTTGACATCTTCGAACTTTTTTCTGTGGGGCGCCGTTAAAGAAAATTGTTGTGCCGACAAACAGAGACAATTGAGCAATTTGAAGGCCAACATTCATGATATCATTGCTGAGATACAAATCCATGCACACTAAAAAGTGAGGCCAGTCGCGATAACTGTAAGAATTAAATAAGCTCCCATTTCTAAACCGAATAAGTATACTTCACAACAAAATAATAAATTTAAACTTTTAAATGGCCCACCCTTTACATGATTTAATTTAGATGGTTTTGCTGGTTAAAGAAGGCAATCAAATTTATCTTAAAATTAATATGATCAGAGCATATATAAGTTTTTTTTTCAAAATCTTAAGAGTATTTAAAAAAAAATCCTGGTGATTTCTTAGTATTTGAATGTAAAAACTAAGATTTTAAGACGTACGTAATAAATGGTATTATTTTTGAGAAACTTAAATGTAAGATTTTTTTTACAATAAGATACTGGCGGATGATTTTAAATGAAAAAAATTGTTGGTGAATTTTGAAAAAATTTAAAAAAAAGTTTTTATGAATTCAAAATTAAAATTAATTTTAAAATAAAATTTCGCAAAAAAAAAAATAAAAAAATTTTTTAAAAAGAAAGCAAACTAAATTAGAAATATTATTTGATATATAAGACTACCATACACTAAAGTCATAACGAACAAAAATATACGGATCGTATATTGTATATTGAGAATAAGCCTAAGAAATCATACGAAAAGAAAAATGAAAAATCTGATCAAATTTCCAAAATAAAATAAATAAAGAAATAAAAGAAAAACGATTAAATTAAATATAGCGGCATGCACTTACCTTCAGTTAAATGAACGAATCTACAATTTAACCGACTGCACATAGATCTATTAAAATCTTGGCACACCGGGAGGGTGTCCAGTAACTAGAGATTTTTTTACAAAAACAAAATTAGAAGAAATCAAATCAAATACAAACAATAAAAAGAAAGAGACAAAAAAAGAAAAAATAGAATAAAAGAAAGAAACAGAAAGTAGACAAAAAGGATATGTGGTTGTTGTTTTTGTTGTTGTAGTTGTTGAGTTAGGAGTGTTGGTTCGGTTTTTATGGCAGACAAAAGGATAAATTTGGAGCGTTGAATGTTTGTATTGGTTGCAAGTGTATTAATAATAGTTTAAATGATGTTGTTGTTGTTGTTGCAGATTGTTGTTATTGTTGTAGAAAAGGTGTATTTGTTGTTATTGTTGTTGTGGTTGCAGTAGTAGGTTTCAAAAATTTATTTATAAAGATTTACGAGATGCGAGCACAATTATTAACGAAAACAAAATTTTTAATGAAATTAAAATAAAAATTTTTTTTTAAATTTTATTTTGCAATAATTATTTTGATTTTTTGTAATTATTTTTTTTAAATTTTTTTAATAAAATTTTTTTTTCAATTTATTTTTGTTTTTAAATCAATAATAATTTTAAAATTGTATTTAATTTTTTGAAAAAAATTGTTTTAAAAAATTTTTATTGAATAATTTATTTTAAAAAATTTGACATATTAAAAAATTTTTTTTATTTATTTTTAAACCAACAATAATTTTAAAATTGTATTTAATTTTTATTAATTTGGAAAATTTTTTATTTTTGGATTTTTTTTTAAAAGAATAAAAATTGTTTTTTGAAGAATTTTTGTGAATAAAAAAAATTTTAATTTTTTGTTATTTTTAAGCCAATAATAATTTTAAAATTGTATTTAATTTTTATTAATTTGGAATATTTTATTTTTGAAATTTTTTTAAGAGAATTTTTTAAAATTTTTATGAAAAATTTTTTTTGACGTATTTTTCAATAAAAATTTTTTTTATTTAATTATTTTGATTTTTACCAATAATAATTTTAAAATTGTATTTTATTTTTTTTTAATTTGAAAAATTTTAATTTTGAAATTTTTTTGAAAAAAAAAATGTTTTTTGAAGAATTTTTAGAAAATTTTTTTTAAATTTATTTTTATTTTCAAACCAATAATAATTTTAAAATTGTATTTAATTTTATTTAATTTGGAAAATTTTATTTTTGATAGTTTTTTGAAAAAAATAAAAAAAACAAATTAAAAAAAAAATAGTAAATAGAAAAAAAGAGAAAAGAAACGAGAAAAAGTAGACAAAAAAGAAAGAAAAAAGAGCAAAAATTAGTTTTATATTATCCATACTATATTGTAATAAAATGTATTAATTTGTTTTTATTTTTAAAATATTGTAATTAATAATAATAAATATTTTTTTATAATTTTTTTTTAATTTTTTCAAGAAATTAAAATTAAACAAAAATATTCACGTTTTTAAATATAAAAATATAGGCTAGTTTTTCGATTGTTTTTTGGTCTAGACTTATAAACTAAAAATAACTGAAATTCATAAGTAAGTAAGTAAGTAAGCTTTAAGCCATAGTTTTCTAATGATTTTCTTTGGTTTTTAAAAATATTTTTCAATACACATGTCATACATCTTAAATTTTAGCTAAATAGGCTTTTAGTTGTTATCTTTGTAAGAACAAAAAAATTGTTTTTTGCTTAAAAACTAAGTTCAAAATTATTGTCAAAGAAATATAATACAATACAGTACAAGACCACTTTATAAAATAAATTAAGACACTCAGTTCTAAAAGTTTTTAACAAAATAAATTAAAAAAAAAAATATGGCAACCGTTTAAGCACAACAATTAAGTTGAAATTAGTTCCAAAATGTTGCCAGAATTTCAAGGTATTATTCTTGTATTTATAAATAATTTTTTATTTTGTTAATAATTTAAAAAAGAAGTATTTTTGTTTGAAAAACATCGTCTTGCGAATATTTTCAATTAAACAAAAACATTTCGTAATTATTTATAAAAATCTAGAGGAACCTGTAAATGTAAAAAGATTATTTTTTAAAGTTTATAAAGTGTACTACTCCAACTGTATGCTGTTCTACACCACAAACTTTTTTGTCTTGTCCTAAACCACCACACACCATCCATCCATCACGACAACAGGCTATGCATTCTGCTGTAACCGAATTTAATCTATACATACATATGTACATGATTTGATCATTACAATACTTTAGTTAGGATTACGACCTAGCTTCTCATACCACTTATGTTGGTGTGTGTTAATTTTTATCCATAAGTGTAGACAGATTTTTTATAAATCGTTTTCATGGCAATTTTATTTTTGCACTCATATTTTTTGCCAAAAATCTACTGAGAAGAAATCTCCGAAGAAATATTTTTTGCTTCTTTCATACTGTAGGAGATTTCGGAACTGGGGTTTAAACCATGGCCTCACGCTTAATAACCAAACAGACTACATACTAGACTACTGCGACTTTCAACTTAACACCCGCTTTTTATTATCCATCAACTCGTATATGTATCGCGAAGAATGTTTGTTTCTGCTGTTGATCACACAAGTCATACATCATGACAATATTGGCTGCCTTCCAAAATGTTATTTAGTTAGTTGTGTTTGAAAAAAGTATCGTGTTTCATAATGCCTCTGTACAAAATATATACAATGTATATAGAATACATTCAAATTGTCGTCAATGTGTATTTTTAACGCATACAAAAAACAATTAGGCATCGGATTTATAGTTGATGCATTGTTTGGTTACTTTGCATATCTACATAGTTTATATACAGTCGTAGAACTGCATACAAACTTTGTATTGATACATTTTGGAAGGCAGCCATTTTGTGCAGAATACACCGCACCGTGTAAACTGCATACGCAATGACAGAGTAAGACATTAAGAAAGCGTACGAATTGAAAATTGACGTTGTCGTCGAACTCTATTAACACTTTCACTCCGGCGCTTTAATTCATGCTCGTCGACTACTGGCGGCTGCGCTTAATGGTTTTCGCTGCATCGTGACATGACTACTTATGTATTCTTTTTCGGCAGTCGAAGTGTTAAAGATCTAAATATTTAGTATTACGTATCGCCTAATAGCATGACCAATTGTGTATAATCGGTGGTACACGTCGCCCAATGAGACACTTTATTGCGGGCCACTGACTTTAACCGCCGCTCGATAAGGCATTTAAGTGCGAGCCAGCCGTGGTACGCGCCCGCGTGAAAGTGTGAATTTTTTTGAATTTTTTCATAAACACAATAAAGGCAACGCAGCAGTCGTGGATGTATATGGAAGTGATGACTTTAAAAGCAACGCGACAACAAGCAAATTGTTCCTGCAAAATTGCTGTGTTTTAGCGTTGAGTTTAATGTGTTTATAACATCACACTTCATTGGATCAGGAATGCATTCATTTTACTTTGCTTTGGAAACAAATTTATCGTAAGAATTTTACTCTCATTTTTAAAATACAAATGGGATTCCAAAATATTTTCTTTTTGGCTTTACATATGAAAAACTCTTATCGTGTAAACAGGCCTTAAAGGTCGCAAAGGCTATGCCAGTTTACCATCTGAAATGTTTGGTATGAAACCACACATGATTTTATTGAAGCATGAAGTGAAGTGAGGTACATGCCACAATGTTGTGCGTTTAGGGCAAGGACTCATTTTTGCTTCAATGGGCACGTCAACAAATAGAATTTTCGAAATTGGGAGTTCAACAGCGGCCAAGTTCAACAGAAGCCAAGTTTAACAGCGGCCAATACAAACTAAAAAAAAGAGCTGGTTGGTGCAGTTTGAGGGCCAAAGACATAACAATTTTGGGACATTACAATTTCAATAACAATGAAAATCGGAGCGTTACAGTTAATGAAACTTGCATTCCCTAAAATAAAGTATTGGACTTCATTGACAAGTGGTTTCAACAAGATAGCATGCAATTCTATGAACCAATGATATACGATACCATGTAATGATTGCTCACTTCTTGTCTCTGAAAGAAATCATTGGATTATATTGGCAAGTAGGCTCAACAAGACAGCGTGAGATACCACGAACCTATTGGCACACTAGAGTGGTTATGGGCAAATACCACATATAATGGCATACGATATTCTCCTGACATTTTATGCCACTCGACTATTGTTTTGGGGAAATGTGATTTTCCTCAGACAGCCACAATTCCAGATGCGAACCCGTGGTTCAAACTTCAGCTCAGATATCTCGAATAAAAAGAGATATAAAAAATTATTTCTTCGGCAACTTTTATTTTAGCATTCTTCTGGCAAAATCGCTGAGTGTTAAAATAAAATTGCCCTAAAAAGCTATCGAGAGGATAAAATTTATATTTTTTAAAAATCATATGTTAACCTCAAACTTTAAGCTCAAATGGAAATTTAAACGTTTAAATTCTTACAAAAAAAAAGCATTTTTAAAATACATCTTGAAATATGGTGTCTTAAATTAGTATTTTTTATATTCATGGACTTGTACTGTATATTTTAATTTAATTTTTTTTTGTTTTTTCTTTTTTATAAAAAAGCTTAAATATTTGAAAAAAGCTTTTAAATATTTAGTTGTAAAGAAATTAAGCTTCTATTCAGATTCAAATTAAATTTGAAAATAAAATTAAAATTAAAAAAAAAATAAGAAATTGAAATTAAAAATACAAAAAAGCTTTACGAAAGCTTTTGAGATAGAAAGCAGCAAGTTATTGTATATTAAGAGAGATATATAATTGTGATTTAAATTTTAAATTTCAAATAGTTTAAGAGATCTAAACAACACACGCACACACCAGTATTTTTTTAAACATTTTTTTTTAATTTTTTAAGAATAAATTGTTGAGACATAGACATTAAAAGAAATGATAAATAAAAGGTTAGAAAAGCTTAAATAAAAATGCTTGGCCTCTAATAATTTAAAGAAATAATAACTTAAAAATTAAATTTTAATTTAAAATTGATTTCATTTAACAGTAAACAGTAACAGTATAACAGAACTCACATTTCTTTATCAATTGCTTTGCATTTTATGTGGTAGTAATGTGGTTTGAAGTTGGGGTTTCTTTTCTAATATTTTTCGTTTTTGATTCTAATATCACAATTTAAGTTTTTTTTTCTAAGATGGAATGTAATGGAATGTCAAAAATAAACAAATTTTAAACATTAGGTTTTTGAAGTGCTAAAGAGCTTTCTTTTTTTTAAATATTTTTTACGATTTTTTTTTCTGTTTTTTGGTTTGGTTTTACAAAGTGAAGCTTTATTAAGACCAGGTTATCGGGGTTTCTGCTGGTATTGCATTTAAGAGATCTTTTTAACAAACACACAGTTACAAATCCTAAATGACGGCACTAGAAATACATGGAAAAAAAGAGAACAAGAGAGAGAGAGAAAGACAAAAAAATAGAATAAAAAAATATTTTTTTTAAAGAAAAAAACAATAAGCTTTTGTAGTTGTTGTAGTTGTTGTTAAAAATAATTTAACATTATTAAACATGATTACTATACAGATATATTATATGATTGTCAATTAGAATTGATTAAAATTAGAAAATTAAGAAGAAAGCTTTGGTGTTTAACAAGCTTAAAAGCTTTTTTTTGTTGGTTTTTTGGTTTGTTCTCTCTAAACATTTACGTGTTTTTTGTTGATTAATTGAAGGCAAAACGAAAATTTTTTTAAGCACAACTAAAGCTTTATAGTATAAAAAAAGCTTTTAAGCTAAACTTATAAGCTTAATAAGCAAATATGTATTGTTTGGTTTCAATTTTGTATTTGTATACAGTTTTTAATTTAATTTAAAAAATTTTATTTTTTTGTATTGTTATTGTTGTAATCATTACCTAATTATATAGACAGTACCATTTATAAGTATTGGACACTGTGTGTGATATAATAACCGCCGATCTGAGTTATGGGCTGCTGAGATTTGTTAGAAAAAAAACAAACAAAATGAAAAACAAAAATAAACCAAATTAAACCGTTATTTGTTTTTATATATATGAATTTGTTGTTGTTATAAGTATTAAAGAAAAGTGGGGGAAAGAAAAGAAGAAAAAAAAGTAAGAAAATTTCTGACTTGGTTTTTGTCTTCGCTTAAAAACTAAACTTAAAAAATCTTATTTCTACTTTAGAAATAAAAAACCTTTAAGACAACAATACTGTAATATATAGCAATAACAATAATAATAATCATTAAAATAATACGAAATATTTAAAACTTATATACTATTTATATACACGCATATATACACGTATATAGTATGTATAGAAATTCTCTCATTAAACCCTTTAAAAAAACTGTTAATAATAAATGAGTAGTAGTTTAGCACAGCACATAATAATAGAAAAGTTAAAAGGGGAGTGTCATTACAATCATCATCATCATCGCCATTGCCATCACTGCCATCATCATTAACATTAACATCAGTCATTAGTGATTGTTAAATATTGGTTAGAACCATCATACAGTCAGTCAAACGCGAGTCATTTCTACTTACAAAAATAAGCAAATTGTGACATCACCATTACCATCGCCATTGCCATCACCATTATCATCAACAACATTTTCATTATAGTCCGTGATGATGACTGACGACTGACATTAAATAAACAGCCTGCTTTTAATGCATTGCCGTCACTAGCAGGCCTTTAATTTTAGTTTCGTTTCAACCACCTTGTCATCCTTTCTTTTATCATGTTTGTACAATAACAGTCGTGGCAACATAAGTAAGTTTAGGCAATTAATATCACAACAAATGCGAGTTAAAGTAATTTAAAACAAGAGCATATCACTTCCATTTATCAAGGGATAATATCACAAGAATGTATCACAGCCATCATTATTACTAGTGCTGTGCGTATCACATCAGGAGAGGGCCACTTCAGTAATGAATCAGCACCTAATACTTATCAATGTGGCACAAAATATTGTTTACTTAAGAATCCTGCAGAAATAGAATCTCCTGAAGGAAGTTTGGAACGTCTATTCCGGTTAAAGTAACGAAAATAGGTTACAAAAGAATGCTCACAAGAATGTATTACAGCCATCGTTATTACTAGTGCCTTGGGTATCACATCTATATCGGTGCTAGAGATACTTTTATGTCCTGTTCCCACTGGACCTTTATAGTAAGGGATCAGCCATTAATACATGTAAACGTGTATGGGCCACTGAACAATGGCAAGCATCTAATAGCGTTTACTTAAGTATCCGAAATAAAAAGAGACTTCTTGAGAGAGTTCAGAACATCCATTCCATTTGAAGGGGAAAAATGGATGATTTAAAACAGAATGAAGAGGCTAAGTTAAGGGACATCTGTTTAAAATCGGAGGATATATCTCGACAAGCCACCATTGGATCCTTGCAGCGTTTTTCAGGCAGAACTGTCTTCCATATGGTCTACGGTGATAGTTATTAATGATAGCAATTTGTCTAATAAGTCACCGTAGTCTAGTAGGTAGTGTGTTGGTTTGTTAGACGTGAGACCTCGGCTCAAGCTCTAGGTCAGGCATCCCCAACAAAACGGAAGAATAAATATTTCTGCGGCTCTTGCCCCTCAGGAGATTTCTGGCAAAAACTATGATAGAAATTGTCACGAAAAAGTTTCTCAAAAAGCTGTCGTTCGCCACTTCACAGGGGTAACGGCACACATAAGTATTCCAAGAAACTGTGTGATCGATGAACCAAATAAAGCAGAACTATCGAAATTTTGGTTGAGTCACTTGCAAGCCGAATTGGCTATACGCTAATATACACTGTCAGTATCGAATGACCGACTTCATATACGGTTAGGTTAGGTTAGTTAGCCAATACTAAATGAATGGTGTACGGAAAGCCTGATGAGACTGTGGATCGGCAGACTTACTCCTGTTCATTGCTTTCTGCATACTCAAAGGGGACAAGCTGGTCTTGATCATATGCTCACAGACTTTTTCAGAACCTGCAGAGACTAGAACTCAGCGGTATGTTGTAGATGTAAGAAACACCTGCGCTTCTACTATACAGATGATATCATGTATCTATTTATTCTCGATTCAAAGCCATCAATAAGACAGAGATAACTCCTGTTCATTAAGTATATTGTGTTAAAATACAGGAAAGATAGTTTACAAGAGAAAAAAAGAAGAGGGTAGTGTGTGAAAAAAAAAACTTGAAGTTTTGCACACAACCAACTAGACCATCGGGGAATATTGCTGCTGTGCGTGAAGACTTACGGAAGTCGTCAAAATATCAATTCTTCGTCCTCGTCAATTAGATGGCCTGTGTTCATCGACTACGTGGAGAATTCTATGTAAGAATCTTAGCTGTGACTATAAAACACTGAACGATCACAGTGGGTATTATATTTTTGCTTTTAGGCTTATTGGAAACTGGTCTGAGATGAGCATTCCTATCAAAGGATATATTTTGTAATGAAGCTCACGACAACAAATTATGCGAATTAAAATGGTTTGATTGGCACGCCTTACGAATGGGCGGCATCATCGGTAACCATTTCTCGTTTAATTTCGAAACAAATGAGCAGCTGACGTTCGGGTTAATGCAGAACGTTATTGAGCCAGGGTGACGGAATACTTGTTTGGGTCCAACAGCGCGTTTAACAATCGTTCTTTGGCAAAATTAATTTGATGACAATTCTCTTTACAGGAGTGATCCTATTTATTCCATTTAAGGAATCTGGATAAGTTTCTGTGGATATATGTATATGAAGTTATTGGTTTACATTGTCAGATCTGAAATTTTTGATATATTTGGTAAGAATCAGAGATCAGCAATGAATCGTTTTTTCGCTACTCATAAGCACTCATAAAATTTTGAATATAAGTGAGTCAACAAACAACTACTATGTCTGATTCATTCGTACTCACTACAACGTTGATTTATAAGTACAGGTTGCAACGAGTATGAGTTCAACGTTGACATCAAACTCATACTATTCGAAATATGTTTGATTCATAAGCCTACTCAGATTCATAACTTTAGAAAAATACTTATAAGACTTATAAATTATACGAATCATGACTCGAATCATTCATCAAAATTTACAGTCTTAGTTGTTATTGCATTTTCGAAAAAAAGAAAAAAGACAAAGACAGCAAGCAGAGCAAACACATAACAAGTATGAATGAATGCGTATATGAGTATGATTCGATTATATTCATCTTTTTGAATACTCATTGCTGATCTCTGTTATGAATGGAGCATGTTCCTTATATTCCATTTAAAAATCACCTTCAAATCGTATCATTCAAAACATTTTATTTTATCAACTGTATCTGTTTATAATGCCATCGACTGTTTTGTTTATAACACAAGTGAAAATTAAATATTTGCTAAGAACAACGCTTCATTTGATAGTGAATAAAAAAAAATGCAAATAATATGAGAAAAAAATCGAAATTAAAACCAACAAATGCGTTAAAATGAAATTGTAGCAGAAGAATAGCCCGCCGCTTTTATTTATAACGGTTTATTTGGTTTAAAGGCGCGGATGCGCAATTAATTTGATTAACCTAATTTATATGTATGTATGTAACTGTACAAAACTAACAAAATAAACTATCCATGTTAGTTAGCTAGTTTGTAAGTTTGTAATGGCCTATGTAAACTTCGATTGAAACAACAACAATAAATAAACACAGATACATAGATAATCAACACATTTCCTTGCCTTCTACCATCAAAAACTGATTACAAAACGTATGTATGTTTGAAAAACAATACAAAACGAAAAAGTTTTCTCAACTAAGCACCCATAGCCATGGTGGGTGTCATGGCATGGTATTGGAAACATGGGTCATCAGTGAGCCAACTAAACGCCCACACTTAATTGCCACAATTTTTACCTTGTAAATGCATGAGTCTATTATAGATAAACTAAAAGATATTTAGTGTATGTATGTACGTATGTCTATATATCCACCTAAAATAAATGTGAATACATACAGGTGTGTCAATTAGTAGTGAACCTAGTTTTCTTTAAAAGGTGGCTATTAGCGTATATGACGTATATTATGCTATCGTATACGATTTTTGATACAGTCGGTGACAAAAAAAGCAATTTCATTGGAAATAAATTGCTGGACCGATTTGCTAAAGATCCATGTTCTCTTTAGGACATACTACAACGGGTCATTTTGACCTCCGAGTATTATACTTGTCCTAATGACAAGTACACGTCCTCTAACCTGCTTGTAAAGTATAACATTCTTGAATTACAGGACATAAATCTTGTATTTAATTGATAAATACAGCCAATACAGCGGTTTGCTCAAAGAACTACGAAATTATTGCACTGTAGATAGCGAGTTAGGTCAAACTAAATGCTAAGAACATGGGTGTTTATGGTAGGCATATACATATATGTACGTACGTTCCAGCTGGCTTGATGATGATACATTACAACTATAAGAGGAACATTAGGCTGCACAGGAGAATTTTTGCCAGATGTACCTAATACGTAGTGGTAGTGTTAGACCAGGGACTGTAGTTCAAACCCCAGCTCAGATATCTCGAATAAACATACATACATAATTGGTCATTAAAACCCTTTAGTCAGGATTACGGCCTAGTTCCCACATCACTTATGTTTTGTGTGTTAACTTTTATACATGAGTGGTGGGGTCTACAGTTTAAAGTCGACTCCGAACGACAGATTTTCTTTTGAGAAACTTTTTCGTGGTAATTTTATTTTTACACTCAGAAAGTTTTTGCTAGAAATCTGCTGAGAGGAAGTTGCCGAAGAAATGTTTTTCATATTTCGTTTAGTTGGAGATGTGTGACCTGGGGTTTGAACAGAGGCCTCACGTCTATTAAGCCCACAATACTACCTACTAGATCACTGCGACTTCTCGAACAAAACTTTGTATAAAAAAATATGTCTTTCGCAACTTCCGCTCAGCAGTCTTCTGGCAAAAACTCTGAGTGCAGGGGCCCAGATGAAATGGCAACTAAAGCTCTATGGCTTGTCAGTGAAATTGCAGATGAACTTTTACATAAGTCTGGGAGGAAGAAAGCAGTTACCAAAGTAAAAAGACAGCATCATTGTAAATTTATCGGAAAGTATCTAAAGTATTTACTTTCAGGGTCTTGCCAGAAATCTGCTGAGAGGAAGTTGCCGAAGAAATGTTTTTTCGTGTTGCGTTTTGTTGGACCTGGAGTTTGAACCGTAGCCTCACGTCTACTAGACTGCGGCAACTACACGGGTTCCAATAATATGTTCAGATGATTAATTTTCAACGTCACAGAATTCACATGTTGGGCTTGCTATACAATCCCTATTTAAAATAAAGGTACTCTGAGTCTCTGACAGTGCCCTGTCAAACCACCAGTCAACAACCTCAGCTCCACAGAACGAAAGATTTTTGACAAATTACTCATGGCAATTGTATTTATTCTCAGAGTTTTTGCCAGAAATCTGTTGAGAGGATATCGTTTTGTTTTGTCCTACTAGACTATGACCACCACAGGGTTATTGCTTTTCGCTGCTTGTGTGGACGTGTCTAAAAGCATTGTAACTTAAGCTTCCTACTGCAGATATTTACCAACGCATTTATAATTAGATAGTTTAGACTCGTCTGTTGGTATAGTGAAAATGAGTGGCAGCATATAACATAACCATGACAAGACGGAGGATGATACATATCAGTACCGCCTGACATTAGTCCAGGGCTGTAGTCGCGCTCTTTTATGTGTTTCCGGGTCTGCGCAGAATACTACGCTTCCTTCATTCTCCCTTTCTTAACGCCTCTCATTTATTGTCCACTATCTTTCTTTTAGATCGTATTACAATGGATCATTTTGACCTCCGAGTATTGTACTTGGGAAGTCGCCATAGCCTACTCGTAGTAGGTAATTTATTGGCTTATTAGACGTAAGGCCACGTAAGGTCAGACATCTCCAACAAAACGAAATGAAATGAAAAAATATTTCTACGGCGACTTCCTCTCAGCAGATTTCTGGCAAGAACTCTGAGAGTAAATAAAATTGCCATGAAAAGTGAGAAGCTAGGTCGTAATCCTGACTGAAGGGTTTTAATGACCAATTATGTTATATTATGTATGTATTGTACTTGTCCTAAAGACAAGATCACGTCCTCTAATCTAACCTAAGCTAACCTATAGTGGGGGAAAGAGATTATCTAGGAATAGATGAGCAGTCATAGTAGAATGTGCCCAACCTGTGTGGTGTTAATGCATTTCTGATGGTAGCACTTAAATGCTTATCAAATACCAGGCAGGGACACTAGTTAGCATTCTTTATAGGGAAACACAGGCCTCTACGGGCCAACAGTAATAAATATTTAGATTTAATAGATTCCCAGCTAATTTCCTACAGTATTCTCAATGAATTTCTTCTTTTTTTTGTCACCGACTGTTTATTTACATTACGAGCGTATCTCCTTCACTATGTAACGGTATAACTGCCATATTATATTACAACAACTACAAGCAAGTAAAGTACAGTTAATAGAATATAAACTTACTGTGTTGCCATCATACTTGTATATCATTTAAGCGAAAAGGGATATTTTTTTTTTGTTTTTGTTGGTCGTCGTCCGGTCGTCCGGTCGTTTGACTCACTATTTAAACAAGAGGGTCAATTTAATTACAACACCATTACCATTACACGGTATAGGTGATGGTCGTTATGGTGGTGGTGGTAATGGAGGCATTAAAACAGAAACAGAAACATAAAAAATAAACGAACCTTGTTTAAGAACTAAGTATACTCTGTTGTAAGTGGGTAGTTGTAGTCGTAGTGATTGTTGTCGTTGTTGTATTATTTTTCCACTATTTTCGTTTCACTGTATAAATAGTTTGCTTATAAATAATTTAATAAATTGGGTACTTTAAATAGCTCAGTGTAATTAAAAATAAATTGTTTAACGTTTAACGTTTAAGTAACGAAGCGCAAGCGTTGTCTGCCTGCCACAAAGTAAGAGAATTAAGGCAGAAGGTTTTCATTTTTCAATTTATTTTGCAATTTTTTAAAATAAGGACTCAAAGAAGTGGAACATTTTTGGAAAAAAAAAATCAATGAAATGAAGAGTAAAAGTAGGTGTTATTATTGGTTAAAGGTTTTTAGACGAAGGTAAGTAAACTCCAATCATGGACAAACCAAAGCCACTTATCAATTCCAAAAGGCAAGTAGTCTGACGCAAATGAATTCAGTCTGTCAATAACAGACTGGCAGTTAAGTGGACGGTTTTCATGAGCCCAACAGCGCCTTCAATTTTTCATTCCCTGGCCCATCTTGACAGATATTCTGTCTAACTGATATGGGTCCCAGGTCAGACGTCTTCAACAAAACAAAATATGAAAACATTTTTCTTCGGCAACTTCCTCTCAAAAATCTGTCGTTCGGAGTCGACTTTAAAGCTGTAGGTCCCGCCACTCATGTATAAAATTAACACACACAACATATGTGGTGTGAGAACACTAGGTCGTTATCCTGACTGAAGGGTTGTAATGTGAAGTTGTGTTGGCTTATTAGACGTAAGGCCACAGTTCAAACCCTAGGTCAGACATCAAAACGAAAATATGAAAAAAAGATTTCTGCGGTGACTTCCTTTCAGCAGATTTCTGGCAAAAACTCTGAGTGTCAAAATAAAATAGCCATGAAAAGTTTCTCAGAAAAATATGTCGTTCGGAGTCGACTTTAAACTGTAGCTCCCGCCACTCATGTATAAAAATTAACACACACAACATAAGTAGTGTAAGAATCTAGGTCGTAATCCTAACTGAAGGGTTGTAATGGTGAAATTATGTATGTAAGAAGGGTTGTAATGACCAATTATGTATGTATGTATGTATGTTATGGATCCCAGACCGTTATGGTATGTGAGGGAAAGATATTGTTGATGAGAGTCCTTATACAGTATCACCTATTGGTTTTGGCTGTAACGTAAGGGTAACTTGCATTTCTTTTTGTGCTGACGATGATAAATGGTTGAATCACTTACAATATGTTCAGTATTCTCTCGGCTCTTTGTCAATGGAAAGTAGCACGACTATTTTGTAATTTGGGAGAGAGTTATCAAGCTTCTAACGGGTTTAACTACTGTTTACTTCCATGTTTAAACATTAGACAGACCATTTTGCTGTCCATATTATGGCTTTTGTAAAAGTAGTCATGATAAGGAGTTACTGGTACAACACTCTTGTTGCGACTGCTCTGCTCTAAGGGATCTTAGGCTTACATGGATCTTAGGGATCTTAGGCTTACTTGGCTTATGTTTATTCCACAATCTAGAATGTCTTAGACGTATGCCACTGAGGGATCTGAGACATAGGGACCTTGGAGCATGTTTAATACACAATCTGGAATGTCTTAGACGTATGCCACTAACAAATCTGATTAAATTTGTCGTTCTAGGTTGATATCAATTTTTTTTTGCCCACAACTCATGGATGAAGTTAACATTCACAATACAGGTGGTGTGAGAAGCTAGGTTGAAGTCCTGACTAAAGGGTTGTAACGGTATAATTAAGTATGTAAAGTAAGTCAGTAATATACCATTATTAATTCCATCACATTTTCAATTAATTAACCTTTTTGGTTTTATTAAGGGCTTATGGTCCATTATGCACATGACGGAGGAAGCAATTATGGCTCTTTCTTGGTCCATGACTAGAATTCAATCAGTGTTCTTAAGATAGAAACATACTGGACACTAATATGACTAAACCCTTGTCTAAGCATATGGACTATAAAAATTACGAACATAGCAGGGATTGTTCTTCTATGAGAATGGAGGAGAATCGATATTGCAATGTCGGCAACAATGTCCTGCTCGAGGCAAAATTGTTTGAAAGCTTCTAGGTGCAGATAGTTTGCAGGAATAGGCTGCATCAAAAGTTTGTAATTGCAATCCTTCAGTCAGGAATAAGACCTAGCTTCTTAAGCCACGTTTGTTGTGTGTGTTAAATTTTATACATGACTAGCGTAACGTACAGTTTAAAGTCGCCTTCCAACTCAAGATTTTTTAAGAAACTTTTCATGGTAATTTTGTTTACTCTCTGAGTTTTTACCCTAAAACTGCTGAAAGGCAGTTGCGAAGCCATATTTTTTCATATTTCATTTTGTTGGAGATGTGTGACCTAGGGTTTGAATCATGGCCTCATGTCTAATAAGCCAACACACTACCTATAAAAATTACAAGAGTTTTTGCATGAGGAAGAAGAAGAATCGGCTTGTCTTGCCCCATGAATCAATTTATGGGGGCAATGGCTTTGAAAAATTAATGCAGTGTTCACAGTTTTGCATATGCAGGGATGGGAATTTTTAATACCAATTATGATCTGTAGTATGGCTTCTATGGCGACTTCATATACGTTGAGGAAAGCAACAAACGTGATGATGTGATGTGATATTTTCTGTATTGAATTGGCGAACAATATTTCAGAGATGGATAATTCTAATTTCTATTGAAATTAAAATTTCAATTCGTTAGAATATGTCACAAGAATAAAGATTTTAATTCATGTCCTTAAGATTACTGGATACTTTTACTAACGTTTTTAACAATCTTTATTAGACAAGTGCGGCAGTTTTTAATTTCTACACATTTCGGCACTATGTAGCTACGTCGTAAGGACCAATTATGGGTTGTAAGGACCAATTGTGTAAATATGTATGATTCTGTTCAATTTTTTTTCCAACTTTTTGGCTTTAATGGCAGAATTCGGTAAAAAAAAACTGAAGAGAAATTATTAAATGGTAGTATTGGGGTATATGCATAGATGGACGTTTAGCCTGAATTAATGTATTATTTGGGATCTTTAGAATTTAAGAATAGTTTCCCTGTGGAACCTGTATTAGTTAGGGAAAGTAATCTTAGATTCGGCGACTTTTGAAAACTTTTACACTTTTTTGTAGGTATTAACGATGTGTGTAAGTGCATGGGTATGGTGTGTAGGCAGGTATGGGAATTTTTAATAGCAATTAAAAGTTTAATTAAAATTTCATTTGTATTAACAATAAATGTTTTAATTGATATTGTTGGCCCCATAGGTCGATCAATGGGGACAATAGCTGTGAAAAATTAATACAGAGATGACAGTTGTCAGATGCAGCGATGGGATTATTTAATACAAATTGTAAATTTATGATTTGGATTAACAATATATGTTTCGATGGGTATTGCTGGCCCCATTGATCGGTCAATGGGGACAATCGCTTTGATAAATGAATGCAGTGTTGACAGTTTTGCATATGCAGGGATGGGGATTTTTAAAAGCAATTAAAAGTTTATTTAAAATTTCACTTGTATTAACAATGTATGTTTAAATTCATATTAATGACCCTATTGGCCGATCAATGGGGACAATCGCTGGCATATGCAGGGATGGAAATTTTTATTATCAATTGTAAATTTATGATTTTTAGTAACATTATATGTTTAAGTGGATTTGAAGGCCCCATTGATCGATTAAAAATTAATGCTGTTTTGCATATGCAGGGATGGGAATTTTAAAGACCAAGTGTAAGTTTAATTAAAATTCACTATGAGCTGTAGTGACAATGCAGGCTTAATTGTATGCATGGAAAGATGATACAGAGATGGCAGTTTATATTTTCCACTAGTTCTTGTAGATTTTAAGTCACCTTCTTTGCTGCAAAGAAATTTCTTGATTTTATAAGACTTAAAATAATGGAAAAATTATTTTGTCTGTAGGAATCCATAGTTGGCAGTTGCTTAATTCTATTTAAAATATTTTTTAAATTATTTGTGTTACAAATTTTTATAAAAATTTTTTTTGAATTATTTTTATAAATTTTTATAATTATTTTTATAATTTAATTAATTAGAATTTTTTTATTTTTTTTATTGTAAAAAGGGTGTGTTGTTGAGGTCTGTAAAATATCACAATTTTGTTTTTAAATTTTTTGGTAAAATAACTTAAAACTATTTTTTTATTATTATTTTTTTTTTGATTATTTTTATAAAATTTTATTATAAAAATTATTACAAAACTTGCTGATTTCTTAAAAAAAATTAATGAAAAAATTAAAAAAAAACAAAAAAAAATGATTAAAAATATTATTTCAAATAAAGAAACAAAACAAGAAACTTAAGGTAAATTTTTTTAAAAAAATTGAAATAAAAATTAAAGCAAATAAAAAATAAATTTAAAAATTAGAATAAAAAAATTAATTGAACCGACCTGGCCGCTTTCATCGGTGTAGATAACATAAGAAGCATTGATGGGTATTTTCTTAGAAGCTAATTGCACAATATTTTTTATTATAAAATTATTAAATAAATAAATTGTAAGTGTTTTTTATTTTTTCATATTTTTTGGCAAATTAAGACATGCAATAATTAATTTCAGTATTTATTTTAAATATTTTTTAATATTATTGTTGTTGTTGTTTAAGTTGCAATTTGTAGTTTTGTATGCAGTTTTTAATTTGATTTATTAACATGCATTTGATAAGTGAAAAATAAAAATAAAACAAATTTAATTGTTATTAAATACATGTATTTTAAATAAATTATTATTCCATTTGGTTTTTGTTTTTGTTATTTTTTTTTGTATTAAATATTGTTTTCAATATGTAAGCATGTAAAAAAGAAGGAATAGAAAAGACTTGTGAGTGAAAAAAAGTTTGTAGAAAAATTTATTGTTAAATAAATATGTATTTAAAATTAATTATTTATTTATTATTATATTTATTACAACAAATACAAAACAATTAAAGCATTAAATAAATAAATTAAAATTATTTAAATTAAATAATAAAAAACAACATTTAATAAAAAAAAAACAGAATTGCTTTGAATTTTTTCAATTTTACCCTTTTTAAGCCAACAGGTTGTCTCTCTCATTGTAAACGTAATTTTTTTTAAATTATTTTCCCTCTACAACAACAAACTAAACTTATTGCAATTGTTATCTAGAATGTGTACAAAAGTTTTTTTTATATACATTTTTATTATCACCCTTAAACAAGTTAATAAATGTAAATTAACGCCTTGTTTTTTTTTATTTTCCCTTTTTTTGGGTTTATCAATGTGCAATGGCCAGGGCTGGGATGCGCCCACAGATAAATTTGTAGCATTAAGCAACAGCATGGCATTAGGGAAGACCATTTAAATATTGCTAAAATATACATCAATTTGTTTATATGGTTGGTAGTAGTTTGGAAAACTATTGGATTCACCTGAAATGGGTTTTTAATCCAAAATTTGTCAGGATTTATTTGGTACCAATTAAAAAAAATTGTTTCCAAAACTTCTAAGCTATGTTATTAACAGTGTTTTTAGATTCCACCTAAAATCTATAATTTTAGTTTTTATCTCCAAAAATTATTCATTTAGTACCATAATTCTTAAAACGTGCTTTTTTCAAAACCTTTTTTCATTCACTTTAAATATTTCTTTGTTTGCTTCTTAAAATTTTTCATTTCGCACAACATTTCTAAAAAAAAATACTTTTCCAAATAAATTGAATAAATTTGTTTCACCATTTAGTACCAAATTACCAAAGTACTTTTTTCAAAACCATTTTTTATTTAATATTTTGCGAACAACAATACTTATGAAAACTTTTGGATTCACCTGAACTGTTTTTTAAGATTTTTCATTTTGTACCATATTTCTTAAAAAGAGTACTTTTCAAAAAAGTTTTGCAATTTTGAAATAATTTGTTTCATCATTTAGTACCAAATTTCCTAAAAGGTACTTTTTCGAAAACGTATTTTGTTTAATATTTTGTGAATAATAATACTTACGAAAACTTTTGGTTTCACCTGAACAATTTTTCTTTCAAATATTTTTCAATTTGTACCACATTTCTTAAAAAGAGTACTTTTCCAAATACGTATTGAAATTTTTTCAATACCTAAAAATGATGTTGTTTGCAGTGTTTTCTGGTTTCACCTAAAATATTTAATTTTATTTTTTATCTCCAGAACTTATTCATTTAGTACCAAATTTGTTAGAAAGTACTTTTTCAAAAACGTTTTTATTTAATATTTCGTGAGCAACAATTTTGCAACTTATTTCTTAAACAAGTACTGTTCCGAATACATTTTGATATTTAAAAATTTTGTTTCTTCATTTAGTACCAAATTTCATAAACAGAACTTTTTTGAAAAACAATTTTTATTTAATATTTTGTGAACAACACTGATTTTGAAATCGTTTGGAAATGTTGAAATTGAAATGTTCCTTTTTTCATTCTAAAAAGATTTAATTTTGACAATCATTTCTTAAAAAAAAGTATGTTTCAAAAACGTTTTGAAATTTTGGACAAATTTGTTGCACCAAATTTTTTAAAGAGTTCTTTTTCTCATAAATGTTTTTACTTTAAAATTTTGTGAACAACAATACTTTTGTTGTTTTTTAATTTTCAAAACTTTTCATTTTTTACCATATTTAAAAAAAAGTATATTTCCAAAAAACCTTATCAAAACTGAAATTTTGTTTCTTCTTTTATAATTTGCTGGAGATTATCATTTGTTACCAAATATCCTAAAAATGGTTTATTTTCCAAAAGTTTATTAAAATTGGTTTTGAAAACTAAAATGCTTGTTTTTATAAGTCTTCTGCAATGGCACATTCAGTACCAAAATTCTTTAAACGAACTTTTTCAAAAAAAATATAATTTTAAACCCAAAATTTTAAAACTCTCATTTAGTAACAGATTCACACGAAATTAGAAATTTTTGTATGTACTGGACTTTATCATTTGGTACTAAATTTTTTTTAAAAAGAGTACCTTTTCGAATTATCTGTTCTTAAATTTTCGAATTAACAATTCATTTGAAATTTGCAATATTCAGTGATTTTAGTTCTCCTAAATGTACTTTCACCAAAAAGTACCAATCTTTTTATCAAAAAGTACCAATCTTTTTACCAAAAAGTGCTAAAAACATTTTGAATTTTAAAGTTTTTATACTTTTGAAAACTATTGAAATCACTTTAAATAAATTTTTTAAAAAAGTACTTTTTCGAAAATGGTTTTTTTATTGGTATTTAACAACACTTGTGAGTAACTGTTCGATACAATTCAACTGATTTTTAGATAGAAACTGTGGCTTATCTTCAATGGCCTTTTATTGGTTACTTACAGCAGTAAATCGGCTATACAAGATCAAAATACGATCTCCTGGCTTCCACAAAAGGACATACATGGCAGTGCTGAGGAGGGTATAGAGAATGGTTTTGGCATATATTGCATGCTCTTCTGGGGTGATTCTGAATATACCAACCCTGGCAAATAAGTAAATGGCGGTAGGCTATACAGTTCGCCTCTAAAGTATTTCATAATGGAAAGGGTGTACCTGCTGAAATTATGGGACAATAGGTATGATAACCCTCTAGAGGGACTAGCATGCATGATCACTGACCGATTTTTCCAAGACGGGAAGCAAAAGGGAATTGCATCCCTGTAGTCCTGATAATTTTTACATGGGTGTACTCAAACTATAAGGAGGTATTAGTTAGCTATGGTGTATTTTCGTGTAGGCTTGAACTAACAGAGTCAAGGAAGATTTCAGATCATAGCAGCCTTTAGCAGGCCGAAATCCATACTAACAGAGTCAAGGAAGATTTCAGATCATAGCAGCCTTTAGCAGGCCGAAATCCATACTATCAAGGAGATTGTGGATTGACTTAGACGGGCTATAGTTTCTACGAATTTGGTTAATATCCATATGGATAGCCGGGAAGATGTGGAATTTTTATTCCTGAGGACAAAAGGTAATATCAACAAGCGCTCGTCTGTTAACGAAATGACTAAACAGTGTAGGAAAGATACAAAGAATTACAAAATTACAAAAGGAAAAGTTAGGATCACTGTAAGATCTCCTTCGGATTTGAAAAGCGTGTAAGCTGTTCTCCTGCAGGTAGCAGATCCGCCGTTGTCACTTTGAATTCCTATTCCAGATACAAAGGAATGAAAGGATAGTACAGTTAGCATCACTGCAAGGACACCTCCGGATTTGAAAAGCGTGCAAGCTGTTCTCCTTCAGATAGCAGATCCGCCGTTGACACTTTGAATTCCTATTCCTGAGGCTTGTTTGTTATGGAAATGATTAAACAGTGTAGGATAGATAACAAAGGAATTAAAGGCTAGTTAAGTTAGCATCACTGTAAGGTCACTGTAAGCGTGTAAGCTGTTCTCCTGCAAAAGGTTCGCCGTGATACTGCGCTGGTTGCATATTGAACGTGGGTGGTTGATAGAGGCACGAGTTCCCTTATGAGATTAAATAGGGAAGATAAGCCGTTCCTTGGGCATAGGTTGTTACGACTACTGACGCAGCTGCGAATGTGAAATGCCTGGGATTAACTACTTTCAAGGACTTCCCTTACAAAGGAGAATTTTTAATTTGAAATAAAATCTTACTCGCTTATCATATGCGCCACCCTAATGTAGCATTCTAATAAAAATTCCAACAACTACCACATGTACTCGCACATTGTTGGAGTAGAGTTGTAACTTCGTACAGTTTTATGGCACTGTTAAGAATATTAAGTTCAATTCTACTTGCTCTTTCCCCCTTACTCTCTCTCCCTCTCTCTCTCTCTCTATTTAGTTTTTTGTACAATTTTTTATTGCCTTTTTTTTGGAGGTTTACAAGGCAATTCATTCATGTTCGTGGGTGTGCTTAGACACTCGAGTAATTTGTTCAACATAATGTTGCGAAAGTTATAACAGCGAACAACATGAAACAAAATGGTACCAGCCCACTCAATGAAATTTGTTTTTGTTTTTTCATTTTTGGCTTAAAGAAAGACCAACTAATTGCCAAAAAACAAAAAGAAGGGAAAGAGTGAAGAATACCAGAGAATAGCACATGACATTAGAGTTGGAAGCCAGGATTTCCAGTTGGAAAATTATGATGCACAACGAGAGAGATTAAAATGCAAAAAAACTAAACGAAACGTGAGAAAATAGTGCTCACAGCTTACAAAAAAAGAGGTTAAGGGCACAGCAGTAAAAACGGCGTCTATTTTTGTTTTTGTTTTTGTAAAATTTAAAAGAGAAAGTTTAAAAGAGAATTGTGGTAAGAAGTTTTAAGATTTGAAACTAAAAATAGTAGAAGAACTTTGGTTTGGTTGGTAAACATAAGCTTAGTAAGAGTGTTTGGTACTTTTACGTGAATACTTAGGTACCTTTTAAAAGATTGAGGAACTCAAAACTTAAATTACAGATACAAGGCTGATGGCACTGAATATGCGTCGATAATTTCAAAACAAAATGTCAACGAAATTCAGAAATCTTGCAAGAAAATCTTGGGTGATGCAAACGAAAAATTATGCATCAGATGTATACGCTGATGGCTAGGCCATTGTGGACTTATGGGGCTATTGTTTGGACAAACAGAGCGAATTTGGAAACACCACAGATAAAGGTGAATAAGATACAGAGACTGGGGCATACATTACAATATCCAGAGATTCTGCAGTATCTGTTAGATTTGAGCCTGTTGCATACGGCAGGCACGATCAGAGCTATGGGAAGATGGGACAACACACATCTATTGCTTCATCAAAAGCGTCGTGACTTGACAAAGCGAGTGGCTGACAGTCTTATGCGAGCAGTCTGCTGGTAAAAATTCACAAAGTAAATAAAATTACCGGGAAAAGCCTCACAAAAGGCTGTCATTCACAGTCGACTTTATTCTGTAGGTTCCACCACTCATGCACAGTGAAATACAATGCGTCTACTAACGCCCTCACACAGAATGATGCAACCACATGGCATGCATTCGGATACCCGGTGACTCCCGATAACGTGGTTAACCTGATGATAACAGCATGCAAAAACTGGAACGCGATATGTTTATTCGCGAAGGATGTTCCAGTACAACAGAGGATAATACAGAGAGCAAGAACAGCAGAAATGGATAGCAGCACTCGCTGAATCTTTACCTCACCCGTTGTAATACTTGATTGTGGTCCCATGGTGGGGGGGGGCGACTTAATGGAAGTGTGACGAACTAGGTTGGGTTTAGTGCGTGTGCGTTTAGCAAGCCGAGAGTAAGTCTTGAGGCGAATCGTGCACGTTGTGTAGACCGGGCTACCAATGTATTTTGAAGATTCCCAGCCTTTAGCTCGCATAGCTATAAAAAACATGGCATGCATAAGCATATCACGGATCACATCACCATATGTGAGCATCAATTTGAAGCCATGCATTTGGACATGACTTCCCAAGACACCGTTGCTCCCATAAGGGGGCCTCATCATTGCCAGACAGAGAAAAGTCTCTGGGGCATCCAACACTCGTGGTACCAGATTTAAGCCTCTGGTCAGGTCTTAACATATATGGTGTGAGAAGATAGGTCGTAATAATCAATTAAGTACGTAAGTAATTAGACAGCTTCTCTTGACATCGCGTATATTAGAAGAAAACAAGCTAAGTTTGCAACGTTTTGCCACTCTTGCCCCACCGCTCTGACTAACTGTATTGCTAGAAGAGAGCACTCTCGACCCGATGATATTGACGGATTGTATATAGACATGGCTACAAAATCATGTGCATGTAATTGGTTTTATCGAGAATTTTGTGTGAAAGAGTAAAAATCTAATCAAACGAGATAATTGAACTGAGAGCCAGAGAGGCCCTCGACCTAACAAATCCCCCGAAACTGGCTCTACCAAAACACAGATCTACTCGTTTCACCTATACATCGCTTTTTATCTCAGTGAGGAATTGCTGCAACAGAATTGATATATGCTGCAGAGTTGATATTTTGATCTGAAAGCAAACACTTGATCACCAGAAGATGAAAATCACAATTTACAAGACTAGCCGTTAGTACTACGCATGTTATTGCATGGCTTAGAACTCGGGATAGATGTTGTGTGTGTTTTTAAGAGAGAGAGAGAGAGAGAGAGAGGTATTTCTTTAAATATATAGGCTCATGAGCTATATGACACATAAACTGGAGTTATATTTATTACATGCCAACGAGACATTGGCTTAGAAACATTTTGAGTTGAAGTGTGAATGTTTCGGTGGAAAAAAGTTGTTCCTTAAACAAAAGGAATACCATCACAGGAAGGTCAGGCACGGCCGCCACTCACTGAGAAAAAGAGCTAGGAATCAACAAAATTTCTCACCATTATACCAAAATACTTGGAGGGCATTGTTTCTAGGCAGCTATAGATGGCAGTCTCATTATCCTAGGACTTGCTACAACAAGATTAAAGAAACGGTAACATGGCAGAAATACTTTGTGGAAGCCATATGCTCCCAAGGAGGGGTATTGGAAAAGAAAAAGACCTGAAAAAGACGACAAACTTAACCTGAAGGAAAAGTCAGGTTAAAGATAATCCAAGAATATTTAACACTTTTTGAAGAAATTGTGTTGTTGCGAAGATGGAACGAACAAAACAAGGTTATTTTATATCAAGTACAAGGTAATGCAAAAATAACAAATAAATTACGAGAAATTGAATGAAAAAGGTCAAATTACAATAACAGAACAGGTCAGGGAGGAGAGATAGAAAAGAGAAGAATGACAATAACAAATCAACAAGGAGGTTCTGGAAGTTGCCAGACCGAAAATAAATGCTGTATAAGTAAAACAAAACGTAACATAGCCAGTCAGTTGCATTTGAGGGCATGATGTATATGAAATCCGGATTTTAAAATTGTAAAAGATGGAGTAGTACAATGGATATCGCACTGTGCCGAATTTCAATAAATAAAAGATTTGTTTAAACAACCAGAGTACAGTAAACAAATGCTTTTTTATTTGCAATCGGCAAAGCAGATTCACCAACAAAATCGAATGAGCAATCTTTTCAGTTTAGTTGAGAACCTTGGTTTTATCTTTTATTGGAGTACAATTCTTGCTGAAATAATGGCCATAAAGCCGGGCACTGTGTCTATTCGGTATCAGAGCATAACAACTAGAGACATATGCATATTTCAGGACAGTAAAGCCGTCAATAGTGTACAAACCTTTTAAAATTAGCGAAGGATGCCAGGAATGTTTCTAAAGAAGATATTTAGGAGTTACTCTTATAGGGGTAATAATAAGGCCTATGCACACGTGATCAAATGAATTAATACATTAGATTGTCATTCTGCACAAACTTTACGCATAATGAAGCCAATTGTACAGAGACCATGAAAATCTCTTCCACAGAAAATATTCCTTTTTAAAGAGAAATATAAAAACAATGTTTTCGCCTAAGCATACTTTCTAGATTTCCTATTGGGTCTTTAATTACATTTTTTCCCTTAGCATTGTCGCAATTATTATCGAAAGGCGTATGTAATACACATAAAAAAGGCGTATAATTCAATATAACCCCAAGGGACTTTCGATATTCAGTGATTTTAGTTAATTTGGCAAATAATGTGCTACAGTTTGAGAAAAAGAAAAAAAGGAAGAGAATTTCCATTAAATATAAGAACTGAAGAGGAAAATTAATAATCAATTGATTTGGTTTAACAAAGTTAAGGGCGTTTACAATAAACATCTGCTGTTGCAGGAATATTAAATTTTCATCTTTTCTATGCAATTCTATTCACTTTTTTTTTTATTAAATTTTTAATAAAAAAATAAAGCTTAAGCATAATAATTATTCGAATAAAAAAGCTTATAAATTAAAACTAAGCATATAAAATAAATATGTTTTTGGAAGCTTAAAGCTTAATACTGCTTATGGTACATTAATTACAAAAAAAAATTAAAGCTTTTACGATCATTAGAACTAAGCTTTGAAAGCTTTATTAAAATACTTAAATATCACAGCTGTAAAATGGTATAAAATGGTGCAAATTCAATACAAAATTAAAGTGTTTTCAATTCCCGCTTCAAAATTAAATTAAAAAAAGCTTTCCAGTAAGCTGCTGCTTTGGACTCAAAGTTGCTGCAAAACAAAGCTTAAAAAAGAAAATAATAAAAAGCTGTTATTCATTATATATTGGCAAATAATATTCAAAAACAAAGCTTTTATAAGTTATCGATCAAGATTTGAATAAATTATTACCAAAAATTACATACTAAAACAATACTTACTACATACAAGCCTGTAAATTTATACGAAAGAAAAAGTATACAGAATAGATCAAAAGAATATACAATATATGGGGGGCGGGGGGGGTAGTATTATATGATGGTTTTATAGTTCTTGTAGTTACATTTCATAATACATAGTATATTGTAGGGTTAGTAGCATAGTGTAAATTGGATTTTGAAATGAAAGAGAAAGAAAGAAATAAAAAATTGGATTTGAAATTATAAAACTTTGTAACAGCTTTTTAGGCGCGAAAATTTATAAAAAAGGAAGGAATTATCAAACCTGTGGTTCAGTTCGCGTAGTCTACTAGGTAGTATGTTGGCTTATTAGATGTAAGGCCACGGTTCAAACCCCAGGTCAGACATCCCCAACAAAACGAAATCTGACAAAAATATTTCCCCGGCGACTTCCTCTCAGCAGATTTCTGGCAAAAACTCTCAGAGTAAATAAATATTGCCATGAAAAGTTTCTCAAAAAATTTGTCGTTGAGAAACTCAGAAAATTTCTGACAAAAACTCTGATGAGTGTAAAAATAAAATCGCCATGAAAAGTTTCTCTCGAAATTTGTCGTTCGGAATCGACTTTAAACTGTAGGTCCCGCCACTCATCTATGAAATTAATGCACACAACATAAGTGGTGGGAGAAGCTAGGTTGTAATCCTGACTGGAGAGTTGTAATGACCAATTATGTATGTAGGTAGATATTCAATTTCTTATATAATAAGGGCAGGATCAAATAGCGTTCAACAACACGAAATATGAAAAGAACATTTCTTCCACTTAGCAAATTTCTGTTAAAAACTCTGATGAGTGTAAAAATAAAATTGCTAAGAAAAGTTTCTCAAACTTCTGTCGTTCGGATACGACTTTATGTTGTATGGACCCACCACTCATGTACGAAATTAACACACATAACATAGAATGGTGTAAGAAGATAGGTCGTAGTCCTGACTGAAGGTTTGTAAAAATTTCATCCAAGTAATCTCGAACGTATACATATCTCCCAACAAAATCGGATGAGCAATCTTTTCATTACAGTTGAATCTTGCTGTTGTCTTTTATTGGAGTAGTATTCTGGCCCAAATGATGGCCATTAAAACTAGCGATGTGCCAACTCGGTATCAGAGCATAGTGTGTGGGAACATACGCATATTTCAAGACAGTGAAGCAGTCAATAAGGCACTGAAAGGTGTGTACAAACCATTTACAATTATCCAAGGACGTCAAGAATGTCTCTAGCGAAGACAACGTAGCACTGGCTTCTGAGTGTACATGCATGGAGGCTGGGAACTTTAGTGACACTACGTGTTTAGCCGAAAGTGATCTGAATTGAATTCACAACTTCATAAAACTCTCAGAAAGGATGAGAAATACCAGTCTCAAGGTATAGTTGGCATATGCATGACGTCCTCCTGGCTCAGGGAACGCAGTTGTAATACCTAGTTTGATATCCAAAGCTCACTTGAGCACTCATAGTGGCCCGTTGTGAAGTCACAGGTGGAAGCACTCTCTGTACTGGCCTAGTTCTACCAAACTAGGGAAGAAGGATAAGTTGGGCTCCCGCTATGCTTAACAACTTTGATACAAATGTCTTAAGTGAGATTGAAGCATATTGCCTTGAGTGTATATAACTTGGACTAGATAAGCCTTTCTGATGGCGTGTCTTAAAAATTTTGTGTTGTCGAACACAGTAATTCAATAAACGTAACAAACTGGCTTAAATGAAACCCTTAACTGATTACGTGATTCCAAATGTTAATTTCTGATGTGTCTAAGGATTCGGCTAAACGCAAAAGGGTTTCATTAAGATCGAAATCAATATTTTGCTTTGCATTACTGATACTTAGAAATAATACTTGGAAATAAGAAGGCTTGCGGACAGACTTTTGCCGTAGTTGTGGGACTGCTGAAGAGGATAAAACTGTCATCCGCTTGCTCTGTCAATGCTTATCTCTTACGATGCGCAGATTTAGATTATTTGGCTCGCCATTACTTGACAGCTTAATGGAATCCACCGGCATCAAGGATGATAAGAGCACTAGAGCATGATGGACGTTTGATCTCAAATATACTCAAAGGAAATCGAGAAACTTAAGATTTTATTGGGTTGACAGTCACAAGATCAAGATATATGCTCATGCCTAAATTGCTACAAAGCGATTTAGTGAAAAAAATGATGGATTTATTTTTACTACACCTTATGTTGGTAGATGATTGAAACTGTCGTATAAAATGAATTAATTTCTGTCGAATAAAATAATTTTTTCACAGACCTCTAAATATATGATACAGTTTTTTAAATTCCTTAGGGTGTTTTAATTTTTAAAAAATAATGGATTTCCTTTTACTACACCTTATGTTGGTAGATGATTTAATCAGACGAACGAAATAAATTAGTTTTTGTCGAATAAAAGAATTTTTTACTGACTCCTAAATGTGTGCTACAGTTTTTTAAATCCCATAGGGTATGTTTTAATTTAAAAATAAAGGATTTCTTTTTACTACACCTTATGCTGGTGGATAGTTTAATATGCCTAACAAAATAAATTAGTTTTAGTCGAGTAACATAATTTTTTACTGACTTCTAAATATATGCTATATATTTTGGCAATCCACTTAGGGTATGTTTAAATTTTTTAATTATGTAAAGCTTTTTATTATTGTTCAAAGTTTTATAATTTCAGCTAAAGTGTGTATTTAAAATTTCAAATCATTTTAAATCTTTTTTGTTTGTTTTTGATCGCCAATTGAAAAGATTTTTCGTGGTTTTAGGGGGGTGGGGGTTGGAATTTTTGATTGAATTTAATTTTAGGGAAATAAACACAGGATACATACACATTGTCATGGGGTAACAATGAAAAGGATATGAGCTTTATTTGTAATTACAAAGTAGTTGTTTGTGTGTGTGTACGAGTGTGTATATGTATTACAATTCAGCCATGCGTTGATAATATTAATCCAAATAAATTACAAGAAAAAAAATTAATTGTTCCACAAAAGAAAGCCACAATTTCTAGGGGTTCTTATACTGGTACTGTGGATTAAAACACACACCCACACAAACACTTGTTTTCCTTGTATGGCACACACATGTTTGTGGTTGCGAAGAAGAAAACTGTTAATTTATTTAAAATAATAATAATAAATGAAAGCATACACTAAGGCGTTGATTTGATTTCTTTTTGTGTGGTGTATAGTGTTAGGCTGTTGTTAATGCTTATTTCAGTTGTTGTTTTTGTTGTTGTTTTTTTAATACTCTTATAATACAATATGTTCATGTAATAATTTATTTTAAACATCCAAATAAATTTTTTTTCATGGTTCATAGAGAGAGATACACAGAGAGAGATAGAGAGAGAAAGAAAATATAAGAGAGATTTGTTTAGTTACAGTGTTAAAGTGCTTTTCAAAATTTACCAAATAAGCAGGAGTTTTTCAAGTGCAGTTGCTGTTGTTGTTGTTGTTGTTGTTTTTGTCAGTGTAATTAAGTGTGTAGTAGTTGGAGTAGATGTTTCCAGTTTTGTTTCGTTTTTTATTTTTCATTTTTTTTTTTCAAATTCTTTTTAAAGCTTTACTAGCGGGGTAGGTTGCTTTAGTTTTCATGTATTTTTTTTTTTTGGTTTTTAGATCACAAGCGTTTCACTACATTTAAGCATAGTTTTCTGAAATTCTAGTTAAAAAAAATAAAAAAAAAATAAAAAAAGAAAATAAATTTTTAATAATTTTTTAAAAAAACATTACTGGCATTACGGTAAATACATTGTAATTAAAATACATATCGTATGTCGGTTTGGATGAAATCAAAAAATAATAATTAAAGTTATGTATACACACAATACGTTTATTACAACACATATGAGGGGGAGGTGGAGGAATTCTTTTGATATCATATGGTTATTATTAGTTCGAGCTTTGATATGTAAAAAATATATTTTATTGTATGTATATTTCATTATTTTTTTGCTATATTTTGGCTTTTACAGTAGAAGCGTACCTGGAGATGTAAAAAAAGAAAAAAAAAATAAAAAAAGTTTAGTTAATATACGTTCTCTTTAATAAATTTAATAATTATTATTAAAAAAAAAATTAACATAAAAAACAATTAAAATTTACACACTAATAATATGGTATATAAGTATAGAGAGAGAGAGAGAGAGAGATGATCAATAATAAAAAACAAGAGATAAAAAATAAAAAGAAACAATGGAAGAGTAAGTTATACTAAAGTAGGCGTGGCATTTTGTGAAACTAAGTAAATTCGTTATCAGTGTATAACACGGGTAGACATACACATATATACATACATTACATACATACAGAATTGGCCATTACAACCACTCAGTCACGATTACGGCATATCTTCTCACACCACTCATGTCATGTGTGCTAATTTTATACATGCGTGGTGGGGAATCTACAGTTTAAAGCCGACTCCAAACTGCAGATTTGTGAGAAACTTTTCATGGCATATTTACTCTCAGAGTTTTTGCCAGAAATCTGCTGAGAGGAAGCCGCCGAAGAAAATTTTTTTGTATTTTGCCTTGATGCCTGGCCTGGGGTTTGAAACGTGGTCTTACATCTAATAAGCCGACACACTACCTACTAGACACATATTTGCTGAAAGTAAAGCTACCATTATGTCCCTCCTAAAAGTTGTGTATAAAATATCTAAAACGTCTTCACAGAAGACAAGACATGTAAGAAATACTTTCATATGCATAATAATAAAGTCGATGCTCATGCAAAGGCTCAAAGGTACAACAGAAAATTCAAATGAATTGATACGTGAGCTTGTCATTCTTCTGAAGTTACAACAATTTTATACAAACTTTAGTCATTGTTAAGGAAGTCGGGCATAATCAAGCAAATTGCATAGAGTTCATCAAAATCTCTTCCGATCTGCATATATGCAGAAAAAAAATTTTTACGAAAATGGAAAAATCTAGACACTGGTCTTTTGCTTTTACATCGCTTAACATTAAAGTTATAAACAAAAGCTACAAAAACAAAACAATGCAGTAAACAAACCTGTTTACAAATTATCGTACTGTTTAATATAACAACAAACACCAGCATAAAGAAAATGGTAAACAAGTAAACAAAAATTTACCAACAACACTAAAAGAATAAATGTAAACAACGATGTTTACATTTATAGAGATTTCGAGAAGGCGAAGTCATGAACATTCCCTTCATCAGACTGTTTACTTTGCCATATAAAAGGCAAGGCAAAACAGGCGAGTGAGTTAGTGAAGTTCAGTCAGTCTTGTGTGAAGACGTGGTGTGTTTGAAGAGAGTAATCGTGGTTTAAAGATCTCCATTACAAAGATCTGTCGAATAATTGTCCAATAATTGTTATTGTTTACATCAAGTTGTGAACAGTGGCACACACAATTGTGCGAATAATAAAGAATTTTAATTAAAACTAAACACAAATTTATTTTTATTTTATTTGGCATCTACGAGTTCGTATTTTAAACGTTTTTAAAAGGTAAAAACGTAACAATGTTTATTAAATCAATCCCTAGTTCATCTTAGGAACCCAATAGTACTTAGAGTGGGACACTGGTTTCTAAGTGCTTTCGCCTGGAGGCTGGCAAAACTTTGCAAAAAAGGGGAGACCAAAAAACATCTTCTCTTTCAAAGTTCGTTGTTGGCACTTTGAAACAAAGAATTCTTCAGCAACCAGTCTTTAAGGAAATTTTAACGTACTTGCTCTCAGAGTTTTTGACAAAAATCTGCTGAGAGGAAGTCGCCGAAGGAAATTTTTTTCCAATTTCGCTTTGATATCCTGGGGTTTGAACCGTGGTCTTAATAAGCCAATACACTTTATTGTATTTTCCAGAATTTTTTATTGATAGAGTTATACCTGTAGACTCCGAAAGGAAATCCGTGAAAATCTGAATGGATCCGTTCAATAGGCGTTTATAATATTTTCTCTTTATTGCATTTCATATGGAAGACATAGTCTTCTCTTGAAAAAAAAAGCGTGTAACTCCTAAAAGTAGACTACAACAAAGTTAAATCTTCTCACTCTCCCACTATTTGTTAAAGTAGGATTAGTAACACATGAAAATAATAATAAAAAATAAGAATTAAAATTAAAATATCATTCATGTTGTTTGTTGATACCACAATAATAAAATTAATTAATTAATACTGGAAATAATAATAAAAATTAACCAACCGTTATTGTTTATTTGTTTTTATTATTGTTTTACGTAAAGAAATAAAAAAATAAAAATTGTATCAGGAATATTTAATAATAAATGAAATACATTTAAAGAGACTAGAAAAGGAAATAAAAAATAATTATTTATAATATAGTATAGTTGTATATAATAGTAGGAGTAGTAGTAGTAATAAATAGTAATAAAAAAAGCTTACGTTCCATAATTTATTTTTTATTTTTTATAGCACAAAACACATTCATCAAGATACAAGTAGAGTTACAAGTAGAAGCCTCATACTACCAATATGAGCCAAAATGTATGGACAGTTTTTTTGGTTTTTATTCTGTAGCCAGAGTGAGTGCAGCTTACCTTGGTGCAGATATTTTTTTACGCTTACTTTTATATGTTTTTAAATTTTTTCTTTTTTTTACTTTATTAAGTATAAAACATGCTAAATGACACAATAAAATAAAATGAGTTGTTGTTTTTGTTGGTTTGTTTTCTTTTTAACCTGTAAAAAAAAGCTATTTTTGGACGTATAAATGATTTATTTTTTTAAGTGAGGTACCACAAGTTTAAGACATGCTGTAATAAAAAGTAAAAATTCATGGTTGCCAACACGTTTGCTATGCAAAATTTTTAGGTATCAAAAGAGGACTACAAACTTCCCAAAACAATACTAAATACAGCAGAAGTTATCTAAACACAACACAGCAGCTTAAATTGAAAAAAGAGAGCAAATTTAAGAAGACAACTACTATACAAGCTTAAGACCCATTTAAGGTTTTGCAAGAGTTTAAAAACTACAAAATATACAAAATACCGATCGACTTCCCCAAAAAAAACTTAAGCTTTTCATTTACTGTAATGTCAATATATCACACGCGTGTTAGAAGTACATAATCTTAATGCTATTTAAGATTTTTTATTTAAAAAAAAAACTCCTAAAATTGTGCTACTATAAATTTCTTTTTAAATTTATTTATAAACGTTACACCTTCTTTAAAATTATTTTTGTTTTAATAAATACCATATTCATAAAAAATTGCAAAAATTTTAACATTATAATTAAAAAAAATTAATCTCCCCGAAAGTATGAAATTTAAAATTTTTATTAATTACATTTTTGTATTTAAAACACTTCAAATCTTAGCTCCTATATTGTATTTTTAATTTACACTTAATATTTAATTTTTAACAGCCTTAAAGTATGCAATTTTTGAATACTTTTGGTTATCCTAAAGGTATGCTAAATGTTTTGGAAAATCAAATCTTTAATTTAAGATAAATAGAGTAAATTTTAACCCTACAACTTTGAAGGATAAAGGATTATAAGTTATGCATTTTTTTTTACTAATATGGACATCCTAAAGGTATGCTATGCTTTTTGAAAATCAGATCTTTAAGTTACGATAAGGAGAGTAAATTTGAATTAAAATAAGGCAACATTACTCTCAAGAATAAAGGACAATCTAGGCTACGCCTAAAAACAGACTATAATTTTTTTATTTTTGAAATCTCTAGTTCTATTACTCCTAGTTTTACTGTCAAAACTTTTAAAATTCTTCAGCTCCATGGGAAAGCTTTAAAGACAAATTATTAATAACAACTCTGCTGTGATTTTTTAATTTGAATTCTGCAAGGACGAAAATGAAAATCTGGTTAGAGATTTAGCTTCAAAATAATAAGGCTGCTGAGCCTGACGGCAACGAGCTAGTAGTATGCATGAATCACCTTATATGCAAAATATTACTTGAAAAAAGTATGTCCCATGATTGCAATATCTTTGTCTTGTTTTATATCCTGGAGGGGGAGCCTACCGCGATATGCGCCAGTTAGAGAGGGGTTTGATTGCAATAGCACAACTTTTTGAAAGATGTTGAGTTGCTTGCTGCACACGGACGGGTCTGGCAGTAAATGAGGACAAAATGACGTGTATGTTACGGTGTACAGCTCGCAGTTTACTGCCATCGCTGCTTTCGAAGCTATAGAACGAAAGTCTGGTACAGATGAGAGCATACTTATGTATATACTTTTATGTTGCAGTATACAGGTCGCAGTTTATTGCAAACATACCTTCAATGTTGTAAAGGAATTTATTCATCTTGGCTTGAACTTTAACAGCGATAATGATGCCAGTCTGGAGATTAAGTATGAAATCGCTCATGCCGACAGGTGCTATTGTGGTCTCTACGGCGTGAAAGAACAGACTCTATTACGCAACAATACAGCTATCATTGGAGAATTTGAGAGCAGATTTTCCTTCCTGTTCATACTGGATGACTTCCGCTCCTATTAATGATCTGTATTAGCTGTTTAACAGTATGGATTTTTTTTCAGCATATAAATATATAGCGACAGTACACACTCGAAGTTTCGGGTGGGAGAGGACGTTCCAGCAAAATGGGTACGTATTGTAACGATTACCGTAAAAGACGACAACCTTGCTGCGTTGAGGCAGCCAAAATATAGATTGGCGCGAACAGAGCAGAGGTCTTTGGACCTCTAATTGGTCTTTTTTATAAAGGCCTAATTGGACATTTTTAATCCTACTGAATGCTTTAATCTATGTGTAGTCAGTCCTTGACTTAATAGGGAGGCTTAAAAGCTTCCAGTTTTTCTACAAGCTTTTAATAGCGGTCAGCTTAGAAGAAAAATTACTCTCGTTGCACGACAAATTTCACTAAAACAGCAGAGTTGAAATTAAGCTTAAAAGCTTTTAAGTTAAGCCAGCTTAAATAGCAAGATTTTTAGAAAAACTTTCCATTGTTTTGTCTTTCAAATTATTTTACTTCTATTGAAACTTTTTTGACTCGAAAAGGACTACAAAATTTTGACAAAATATAGCATGGAACCGATAAGCTTTTTTCGACTTATTAAAACAATGTTCAGCTTTCCAATTCCAATGTTGAAATACTAAAGCTAATATTAAAAAGCTTTATATCGAAGTGCTTCTTGAACTTTTAACACATATTCCACACATAGCTTGTAATTAAAATTTTTACATCCTTTTTGGATAAACATTTACAATATCATGTAAGCTTTCATTACGTAGAAGCTTTTAAAAGCATACATGTTCATATATTTAATGATTTAATGAAAGTTTTGGATGGATTTTTAAAATTTATACTTTCAAGCTTAAAAGCTTACATAGTATTTATGAAGATTTAATATACATAATTACACATACAATATCAAACAACTTTTATTTCTAACAAGTTAAAGCTTATATTTCTTGGAAGCTTTGGCTTTATAAGTTTATTATTTATAAAAAAAACTACTTTAAACCTCTGAATTAATATCAATATACGTATAATAAATGTTAAGCATTTAAGCATACCTTCAGGCGGCTTTACAATAATTTACACTGTTTTTTTAAAATCCCTAAAAGTATGTTATAACTTTTAAGGAAAGAAAAGCTTTTAAGCATGCCTTTTGGCGGCTTTACAATAATTTACACTGATCATACTGATGATTTTTAAAACCCCTAAAAGTATGTTATAATTTATAGGGAAAGAAAAGCTTGTTTTAATTGAAAGCTTTCACATACAAGAATGCAATAATTTTTTTTACAACAAAACTACATTATTAGCATACATTTTTAGCTTTAAATACTTCTATACAAAAATAAAATACTGCTGCCCTTTATAACGCTGTAAACTATGCTATAAATTTAATGAGATTTTTTTTATGTCATCATATTCATAAGATAATAATTGTTTCTTCTGCTGCTGTATTATAAATAATAAAAATTAATTAATTTAATTTAAATTTTTTGTTTTTTTTTGTAATAAAAGCCAGATTATCTAAGTGCAGGCCTACTATACATACAAACAATTATAGGATTAATATTGATATTATTATGTATTTATATATATGTATATGTATATATAAATGGGTATTGTTTTTGGTTCAGTGTATTATAAAATAATTAAATGAAATTCATCAATTTAATTGGTTTGACAAAAAAAAAAAAAAAACAAAGAAAGAATAAGTAGAAGAAGTATTGATAATTAATTTAATATTTATGTATTGGTATGGTATGTATATATTGACATTATAGTAATTAAAAAAGCTCGTTTTTTTTCTTTTGTTTAAACAAATTACAAACAAAACAAAGATATTTTTTTGGCCATTACAACAACATCATCATAAGAGTGAAATATTTTTCTTGTAAAAAAAAACGATCAGAAAAGTATAAAGGATAAGCATTTAAAATAAAAACAAAGCAAATCAAATAAAAAAATTAAGGAAAAAAGCTTAAATTAAAGAGAAAGAGAGCAAAAGCGATAGAGAAAATATCATAATACATTTACAGTTTCATTTGAAAATTTATTTAAATTTTTTTCAAATTATTTTTCTAAATTTATTACAAATTGGTTCAATAAAAACACGACTTAAAACTTCATGCCAGAGTTCTTAATGAAACTGTAAGTGTTTAAGGTAATACAGTTAAAATCAAAAGAAACTTTATAATATGGATACTCAACTTTTACCACTTAAGGAGAGTGCCCAAAAATTTTTTGTAATATTTCGAAATTTTTTGTAATTTTTTTTGTTTCAATTTTAAAAACTGAACCAATTTTAAAATAAAAATAAAATAAATTGATGTAAATTTATTTTTGAAGGTACATTTTCTTTTGACGCTCACTGTATGTCAAGTAAAAGCTTTGCACACAGTGTTTGGCTTTAAATTTTTGTTTTATTTTTTAATTAAAACATCAATTTCTTTCGCACTAAACTAATTCAATTAATTTTTAAAAATTTTACATATTTTTTCTCATCGAAGTTCGTTTGAAGTCAGGATTTCAACTTAGCTTCTGACACCACCCATGTAGCGTGTGCATTAATTTTATCCACTTAGTAGTCTTCTGACAAAAACTCCGAGGGTAAATATAATTGCCATGACAAGTTTCTCAAAAAAACTGTCAACAGCTCAAAAAAAAAAAAAATAGAGATGAACTTCGCAAGGCCGAGTTGTTGCAATTACAATCAAACTGAGCCAAATGGTGGAAAGCATTCATTGTCCGGATTTTATTGATTTACTTTGGCAATGTATTACTCCAGTATACTACCAGCATAAAAACATGGGAAGACCAGGAATGTAGCAAAATTGAGGCATCACAAAACGTTACATACTTGGCGAGCAAACCATTGCAGTACCTGCTTGGGAGAGGTATCGAGAGAATAGAACAGAGCTGTTTTTTCCAACAGAAAAGAAAGTGTTAGAATAGCCTACTTGAGTAATATAAGGCCTTGTCGTAATACCAATAGTACCAATAGTACCTCCTCCCTCATGCAACTATTATTACTGCCAGGCAATTATCAGCCATTCCGATAGCTTTATGGTGGTATTGACTTTAGCGAAATCACATTTGGTTAAACATGCCTTTTTATAGAAATGTTTTGAAAAAATTCATGAAGAATTCAATCCAGGCTATCTGGGGCAATCATTTAAAAATCCATTTGAATATATCAGCGTTGAATATGCCCAAGAGATGGTGAAAACGAAAGTATTCGAACTTCAAAATTGCAAAGCAGCCGAATATTTAGGCGGCAGACGATGAATTGGTAAGGCGTAAGCTTTAATTCACAAGTTCTTCGGTTAAAGGCTGACTGAGGCAGATATGCTCTGTTTGCAAACAAAATTGTGTGCATCAGTTATAAAGATTTAAAGAAATTTTCTCAAAAGAATAAGATAGGAACGTTGAATTAGAAAATATATGGTCCCCTCTGTTTTTGCGGCGATCAACTGCTTGAGGTTTATGCTGTCAGGTATCTCGTTAGATGCAACAAAGCAGAATATCTACATTGGCTTAGCCATGTCGCATATATGAGTGAAGATGGTTTGACAAAACATACTCCGGATTTTTATGTGAGGAAAGACAAAAGAGCAGATGACCGCAACTGCATTAAAGACGATCTGCAAAAATTTAATTTGTAGAAGAAAGGAACGAGAGGGTAGTGTGCGATAAATTTCTTTATTTATTTTTTTTTGACGTTACTTTATCGTTATTACAAGTATTTGGTCAACATTACGGCCTGGCTTAGATAAACAGTACATACAGTTTATCGTTATCTCTTATATTTAACGATTATTTACTATTTACAGCTTTTGCCAGACGACTGCTAAGTGTAAGTGTCCGAAAATATATTTTTTGTTCGCCTGTTTTATTTCGTGAAGATTTCAGAGAGCTAAGGTTTGAACTCATGAGCTCTGGTCCAGAGGTCAGCAATGACTATTCAAAAAGATGAGTAGAATCGAATCATACTCATAATTTCCCATACTTATACGCATTCATACTTATTTTAATATCATGGAACCCCTCTACTCATATTCAAAGTTTGAAGTACTCATCATATTCATACTTAACAACACGTATGATGTTGTTGATTTCGACTTTCCATAACTCAACATACACTGCGGTTCATCAGGATAGAACCAACATATTTTAAAGTAAAAAAACTGTATAAATTGCAAATACAGATTGAATAAAAAAATTTTGTTTTGCAGAAAGATAGTTGATACTGTAAATGATAATTTAAGCACAAAAAATTTTATAAAAATGAATTATAACGGTACTTTTTCACTTTCTTTGTAGTCAAGTATAAAATTTTTCATTTATTTTTTGGTTCAACAGAATAGAACCACGTGCATTTTTAACGTAAATCAGTAGGCTGTTGTAATAAAGCTTTATAAAAACCAAATATAATTAAAATCACAGTTTGTGGCTGCAGTTATCTAAATCCATATGTGAAGAAAGAGTTCTTTAAATTCGTCGGAAATGGTAAAAATTGATGTTTACCATCCTGAAAATTATTCTTATCGCGAAATCGATAGACAAATAGGACGAAGTCATAATGTGGTAATGAATTACATAAAACATCATGAAACATGTAATAAAAATTACAAAGGAGGTACTTAGACAGCTCTAATACCACAGGACAAGCAAAAAATTCTTCGAATTGCCTCAAATTCAGCCCATTCTACCTCTAAAATTGAGCATTTAGCAAGAGTTAAAGCAAGTAAATCAACAGTTTGTCGCGCTATTTTAAATAGTGAACATTTACAGGTCCGAAAACTAAAGAAAAACCTCCATTAAATGCAATCCGTCTACAACAGCGCCCTCAGTTTGCCAAAGTTCATATGGCATGGAATGTTCAAAGACAATTAAGCGATAACGATTGGCGAAAAGTAATTTTTTTCTGATAAAAAAATTTAATTTGGATGGCTGTAACTTTTATTTTCACGATATGCGTAAGTCCGAAAAATTTCTGAGCCGCCATCGCAGCATAACGCTCCCAATGTAATTGAACATCACATGCCATATGATCTTTGGCAAACTGAGGGCGCTGTTGTTGACGGATTGCATTTAATGGAGGTTTTTTCTTTAGTTTTCGGACCTGTAAATGTTCACTGTTTAAAATAGCGCGACAAACTGTTGATTTACTTGCTTTAACTCTTGCTAAATGCTCAATTTTAGAGGTAGAATGGGCTGAATTTGAGGCAATTCGAAGAATTTTTTGCTTGTCCTGTGGTATTAGAGCTGTCTAAGTACCTCCTTTGTAATTTTTATTACATGTTTCATGATGTTTTATGTAATTCATTACCACATTATGACTTCGTCCTATTTGTCTATCGATTTCGCGATAAGAATAATTTTCAGGATGGTAAACATCAATTTTTACCATTTCCGACGAATTTAAAGAACTCTTTCTTCACATATGGATTTAGATAACTGCAGCCACAAACTGTGATTTTAATTATATTTGGTTTTTATAAAGCTTTATTACAACAGCCTACTGATTTACGTTAAAAATGCACGTGGTTCTATTCTGTTGAACCAAAAAATAAATGAAAAATTTTATACTTGACTACAAAGAAAGTGAAAAAGTACCGTTATAATTCATTTTTATAAAATTTTTTGTGCTTAAATTATCATTTACAGTATCAACTATCTTTCTGCAAAACAAAATTTTTTTATTCAATCTGTATTTGCAATTTATACAGTTTTTTTACTTTAAAATATGTTGGTTCTAACCTGATGAACCGCAGTGTATACACGAATCACAAAATAAACATGAATCGCTTGCGGACAGTAAAATACTCAGTAGAGGGTGTGTATTTGCTCTGCTTGCTGCTCTGTCTTTTTTCTTGTTTTGTAAATGCAACAATAACTAAGACTGTAAATTTTGATGAACGATACGAGTCGCTCGTATCATTTATAAGTAGTATTATAAGTATTTTTCTAAAGTTATGAATCTAACTGAGTAGGCTTATGAATCAAACATATTTCAAATGGTATGAGTTTGATGTCAACGTTGTACGCGTTACTCATTGCAACCTGTACTTATAAATCAACTTTGTAGTGAGTATTAATGAATCAGACAGAGTAGTTGAAATTTCAATATTGTTGGCTCACTTATATTCAAAATTTCATGAGTGCTTATGAGTGCCGAAAAAACGATTCATTGCTGATCATTGCTCTGGTGTAGTAAGTCAATTTAAAGCGAACGCAAACGGTTTGAAAATTAATTCAATTTGGTTATCGATTGATATCGCTTTGAAAATGTAAGTAATTTATTTTTAAATTTTTAGATCAAGAGTTTAATTTGTTATAAATTTTTTAAAAATTTAATTAAAAAAAAATTGTATTTAAAAAAAATTTATTTTAAATTTAAATTTTTCACAATCTTTTATAAAATTTTAAAAATTTTTAGAATTAAATTAAAATATATTTTTAATTTTTTAAATATATTTAAAATTTTAATAAACATTTTTAAATTCCAAAAATTTAATATTTTTTTTTAATTTAAAAAAATTTTTAGAATCTGTTTTCAATTTTTTAAATATTTTTAACATTTTAAAAAAAATTTAATATAAAAAATTTTATAATAAAAATTGTGAAACAATAAATTGTTTTGATGTGCAAACTTTTTTTTAAAGCCAAACCACTGTGCTAACAAAAAAAGAAGAAGCAAACTAATTACAGAAAGAAAGAGAGAAAGAAAACAGAAAAGAATTTTTAGATAAAAAAATTATAAATAAATAAGGCAACATCCAACACATACAAAATTTACTTGATCATCACTGAAGTGTAGGTGAAGACTTTAAATGATTCCAAGAAAGGAAAGAGTAACAGAAGACGGTGGGTGTATGCACATATCGATCGAGCCATACAATAACAAAAATTTTTTTCTCAAATAAAAAAAAATATTAAATTTTTTTTTTTTTCGAAAGAAATGAAAATTGAAAAAGAGAGTTAAAAAGCTGATAAATTATTTTGTTTTTTTTTTACTTTTTTCTTAACGAATTACATCAGAGAACAAACGTAAAATTTGTATTTGTTGTTGGAGTAGTAGTAGTAGTAGTAGTAGTAGTAGTACTGGATTAGTAAAGAGTAGTGAAGTATACTATTTTAATTGAGTAATAAAAGCATATTGTTGGTTTTTTTTTAAATTTCTTTAAAATCTTTAATAATATTTAATATTAATAGTAATAATAATGTTTGTCCATTATATATATACTTGTTGTTGGTTTTTTTTGTTAAATATAATAATAAATATATATTTTTTATTATACATTTAAATATAATAATTTATTAATTTTTAAATTATATTTTCATATAATTTTTTAATTCTTTTTTTTAATATTTATTTTTTAATTATTTTTTTCAATTTTTGTAAATTACGTTTTCTTTTTCCAGCTTGTTGTTTTTAATTTTTATTTTTCCTTTCAAAAAATATTATTAAAAATTATTGAATTTCTTTTCAAATATAATTTTAATTTCTTCTCTGTTAATAATTTTTATTTTTTTTAAATGATTTTCTGTTTTAAATTTAAAGTTCGCTTTACAAACAAACATGCAAGATTCTTGTGTGTATTTTTTTTTAATAAATTTGTATGAAAAAAAAATGTTATTAAATAAACTACATTTGTTACACTTTATTGTTCAATGTATTGTTTTATTTAAGTTAAGTGTTCTTATATTTTTTTTTAAATAATAAAAGAAAAAAATATTTAAAATATTTAACAAAGACACACTAAAAGTTAAATTGAAGGTTTGTGTAGAATATGTTGAAAAACCTATAACTACATGTGCTGCGCAATGGGTAGTTAGTTTAAAATAAAATAAGGCTGAGTTTATATTTGTCTTTATTTTTTATATTAATTTTCTTTAATTACAAAAAAAAAAATTAAATTGATTGAATTTAATAGTCATCTACCCATAGTGCAAATGGTGATATAAGGATTCAAAGTAAGACCAAAAACGGACGGATTTTACCTTTTATTGTTTAAGGTGTTGAACTACAATTATTTTTTAAGACTATAATGTTAAACTAGATGTTATTTTGAATTTACGAAGACTTTAATAAAATTTCTCTGTAACAAAAGCAAGCTTTAAGAAAGCTTTAAAAGGATGTCTCCTTTTTCAATTTTACTCTTTTAAGTCAAAATTTTTTAAACCAAAACCGAGATTTGATGTTCGCCAAATGAAAGTATGAACTCTTTTCTTAAGAAAGAGTTTTTAAGGAAAGCTTTAAGGCAAGCCTTTGTAAAAAAAGAAACTGTTTTAAGTGTCGAATTATACCTGTTTTATATGTAAAAGCTGGTAATTCAGCCAAAGAGGAGTGTTAAGACTTAACCTGTCTTTATTACTTTTTTAGATTTTACAATCTCAAATTCATAGCTTTGAAGTAACTTAAAAGCTTTTTGGCATGGGTTTTGTTTTTAAAAGTTACTAGCTCTAAATAATTCCAGGGCCATTTAGAGGATAGGGCACGTTGAGCTTTGAACGAAAACTGAATCTTTTGATCATATAGTAGGATTTGATGTTGTTTACTTCCGATTTATATCCAGATTGCTTTGGGGTCTCTTCACAGAAGAGACATACAAACCAGGCTAATTCGTAGCGCGTTCTAAGAAACTCGGAATTAGTACAAATCACATCATTCGTACCGCGTTATATGGAGACCAAGAAATACAAATGGCAAGATAAATTATAAATTATTTTTATTGAATTATGTACTGTGAACATATAAACATGTTGTTTATATATCTCGGCTGTGCTTTTGCGTCGAAAATAAAACTGATATTAAACCCTCTTACAATATCTAGTTATTAGCGTCATTCACAGGTTATGCGGAAGGAACTTATGGGATGTTGTTGAACGGAAACCGCGCAGTAGTTATAGGAGGACTCTTGCAATTTCAGTTCCGCGTTACATGCAAACCGCGTTCTGAGAGTACCGCGTTATAGGAGGGTTGACTGTATATGTATTTTCTTTTTCATTTTTTGTCATGTTCAAGATGATCTGCGGTGACTATCTATAACAATACACATACGAATATTCGGAAATCAGAACCCATCGTTAATTTGAGAATGCAATGTGAATTCATGAACGTTCGCCTTCAAGAACATTTATCAGAGTGTTTACTATGCCATATAAAAGGCAAGGCAATGCAGGCGACTGAGTCAGTGAAGTTCAGCCAGTCTTGTGGGAAGACTCGGTGCTTTTGAAGAGAGCAGTCGTGGTTTGAAGATTTCCGTTACAAAGATCTGTCGAATAATTGTCTAGTAATTGTTATTATTTAGGCAAAGGGTATAAACAGAGGAATAACAAAGAAAAGCAATTGTTGTTGTTAATATCAAGTTGTGAACAGTGGCACACAGAATTGTGCGAATAATAAAGAATTTTAATTAAAACCAAACACAAAGTTAATTTTATTTTATTTGCAATCTACGTGCTCATATTTTAAACGTTTTTCAAAAGGTAAAAACGTAACAATATTATCCTGAATGCTCATGCAATATCATGTGCGTGTAAATTGATAATTGCCTTCAGTGGAGGGAAATCTTATTAAAGTCTTGGTTTTATTTTATTTATTTTTGTTGTAAATCTTTTGTTTAAATTCTTATTAATTTAATGAATTCTAGTGTTTGTTTTTATAGAAAAAATATTCAAAAATTCCTTGTTAATAAACATTCAAAGCAACATAAGTTGAAAATAATAATAAAAAAGCTTTAAACATTTCTGTTTGAGATTTCTATCTTAAAATTTAAGCTAAAAATAAAAGCTTTTTATTCTAAAAAGAGATCATTTTAAATAAGCTTTAAAAGATTTGATTTGTTTTTGTTTTTTGTTATATTCAAAAACCTAAACATGCTTAACAGTGAGTGACAGAAGTAAAAATACATTGTAATCCCCTTTTCTGGTTAAAAAAAACTAAGTGTTGGAGGAGAAAAAAACGTTTGTGTTTTTAAAAATTGAAAAATATTCCTTGCTTTGTAAGTATATCTCTATGTATATAAGTATATATATTAATTTTTTTTTTAATTTAAGTATGTATATAATATTATATATTTATATATTGTTTAATATTTTTTAATTAAAATATGTTTTTTTTTGGTAAACTTTAGTAACACTTAACAAGGACGCATATGGTTGTAGTTTCTAAATTTAATTTTTTTTTATTTATTTTTTTTCATAAATTTTGTTTTAATAACACTACGAATTAAATGTATAAGTTTGGTGTTAAATTTTTTTATTTTATTTTATTTATTAAACATGAAAATAAATGCAATTTATTTAAAAACTTAAATTTTAATTAAAAGAAAATCGAACTTAAACCAACAAAATGCTTTCAATTAAAAATTAGTAGAGAAATGAATACGAAAGCTTTTTAATGAAAGCAAAACCCATTCACCAAAGGCTTAAGGAAATGTAGTCATTGCTTAGTCAGGATAGCAACCTAGCTTCTCACAGCACTAATGTTGTGTGTGTTAATTGTATACATGAGTGGCGGAAACTACAGTTTAAAGTCGACCTTTAACGACAGATTTTTTTGTGAGATTTTTCATGGCAATTTTTTATTTAGTCTCAGCAGTTTTTGCTAGAAATCTGCTGAGAGGAAGTCGCCGAGGAAATATTTTTTTTCCTTTTTTCATTTTGTTGGAGATGTCTGGGCTGGGGTTTGAACCGTGTGGCCTCACGTCTAATAATCTAACACACTACCTACTAGACTACAACAACTAGTATGCATTGGTATAACCAGGACAGTGGGAATCTATCGCACAGTGGCACTGGAGAATCCATTCGATTGAGAATTATTTCATATAGTATTGAAGACAAGGGATTTGAAGACTATGATTACAATAATGGCCGATAAGTCTAATAAGAGATTCATCGCCGGACAAAATGATCTAATAAATCGAGTGGCTAACATATCTCTCCTTTGTCTACTGGACAGAAACAGTAGACTCTGATGCTTAGGAGAATGCCTCACAATGTAATTCAGCACCACATGTGAATGAAAAACAGTAGAGACTATGTACACTCAGTCACAAAAGTATACATACGGTGAACAATTTCAGAATTTTTTTGACCAATCCGGTTTTTGGCGCAAGAATAATACATTTCGAGTCCAAGCGAATATTTGTGCTATCGAAAATTGTGCTCAATTCAAGGAGGGAAAAATGTACAGAAGACATGACATAGCAATACTAATTATATGACAGTCAAGCCGCCATTGAAGCATTCGACTCTTATGGGGTTTACTCAAAAATAGTAGAGTTCTGCTTGAGGAAACTAAATGAGCTAGACAGGGGAAAGAGAGAATTACCCTTTGCTGTGGGAATTCGCGTCAATAAGGAGACAGATGAGCTTGTGGAGAGCGGTAATACCACGACGCTGTTGGGGCTAGAACCGTTCTGTGAAGTTAGAGAAGATGTTTGCAGATGAGCTTGCGAAGTGGTAGTCCGTGAAGTGGGAAGAGATGTTTGTATGCGTATACTCAGTCAAAGGGAGCATAGAGACGCTCACAGTCTCTTCGCAAACGATATGGGCTTGACGCAGTCTAAACTTTTATAGGGTAAGAGAAATAAAAATTAGAGTCATCCATCAGACCTTTTAAGAATAACCTGAGGTTAATAATTGGTCTTTTGACAGGGCACTACAGATGAAAATAATGCCTATTCAGAATACGGGCCTTCTCATACGCAATATGTAGATTCAGTGATTATGGCAATTAGGTTTAGGTTGAAGTGGTAGCTCACTTGAACATGCATAGCGCCACGGGTAAACCCAGTCCCTGTACTGACCGACTCCCACCAAACTAGGAAAACAGTTGGTCAGCGTAAAGGCTGCACAATTATGGCCAGTAATCGTCAGAAAACATACTTAAAACTTGCGGGGTATTATTGCAATCTAGAAGGAAGCACCTTGTGTATATCAGATGCTTGGCAAGGAATCGTAGTTGTTAACATCGCGCAACATGTTAAAGTTTGTCAGAGCAATAGGTTTAGAGGATAGGAATGTCTTATTTAGATTGAGGCCTGTACACTATGACCACAATAGTGATCGATACGCTTATATGAGTTTAATAGCAGCATGGACACATTTATTTATGCCACAGTTGCGTGCAATTATGAGAATGCTTCGGCGGAAAGGTGATCTTGATGATCTTCGAGAACTTAATGATCTTCCTGAACGTGACGTGCAAATGTAAAATAAAATTTCATACCATTGAAGCGTTTGATAGTAGTTTGAGAGTAAAATTTCAAATACATACAACTCTTCAGTCAGGATCATGACCTAGCTTCTCACACCACTTATGTTGTGTGTGTTAATTTAATACATGAGTGGCGGGGGACCTACAGTTTATAGTCGACTCCAAACGACAGATTATTGAAAAAACATTTCATGGCAATTTTTATTATTTTTATTTAATACTTTCTTTAAAAAAAGAAATGTATTCAGCAGCTTTGTAAAGCTAAGACAGAAAAAAGCTTTTAGAATATTTTAAAGACTTCTATCCGATCCGTTTGATATTCAAAAATCACTGAAAAGGTCCATGATGTAAAAAATTGACGAAGCAATAACTTTCCGATTGGCTGAAAAAGCTTGTATTGTGGAAACTGTAGGTTAGGTATACATTGATCGTGAAACGTTTTAATGCCCTGTTATTGAAGGCCTGCTATTTCCCAACATATAAAAATTATTTTTGATGAACACTTAATATCTTAATTTATTTTGGGGGATAAGAGACGGTTTTTAAGCATCGGATTTAAGCTTTGGTAAAGGATTTTAGTGAAAGCTTTTTAAAAAATGAACAAAGCAAAGAGATTAGAAGCAATTGGAAGCAAAATAAATAAAATAATAAAATAATAGAAAATAATTTTTAATTTATTTATTTATTTTAAAGGAAGTGTAAAAAAATAAAACCTATTTCGAATTATTTCCAAATTAATGAAAGCTTAAAAGCTTCCTTATGTTTTACGATTTTTCAATCTAATAAAATATGTATCAAATATAAAGATAGTTTAATGAAAAGCTTTCTATAAAGTTGTATAAACAGCTGAAGCTTTAAAGTTTCTTATTGAAATTTTGTTTGTTTACTTTTCAATTTTAATGAGTGCTGACTGAGAGAAATAGAGAGCAACTTTAGCCAAGACCTGAACCAAACAAATTAATTGCTAACAAATAAACACTGAGATGAATTAAAAAAAGAGTGAAAAAAGACAGCTAAAAATAGGAACTAAAATACAACAAAAAGAGAGAGAAATATAGAGTGAGAGAGATGGGGATAAAGCCAAGAACAAAAGCTAATTTGTTAAATCAATAAATAAGGATACCAATTAAAGTTTCTTGTTTTTTTTTGTACATAAAACTAATTTGTTGTTGTTGTTTTTTTAAATATAATTCTATTTATATTTTTTTTTTCAAACAAAATTAACAAAGAAAACATTTATAAGATACTAAAGACTAAAAGCTAAACAAAATGGTAAAATATTTAATAACATAATTAAGTAATTAATTAATTAATTAATTAAACGATTTTTATATAATTAAATGATTATTATTACTAAAAACAATTAAAATGAATGAATTAAATGAAACACATAAGAAAGTGATAGTAAAACAAAGAGAGAGAAAGAGAGTAAGAGAGTCTGGGAAGGCAAAATAAATAAAAAAAAATTTCTTATAATTTTTTTTTTCTTCAAATATTATTACAACACAATGGCTTATAAATTAAAAATAATTATCAATTTAAATTAATATTAATAGTTTACAACAATGTTTTCTTTTTAACGAAGTATAAAGAATATTTAAAAATAATTTTTCAAAAAAAGATAATTAAAGAGGATAAAAGTGATGTTTTTTTTAAGCACAACAAAATATTATTTTAATTTTTTTTAAATATTTTTAACAAAGAAAGAAAATTAAATTAAAGGCAATAAATTACTAGGACAAAATAACTGGCAAACATTTAATTAAGAACTTAAATAAACAAAAAAAATTTAAAAATTATTTAAATTTATTTTAACAGTTTTAATTAAAAGAGCGAGATCTCTAATACATAACAATAGAATTAAAATTAAATTAAATAAAAAAATTAAACAAAAAAAATCTAAAAACAAAATAATTTCAATTCGTTTCATTTGACGTTCAAATTTAAATTTAAAATTAAAAAAATATTTTTTTGTTTCGTTTTTTTTTATACAATTCGTTGTCTAAGTTTAGATTAAAATAAGTAGTAGAGCTCTTTAAAATATTTACTTTTTCAATTTCAATTTAATTAAATACTTAATTAAATATTACAAACATAATATACATACATATATAGAGTCCTCATGTACATACATACATCTATACATACATACATACATACAAACATATGATGAAAACATATTACAAATTACAACAGTATCAATGCAAAAGAGAAAGATAGCGAGAGACAGAGAGTGAAAGAAAGAGAGAGGACGAGAGAAATTGATAGGGCGCCTTTAGCAAAAAAGCTTTCAAGTTTTGTCACAGCGTATTTTTGCAAAGGTATGGGCTGTTTTAAAAGCTAAAGCTTAGAAAGGGTGAAGAAAAAAAGTTTTCTATTAAAACCTTGCTGTAAAAAAAATGGAACCTTAGGCATTACTACTTAAGCGTTTGTTTTTATTATTAATTTAAGCTTTAAAGCTTTATTTTACAGTTTAATATATAGTATATAATGGTTAATTAATTAATTTGTTAGGAACCTAAAGTTAAAAAACACAAATCGTTAGTTTTTTTTGCTATTCATGGTAGAACTGTAAACCGTTTTTCAAAAAAAAAGCTTAAAAGCTTTTAAATATTATATTTCATTAATTATTTTATTCTATATACATATGTAGTATATAGTTTCGTTGCTTTAAAAATAAATAAAATTTTTGTAACGCCGTACTAAGTCAAGCTTTTCTTTTTTTTAAGGTTTAATTATGCAAAAAAAGTAATTTTTTTTTCTAAGATTTTAGTATGACAAGATTTAAAAAGCTATCACAGTACTTCGTTTTCATATATAATTTTTTTTGTTGTTTTTCTTTAACTTTTAAAAACTATTTTTTCTTTTTCTTTTACAACTATTATACGTTTAAATATCGTATTTAAATTAAATTAAAAAACATAAAAAGTCATTAAAAAAGGAACCTAATTTTTCTAAAAGCTTTTTTTTAAAAAAAAGCTTTTATCATTTAAATGGCAAATTATATAATAAAACTTAATTAAAACAAAACCAAGGAAATAATTAAAAAATTATGGCAAAATTAAGGCAGGCTTTTTTTAAAAACAAAAATTAAAATTAAAAAATAATAAAAATATTTAATATTATTAAAGAGGTCCTTAAGTTGTTTTAAAAACTATATTTAAATATTATTAAGCTGTAAGGAAAACTTTAAAAATTTTTTTTATTTTAAAATTAAAAAAGGGCAAGAAATAGCTTAAAAAACAGTTTATAAAACAAAGCTTTTTTACATTATTTTACTTAATATAAAGCTTTAAGCTTCATATACCAATATAAATAAATATTGAGTTTTATTTTTTTATATCAATATGAAAGCTAAAAGTTGTTGTATTTCAAAGCTTTAATAAAAGAGTTTCATTTAAAGCCCTTAAAAGCTTTACAAAAAAAAATAAATTCAATACTTTTTTTATATATTTTAATAACCCTTAGCCAATAGCTATTGTAATATGCTCTCAAAAAAAGTTAATCATTGAATAATTCGTATTAGGTATTAGGATTTTATACTGTTCCGTACAAAGCTTAAAGCTTTCTATCTCTATTTAGAATTTTAAAGAAAATTTTGCACTTTTACTGTGCTACTATTTTTAATAAGACATCTTCAATGAATTTTTAAAGATATACTTCAAAAATATAATATTTTTCCTAAAGCTTTAGAGCTTTTGTATTGTTTAAAATAAAGCTTTAAGCCTTATATATCATTCTAAATGTCTGATCAGTTTTAACAATACATAATAATATTACTTTCTATGGAGTTGACAAAATTGTAAGTTATAATGCTTGAAAGCTTTACAAAAAGCTTTTTTTGAAGATATTTTCTTTAACCTTTAATTAAGTTAAGAACAGAAATTTTAAAAATTTTTGTTCACAAAACTTAAGTAAATTGATTCAACTAATAAGAAAAAAAGGGTTATAAATAGCTTTTCCCTCTTTGAGCTTTGATGAGGGTAATGTTGGTAATATGAGCTTGAATTAAAGTCTTGTGATATTTATATAATATAACAGCTTTTAAGAATTTTAAGTAAACTGTTCTAATATTGAAAACCAGATTCTAAAAAAAGCTTCCTAATAAAGCTTTTAGGAAATTATAAATTTCAAAATTTCAAATTTTTTAGCATTCATGCTGTTTTTTAATTTTCAAAGAAATTTTAGTTTTTAAAAAAATATTTAAAAGCTCTTAACGCAACCACAATAGTTAGATATATAAATAGTACGTATCTAGCTTTGTTTTACAAACAATATTGAAAGCAGCTTAAAACTTGTAATTTCTAAATAAAAAGCTTTGTTTTTATAAACTCTTCTTTTTTCGTATTTAAACTGTTACAGAAAGCTTTAAAGCTTACTTTGTTTTCGAGCATCTAAACTAAACTTAAAAATTAAAAAAGAGAGCTTTTAATTTAATTTGTTTTTTTTTCGAAAATTATAATAAAAGTTAAACCAAAAGAGAGAGCTTTTGTTTTGTATATACTACACCAACCTGAAATCTAACATATCGTCTACAATATAAAATTAAAGTTTCTAAAAACTAGGCACAAAATGTTTTATGTTATCTTTCATATTTCGTTTCGATTACGTGTAATTAAGTACTTGTTTGTTAAGCAAAAAACTTCCTGAAAGCTTTAACCAATTAGCAGCTGTATGCTTAGAAAGCTTTCAGGAAATTCGTTTTAAATGTTTGTTAAAATTCCAAGGGAATTTGATAAGCTTTTGGAAAAGCTTTATTAAAATTAGTTATGAGCGCGTACAGGTCAACATTTAAGAAGTTTTCATTTTCTTATAGGGATTCAAAACCAAAGCGCTATTTGTCTGTGCCGTTGAGGCAGAAGCTGCTGCCAATTGGGCGGCTGTGGGTGCCATACCAGTCGGCAAGCCAGCCGCAGTGGGTATGGCACCCATAGCCGCAAACGGATAGCCTTGGGCTGAGGCCATCATGCCCGGAAAGAAAAAGGCTGCTTGTTGTTGTTGCTGCTGTTGCATGGCCGCGGCGGCAGCTGCATATTGAGCTTGGGCATTGTGGCCGGCGGGCAAAGTCATGGGTTGTCCTCTGAGTAGAGCAGGATTGGTCGTGGCTGAATAATAACTGGGGGCAGCAGCAGCTGTTGGAGGACGTTGCAACAGGGCAGAAGAGCCGGTAGCCGCATGAACGGGTGTCGAAACTGTGGGAGTAATGGCTGGTGAAGGTAGAGTGCCATAGGAGCGCATTTGAGCTCCTGCCATGGCGGCCACAGCGGCCTGTTGCTGTTGCTGCTGCTGATGAGCCTGAGCTTGAGCCTGAGCTTGCATAAAAGCTGCATGTTGTGCCATGACTTGTTGTCCAGAGGTAGCGGCGGCGGCCATATAAGCCTTATTTATAGCCATACCTGGGTAGCCAGCAGCTGCCGCGGTTAAAGGTTTACCCGTTAAGGAAGTGGCATTAGCATTGGCCACCTTCAAGGCATTGGCATAATTTTTCTGGGCCACTTCTTTTGCCAAAGCAGCAGCATCGGCATAATAGTTTGACGCATTGGCAGCAGCAGCTGCCTGAGCTGCAGATGGATAGGCGCTATAACCATAGGCTGTGGGTGTAGAGCCCGCATAAGTATACGAAGGTACTGTGATAGCCTGTGTCGAGTAGGTCGAGCCTGAGGTGCTTGAAACTGGTGTTTGATGGCCATATGTGGCCATTATATTGCCATAAGGCGAATTGGCCACGGCGGCATTATACGACTGCTGATACAGTCTTTGCATATTCTGTTGGGCCTGATAGGCATTGGTCACCACCGAGGAGGTAGGTGGTGGTGTAGGTAAAATACCCGTCGAATTGTGACTTGTAGCAACCGAATAACCATTCAAATATGAAGAGGAGGTAGGGGTAGATGTCGGTGCAGTGCTGGCGGTAACATTTTCACCGGAGCCATTTAGATTGTAATTGTTGAGAGTACCATTTGTGGCAGGTTTCGCGGTTATGCCATAGGAACCACCACCATTAACATATTTTAGGCTTTCATTGGAGCTGCTTGTAGGGTTAGTAGCAGCGGTAGTGGTTATGGTTGTAGCATTATTAGTATAAGAGCTAAAGCTTGAAGTAGTAATGCCTGGACTAAGCTGATCATCATTGTGTGCATCATCTGCTGTTAAGCTGTTTAACGATACTTGTGCTGATCGCTGTGCTTCAGTTGTTGACGATGATGATGACGACGACGATGATGATGACGATGTGGATTCTTTACTATCCGTAGTATTTTTGTTATTAGTATTCTTATTATTATTCTCACTGTCATACTCTTGATCATTACTGTTGTAATTGTTACTAACTAAAGCAATGCTAGCTGTTGCTGTTGTTGTTGTTGTAGCATTACAACTATTCTTACTAGACGTATCTACTGCTACAGTAGTATCGGTAGTACCAGTATCAGTATCAGTATTAATAGTAGAAGTGGTAGTTGTTGCTACTAAAGTAGCAGCAGCTAAGGGAGAAGTACTAGGAGAAGTAGTAGTAGTAGTAGGAGTAGTAGCAGTATTTGAAATACAAGTAGAAGAAGATGAAAGTGAAGTAGTAGTGGTAGTAGTAATAGCAGTAGTAGCTGTACTAACACTATTACTATCACTTACATTTGAGGAGGAGGCAAGAGCAATAGTAGCAGTAGTAGCACTAGTTGCTGTAGTAGCTGTAGTAGCAGTAGTAGTAGAAGTATTCGGATAATTTATCAACTTAAGACTATTATTACTATTTAAATTATTGTTTATATACGATAGAGAATTATTATTATTATTATTGTTGCTATTGTTGTTGTTGCTGTTGTTGTTGTTGCTACTACTATTATTATTATTATTTATATTACTGTTATTTTGATTACTATTTTGTAAGTTATTATTAGCAATAGTTTGTTGTGATAAATGATTATAAGTACTATTTATATTGGATATTTGGGATAATTGTTGTTGGTGTAGTTGTGTTTGTTGTATCTGTTGTGGGGAGGAATTGGATTGTGTGGATGGTAATTGTAATTGTTGGTGTTGTAGTTGATTGGGATTTTGAAAATTATACAAATTGTTGTTGGTATGTTTGTGATTATTGTGGTGTTGTTGTAAGTGATTAAGGTAGTGGTTTTGGTGGTGGTGGTTGTGTTGGTGGTGGTGTAATATATTAGCACCTAATGGTGTTGTTGTACTTGTTGTTGTTGCTGTAGTAGCAGCACTAGCAGCAGCAGCAGCAGTAGTAGAATTACAATTGATATTGATAGTAGTAGTAGTAGTAGGAGCAGTAGTAGTAGAGCTTGTGCTAATTTGAGTTTGATACTCACATGAGACTGGTACAAATGGTTGTTGTAGTTGCATTAATTGTTGGTATGTTGTAGCACCGGGATACACAGGAATGCCAGACTTTTCAGCAGCAGGACGTTTAATGGGCACCATGCCAGAATAAGCCTTAGAAAATAAACAAAAACAAAAAAAAAATAAATTAGTATTTTATTAAAAACAATTACATTTAATTAAAAAATAATTTTAAATTAAAAAAAATTATAAGTCAAGCTTTTATACAAAAACATAAGAAACAAATATATTTAATGGTTGTTTAAATAGAAGAAAAAAAATAAGCATAATAATTAAAATGAAACTTACATTTCTTTAAAAATTTTACTAAAATTCTAAAATTACCAAAAGGTACTTTATTTAACAAAAGGTACCAAAAAAGTACTTTCCTTTTTTAATAAATATATATTTTAAGGCTGTTAACTAATTAAAAAAATAAAAGTACTATATTTTTACAAAAGCTTACTATTCAAATGTAAAAGGTACCAGAAGAGTTATTTTTTTGTTATAAAAATTATCCTGATAAATTACAGAATGCACTAAAAAGTACTAAATTTTTCAAATTTGAAATCATAAAAACATGATGCCGGTTTAGAAAAGGTTAAATTGTGTGTAATTTTCAAAAAGTTTAAATCTTAAATGTAAATAGTACCAAAATAGTACTCTTTTATATAAAGCTACATAATGGTTTCAATATAGTACTTTTCTTAATAATTCTCTTTATAAAATAATTATATACGAATAATTGATACGAATAATCCAAATAGTACTTTTCAATAAAAATATTCACAATAAATTATTAAATTTAACGATAATCTGAAACGTTTAAATTTGAAAAGAAGCAAAAAAATATTTGTAATTAGAAAAGGTAGCAAAAAAGTACCTCTTGCAAAGGCTTACATATTAAAAAAGGACCAAAGCAGATTTTTTGCATACTAAAATACATTTTATTCCTAGAAATAAAAATTTCTACAAATTTGGCTAAAGAGTACGAGAAAAACCTATTATGGTACTTTTTTATATTAAAAATTTCTTATTCCAATTAAAATTCTGTTTGAGAACTAATCTACAGTTAAGTAGTATTTTTAAACTAAACAGTAACAATTTTAGTACTTTTTATATAAACTCATATTTATATTATTAATTAATAAACAAATTTATTTCATTTTATAAAAAATGAGGCTTCCGTTTCAATAAAAAACAGAGAAGTTAAATAATTTTTAACAAAACATTTAATAGTATTTATATTAATAAATAATACCAATTATAGTACTTTTTAAGATAAATTTTTTTAACTTACTAAACTAAGTATTACAAATAAGTGTAATAATTTTCATAAAAAACTGTAAGGTTGAAAAAGTACCAAATTTAGTACTTTATTTAAAATCTAGAATTTTTTTTTATATTTATTATTTTTATTTGAATTTATTTAAAAAAATAGCAAATAGTACTTATAAAAAATAAACACTATATGCATAAAACAAAATAGTACCAAATTTAGTACCTTATAAATTTATTAAAAGTATTAACTTTACTTTAATTTTTAATGACAATAAATTTCTTAAGTTAACTGAGTAACTAATAAAATCTATTTGGAAGTAAATAAGTACAAAATTAAATACGTTTTTTAGTACTGTTTAAATTAAGTACTTTTTAAATATATGAAAAATATTAACTCTCCTTTATTTATTATATAAATTTATTTATTAAGTTAACTGAATAACTAAAAAAGTTTTTTAGTGCAAAAAAAGTATTAAATTTAATGAGTTTGTTGGTACATTTTAAATTTGGTACTTCTTAAATTTATTAATAATAATAACTTTTCTTTACTTATTAATTAAATTAACTTTACATCTAATAATTTTTTTTGTTGGAATAAAAAGTACTTCCCTTTATTTATAATTAAAATTTATTTATAAAATTTATTTAAATCCCAAAAAAATTTGTTTGGTGTAAAAAGTGCTAAATTTAATGTTTTTTTTTAGTACTTTTTACCTTTTTGAATTTATTAAATGTACTGACTTTTATTTATTTATTATTTAAATTGTATTTACTAAGTTAACTAAGTATCTAATTAAAATGTGTTTGAGTAAAAAAGTACTAACTTTACTATGTTTTTTTTTTGGTACCTTTTAAATATGGTTTATTTTTAAATTTGTTATTTTTAAATTTGTTCGAGTAAAAAAGTACATTTTTTGAAACTAAACTAAAGTTTCTAGTTTTGTAAACAATTTTATTTAAAAAAAGATTTCTAATATTAAAAAAAAAAAAAAAAAAGTTACGTATGAAAATAATTTTTACAAACTCAAGAGTACCAAATTTACTACACATTTTAACTGCTTTTTAAGTCCTATACATATCAGAGATCAGCAGTGAGTATTCAAAAGAATGAGTAGAATCGAATCGTACTCATAATTTCTGATACTTATACGCATTCATACTTATGTTAATATCATGGAACCCCTCTACTCGTATTCAAAGTTTGAAGCTCCCATCAGCGTTCATACTTAACAACAGGTATGATGTTGTTGACTTCGATTCTCCATAACTCAACATATACACGAAGCACAAAATAAGTATGCATCGCTTAGGAACATTAAAATACTTACAAGAAGTTTGTTTGTTTGGTCTGCTTGCTGCTCTGTCTTTTTTTGCTTGTGTCTTTTTTTCTTTTTTTTTTTGTAAATCATTTGTAAGCATTATAAGAATTTTTCTAAACTTATGAATCTCAATGTCTTATGAATCAAACATATTTCGAATGGTATGAGTTTGATGTCAACGTTGTACTCATATTCATTGCAACTTGTATTTATAAATCAACGTCATTCATACTCACGAATGAATCAGACAGAGTAGTTGAGATTTCAATATTGTTGGCTCACTTATATTCAAAATTACATGAGTGCTTAGGAGTAGGGAAAAAACGATTCATTACTGATGTCTGATATATATGTATAAACAAATATTTAAATAACATACAAAATTTATGTATATATAAAGAAAATATTGTGGCCTAAAAGGTACATAATTTGGTACTTTTTTAAAATTAGCATTTAAGTTTTTATTCACTTAGAATAGCTAAAATTCCATTAGCAAAACAAAATAAAAAAGAAAACAAAATAAAAAACTATAAAAATACTTTACTTTTGTTACTTAATTTAGTACTTACAAAATTTTCATAGTAAAAAGAACCAACCGTTTTAACATCCATCTTTTATTTGAACAAAAGAAAATTTTTATTTTTTTTATACACAAGGCAGTGGATAATAATTTTATTTCGCACAAGAATGATGATGATGATGGTTGCAGAGTAGGGTTGGTTTGGTTTGGTTGAGAAATAGTAGAAGTGGTGGTGGTAGTAGCAGTAGTAGAAGGACAAATAGTAGTAGTAGTGGTAGTGGTTGTAATGTTGATGATGATGTAGCAATAGTAGTAGTAGTAGTATTTGTAACAGTGGTGGTAGTAGTTTTACAACAAAAAAAAATCAAAAAAAGTTTTCCAAAGTTTAACAAGACAAGACGTTACAAATGAAACACGCAGCAACGTTACAATAGCGGTATATAACCCAGCATTAGTTACACACACATACAGATTAATTGGTTTTTTTTAAATTTTTTTTATTATTTTAATGAAGTAAAGAAAATTTGTGGCGTTTTTTATTTGTTTTTTTTTTGTGGGAGAAAAAGGGAAGAGAAAAAAAGAGAAGGAAAGAAAACAATTTTTGTTAAAAATTTACTTTGTTAAAGGTTTTTCTTATCGTTTTTTTGTAAATAGCTATAAAGGATTAACGATTAATTTCTACAGTTTATAATTAAAATACTCTAAATAAATTACCCAAAAAACAAAAAGGTGAAGAAAATCGGAAATTAAAAAAAAATAAAAAAAAAATAAAAAACAATAAAAAAAATTAATTAAAAATCATGAGATTTTTTTTTTGTACGAGATTTTATACACTAAAGAAGGAATCCAAAAGGGAGTACCATGGTTAAGAAAACTTCAATGCAAAGTGTTTATTGTGGCCAACAGAACTTTGTTTTGAAGTTTAAGTTTATTATAAGGATTTATCCAATATTTTCTTAAATAAAATGCCTTAAAAAAAGCTTAAATGTTAGCGAAAAAAAACGGAAATCATTACTTATACGTTTTTAAACTGTAACCTTGTGCCCCAGCAAGTAATTAAAAATATTTTCATATTTTTCTCAATTACAAACAAACAAGAAAAAACTACGAAAAATTGTTTTAATTGTTTGCGAGTACTTAATTAAATTAATTAATTAAACACTCAATTTCTCATGTGATTTATTACAACTCTCTGTAACATACTCAAACAGACGCACATTTAACTATTCGTGCATTGAATGCCTACCAAAAACGAAAAATAATAAAATATGCTGAATGCAAACAAGCAATTAATTTAACTGGCACTGGCAGTAAATGTTTAAAAACAAGTATTTTTTTGTTTTTTTAACTTAAATTAACCATTTTCTGTTTAAGAAGGCAAGAAATATTCAAAGTACAGTCTGTACTGTACGGTAACGTATGAGTTATATTAATTTAACCATGAAAAAATTGTAGTCTAGTACAGGGGGCAATAAGAAAACATTAATACAAATGCTGTTATGTACCCTAAAATGCGTTATATGCAAAAGTTACAATTGTTCCTGAACTGAAAGTGTTTCCTTGTTTTATCCGTGTATTCTAGCGGCATATTTTATCTAATCAAGCATTGCCTGCTTGATGGAATGATTGATTGATTGATAATTGATCTTTACTGACCCGTCAGACAGTGTTTCCTTTGTTTTATCCAAGTGTTCTGGCAGCTTATTATATTCAATCATAGATAGATTGCTTGATGGAATGATTGGTTGATTGATAATTGACCATTACAGCCCTTCAGTCAGTGTTTTCTAAATTTCATCCGTGTATTCTGGTAGCGTATTTTATTCAATCATAGATTGATGGAATGATTGATTGATTGATAATTTCTTAATAATCGTTACTGATACTTCAGTCCGTGTTTTCTTAGTTTTATTCGAGTATTCTGGCAGCGTATTTTCTTTAATCAAGGATTGATTGATTGATAATTGATCATTACTGACCCTTCAGTCCGTGTTTTCTTAGTTTTATTCAAGTGTTCTGGCAGCGTATTATATCCAATCTAAGATTGATTGATTGATGGAATGATTGATTGATTGATAATTGATCATTACTGACCCTTCAGTCAGTGTTTTCTTAGTTTTATTCGAGTGTTCTGGCAGCATATTTTATTTAATCAATGATTGATTGATTGATGGAACGATTGATTGATTGATAATTAATCATTACTGACCCTTCAGTCAGTATCTTCTTTGTTTTATCCAAGAATTCTGGCAGCGTATTTTATTCAATCATAGTTTGACTGCTTGATGGCTCGGGCAAAGGACAAACTTTTGTGTAACTGTTGGCAGTAGAAAAGTGAAGCTTTTCAAGCTAAGCCGTGATCACACTGAGCGACACAAAGGGCCATATGGGCCACCGAGGGAGCTTATCTGTAATCGGCAAGTTACCCGCTAACCTAAAGCAATGGTATTGTCTGATGGAATTAATATCATCAGAGATATGAAATTTTAGAGCGAATTACAGACGATTTGTAGTCGAACTTTCTCAAGAATACAATACAATGGTATATGATGCTATGTATACCGAAACGTGTTGCAATGTGGGCGATCAAAAGTTAAAAAAAAAGTTAGTTACAAATGTTCTTTTCAGAACGGGATACATAAACTGTGGATATATTGGCTAGGCTGTATTGACTGAGTATGTCCAACATCTATTGTACAGCTTCGCTTACTATTCTCAATCTAATTAAAGATTAAGAAATTAACAAATGCTTGCGACGCTACAATGCTTAAAAGAGGGCTAGACGGTGATCAGCACCCAGATTTTTTCATTAAGACCAACACTCAGGCAATGGCTCCTACTCATGCAGGAAAATAGGTTATGGGAAGGAGGGCGGTAGGAGGGAGTAGTATTTGTATCTTCTTAAGTGGCAGAAAAGACCTCTTCAGGTAGGGAGTTCCACGTATGAATAGTCAGGCGAAACATCGAATTCGGTCTGTACTGCAGTGTGCGATACACTAGCCAGTCGACTGCAAATGGATGTGCCCTGCAAGAAAGACGAGTACTACGTATGAATGTATAATTTTTGGGAAACAAGTCCCTTTATATCGCCTAAGCAATATCGATTGTAGTAGCAATAGAACAGTGAAACACAAGCCAAATTGCGACGATGCTTTAATGAATCAATAGAGTTGGATAGCCCACCGTTATGAATTGGAAACATCAATGAATAGAGTTGGATATCTCGCTCACTCTTGTAAGCGTTTGAGAAATATTAAAATAGACTTTGAAGCACCGGCCCACACACTTGAGAGTTATATTCCATTCTCGGTTGGATGTAAGTGGTGTAAATAGTATGGAGTTTAGATGGAGGCAAGAAACTTGAAAGATTCTTTCGACACTTGCAAAATTGGTTGGTTCCTCCAGCGAACATCATACGAAGGCTGGGCGTCTGTTTGAACTTGAAATTAATTTTCTTAAGGCGTGTTGAATAATGAGAACAAATTGAAATGAACAAGGCTTAGAAATTTTTAGTGTTGAAATTTCTGTTACGGGACGTATAAGTAATGTTTCCTCTTTACAGATATATAAGGCGTATGAGTAATATTAATATGTAGAAGCCATATGTAATAATATACATACGGGGTATATGGTGTGCAGAAGCAGAGAGAAAAGCATTTTCTTATCAATAAAATAAAATAAAAGCTTAGCAGGGTTAATAGCAAAGAAAATAAGAAAAAAAAACTTACGAGAAAAAGCGTTTTTAAGCCTTAGTTATTAACAGTAATTTAAATAAAGCGTTATAATAAAGAAAGACATAAGAAATAAACACAGTTATTCAGTTATTTACTCTCTTATTAAACAAATGAATACTTAATAAATGAAACCCATACCATAGCAGGCAGGCTTACAATACATAATACATGCATGCACTCATACAAGTAAACATAAAGAAATACGCAAAAGAATAAAAAAAAACAAACAATAAAAAATAAATACAACACAGAAGAAACACAACAACATAAAACTAAAGAACAACAAAAAAACAAAAACAATAACGAAGAGAAACAGATAGACAGACAGAGAGCGAGAGAGAGAGAGTGTGTTTTAAACGCAAGAGAAATAAAGAAAAAACGAGAAAAGAAAACTAAAAAAAGAAAAAAATTAATACCAATTGAAACATGTCTGTATCGGCAGCACGTTTCTTGCCCACTTCTAAAGGATGTTGTTGACCTAAAGTCAAGGCAGCAACTGCAGCTGCATTGGCAGCCGCAGCAGCAGCGGCAGCTGCATTGGCTACATTCGTTTGCTGTGTAGACGAACCGGTTAGATTGGGGATGGTGTCAGGCAAAGGTGGTTGTTGTTGTTGATGATGTTGTTGTTGTTGTTGGTGATGGTGGTGGTGTTGATGGTGTTGTTGTTGTTGTTGATGATGTGTTAAAGTAGCAGCGGAAACAGAAACAGGTGCAGTCTAGTGGTAATCATGTATTTCATATGGATGGATGTGCATGTATGTACGTGTGTGCATTTATGCGTAAGCATAAGAGCGTGTGCATTTGCAAATAAAACCAGTAAGAGAGTGACACATACATACACCACATACGAGTTCATTTGTTGTGCATGTGTTTATATTTTTTTGGAACATTTTAATAATAATGTTTACGTTGTTGTTTTTGTTGTGATTATTGGGTGCATTTATTTTTGCAAAAGTATTGATTTATTTATTGTGTTGCATGTATTGGTAAATATGCAGGCGTGAATTTTTGTAAAGCATACGCATAAATGCCAAAATAATACACATACAAATGCATATTTTGTTTTGTGTAAAATGAATGACACGCATACACACACATACAGAGAGAGCGAGAGTTTAAATGTTTGCAAGTTTATCACGCATACATATGCCATTAATAATTACGAATTTTTTTTCAATTGTTTCATTTAATCATTACGTTAATATAATTTAATGCATGATTTAATCATATAATAGTTTATAAAGATTTTTTCAAGTACAAAAAAAAAACATTTTTTTTAATATTTTATTTTTAAAGGGATTATTAAATAATTATAATTTTTTTTAATAGTTTTTTATATAATTTTTTTTTATAGTTAATTTAATATTTTTTTTTAGGATTTGTTGTTATTATTTTTAATTTTTTAAGTGAAACATTAAAAATTAAAGAAAAATAATTGGTTTTTAAAAATATTTTTTTTTTAATTTTTTAAATAATTTTTTTACGATTTCAAAGGAATTTCAATTTTAATTAATTGAAATTTATTGGTTTAATACAAATTTATTAATTTTTTTTGTTATTTAAATTTTTTTTTATTATATTAATTTTTTAGTATTTATTTTGGAGTTTTAATATTTATTTTGTATTAAAAATTTAAATTAATTAATTTAATTAATTTAAAATTAATGGTTTAATACATAATTATTATTTTTTTTGTTATTTAAATTTTTTTTATTATATTAATTTTTTATATTTATTTTGTTTTAAAAATTTATTAAATATTTGAAAAATATTTTTTATTTTGTTAATAATTTTTATGAATTTATTTAGTTTTTATATTTCAAAGAAATTTCAATTTTAATTTTATTAATTTATGTAATGTTTTTAAATTTTTAAATATTTTTTAATGATTTAATTCATAATTATCAATATTTTTTTTAAATTAAATTTTTTTATTAATTATTTGTACATTTTTTATTATATTAATTTTTTGATGTATTTATTGAGTAGTTTTTTATATTTATTATTTATTAAAATGTTATTAAATATTAGAAAAATATTTTTTTATATTGTTAATATTTTTTAATGATTTTTATGTATTTGTTTAATTTTCAAAGGAATTTCAATTTTGATTTCATTTAATTTTATTAATTTATATAACGTTTTTATAGTTTTAAATGATTTTTTAATGATATAATACATAATTATCAATTAATTATTTTTTTTTAAATAAATATATATTTTTTGAAATTATTTATATATTTTTTATATTATTTATTTTTATTATAATAATTTTTTAAATATTTTTTTATTATTTATATATTTTTTATATTATTTATTTATTTTTTTATCATTTATTTATTTGAAAAAAAAAATTATTTAATTATTTTTTGTGTTATAAAATAATTTATTATATAGTTTAAAAATGGTTTTTTTATTTTTTTTTTTGTTTTCAATTGTTTATTTATATATTATTTTATATTTAGTTTTTATTATATTTTTTATTTTTTGTTTAATTTTTTTATTATACATATATTTATTATTAGTTGAAAAAAAAATGTTTAATTATTTTTTTTTTGTTGTAAAATAATTAAATAGTTTTAAAATTTTTAATATTTAGTTTTCATTTTATGTATATTTTTAGTACAGTATTTAATTTTTTATTGTTTATTTATTATTAATTTTTTTATTAAATAATTTATTAAATATTTTAAAAATGTTTTTTTTAATTTTAGTTTTCAATTGATTGGTTAATTTAATAATTAATAATTTTATGTAAAAATGTGCGTGTGTGTATGAGTTTCATGTTTCATGTCCAAGTTTAAAGTTTTAAAATGTTGCACCATCCATCGCAGCAAATAATTTTCAATTTTTGAAATTATTTAAAAACGCAGTCGAGTTATAAGTCGTAGATATTTTATTTTATTTTAACACGGTGAGTAATTAAATGAAAATAAATATAAAAAAGAAGAAAAAAAGAAAAGGTAGACAAAAATTATAGAAAATAATTGAGAAAAATAATCATTTTTGATTTGTTTACACATTTGTAAACGTGTTTAAAGTAGGTAAAGTAAAGTTAAGGCTTAAGGAAAAGTTATGAGTCACAGTCTGACAGTAAAAAAATTAGTTTTTTTTTAATAAACCTGTAAACTCAAGATGTTTTTCAATGTCAGCAAAGATAACTAGCTGCCTAACAGATCATTAACATCCAAATGTTCCGTCTGTGATACATTAACGCCACATAAATTCCCACTAAAAATGAGTTCTGATAATTCATTCTACTCAATACCGATCCTTGATTAGGCTTGAGACAATTTCTACTCCTTTTCTTATGTGCAATTCAATTTTCTTCACATTGTAATTAGGAAGACCGTCTTCCTTTCCTCATTTTCCCATTTGTCCAGTAGAGCCTTACAAAATTATTTGTCTATTCCACAGAATAGACATGCATGGAAGCTGTTCTCATATCAATCTCATCTGACTGATCGTAATTGTGGCTTCCTATATAACCTAGCTGCCTGAGATTGTAAATTCTCGATAATATATAACATCAGCGCTAGGGTGACACCCTGACTGTCAGACAGTATTGCTATGTCCTGTCATTTTTACATTCTATTCAAATTGACTTGAGTACATCTTTTGATAGCGTAGACTTTCGCTTGAAGAAACCTTTACGGGTTTGACATTGATTCTAAATATTTAAAGCTGCGCTAAACATTGCAGTTCTTGTTTCAAAATCTGTCTTTTCCCCATATGTATATCACAATCACACTCAGATTGTTCAGTCAAGTTGCGAAATATTGCAACAAATCAAAGAGTTCACTGCTTCTGTCCAGGACACAGATAAGAAAAGAGCTGTAAGCAAGGTAAATTCAACTGATGAACCTCGTGTTAAAATTTTCACGCAATAACCCTAAATATAGTGTCCATAGCTCTGATCCTAATATATGAACGGGCCTATATGAACGGGCTTTCCTCGACCAAGGTTTCATTGGTCTGGTTATATCAACGTATACCATATCCAATTCTTCCTGAACTGTTTTCAATAGCGATCAATTCTGAGGGCTCTACAATAATGGAAATAACATGGGACTATCAATCTTATTTTTATTATTTATTTGCTTTGCTTCTGTTTCACTGATTAATCTTCATTTAACTGGCTTTAACACTTTCTAGAATAATAGGGTTGCCATCTACCGCTTATGGAAATGTTAAAAATCTGCCTTTAGGTGTTTATTTCTTATTTGATATTTAAACCTATCTCTGAGGAAAATTCATAACAAAAATTTAGCCACAATTGCAAAATATTGTCGCATAATCACTTGAAATATTTTATAAAAAAAATTGCCTGCTTTTAGGCAATACTAAAACTAGGTTTAAAGTATAAAAATTAGTTTAAAGAAACCTATGGTCAGTTTCGTAAACAGTTTTCCGCATTTTCGAAAATTATTCATCATTCTAGCATCCCAGTAGTATGGTAAGTTACCTTTAATAACTTTTTCTTTACTCAGACTGTGACTCTAGGAAAATAAACAAATAGCAAGAAATTAACTTAAAGTTACAAGTTTTCTTAGTGTTAGAAATTTTTTAGTATAAAGAAAAGCAAATAGTTTAAGTGTAACAGCTGAGAAAAGCTTGGCAAGTTTTTGCATAATTTTGCATAAAAAAATCAAATTTTATTAAAGCAAATTAAGATATTAAATTTAGAGGCTAGATTGAAAACACACACTGTTTTAATAACACTCTTAAACTTATTAAGCAGTTGGTATTGATAAAAACAAAATCTTGGTATAGAAATGTTAATGGGCTCTTCTTCATAGCATATCTCACAGGATATGCTTTACATGTGCATATTTCATAGCTTAAATTACGTGAAAGAAATTTTCACATTTCCTTAAATATCTACAAGCGAAGCTTAGAGAGGGTATAAACGCCTGCTAAAGGATATACAAAGTCATTGCTAACAATCTAGCTGGATAAGGTTAAGTTTTGGAGTTTAATTGCAAACTTTTCCGGGATCACATGGAGGCAATTGTGTTGCTCTGAAATATTCAGGCTCTTTGCATGTCTATATGATAAACTAAGTTAAGAGCGGTTAGCTTTTGAACATGCAAGACCAACTATGGAACACAAATGATAGTCTTAGCGGAACAAACAATTTATTTAGCATGGAAGGATAACCATGACATCCCATCACATGTGTATACATATATTTCCGGACGGCACTGAAGATGTAAGGGTTGTTCGGATTCTTTTCCTTGTTCCTTAAATTTCTGATCATTTTTTGATTTGTCTCAGTTTAAATCATACAGTTTTTATGTTTAAGCAGGTTATTATTGATCTATTATTGCAGGCCTTAGAGCAATAGCATTGACATCTTTCGTGCATAACGGGTTGTTGTATTGGGTAGTATTGGTAGTAAGAAACTATGCTCATTAAGCCTGAGTCGTGCTCAAGAGGACGAGGTAAAATGTTAGAGGAATCGCACGTTTTAATATTTAAGATTCGAATAATATGAAAACATTTTTAGATCTTCTTTCAGCTTTAAAATTGAATTCCTTCTTTTTAATTAGTTATTCCAACCCAGGATTACAACGTAGCTTCTCACAACACCCATATTGTGAGTGTGTTCATTTTATATATGAGTGGTGGAACCTACAGTTTAAAGTCGTTTCCGAACGACAGTTTTTTTGAGAAACTTTTCATGGCAATTTTATTTTTACACTCAGAGAGTTTTTGCTTGAAATCAGCTGAGAGGAAGTAAAAAATACTTTTTTATGTTTTGTTTTGTTGCAGATGTCTGAACTGGGGTTCGAATCGAGACCTCACGCCTTGGTGATATGGTTGCTAAAACCGGGTGGTAGACAAGGTAACATTTGATCCAGTCTAATATTTAGTATAGTTTCGAAAAGCATTATGAATATAGTGAGATCTCTGTGCAGGAGAAATTCGTTGGAGTCTTCAAAGTGTCGTTTGATTAAATATTTTACCGAGTATTCGTACGAGTATTCGTTTAGCTAGCCAGTAAATACATGAGTACATAATGAATCGCCTCAAGCTGTAACCTAATGACCCCGGGGGAGGACTTCTAATTTAGCCATGGAAGACTGTCACAACAGATGTTTTAAAAAAAATTTGTAAAATTTTTGAAAGTCACTTGGTGTACAGTTCTTTGAATATAAGTTTCCACTGCATTGGATCTATAAAACTGAGTCTATAAACTTGTAAAAACATACATAATTGGTCATTACAACCCTTCAGTTAGGATTACGACACAGCTTCTCACACCACTTATGAGGTGTGCGCTAATTTTATACATCAGTGGCGGGGTCTCTACAGTTTAAAGTCGACTTCGAAAGACAGATTTTTGAGAAACTTTTCATGGCAATTTTATTTTTACACTCAGAGTTTTTGCCATTGAATCTGCTGAGAGAAAGTCACCGAAGAAATATTTTCTTCATTTTTTCCTTTTGATGTCTGACCTGGAAAACTAGTAAAATAACCTCTTCGATTTAAGTAACAATCTTATAAAGTTTCCAATTATAGGCTTAATAAGCTTTTCATTTGTTCTTAAGTGTTTATTTAAATTCATTATTATTTTTAAAATAATTTTAATTATTTTATACCAAAATATGTTGAAATTTTTCATCTTAAAATGGTAAATTTTTTATAAAAAATAAAATAAATAAATTTTTTCATTTTAATATTAAAAGCTTTTTACAAAGCTTTCAAGTTAAAAAAATAACTAAAAAAATTATGAATATTTGCTTTTCTTTATAATATTTAATAAAAATACCGAAAAAAAGTCTGTATAATTGTCTTTAATGAAATAAAATAGTTTTAAATAAAATAAAATAATTTAATAAGATTATAAACATACATATTTATTTTTATTATATTAAAAAAGCTGATATAATAAAAACTTAAGTAAAATATAAAAAAAAAATTTACCAAAAAATTAAAAAAGTTTTTAAATTTTTATAAAGGTATTCACAGGCTTAAGTTATGTTCAAATAAAAGAATTCATGGCCATCTCTGGAAACATATTGGGTTTTTGTAATGAGTGTAGAGGTAAATAATCTCCTGTTATTAGCCATATATGTTGCCAGACTTTTTACTCTTTTGAACGTTTGTTACATGGATTATTTGGAAAGGAAATTGAAGCTAAAATTTCTTAAAAAAATAAAAAATAAAAATCCAAAGATAATTGGGTTAGGTTAGGTTAGAGGACGTGTACTTGTCAATATAGACAAGTACTTTACCCGGAGGTCGATTTGACCCATTGTGCGAAGAGATGATTGGGTTTGTAGTTAGAAAATTTCATTCTATAAAATTTTAATTGTTTTTGTTTTAGAGACAGCTTTCTCCTTCTTTGAATAATCATTCACATTTCTAAAGAATAGTATTAACTTTAAAGGCGACCATAAATAAATAAATTTTATTAGCAAATACAACACTGTCTTAATTTTTTCGATATTTAACAGTGTAAAAAAGCAATTCGGACATGTGGCAATGCCAAAAATAAAGTCAGCTAAAGTCAGCTAATTCATTGTGAATCAAAAATGCTTGGTAGCAATCATTGAATATTCATATCAAAACGTTCTGCTGTCAAGAAATGCGTTTCTATTGAAAAATTATTCTCAGCAAAGAAGTTAATTTTTGACCTCAATTAACAGAATTTAGAAATTTGGCTTGAAGATTAGGTCAGGGGCCATTCAAGAGTTGCCACAGTTTGTGAAACTGTTTAATGTACTGGTTGATGTGGTATGTGTGCCGGCATATTAAACTTGTATAAAAACGATAAAACACGCAACATTGAAGACAATGCAGCAAGGCACCGCAGAGCAATAATTTTGTGGTTTTTTTTTTAGTCCAAAATAGAAGAACTGGACTTGGTTGACAAGTAGTTTCAATGATAAGATGCCACACGATACACGATAGCGCGAACTAATCGTGAATTAACCTCAAAAGACTATTTCACAAGTCAGCCACAATTTAAATGTTGCCTTATACTAACTTAGGGAAGGTATAAACGCCTACTAAGGCGGAAACAAAGTCATAGCTAACAACCTAGCTGGGTAAGGTTAAGTTCTGTAGGTTAATTGAAAACTTTGCGAGTTCACACGGAGGCAATTGTGTTGCCCTGAAATATTTAGGCTCTTTGCGTACCTATATGATAATCTAAGCTAAGGGCGGTTGGCTTTTGATGATGCACGATCGTCCATGAAACACAAATGATAGTCTTAACGGAACAATCAATTTATTTAGCATGGAAGGATAACCATGACATCCCTTCACATGTATATCTCTGGGACGGCTCTTAAGATATAAGGATTGTTTAGATTACTTTCCTTGTTCGTTTAACATCTGATCATTTTTTTTTTTTGATTTGCTGCGGTTTAATTCATACAGTTTTTATGCTTAAGGAGCTGATTATTGGTCTGTTACAGTAGATCTTAGGCCAATAGGATTGGCATCTAATAGGATATGCTCATTAAGGCAATAGGATTGATATCCTTCGAATAGGATATGCTCATTAAGCCTCAGTCCTTATAGCGATGGGATTGATATCCTTCGAATATAATGACTTCTTTTATTGGGTATAATAGTAAGGAACTATGCTCATTAAGCCTGAGTCCTTCTCAAGAGCTATCAATTCCAGAACTACTTATGACGTTTATTGCTGACGATATCTTCTCTAGGAAGTAAAGTGTCTGAGGTATTTATAGATGGGTCTGGCAGTAAATAAGGGCAAAACAAAGTATATGTTATCGACAAGTAGAGACGTACGGCGTATTGATTCTCAGATTACGACCGATAACTATACTTTCAATATAGTCAAGGAATTTATTTATCTTGACTGCGCCGTTACCACCAAATATGATGTCAGTCTGAAGATGACGTGCAGGATCAATCTTGCCAACAAATACTACTACGGTCTCAATAGACAGTTGAGCAGTAGAGACTTCTCTCGTACTAATACTCTACAAGACGCTCATCCTCCCCGTGCTTCTTTATAGCGCTCAGAAGCATGGACTCTATTAAGCACTGATGCAGCAGCCTTGGGAGTGTTTGAGAGAAAAGTCCTACGTAAGATCTTTGGTCCAGTGCGAGTTGGCGATGATTTCCACATCCGATCTAACAGTGAGCTGTATGAGCTCCTCAACGACATAGACGTTGTGCAGCTTATTAATATCCAGCGGCTGCGTTGTTCGAATGGAGGAGGATGCTCTGGCGAGACGCGTATTTGATGCGGAGATCTGCGGAAGTCGGCGAAGAGGACGACCTTGTATGCGTTGGCAGGACCAAATCGAGGAACTTCTGTCATCGATTGGTGTGACCAACTGGCATAGGTGCGCAAGAAGCAGAGACGCCTGGAAGGATGTGTTGCAGCAGGCCGAAATCCATTAATCGGGTTGTTAATGGCCAATTAAGTAAGTAAAGTAAGTAATATTTAAGATTCGGAAACTAATCTTCTTCTTCCTCTTAATTCGTTGTTACTAGTATTTAGCCAGGACAACAACCTAGGTTCTCCCACTGTCCATGTTATTTTGAAGTCTTGTTTTTTACTTGTAATTTTTTATTACATGTGAAACCTAGACATTATCTAGGCTAAGAATTAAGTAAGTAAAGTAAGTAATATTTAAGATTCGGAAACTAATCTTCTTCTACCTCTTATTTTGAAGTCTTTTTTACATGTAATTTTTTATTATATCTTTAAATCTTTTATTTTCTGATTAATTAAGCTTCAGTGAATACCCTTAATATGCTCAATTGTTAAAAAATAAATGATATTTTCATGGATTTAAATTTTTCTGTAATTTTTCTGTTTGTTTTTCTTGTAATAAATAATACAACAAAATCTTTTCTTTAATATTTTTGTTTTACCTTCACACATTCATATTTACTTTTGATTTTCTTTATCGTTTTTTTTTAAGTCAAATAATAATTTTTACAATAAAAACAAAATAAAAATAGAAGACTTGAAATCATAATTCATCGTATCGTATAAAGGAAATAACTTAAAACCATAACTTAGGTACCGTAAAGAAAAAATAAATATTTTTGTTTTGAAAAAAAAAAAAAAAAAAAAAAAAAAAAATTTTTGTTTTTTAACAAGGAATTCTTTTTTCCATAATTTAGTAACAAAAAGAAAATTTTTTTTACATAAAATATTCGACAAAAAAATTAATTTTTTTTTTGTGAAAACAGAAACAAATAAAAAAATTTGCATAAACAAATTCGGATAATAAGAATTTTATTACAATAAAAAAGGAAGAAAAAACACAAGAATATGAAAGAAAGAAAGAAAATTTTTAACAATGATTGGTTGTATAAAGAAAAAGTAAAAAAAAGTTTTTTTCTTTGTTTTTGTATTCAAATGTACTTTGATTGTCTTTAATGTATTCCAAGAGTTCAGAAATTGTTGGTTTGGTTTGGCTTGTTTGGTTGTTTAACAAATAAATACTTTCTAAATATGATTTCCAAGATAAATAATAATTTCTCTATAGACAACAGGAGACTACAAAGTATGTACGTATGCATATATACAGTGAGCTTCAAAAGAAACTGTAAAATTCTTTCAAATATAACGGGGTTTAATACTTATAACGCTTCTTTTAAAATTAAAATTTATTTTATGAAAAGGAAGCAAAAACCATTAAATTCATTACCTCTTAAAGAGAGTGCCCGAAAAAATTTGTCATTTTGAAATTGAAAAAAATAATCTTTTTGTTTCAATTTAAAAAACTGTTAATGAAACAATTTTTAACTAAAAATAACGGTAATTTATTAATGTACATATATTTTTTTTAATGTGCAATTTCTTTTGACTTTCACTGTATGCTAGAAGTCTCTATAGAGTAAGAGTAAAAGGAAATGTTTATTTAAGGAAATTTATTGTTACGTCTAAACAGGTGTAATTTTCTGTACAAGTTTAAATACAAATTTATTTCAAACCATAACGCTTTAAAAATAAATAAATAAAAGAAAGAATAACAAAGAAATGAAGGAAATATAAAGACACCTAAAGCTTAAAGGTTAACCCATGGTAAGACAGCAGAAAGTGAAAAAAAGTTTAGAAATTATGAAGAGATAAAACAATTTTTTCTAATCCGGAGTATTGAAATAGTACGGAAGAGAGGCCGATTTAATAAATGAGATTTCGCAGTAAATCGATTATTTAAGAGGGTTGAATAGCAAGTTGAGCGATCTTATTGAAGCTAAATATTTTTGGTGTTTAATTGATTAATTTTTGGCAACAAAAATTCAGTCAACACTGTCTAATAATGCTCGAACAATATTGTTAAACGCAGCAGTCGTCTCAAGATCTCTTAGAGTTAATAAAATTGCCATGAAAAGTTTCTTGTCGTTCAGACTGTAGGTACTGACACTCATGTATCAAATTAACTCACACAATATGTGTATCGTGTGAAGCTGTTTTTGAGTTGTCTTAATTAAGCCGAGATCTCTACGTGCTCAAAGGCCGAAGGCCAACATGTTAAGAATGATGTTGAAACGAGATTTCAATGCCTTCTTTAAGACTTTAGCAGCAGAATTCTGTTTGCTATCCTTATTACTTTGTCTTGTTGTGTAGACGTCGCAGTAGTCTAGTCGCCAGGTTAGACATATCAAACAAAACTAAATATGAAAAAATATTTCTTCGTCGACTGCCTCTCAGCAGATTTTTAGCAGAAACTCTCTGAGAGTAAATAAAAATTGCCATGTCAAATTTCTCAAAAATCTGTCTTTCAGAGTTGACTTTAAACTGTAGGTCCCGTTACTCAAATCTAAAATTAACGCACGCAACCAAAATGGCGTGGGAAGCTAGGTCGTAATTCTGACTAAAGTTATTCTGACGTAAGTTATGTTATGTGTATGTATATCAAGTTGCACGATCTTATTGAAATCGAATGTCATTGACGTTTTTCGGGAACCAACAATTCAGTGAACATTATTCGAAAGCGCTTACAAGAATTTGAGATATCAAGAAGAGTAGAATTAGCGCGAAAACGATCAATAAAAACACGAATTGTAGGCCGGAAATAGACGACAAATTTCTACAATTTGGAAGCGTTAGACTGCCGACAAACGGTTTATGATAATTGGTCGAATTATACTGGATAGTTCGAACAGCACATTAGCTGGAGAAAAATATTGTCGCAACGTTTTATTGTCTCTTCTTTTTTAAAATAATTTTCAAATACATTGTAGCTCAACATGGTTTAATAAACATTATGTATGATATGATATGATAATTATTATAAACAATTTCTATTTTTTATACAACATCCTCCTCTAAAGGAAATGTCTCCACTACATTTACATACAAATATATGGTAATTGTTATACAAAGAAAAAAAACTAAAAACAAAATTAAATTAAAAATACTTTTTAAACTTTCACTTTTCATGGGTAGCAAATATGAAAAGGGAAATGATTAAAAACTACACACACACACATACACACAGCCTACTTTATTAATAAAAAAAAAACAACTACTGCAGTGAAGTCCACCACCGCTCTGACACATGGGGTAAAAGATGGTCTCTTCCTCGTCCTCGGAAGCACAACTTCTGCAGAAGTTATATGAGGTAATTTCAAGCCTATTTTGATGGATAGCAATACGCGCCCTGAAATCCTTTTTCTTATCCACAAAAGTCGAGCACAGTTTAAAAATATTGCATGTAACCTTCTGCTGCCAAGCAAGTTGAGCAGGATGGATGGAGAATACCTAGTTTAACTGAGGCAATTGGAAAATCTATGCCCTATAACATGTCGGAGATAGTGAGCTTAGCACGTTCCATAATCAGGCAATCGCAATGCCAGTTCTTAAGGTATCTGCATGTTATTGAGTAGTTTCTCTGAGAAATTCGGGATACTTATGGACGTTGAACCATGTCGGGATGACTTTCATAAGAAACACAATCGCTGCTTGGTTTTTCAAGTAAATTTGGTCATATTTTCAAGGAAAAATACCAACACCCAGTAAACATAGCTTTCAAAATGTCCATGACCTACGCTTGCAAAACACTGCAGTGGTCTTTACGAAAGTTTAAAATCAGATCACTTAATACATGGAACGCTTAGTATACCCCTGTCTAACCTGTTTTTTTAAGGCAATGGTATAAAGGCATTACTGGGAGCCTCTGATCTTCAGGCCAAAAGTCTCTAGTTGGAGTACTAAAATCATATGTTCATGTATTCACACGGTTAAAAGGAATCATTGAATCGATCCAAATGTATCATATGTTCTCACTGATCTGGATAGCAGGCCTAAAACATACTCTGGGTGTCACCAGCGTACGGTCCTTGGTTTCTCTGATAAAGCCAATATGTAAGAGCAGGTCTAAACCCAAAATCTTTTAAGTTGGCCCAGAATAGAACTGCATTGAGCCTGACTGCTTCCATAAGACTGGAACACATTACACGGGAGAGCAGGTTAGTAGACTGCCTGCGTACACTGTGTATCACAAAAACTACGGTCCTTGGTTTCACCGAATAAGCCCATAAGTAAGAGCAGGCTTAAACCCAAAATCTTTCAAGTTGGCGCCGAATAGAACTGCATTGAGCCTTACTGTCTCCTGGCTACTGGAGGTAAGAGAGCAGACAATTGTGTGTTGCAAATAAAGCCTTAATAGGAGTGGAACAGAATGCACGGGAGAGCAGGATAGCAGACCACCTACTTACTCCGTGTATCACAAAAAATACGATCCATAGTTTCACCGATAAAACCAGTGAGTAATGGTAGATCTAAGCTTTCAAATCTTCCCGGAATTGCTGCCTGTCCATAATCTATGTTAGACCAGGATAGAAATGCATTGAGCTTTACTGCCAGATCTGTGCTTCATTGGGAGGTCAGAGAGGAGCCAATTGTGGACCTCAAATAATACCTCAATAGGAGTGGAACCGAATTTAATGGAGATCTGTGTATCACAAAATGTACGAATCCTTGGTTTCACTGATGAAGCCCGTAAGTAATGGCAGGTTTAAGCCTCCAAATCTTTCCAAAATAGCATTCTGTCCATAATCCAAGTTGGTTCTGAATAAAACTGCATTGAACTTTAGTGAATCCAGCTCAGCCTTATGCTTTAATGGGAGGTGACAGAGAATCTTATTGAGTATAGCAAATAGTGTACTCGCCGTAGTCTAGTAGGTAGTGTGTTGGCTTATTAGACGTAAGGCCTCGGTTTAAACCCCAGGTCCGACATCACCAACAAAGCGAAACATGAACTGCCTCTTAGCAGATTTCTGGCAAAAACTTAAAATCACATTGCCATTAAAAGTTTCTCAAAAAATCTGTCGAACGGAATTGCCTTTAAATTGTAGGTCACGCCGTTTATGTATAAAATTAACGCACGCAACATAAGTGGTGTGAGAAGCGAGGTCGTAATTCTGACTGAAGGGTTGTAATGACCAAAATGTATGTATGTAAGTATGTAGGTATATAATGCCTTGATAGCAGTGGAACAGAATGCACTGGGGATCAGGATAGCTTACTGCCTGCATACTCTGTCTATTACCAAACGGATGAACTATAAAGTAAATTTAGTTTCACCACTACCCGATAAAACCAGTGTTATTGCAGTTCTAAGCCATCAAATCTTATACACAACACTTTTAGAGTTGTAATGCGCAATGTTCTCTACAAACTCTTAATATGGCATGCCTTCTTGAGAGTTTGGAAGTGCTGAATAACCAATCACCAGATGCTTTACCCTCTTAGATGGAAATAGTTGAGTAGCATTATGAATTGAAGTTATAAAGGTTACATTTTGATCTTTTAAAAACGTTTAAAATATGAGCTCGTATATTGCAAATAAAATCTTTTTTATTCGTACAATTCTGCGGGCCACTGTTCACAACTTGATGTAAACAACAACAATTGCTTTGTTTGTTATTCCTCTGTTTATACCCTTTGTATAAACAATAACAATTACTAGAAAATTATTCGACAGATCTTAGACTTCTTTTCCAGATATGCATGCTCCCAAATTACAACGCACACACACACACACATTAAAAAGCATTACCTTTTCATAATACATGTTACAAACTTATAGACCGATAGCAAACAATTCTGCAACGTTTTTAATCTTTTACAGCTATGCATAATCCCAAATTTGTATGGAAAAAAATGGTCCAGAACATACATAAACATAATACTGATCTTTGAAACGGAGATCTTTAAACCACAATTATTTTCTTCATACACAACGCGTCTTCACACAAGACTGACTGAACTTCACAAACTGAGTCGCCTGCTTTGCCTTGCCTTTTATATGCTAACGTAAATAGTCTGATGAATATTCTTGAAGGCGAATGTTCATCATTACTTGTTTTGCTAGGATTGATGCTTAAATGAGTTCACAATTGTAAACAATGATTACAATTCTGTTATAAGCATTAAGGTCTGTTGTGACTTTAAATGAAGGGCTATGCTTTTGTCATATAATGTGTAACTTAAGATCTAAAAGCTTATGGCATGACTTCAAAGGAAGGGCTATAATTTTGTCATATGTTGTGTAACTGGAGAGCTAAAGACTTAACTACAAAATTTATTTCAAAACTGGAAATAAAAACTTAAAAAGAAAAATATTTGAACGGGATAATAATTATGATATTTTACTAAGAATTATTGAAAGATTTCTAAAAGCTTTCGATTGGTTTAGAATGCTAAAAATCTAAGTAATATTCGGAATTTTATTTTTTAATTGCAAAGAATTTTGTTGCATTACTTTAAAATACAATTCAATGATTAATTTTTCATTTAATTTTTTTAAATTGTTTTTAAATATAAAAATAATAAGAATAATAATAATAATCATAAAAGGAAACTTATAAGCTTTTAAGCTAAGGAGAACAGCATAACAAATAAACAGGGAAAAAAATATATTTTCAAAGCGCTAAGAAATCTTCAACTGAAAAAAAGAGAAAAAAGCTAATAAGGAAAGCTGAAAGAAAAATAAAATTTTTTTTGGTTTGTTTTTCTTTGAAAGCTTTTAAAAGGTGTTCAAGAAAATGTAAAGAGTGCTTGTAAGAAAAAGTTTATTTTTTTTTTTTGTTTAAAAGATTTTCAATAACTTTACTAAGTAGTGTATGGCTATTAATAACAATTTAAATGATTAATTTTGTTATTGTGGTAAACCCATAAACAAAATATGCAACAATTTTATGTGACTCGTTGTTAATTTAATAACAAAAAAAAATATGATGTGACAATATTTCCTTTTTTTATTAATTTATTTTAATCATAATTATTTAAAATTAAATATTTAATGAAAATGTATAAGTATACAGTGAACCTTAAAAGAAACTGTACATTAAAAAACATACATTAATGAATTACCGTTATTTTTATTTTAAAATTAAATCATTAACAGTTTTTTAAATAAAAAAAATGCAAAAAAAAAAATTTGAAAAATCTAAAAATTTTTCGGGCACTCTCCTTAATTATTAAAAGTTAAGTTTAATAATTATTAGAATTTTATATATAAAGTCTGGTTACTATTGACGCTCACTGTATATGTGTAGGGCTATGTAGATCTGTATAATTCATATATTTTTCCCGTATGTTATTCTGTTCTCTGTGTTACTCATTGTGAAAATTTAATTTCAAAAACTCTTGCAATTCATTTTAATAGTCAGTCAATGCATTTTAATTTTCTCCTTTTTTTATGATTTTCTTTCTTTCTTTTGCAGTATAAAAATACAATGAATAAATGAGAAACTTTATTATAATTTATCGATATTCATACGTTTATAAATTTTAATCTTTTTTTAATCGATATTCAATAATGACATGTTTTATATGCATATTCACACGTATGCATATACAATCAATGCCAACCAACATGTATGTCCAATACTGGCATACATATGCTGGCTTATTTGTGTATGCATTTATTATTATCACAACAACAACAAAAAAAATTGTTATTTATATGCTGGCAAGGAGAAAAAGGACTTAAAGAGCATTTTTTTTTTTTGAAGAATAAATAAAATGTGTGCAGAACCTACTTACAAATCTAATATCGTTGTGAATTGACTTCCTCATAAAAAAATTTTTTAGAAAATATGCATTTTTTTTGTCATTCGCAACACGTTGTAAAAAGACCCAAAATCTTGTTAAGATAAGGCCATCACATCATAACTTATTGGCGTCTAAACAACATTTCTGAAACTTGTCTAGGACAAGAATATAAAAATAGGGGCCATAAAATATTGCAACACTGGCCAAAAATGCAGTCACGAAGCATAGAACGAAATAATTGCATGATTACTTAATATTACCAGCGGGTAAGGCAAAACTCTCAAAAGAATAAACATCTTATTGGACTAGATGGCACATCTTACGTTGATAGCCAAGCGGAGTTTGATGTATTCATTGGTCTTTACAACCCTTAAGGCAGAATTAAGACCTAACTTCTCACACCACATATATCGTGTGTGTTAATTGTATACATGAATGACGCGATCTACAGTTTAAAATCGACTTCTAACGACAGATTATTTTTTAGAAATTTTTTTTTCATGAAAATTTTTTATTTTTTCTCACAGTTTTTGTTCTCACAGTGTTTGAACCACGATCTCATGTGTAATAAGCCAACACACTACCTAGACTGGACTACACCGACTTCAGACAGCTTTATCTGTATGAATATTTGCAGCAATGCATTGCATAGGATTGAAATCGCCGTAGTCTGGTGAGTAGTGTGTTGGCCTATTAGACACGCAGCGGTGGTTGAAATCCCAGCTAAGACATTTCAAACAAAACGAAATATGAACAAATATTTGTTCGACGACTTCCAACAGACTTCTCACGAAAACTCTGACAGTAAATAAAGTTGTCGTGAAAAGGTTCTCAAATTTTGTCGACCGTAAACTGTAGGTAGCCCTTGTCACACAACATGAGCGGTGTGAAAAGCAAGGTTGTAGTCTTAGCTAAACGGTTGTAATGACCAATTAAGTATGTAAGTAAGTGAGTAACTGTTGCGTTTTATTAGGCATAAGTATTGTACGATATATTTTGGAAATATGAGACAAAATATCCTCTCTGAAGGACAGTAAATCTACAGGAATCTATGATATTGCAACAGTAGTACTTAGTGCAGACCCAAACCTTTGTGCTTCACGTCACTTTACCATCATCGGCATACTAGCGAAAAGTCACTGATCTTTATGAGGGCCTGACAATTAGTCTGTCTAAAAAGAGCTAACTTCTTTATCACTTCAACGATTACATGGTACAATGGGTCAATTCGACCTCCGGGTACTGTACTGGTCCTAATTGACAAGTACACGTCCTCTAACCTTGGGGTTTAACTCCTTTCAATATAATGAATAAAGTCAGAGTTCACATACTCCTTAGGATGGTTTCAATTGCAAGCTGAATTTCATCCAAATCACTTATTTGCGGAACATACAAACACAGGCTGGATTATTACTCAGTAAGTGTTAGAGTTTAGAATGTGTTAGTATCTGAGATGCATACGCTTTCAAAAGTTTTTAGATACTCTGACATACAAGGCAATGTAAGCATCAGAGAATCATCTGCATGATTCATTTTTCGTGACATGTGTAAAGTTTTATAGACAGCAACAAGCGCTGACAATAATAATTGGAAGGCACTTAATATCAGGAACGAAAATACAATTTCTTGAAATTATTTCTCCTTTAATGTAAAATAGTTCTTCACGACATGTTAAGATTTTTTTAAGTAAAATATTTGAATCCGTTAAAGATAATTTTTGTAAATAATTTGATTTAAGATGTAAGAATAGAAAGAAATGGAAGAAAGGATTGACAGATCACTCTTCAAGTACTAATAGATGGAGCTGTGGCATCATTTCAAGGTCCGCAGGTATAGTCCATTCGATAAGGCTATCGAACGACAATATCTATAGACGAGAAAGGAGGCACTAACATAATGATCCCTGAAGCGTTTTCTGTTTACCATGAGTCTCTTATTGAGAGACTGTATGGACAGTGAGAGATTGTATGGACTGTGAGAGGCTGTATAGACAGTGAGGGACTGTAAAGACAGTGATGGACTGTGTAGACAGTGAGAGATTGTATAGGCAGTGAGACAGAATTGACACTGAGAGACAGTATAGACAGTGAGCGAGTTTATAGACAGTGAGAGACTGTATGGACACTGAGAAACAGTATAGACAGTCAGCGACTGCATAGACAATGAGAGACTGTATAGACAATGAGCGACTGTATAGACAGTGAAAGACTATATAGACAGTGAGAGACTGTATAGACAGTGAGCGACTGTATGACAGTGAGAGACTCTATAGACAGTGAGAGACTGTATATAGACAGAGCCGTAAAACCTTCAGTTTATTGGTGCCGGAGTCGCCGTAGTCTAGTAGGTAGTGTATTGGCTTATTAGATGAAAAGCCAGGGTTCAAACAGCAGGCCAGACATCAAAACAAAATACAAAAAGTATTTCTTCGGTGACATGCTCTCAGCAGATTTCTGGCAAAAATTCTGTGAGTAAATAAAATTGCCATGAAACGTTTTTCAAAAATCCCACCACTCATGTATAAAATTAATACACACAACATAAGTGGTGTGAGAAACTAGGTCCATAGTCCTGACTGAAGGATTGTAATGGCCAATTATGTTTTATTGGTGCCGGGTCCTAGTGCTTTTCCGGCAAATTGCAGAGCAAATAAATTAGCCAGATCTGGCACATAAATATCGAACTTTTGTGTACTTCAACGAGAACCTGCAAACCTTGGAATTAACAATACAGTAACAGATCCTTTGAACTCCAAATAAATAACTTGACATACGGTCAAGATAGCGCAGCAAATTTGGCAACGATGAACTAGAGGAAGCACTGAAAGTGTGCTCAAATCGCTATGGTGAAGGTTTAGTTTCGTTTTCGTAGCCGTTAGTAAACGTATGACAAATGACTTTTGAAGAGTTTACGCAGACGAGGTGGAACAGTACACGACCAGCGTTAAGTCGAAGAACACGGAAGCATCTGGGTATCTAGCATGCACACAATATCACTGATTTGTTGAGATTCAAAATTAAGAGTGGAAGTGATTTAATCAGTTTTCATCTTCTAATGGAAAGGAGTGAATGTGATATCACAATAAACCATAATTGGTTTGGGAACTTTTTGTGCTTATTTAAGCGTATCCGTACGAGAACATTCGCCAGAGACCTTCCAGTATATACTGCATAAAGAAACATAATACATTTCTATTTAAAATACTTCTTTAACTGGCCTTGGAAAATCCTAAATGAGGACACTTAAGTTCTTCTTTCCATTGCTGTTCAAGTTTTTCAGTGTTTTCGTGTGTAAATCATACTCTACTCACGCCGCTGCCATATTAAATTACTTTCCGAAGTCGCGATGTTCTGCAGATTGAAAATGACCAAGAGTAACAGGGAGATAAAGACAGAGAGAGAGAGAGAGACGAACGGGACACAGGAAAATGAAGCGTAGTGTAAACGTTGTTGTTATTGTTGTTGTATTTAATTTTATTTATGAATTATAGGGAAATAATCAACAAATTGTTTTTAATAAAAATTAATTTGTTGTTGTTGTTGTATATAATATGTATACAAACACAACAATCAAAATAAAATCGGAATAAAAAAAATAATGAGAGAGCGGGAGTGAGTGATAAAGAGAGAGAGAGAAAATCATTATAATTATCATACATTTAAATCGTTGCATATTTTTAGGGTTTTTAATACTTATTAAACAAGTCATATTATTTGCATTTTTGCTTCTGGCGACAAAAATGTTTCAAAGGAGGCAGAGAGGACGACGACAAGGCAAGGAGGATGACGAGAAGGAGAATATCAAAAAAGGGATAATTGGAAAATAAAAACAAACAGGAATACTATGTGTGTGTGTGTGTCTCTGTGTGTGTAAGTATTTAATGTGTAAATAATAATGTCTACATTGGCAATATTCAGTTAATTAAGTTGTATAGGCAGCAGAAAATTACAAACAAAAAAATACGTACAGTATTCGTGTAAAATATGTCCTATGCAGTGATATCAATAAAATGAAAAACAATAACAAAAATATATTGGAATATTTTATTATTGTGTATGAATTGTTTAATATTGTATGGGAGAATATGTTTAATTGTTTATAATTTTCTATAATTTTTAATAGGCAGGTGGTGTGAATTTGTTTCACAAGCAATATATAAGTGTGTGTAGTAGTAGTGATATGTCACTGTGTCAGTGTGTGTACTCCATATAATCATAATTGAAATGAAATTGTATAAAATTATGTTCAAAAATATTATACAAGCAATAGAGAGGAAAAACAAAAAAAAAACACCCCTAACATAAATATAAATTATGAATACAAAAACAAAAAATAAATTAAAATATTGACAAAACTATTTAAAATATTTAACATCTGTTTACCACTATTCAGTTTACAAATGATTTTATTTAAATTTTTTTGTTGTTTTGTATTTTGAGCATGAGTTTTCATATGACAAAACTATTGGCTATGAAATGTTTCCACATGTTTAAACATATCGAATACATTTTAAAGGGAAAGCATATTCTAAAGTTAATAAAAAAACATTTAAATTAAATTTAAATTTGAATTTAATAATTGCTACAATTAAAAATTCAAATTTTACAAATTTTTTCACCGCAAACACGCATGTGATATGCTTTCGAAGACAGCTTGATTATAACCAAACCTCAGTCACTTAAAGAGAGTACATTTGTCAGTCCATTCATACATACATAATTGGTCATTACAATCCTTTCAATAAGGATCATGACCTAGCTTCTCACACTACTCAGGTTGTAAGTGTTAATTTTTATACATGAGTGGCGGGACCCACACTTTTAAGTCGATTCCGAAAGACAGATTTTTTAAAAAAGGTTTTCACGGCAATTTTTATTTACTCTCAGTGTTTTTGTCAAAAATCTGGTGAGAGGAAGTCACCGAAGAAATATTTTTTTTTCATATTTCGTTTTGATGTCTGACCTGGGGTTTGAACCTTGGCCTTACGTCTAATAAGCCAACACACTACCTACTAAACTAGGGCGACTTCAGACATAATTATTGAAAATGGGGATAAACTAGAAAATATTAAGGTTACGTAGGAATCGCTTAAAAATGGAAATCATACATTTAGAGCTCTGCAAAGTATATCGAAATCACAATTGATCCAAATCCGATCAGAACAAAGGTTAGTTTTTTTCTTTTGAGTCAGGATTACAACCTAGCTTCTCACTCCATCCATGTACAGTTTAAGGTCGACTTTGAACGAGAGATTATTGAAAAACTTTTCATGGTAATTTTTATTTAATCTCAGAGTTTGTGTCCGCAGAATGCTTAGATGAAGTAGCCGAAAGAAATATTATTTTTTCATATTTCGTTATGTTCGAGATATCCGGGCTGGGGTTCGAACCTTAGACTTTCGTCTAATAAGCGAACATACTTCCAACTCGACTACAGACAGACATATTAACATAATTGATCATTACAACTCTTCAATCATGATTACGACCTAGCTTCCCACATCAATTATGTTGCTTGTATTAATTTTATACATGAGTGGCAGTACCTACAGTTTAAAGTCGACTTTGAACGACAAATTTTTGAACTACAACGTCTACAAAATTACCTCAGACCATGTGCAATTGCTAAATGCCTTGAAAATCATTAAAGGAAAGATAATATCCATACTGCCATACAATTATAACTTCTGACTGTTATCCTTCAGCTAAATTAACATTGGTTGGGCACATTCTACCAATAAGTTTTGGATGCAGAATGATTCCCAAGTACCGAGCAAGGACAGGGAAGATGTTATGTGGTGTCCTCTTCATCCTCGTTAATACGGTTTTCGCAGATGACGTTGTGAGGCATTTCCAGACTTCAGGTATGCGAAACTTAAGACCAATGTATAACTAATATAAGGTTAATAAGAGGAACTCTGTTGTACAAATAACCAAATCGTTCTGTACTCTGTGGAAGTGTAAAATATGTGAGGCCATTTGATTACCATATGGAATGTCAATTTTAAGTATGCATTCATTAGAATTTTCTGTTGTACCAGCCTTTGCAACTGCGTCGGTTGTGTTTTTACCATTAATTTATACGTATGTATACAGTAACCCCTTATAAAAACAATCATGGATCTGATGACCATGGCCACCTTGCAGTCAGTAAATATGAACTCTTATACCAGAAGTCATTCTGACCATCATTGCAGTCGATATAGCAGTACTGTAATGGGGTAGTGTAAGCGACAGTCTAAAATTCAAACTTTCTGAAAAGATTCCACACCGAACTTAAGGATGCATATTTAGGCTGGAGGTAAATAGTTGGAAAAAGATATTTGTATTAAGAATGATTGTTATCGATCAATAATAATGCACGCTAATTTGCAACATCCTCTTTAAAGTCCATGTTAGGAATACGTCAGTTGTATATGATCAGATACGAGATGTTAAAACCAGAAGAAATAAAATCGGAAGCCTATATCGAGCACCTTCCTGCAGAGGTCTTTCCTGACTAGTGTCTATAAACATTACTTCCTCTTTTCCCGTTTCCATATCATATTTTCCTAGTTCCAATACAATGCACTAGTACGTACATTAGCAGGAGCCATCTCCTGAGTGCTGGTCGTAAAAAATAGGAGTACAGTTGCTCAATAAATTTGTTTAAAATATTTTTGGTCAGGTGGCAACGCTAACACCTTTCCAAAGGTTTTGCCTTTTTTGAGCTAGTTCTACATGCCTTGCTAGTTCCAGTCAACGACATTTTGTTCAGATCCAGTCATCCTCCTCTTAACAAAGATAATTACAATCAGTTAGTAAGGATTATAACCCACCTTCTCACACCACCCATGTTGTAAGTGTTAATTTTATCCATGAAATCTACACGTTAACGTCGACTCCGAACGACAGATTTTTGAGAAACTTTTTGTGAACATTTTTTTTACACTCAGCGCTTTGGCCAGAATTCTGCTGAGAGAAAGTTGCTAAAAGAAATACTTTTATTTTGTTCGAGATGTCTGAGTTGCGGTTTGAACCACGGGATTTTGTCTATTGCGAAAACACACTTTCTACTAAACTAGCTTGCCCTTCACAGGCAAGTTCATTCGGTGGCCTATATGGTCCATAGCATTACATACACTTACATAATTGGTCATTACAAACATTCAGTCGGGATTACGGTCTAGATTCTCACACCCCTTATGTTGTGTGTGTTAATTTGTATCCATAAGTGGCGGGACCTACACTTTTAAGTCGACTCCGAACGACAGATTTTTTAGATAAACTTTATATGGCGATTTTATTTGCTCTGAGAGTTTTTGCCAGTAACCTGCTGAGATTACCCTCATAAAGTGCGGCCAATTTGAGTCAAATGTGAAAAACCCAAAAAGATTCCAGTTTCCATAAATGAAGAGGTAGGAAAAGCAACGAAACAATTGAGGGGATAAAAAGCTTAAGTGCTTATCACTATAGTTTGAGAATATGAATTATCCGTGCTCCATTATATCTGAAGTACAAAATATTGATTCAGAGACAAATTGAAATGAGAAATACGGATCAGAACTTTAGAGTATGCTTTCGTTTATATATTGAATGCAACCATTAAGTGCCTTATATGGTGTTCAGATAGGCATCTTTAGTGCGTAAGTCGTAATAAACGCCATTATTGAGTTCAATATTTCATATAAAGTTTCAATTAATTATTGCGCAATAAATACGAAAATTGTTATAATGTTGAGTAAAACTTAAAATGCAGCACTGTCAAAAGTGCGTTTAGTGAGCATATTACAATTAACCGAACACTTTCTGTTGATATTTGACAACTTAAATGTCAACAACGACAAAAAAACTAAAATAATGTTGTTGAAACAACCAGCTGTCAAATGAATATTGAATAAGCAGCTGAACTGCGTATATTATTTTGCCTGAACACTTAAAATATTGTAATCAATAAACCGAATATTGACTCAATAAAAGTGCATATCTGAACATAGTATTAAAACACAAGCATTTCGGGATCTACGTTAAACTACCAAGGATAACGAACATGTCTACAATACTGGGTGATTCAAATCAAACTTAATATGGAAAATTTCATGAGTAACTTAAAAAATATTTTTCTTTTAACTTTAAGACTACATTTCTTAAGTGTTTAAATGCTTAAATAATAATTATAGAGTGTACCTTGTAAAGTGTGTTGTTTTAAGAGTGTTAAGAGTGCAAGCAAAGTGCTTTAAAGGATTAAAAAAATTTGGCTTTAAAGAAACTTAAAAACGAAACTTAAAAATGTACACGAAAAAAGCATATTTTTTGATGTTTTTCTTCTCAAGTATAAGAGAAATTGAAAATTTAAAAAAAAATAAAAAACTTAAAAAAAAAATAAAAAATTAGAAAAATAATTAAAAAAACAACAAATAAGTTGAAAAAAACAATAAAAACTTAAAAGTAATTTGAAAAAAAAATTTTTTTGGTTTTTTAGAAATTTGGCATACCGCAGCGGCTGCAGCAACAGCGGTGGCGCGTGATTGCGCCGCTTTTAATTGTGCCTGTAGGTGCAAGGGAGGATGAAAATAGCGGCAGGGATCACGTGTGCATCTACCTTTTACGGCGTCCATGCACACCGTAATGGAACCATCATCGTGTCTGGAAACACTCTCCTGCGGATGTGCAAAACGGCATTCAGATTCGGCACGTTTGCAAGCACCGCGCAAAAATTCACGGCAAACCTATTAAAAGTTTTTTTTTTGTTTTTGTTTTTAATTTTTTTTTAATTTTTTTATAGCACAGCGTTGATTTTTTTTTGGTTTTTTGTTTGGATTTTTTGTAGCAAATTTTGTTTTTTAGCAGCAACAGCAGTGTTTTTTTATAAAATATTTGTTGTTTTTGTTGTTGTACATTGGTGTAAATATTTGTAGCACATGGTGTTTGATTTTATTTTTTTAATAAAATTTTTTTAAGATTTTTGGTTGGTGTTTGATTTTTTTTTTAATTCACATGGACGCAGGATAACAAATGGAACAACAAGGTAATTCAAATAAACAATGTTTTGTTTGGAAAAAAAATAAAAAAAAAGAAAATTTTTGTTTTAAAAATGTTTTGAATTTTTTTGGTTTTAGTTATGTACGCAACACTGGTTAATAATTATGCTGTTTACGCTTTAATTTTTTTTTTTTGGTTTGCAAAACTTTTGCATGCCAGATTTTTTTGTGGTAGGTGGTTAGAATTTAAGCTCAATTGTTAAGCTTCTTGGCTTTTTAGAATTTCATGGCATTCGGATTAGTGCTGGAACATAAAATATTTCACAAAAAAAAAGAAAAACAACAAACGTAACAAAAAAAAAATAGGGCGGGTACCCATTTTTAGCACAGTTTTAGTACAAATTTAGAACATAACAGAACATCGAATGGTTAAAAAAAAAACAAAAAAAATATTTATTATTTTTTTATTTTTATATACGAGATAAACAAATTTTCCTTTCAATGAACTAAACTGCCGATAAAGTGAATTGGTTTTCTGGGAAACACCCTGTTCTAAAAAATAATTTTTTTTAATTCTTGTTTTAGAAAATTTTAAAAATTTTTGTGGTACTTAGTAGTTGAGCTAAAAGCCTTTAAACCAATTGCTAGGCTCGTGCTAGCATACATATTATCAAAATTGAACTCAAAATTGAATGTTTTAAGGCAACTTGTAGCCAATTATGGAATGGTTTTGATCAAAATTGATTTATGTCAGCCAGCTTTCTGTTGCTTTGCAGTTCTGTTAATCATAATGACGGATAAAGCACTCTAGTATCTTAGCGGTGTATCGATGATTATTCTCATATCGAGGGCTTAATAATGATATGGTGACCAAGAGGTTTTAGAGGACCTCTCCGTTATGACCGACATGACATACACATTTATTTTTGGAGGCAGAAACCCTCTACTTACTGGTCAACTATTTAGCCAAAATCTATTTAACCAACTCTCCAGTACGTTGGGTTAGCTTCCTTAAAGGACCAGATCGCACTTAGACCAGTTTTTGGGCCCATTGGGATACCACAATTAATATCCGACTTGCGAATGAAACATGTCCCATAGGAAATCAACACAACTGCGAACTAAATTTTGCAGCAATCTTTATATGCAGTCAGAGATCACAGAAATTGAGAGGTTAAGAGCATTCGTCTCTTCGAGGCAAGGTCAAAATACTGACACATGATATGAAAGATAAGAAAGTGTATCAACATGCCTTCAAATTTAGACAGTGATCTGTGAGAATCGCAATTGAGAGATGCAACTGAAGGACATTAGCACAATTTTTTCTCTTCCTACCATCTTACAAGCAGAGTCTAGCAATACTGCACGTACAGTTCTGTTGCCAGTGAAATTGTTTCTCCTTGTAATATGAGGATATCTAGTCTAAAGAGACAATCAGAGGACCTGTCCAGTTCATCAGGAATATAAGAACATGTGGAACCTTCTTGATCAAACTCGTTGTAGTTATTTTGCCAAATTATGGTTGAGATTTTTATGTTACCCAAGAGCTAGTATAGATGACTAGGTCTGAAATTGGTCCAATTACTTGCTAAATTGGTCATTGGCGTTTAGTTAGTAATACAAACTAATTTCTTACACCACCTATGTTGTATGTGTTAAGACACAAAGTTTTTCATGGCAATTTTATTTACTTTCAGAGTTTTTGTCAGAAATCTGCTGAGAAGAAGTCACCGAGGAAATCGTTTTCTTGGAGATGTCTGACCAGGGGTTTGAACCAAAAACTCACGTCTAATAAGCCAACACACTACGTGCTACAATACGGCGACTACAAAGAACACTCTTGTTGGAAGATAAGTGGAGCCAAATTTAACTGAATTAGTTTCAATATAACGACTCGCCGTGCTATAGTAGGTAGTGTGTTGGCTATTAGACGTGAGGCCTCGGATTAAACCCCAAGTCAGGCATCTCCAAATAAACGACATACGAAAAAATATTTCTTCGGCGACTTCCTCTTTGCTGATTTCTGGAAAAAGGTCTGAGAGAGTGAATAAAATTGCCATGAAAAGTTGCTCAAAAATCTGTCGTTCGGAGTTGACTTTAAACTGTAAGTCCCAGCACTCACTTTACGTGAGTCACGTATAAGTGGTGTGAGAAACTAGGTCGTAATCCTGACTAAAGGGTTGTAATGACTAATTATGTATGAATGCTTGAACAACGACTTATTGGTTGGTTACCAGACCTATATAAGCACAGAAGGATGTATTGGACTAGTATTGGCGGTAGGGAACATTTTAAGATTTCCCGGTTATTTGTTGAACAGAAATATTAAATATATTCGGGATAGAGGAACAGAACGTTTAGCAAATAAACAAACAGGGTGTTTCAGTATAAAATAAAGAAATTAAAAGTGCCTTCAAAAATTTTTATTTAATTTTCCTTAAAAAAAAAACTCATTTTCCGTTTAGTTTTTGCAATTTTTTATTCGGTTTTGGGGCAAAAGCTTTGCAAAAATTTTTTATGGGGGATTTTGAAATAAAAATTCAAACTTAAAAATTGTTTAAAAAAAATGCTTTAAAATGGACATTCGAAGCAGGTGGATAAAGAAAATATAAAAACCAGGATTATGTTTAAAAAATAATTAAGGAAAAGAAACAAAACTTATAAAACGAACGAAACTAAAGACGAAACAAAATTCTTTAAAAATTATTCGTAACTGTTTACCAATTGGTTTTAAGTTTTTAAGAAGAATGTTAGAAAACCTGAATATTTTTTTTTACTTTTTTGTTATCAAAAATAAATACGAATGTGTGAATACTCTTTAGAGGTTTTTAATTTTTTTTCAATACATTTTAGACAATAAACTAAAAACAGACTACCATATATTAAAAAAAAAATAAATAAAAAAATTAATTTAAATTATAAAAATTAATTTATAAATAAATTATTATTATTAATAATAATTTTTTAATTATTTTTTTTTTGTATAAAAGCTTAACATTTTTGTTAATAATTAAAAAAATAAATAAAATTAAAAAAAAATAAATTTTTTTTAATTATAAAATATATACAATAATAATATTTTTTATTTTTTATTATAAAAATAAAAATTTTTTGTTTAAAAAACATGCGTTTTTATATAATATATAAACATAAAAATTTTTTTTTATATTTTTTAATAAAAAAATTAATTAAAACAACATAAAAACACAATACAAAACTTATATAAGTAGTAACAGTTTTTTTTTAATATTTTTATTTTTATAAATAATAAAAATTATTTAAAAAAAAATTTAAAAAAAAACTGAAAAAAATTCTTTAAAACATGCGTTTTTAACAAATAACTCACCTCTAATCTATCGGAACGTGGTATTTTCTGTTGGGCAACTTGCACCGCTTGCGGTACAACCTGGCCCAATTGTGATACAGCTGTAGGATCAGGACCCAATAAGGCAGGCACTAAATGACCAGGTGCAAAATATGGACTGTATGTGTTAGCAGGTATGCCAGTTAAATATGGATTTGTAGCCTAAAAAAATGCAAAGAAAAAAAAGAAACAAAAAAATTATTTCACAGGCAGTCACTATGATTATTTTTGTGTTGCCCCCTAAAATTCTCTCTCTTACGCACTTAATCACACGCTCACACGTATATTTATTCAATAGGTAGTATTGTTTATGAATCATCCTGGTTTTACCATAAAAAAAAAACATAAAATCAGTCTCTGCTACAGAATGTAAACAAAGGCCTCATGTTAACAATATCAAGTTATTGTTATGAATGCTTTTATTCGATTTTTATGATGATTACACCCTACAGTTCTTAGGGTACATTAGACTTAAAATGTTGCTTGTGCCACCTTATAGTAATACTCGAAATCATGCTCGTCATTATAACGTCCCGTTCAGTCAGTTCAGCTTATATTTTTCAAAAAATACTTCAGAAATTTGACAGTTATTGACGTTTATCTTGTTGAAACTACATACATCTGTCATATTAGCTGACACGTCTACAGTTTGTTTTACAAAAACAACATGCGAGGGATACAGCACTCGACAACACATGCATATCATAAAACTGTTTCACCTGTTTGGACAACGTATCACCAAAGACTATAAATATATAAAGATGTTGCACTGCCATACATTGTACTGCCAGTGCTAAATTTGTTGATGGCAGTACGGCTACTGCCACTTATTGTACTCAGAGAGCTTATTATACTCAGAGAACGTATTGTGCTCTTTAAGCAATTTATTCTCATCTGCGTGTATACGTGTGTGCATGTATGTTGAAGTTTTCATAGCACAATTGTGCAGAGAGAACTCACACGCATTCTTGTGTTTAATTTAGTTGTCGGTCAGACTTCGATAACAACGCATGTGCAGCAGATGTTTTACCATTTTATTTCAGAGAACACTCAAAAAATATTTTATGTTTAAAATGGTTTATGTATTAGCTGGGCGTATTTAATTTTATTTTGTCGCATAGTATATTTTTTTAAACCTTTGGAATGCTCGCTTTTTTTTCTTTTAATAAAAAATGGGTTTTTTATTCCTTTTATTTATCTAAAAAACATGGCCTAATTTTTAAGCCAAAGATAGATAACTTTATGTTCTTTTAAAAATAATTGCATTTTTTATTTTATTTTTATTTATCTAAAATTATTAAGCCAAAGATAGATAACTTTACATATATATGTTGATGTAATGAAAATAAAAATAGCTTCTATTACTAACACTTTTCTATGGCTGTAATAAATAAATTCTCTCAACATATTTTCTCTCTCTTACTCATAACCAAAAATTTTTTGGTAAACCCATTGTATATATACATTTGCCAAATAAAAAAATAAATAAACTAAAAGAAGTCTTGTTGTCATAAAATTTATGTGCAAATAACCTGTGGGAAAGAAATGTTACCGTTTGCTTTATTGTAGGGTAAGAATACGTGTTTTATTGTTGTAGAAATGAAACTATATCGATTCGCACCGAATTAAAAAACCTTTAGTATATAAATAAATTTTTGGAATTACAGATTTAGAGAGAAACAAAACTAGCAAATTATGAAAATAATCTCTTAATTATTACATACATTCATTAAATATTAAAATTTTAAATTTTTAATCATTATTTATTTATTATAAACAAATTTTTTATAAACAAATCGATCCATTTTCTCAGTAATTTGATAAACTGGTCCAACTCTACTGTTGTAGAAGCAGATTTAAATGCTCGGAAACCATCAAAGAAACCATTTATTTTCCAGAAAAATCGCAGAGCCAGGTTAGCTTTTGGAAAGGCCCATATTGGTTGAAGTCCTGCTCAGTGGAGAAGCATATTGTTCTCCGATGAATCCAAATTCTATATAAAAAAGTTTCAGACATGAAGAACTTCACCGTAAGGAGACCAAAAAATGAACGCCTTAAACCGCAATATTATAAAGGAACGGTAAAAGATGGTGGAGGCTCAATAATGGTGTGGGGCTGTTTTTCATACGATGGAGTTGGATCAATTTATCAAATTACTGAGAAAATGGATCGATTTGTTTATAAAAATCTGTTGGAAAACGTAATGCTGACATACGCAGAAGAGAACATGCCACTGGTTTGGGTTTTCCAACATGACAATGGCCCAAATCATGCTCCAAAATTTGTTAAGGGATGGTTGAGTCAATCAAAAGTAAGTGTTCTCGGGTGGCTAGGTTAATCGATAGACCTTAACCCTATTGACAACCTTTGGAGCATAGTTGACCGCAAAATAAAAAGGGATTTAGGGACAAATAAACACCCCATTTTTAATCGTATCCAGAACGCATGGAGCATTTCTAAAGATCAAATTAAGAGGCTAATTGATTCAACACCCCGTAGATGTGCTGCCGTCATTAAAAATAAGGGTTACGCTATTGACTATTAATTTAATTTTTAAGTTTTGTTACAGAAGTACAAAAGTTGCTTTAGTTTTGACCACTAGAATTTTATGGTTATTTCGTTATTTTGAAAGAAAAGCAATATTTTAAGCAAATTGATTATAATTTTTTTGCATTTACGTTTAGTCTGAATAATGTGTAATCATAAAAACCAAAAATCATCCAGTTTTAACGTTTTTTGCGGAACATATTAGCTAAAATATCAAAGTGTAATGTCAGTTGCTTTAGTTTTGGCCACCAGTGTATATAAAATTATATATGGTAAGTACACACATTGAATAGTCTAAAAAATAACATTATAATTCGGTGTGAATCGATATAGTTTCATTTCTACAACAATAAAACACGTATTCTTACCCTACAATAAAGCAAACAGTAACATTTCTTTCCCACAGGTTATTTGCACATAAATTTTGTGAAAACAAGACTTCTTTTAGTTTATTTATTTTTTTATTTGGCAAATGTATATATACATACATGCACACACGTACACACGCATATGAGAATAAATTGCTTAGAGAAGAAAACAATACGTTCTCTGAGTATAATAAGTTCTCTGAGTACATGTTACTTTTTGTTCTCTTTCTCTCAGTTAACATGAGAGTGAGCACGAAGATTTTGCTTTCCCTGTTACCTACCCCCCTCATCATAAAGAAGCAAAAAATTTTTTCAATTTTAAATACATTGTGTGCAACATCTTTATATATTTATAGTCTTTGGTATCACATTCTTTGCCAATTTTACGGCAGTCATAATCGTCCTACCGAGAGAACTATTGGCAATGTGGTGAATAAATTGAAATGCACTGGTTCAGTAAACGATCGACCAACACTCCTAGCTCACCAAAACGCACAATTTACCGACAAAATTGCCGCTACCAGTGAGGCTGTGCAGAAGAATCGAAGACATTTGATTTCGTTTCTCTCACAACAAGTATTCAGTCTTTCGCAGATCACATACATACATACATACATAATTATTCATTGCAACGCTTCAGTCAGGATTACGACCTAGCTTCTCACACCACTTATGTTGTGTGTGTTAATTTTATACATGAATTCTGCGGGATCTACAGTTTAAGGTCGACTTCGAACGACAGATGTTTCAGAAACTTTTCATGGCAATTTTATTTTTACATTTGAAAATTTTGCCAGAAGTCTGCTGAGAAGAAGTCGCTTAAGAAATATTTCGTTTCATACTTCGTTTTGTTGGAGAAATCTGACCTGGGGGTTTGAACTTCGAACTTACGTCTAAGTAGCCAACACACTACGTAAGGCGATCACCGTCTATACTGCTAGGAAATCGTTAATTGCATGAAAAATTCCCCACGAATACATATTGTTGGTGTGCTATGCAACCTGGTTATTGAAATAGCACGGGTATTACCTGAACGCTGGGGATGTCAGCAGAGTAAAATAAAGTTCATTCAAAAGCTCTCAGATTTTCGCTTAGGGTTTGGGTTAAGCTTTTGGCTCCTTCAATAAATTCTTGCACAAAAAGGCCTGACGATCTGAAGTGGAAAGACTGAAACCATGTACCGCCGTTATGCCCAGACTCTAATGACGCTAGAGATTTACATAATATGGGTATTACCTCTAGGCTCTAGGGTTGTGGTATTTCGGCAATGCCTTAGCAATAATTACAGATGTCTGACCTGTGGTTTGAACCCTGGCCTTACGTCTAATAAGCCAACACACTAACTACAAGAATATGGCGAATACGCATACCAAATCTTGTCGAATATTGCGCGGTTAGTTGACTCAGGAACTGAAGGTTAACAGCCATAGAGAACGACGTATATTCCCTGCATGGGTTCTCTGGCAGTTGGCAATTAACCCTAACTTTCATTGAAAAATCGTCTTCAGCAATGAGGCCCATTTCTGGATGAACGTCTGTGCGAACCAACAAAATTTTTGAATTTTGGAACGATGCCATGAGATCCAAGAGCAATCACGAAAAAGTTACTGTTTGGAGTGGATTTTGAATTTGAGACGATGCCATGAGATCCAAGAGCATACCGAAAAAGTCACTGTTTGGAGAGGATTTTAGACTGACGTTATCATCGGTCCGTATTCCGCTAAGAGCGACGTTGGCCAGGCCTTTACTGGTTCCAGTGACAAGTACTTTAGATCGAAGATAACGACTTTCTTTTGACTTGAATTGTAATGTCTGTACACCAACAACATGTTCGAGGTTGCATGCAACGCAGCTCATACCATGCATACCATACATGTAGGATGGGATTTGTGCACAAGCATTTTGAGGGCATTGTGATTTCGTGGGAAGGTGACAAGAACTAGGCAGTAGAGTACATGTGACCAGTACTTACGGGCAATAATCATGTACTTAATGAAGCCTTCGTAATAGGATTCAATGCTATTCGGTGTAGAGTTTCCAGCAGTCCTACTTAAAAGGTCACAATCACTTTGCTGAACTTTTTATTGTTTTTTATTGAATCCCCAACATGGGTAAGTCATTCAAGGTACGTAAAAATTTATGGCCATAATATTTATTATTCCTGTGTTACCTTTTTCTTTGTATTTTCGACCATTATTTTATGCTTTACAGTTACTGTTACAGTTACATTTACATTTACAGTTATAGTTGCAATACAATACAATACAAATGTATTGTTCGAAACAATAAAACAAAATGGCGAGAAAAATATTGTTACAACAAAAACAACAACAAGTACAAAAAGGTCATAAAAACCAACAACATTCATATTCGTAATGTTACAACAACAAATGTAACATATTTTTTTATATTTTTTTGTTTTTGTTTTATTTGATTTCAGTTCAGTTCTGTTCTGTTTTACTAGGTATATGAATACATGGAGCATTACTCGCCTAGTTTGCTTAACTCTTAAGCGATGATGAAGAATTAATTTAAAAACGTGTATAAAACACTGGGCTTGGTTTTGTTGGTGAACGTACACCTTTGGTGTTTTTTTTTTGCCTTTTTCGGCTTTTTTGTTCGCACCTTAATCCAATGACCTTACATGGGTAAATACAGATTTATATGTCATAAAAATATAGAGAGGAGCTCCTTTTTGGAAATATAGTCGACAATGAAAAGCAAAAATTGTAGGCAATAACGATGGAATCCAAAAGGCAAAACTTTAATCGTTTAAAAATGAAGAAGGGGGGCACCTACTTCGCGAATGAGTTTTTAGTTGCATTTAGAAACAATCTTTCATTTTTATTATATGAAGGCCTATTTATCAGATAATATATTGTTACGTTTTTATTTTTGAAAAACGTTTAAAATCTGAGCTTGTAGATTGCAAATAAAATAAAAATAAATCCGTGTTTAGAATTTTAATTAAAATTCTTTATTATTCGCACTATTCTGTGTACCACTGTTCACAACTTGATGTAAACAACAACAGTTGCTTTTCTTCGTTATTCCTCTGTTTACACCCTTTCCATAAACAATAACAATTACTAGACAATTATTCGACAGATCTTTGTAATGGAGATCTTCAAACCACGATTACTCTCATCAAACACTCCACGGCTTCACACAAGACTGACTGAACTTCACTAACTCAGTCGCCTGCTTTGCCTTGCCTTTTATATGGCAACGTAAACAGCCTGATGAATGTTCTTGAAGGCGAATGTTCATGGCTTCGCCTTCTCGAGATCTCTATAATTGTAAATATCGGTGTTTCATTACTGTTGTTTGTGTATTTCGTTTACATTTATTCTTGTCCTCACTGAGCTTTTTAATGTTTTCAAATTCTGATACGTTAAGCTTGTGTATGGATCTGATGACCACAAGCAGGCTCAAACATCTTACTAATCCATACACGAAAGAATACTTTTGCATCTTCATCGGGACTTACAGTATAACTAATAGCCAGTAGTACTACTTTTTATACTCCGGATAAGGGTCCAATGTGCAGAGTTTTGACGCAGGAACGCAATGCCTTCATTAGCACTTGTAGACTAATTATGCTGCAGACGACGACATTATCTCATACTAAAAATAATTTTTTTTTCCAAACTTGCATTTGATTTCAAGGTGAAGTAAGGTACAACGCTATTCTTTCGCTTCCCATTCTCCCTTCCTACTTCCGCTCATTTTTCCTATCCCCTCTTTTATCCTTCCTTCTTAAGGACGTTATGTATAATGGGTCAAATCGACCTCCGGGTACTGTACTTGTCTAAATTGACAAGTGCACGTCCTCTAACCTAACCTAACCTAAGGTACAACGCCATTGTGAGATAAGGATGATCTGCTAAAAGGCGCTTAAATGCATAATTCAGATGTTATGATTCCAACAAGTGCTTGCACGACCTAGAAATCTTGCAAATCTGAGGGTTTTTGAATGAACTTCACTTTACACTGCTTACATCTTTGACTTTCAGGCAATACCTGCGCTATCTAAACATCCAGCTAGCATACCACACCAACAATCTGTATTTGTGGAGAACTTTTCATGCAAGTAATGATTTCCTAGCAGTATGGACGGTGATCGCCGTAGTCTAGTACGTAGTGTGTTGGCTACTTAGACCTGAGGTCACGGTTCAAACCCCAGGTCAGACATCTCCAACAAAACGAAATATGAAAAAATATTTCATCGGCGACTTCCCCTCAGCAGATTTCTAGCAAAAACTCTGAGTGTAAAAATAAAATTTCCATGAAAAGTTTCTCCAAAAATCTGTCTTTCGGAGGCGATTTTAAACTGTAGGTCGGCTCATGTATAAAAATTAACGCACACAACATAAGTGGTGTGAGAAACTAGGTCGTAATCCTGACTGAAGTGTTGCATGTATGTATAAGCGGTATTAAGCTAAAGCAAGGGCCCTGATTTTGATCAGCGAATGTTATGTCCCCACCTCTAGTCGTTGTTTGTCTGCCTAGCTTCTAAAATTCTTCTACAGAAGTCATCTGTACAAATGACACGTTCCCCGATTTTATCGTAGCTTGTCTGCCTAGCTTCTAAAATGTTTCTAGAGAAGGTTGATTGATCATAACACTGCTACTTGAGAGATTATGAGAAGAAGTGCATACATAATTGGCCATTACAACCCTTCTGTCAGGATTACGATCTAACTTCTTACATCACTTATGTTGTGTATGTTAATTTTATACACGAGTGGTGGGAGCTACAGTTTAAAGTCGACTCCGAACGACAGCTTTTTGAGAAATTTTCTCATGGCAATTTTATTTACTCTCAGGGCCATTATTACAACTTGCCGTTAAACTTGGGTTCAGTTAAAGGTACCTTTAGCTAAAGGGGACTGTAAAGTTACCTTTAACTTATTTTCGTTATTACAACTTACAGAAAAAATTTTTAAAAAATATGGCAGTGCCGGAGCAATGTCGATAAAACTGCTTAATTATACAAGTTTTTTTAACGCAGTGGCAACCGCGGGCTTCGTTTGTTTGTTGTATATGCTCATTTTGTTTAAATTTGAAGTTGTCATATTGTAAATAATATATAATATGGCAAGTTCAAACATAAAGTGACCTTTAAATGTTAAAGGTAGGATGATCCTCCCTTTAGCTTAACGATCACTTCTATCTTATTGTCCACTTATAATAACGAAAAACAATTTATCTGCCTGTTAAAATCCTCCCTTTAGTTAACGGCAAGTTGTAATTATGGCCATCAGAGTTTTTGCCAGAAATCTGCGGAGAGAAAGTCGCCGAAGAAATACTTTTTGTATTTTGTCTTGATGTCTGGCCTGGTGCTCGAACCCTGGCTTTACGTCTAATAAGCCAACACACTACTTACTAGACTACGGCGACTTCATAAGAAGTACAATCATGCAAATGAAGGCCTAATCTGAATTTAAAGAAAATACTACGATGTATCACACGGAGGTCCAGGGAGGCCTCACGAGTTAGGCCTTACAAGACGTTTCTGTCTAGACACTTCGATACACTGTAGAGACAGTATCTTGCATTGTCAATATAGGGGACAGTAAGAATTTTATCACGAAAGTGTTGGTAACCATACAACAGACGTTGTAGTATCGATGATTATTAAAGAGTGTCACAAATTTTGTTTGCCACTGTACTATGCAAGCAATATTATTCATTTAAATAATATTTACTTATACAGTACAATATATCCTACCTACTGTTTGTTTTTTTTATTTTTCTTTGGTTGGTTGGCTGATACATATTTTCCGACATGTTTAACCACAACTATTAACCCATATTGTTCCTCTGGAATAAAAATGTATATATGTACGAGAGAGAGTATGAATAAAATATTATAATGCGGATATTCGGGTGTGCTGAATGAATTAATGAAAACGTAGTCAAAAAAAAAAAAATAAAACCAAACCAAGAAAAAGAGAAAAATTAAAACGAAAAGCAAATACAAGGTTGCTGGCAACTTCATTTTAATATGGCAACAAGGCATACTCTCTCGATGTACTTCTTCAATTGGTGGATAAAATCAACAGAAACAGAAACAGCACTAGCAACAGCTCAAAAACTGCAGCATTAAATACAAACAATGGTGAAGCATATTACCGGGAAAAAGGGTATTTTAGCGCGCTTTTTTTTTTGTAAAATAATTATAATTTAACAACAGCTCTCCTCTCCCACTCGTTGTATTTTGTTTTTTTTTTTTTGCCGCTCTTTACACAATACAACATAAATTACGTGTTTAAATAACATTTTATTCTTGCCTCAGTGCTCTATTTTGATTCAATTCTTCGCTTCTCTTCTCATCTCTTTCGTGCCTTCTGCCTTTTACTTTTTGCTGGACTGGTTTTTTTTTTGGTTGGAATTATTTTTAACCAAGTTTGGCTAGCTGGTTGGTAATAATCTTTCATTTTTATCTGGTTTTTTGTGGTTAACTGTGTGTGTAAATGTCTGTAGTTTTTACTACATGCTGCTAAATGTCAAACATTTTTTTAAACTATTCCTGGTTACCCAACATGATTCCGCCAACAAAAAAAGATCCACAAAATACCATCACAGTGTAGTGATTATTATATTCCATCTTATGAATATTCATAGTTTTGTTCGTTTGAAAGGCAACTTAACACTTTTTTTGGGAAGTTTTAAGGGCATGGAATGGTGATGATGATGGTGATGATAATGTTTTTGTCCCATAGAACGTTCTGCGTTGAGATTTTTTTGTTTGGCTAAACGTTTTTAGCATTACAAGAAAAAAAACATGGACATGATATTGACGATTTCCCTTTTATAGAATTATTTTGTAAAATTAAGCTTTAAATCTCCAAAAAAAAAGGTCCTTCAGTTGGTATGATGACCAATTTCTTACATCAGTTAGGTTGTGTCTGTAAATTTTATCCACAAGTGGCGGGACCTAAAGTTTAAAACCAACTCGGAACGACAGATTTTTGGAGAAACTTTTTCACGCAGTTTTTGCCAGTAATACACTGGACAAGCAGTTGCCGCATAATCTGTGGTTTGAACCAAGACCTCACGTCCAATAAGCTAAGGCATACATACGCACATAATTGGTCCTTGCAACCTTTCAGTCAGGATTACAATCTAGCTTCTCACAACCATTTATGTTCTGTGTGTTGATTTCATACATGAGTGACAGGAGCTACAGTTTAAAACCAGCTCGGAACGACAGATTTCAGAGAAATTTTTTAAGCATTTTTAGCCAGAAATATGCTGGGAGGCAGTCGCCGCAGAATCTGGGGTTTGAACCGAGGCCTCACGTCTATTAAGCCAACACACTACTTACTATAATTTTTCCTATAACGTTATAGGTTCGTATAACGCTTCTCTGTAAAATCTGAGTTCGATTCAAAGTTATTCACATCATCAACGAAATTATTATGGTGTTAGTTAACTCATTTAGATAATTTGTCAGTACAACCCTTCAATCAGACTCTATTTTATCCATGAGTGCTGGTGGGACCTACAGAAACTTCATCTCAATTTTGATTGTACTCTTGTGGTTTTTGCCAGAACACTACAAATATGCCTTCCATAAATCGGGCAAAATTCGATAAAACTTAAAAAGTCGTGGTTTTTAGGTGTAGTGGATTGGACAGCTAGTAGATCAAGGACTCCAAAACAGGTTTCTTTATGGTCGAACGCTACTTAAGACCGAAGATATAAGCCATGAAGCTAATGTATATAGCTAATCTATATAAATGAAGTAAAATAATTTAAAAAATGGTTCTAGTGGGGCACTGGACTGGATAGTGGACTGGATAGCTATAGTTCTAAGGATGTCAAAACAGGTCTCTTTGCATTCGAGGCTCACTTGGGACCGGAGATATAGTCGATGACTTTCATTTTTTATGGTCGATGACTCGAATTTTTTGGTCAATGACCTGCATTTTTTGGTTGACGACTTGCATTTTTTTTTCTTGTTCGATGACTGGTATTTTTCTTGTCGATGACTTGCATTTTTCTGGTCGATGACCTACATTTTTTGGTCGATAACTTGTATATTTTTGGTCGATGATTTGAATTTTTTGGTCCATGACTTGCATTCCTTTGGTAGATGGTTGCATTTCTTTGGTAGATGACTTGCATTTTTGGTCGATTACTAGCATTTTTTGGTCTTTAACTTGCATTTTATATTCGATGGCTCTCATATTTTTTGTCGATGACAGGCATAAAGATATTAGCTTTAGCGCCTACATAACCTTCGTCACTGAGATCTCCGGTCCTAAGTAATGCACCACCGTAACAAAAAACTGTTTTGGAATCCTTGCTACCAGGGCTATCTACCTCAGCTTTGATGACTGTGCCTTTCAGAAATGGATAGAATTTATTGCGATTCATTAGCAATTCGCAGATGAAAATGCGGAATACCATCGGTTTTCTTTAATCTACTTTAGGCGGGCCACATGCATCTTCTTTTTACTTAGGCTCTAGGGGCGATTTCAGCAAAGTGACATAAACCAGAGAAGTTAAGGGATTATAATTTGGTTCAAGGAAGGAAGAAGTGACAGCTTTGAAATCAAAGCTCAATTGAACACAAATAGTGGCTCGTTGTAATCTCTTATAAAAAGATGTTTCAGAGCTAACTGACAAGCCCTTGTTAACTGGACTCGCCAATTATCATCAGGGTTTTGTATTAAAAAGGGTCTCTTAGAATTCAGTTTAAAATTAGTCAGAAAACTTTATAAATCCTGTGATCGATTTTATATCCAACGGGAAGAGGGCAACTAAATGAGTGACTCGATAAATTGCCCCCTTTTTCATATGTAAGTGTGTTAAGAGAATATTTTTGTTTAATTTTTTTGTTGTTTATAAATATTACTTACCACTTGTGGCACTTGTCCTGGTATAACTGGCTGTCCTGGTGCAATACCCATCTGTTGCATTAATGCATTTTTCAAGGCAAGATGATTGCGGCCATTTATCAATAATTGATCCTTCAAATGTTGTGGAGGATGAAAATATTTGCAAGGCGGTTTATCACGATTACAACGACCCTAAAAATAAAAACCAAGAACAACAAAAACATGTATGATTAATTTAAGGACTTACAACAGCAAAAGAAAAGAATGTGTCTCGAATATAAGGATTCAAGGATAATAAACTTAAAATATGTATGTATTGGTGGAATACAAACAAACAAACAAACAAAGACTTGCCCGAAAACTAAGACCATAAATAAATTATCAGTAAAACGCTAAAGGAACAAAAGCAAAAACAACAAAAATGAAAAAAATAAGACGAAGAAATATTTCGTTTAGAAGGAAAATAAATATCGTCCTTAAATAAGTAGAAAGAAGATGAAGAGCGTGTTAAAATATTTCAACATTTCTTCGTGGCATTGTTTTTCATGACATTTTTTTCTCTGCACATATGCTATATGAGTGTGTATATGTGTGTTTGTGTAAACAATGAGTATGTGATAATTCCAACTTCATCAAGGACTCTAATGGTTTTTAGCTTTTCTTCCTTTTGTTATCCTTTTTTCTTCTTCTTCTTCTATTATTTCGGTTAAGGGAGTAGCATGCGAATGTGTGAGCAGAGTTTTTCTATTGTGATGTCATTTGTCTCCATTGTTACTTTAGTTTCAAGAGAAAAAAAGCAAAAAAGAGCAACATGAAGGGACAAAAATACGCTCTACGTATATCCATAAGTGTAGTTGTGTGGGTTGTGAATCCTTATTCAACACGTACACACTTAAATATGAATAGATTTTCTCTGTGTGTACCACACTAATACTTAAACAACAATAATGCCCCAGTAATATGGTGTGCTCGTAAATAATTTGGAATTCCTAGCCAGTATTTCAAATACCCTACCAGACGAGCAGCAGTACGTACACAAAACTTAAAGGGTTAAACCAATGAAAATTTTTTTCTCAATGACTGTGCTGTTGAGCAGAAAAAAGTCTTGAAATCTTTCGAGAATTTTAATGAGGTTTGTTTGGTGTATACACCCGGGGGTACTGGTGGCTCCAAAGTCCTGGACAGATTTAGGCGGATGATAGGCTGATTTTAAACTTTCGTGTATTTTGTTTTCCAGACGAAGATCACAGCCATTTCGAAAGCCAACCAAGATGCCATCATGTCCTTAATGGACAACACCTCAACCTCTGTCTTAGTCCATTAATGCCAGCGATTTTACAGTCAACTTAAGATCAAGGCAGTCCTCTACGTACACATTACATGTGGTTTCGATCGCCTTAGTTTAACTAAGTACTCTGAGGCCGTTTAACAGGCAGGCTCAACTTCATGGTCATATTCTTAGACTATGATATGGGCAAGATGGGGACTGATTATCCTCAGTTCTTTCATCGCATGGTCATCCATTGTACTGGTCACTGTCCTACTATAAGGCATACCGACAGATTTATTATTCACCCAAATGCCAATGGGCCTAAGGCGGTGTAAGAGCTTGTCTTCCCCTTAATGTTCTAGTGGCCGACTCTAGCCGCAGTAAGACGAACTTTCAAAATTTATAATTTTTTTGCACCATTCTCCACCCAATCGGCTTTAGTAGAAATGTATACATACATACAGTGGTGCCCTTATAATTACAAACGATGTTTCTGGAACAGAGTTCTCTGGAGTGACGAATTTAAATTTAATTTGTCCTAATCTGATGGAAAAACGTATGTAAGACGTCCTCCAAACAAAGCAAATTAACAAACATATGTACATGTTGCTAAGTCGTTTATAATTATAAGGCCATCACTGATGTAAACAACGATGCTTACATTTATAGAGATTTCGAGAAGGCGAAGTCATGAACATTCGCCTTCAAAAACATTCATCAGACTGTTTACCCTGCCATAAAGAAGGCAAGGCAAAGCAGGCAACTGAGTTAGTAAAGTTCAGTCAGTATTGTGTGAAGACGCGTTGTGTTTGAAGAGAGTAATCGTGGTTTTGTAGATCTCCGTTACAAAAATCTGTCGAATAATTGCCTAGCAATTGTTATTGTTTATGCAAAGGGTATTAACAGAGGAATAACAAAGAAGACCAATTGTTGTCGTTTACATCAAGTTGTGAACAGTGGCACACAGAATTGTGCGAATAATAAAGAATTTTAATTAAAACTAAAACACAAATTTATTTTTATTTTATTTGCAATCTACGAGCTCAGATTTTAAATGTTGTTAACATTACAACCCTTCAGTCAGGATTACGACCTAGTTTCTCACAGCACTTATGTTGTGTGTGTTAATTTTATACATAAGTGGCGGTGGGACCTACAGTTTATAGTCGATTCCGAACAACAGATTTAAGGGAACTTTTTCATGGCAAATTTATTTACTTTCCAGGTTTTTGCCACATATTGACAACAGGAGTCTGTTACCTACTGTGCTGTTTGCATGACAATTATGTTGAAGCAATCATAAAAAGGTGCGAGTGTCTTGATTAAAATTTTGTTTTCTCTGTCGCCAGGACGATTCTGATTTTCTAGATATCATAGTGGAGTTATTAAGTAGACACCAAATGGCATAAGTACGGACTCAAACCTTTTTCTATTGTTTGAAGCTTTGATTAGACACCTTATTTAGCCTGCTGATTAGGAGACACAGTTCGGGATACTAACTGGTGGCAAAGTTTCTTTTTTTTTTTGGTGCTCATTTCAAAGTCGTTGTTTGCCTAGCGTTTAAGCTTTAAATATTGTCGTGGTTGTTCATTTCACGCGTTGCCATTACCCATTTCACACATACAATGTTTTATTCAGCAATTTTTTTTAAAGAAAAAGCTTTGTTTTGTTGTACTTCTTGCTTTATTTTGTTTTGTTTTATTTCATCTCATTTATTTTTTTTTACGGAATTTTAGTTCACTACTACAACTGGTATGTATGTAAGTGTATAAACAGCGCGTTGAAAAAGTTATCCTTTGAGCGTTAAGCACATAAATTATCACTTAATAAATTACATTAGTAAGCGAAATACTAACACTGACACTACTCAACCACACCAATACACTACATGGACAAATATTTTTATTCAGTTTTTTCTTTTTTTTTTTTTGGTTTATTCTGCCTCGGAATACATTTTTTCTTTTGAGTGTATGTGTGTGTAAAATTATTGCCAGATTTAAGGGAATTTTTTGTTGTTTTTGTTCTTCTAAACTGTTACTTATTATTTTAAATACAATATTCCAGTAAAAATTTACAGCAATAAATAGTAATTCACGGAATTATTTCATTTCATTTGCAATCATTTTTTAGGGTGTTTAATTTCAAAGCTTTACATTAGTCCAGGGTTTTACGTGAGTACCGCCATGACGGCATACCCCACGGTACTCAAAAGCACGAGTGGAAACAATGAGTCGACCAGCGTCCCCACGCATAAGCATATCTAGGGTTGCCAGCCTGGCTGGACTTGGCTGGATTGTCCAGCTTTTTTGATGCTTGTCCAGTTTCAAGCTAAAATTTAATTTGTCCAGCTAAATAGAAATTTTTTAGTACACTGCAATAACTTGGGCAATAATTTTCATGTTATCTTTGTCAAATCATTAACTTATTACAAACTTTTTATTTTATAACAAAGTACAAACTAGTAAAGGGTCCTAGCCTACACGATCGGTCCCATTTTTAAGCACATTATCGATTGTGTGCAGTTGTATTTCACCAATGACTTCAATTCCTTTAAAGCGTCAATTGTCTCTGGCTTGTCGGCGTAACACTTATCTTTGACGGCACCCCACAAATAATAGCCCAACGGTGTCAAATCGCAGCCCGAGGTGGCCAAACGACATCAACTCTGCGGCTGATAATGCGATCTTCAAAAACAGGGCGCAAAAAATCGAGTGTAGCTTCGGCTGTGTGGCACGTAGCGCCGTCCTGTTGAAACCAAATGTTGCCAATATCCTCCTCTTCAATTTTTGTGAACAAAAATTCATTCAACATGGCCCGATAACGATCGCCATTGACTATAACGGCCACTCCTTGCTCATTTTCGAAGAAAAATGGCCCAATTATGCTTCTGGACCAAAATCCGTACCAAACAGTGACCCGTTTTGGGTGCGTCGGCTTTTCAATGTATGCGTGCGGGTTTTCTGTGCCCCAAATGCGACAATTTTGCTTGTTTACATACCCGCCAAGATCAAAATGAGCTTCATCTGAAGAATGATTTTTTTTGCCAAAATCGGCATCTTCTGTAAGTCGATCGCAGGCCCACTTAGCGAAGCAAAAACGCATTAGATGGTCCATATTCGTTCAGCGGAAGGATACAACTAATTATCTGTCAAATCAGACATGAGCTAACGAAATAAGCACTAGTTGAAATTGATATTTTAATAAAAATTATTTACACAAAACCAAAATTAACATTTTCTCAGTATTTTGAATGTCCAGCTTTTTTTTGTTTTGTCCAGCTTTTTAAAACCCAATGCCCAGCTTTTTGCGAATCGGAATCTGGCAATTCTAAGCATATCATTGATTGCATTACCATATATGACTAACAATTCGAAGCCATGCATTTGGACATGACTTCCCTCGTGGTTAGGGGTCGGAGACTATCTAAACTCCTTTTTGACAATGATTAAGAGTGTAACAGCACACCGAGACACTGTTTGGGTTTAAACCACAGCCACCACATTCAAAGCTTCACAGTAGGATTGTAGTCCATCACGTTGCTGACGATGTGGTTGGTGTACTTTAATGTTTCAAGAAAATTCCTTTATTCCTGCTATTAGCTGAGAGAAATGGAAAAATTCGAAGGAATTTTCAGGTCAGCAATCTCTTTAATTTATTAAACGGCTTGAAACCTTAATTCTGAACAAAATATTGGAGGTAAGAAAAAAGCTCACAGGTGATCTCCCTTGACAGTTACATACATACATAGATAATTGGTCATAACAGGATTACGATCTAGTTTCTCACACCACTTATGTTGTGTATGTTAATTTTTATACATGATTGGTGGGATCTATAGTTTAAAGTCGACTCCGTACGACAGATTTTTGAGAAACTTTTCATGGCAATTTTATTTACTCTCAGAGTTTTTGCCAGAAATCTGCTGAGAGGAAGTCGCCGAAGAAATACTTTTTGTATTTTGTTTTGATGTCTGGCCTGGGGCTCGAACCTTGGCTTTACGTCTAATAAGCCAACACACTACCTACTATACTACGGCGACCACAGTTAATTCCATGTTAAATGGTGGACATACAGTAACGTGAAGACACTCTGCGATGTTTACGGAAAGTCTACGGATGTAAGGAGAACATATAGAAAGCTTCTGCTCAGTATTGTTATCCTAAAATCAAGATCAAGACAAAGTAATCAAACGAATCACCTTGTATGCGAGCAATTTTGGCACTGAAAACTCGATTCAGTGATTACTATATTGATATGGAGCTTTAGGGTCCATATCTTTTGTTCTTTACCAAATGTTTATCAAGTTTATGATACAAATTTATTAGAGAAAAGGAAAATAGGCGGGATGTCTATTCTTTCCATTCCAAATTTTGTCAAACATTTCGATATTTTATATCCTTCATCAGGCTTCTGTAATTAGCGAGGCTAAAAAGAAATATTTAAGGTGGGATAGATAGATCTGATAGAGTAGCTAGGTTAAGTTAAGTTTAGTTATCGGGCAGCTTGACATTCACAAGCAAGTTCACTCGGTAGACCACATCAGCCATTGCGTCAGAGTTACTAAGGCAGACACTAATCTGACATTGAAGATAGAATCGTTATCCTTTTCTCGTCATTTAAATCACAGTTAGATCACGTGTAATAAAATGGTGGCTATATCATCACTTACATTCATAATTGGTCCTTACAACCCTTCAGTCAGGATGACGACCTAGCTTCTCACATCACTTATGTTGTGTGTGTTAATTTTATATATGAGTGGCGGGAGACATACAGTTGAAAATTGATTCCGAAAGACAGATTCCAGAAAAACTTTTCATGGCAACTTTATTGTACACTCAGAGTTTTTGCCAGAAGACTGCTGAGGGGAAGTCGCCGCAGAAATATTTTTTCACATTTCGTTTCGTTCGATTTGTATGGCATGGGGTTTGAATCGTGGCCTTACAACTAATGAGCCAACACATTACCTACTAGATTACGGGCACTTCAAATAAGTAACCGCTCAGGAATCTAAAGTCCACATTATAGCGTTGACCTAGAACTAAATGGTTAAATTCCATTCGTGCCGTAATTACCACCAGAAATGGCGTCTGTGAACCCTATATGACAGATGTGATATGGAATTACTTTAGTTTGATGTTTTCAGTCTCAATTCTAATTGTGTTGCTAAAGCCACACAAAGTTGATTCTCATAAAACCCTAAAAGCGTTGGGCCATTTACGTCTGCACATTTTTAAAATATGGGTAGATTAAGGCCAGGTTAGCGGTTAGCTTACTGTTCACAGACAAGTTCACTGGGTGTGAGGTAAGCCCTCTTATCATGATCCGTTAGTGGTGAAGCTTCGGATGAAACCGCCTAGTTCCCTTAGTGGCAATCGATTTGAATTTCCTGTGAGTACTTATATTTTTCAAAGCATTCTACCGTACGGTGACTAAATTGTGTCAGTTTGATAGCAAAGACAAATACCCTAAAAATAGAGCAAGAAGGATGATCCCTTAAGGAATGTCTGTATGCTTTCAACTGCTGCTTTGAATGTCTTTGACTGAAGGGTGCCATTTCAGTTAGATTCTTGGCAGCTTATGATTATGCTGTTAATTGCTGAAAGCTTAAGTAGTTGGTGCTCATTTTTTGTGACTAAATTTGGTGTCGCTGGTCTAGGAATATGAAAAATGCTTCTTATGAAAGTTCTTGTTGGAGATTATTTTGAATTTTTTTCATTGCTAAGCCAGGATATTCTTAATTTTTTTAATTTAAATATTTATCTGCCATATGAACAGCCTTTTTCCTTGATTTTAAAAGCATTATCTTTATATTTATAATGTAAAAAAAAACCGATTACTTGCACTTCATTTGATTTTCTTTATTTTTTTCCTTGGAAATCCTTCTAACAAATCGCCTTAAGTTTTAAGGATCCCATATTGCAATCTATTCTGTTACATTTTCGACCCCTGGGGTATACAGTTTTCTTGTTATTTTTTCATTTCGGGGGAGGGCATTAAAAAACTACAATTTATATATACGAGTACGTAGAGAAAAATGCAATTCATACGCATTGAGTGTTCAGAAGATTAGCATTTAGTTGTACGCCATGGCAGTAACAAAAATACAGAAAAAAATACAGAGAAAATGATAACGCCTTGGCAGTGTGAAAGGAAGAAAGGCAAAAAAAGTCCTGCAGTATTTTATATTTAAATTCCAAACAGATCAAATAAAACATTTTTCAACATTTAACACTTAACTTATCAGCAATAAGTTAAAATGCAAGAAAATGTATAAAAAAAAACTACAAGAAAAATATATTTCATGTACAAGTCCTTCTTCTTATTCTTCTTGCCTTTACAAGTTGCCATTACGTTTCCTTAAAGGAGCATAAGAGAAAAAGAAAGAAATGAAAAATAAACACCAATTTTGTCATGCAATTCCTTTCTTCCTTCCTCCTACTCCACTCCACTTACGTTCCCTGTGTAATAAACAGGAATAGAGAAGAGAAAAAAAAAATATTGAAATGAAACCTTCTAGTTAAGGACAATAGCTAAGAAGGGACACTACTAGGCAGGGTGGCCAGACGGCAAGCTGCAATTGTTATTTAAAGCAGTCCTTAGAAAAGCTTGTATAAATGCATTGCAAATACATTGTTAGACTTAGGGCCATTGTTACAACTTCCCGTTAAAGTTGGGTTTAGTTAAAGGTAACTTTAGCTAAAGTGAACTTTAAAGTCACTTTTAAATTTAGCTAAAGTGAACTTTAAAGTCACTTTTAACTTTAGCTAAAGTTAACTTTAAAGTCATCTTCAACTTATTTTCGTTTTTACAACCTAATGATAAAATAAAGTTAACTTTTTCAAAAATATGGCAGTGCCGGAGCGATATCGATAACACTGCTCAATTAAACAAGTTTTTTTTAACACAGTGGCAACTATGGGCTTCGTTTTTTGTTGCATATGCTCATTTTGTTTATATTTGAAGTTGCCATATTGTAAATAATATATAATATGGCAAGCCCTAACATAAACTTAACTTTAAAAGTTACCGTTAGGATGATCCTCCCTTTAGTTTAACGCTCACTTCTACCGTATTGTCCACTTATAATAATAAAAAAACAATTTATCTGCCCAGCGTGGTCTAGTAGGTAGTGTGCTGACTAATTAGACGTGAGGCCGCGATTCAAATTCCAGTTCAGACATGTCGAACAAAACTAAAAAAAAATATTTATTGTGGCTGCTTTCTCTCGAGCAGTCTTATGGCATAAATTCTTAATAAAATTGCCGAGAAAATTTACTTTAAAAAATCTCATGTACCACCATTCATGGCATATAAGAAATCAGAGGAAATTTAAAAATCCTGGTGATAATTAGGTTTGGGAATAGGATTTAATCACTTAGTTTCAGGTCAGCACTATAATGTGGACTTTAGATTTGTGTGTAATTACTTATTTCTCAAAGTTAAAGTTTGTGGGGTGCTCCAATTGTTGACACAATAGTTTAGTGTGTTCGCCGTAGTCTAGTAGGTAGTGAGGCCGTAGTTCAAACGCCAGCTTAGATATGTCGAACAAAATGAAAAATAAAAATAAATATTTCTTAAGGCAAGTTCTTCTCAGCAACACTCTTGAAAAGTCTTTCAAAAAATCTGTCGTTCGAAGTAGATCCCAGCACTCATGGATAAAATTAACACACACAACATGGATGGCGTGAGAACATAGATCGTAATTCTGACTGAAGGATTGTAATGAAGAATTAAGTAAGTATGATAGTAAGTTAACATATTTTTTTGTAAACCTGAAGGGCCACATTAAAAGTTTGTATGATAGTAAGTTAACATATTTTTTTGTAAACCTGAAGGGCCACATTAAAAGTTTGTTTAAAAAATTTTTTTGTAAAAGGTTTTTTATTTGACCTGGCCACCCATGTGGCACATTCCTTTAATATTTTTTGATTGGACCAATGTGTATGCAGATTTTTTATAATTTTTTTTCCAATTTAATACTGGTACATGCAAATTTTTTTATTTTAATTTCGTCCCAATTGGAAATTAAATACCGAAATAATAATAAAATTTGAAAAAAATGAATATATTCCCAAAAACTTTGCTCAAGCCTGGCTTACTTTAAGACCATTACAGTAGAGTGTAAAAATAATGTTTATACCTCTAGTACATATACTCTAATCATGATACCTTAGATACATTGCCATGCAAACCAGAAAATGTTTTTTTTTTTTTTAAGCTCAACTAAAGTCAGCATATAAAGTTTAATCTAACAACAGAGTTAAACACTTTTGCAAGCTGACTTTTTGAGAACAGAGTTCGAGCATTAAGTCATAAAACAATCCCATCTCTAAAAAAGTACAAGCAGTTCCCCCAGTATAAGAAAAACTTTAAATAAGGTTCGTGTCTTGGATACTTAAGCAGAATCACATGCTAACCTTACTTTTAACTCTTCGCATAACTATGTCAATGAGTGAAAATACTAACCCCATAAGCTAGTTAACACTTCCTTAATTTTGTGGACTGAAAACAGCTTCTTCTTTCAATACCTAGCCACACAATTGGTCAATATAAGCCTTTAGTCAGAATTATCTTCTAGTTCCTTACACCACCCATATTTTTGGGGTGGATGAATTCAAAACTCTACTCTAACATCTTAAAAAAAGCTGAATTATTTCTGTCTTCTGTTAAAAGCTTTGAAAATGTAGATCTCACCACTCGTGATATAAAATCAACCCGCACCTTTGGTTGATATGACTAGCTAGGCTGTAATCCTATATATAAGGGGGTGGTAAAGGCTAGTATTGTGTGGTGAGGAACACTACTCACTGTATCCCAGGCTTTAGACCGTAGTCGTATCTGTAAGGCGTAATCATGGCCAGTAATGTAGTAGGGTGAGGTACACTAATACGACCGAGGGGTGGCGTTGTCTGATATTTCCATCTTGATGTTCGTTATTGAGTTTACAGAAAATTTTCTTAATGGATTATTTAGAGGAGAATTTATTATTACTGCTAATGCTCTACAAGACGCTCATTCTCCCCGTGCTTTTAAGCACTAATGAGAGTATTCGAGAGAAAAATCCCACGTAAGATCTTCGGTCCAGTGCGAGTTGGTGATGATTTCCGCATCCGATCCAACAGTGAGCTGTATGAGCTCCTCAACGAAATAGACGTTGTGCAGCGTAGTAACATTTAGCGGCTGCGGTGGCTCGGCCATGTCTTTCGAATGGAGGAGGATGCTCCGGCGAGACGGGTATTTGCTGCGGGGATCTGCAGAAGTCGGCGAAGAGGATCATTTTGTTTGCGTTGGAAGGACTAAATCGAGGAAGCCCTGTCATCGATTGCTGTGACCAACTGGCGTAGGCGCGCAAGAAGCAGAGCGATGAGAGCCTGTTTCTGATGGTTAGCTTTCAACTTCAGTTGAAGCCTGTAAGTCAGTGGAATTATCAGTGGATAAAAGTTTCCTCCTACTCCTCCTCTTCAGCAGACCAACAGCCTGGTCGTGATGGGAGCTGAAGTATTTTTTGCGTGTCTTAACATATCGCAATGAACTGTAAGCATGGCCACAGTGATCGCTCCTCTTCAGCAGACCAACAGCCTGGTCGTGATGAGAGCTGTAGTTTCTCACGTGTCTTACAATAACGCAATGACCTGTAAGCATACCTAATCGAGTTTTCTTTTCGATCAAGTTTGAGTTCTTGGTTGATACGACTTCTATCCAGCGTGCCAAACTCACTTAGGCAACAAAGCCTTAAAAATTTTTATTGAAAGGATTTTTTACTAGGATACTAGTCGCCATTGTCCAGTAGGTAGTGTGTTGACTTATTAGACATAAGGGCTCGCTCCAAACCCCAGGTCAGACATCAAAACGAAAATATGACAAAATATTTATCGGCGACTTTCTCTCAGCATATTTCTGGCAAAAACTCTGAGAGGAAATAAATTTACCATGAAAAGTTTCTCAAATATCTGTCGTTCGGAGTCCACTTTAACCTGTAGATCCCACCACTCATGTATTGAACTAACACATACAACATATGTGGTGTGAGAAATTAGGCCGTTACCCTGACTGAAGGGTTTTACTGGCCACTTATGTATGTATGTAAGGTTGGACCTTGTAAAACTTCTTTGAACTGGATTTCCTAGAGACTCTAGTCATATGTCCGTCTATGTCCATGGTGTGTATAATATATATGTGTATATGTGTGTGTGGGTGTATGCGTGAAAAAAATATCTTCTGTTATGCTACGTAATACAATTGTGTGTGTCGTTTATACGCCACTAAACATTTGCCATGTCGTTCAATTGTAATCTGTATGACTGTTTTGCAATCTATACAGATACGCCAAGCCAAACCGAACCAAAAAAAATGGAAAAAATGGAAAATTTATTTCAGTTGTATTACGTATTACGTACTCGTTCTGTATACTTTTTTTGCTTTTTTTTCGTTTCTATACTTTCATTACATTTTTGCTATTTTGCATTGAAAAATGAACAAATGAAAGAGAACCAAAGAAAATGAAAATGAAAATCATGTGAAAATTTGTATAGAATTTGAATTTGAATTCGCAAAAGTGTAAAGCACAACAGACTGGAAGCAGAAAAATACTGACAGCAGACTGAAAATAACAAAAAAAAAAAATGCTGGAACGTAGTGTATTTTTTTTTGAAAAAATTAAATAAAAAAATGGCAAAAAAGTTGCAAGATTATCCTTTTAAAATTACAATGATTACGTTCAGTTTTTCACTTTTTTTATTCGATTTTATTTGGGATTATTTTTTGCATTACTTGAGGGGTAAATAAATTTTCAAACATGCAACAGAGCTCTAGTAAGTTCCCAGCTCTGACTTTTCTTCTTTTTACTTTTTCTTGTTCGTTTTTTGTTATACAATGAAAAGAATAACACCCGTTTTGTTATTTGTAAACGTTGGCATTGCACAGTCAAGCTAAAAGCTAAGAAAAAAACGAAACGAACGAAAGAAAAAAAGTTTTCTTAAGTTCGCTGGCATTATTATTCAACTGATGTCAGTCAGTTGAAAAGTAGTTTTTCTTTCTTTCTTGTTTATTTTGAAATATTTTATTTCATTTTTGTCTTACGCTTTATTTGTTTTTCTTTAATTTATTGCATTATATTTCTTCTCCATTTTTTTCTGTTGAACCCCATTTTTAGTTTTGAAACAACACACCCCTGCTACAACCCAAGTAATTTTATTACAAACAAAGAAAGAAAAATGTCTGAGAACGGTTTTTAAAGAAACGCGTACAAAACTATTCCATAAGTTTCTTTATTAATTAATTGCTTTCAATTTTTAAAGCCTATGTTAAGGCATTTAAAAATAATTTTTATGAAGTATACTTTCAGGTTGAATTTTAACAACATTTTAATTGGTCATTACAATCCTTCAGACAAGATTCGACCTAGCTTCTCACACCACATATGTAACATGTGTTAAGGTGCCGGGGACCTACAGTTTAAAGGCGACTGCGAACGATAGATTTTTGAGAAACTTTTCATGGCAGTTTTTTATTTTTACACTCAAGAGTTTTTGCCAGAAATTAGCCCAGAGGTAGTCACCGCAGAAATATTTTCATCATATTTTGTTTTGTTGGAGAAGTTTGACCTGGTACGGCGCGTATGGCAATAAAATATGAAGAAAAACATTGGCGATACAAAACAAACCTTCATTATGAGCTGCTACAACTTGATTAAGCGATTGATGCTGCTCTTTCTTGCCCACAATGCACGAGATTACTTACTTACTTAATTAGTCATTACAACGGTCAATATGCCGACCTAGCTCCTCACAACATTCTGTTGTACGTGTGCTGGGGTCTACTGTTCAGTATCTACTTCGAACGACAGATTTCACTCATTCCTGAGTGGTGCTCAAGGGGATTAAATAGAAAACAAAACTATCAATAGAAAACAAAATCCACCTGGACCCTGATAATTCCACTGACTTATAGGCTTGAATTGAAGTTGAAAGCTAACCATCAGAAACAGGCGCTGTTCGTATTGTTTACTGTCCATTCACGTTAAATACTTATAGGATTAGCTGGTGCTCTATGAATACCCACAAATGTAGGAAGAGAGTTGACCCCAACAATATATTTAACAAATGGCTCTAGGACCTACAATATTTTGGACAAAAAAAAAACTTTTCGGAAAGACATCTTTTGCCAATGTTGTGGGTCTGCTAAAGAGGTGGAAACTTTCACCTACTTTCTTTAGCAATGCCCATCTATTGTGAGGTGCAGATATAAATTATTTGGCTCTCCGTTCCTTGTTACCTTAACAGAGTTATCATCCATTAATATCAAAGACATAGCTTCGTTTACTAAACTTTCAGGCTAGTTTTCAACATAGGGAAGTCGTGCGTTAGTATGTAGCCCTTGAGCTAACCAACTTCTTTCTTGAGTTTGGTGGAATTCGGTTAGTACAGGGACGGCGATTACTTGTGGCATCATCGGGCCGCTATGTGTACTAAAGAGAGCGTTGGTATCAAAGCTATCATTGCTATATTGGAGAGGTAAATTACTACGTTACACAGATGCTATCGAGTCACGGATATTTTAGAAAATATCTGCACAGAATGGGCAAGACCGCCTCTCCTTACTGTCTTTACGAGGAAGGGGAGGTAATTGATGACGCAGAACACAATATTTTCCAGTGTGCACGCTGGCAGAGCTATCGCTCTGTACTCTCAATAGTTGGAACGATCACCGCCGCTAACATTGTCGGGGTCATGATTGCGAGTAGTGGAAAGTGGACCTCGGTGGTGAATTACGCAGAGCGCATTCTGAGACGGAAAAAGAGAGATCTTGAGGCTGCAGAACAAGGAAGCATGTCGGCATAGGTGATACTGTCACACGTGCCAAGCGAAACCGAAACGATGATTTAGACGAAAGGAATAGTGGAGACGCTTAGATGTCTCCTCAACTTTCGATAAGCAATCCGGAAGCGGCTATAGACATGGAGAGGCCCACGAACCAAAAGAACTCCACTCTGAAGTAATACCACCGTAGTTCCGGAGTGGGAACGAACAAGTCCACAGGAGACGAGGGGGGGATTTAGTGGGTGAGGGCCCCACACACAGAGGACGTAACGACTTCCTCTATGGTGCGGTTAGGTACATTAGAAAAAAAAAACATAATAGTTAATAAAAAATAACAGCAAATGACAGCCTTACGATTGTTAAAGAAATGAAAAGACATTTTTCTTTCTGACTGCTTTAAATATATACAAGCATTTTTCTTAAAGCATATTTTAAGGCTTAACAAACTTATATAAGTAATCCATGCATGTATGCATGTCATGGACATTATCATGCGATTCAATGAAGATGTCTTTATTTGAAAAGCATAAGTAAAGTTGAAACTTTGTTAATAAGTGTCCACCATAACATAACCTAACAGTGGAAACCTTTTAATTGCTATTGGAAGAGCTTTGCCACAACTCTCGCATACTTTTAGGTATTGTGCCCTACACTAAATACACATGTGTGCGTGTGTTTGTGTGAGTATGCATTTGTATTACATGACAGTTCGTTTTATTTATTTTTCTCTTCTGTTTTTTTTTTTGGTTTCATTCGTTTCGTTTCGTTTCTCTTTTTTTGTACTCTGACTCTACTTATTTTCTCTTTATTTATTTTCATGACATTGCGGATAATCTGACTTGAAAGTTATTTATTTCGTTTGTATTATTTGCGAAATATAAAACCATTGGGTAGAATAAATGGAGGAATAAAACAAAAGCCATAACGAAACGAAATAAATATTTATAAAATATTTTTTTCTTTTTTTTCTATTTGTTGTTGTTGTCCTCTGTTCTCGCTTTTATATGGCAACGAACAAGGGAACATGGTATGAAGACACAAAAAGTAGAGAAAAAGAAGACGGAGAAAAAACGAAGAAGAACGATATAATAAATGTAACACCATATTAAAGTAATTGCATCAAGCAGAAGAAGAATGGTAAGAAGGGGACAAAGTCTTTCAGTCATACATACGTGCCTTGGTCTCTTAAATTCAGCTTAAACAAGCTGAAGCTTTAAACAACAAGTAAATTTTGAACACCAGAGAATATGAAATTTAGGATTTAATTTTCCAAAATTAATAAAAAAAGGTACTATTTTTTATAATTAAACACCTTTAAAAGGTATGTTTTTATTAATATTCCGCGCTTTAAAGGCAGAATGTAACATTAATTTAGAGAAAATATTTTTTTGTTTTTACAAAAAAAAGCTCTAAAAGATACTGTTTGCCTTTAATTTCAAATTTCTTTAATTTAAAGCAAGTAATACAAGTACTTTTTTGACCAACAAAGGCCTTAAAAGCTACTCTATATCCAAGTATTCTTTTTTTCTTTTTTCAAAAAATTCTTTTTAAATTCCAGCAGCCATGTTTTAATTTAAGAAAAATAAAATAAAGAAGTACTTCTTTTGCTACTAAAGGCCCTTGAAAAAGGTACTCATTACTTTCCGTATTTTTTGTTAAAAAAATATTTGATTTAATTTAAGAACCATAAAGAGTACTTTTTTGGCTACTAAAGGCCTTTAAAAAAGGTACTCTTTACTTTCTGTATTTTTTGCTTCAAACCATTTTTTAAATTCTAATACCACCAATGTTTTTTATTTAAGAAAAATAAAAAGTACCGTTTTTAGTACCAAAGGCCTTAAAATCTATTCCATTAGGGATTAAAAAAAGAGTACTTTTTTTGCTACCAAAGGCCCTCTCTATTTTCTGTTTTTTTTGTTTCCAACCACTTTTTTTAATTCTAACACCAGCAATGTTTTTTAATTTAAGAAAAATAAAAAGTACCTTGTTTAGTACCAAAGGCCTTAAAAATGTATTCCATTAGGGTTTAATAAAAAGAGTACTTTTTTGTTACCAAAGTTATTTAAATGTTTTTTCCGTCCAAGCAGTTTAAGATTTAAGCAGTTAAACAAATGTTTTAATTTGGGGGTGATAAAAAGTACTTCTTTTGCTACCAATGGCCCTAAAAAAGGTACTCTGCATTTTCTGTATTTTTGTTAAATTTTTTTTTAAATTCTAACACAAGCAATGTTTTTATTTCAGAAAAAAATAAGAAGTACTTTTTTTAGTACTAAAGGCCTTAAAAACGTACTCTTTAATACCAAAAGCCTTAAAAAGGTAGTCTGTATTTTTTATTTTAAACCATATTTTTTTTTTTAAATTCTAATACCAGCAATGTTTTTTATTTAAGAAAAATAATAAGTACCTTTTTTAGTACCAAAGGCCTTTAAAATGTATTGTTTATATATTTATTTTATTACACAAAGGTCTGATATAACATAAATACGTACAAATAAAATTTGAAAATTCTACAAGGAAACCTGTAGGACCTTAAAAAGAAATGCTTCAATAGGGATCAAAAAAAGTACTTTTTTTGGTACCAAAAGGTATTTACAATATTTTTTTTTCGTCAAGATAGTTTAAGATTTAAGCAGTTAGAGTAATGTTTTAATTTTGTTATAATAAAAAAGTACTTTTCTTTGTTGCCAAAGACCTTAAAAAAGGTACGTTTTATTTTTAAGACTCATTTTATGATATTAAAACACTTTCAATTACAGCAAAAGAGGTAAATTTCTGCAGGAAGTACTTTAATTAAAAAAAACTATAAAACTATTTTAAATACCTTTTTGCAAATACTAAGGTACTAATAAAGGTACTTTTTTGGCACCAAAAATCTTAAATGGTATATAATTTTTAAAGTTGTGTAGTTTCTTATTGTTTAAAAAAGTTTTAAAAAAAATATATTGGAATTATTTAATATTAATAACAAGGAGAAAGGTACTATTTTTGGTACCATAGGTTTCTAGCTTAAAGTATTTTAACAAATTCAGGAAATTATTATTTTTAAAGAGACATGGTAACTGATGTATACATATAAATGAATTTTATATGAATACTGATATCTTTAAACTGTTTTATGCTTATATTTTATGCTTCCAAAAAAAGCACTTTGTGCCATAAAAAGGTACGTTATTTAAATGAAATATTTTAAAACGAGGACAAAATGTTAGAAATATAATTCGTCATAATTTTGAACACAAAACAGTTGTTTTTTATAATCACTTTAAAGCTAATGAAACCAGCAATAAAGAGTATTTATTATTTACCTCAGTACATTATTTAGTACTTTTTGATTTTAATTACTTTAACCAGTTATTTCTTGTGTTTTTTTTTGTTACCTTTTGGGACCTTTAAACACTAATTCGTTTGACCTAAAAAAAACATACTGAAAATCACAAAATGTTTGCATTTATTTAACAATTTCCGCCAGCTGTGTGTTTACCCCCATTTTTTAATAGTCAATGATTCATTAGGCGCCCCATAGTGTTGAAAAATTCAAAAGAAAAAAAAACAGAAAAAATAAGAACGCGTTCAAATTGTAGGTTTTTTGTTTCGTTTCTTTCTTTTCAATACAGGAGTTGGTTGGTACCATTATTATTGCCTTTAATTTTATTGTTTTATTTTCATTTTTTGTTGTTTTTCTTTTAATTATCCATCGAAAAATAAAACAAAAAAAAAAAAAACAAAAAAAACTTAAATAACACGCGCTCATGATACCAAAATTTCATTTTATGACCAATTTTTGGTATGTGTTTTAAGCCTCCTCCTCCTCCTCCTCCTGCAACCCCTTTAAAGCCATGCGAGAAAAAAAAGGCCCCCGCTTGTATACATGCAATGTTGCATGTTTATGGGATTTTATGAAAGTGTATCCATAATTATGAAAAACTACAAAAGTTGGCAACAATTGTTAATAAAAACTGTTTTGAAAAATTGTTATAAAAGTACAACAACAACAACAACAGATGAAAAAATGAAATAACAGGCGATAAAATTGTTTTCGTTTTTCTTTTTTTTTTTTGTTAAAACAGAGGGCTGGCTGGCTGATTGCAGTGCCGTTTTAATACTTGGCCTTTTTTTGCTAATAACACAGAACATTTTCTTGTTTTTTGTTTTAATTTTTGTTTAATAAAATAATTAATATGGATATGGCAGTGCCATGTATGCATGTACCCTTGTAGTAAGAAGGAAAAAAGTAGAATGAGTGAAACAGCAAATGGTTGTTTGTAGAGGGTAAACCCTAATGAGCATTATAATAGGAGGCTTAAGTTTTTAAAATACAAAAAAAAAGTTAAAATTTTTGTTCGTAGACATTAACCCTTTGCTCTCGATTAATTTTCAAACTCGTTATCTGTCAACTTGTATTTAATTTTAGCTGAACGAATGTTGGTTTGCTTTACAATATCTGCAATAAGTTCATCAGTGAAATTGGCTCAAACTCTTTGTCTTGAAATTGAAGCCCAATATTGTTTCATCAAGCACTAAATGTAATTTCTGCTGGCACCTGATCCTCTTCTTCACTCACATCAATCCAACTTGATTATGATATAGTGTCATTATCCCTATCAGGCTCTGGTACTATCAGATGAATATTGTACCGTTTGAACTCGTAAATTCAAATTCACTGTCATTATCCTGACTGTCTTTAAAATCCATTTTGAGCAGGAAATTAGGGTACGTACATGTGTACTGAATTAGGCAAAGAGGACAAATTCCGTGCACGATTAACACTCGACTGACAAAGCTTGACAAATTATTACAGTGTAAGATCTCGAATGCCGCAATGTGTTTTACAGTTATTTAGTTTTATCGTCTACAGACTAATATGCGAGTTGTAGAGTGAATTAGCGTTGTCACCTCCGGTGTGACATACAAGTTCAAAGGGTTAATTTTATGAAAAAAAGTAAAAAGTACTTTTTAAAAACAGCTTTTTGAAAGAAGTACCTTTTTGGAAGAACTACATATTTTTAAAAAGAGCCTCTTTGTAAAAAGTACTTTATTAACGACATACCTTTTTGAAAGGAGTACCTTATTGTAGTCGCCGTAGTCTAGTAGGTAGTGTGTCGGTTTATTAGACGTAAGGCCACGGTTCAAATCCCAGGTCTGACATTAAAACGAAAATATGAAAAAAATATTTCTTCGGCGTCTGCCTCTCAGCAGATATCTGGCAAGAACCGTGAGTGTCAAAATAAAAATTTCCATGAAAAGTTTCTCAAAAATCTGTCGTTCGGAGTCGACTTTAAACTGTAGATGCCGCCACTCATGTATAAAATTAACACACACAACATAAATGATGAGAGAACCTTGTAGGTTGTAATCATGACTGAAGGGTTGTAGTGACCAATTACGTATGTATGTATGTATGTATATACTGGCCCTGCACCAGTAATGCTATTGACAACAATATCCCCGTATGCTGGAATCCATATCAGATTTAGATAAATATCCGAAATTTCCCTGAGGAGAAAAGCACACACAGAAAATATGTTCATTACGGACTTTAACGCAGCTTGGCTGTTAGAGTAAACAAAGGGATTTTTATGGAAGATCCCATCAACCAACAAGCATTCCCGCCTGTAAAACACTGCGGTGATCAGACAGTCTATAAGAAAACTTAATACCAGAACCCTTAATAAATAGACCACAGAGCCCAGTTTGTCACGCATTCACAGATATTTCGGTATTAATTCTGGTACTTTACGAGTTTTTACTGTCATAATGAAGTTTAAAAGTAATGTGTCCTATGAAAAGTGTAGATTTCATGTAAAAATAAATAAAATTTGTAACAACAAATGATTGAAATTATTGATACCTTTATTCCAAATTCCTTAAATAATATAGTGTTAAGAAAATGAAAAATCTAGACACTGGTGTTTTGCTTTAACATCGCTTAACATTAAAATTATAAACAAAAACTACAAAAAACAAAACAATGCAGTAAACAGACCTGTTTACAAATTATCGTACTGCTTAATATAACAACAAACAACAGCGTACAAAAAATGGTAAACAAGTAAACAAAAATACACAAACAATACTACAAGAATAAATGTAAACAAAGTACACAAACAACACTACAATAACTTATGTAAACAACGATGTTTACAACAATGTTTACATTTATAGAGATTTCGAGAAGGCGAAGTCATGAACATTTGCCTTCAAGAACATTTATCAGACTATTTAATTTGCCATATAAAAGGCTAGCAAAGCAGGCGATTGAGTCAGTGAAGTTCAGCCAATCTTGTGTGAAGATGAGGTGTGATTGAAGAGAGTAATCGTGGTTTGAAGATCTCCGTTACAAAGATATGTCGAATAATTGTCTAGGTGTAAATAAAGGAATAACAAACATAGCAGTTGTTGTGTTTACATCAAGTTGTAAACAGTCGCACACAGAATTGTGCGAATAATAAAAGATTTTAATTAAAACGAAACACGAATTTATTTTTATATTTTATTTACAATCTACGCGGTCATATTTTAGACGTTTTTAAAAGGTCGAAACGTTAGTATGCTGTTAAGTACAATTTTTGATTGTAAAATGTAACATTAATGTGCTGCTAGACTCCAACAAACATTTTGATTCATTTTTGATACCTTTTTTTTGGTATTTTCCTTTTATTATCTTTCAATGGCCTTTAACTAATCAATTATTTTTTTATGGATTTTAATTAATTTCAAGTCAATTTCTTTTTATTTTTATTTCATTGTGTTTTTTTTTTGCAACTCTTTATAAAACAATTACGATTTTAATGACAATAAATATGAAAATCATTTTGTTTACTTGACAAATATATTTTAATTAATAAAAGTAAAATTACAATGAAAAAAATATAATTTTATATGCACTATGGGCATAAATATTTTTCAATATGAAAACACCCAAGGGAAATGGTAGTACACTGGTGTTGAAGAAACAAAAGAACGACAAGAAAAATAAACTCGAACTCGAATAGAATGGAAATTATTTTACAAATATTCATGGCTTAACATATGTTTGCAAAAAAAAAAATGTTAAAAAATAAATATGCACACACACACATACACAGAAAAATATTTTAAAAAACAAAAAAAATTAAATTTAAATGAATAAAAATGTAAAAAAATATGCCGGGAAAAAATTCATCGTTGTAGAGAAATGCAATTTGAATGTTGGTTTTCATTTTAAAATTATGCACACACGCCCATGCTAACTCGAAAACAACAGTGGCGATTAAAATTATAGAAATAGAAAAAATAAAAAATAAAATTTTAAAAAATATTTCAAAAGGATAGCATAGGAGGTAGAGACAGCTTCGTTGCGTTCGTTCAAGCTAACTTGAGCATACAAAGCGGCCCGTTGTAATGCCACATGATACCCAAAAGCTAACTAACAAGTGCTCCAGCACCAGCACTTTGCCTTAATACATGACCCCCTTAGAATAAAGTAGAAAATCCTACTGAAAGTTTAATAAATCCAGTGAACGATTTTATGTAAAGGAATGGTAGTTCCCTTAGCATATCGTGAAAGCCTAAGTCAAACAAGAAAAATCTGCTTAGGCCACAGATGCCTTTGCGGAAGTTATTCGGAGGTAAGTGTTGCATCTTTGTATCGCAGTGACCTGCAGAAATATGCAGTTTAAGCGATTGATTGGTGGTACACTTTCTATCGAATTTAGACCAGATGTATGGAAGTTCATGGGCCTTCGTATTGAATTCAATTTCTACTTGACCTGGGTTCCAGCAAAGGCTGGTCAATCTACTCTTAGCTGATTCAGCTTATGCAGACAGTCCCGTAAATATTCACATGGCGTCCTGCGTGTCAAATACATACATACATACATACATACATACATACATACATACATTCATACATAACGTAATTGGTCATTACAAACCAGGTCAGGATAACAACCAAGCTTCTCACATTACCTATGTTGTGTACGTTAATTTTATCCATGAGTGGCGAGACCTACAGTTTAAAGTCGACTCCGAACGACAAATTTTTTTTCTGAAAAACTTTTTCATGCCAATTTAATATATTCTCAGAGTTTTGCTGAGAAGAAATCGCCAAAGAAATATTTTTCATATTTTCGTATTGTCTGGCTTACTTGCGTGCCAAATAGTATTTCTAAAACCTATCGTTTGAGCCTACTATCCATACATACATACATGTATGTGTAGACATAGAAATTTATTACATTAAGCGCACGAACATCTCTCATTCCTGCCCCGGGGTTTTCAATCATAACTCTATTAAAAGTCTTTTCAACTTACAATCTGAATTAAAGCTATGATCGTGACAAGATCTTGGAAAAGGCTGATCTGCATATACAGGTCGATTACGCCATGCCTGAACCCGTTTTCGATCCTAGTTTTTCAATTCAAAAAAAAAATACCAGGCAGGTCCTATTATGATAATGGTTTCCACCTTCTAGAGAACATCAATGAAGTATGCACTGACAGATGCGGATCAGTCGACAAAGCTGGATGTCGCGACCCGGCTGATTCTTAGATTGTAGCTTGCAGTACCCGATTAGTATGGTACTATTCAGATCGAAATAATGCATATAACGATTGCTGCCGTGAAAAACCAGTATCAGAGTAACACTTTATCTACTGTAAAGAGGCCATTACACCTTATCTAAGACAGTCCAAGAATGACGAATGTAGTGAGATGGTTTTACCCTTATATAGATATCTTGACATAGACTTCGATGCACTTACAGAAGTTGAAAAAATGGAAAATTTCATTAAATGCTCTCACTTTTGTCTGGCATTTGTAAAGACAGATGGCATGAACCCATATGTAGAGCGATCAGTCATATCAGCTTTAAAATGGAGTGATAAATGATCAGAGTCCATCTTAGAAACCTTATAACAATTATAATGGCACACTTTGGCGAAAGATCACACGCTTATTCTCTGTCATTGATCTGGGTCTGCCTTGATATACACACATACAGACATATGCAGTGCTTTACAGGCGGAAATCCTTGTTGGTTGATGGGATCTTCCATAAAAATCTCTTGATTTACTCTGACAGTCAAGCTGTGTTTAAGTCCGTTACGAACATATTTTCTACGTCTATTTTTCTATATGAATGCCAGCTATTCCTCAGGGAAATTTCTTATCATTCAAAGGCAAATCTCATATGGATTCCAGCATACGGGGATATCCTTCGCATTTGTATTACTGATGCATACGTATGTAATTAGTCATTACAACCCTTTAAGCAGGAGTAGGACTTAGTTTCTTACGTCACTTATGTTGTGTGTGTTAATTTGCGTACCTGAGTGGTGACAGATTTCTTTTGAGAAAATTTTCATGGTAATTTTATTTACTCTCAAAGAGTTTTTGTCAGAAATCTGCTGAGAGGCAGTCACTGACGAAATAAATGTTCATATTTGGTTTTGTTGATGTCAGACTTGGGGTTTGAACCTTGTCCTCCTGTCTAATAAGCCAACAAAATACCTATTAGACAACGGCAACTACTCTGCCTAGGCTGTGTAAGTGAAGGGGAAGTGTAGAAGAAGTGTTTGTTTGTAGAAGTGTTTGCACAGATCTTATGCCTGTATTTTTCAGTTGCTGCTATTATATACCAGCTGTGTGATATTTTCCATCACATACTTTTGCCCTCTAGTGCAATGCCATTTAAAAAAATATAAACACATACAAAAATAATTTTTCTTTTACTAGCCTTTCTCCCAACACTCTCTCTCACTCTCTCTTTTAAACTGCGGGTGATGGTTGGTCTGTGATAAAATTCCCATTTGCAATTGTAAATGGCGCCGTGGTGTTGGTGTCCATAACTGTATGCATATTCATTTTATTTTTCTGTAAATGTGTATGTGAGTGTGTGTGTATATAGCCATTTTTTTCACTCTCTTCGTGTTGGTTATTTTCCGTTAATATTTTTTTATTTTCATTCTGCTTTTTTTTGTTACAAATAAATGACTTTCCACACATTTAAATGCCATTATTCCAGTCATCTGTCAAACGTCTCTATGTACATATGTATGATTGTGTACAAATATTCTAGTCTATGACTTGTGAGTGAGTGAATGTATGGGTTTTAGTGTATGGGTATCTATTATTATTTTTTAATATACACATACACTCACACACACACATACATACATACATTTATGTGTGAGCGAGTGTATATTTTTCAATTATTTTTATTTAATCTGTTATTTGTTTATTTAAAAATTTCAATGATTTTTTGTTGTGGTCGTTTTGCTTGAAATAACTCAACAAAAAATAACGAAAAAAAGAAGAGGAAGAGCAAGACACAAAAAAAAATTAAATATGATTTTATGATGTGAGGAGGTTAAAGGCAAAAAATATGTTTACATTGTGGCAGTTGATGGAATTTTTATTTGGCTATTAAAGCAAAAAAAAAAGAAAATAAATAAATTTTTAATCCTTGAAAGGCCCAAATACTATGATGTAATTCATTCTTTGTAATTCAATTTTGAAGTCAGCTTTAAGGGGTTTTCGGGTTATATCACAGACATAAACAGTCTTCGCATCATAGCTAAGCAATCTGGGGAATAACGGTCGCCCTTATTTCTGTTTTCAATGACTTTGAGAAAGCTTTCTAAATACCAAATCGCAAACAAAGTCGCATGGAGGACTCCACCATGTAAAAACATCTTCCGAGAACTCATATCTCTCAGTTGTCGATTGAAAAGTGGAAAAATTCTAGGGATTGGATTCTATTAGGATTGGAACAAATACCGTTGGATTCCTTCTTAAAAGCAGTACTGCAGAAAGGTAAAGATATTCAATGGGATCTTTAAGGTCTCGAAACTGGATCATGCAAGCGATATATACTTTCTGTCTCATAACTTTCCCGATCATGTATTAAATATACGGTTCATATCCTATTTTAAGATACCCAAAATGAAAACATCAGATGGAAATAAATACATACATCATGAATCTATTTACCGTAGACAACATCCAGAAAATGGATGTAAAAAATTTTGCTGTCCTTATGGCGTATCCAAAAGCTTAGACATTGACATGCCTACATACATAACTGATCATTACAACCCTTCAATTATTATTACGACTTAGTTTCTCTCATGTTGTATGTGTTAATTTTATATATGAGTGGCGGGCTGAAGTTTAAAGTCGATTCCGAACGACAGATTTTTTGAGAAACTTTTCATGGCAACTTTTATTTACTCGCAGAGTTTTTGTCAAAAGACTGCTGACAGGAGGTCGCCGAAGAAATATTTATTTTGTATTTCGTTCTGTTGGAAATGTCTGTCCTGGGCTTTGCACCGAGGCCTCATGTCAATAAGGCAACACACTAGACTACGGCGACTTTCACGTCGACATTGACTATCGAATATAAAAGGTTCGCCAGACCTTTACCGGTTTCAATATCGTTTAGAAATTGCCATCCATAGCTGGCTAAGCGTGTTAAATAAAGCATTTCTAATGCAACTGTTAAACCTATGCTTGAGGTTGGAGGTGTGAAACTTGGAATAAAATCGAAGTATAAGTCAAACAACTCAAGTCGAAAAATAAAAAAATCGAAAAAGGCACCACACTCTACGGAATACGAAGAAGACCAGAGAATGGAATCCACAATTGAGCCTTAGGAAAGACTAGAGCGATATAAATGAGGCAGAAAAATTTTAAAATTTCAAGTGTTTAGTAATTCATAATTACAGAGTGCTTTAAGGCGTTACTATTATTAGTGAAGAAAAATCGTACAGCCTGCTTTTAGGTGTAGACTAATTTACACCTTAAAGCAAAGAATAGAATTTTAAATAAAGTTATAAAAATTGGAAACAATTTTAAATAAAATTTTAAAAATTATTTGTTTGAACATGTTCAATTATTCTATTTAAAGGTTGATAGTTTGCAAACTTCATAGCTTCCTTTATTGTTTTGAACTGATAACAGGCACTGTTATTATCTATAAAAGGAGTATTCACATTTTTACACGCTTTAGAAAACACTTTGAAAACATTTAGCACAAGAAAACCATTGCCTATACAAAAACGTTATAATTTTAAACTGCCTACTTTAAGGGGTTAATTTATTAAAATTCTATACATTTATTATTTTCATCTGCAACAAAAAATATACTTTTAGTGTTCGTAAAACATAAATTGATAACACTTTCGCCTGAACAAAGCACAACAAATCAGTGACAAAAAAAACTAAAAAATATTAAAGCACAAAAAAGGATTGCAATCGAATGGAAATTAAAATAAAATTGAATGTATAGAAAAAAGTTTCATTGAAAATAAAACAATAACTATTGAAATAAAATTGTAATAGAGACTCATAGAAACTAACTTAATTAACGCTGTAATTAATTTAAAACAAATCTTGATAAACAAGAATATTGAGTATAGTCACGCTTACTAAATTTTGCCTACAAATAGACTAAAAAGCAGATTTTATTTAAATTTACACGTTAAAAGTACAATTAGATTACGACTAAAAGGAATAAAATCAATGGACTTAATATATTAGCAAAATTTTCAAATTTAAAAGTATACATTAAGGGGTAAAATTAATTAAATTATTTATATGGAAAGAGGGCGTAGGAAAAGAATACAAAGCAATATTAAAAATTACTTAAATTAGATTTTTATTTTAAGATATATATAGAGCACAGCACAGTAGAGTGTAAAGAGGTGCAACATTATCGTATATTTGCAAGGTGAACTAAAAATTATTACCCAGCGTGCCATACCGTAGGTTTTATATATGTACTCAAACTCTATTTTGTTATAACACTCATGGTGGTATGAAATGTTATCATAATTTTTATTGAAGGTAAAAATGTTAATATTTTATTTTACGGAATTCAACTACCTGCTTTTGGGCGCATTACAGAGTTTTAAAAATTTATACAACCTATTTATCACTTTGTGTTTCTAAAAATACGATTTATAATATTTAAATTAAAATTTTAAAAATTATTTCTTCAAAAGCCAAAAACAGGCAACATATAAATAATTTTTTATATATTTTTTTCTTTAAAAGTTTAAAAATCCTACAATTATTCGAATAATGAATGGTTAATACTCTCTTATAAAATCTTTTTACAAACTTTCTAAAGTAGATTATAAATTTGCTTACAAAATTTTCTGTATTAAAAGCCGCAAAATAGGCGTTTATTTAGAAACTTTTTTGTGAATCATAATCTTTAAATTATTGTTTTGTTTCTACGCCTGTTACTTTCCTTTTTAAAAAGTTAAAAAAATTGGTACAAGTAAATAATAATTCTTTTAACACAAGTTTTCGAATTAAAAAACCATGAAATGGGCTGTAATTTAAAACTAAAATGTGATTGAAGAAGACTTTTTAATTAACCCTAAAACTAGGCAATACAATTTTAAATGTCTTAACTTAGAAAATTATAATTAATTAATAATAATTATTATATTAGAGAAATTATAGAGATATTAAAATTTTGCAAAGCGTTTACGAAAATATTTACTTATGAAGGTTATTTGTTTCTTCATATTTACATAATTGGTCATTACAACCCTTCAGCTAGGATTACGACCTAGCTTCTCACGCCACTTATGTTGTGTATGTCAGTTTTATCCTTTAGTGGTAGGACCTACAGTGTAAAGTCGACTTCGAATGACAGATTTTTTTGAGAAATTTATCACGTCTATTTTATTTACTCTCGGGGTTTTTGCCAGAAATCTGCTGACCGAAGTCGCAGAAGAAATATTTTTTGTTATTGTGCTGCGCTATCAATTTCAAAGAATATCCTTTATAGCAAAGCTTAAACTTTCCTTGTTAAAAAACCACTGCGCTTAACATTTACTTTTCAATACAACTCTATGCTATTAATCAAAGACTAACATCTCATCAGTGACTGCCTATTCACAACTAACTGGCAATATCGTTAAACGTTCAGTTTATTCTGCCTTATTTCTCTTTTAACAACCTCGCGATCTTCCTTAATGTGTTGATATTGAATTTTTTATCTTAGTATTGTTCCCTTCCCTCATATTCCCGAGGGTAACATTATAATATTCTTTGTGTAACAGTAAGTACCGTACGATGTGTGTATTTTGTTGTTGTCTCTTTGTCTTCTTAATTTACTTTTATTTGGTTTTCTTTTACATTTGTCTTAAAGTAGGCAATTTATCGAGAGCTTTTGAAAACTAAGAATATATAAAACTTTCTTTGAAAGCCTTAAAGTAGGCAATTGGTCGAGTTTTTATTTTATTTATTTGTTTATTAATTAGAATACAATTACAAATTATATTTTAATTATATACGAACTAGGTAACTTCGACCATATGCTCGGTGTAGTGTAACAGACCAGAGTCTCTGGTGGGAATCGAACCCACGATCCTCACGCTAATAGTATAACACACTAGCCACTAGACTACGAGTTTTAAAAATTGAAAATAAATAGTTTTAATCCTGTTTTATTTTTCTATATGTTTGGAATTTAAAAGCCTAGTTATTGGCCTTGAGTATCAATATAATTATGTATGTATTGTTTAGTAAACATTTTTTAAAAACCATGGCCTATTCATAGGCGTTTTACCCTTAAAGTACAGATAATTTTTTGCCTAAAAGTATATTTAAGTAAAGTTAAGTTTGTGTTTCAACATTGAAACCGAATTTTGATTATAAAACTAAGCCTAAGTAGCTTTAAGTTAACTTTTTTGAAATTTTTGTAAAACATAGAGGACTTTTAAGAGCTATTTTAATATTACACTTAAAAAACGTAATATTATCTGGCTTTTTTTAAAATGTTTGGTGCACGATATTTTTTATGAAATTTTTATTTGCCAACCTATACTATGGCAGTTAAAGAAAATATTAAAAAAGAAATTTTTATGATGAAATAAAATATTAAGGCCAGGAACAAGTGCATTTATGTGGTATTAAACGTTTATTTTCGGTGGTATTAATAAATGTTGAGAATTCTCAATGCTGTTTTTCTAATAATGATTCTACTATAAAATATAAACGCCAACAAACTCCTTAAAGTATGCCATTAAATATGACAAAATGAGTACAAAAATTAGAAAGGGAAAGCAAGGGGAAAATGGAAAAGAAAGAAAATATAATAATAAAATGGTATAAAAATCGATAACATTGGCATTTTTATGAATTTTTGTTCAAAAAAAAAAGAGGAAGAGGGAAAGCAGTTGTTATCTCTTTCTAACTGCTTAGGTTTTTAAATCATTTTCATTTTAATTTTTTTCACTTTTTTTTAGCTGCTGCTGCTGCTGCTCCTATACGCTGTTATAAGTCACGCGAACCTCTAAATACCATTAACATTTGCTTACGCCTCAATAGAAAAAATAAAGGAAAGTCATCATCAACTGCTATGCTAGGCAAAGGAACTACGACTACGGCAATGCCAAAGTTATAAGTGCCTTAGTATTGGTGTGTGTGAGTGAGATATGAGAGAAAGCATTTGTATGTGTTTGCCATTTAGTGGGTATGAGTATTGAATGATAGAAATAAAGAATATTTGTTTGCTCACTGGCTTGTTTGTATATGAAGCGTGTTAAAGACATTAAAGGAAAATGCAAGGGGTGGGAGTTGTATGGCAGTTTAGAGTTGTTAACACACATATAGAAACGAAAGCAATACCAAGAAAAAAATTGAAATGAAATGAAAAAAAAACTACGACAACATTAAACTGGGTGCAGCAGCAGCAGTTAAAAGTAATCAATGTCCTCATTTTTTACTTCTACTTCCCCCTAACCTTACTCTCTAACAACACACACACACAAAACAGCAAAAGAAACAGAAAAAAAGAATGAAAAATAACCAGATAACATAAAACTGATAAAGAAAATGACATGAACATAAAAATATATTTACTTTTATTATTGTTATTGTTGTACTATAACGAATATTGTATTTCTCGAAATTATACTTTTATGTGTACAGCAATAGCAGAACCCAATACTACAACATATTAAATGACAAAGTATTACGGTTTATGAACATTTAGACACGTAAAGAGCACAATAATAATAAAAAAAATATTCTTCTCCAAAGGAAAGAGAAGCGAAAGAGTTACCCAATGAAGAAAACGTGAAAAAATTGTTTCTCGTTAAAGTAAAGTGTGTAAGCCATTTTAAGGCTCCTTTCTTAAATAATTTCATTTTACTGAAATCCTAACAGCCTATTTTGTTGAAAAAAAAAAAAAAACATCGAAAAACTGTTGCATAATTTACAGCTGGCGTTTAAAAAGAAATTAAGGTTAACTTAATAACAATAAGTAGAGAAAATTGAAAGGATTTTATGAAGTATTAATAAAATCTCTTAAACGGGGTTAATAAAATTTAAAAGGCTTTTAATAAAAAGAGAAAAAAATTATGTGACTGACCCTTTTTATATGAAATTAATAGACTTATCATTAGGCCCTAAAATATGCCATAAAAAATAATAATAATTATAATGGAAATATAAATTCTTAAGTAGGTCAACAGCATACACGAAATATAATTCGTCACTACGATTAATTGCCATGAAAACGTTTCTTAAACTTTAAACTCTAGCTCCCGCAACTCATGTATAAAATTAACACACAGGACAAAAGTGGTGTGATGAGGTAGTAATTTCGTATGTGTAACTGACAGCTAGTGAGATAACAGCTGGAGCAGTTGTTGATCGTTTTCAATTCAAAACCACTCATAGAAATGCGCATACCGAACAGAGTATTGCTGTTGTGGTGCAAAATCTTTATCAAGAGTCCAAAATGCCGATAAAATTCTTCGAGAACGTTCCAGAATTTAGGTAAGAATTTTAGCAAGAAGGCAATAATATATAGCACGTACTAGAGCTGACATCCTTTCAGCAGATTTCTGGCAAAAACTCTTCGAGAAAATAAACCAAAAGCTTCTCAAAAATCTGTGATTCGGAGTTGACTTTAAACTGTAGGTCCCACCATGCATGCATAAAATTAACACACAAGACAACATAAGTGGTGTGAGAAGCTAGATCGTAAACCGGACTGAAGGGTCGTAACGACCAATTAAGTAAGTCAGTAAAAGTCTGGGAATGAAGCATGTTTTTTCCTCAGCACAGCATTTAGCAGCAGTCCGTAAATACCTCGAAACGGTGGACAAGTTAACAAAAATAAGAGGCATTCTTATTCATGGAATTACTCGTAATGAACTTGTGACAGAGAGCCCATAAGAGTGTGAACTCATAGATTTTGAAATTGACAATAAAAAAGATCTTACTACGGCTTGGTTGGCGGAGAATGGCCAACACTTGAAATATGCTACAGTGGACAATGGAGGCATATCTTAGGGTTAAGGTCTGTGGACCTCAAATTCAGCAAAGTCCGTATAAATTTCCGTCACTTCCACGGAAGAGATGATTATAGCAAAAAGTCCTCCCTGCTTACAATTCTAGAGTGAATTTTCATATTTTCGTTTTGATGTCTGACCTGGGTTATGAACCATGGCCTTACACGTCTAATAAGCTAACACACTACCTACTAGACTACGCCGACTTCGGCAAAATTCTCATCTCTGTTAGGATCACTTTATTGGATTCATTCAAGATTCTTTTTAAAGTATAGTGTGTGTGTATAATGAGCAGCTAAGTTGAGTTTTATAAGATATATGTGAATAGCACTTCGATTTCAGGATGTCCTGAGACAGGATAGGGAAATTTCGAGAGAAAATAATGCGCCAGCGTGCCAGGGCACGCGACAAAAAAAGGACTTCCGTAGTATAGTTTATAATCCACCCGTATAATGTAACAAAATCGTTGCAGTTTGGAAATTTTTTTTCAGGAAAATTACGGAATTCAACTCTAACAGTGACCGGGTAATGTAAGCTCCTCGATTATAAGTTTCTTACTTTCTTTTTTAAGAAGAAAGCGAAATGAAAATTAGTGGACCTTCAAAGTCTTTTCCATAGCATTTTATTTCATTGTTTAGGTATAAAGTAATCGATTATTCGATTAATCTGCCAACATTTTTTTTAATTAAAGGTGATTTGAGTAAATCATAAATATAGAAACTATTAAAAGAGTTTCAGGAGATATGTAAGGATAACAGAAAACGTTTGTAAGCAAGTAGTAATTAGTCAAAATCTTTCTTTTTAATTTTTATTCGATTACTCGGTTATTCGACTAAGCAATAAATACTTAGAAAAATCAAAACAGGATATAAGTAGATGCTCAAAGTCTTTTTCATATTATTTTGTAATCGATTATTCGGTATTATTCGACATAAAGTAATCGATTATTCGATTATTCTGCCAACATTTATTTTAATTATTCGAGTAAACAGTGAATATAGATACTCATGAAAACGAACGAATGTAAAGAACCAAAAAAAGTTTGTATGCAAGTAGTAGATCATCAAAATCTTTTTTTTATAGATTTAGTCGATTAATCGGTTATTTGACTAAGCAGTAAATACCTAGAGAAATCAAACAAGTATTATTAGGGAAGAAATAGATCCACAAAGTCTTTAAAAGGACTTTTAATGAATTGTTCTTAATTTTATAAGAAAAACTAACTGTGAGGCAGCTAATCCATGATGATATGATTAATAGCCGGGCCATGACTGGAATAATAATTTGCTTTGTGACTTCATGACTTTTTTTTGTGATGAAAAGTTTATCATTTCTTTTGGAATAATAATAACAACAACAACAACAATAAAATAAAAGAAAAAAGGATAAGGAATTTTTGCCAAATCATACAAAACTATGAATATTACAATTTATTGACTTATTTGCCCTGAACTTCTTTTTATAAATTTTGTATTTAATTTTCCTTCATTTCTTTAACAAATTTTCTAACCATTATTTAAACAACAAATTAAGTCTCTAATTAGTTCTCTTTTTCTCTCTCTTTTTTTTTTGGTTAAAATCAAAATAAATTCGTTGTTTTTTTTTCTCACAATTGTTTAAATAGTTTTGTTTTGTTTTTATTTGTTATTACAAATGTTTTTACTCCCTCTCTCTCTCGCTTTCTCTCTCTCTCTCTCTCTGTTTTTGTTTAACTTTATCAAATAGTTTTATATCTGTCTGTCTATCCGTCTATCACTCTGTTTTTTTTCTTCATGTTTTTGTTTTCATTGCTGGTTTTGTTATTCGAACAAATTTCCTGATTAATTTGTGCGCTTGATTTAAAACCACTTTATTTAATTAAAACAAAAACAACAACTACTCATACGTACCTGCATATACATATATGTATGTACACACATGCATATGTACATACGAAAAAAGCATACACACAGATAAACAAATATTAGAAGTGATTTTTTTGTTGTTTTTTTTTTGTTACAAATAAAAAGTTAAACAAAAATTGCCATACATAAGGGGCAGTTCATGGCAACTTCTAGACTGCATAAGCACTCGGACAGTAAACACGTTTATTCTCTAGACTCTCACATACATAATTGCAAAAGTCTATGACTTTTGGAAGTAGGCCGCACTATTTAAGTTCAAACAAGGTAAGGGTATGACTATAATAAGTTTTTTATGCACTTTGACTATAAACATAGCTTGGCAAGTTCGAGAATCTATACATTACATTACAATAAAGAATAAAACACTCTGTGGTCTGAGGGATCCATTTGATTCAGCAAAGGAAAGTAAAGTAGATCGTATATAAGTAAAGAATTAAAACTCAAAACTCAAACTTCTGACAAATACCGCTTCTCTTAATCCCAGAGCAGAATAGTCACAGGGAAGATGCTCAAACGCACATATTCTGCAAAAGTCTGGCAGTAAAGAGTGAAAAAGTAAATAATAGAGTAGAAGTAAATAATTAAAATTCAAATCTCTCAGCCCCTGAAGAGAGCCTCAACATTGGCTTCTGACATATATGTTCTTCTTTTTCTTCTTCCCAGAGCAGAATAATCACAGCGAAGATGCTCAAACGCACATATATACAGAAGTCTGCCAGTGAAGACAGAGTGGAAGTAAGGAATTAAAACCTAAATCTCTCAGCCCCTGAGGATAGCCGGCACTTCGGCTTCTGGCAAATACCATTTCTTCTTCTTTTTCCAAGAGCCAAGCAGTCACAGAGAAGATGCCCAGGCGCATATACCCTGCAAAAAACTGGCAGTGGTCTATGCCAGATATTCCTCTACGATCTGACATCACTTTGTGCCATAAGGAATCCAGTTACCAGTCTCACGTTCGTTTTATTGAGCCTTAGCAGCGAGCTAGTTTTATTGATGGCCAAAGGCTCCTAGCTAAGTAACATCCTGTCTTATACTTTCAACAACTTTGCTCTTTGTTTTATTGCACCTCAAGAGATGACCAGGCCTTGCATTGTATTGGAATACTGGAAAGATAGTTACGGGAGAAACCAAAAACCCGGCAGTGCTCGGGCTCCCGAACCCATTTCGTTGTGGGTCTACACGACTGCTCCTGAGAGAAACGTACTCCGTGTATGGGAATGAATACTAAAAAATACAATCAAGATGCAAAATTTTATCAACTTTTAGAAGAAGTTGCTTAAGAGTGTATAGAGGAAGAAGATGTACAAATATAAAATGATCTAGGAACTGATTTTGCTTCTCCTAGAAGGACAAGTTCCCACCTATGCTACAGCAATGGACAATAACCAATACGGTGATCATAAGGTGACCAACTCCAACTCCAAAATAATCTCACTAATGCGGTAATCTTTATTCCAAAGAATTCACTCAATGTTGGCATGAAATGTATGGCTAAGGATGACCAACTGGAGCTCTTATCGAGGCCTATATTGCAGCAAAGACAATATTTCTCCATAACAACATTAATGGTCACATGAACACGTAACTGCAGAACATTTTCACTAAACTTTTGCAAACATACATACATACATAATTAGTCATTACAACCCTTTAGTCAGGATAACGACCTAGCTCCTCACACCACTTATCTTGTGTGTGTTAATTTTATAAATGAGTGGCAGCGGGACCTACAATTTTAAAATCGATTCCGAACGACAGATTTTTTTGAGAAACTTTTCATGGCAATTTTTTTACTCTGAAAGTTTTTGCCATTGAATCTGCTGAGGAAAGTCACCGAAGAAATATTTTTTTATATTTCGTTTAGTTGGAGATGCCTGACCTGGGGTTTGAACCAATGTCTCGCGACTAATAAGTCAACACACTACTTACTAGACCACGGCGACTTCATGCACAAATTTTGCAAACATCAAAGGGGAAATTCACACCATAATCTACCAGATCTTGACGGTAGTTAGACAATGTAATTATGTAGCATGCTGTACACTTTCTTCAATTATATTTCAATAAACCACGCGAAATGGCCCATATATGAACCATTTCATTGGTTTTTTTCACATTCTCTCTGTAAAAAACTATTTACGAAAAATTTTTTTTGTTTTTTTTTTGCTTGTATTTATTTAATTTTTATTTTATTGTTGTTTTTGCTATTGTAGTAGTTTTATTTGTATAACAGTTGCCAATATAATACACAGGTATTATACACAATCAACTATAAATGAAATGAAATAAAATAAATACCGAACCTGAACAAAACAAAAAACCTACATACTACAACAACTATAACAAAAACAAAAAATCAAATAAAAAAGAGAGAAAAAATTGTAGTATAATTCTCACTTTTTCCGAATTAATTTCCGTTATTGCAAACCAATTGAAAATCCAATTTTCAATAAAGTCGTAAACTTTTACACACACACACATTCTCGTTCTCTCTTTCACTCTCCCTCTCTCTCATTCTGGCTTTCCAATATAAATAATAGTAAATATAAAGGCATGAGTGTGTAACTAAATATGTCTCTCACACTTACCAATATATACAATACAATACATGTACTCGTATGTATGTGTATGTGTTTCAAAGTATTAAATGTTTAAAAGGCAACATTGTTCGTAAAATACGCATTGCAGAAGGCTTAACGTTTTCATAGGTATAAAATACAAAACAGAGAAAATCCCTTAAATAAAGAATGCCAACAAAAAAAACACTAAAAATATCCCCTACAATACCACCTACAATAACAGGCTCTCTTCACCCTCTATCTCTCTTGCTTAACTGTTAAGTAAGGAAAGCAAAAAAAGAAAAACAACAACGAAAATAAACCAAATAAATATAAGAACGTATAGAATGAACTGTTTTACACACACATATTGAGCCTAAATATAGGCAACAGCAAAACAATATAACAATAGGAAGAGCGAGAAAGAGAAATAAACACTCGCACACACACACATATATACAAGAAATAAAGACAATTAAATAAATACCGTACATAAATCCATACGTATAATTGTAATACAGAGAGAGAGAGAGAGCAAACATAGAAGAGAGCGGGAGACCGAGAGTGTAAATATCTGTTACTTTAATGTGTATGCACATGTTCTACCGCACACATACAACTAGCCCCAAGAACTAACGGCTCTCAAAGATTTGAGTAGCCTGATATGGGGTGTAAGTGTAAATAAATGTGTGTGTTTGTATGTTTGTTAAAAACATATTTGAATATTTAAGCATATAAAACGTCTACTCACGTACACATACACATAAACAAACCTACAGTTACTGTCACACACATACACACACATTAACACAAACGTACGTTTGGTTATACATTAACGCTCTTATATTTGAAGACAACAACAAAAAAAGAAAACATAAAAAAGAAATAAAAAAGCCACCAGCACACACGTGTATAAGAGACCAATACCCAATGGGAAATAGAGAAAATGAGGGACGACAAATACTTCTTCTTAAAGTGAGTCATACTTGAGGTTGTTTTTTCTTTTGTTAATAGAATGGGGAATTTAATTACAATTAGTGCCAATACATTAATGGAAAGAGCAATACAATTGAAAGGCTTTCAAAGTTAGGGTTGCCAAATAATCATTAATAAAGCAGCAAAAAGGGAAAGTAATCGTTTATTAAAAAAACCAGAGTTTTGAATAGATTTTGTTAGGCGAATTGATATAAAAATCATCAGGAGAATTGAAAATTATTGAAATCATAATATTTTTTTTCATCATTTTATTCGATTATTATTATTCGATTATTATTGTTATTCGAGTACTTACTAAGAGTAGAAACTATTAAAGAGAGATTTCAAAAATGTATAGAGAGACCGGAAAAAGTTTGTATGCAAGTAGTAGTATCTTAAAATATTTTTAATATATTTTTATTCGACTACTCGGTTATTCTACTAAGCAATAAATATGCAGAGAAATTAAAAAACTATTACTAGGGAAGTAGTAGATCCCCAAAGTCTTTTCCATATATTTTTATTTAATTATTGAGATATAAAGTAATCGATCATTCAGTATTATTCGGTATAAAGTAATCGGTTATTCTGCCGAGTAAATAATGACAATTGAAACTAATAAAAAGTAGTTTCAGAAAATATGTAAAGAACCAAAAAAAAGGTTTGTATGTAAGTAGTATTTAGTTCCTTAAAATGTTTTTAATATATTTTTATTCGATTACTCGGTTATTCAAGTAAACAATAAATATGTAGGGAAATCAAAAAAGTATTACTAGTAGATCCCCAAAGTCTTTTCCATATCATTTTTATTTAATTGTTGAGGTATAAAGTAATCGATTATTCGGTTATTCTGCCAACATTTTTTAATTACCGGTGATTCGAGTAAATAGTAAATATAAAAACTATTAGAAAAGAGTTTCAGAAAATATGTAAGGAGAACAGAAAACGTTTATAAACTTTTTTTAATTTTTATTTGATTACTCAGTTACTCGACTAAGCAATAAATACTTAGAGAAATCAAAAAGGAGAAGAACTAGATGCTCAAAGACTTTTCACATCATTTTGTAATCGATTATTCGGTATTCTTCGGTATAAAGTAATCGATTATTCGATTATTCTGTCAACATTTTTAGTATTACTAGGGAAGTGGTAGATCATCCAGGTCTTTTTCGCATCATTTTGTTTAATTATTGAGATATAAAGTAATCGATTATTCGATATTATTCGGTATTGAGTAAACGATTATTCGGTTATTTTGTCAATATTTTTTAATTATAAGTGTTTCTTATTATCTTAATTTTATAATTTTTTTATTTAATCAAGTGTTTAACGTATTTCAAATTGACTGCAATATCGATGATTCGAATATTCGGTTGATAAAAATTTGGTTACTTTAAATTTGCAACATGTTTTTTCGTAAAATTTTTGATTTATTAAAAGCTGAGGCTATAAATTGATTAGAAAATTTAAATCTGTCCTTCTAACTGGGACCTTTGAATTTTGGCAGTTGATAACGGCCATCTTATAGGAGCTACATCTGAAAATTAGTTTTCATTTATTTAGATTGCTTTGCCAAATCACTGTGGGCAGACATAGCACTCAACAATACAATCATAAAATTGTTTTTATAAACTTGGGTGTTTTGTTATGGTAACAAACTGCTCTCGATTTAGCGGAAAATCATTTTCGGGGATGAGGCCCATTTCTGAGTGAAACAAAATTTTGGAATTTAGGACGAAAACAAGCCACATGAGATCCAAAGGCATACGGAAAATGTCAATATTTGGAGAGGATTTTGAGCTAGAGGCGTCATCGGCACATATTTCTTTCATAGGGACGTTGACCAGGTCATCATGGTCAACGGCTAGCACTATAGCACCTGAATTAGAAGATCTGACTATAAACGACATATAATTTTAAAAGCACTGCTCTATGTGCCAGACAGCTTATGTCACACTCCATATTTTGATTAGAATTTGTGGTTCGATTATTCGGTTATTGGTTAACAGATTGAATTGAATTGAATACATTCAAGTAAAATCTTTCGTTTTTAAAAGTCTTGAGTCTACTGCTTAAGATTCTTATGAAACTCTTATCCATCGTGAATGCTCCCCCCTCTCACAACGGTCTCAAATGGTTACTTTTCCTAAAGGGGTTTCGCTTTACAACTCACGCTAGTCTTTGCCTGAAATTGTTTAAAACGAGTGAGCAAGTGAGTGAGTAAGCAAATGTATTAATACGAGGGTATTACAAACATTTTTGTTGCATGTATGCACATTTAATACTTACATACAGGCATACATACATACATACATGACACGCACACAGGTTTCATAATATTTTGCCAAACAAATATTTTTTTGGCGCCAGACAGCTCGACGTTGATTTTAAATTACAGACTAACACTCCTCTCACTGACCACCACCATTCAATGTTTGTATGGCTGTGTGGCTGTATGACTGTGTAAATGTAAATATTTTTATAAAGTATGTATGTGTGTGCGTGCGTGTGTCTGTTGTGTGTACATATATGTGTGAGTGTATTCAACTATAATACCGACCTGCAACCGTCACGTTATTTTAATTCATTTCCCTGCTACAATTTTAAATCATTGAAATATCAACAACAACAAAAACAACTACAGCAACAACAACTCATTCGTTGCCACACAGTTGAGTTTAAAGAGGTGGCTTTTGAGGGCGAATGTGTAGTAAATTTATTTGAGCTTTGTGGATCGTATGATGGCTACAACATATATACATACACTGGTATTGCTAAACAAATAAAAACGTATGAATGTATGTACATACGTATGCATGCAGGGTATGTATGTGTGCATGCAGCAAAAGGATGAGTTGCAACAAAATACCTTCAGGTTATTTTCACATAATACCTGAGGTTTTTAGTTATTTTTGCCCCTCAAAACATTAATTTTTTTCTTCTTTTGCTTTCCACTATGGATTTCACATTTATAGCGTACATGTATGTTAAAATGTAAATGAGAAAATGAAAAATATATTAGGGTGGCTCATATTCATAAAAGAAAAAATTAAAACTTCAAAAATTTAACGAAATTTTTATGGAAACGAAATTCAACTTCAACAAAAAATTCTCTTTTAAAAAATTGTATTGCCTTAATTTATGCGCCTCCCTATTATTTCCATATATAACCACCATACTGGCTATTGGTTACTTATTTGTTAAACTAATGGCAGTATGGTTAAACTGGTCAGAAAACCAACGTAGAAAAATAGAGTGTACAAAAACTGCCATTCCCTTTTAATTTAAATGTTTTAACAAACAATACACTTTCCCGTCCCTGGAAAAAAATAAACAAATTTTTTTTATTCAACTTTTTTAATTGTTGGATTTAAATTGTCAAGAAAATCTGAGGGCATGAAGAACTAGAAAGAAAAAAAAATAAACTATTCAACGACAACAAAGAACATGTTTATGCACTTAGAATTTTTGGAGAAAATTAAATAAAAATTAAGCAGACAATGGACAACAACTTTATGAAAGAGAAAATGAAAAATGAAAAGTAGAAAACTCTTAAAATAAAGTACTTGAGCAAACTGGAGATATTTCATTAAAAAAAAATTAAATTAAAACTCTTGGCCAAGATGAAAAACACAAAAGAAAATTTTAAAGAACTTCAAAAGTATTAAGGAATTTAAAAAAAGAAAAAAAATATTGCATATTTCAAGGCGTTAAAAATGTATGAATATTATAATATATTTTCTAGACTTGAAGGAAAATAAAATGAAGACCTTGTTTGAAAGATAAACTACACATTTTTTTATAGACAACTCCTCCAACTCGTAAAGAGAAAATCAGGACAACTTCATTAAGAAATTATTGCATATTCCAAGGCCTTAAAAAATTTGTGAATATTATGCAGTCTAGACTTGAAGGAAAACGTTATAAAGGCCTTTTTTAAAAGGCATTGTAAACGATTTTTCCCCCCAAAAGATGAGAAAATATAACTTATAAAGAGAAATTGAAAAAGTATTTCAAATACCATTGCATATTTAAAGGCGTTTAAAAAATTAATAAATCACAGTTTAAACAAGAAGTCGCCGTAGTTTAGAAGGTACTCGAACTAAACGAAATATAAAGCAATATTTCTTCGGCGCCTAGCTCTCAGTAGATTTCTGGCGGCATGCCAAACATATGAAATGCAGTCAATTGCATCTCTCTGATACCAGATCTTCTTTCGTGGTCGAATAACTTCTTGGTACAGATGCCCTATGGCTCAACTAACGGTTCTAAATATGAAGATAAGAAAGGATGGGTCTGAGCCTCTATGTAGAACAACCAGAAAGTAGATTATACCTTCCGGTATAGAATAGGATTTTTTAAATGAAGGGAATATATGATCTGGACCAGCAATATACGTATTTAAAGATCTGAGTTCATAGCCAAATGATAATTAAAATAATAGCACCCAGTGATAGGGGAATATTTTTTGCAATGAAAGAAGAATATTTCTTCAGCAACTTCCTCTCAGTAGATTTCTGGCAAAAACTCTGCGCAAGTAAATAAAAATTGCCATGAAAAGTTTCTCCAAAATCTGTCGTTCGAAGTCTTACTTAATTGCCACACACAACATAGGTGGCGTAAGAAGATTAGGTCGTAGTCCTGACTACAGGGTATAATTAATAATCGCCTCAGAGTATCTCTGTGACTTTTCCGCCTGTGTTATTACTTCAAAATAAGTCACCGTATTCTAGTACGAAGTGTGTTGGCTTATTAGATGGGAGGCCACGATTCAAACACCAGGTCAGACATCTCCAACAAAGTGAAATATTAAAAGAAACATTTCTTCCTCTCAGCAGATTTTTGGTAAAAGCTTACTGAGAGTAAATAAAAATTGCCATGAAAAGTATCTCAAAAGAAAATCTGTTGTACGGAGTTGGTTTTAAACTGTAGGTCCCCGGCACCCATGTGTAAAATTAGCACACACAACCTAAGTGGTGTGAGAAGCCTGGTTGTAATCCTGACTGAAGAGTTGTAATGACCAATTATGTATGTGCGTCGGATAACATAGGTATATAACGGTAGCAATGAGACTTTGATCTCTAGAGTTGACCTACTTCTCTACGTATCTGCCTTGATAGGAATGCAAAAATTGTTTGGAGGCTCAAAAAAAAGGACGAGAGTAGGATGGTCAAAAACTATGAAACAAACATTGAAAGAAAGTTTCAAGTTGTGCTTGGGAAATATTTCACAACCGGCTGTCACTAAAAAAAACACAGATAGGCCTCGCAATCTTACAATAATCTACGAATGCCGCCCTCTAGTCTTACACAACTAAATATCAAAAAAAAAGGACAACAAAAATGTCAAAAAAAATAAAGTAAACTACGTTAAATCATAATAGTTTGAGAAGAAAAATGGTAAAAAACAAGAAGAAAATCTTAATGAAATGAACGGCTTAGGGAAAATGCTTATTTGTATGGGAAAAACCCTAAAAATGAAATACGATTTGGGAACGTGCCTCCTCTAGCCACACACACACACACACATCATGCAATATGAGTGTATTTGCTCACAAGACGAAAAAAATTGATTCTGTTGGTGGAGAGAGAAAACAAAGTCTTAAAAATAAATCGTAGAAATCAATATTTGCTGGCAACAACAATAAAAATAAAATATTCTGTTCTCACACACACACACACTAACATAATATGCCAGAGAGAAAAAGAGAAAAAAGAACAATAAAATGTTAAAGACCAAAAGCATTGGCTACAGTTGTGGCTACAGAAATAATTACACGGAAATAGATTTTATTTCCTAGAAAAGATTTCGGTTTTCCTTTTTCTTTAGAAAATTTAAAAGGAAATTAAAAGAAAACTGCATTCTTTTTTATATTAAATTAAAGGAAAATCTGTAATAAAAAAAATAGATTTTATCCCCATAACGGCCATAGCCGATGTAGGCAGCCCGCCCCTGCTCTGATCAACTTTCTCGATGAGTTAAATTGGAGTTCTGTCAGTACAGGTACTACGCTTACCTGTGGCATTACAACTAGCCGCTATGCGCGGTCAAGTAAGCTTTCGTAATAAAAACCATCACTTCGACCTAACCCAACTTATTTTTCTTGATGAATTTTGGCTCAAATGAGATGTGGCGCTATAAAATTAGACACAATTTTGATCATACACTTTGAAGTTGAAGAAATTGGACACTTCCATACCCTCCATGCAATTCATTGATGATTAATTCATCGAGAAAAATAAGTTAGGTTAGGTCGAAGTGGTGATTTTGATTATCAATGAATTACGTGGATGGTATGGAAGTGTCCAATTTTTTAAACTTCGAAGTGCATGATCAAAATTGTGTCTCATTTTATAGAGATAATAAAAGAGATGGGAAAAGAGGTAGGAATCAAAACTCAGCATGGGTTCCCACCACTACACTATATACTCGGAGGACATTGTTTCCAGGCAACGATAGATGGCGGCCCTATTATCCTATTACTTGCTATAGCAGACTAATCGCCTACTTACATGGAACAACAAAAAATAGATTAAAGAAATGGAAACAAGGCAGAAATGCTTCGAGGAAGCTATAAGCTCCCAAGGAGGGGTACTGGGAAAAAGTCTAATGATAGAAGGAAACCAGTTTCTGTACTAACAGTGCCATCAAGCTTCAAATACTCAACAAGAATGGCAGACATTTCTGCTTTGTGGAAGTCACATACTCCCAAAAGGGGTACTGCTATCAAGCTTAGAAGCCCAAAAAGAATAGCAGGTGTAGAAAAGGCGCATGAGACATGCTAGGCTAACATAATAACCAGCAAGATTATAAAAAAACTTAAAGCCCTGTTACTCTATAGAGATAGAACAAGGAATTTACTGTGCCTTTGTTAACCAGAAGTCAACGTAGTCTAGTTGATAGTGTGTTAGCTTATTAGACGTGTGACCTCGTTTAAAAATCCCAGATCAGACATTTCCAACACAACGAAATATGAAAAAATATTTCTTCGGCAACTGCCTCTCACCAGATTTCTGGCCTATGAGAGGAAATAAAGAAATGCCACGAAAAAGTTTCTCAAAATAAATCAGTCGTTCAAAGTCGACTTTTAAAGAGCATGTCCCGCCACTCATATATAAAATTAACAAACTTAACATAAGTTATGTGACACGCTAGGTCGTAATCCTGACTGAAGAGTTGTAATCACTAATTGTGTATGTATGTAGACAAGACAAACAGGCTACAACAAAATATACACATAGTACGGTAATCCTGACTGAATGGTTGTAATGTATGAATATTAACATGTTGTGACGCTGATGAAAGGTGATCATAGCTAGGATTGTTACAGTGTCTTCCATGTGGATTTATAAGTTTACTAGACACAGTAAATATTCAAACAAAACGTTAACAGTATGATACATAGTTTTCTACATGGCTTTGCAGTATCTTTTATGCAATTTGCCATTGAAAGAAATTGATTTCACGATGCTTTGTAAAGTCTAAACTGATATCCAACAAGACTAGTTAGATTTTTCATTTTTAAGTTCCACATTAGCCCTGATGGCGTATGAATGAAAGCCACTTAATCAAAATTATGTTTAAATCGCAATTGTTGACCAGACAAAATCTTATAAGAGGTTTTATAAGTGGGCGTGGTTCTTCAAGTTATGTATTCTTTTTCCATATAAAAATTCGTTTTTTTTGGGAAATCTACCTTCTAATTTGGTATCCTTAACGTGTAAAATAATTCTTAAAATTAAGTTCTACTTACAGCCGAATACATTTGAAAATAAAATGTTTTATTTGGAATGTATGTGAATTACCTGAAAGAAGAAAAATGAAATAAAATTTATTAGAATTTTTTTATTAACAAAAAAATTTATACTTTAAGGGGCGTGGCAATATATTTATTGTAATATTTTCTTCCAAATTTTAATCCTCATTTCATTAACAAAAAAAAAAAAAATTTAATGGAATCTGGTTTAAGTTTAAAAGTGAGCGTGGCAGTAGTTACAACACATTTCTAATTTTAAATTCTTAACTACTAATCTGCTCTGTAATGTACATTCGTTTTACACTGTTTTTTGTCTCCCCATGTACGAAAGCTGGTTATACAATAGCAGAGCAATGCAATGGATTGCAACAGAACAAAAAAAAAAGAAAAAATTCAAAAGCTGGAAGCCTTAGTACTACAAAGTATTCCAAGTAAAAACCATCACAACAAAAAAGTGAAAAAAGAAACATACGCTCTATAAACAGACTTAAAAAAATTAAAAACCGAAAAAGAGACAACGACCGAACAAAATACTAAAAATGCACAGCAAAAGAAATATTAAAAAAAAGAAAAAATTTAATCAGGAATACCCTACACGACACCTCATATAATCCTAATGGTTTCACACAGAAATTCTTGTAATTTCAAAACAAGTATTTTCTTATGAAAATCTTGTGTTGAGTAAAATATTTTAAGTCCTACAGACGAAATATGTTCAGGAAAATCAATTTTTAAAATTGCTTGTAAAATTAGTATTCTATAATTAAGTTTCGATATTTCATTTTAGTACTAAAAAATTATTACTAAAAATATAGTACTAAAAATAATATTAAAAAATGAGTACTTACAAATGATTACCTAAAAATTTAGTACTAAAAATTAGTAGCAGTACTAAACAATAAAAATAATATTAAAAAATTGAGTATTTAAAAATTTAATACTTAAAAATTTAGTAGCAGTACTAAAAAATTTGTACTAAAAATTTAATACCAAAATAATATTAAAAAATTGAGTACCTAAAAATTCAATATCAGAAATTTAGTACTAAAATTTATTAGCAGTACTAAAAGTAATATTAAAAAATTGAGACCTACAAATTTAATACTTAAAAATTTAGTAGCGGTACTAAAAAATTAGTACTAAAAAATAATATCAAAATAACATTAAAAAAATTGAGAATTTAAAAATTCAGTACCAAAAATTTAGTACTAAAAATAAAGTGTATTAAGAAATTGAGTACTTAAAAATTTAATACTTAAAAATTTAGCAGCAGTACTAAATACTTAGTACTTAAAAATTAAGTGCTAACAATTTAGTACTAAAAAATTAATAGAAGTATTAAAAAATTAGTACTAAAAACTTCGTACTAAAAATTATTAGTACTAAAAAATTATTACAACAAGTATTTCTCACAAAACTTTTAGTATTGAAGTTTGACAAAAATCTTTAGAAACTCAGTTTTTAGTACACAGCCTTTGGTATACATTTTAAACACAAAATTTTTAGCAACCGATCTATGATAACACAACCTATGAGTACAAAATTTTACATTTTTACTTTTACATTTCGAGAAGAATTTTAATTTTTGTACAAATCTTTTAGCACAAATTTTTTAGTACAAAACATTTGGTGCCAACAATGTTTTACATTTGTTCACAATATGAGCACGGAATTTTTTTGAAGTTTTTATAAGAAACAATTTCGTAAAATATAAATAAGAGTAGACATTTGATAACCTGATAAGGAGTTGAGCGGAATACTAAACTTTTCTTCTACAACCAAAAGCATTGCTTGGATAGGTTAGGGCAGGTTAGGTTAGCGGGTAGCTTGCCATTCACATGCAAATTCACTCGGCGGCCCATATGGTCCATTGTGTTACCCAATGTGATGTGACTGACCAGACCTTAGTGGCACGTTCGTCTCAATGACCAGATTTTCAAATGTTCTGTCACCCAAAAACAGAAGACATCTGTTCTGAAGTGTTGGGCATACGCGTATAACGTGTTGTAACGACTGCGTTTTCTGCATTTCAAGTTGGACCATCTACTCAATTCCATGCTGCTTTTTCCAATTTGTAACAGTATTCTTGTAAGAGTGCATATATTCCCCCTATAGTCTCCTTGTGGTAACAAGGACTGTGGCACAATGCTACGTATGGTACGTAATACTTGATCAAACGTATTATTTAGTCAGACCAAAAGAGAGTGAATGGAAACAGAGAGACGAATGATCTAGCGAACATAGCCAGAAAATCACATAAACCCTTAAATCGTTCAGAGACTTTCTTGGCATTGAAATACATGTTACGTGTGTGATTAAAATATGGCGTAAGACACTATCGAACACCACTACAATGAAACTTACTTTTATACTTAATTGATCATAACAACCCCTCAGTCAGGATTACAATCCAGCTTCTCATACTACTTATGCTGTATGTGGTAATTTTATACCTGAGTGGCGGTACCTACAGTTTAAAGTCGACTATGAACGACAAATTTTTGAGAAACTTTTCATGGCAATTTTTATTTATTTTGAGAGTTTTTGCTAGAAATCGGCTGAGAGAAAGTAACCGAAGTAATACTTGTTATAATTCGTTTTGTTTGTAATGTCTGACCTGGAGCTTGAACCGTGGCTTTACGTCTAATAAGCCACCACACTACTTCTTAATGGAACACTCTCGGTTAACTCGGGTGTGGACAAGACCGCGAGCTTGTTAAGTTTGAATACAAGTGAACTGAATAAAGGTGACAGAGTGGTCACTCTACCACGCGAATGCCTTTTGTGTCGCATAGCTAAGGAGATTAAAAGAAATTCTAGGGCATGTGGTGTGGAAGGCATTAAAAGAATTGAACACCTTCCAAATATTCCAAATATTTTACGGATGACACTTTACTTACGTATTTAATTGGTCATAAATTTTACCCATAAGTGGTGGGACCTACAGTTTAAAATCGAACACGAACGACAGATTTTTTTGTGTAACTTTTCATGGCAATTTTGTTTTGCCGGAAGATTGCTGAGTGGAATGCAACGAAGAAATATTTTTTTACATTTCGTTTTGGGGTTTGAACCATGGTTCCACGTCTGATAAGCCAAAACACACAACCGGCGACTGTCGTCTGTGCATTGCTCATCTAGGAGGAGTGAATTGAAGATTAAAAAAATTTAGGAGCCTGTCATCTCCTCCTACGTAATGACTTAAGTAGATGGCGATAAGGCATGGGGGAGTAAAAAATCTTTGGTTTCTGCTTTTGATCTGCTAATATTTAATAGCTTTATCAGTCAGTATGCTTTAATTACTGTCTTATTGTCTTTAAGACAATTCCTGGGTTCATATATCTGAAACGTATTGACCAGTTTGTAACATATGAACCCTCATCAGTGACAAGTCAGCTGAAAAAAGAAAAACTTACGAAGAAAAAGAAAAACTTACGAAGAAAAACTATGGCAACCATATGACGTGAAAAGATTTCAAATTAAAAAATAAAATCCATATTAAAAAAAGAAGAAAAAAGTTATTGAAACTATTGTAACAGATGTGTGCAGAGAGACACAGAGAGGGGGAGCGAGAAAGAGATGGATTGCAAACAATGCACTGGGATGTGTAACAATCAATGTTTAGTGGGTTATTTGTTTGTAGAGTAGTAGATGAGGAGTCGAGCAGAGGAAAACATATGTAAAGGATATAAAGGATATATGAGCAGCAAAAAAACCAAACATACATCAACTAATGTTTGTGTTTATCTACAGCTTTGGTTACTAAAACGAATATTGAAAAAAAGGAGGAAAAACTCGATGGATTTTCTTACTCTATTGTTGTCCCTAGGGGGGTGGTGGGGGGTTAGGGGAAGGTGTTTACATGAGCACAGATTTAGTTGTAAAGAGATGACGATGTCTTATGGTCACTACTTGATTGCTATAGAATACAGTACAACGACAAAACATGTTGTAATGAGCCTTGTTCAACAACAAAATCAATAAAAAAATGAAAAAAATTAAGAAAAGAAAGTTTTCCTCTTGGCCTTTATAGTTTTTATTTTATTTTTACAGTTTAAAAGGAAAGAGAATTGAAGGAGGAGGCAAGGATATTGAATCTTCAAGCAAACATTGTCTTTTGACTTGAATATTACATCACATCACATAACACACATATTGACATAAAGAAACTGAAAGAGAAAATCGCACACATCCTTGTAATCATCATCGACATCGACAACATCATTTAACATCAAACGCTTACTGACTCACATCTCTCTTGGCTGTTTAAAGACCACGCCACGCCGCCTTATTAACGTTAAAGGAGGACCAAAAAGGATATTAAAAAAGCAAGCAACTGTTGTACATTCTATGTGTAGCATGTTGCACGTCATCGGATTGACAATTGAATTATATGCCACAGCACAAGCACAAGCACAAAATGATTTGAAATCCCTTTTGAAACTGTTTAATGCGATAAAACGTTACATTGTCAAGGCATGAGTACGAAAAATAAAAAAAAAATTATTTGTTAAGATTTACAGCCACAGACAGAAAATAAATTTCCAGCTTAAAATTGCTTATGCCTTGACCAATAAAATATGCTTTGAAATGATTCGTGTTCCAAAAAGGACATCATTTTCGTTGCAAATGATAAGGATTGTGGATTTAAGAATTTAAAGGATTTTTAAATTGTCTTTAAAACACACTTAAAAAATTGTAAAATAATTGCAATCCCTTTTTTTATTTAATTTCTTAAGCAATAGGGCACGGCTCAGCAAGGCTTAATTAATGCTTGCGAGGGGCATTGAATAATTTCTAACCTTTATTATCATCAATGAATTGAAAGCCTTCTTTGATTATTTTTAGCAACATTAGGGTTCTTTATTAAATAATTTCCTTAAACTTGTATTCATAAACGATTAATAAACCTTTCGTAGCTCTATTTCCAGTTTACATTACGGTTATTAAATCTATTTTAAGTTTACAGTACGATTATGAAACCTTTCGTAGCTCTATCGTAAGCTTACAGAACGATTATTAAACATTTCGTAGTTCTATTTATTTCCTTACATGGCAATTGTATTGTTGCACTCAAGTTTTTGCCAAAAATCTGCTGAAAGGTAGTCGCCGAAGAAATATTTTTTCATACTTCCGTGTTTTTGGAGAACTCTGACCTGGTGTTTGAACCAGAGATCAGGAATGAATTGTTTTTTCGCTACTCATAAGCACTCACGAAATTTTGAATATAAGTGAGTCAACAATATTGAAATATAACTACTCTGTCTGATTCATCCGTACTCACTACAACGTTGATTTATAAGTACAGGTCGCAATGAGTATGCGTACAACGTTGACATCAAACTCATACCATTCGAAATATGTTTGATTCATAAGCCTACTCATTCAGATTCATAACTTTAGAAAAATACTTATAAATGATTCGAGTGACTCGCATCATTCATCAAAATTTACAGTCTTAGTTGTTAAGCTTTTACAACAATAGAATAAATTAACATAAGCAACAAAGACAGAAGGCAGAGCAAACACCCAACCATCTAATAAGTATTTTAGTGTTCGTAAGCGATTCATACTTATTTTGTGCTTCGTGTATATGTTGGGTTATGGAGAGTCGAAATCAACCACAACATCATACATGTTGTTAAGCATGAATATGATGAGTACTTCAAACTTTCTTGAGTATGAGTAGAAGGTCCATGATATTAAAATAAGTATGAATGCGTAGAAGTGTCAGATATTATGAGTATGATTCTATTATAGTCATCTTTTTGAATACTCATTACTGATCTCTGGTCCATATGAACAGAAAAATTGCCCTGAAAAGTTTCTTAAGTCTCTCGTTTGACGACGACATTAAGCAGTAGGTAACGTTACTAATGAATAAAAAATTAACCCACACACAACATGGGTAGTGTGCGAAACTAGGTTATAATCCTGGCTAAAGGGTTGTAATAACCAATTAAGTAAGTACTTAATTTTATGTCAATTTGTAATTAGTTTTTGTTTAAAAATGTCCTTAAAAAACTAGTTTTTTTGTAACTGTAACAATTAACTTTTGTTCCTATTTTAGCATCACAGCAATGCTAAGCCTTGTTGTTCTTGGTTAATATCACTCTCTAGAGTTTTTATAATTTTAACTGTTTTACATGTTTTGGCAATATTTCAATAAATTTGTAACATTTTTACTGATTTTTTGTTTGTTTTGTTTTTGCTCATTTTATAAATTACCAGGAGAATATTTTTTTTTGTTATTATTTTTCAGAATATTTTGGCTCATTTATCTTTTTGTTTTAAAAAATTTTTTGGTTCGTTTTTGTTTAAAACTAACAAACGGTCGGTCTTTTGTTTTAGGTTATGTTACAAGATAAATAGAAAAACAATAGCAAAATATTACAAAAAAAAATTAACCTAAAAAGCTCAAAAAAAAAAAAACTATTAAAACAATCAGGCTAAAATGTCTCTTTAACTAAACAAAAGTCCATAAAAATAATGATTTTTTTAACTTTTTTCTATTTTTCTTTGTTTATTTTGCCATTTTATTACTAAACAATGATAAATTTTTAGGGTTATTTTTGATAAATTGCTAATTTATACCGAACAGCAGCAGCAGAGGGAGGGATGGGTTATGGCTTTAGTAAGTAGATGTGATTTATTGGTAACAATTTTTTTTCATTCTAAACTACAGGTAATTTGTTGCTAATGCTTGTTGTAAACCGAGTATAAAAAATGTTATAAATTTTTTTAAGGGTTGGCTTTTATTTGTTTAAATAGTGGGATTGTTAAAAAAATTATTTATTTTATTTTTATTAACTTTTAATTTAAAAAAAAAATTTTTTTGCAATAAAATTTCTCAATTTTAAAGGAAATTTAAAAACTTATTAAAGTTTCTTAAAAAAATTTTTTTTACATACATGCATACATACATATGTACATGCATAGGTGTTCATTACAACCCTGCCAGCAGTATTATGACGTAGCTTCTCACACCACTCATGTGCGGTACAGTATTACATCCATAATTGGTCATTACAACCTAACTTCTCACACCAATTATGTTATGTGTATTAATTTTATACATGAATGCCGGGGACCTACAGTTTAAAGGCGACTCCCAACGACAGATTTTTGAGAAACTTTTCATGGCAATTTAATTTACTCTCAGAGTTATTGCCAGAAATCTGTTGAGATAGAAATCGCCGAAGAAATAGTTTTTCATATTTTGGTTCACTGGAGATTTCTGACCTGAGGCTTAAATACATTTAAATCCTACAACAGCAGGTACGACTTCTGGTAAGGTAGATAAGCTTGATGGTAAGATGGTTGTAAAGGTCACAGCACTTGTATGCCTTATTCGCTGGCCTCAATTGTTTGTTAAAATTAAAGGATTTATAAAATCAATTCAAATAGGCTTGTTGAACTTGGTTTCAAAAAAAAATTCCTCTTCTAAGTTTTAATTACAAAATAATATAAAATAATTTTTGCATACTTTTAGGGATAGTTTTTCTTACAATTTTGATAATAAAATATAAATAATTTGTAAAATAAAGTATACCGAAACAAATTAAACATAGCTTTTAAAACAGAGTCCTCTTTTAAGTTTGAATTACAAAATTATTTAAAATTAATTTTGCATACTTTTAAGGATATTTATAGTTTTTCTAAAATTTTAAAATAAAAATTTAATTCGTAAAAATGACTACGCAAACAAATTAAACGCGGCTTTAAGAAGTCCTCTTTCAACTTTGTATTACAAAAGAATTTAAAATAATTTTTACATACTTTTAGGGAAATTCATACATTTTCTATAATTTAAAAATAAAACAAAATAAATTCGCCAAAAAATTAGAAACAAGTTAAACGTAGCTTTTTAAACAGAGTCCTCTTTCAAGTTTGAATTACAAAAAAAATTAAAAAAATTTTCCTTACTTTAAGGGATATTCATAATTTTTTTCTACAATTTTAAAACACAAAATTTAATTTAAAAAAAAAACTACGTAAGCAGATTAAGCTTGGCTTTAAAAATATTTTTCTTTCAAATAAGGATTATGAAAATATTTAATTTTTTTATACTTTTAGGGATATGCATAGTTTTTCTTACAATTTTAAAATAAAATCAAAGAAATTCGCAAAGAAAACTACATAAATAAATTAAACGGTGCCTTTAAAAAAGCATTGGTTTAGGTATGAATTACAAGAGGATTTAAAATAATTGTTGCATACTTTTAAGGATATCCATAGTTTTTCTTACAATTTTAAAATAATATAAATTCGTAAAAGTACCACATAAACAAATTGAACGTAGCTCTTAAAACAGAGTCCTCTTTTTAGTTTGCATTACAAAAGTATTTAAAATAATGTTTGCATACTTTCTGGGATATTCATAGATTTTTTCCTACAATTTGTTAATTTATTAATTTTGTTAATTCGTAAAAAAACTATCTAAGCATATTAAGCTTGGCTTTAAAAATATTCATCTTTCAAATAAGAATTATGAAAAGATTTAAATTTTTTTTTTGCATATTTTTAGGGATATGCATAGTTTTTCTTACAATTTTAAAATAAAGTAAATTCGTAACAGTACTATCTAAACAAATTAAAAGTAGCGTTCTCTTTTAAGTGTGAATAACAAATAGTTTTTGCATACTTTTGGGGATATCCATAGTTTTTATTACAATTTTTAAATAAAATGAAATAAATTCGAAAAGAAGATTACCTAAATAAATTAAGAGTGGGTTTCAAAAAGAAGTCCTCTTTTAAGTTTGAATTACAAGAGAATTTTAAATACATTTTTGCATACTTTTAGGGATGTTCATAAATTTTCTAAAATTTCAAAATAAAACAAAATAAATTCGTAAAAAAGTCTACATAAACCAATTAAACACGGCTTTAAAAAAGTCCTCTTTTAAGTTTGCACTACAAAAGTATTTAAAATAATTTTTGCATACTTTCAGGGATATCTATAGTTTTTTTCTTCAATTTTAAAATAAAGCATGCTTTTCATAAAGTAAACTTTAACAGTTAAATTTAAAATTATTATCCATTATTTTTTGTTGTTTTGGTGTCATTTAAAAAATCATTAAAATAATTGCCAACGAAATAACAAAAAAAAAAAAAAAAAAAACGAAAAGAAGCAGAAGCACAAGTAAGAGAACATTTTCATTAAATCAATGAAAGTTTTGCCATTTTAAAAAATGTTTGTTTTTATTTTTGCTTTCATAAAACTCCCCATTTGACTTCATACTTTCCAATAACTATGAAGTGGAACATGAATATTGGCTATAAACGTGCAGCCCAACGCCATGGAATAAAAATTCTGTGTATGCCATAAGCCATGATGGAATTTTTTTTTTAAATTTCTTTTCCTTTTCGGTATACAAAAGAGAGGCTGATGATGATGATTATAAGGCAATATAAAAGTTATATAGGTATGTATGGGTGTGTGTGTGTTTGTTAAAATGCTATGATAATAAAAAAAAACTCCTAAAAGTAGATACAAAAGCTAGGCCATGAACAAAGTAATAAATGTAAGTGCTTCCATATGTGGAGAACAAACATTTTTTATATTTTGTTTTTGTTGTTGCTGTTGTTGTATATTTTTCATTTTCAATTTTTCCATTTTTCTCTGTATTTTTATTTTCTGTATTTTTTTGCATGAAAAATGACAGTGAGAGAAGCTTTTATGGCCGAAAATAAACGAAAAAAAGAGGGAAAATATTAAAAACGTTAACTGTTGCTCCAGTGTTTATTTCTATGTATGTATGTATGGTATTGCTGTATAAATATTTATGCTCTCACACAAGAATATACAAACAAACACTTGCATAGGCAAGGCAGACATTCATAAAAATTTGAATCCCATAGCGGTTATATTTATTTATACAAACACATTCATTCATAGATATTAGAATTTAAATTGTGGAAAATTAAAAATAGGCCCAAAACAAAAATGAATGCTTGCTTGCATACATGAAACGATGAATCCATGAATCCATGTGTGCCTTTAATAACCTACGAGTTAACATTCTGTTGGTTTACCAATTTAAAAACGCCTTGATGTAGGCAATAGAAACCAATACACAGAGAGAAAATAAATACTCTCCTAAGGGGAAAAGCATTTGACAAATGGCAAATAAAAATTTATTTCTAAATTTATATTGTATTTAAAAATAAAAATAAAAAATTTATTTGAAACAAAAAATATTTCAAAAATAAATTTCAGGTAGCAAGCATCCAAGAAGTTATTTAAATATTTAAACAATCAACCTCAGCTTAAATTAAAAAAAATATTGCTTTTTAAATCAAAAAGTTATTTAAGAACAAAAAACATTTTAATTTCAAATATAATTCCCTCAAAAAATAAGTTTCATTAACACACTGGCTGCCAAATTACCAGATAACTTGTAGATTGCATTTCTTTTTGCCGTGGCAGTCATCGTGTTATTATTAAAAGAATTAAAAACTTCTAAAAATTTCATCAGTTTAACAATTTTTACCTAAAAGTATGCAACACTTTTTTCAAAAATATTTTAATTCTCAGAAAATAAAGGTACTCCATATAAATATTGAATTGTGTCTAGACCTTTATTTTTCTTATAAACTCCATAAAGCCAGAAATAAAATATCATCAGTTTAACAATTTTTGCCTGAAAGTATGCAACACTTTTTACAAAAATAATTTAAATTAAGAAATTAATGGTACTCCTTATAAATATTGAATTGCATTTCAAAAAACACTTTTATTTTTCATATTTTACCAATAAAGTAACAAATGAACGCACAAAATGTAAATTGTTAATTTAAAAATCCTTCAAGTATGCAATTTTTTTGTTGTTTAATTTTATTTTTTTATATTAAGGAACAAATAAACGTTGAAAATGTAAATTTTGAATTTTAAAAAATCCCTTAAAGTATGCAATTTTTTTATTATTATTTCAGGGACACAGGTATTGTGCCCAAGGTATTGTTTTCCAAAAAAAGTAATTAAAGCTCCAAATCCAAAATTGAAAATATTTGTTTGATATCAATTTTCTTAAGCTTTAATAAATAATTTTAAATTCAACGGGTCTTGTTTAACAGAAAACCATAATTCCAACGAGGTTTTGAAGAACCAAACTAAATTTTATATTAGGATACACACATGCATAATATGACATTACAACCCTTCAGTCAGAACTACGTCCTAGCTTCTCACAACACTTATATTGTGAGTGTTAATTTTATACATGAGTTGCGGGCACGACAAATTATTTTCTGCAAAATTGTATGTGTCACTCCTATAACTATGCAATATTTCAGTTTTTAATTACTATAACAGTGGAATAATTGATTATGAATTATGGTATAAATTAAATTTAAATAATTTACTTTAAAATACACAAAATAACTAATAATTGTGCTTAAATAATATTAAATAAATCAAATTTTTTTCTTCTAAAAATATGCAACATTTTTCTAAAGAGAAATATAGGCTGGGAAATTTAAATGTTTAAATTTAAAAATGCATTGAAACAAAAACGGTTTGAAATTTTACCAAATTTATTTCTTCGTTGTGAAGTGCAATTGTTCCGATTGGAAATGGAATTTCAATTGAATTTCATTCATATGGCTGGTCTCACAGTACCTTATTCAATCGTAGCAATTTTTGTATACTTTTTCGAGTACATGGGGTTGTATCTCGGCAATGGCATCACGAATGAAAGCCTTCACATGCTCAATTGTCTACGGTTCGTTGGCATAACACATAACGGCGCCCCACAGAAAATAGTCTAACAGTGTAAATTTGCGAGTTCTTGGCGACCAATTGACATCACCATTTCGGCTAATTAAACGGCCATCAAACGTTAGACTTAATAAATTGATGGTGACAAGAGATGTGTGGGAAGTTGCACCATCCTGTTGAAACTAAACATCGTTCACATTAATATAGCGGGTACTAAAAATTCGGTTATCATGGTGCGATAGATCTCTTCATTGACTGTAGTGGTTGCACTAAACACATTTTCAAAGAAATATTTGCCAAAGATGCCTCCGCTCCACAAGCTGCAATAAACAGTCACTCGTAATGCGGCCATTGGCTTCTGTAAGACCATGTGTGGGTTTTCTGAGCCCCAAATATGGCAATTTTGCTTATTAACGTACCCACCAAGATGAAAATGAGCTTCATACGAAAAGCGAATATTTTTTTTTTTGGCAAAATCGGCATCATAGTGCAGGACCATATATTCCCAAAAAAACCATAACGTTGCTTAAGCGTGAATTTTCTGACAGAATAGAATGACATACATATTGCTAGATTCGAAATAACCGAATGTTTAAATTTAAACCGATAGATGACCCACCCTATATTACAGTTATAGTGATATGTATTATATATTTTTACTTATTTCAAAATTCTAGAAATTTTAATTAATTTTTTTTATGCAAACATATTCCCCCTATAAGATTATGCTTAAAGAATGCTGCTCTTAGAATATTTTTTAAAAGTAAATATTTTAAGATTCTTTCACAATTTGTTTCTCTTTTATTTCGTTTTTAATTTATTTTAAATTTAAGCTCTCTATGGATTAAGTCATAAGCAAAATAATCAAAAATAAATCAAAAAAAGAAAAAACAATATTTTTTGATTAATTATGCCAGTATGAATGAAGTCATTCCAACAGAAAACTAAAGAAATATTAAAACAAATCACTCACTTTGAGCAGGGAAACAGAAACAGAAACAAAAAGATGATAAAATTGCTAGAAAACGTCATCAAATTCAAATTAGACGATAAAATACGGCTAAAACAAAAAAACTTTTGTTTCCGTAAGTTATGATTCTGATTTTAACAGTTATTTACTCTTAAACAAATACACACACATACACACATAATTGCATGTATATGGATGTATGTGTATATATAAACATAGGCAAGCACTCAATAACTAATGAAATAGGAGGAAAGGCAAAGAGAGAGAGAGAGACAGAAAGAGAAACAGCAAGCCAAAGCAGTGGTAAAAATTATAGTGTTTGTTGGTAGTGGTGGTAATGGCGTTACTGATATCTAAAGAAATACACAATGAAAGCGTCAGAGAGAGAGGGAGAGGGCTACTGTAAAGGACAGGGAAGAGAAAAATAAAATTTTTCGAAAGTCTATTATTGTTGCCATAACAACAAAAAATAAAGTGGCGCCTAAAAAGCTACAACACAAACAGAATAATAAAAACCATAATCGTTACAATACGATAATAATGAGGACAAAGAGTATTAAAAATGTACACACATATACACATACATACATACATATGTATGTATATATACATACATATTTGTATACATATGTATTGAAGTATATATACACATATAAATCTAGTAGTAAGTAAGCTTAAGCGAGCATTGATAAAAGAGATACAACATAATATAATACAAGGCGACACAGAGTAAGAAAGGGAGAGAGAGAGAGAGAGAGTGAAAGGGAGAGGGAAACTATTGAAAAGCCTTTTGAAAAAAGAAAAAACAAATATTTTTTGGCACCAGATTTATTTTTACTCACCGAAAAGCAAACATGAAAAAGTCAAAGTAGAAAACGCTATTGTTCTATTTATACACATACATTCACACACAAAAGGATAAAGGGGTATCCGTTTTGAGATAGCAAAATTAAAGGTAAATTAAACACACAAAAAGTCGCCGTGGTCTAGTAGGTAGTGTGTTGTCTTATTAGACGAAAAGCCAGTGTTCGAGCCCCAGGTCAGACATAAAAACGAAAATATGAAAAAATATTTCTTTGGCGACTTCTTCTTAGCAGATTTCTGGCAAAAACTCTGAGAGTAAATAAAATTGCCATGAAAAAGGTTTCTAAAAATCCGTCGTTCGGAGTCGACTTTAAACTGTAGGTCCCGCCACTCATGTGTAAAATTAACACACACAACATAAGTGGTGTGAGAAACTAGGTCGTAATCCAGACTGAAGGGTAATAATGACCAATTATGTATGTATGTACACGCACAAAAACAACAAGATTTTGAGAAAACTTTTGTTTCCGTAGAATTCTTGGATACAATATCTTCTAAATGCCCGCATGTGGATTGGTTACAACAGACCATCATTTCGACATAGTTTTCGACCACTTTTCAGCACATTGTGGTCAGTAAGGTGGCGATAACTTGGCGAATGTTGGTTTCCCTAGGCTTTAACTCTAACGGATTATTCGCTTATCAAAGATCTTCGACTCAATCACAGCTTAAACCATAAACAACCACCTTCATAATCATCAATTGACGATGCCACTTCTCCCAAAGTAATTTCCTTCAAAAGACGGCGGCCCAATAACAGATCCATTGTAAAGAAGAGCCATAGTATTGCTATCATACGATCTATTGTACCGCCCTGATTTATTTAGAAGGTCTTTAAAAGATCTTGCAGTCGCCATAGTCTAGTAGGTAATGCGTTGTCTTATTAGACATGAGGCCTTGGTTCAAATGTCAGGTCAAACATCTCCAACAAAACGAAATGTGAACGAATATTTCTTCAGCGATCTCCTCTCAGTAGATTTCTGACAAAAAACCCGGAGAGTAAATAAAATTGCCATGAAAAGCGTCTCAAAAATTTGCCGTTCTGAGGCAACTTTAAACTGTAGGTCCCGCCTGTCAGGTGTATAATGAACACACACAACCAAAGTCATGTGAGAAGCTAGGTTGTAATCCTAGCTAAAGGGCTGTAATGACCAATTATGTATGTATGTATGCCAGTAATTTTGAATTATTTTTACCCGTCATTTATTTCAAATGAAAGAATTAAACCAAGTGACGCATTTGCCACACAAAGCACTTTTGAAACCACTAAATGCGTAACCCTATATATAAAGATTTTTCGTATTATCCTTAAAGTATGCTGTAAAATATTTTATTTGAATTTTTCCTCTCTATTCTCATGCATATTTATCAAGTGGACTGACTGACTTGACTAACTGTTGGTAGTAATGTTAGCCAGCAGTAGTGGTTGTTGTAGTAGTAGTTCGAGTGGTAAAAACTGCCAGTAACGAAGTATTTTTGTTGAAAATCTTTTCATTGTTATTATTCTATTTTTTTTTTGTATTTTGTTTTGTATTAAAAAACTTAAACGTTCAAAAGCTGTTGTTTGAACAGAAAAAAGAAAAGAAATCAAAATTGTAGCAAAGTTTTGCAGAAAGTAGAGGTTTTTGACAGCACGAATGAATAAATTATGATCGGATGGCAGAAATGATTTCAACAAAGGTTAAACAATTTTAGTTTTAACAAGAGGCAGGACAAAAAATACAAAATTATTCAAATTATGAAAATATTTGTTTTCTTTTCTTTTTTTTCTTGTCTTCAAAAATTATGGGAAAATTTGTAAAAAAAAAAGCTACTAAGGATGTGTAAATATTTTTTGGAAATTGTAAGACAAGACTTTTAGAGAAAAAAATTAACGCAGAATTTTTTGTGTTAAAAAACGAATTTGATTGCTTGCCAGACATACATATGTACCTACGGGACTATAAACTAGCTTCTGTAAAAATATGTGATCGATGACTTGACTGTCAATACAAATACTGATGCACTTACGAGCTTCGCTAGATAGCAGTGAGCAGGCTACCTTACTAATCAAGTTCAAAGCCAGTTCAATAAGGAGCCTTATAAAGTATATGACTTTACACCATCCATCATGCAATTATTCGTCGTTTTTATAGAACGTAAACAAAAACACTGGAGAGTACAATTCCTTCTGTATCATAATTGGTCATTACAACCCTTCAGTCAGGATTACAACCTAGCTTCTCAAACCACTTATGTTGTGTGTTAAGTTTTTATACATGAGTGCAGGGAACTACAGTTTAAAGTCGACTTCGAACGACCGATTTTTGAGAAACTTATCTGGAGAAACTTATCTGGGGAAACTTATCTTATTTTTGTCAGAAATCTGCTGGAAGCAGTGGCCGAAGAAATATCTTTTCTTGTTTCGTTCGCCTGGGGTTTGAACCCTGGCCTCACATCCAATAAGCCAACACATTACCTACTAGACCACGGTGACTTCAATAAGTATTGATTGTTGAATTGAAAATGAACGACCTATGTATAGTGATGACTTTAAATTGAAATTTCCAAAAAAGGCAAGCTATTCTGACCAAACTGTGTCTTTAAATATGAACGTCAGCAACAACATCACAGTTCTGACCACAAAATTGACAAATGAAACAAAAATGGTGGCTTTTCCAGTTAAAAACAAGTAGTCTCCCGAGGCAAAGTTTTAGCTACAAGCGAAATTCCCTATAAAATCGCGGCCAATAGATTGTTGGCACTTGTACTCTGCTTCAAAGCATACTAAAAATGCTTAATATTTCCTATTCCGTTCAACTAATTTAACCATAAATTATATAAACTTTACACGTAAGCAAAAATAGAAAAATATCTGCAAGATAACCGGTCAGGTTTTCCATTTGAATAGAAGTTGCATAGATCAGGTCATTACTCTACGTATTACCGTGAATCTAGAATTTATTAGTTTCAAAAAGTCTTCTGTGCCCACTAACGGACTGATTCGGAGAGCTAGAGCTTTCTACGAGGTCTTTAAAATATGAGCATCAATTTGAAGGAAACCTTCTATACCATCAGACAGACAGAGCGCTATTAAAACTGTTGCGAAAATTCTTCGTACAATTATTCCTTTACTCAACACTGAATTAAAACAAGAATGTCTTCCGCACTTTAAAGTCGACTCCGAACAACAGATCTCTGAGAAACTTTTCGTTTTTGCCAGAAAACTGCTGAGAAGAAGTTACCTAAGAAATATTTTTTCATACTTCAGTTTTGTTGGAGATGTCCGAACCATGGCCTCACGTCTAATAATGCAACACTCATGGCGACTATAAACCTGTGGTTTGAACCGTGACCTCACGTCTAACAAGCACACACACACTACCTAATATACTTCGGCGACTTTACACATTTGAATTATACGACATGATATTTTCTATTCTCATACAAGCTCTCTCTCTCTCTCTCTCTCTGTCTCTCTGTCTCTGTTGTTATAATAACTTCATGTTAAACAAAGTTTACTTCCTTCATTGATCAATACGGCACTCTCTGTATATCAATTTTATACATGAGCGGTGGAACCTACAGTTTAAAGTCGACTTCGAACAACAGATTTTTGAGAAACTTTTCAAGGCAATTTTTATTTTCTTGAGCAAAGTTTTTGCCAGGAACCTGATGAAAGGAAATTGTCGATAAAATATTTCTTTCATACATCGCTGTGTAGGAGATGTCTGACCTGGAGGTTTGAACCGCGACTTCATATTTAATAAGTTAACACACTACCTACTAGACTACGGCGACTTCTGTCACTTAGTCTGCCTACATATATCATGCTCAGAAGATTGTCTCCCTATTCGCCTTATAATCCAACCCAATGCGTCTCGAATCTGGAATGATGAGTCCAGTAATGAGAAGATTTCCTAAGCTACCCTACTCGCATCCGAAGCAGCCGAAACGGCATTGGCAAACGTCAATACCTGCATTGTCAGTTAAAAGCTCGCAGGTCAGGTTTTCAAAGGAGTTTCCAATGTAGAGCAACTCTTTGTCGATGGTTGTGGCTAGCATTCTTTATCGAAATTTATTGCAACATTATCAACTCTAAGTTCGCAAGTTCCCAATAAGTTTCCCCTATGCAAAGAGGTCTACATCTGGTCAATTCGTCAATTCCTGGAGGTATACATTACTTTAAAAACTAGGACAGTGTGTAAGTTTGGAAATGTTTGTGGAAGCCATAGGCACTTAACAGGGGCAGAATTCACTACAGAGAAGCAATGAAAGCTTGTTTTTAGAACCTTTAAGTGCACAGTTTTAATATTTCAACAAGACAAGAGATTTTCAAGCATTTTTAAACTTCTTTCGAGTTTCCTTACGAGTTTCTTTAAATTTTTAGTTGTTGTGTTAAGCATAAGAGCGGTTAAAATATTTTATTTTTTATGGGTTTTTTATATATTTTTGTATACGACAATGTGTGCTAAATTCATTGTAAATATTTCTAATGTTGAATACAAAAGAAAGAAAAAAAGAAAAACGTAAACTGCTACTGGACAAAACAATTTCACAAACAATACATTGCCATGTACATTGTATAATACAACAAACAGGCCATTGTTGCCATATCTTTATCTCTCTCTCTCTCTCTCTCTCTCTCTCTTTCTTACCCTCTTTCTCTCTCCCTCTCTATCTCTTTCGTTCTTAGAAGACAATACATATGTAAGGCAAGTCCTTACAAACACATTTCGTTTCTCTGTCTTGTTTATGGTCGGTTTAGTTTACGAAAATAATCATAAAAATCTATAACATAACTTAGGGGTACAGAAAGTAAGTGGAGGGGCATATGAGAAGTATGATATTAGAAAACCGAATACATTTTTTAAAATATAAATTTGATTTTTATGTAAATTTCTAAACAGTTTTTCGTTTTAAATTTTTTTTTATTTAAACTCCCTCCCCTACCTTTCGCTTTCAATACAGCCACGTATTGTTGAAATGATTTTCTTGTTGTATTTTTTGAAATTGAAAAGGAATCTTAATTTTAACAATAAATACCAAAGAAAACAAAGAAGAGAGGGGCCACTACTACAACGTGTTTCTTTCTGTTCAAGCAGAATTCAAAATTGTGATGCTTAAAGCAGATGATGATGATGATGATGATGATGAGTATTTTTATACAAGCAATTCCTAAGGCTATTGAAAATGATTATGAAGATGAGAGAAACTTTTTTACTCTCCCTCTTCACATTGACCATTATTTCCTGTAACAAGGGTAGTCATCATCAGCCTCCAGTAACATTATAATCCAGGTGCTGCTTGCCATGCTTGTTCTACGCTGTATAATCAATGACCAACTGCCTCTGTTTAGCATTTTATTATAAAAATATTTAAAATAGATTTCTTTCTTCCTCTTGTTCTACTTTTTTTTTGATTTTCTTAAACTTTAAAAGGAAGTTCTGCTGGCAGTTTGTCTGGCTTTAGCCGCCAGCTGACCCTTTTTTTTGTTTGTTTAATCTGCATAATTTGTGCAACATGTTGAAAATGAAATTCAATACGCGTCCTCTCTATCCCTCTCTCTCTGTCACTCTTTCTCCCTTTCTCTAAATACATACATGGTTTGCCGTACAGGAATCTGTTTCAGCTTTTGATTTCATTTTCCTGTTTTAATGCCAGAAACAAGCAAAGGAGTTAAATTTTTTCCGTCTTTTTTTGATACCTAAAATAGGGGTTATTGCTTATGGTCATTCTAGAGGCAGTTTTTTTCTTTTGTTTTCTTTTTAAATGAATTCGTCTTGACCCTTGAAAGCTAAAAATTTCTTTCGGTTACTCTTTGTTTTCACTTTAAAAGCTGATGGCTTTTGTTAGAATTCGAAACCAAAACCAACAATTTCTTCAAAGCCTTACAAATTGTTATAAAAGAATTCAAAAAAAAAACTGACAGTTTTTACACTAATAACTGCCAGTTGAAGTTCCACTAGATCGTAAGTATTCTCAGCATCCAAAGCTAAGACAAAGAATCCTCTTCGCTTAAAGCTTTGCCTGTGGCTTGGAGTAGTGATTAAGGTCCACTATTCAGCCCTGTGTGCTTCGAAGCACTCTGTGCTCTTGATTCAATCGTTAAGGTTTTTCATTTCTACCGTTTGCAATATATTTGAAGTAGTTCACTAGGTTGTGTGTTGGCTTATTAGACGTGAGGCCACGGCTCAAACCCCAAGGTCAGACATTTCCAACAAAACGAAAATATTAAAAAAAAATATTTCTTAAGCAACTTCTTCTCAGCAGTTTTCTGGCAAAAACTCTGTGCAAGAAAATAACAATTGCCATGAAAAGTTTCTCAAAAATCGGTCTTTCGAAGTCGACTTCAAACTGTAGGGCAGCCGCCACTCATATATAAAATTAACACACACAACAAGAGTGGTGTGAGAAGCTAGGTTGGTTGTTATCCTGACTGAAGGGTTGTAATGACCAATTATGATACAGAAGGAATTGTACTCTCCAGTGTTCTTATTTAAGTCCTATAAAAAGGCCGAATAATTGCATGATGGGTGTTATAAGTTCATGTTTTCCTTTACTCTTAACTTACTGGTCCGGCTTAGAACTTGATAAGTAAAGTAGCCGGTTCACTGCTATCTCAAGGCGAAGCTCGTATGTGCAAGTCATCGATCACACATTAGAACTGCTCGACTGGTAAAATAATTCAGCAATGAATTAAGAATTCATAGACACCCTTTCTGTGGGTCCACGCTCACCGTTGTTTATTAGAAATGATTGGGTAACTCGTCTATCCTAACAGGCAGCCAAATAAACGGTTGGGAAGAGAACTTAAAAACGAATTGAATGTTTTCAGCCGCTTTTGGCGTACAATTCTTACGTGGTTGCCCGTTCCACACAAACTTTTGTAAAAACGAAGGATAACGCCCCCGTTGTAATCCGTTGATTTCTGCCGAAATCTTGTTAACCAGAGATCAACGTAAGCATCTTCGGACAAAAGAGGCCGAAACTTTATAACCGAAAAGTAGAATTCACATAAATATCGTGAAGACTATACAGCATCTGTTTGGTATGACTTTATCCGACCGCTGTGGCTTTAATGTGAACTAAAAGAGATAACTTCGTTGGAGAGCGAAGAATGGACAGAGACGGGATATATTCTGCTGATGACTGTAGCTTCTACACGCTGACCAACAGCCGTAGGATTGAACTACATTGTAAAAAACAATGTGCAGGGGACGACAGTTGATGACTTTCTTTAAGATTAACCCCCTAAAAACTACCACATTAGATTCTTTATCGAATTTTCTTCTGCGACATCTCTACCATATCATGGTAGTCCGCTTAGGTACACAAAAAAAAAGAAAAACATGTGAACATGTAACTGATCACTAAGGAGGTGTAGGCTGAAAGAATCTAAGGAAGTTTGTACACGATAAAGACCTCCTATAGAAACCATTTGCAACCATTAATGATGAGTGCACAACATGCCAACATGATGGCGATAGGCAAGAGACCTTGTACCCCTATGGTTGACTTCCCCCCCTTCAACCGTCTCACATGCCCATGCTATTTTCAATTCTTCGTGAGAAGTTAAGGTTTAAAACAATGTCAAAACTGTTCACCAACAGCTTTGAAAATTCCAGTGTATTACAATCAGGCTAGGATTGTCTAACTGTTGGAATAATTTCTTGCCATGTAAACACAACTTCCGAAATTATTTGTATTGTAAAGCACGTGTAAGCAACTGTATAGAAAGAATGAATATTTGAAGGTTTGAAAAAACGAGGTCTCTTTTGCCGCAACTCATGCACAGATCAAATGTGTTCCCTCATTATGGTAAAAATAAATAAAATTCGTTATGTGTGTGAAGATAAATTCGAATTTGAAAATCCAAGACGCAAACCATAAATTTTAACAGCGCTACATTTGGCGTTAACAGAGCAAAAATTGCCGTTAACAGAGCACTGTTAGCTGTTTAACAGTATACATCTGAAGAAGCCCGCTTGTTTAGGAGCTATTTTTAGGACATATACTAGTTCTGTGAGTAGTGTAGCATACTCAAAGGAAGGTTCCAAGGCCTCTTAATATAATCAACAATATACCATGTACAAAGTGATATGGTATTATGAAAATAGGCTATAAATTTTTCGATTGGAAATTATCTAGAAGATCAGTGGCCATTTTGAAACATATAAGCAATAGTACACCATACAGACTGTATGCAAATGGTAGTCCAGATGGTTCTCTTTCGAAACGTGGTAGTGGGATAGCTGGAATAGTTTTGGGACTTGAACACAATTTCCGTCCTCGACCCCCACCAACCATTCTTTACATTTCAACACTTTTATTCACAAATAATGATGATCATAATGGGAATAATATTTCATGTCAATAGTCTGAAATAATTGCAAAGTACAAGAAGAATCTAATTATTGCTACTGTTATACAGTGAACAGTGCTCTGTAAATAGTAAATTTTGCTCTGTTAACGCTAAAATTTCTGGATTGCGTTTTGGATTTTCAAATTCGAAGTTATCTTCACACACATAAATTTCCTTGAGTCCTTGAATCTAATTTTTTTTTATTATTAATTTTGACTTTTTGATTATTTCAGGTGGCTTTTAATATTTTTTTTTCTTTTTTATTGAAAATAGGCCCCCTTTATAAAATAATAAAAATATCTTTTAAATTTGAATTGATTTAAAAGCATTATTTAATGGGAATTTCTAAACTTTTCTTTGTTTTTTCTCCTGCTGCTTCTGTTGCTAAAGGTATTTTGAAAATGTGAAAAATTAAAAAGTTTTCAAACTTACAAACAAACAACTTCTAACAATCGATAATTCAGCAGTAAATGTAACAGAATTTTTCGGTTTTTCTTCGGCAGACAGAAAACTTTCTTTTGTTTTGAACTCCTTTAAATCTTAAAGTTATGCTTACTGCTCTGTAGGCTCTGGGCGAGGAGAGATTGCAAAGAAATTTTATTTTATTTATTGGGTGTGTAAAAGAGAAATTTGAGTGTGTGTGTGTGTGTGTGTATTTAGTGGTATTGTTGACAGCAATTTGACAGCAGTCAAGCGTGCCAGCAGCAAATTAAACAACTTTTTTATTATTTTTTTTTTTTTGGTTTCCTACAAAAGCAAGGAAAACAATCGAAAGAACAACTCAACTCAGCTCTACTGAATTAAAGAACACAAACCAAGAAATGTAAAGAAGCTAAAAAAGAAACAGGAATGTTTAGACATCCTTAAATGGGATGGGATGGTTCCCATAAAACAGTTGCCGTAATAGTCTTACAATGGCTGGCACCCTTTTTTACTTTCCTTAAATGCTTTTACACTTACACTATACGGGTACCCCTTTTGACACACGGTTGCCATAACAATTTGTTTTGTATCCTTTTCTTCCATTCGTTTTTTTCTCTTTTTTTTGATATGAAAAGCAAAAAAAACAACACATCCTTTAACATCTACACACGCAATAAAGCAAACGAAATAAAATAACCGTAAAAAAGTGTCCCTGTCTTGATCCTGATGCTCTGTTGTTTGTTTGGTTTTTTTTTGTTAACAATTTTTATAAGAGAGTTCAACTGCAGAAATATAATCAACAATAAATACAACAACAACAATAACAACAGTAGCAACAAAAAAGGGATGACACTTTACAGTTAACAAAAAAATAATATTTTTTGAAACGAAACAAAACAAAAGGATACAAAAGGATAACAACAATACATTTAAGCTGATAGCAAAAAAAAGAAAGTGTGCAACAGCTTGGTTGAAAAAAATAGCAAAAGATGAATGGAAAAAAATCAGACTTTTTTTCTCTCTCCACAGTTCACGCTGTCGTAGAAATCTTTACCTTCTTTCATCCCCGTTCCGTTAGTACTCCATTAAAGCTAGATGGATTACCCATACTTTATTAAATACGAGGATAGGTCAATAAGTCCTTAACTGTCCTTTCTCACTACTTAACTGAAAAGGCAGTTCTGCCTTTATCATTAAGGGTGAATTAAAAGCGCCTCATTTTAACAGACAGAATCCCATTGTTCTACTCGTCAGTAATGTTTCAGCAGAAAAAATTGCAATGCTACTTTGCAATGACCCAAATGAAAGGAAAACCAGAAGTATTCTAAGGCGACTTGATTTAACAACAAAATTTCGGGAAAAGTGGCCATCAACCACTAAAGTAAACTTTTCATGGCAATTTTAGTTACTCTCGCACAGTTTTTGCCAGAAATCTGCTGAGAGGAAGTCGCCGAAGAAATATTTTTTTCTATTCTCGTTTTGTTGGAGATTTCTGACCTGGGGTTTGAACCGTTTCCTCATGTCTAATAAGCCAACACACTGCCTTCTAAAATACGATGACTTCTGACGCTTAGTCTGCCTATGTATCGTGGACAGAAGATTGTCTCCCTAATCGCCATATGATCCAACCCAATACGTCTCGATTCTGGAATAAAATATTCTATGATGAGTCCAGTAATGGCGCTAACTGAACTTGACAAGATTTTCTAATCTACGCTTGTCGTATCCGAAGCAGCCCAAGCGGCATTGGTAAACGCCATACCTACATTGTCAGTTAGAAGCTCGCAAGTCAGGTTCTCAATGGAGTTTCCAATGTAGAGCAACTCTTCGTCGGTGGTTGTAACACGGCTAGCATTCTTTAACTTTAATTTATTGCAAACATTGTCAACCATAAGTTCGCAAGTTCCCCATAAGTTTCTCCTATGCAAAGAGGACTGCAGCTGGTCAATTCGTCAGATGTACGGTATTAAAGAATACCTCGATATCACAGTATATTCGTACTACTTTGCCAGCTCTGCCTTGGAAGAATCTCGGCAATCGAATACCTTCCAGAAGTTTATCATGTTACAACCTAGCAACTTGACAGCAGCTAACAGAACTAGTAACTCTCCCAGAGTATTTTCCCCTGTGTGTACAGGCTAGAGAACATCGAATGGAGGTATACATGTATTTATTGAAGGTAATTTAAATTTCTATAGAGTGTACACTCCACCACATCTAAGACTGACCAAGAATGTCGGCTGTCTATTAAAGGGATAGAGAGATAACGGTTATCCTCATATGAGTTTCTGGACACGGGCGTAACAACAAAACACAGGCTGGTACAACAGAAAATTCAATGGAGAGACCTGATACATCTGGTCCCATATAGAAATTTGTGCGAAACCTGATCAGTTGTCCGTCTTAGGAACTTCATAGCAGTAATAACGTGATACTGATTTATGGGTGCACATGCCCGGAGGCTGGGACTATCTTGCTATATTTACAAGAAAGAAGAAGAGACTACAGATCAATTTCTCTTTCATTTTCCGGCGCTCCAACACTTTTGCAATAGCAAGATTCTTTCTGGTGACAGCTTGGCTCCATTTAGGGAAGTTCTGATCCTTGGGTTGGATATTAACTGTGGTATCACAATGGACCTAATTGGAACCTTGCCCTTCAAGGAGGGATCGCCACCTAACCTAACTAAATCTACTATCAGACCCATATCATTGCAAAGCCATCCAAAGGCGAATATCAGCATAAAATAAACATTAGCATAGAAAAATGAGAAACTAGAGCGTAATCCTGACTAAAGGGTTGTAATGGCCATTTAAGTATGTATGTAAGTATGTATAAAAAATGGTAAACAAGTAAACAAAAATCCACAAACAACACTACAATAATAAATATAAATAAAATACACAAACAACAATAATAAAACATCGATGTTTACATTTACAGAAATTTCGAAAAGACGAAGCCACGAACATTCACCTTCAAGAATATTTATCAGACTATTTGCTCTGCCTTATAAAACGCAAGACATAGCAGGCGACTTCAGTCTTGTCTGAAGCTGAGGTGCGTTTGAAGAGAGTAATCATGGTATGAAGATCTCCGTTACTAAGATCTGTCGTATAATTGCTTAGTGATTGTTATTGTTTATGTAAAGGGTATAAATAGAGGAATAACAAAGAAGAGCAATTGCTGTTGTTTACATCAAGTTGTGAACAGTGGCACACAGAATTGTGCGAACAATAAAGAATTTTAATTAAAAGTAAATACAAATTTATTTTTATTTTATTTGCAAGCTACAAGCTCATGTGTTAAACGTTTATGCTATAATTTTGCCCACTACAGTTTTGCTGTCTTGACACACTCTTACTCTCGCCCATAATAATCTTGCAAATAAACAGATAAAAAGAAAAGTAAAAACAAATTTGTTTATTATCTGCTCTTTTTTTATCAGCGAATTTCTTTGTCTGTTTGTCTGTCGTTTTGGTTGGTTGATTCTTTTCTGTTTTTCTCTTTAACCTGTCACCACACCCCCCTGATTGTCACTGGAGTAAAAACCCTCTCACAAGCATTCATTCAATAAAAAGGATGGTTGAATAACCAGCAGCAGCCCTAAGGAATTTAAAGTAGAGGAACCGAGGTAGACAAACAAACGAGGAGAGTGAAAGAACAACAAGAAGAAAAAAAGAGAACAATTTGAACTTGAGCGTATCATATTATCATATCCCTAATGGGATATCTAAGGATAATAGGATGAAGTGTGTGTATGAGTATGTGTGCACATATACTTGTATGGCTTATCATATACATACACCTACAAAAACAAATATACCGCATTATAATACAATTTAAAAGAGAAAATGCTACACATTGTATTGCATGTTGACAATATCTCAAGGTTTTAAGGGGGGGCAAATAAGACAAACAAATGGAAAAACACTCGTGGAAATAATTTCATAGAAATTATGGAGAAAAAGTACCAAAATTAAAAAAAAAACATATTGGAATGATTAGAAGTAATCAAAATGAATAAGAAGTCATGTTAATGTATTATAAATTCATGCACTTTCCTGTTCCCCATCTGATTTCAATTAAAAAATATTAAGGCTATAAATACAGGCCGGCATAAGGAAAAGTACTTTTTTTAAGTTTCAAATATTAATAAAACAATAACTTCTTAACTAAAACACACTTAAATATTCCGGCCATATAACTAAAAGTACCAAAATCTTAAATTGGTACTAATTAGAAAGTACTTTTTTGGTACCATATTTGGTACTATTTTTATCACACATCTGTTTATATTTAAAGAAATAAAATTTAATAACAAATTTTAAAATTGTACTTGTGACAACGAAATTTCAATACTATCCTAACAAAGAAAAGTACCTAATAAAGGCCTTAAACATTGTGTTTAAGTTAAAAAAAGTACAAAAATAACAAAGACAAAAATTTTTAGAAACAAAAAGATATATAAAAGCTCTTTTTCGAAGCCAAAATAATTATGGTACTTATTTAAAAAAAATGTACCAACAAAAATGCCAAAAAAGCGTAATTAAGGCAATAAATATAATTTGAGTTGAATTTAGCATCAGCGAAGCAGGAAAAAGTATAATGAAATGGAAAAAGAAACTAAAAGAATTATATGGGTAAGACCTTATTAAGGGACTTATAAAAAAGTACCAAAAAAAGGGGAACTAAGAGTAACAAAGGCCTTTACAATTATTTTGTTAGTGATTTATGAAAAGTACCAATGCATAAGCAATACAAAAAAATAAAAAAGGGTTTAAAATCCTTATACAGATAGGATGTCATTAAAGTACTTAAAAAAGCAATTTTTTTCCAAAAAAGTACTTTTTTTTAAAAAGCACTAATAAAAGACCAAAATAATGATTAAAATAATCAGTATAACTCTTAAGCTTTTCAGATAAAAGTAAAGCAGATAGGTATGTATAGCAGCGATTATGGTACTTGTAAAAAGTACCAAGCAAAAAAGGGGAAAAAGAGGTTGTTAACACAATCAGTAGAATCAGATACCTTTAAAGGCAATACAAGTACAAGGAATGTGGCAAAAATACATGAAACAGAAAAATAACTAAATATGTAGCAAAATATCTGCCGACATTATTATACAATTAAAAAAGTACCAAAAAAAAGGGTAGAATGTATAAAGAGTAAAAGTGTGAAAAGTAATCACATTTAAATTGAAACATATTTACATGCAGTAAATTTACAATAGGAAATAAAATCATTAAGCTACTTAGAAAAAAGTACCGGAAAGAAGTACCAAAATTTATAAAGAGCAAATTTGTGGACGGCAAACAATATAGATTGAAATGCATTTAAAGTGAAAGTAAGGCATGATTAAATGCAGTAAATCTGCAAAAGGAAATTAAACTATTAAGGTACTCAGAAAAAAGTACCAGAAATGGGGCAAAAGGCTAATCTGTCACAAAATTCAGTATATTATCAACACTGAACGTAATGAATCAATTTACGCTTCAATTTCGCTTCGTTAGATGGACCAACGAAAAACTTCACTATGATGTTGATTTTCCCAAAAACAAATCTTTTCAGAAGAAGCTCATTTTCATCTTGGTGGGTACGTTAACAAGCAAAGTAAGTAGCAAAGTAAGAAGTATTTGGGGCCCAGAAAATCCACACGTGGTCTTATAGAAGCCAATACACCCATTAGGAATGACTGTTTGGTGCGTCTTTTAGAGCGGAGGCATCATTGTCCCATATTTCTTTGAAAATAAGAACGGCGCTACCATTACGATCAATTTAGACATTTAACGCACCATGATAGTCACCATCTCATGCCACAATTGATTTATTGCATCAAACGTTTAATGGCCATTTAATTACCGAAATGGTGATTGTCAAAAAAGCTGCAATTTAATACCGTTGAACTATTTTCTGTGAGGCGCCGTTAAGGAAAAGTGTTATGCCGACAAACCAGAGACAATTCAGTATTTGAAGGCCAACATTCGTGGTGCCATCTCCGAGATACGACACCATACACTCGAAAAAAGGCGCGATAATTGCTGCGGTCGAATGAGATACTGCGGGTCTAGTCGTGGCTGGCATATAAATGAAATAGGATTCCATTTCTAACCAATGCAGTTAATAAATCTGTTTACAACTTATGGTACTGCTTAATATAACAACAAACAACAGCACAAACAACATTACAAAATAAATGTAAACAACGATGTTTACATTTAAAGAGATTTCGGGAAGGCGAAACACGACATTCATCAGACTGTTTACTCTGCCATATAAAAAGCAATTCGAGTGCAATTCAGTGAGTTAGTGAAGTTCAGAGAGTAACCGTGGTTTGAAGATCCCCGTTACAAAGATCTGTCGAATAATTGCCTAGTAATTGTTATTGTTTATGCAAAGGATATAAACATTAAGTTACATTAAGTTGTGAACGGTGGCACGCAGAATTGTGCGAATAATAAAGAATTTTAATTAAAACTAAACACAAATATATTGAAAGATTATGGCTATGCCATGAATAGTCGCGATTCTTAAAAAAATTTTCAAAAAAACAAAAAATTTTCTCTTGAGTTCTACTTACAGTGGAGTACATAGAAGATTTTATAAAAAGAATTTAAGAAAATTTACCTGAAAAGAAAGAAAAAAACATCACAGTTTAATATTTATTTTTAAGAATATTTCGTATTAAAAAATTTAAAACTTATATAACTAACTATTTTCTTTGAGTGTATGTAGGCTCTTGTATATGTCTGTATGTATTCAAGCAATAAAATCCACCTTTTCTTTGCACCATTATTAGACCGACAAGTGCTTTCAATTGTTTGAAAAAGTAAATGAGAATTTTTTTGTATTTTTTTTCTGCTATTCATACGCTTCCTTTCTTTATTTATTGTATGCTATGTCTGTGGCTATGGCGAAAAGAGAAAAAATTCCCTTAGATTTGCTTTTTTTGATATTTTATTTTTTGCCAGAAACAAGTTAACCTTTCACCTTTCAACATTAGACAATAAATTCATAAGTTTAGCTTTTAAACCGTCCCAAGCAAAAACGTAGAAGCGAACAAAAAAAAAGGTATCCCGCTTAGAAAAGAGGCCTGTTTAAGGATAAGACAGAGAGACAGACAAGGCAGGCAGGCTTGAATGATATGAAAATCCTTAAAGGTTGTCATGTCAGTATATGGGATATAAGAATAAAGAGGAAATAAATTTTATTTAATGCCACTCTGGATAATTTATGGTAATTGTTTAGTAGTAGTACGCTGAGCCCAAAAGCGTGAGATGACTTGATTGCCGTGTTCACACTGGCAAACAAACAAACAAGAACAACTGAGAGAATCAACAATTTTTTATTGTTGTTTAGTGTTAATTTATGTAAATTCTTTGAGCAGAATCGTGCGTATCTTTTTAGAGAAAGGCACCCTTTTTCTTCTACTAACCAGGTTTTCTTTATTTCTATTTACGATGTGTTGAAAACAGAAAAAAAGAAAGACAAATAAACCATAAAAGCTATAATAAACAGGACGTGTGTCCTGTGTCAGGATACTCTCATAAAATTAATAGAAATTTAAATATGTTTTCCTCTTCTACTAGGCACGGTTTAGGCAAAGGCCATCACAAATTTATGCACAATTTTATCTAATCTTGCTACGGCATTACAAAGAGGCCACAAGTAAAAAAGGGTTTCAAGCCTTTTAAAAGAAGATTTAATCATGAATTCTTCATTAAAGACAAATCAAATGTAATGAAAGGAATTTCAATTTCAACGGAACATCAAACAAACTAGGGGGACTGGGTCAAAATGCAGCTTGCACGCTTCTCATAAAGGCTTTTCAAAAACATGTTGAAAGCACGTTCACCTAATCATTTATGCTTAGTTAGGAACTTATTTTGTTTTGTTTTTTATTATTTAAGACAATAAAATTAAATTTCAAAACGTTTCCTATAAATTTTTATAAAAAAGAAAAATGGAAAAGGTACCATTTGATCAAATAGTACCAAATAATTCATTTTAAGGTAAATCCTTCATTTTTATAAATTTTGTTTGAAATCAAAAAAAAATTATATTCAATTTCAAAAGGTACCAATTATAAAAGGTACCAATCAGAAAAAGTACCTATTATACAAAGTACTAATGAGAAAGAGAATCAATTGTAAAAGAATCAACTATAAAATATAACAATCATAAAAGGTACCAATTATAAAAAGTACCAATTAATAAGTACCAATCATTAAAGGTACCTATTATAAAAACTACTACTTAGAAAAAGAATCAGTTGCAGAAGAATCAACTATACAATATAACAGTTATAAAAGGCACCAATCAGAAAAAGTACCAATTATAAAAAGTACCAATTTAAAAGTATGAATCAGAAAGAGTACCAATAATACAAAGTACTTATAAGAAAATTAACTAATTGTAAAGGTCTTAGCTATAAAACGTATCTATTATAAAAGGTATCAAATTCAAAAAGTACCAAATAAAAAAAGGTACTCAATGGAGTATCTTCTAAGTAAACTTAATTTAACACAAAATTTCTTTAATTTTTTGTAAATCTTGTTTGAAATAGAGCCAGCAAAACTTTTAGTAAATTACAAAAATTACCAATATTAAAAAATACCAATTATAGAAAGTACTACTTATAAAAAGTACCAATCACAAAAGTACCAGCAATAAAAATAAACGATTAAAATGATTTCAGCTATAAAACCCCAAACGTACCCATTTCTAAAAGTACCAATCATTAAAGTACCATTTACAAAAAGATACTCAATGGAGTATTTTCTATGTAAACTTAATTTAACACAATTTTTTTTAATTTTTTAAAAATCTTGTTTGAAATACAGAAAAACTAATAGTAAATTACAAAAAGTACCAATCATAAAAGGTACTAATTATAGAAAGTACTAATCATAAAAAGTACCGATTATAAAACTATCAATTAAAGAGGTACCAATTGTAAAAATTAACAAGTTTTGGCGTCAGAACATCGTCATGCAGTCCAAGGGGAACAAATTTATCCGCAAAGCGCAACTGTGTGGTAAAGATTTTATTAGGGTGGCGTGGTTGATTCTTACTTTTTTGAAAATTAGGCAAAAACTAGGAGTGACGTAGAGACGGACATAAAGAGACGGAGGAAAAACAAATGGACTACAAACACATAAGAGAGCGCGATTACTAGCTTGAAGCCCTTCTCAACCTATTTATGAATCTAAGAAGAAGCTCGCTGTCCAAGGTCCTCAAGTACAATGGTTCAATTCGACCTCCAGGTACTGTACTTGTCTTAATTGATAAGTACACGTCCTCTAACCTAAAGGTCCTCAACCTCAACCTACTAAGGGCTGAATAGTTTCCAACTCCTGCTCGTAGCAATATACCCTGCAATAATCGGGCTGGGATCATTTGCAGATCCTTCTCAGTAGTCTAATCTACCAGTGCCTTGTAATAAAACTAATAACTAACCTCAGACTGGCCCAGCAGCAAACCTGTTCTATCACTGTCTATAGCAGGTCATAGACACCTAGACCTAGATAACATCGCGATCCATTCCCCCAACATGGCAACGTTTTAGCAACATGATTATGAAGTTCTTGCAGCCTCGACTAGATTAAGTGAAGTAGTAAAACGGCGCCAACGATTTCCACAACAAATTGACTTAAAAAAATTTTGATATCAATTGACCACCAAGGTTTAATGCGAATTAACACGGGAGATATCATATCGCGAATAAATATTGCGAATATGTAAATCAAAAACAATTTCTTTGAAAATTTCATGAAAAGGGCATGGGCCTCTCATCAGAGGCGTGGCGGCTACTTCATACATGCATACATACATAATTGGTCATTACAACCCTTTAGTGAGGATTACGACCTAACTTCTCACACCACTTATGTAGTGTGCGTTAATTTTATGCATGAGTGGCGGAACCTACATTTCAAAGCCGACTCCGAACGACAGATTTTTGAGAAACTTTTCATGGCAATTTTATTTACTCTCAGAGTTTTTGTCAGAAATCTGCTGAGCGGAAGTCACCGAAAAAATATTTTTTTATATTTTCGTTTTAATGTCTGACCTGGGGTTTGAACCGTGGCCTTACGTCTAATAAGCCGTCGAACTACCTACTAGACTGCGGCCATTTCACGTATATTTTATGCCATAGCTAATGATAGCAAACCCTTTAGTAGATCAAATCTGCCTACAAATCTGTCCATAAATAACACTCTTAGAAGCCACCTTAATCCTTAAGCCAGTTGTTAAATGTGGCTCAGGTGTTATTTGTTTTCATTTCCCATGTGGGCATTTATTGTGTTGGAATAGTTTTCTGCACCAAAGAAACATTTATTTTTATTAAAATGCCAATGAACATGATTAAAAAAACAACAAAAATAACAATAAGAAAAATAACAAGACATTATGGGGTTCAACTAAAAGGAAAATTTATTTTCTACACTTTGCTTATATAGTGAGAGAGAGAGAGAGAAAGAGAGACTCGATACAATTTATACAACAGATTTAATGTTGATTTAGCTAAACAACATCAATAAGGATTAACGGAAACCTTTTTAAGAGGGGGTTGGGGGTAAACAGTAGACAGGCACAGTGGTTACAATAGCCTTTAAAAGAGAAACAAAATCGGGGAGCATAAAATATTAACCAACGTCCTTTGCTCTCTCTTTTTGCTCTGAGTGTACTTAGTTGTTGTGTTTATTGGGCACTGTAACTGTAACTGTTCAATTTGCTGTCTTTTCATTGTCAAAATCTATTTTGTATACATAGTAGAGGTTGCTAGGGAGTGAGTTATACGAGTGTATATGGATATGAATATCGTATCGATAGTGTTGCCTTTAAATGCGCATAAATGTCACTTGTCACAGCATTTATTGCGTTTATTGGCAACATAGTTTTTTTAAGGCTGTCAAAATTTTACTATGTGCCTTTTTGCATTGAGTGTCAAACATTCATTCATTCATTCCCTCATTCATTTATTTGTTCATTCATTTTCATACTGTTTGTTGCCTTTAGTATGGTAACAGCATGAGTTTTTCAAAAAGAAAGAGCTTTTAAGAATAAGGAAAATGGAAACATGCAAGCACGTTAGAGTTGGTATTGGCCGGCCAATAGGATGCCCTAAAGGGACATTTTAAAAGCTAAACCAAAGTCTAAGCTATAAACATTATATTAAAGTGATTACTAGCATATGACACTAAGCTACAGAGCATTAAAAAGTACCATCAATAAAACAATACCATCCGCAAAAACGTACTATTAACAAAAACCATCAATTACACAGTTGCAAACAAGCCCAAATTGCAAGAAAATATCATTACGGGAAAGTACCAATTCAAAAAAAATATATTTTTACAAAAAGTACCAATTTCAACATTAAAAAAGCTTCAAATACAAAAAAGTATCCACTGATGGCAGTTATTTTAACTGCAAAAAAGTACCATTAAAGTACCAGTACTATTAAAGAAAAACATGTATTTCAAAAATGATTATTGCAGAAATGTACAAAAAGTACCAATTACAAATAGTTCCCAATTATAAAATGTACCAATTACCAAAAGGTAGGAATTATAAAAACTACTAATTATAAAAAGTACCAATGACAAATGAGTACCATTGCAAAAAGGGATCAATTACCAAAATGACATGAGTAGCATTTGAAAAAAGTACCATTAACAAGAAAATAGCAACTACAGAAAAGTCCCATTTACAGTAATATTAATGACAATGAGTAAAAAGTACTAAAGACAAATAAATACCATTTTAAAAAAGTATCAATTAGCAAAAGGTACCAATTAAAAAAGTACCAATTATCAAAAGGTACCAATTATAAAAACTACTACTTATAAAAAGTACGAATGGCAAATGACAATTTGCCATTTTGAAAAAGTATTAACTACCAAAAGGTACCAATTATAAAAAATTACTAATGACAAATGAGTACCATTTTCAAAAAGTACCAATTACTAGAAAATAACAATTACAGAAAAGTACCATTTACAAAAATATTTTGACAATGAGTAAAAAGGGACTACCATTTTAAAAAAGTATAAATTACCAAAAGGAACCAATCAAAAAGTACTAATTATCAAAAGGTACCAATTATAAAAACTACCAGTAATGACAAATGACAAATGAGTACCATTTTAAATAAGTATCAATTACCAAAAGGTACCATTTGAAAAAAGTACCAATTACAGAAAAGTACCATTTACAGAAATATTATTGCAGAAAAAAGTACAGATAACAAAAGATTTTTACTACAGACTGGTGCTAGGTACATAAAAACCTATCATTATAAAAATGTACCCTAAATAAAGAAAACCAACTACAGAAAAGTACCAATTAGAAAATTATATCATTATAAAAAGTCACCACTATAAATAAATACGAATCACAAAAAGTACCACATACAAAAAAGTACCAAATATAAAAAATATTACCACAGTAAAGTACCAGATACAGAAAAGTACCCTAAAAAACACATTTATTGGCCGTAATTTTTTGATGGAGCAGGTGAATAACAGAAGATTTAAACGATGATGTTACAACCTCTTGTTTAGTTGCAGCTTTTACTAGAGACGTGAGGCAAAAAAAACAGTCTATTCGTAAAAGTACCTATAATGAGGGATCAGCGGTATTGGCTAAAGTGTACGACTACAAATTCGAGCAACTTTGATTCAAATCGAAATAACATGGCTTTTTCTCAGCTGTTCTCTGGCAAAAACTCTCAAAGTAAATAAAATTGATTTGAAAAGTTTCGCTACTTGTATGCTGGTCGAAAGGTTGCGGGTTTGGCAGAGCATCCAAAGAGGTGTGCCGAGTCGTATGCGGCCTGGTTACATGATGGACAGCGAACCAGGAACAATCCTCACTCTGTAGCTGTTTAGGATGTTCTTACCAACCGGATCTCAGCAGTGCGAGGATAGTTCTAGTTACCCTAGGTAACTGCCACCGAAACTGGTGGTGGATATTCACCCTGCTGTGGTTGAGTTCATTCATTGCTGTAAGTAATCTAGCGCTTTCTTTACTCCTTGCACGTCCACAACTGTTGGTATCACAGTAGTTCGAAATAGTAAAGGCTTTAGGCTCAATATGTGGATACGGTGATGGGAAAACCGAATGACCACGAGACATACTTGAAATCTGTGCTGCTTAGCAAGGAAACTAGTAATGCTAAACAGTACCCGGAAGTTTTTTAGGACAACAAGCAGCAGACATTATGGGTAAACTTTATAGAAACTTGAGAACAGCACAACAGATCCTCTAGCCATAGGGGCCTTATAAGTTTCGGTTTAGGTTAGAGGGCGTTTACTTGTCAATTGAAACAAGTACAATACCCGGAAGGTCCAGTTGACCCATTGTACAAACGACCCTAAGAGCAGAGGATAATAGAGGGAATAGGGAATAGGGAAAAAGGAGAGGAGGTAGGAAAGCGATAATAAGGAAGGGGAGGAATGTGCCCTCGTAACTCTACGCAATAAAAAATAAACCGAGTCTTGATTTTACTCGCGGTTGAATAAATTTGGAATTGATGGACCTGCGATGTATTAAAAAAATATGTTTCGAAACACAAGGAAAAACCTACGATTCGATATTTCGTGTAATTCCTACTGATTCCAATGGATGGCAGGGGATGGTATTGTTGACTGTCACAGCCAAACCAATATAACCCCCATGTACCGAGGGTAGTGTGTGTGAATATTTTTGATTTTTCATTTCTTATGCTTTTCGTCGTTATTGCCTGCGTTGCTGTTTCTCTTTTTTATTTTCGTATCCTTTTTTCCAGCTTCATTTCACTTGATATTATTGCTGCTGTTGCCGTTGCTCTTAGTGTGTTTGTGTGTGTTTGTGTGAGCGTCACTGCTGTTGCTGTTGCTGCTGTTGTTGTTGTTGTCGGTTTAAGAGTTTTAATAAATTTCAGTGTATTGCAGTTAAATTAAGTGGAAATAGTAAATGTATTGCTTATTGATTTCCACTGATATTGATACAAGAGCACACGAACAAAAATGAAAAACAAAATTGGTTGGGGAAAATGAAAATCTTTTGAATGAAGAAAATATAGAAGAGAAACGGAAATCATTTGTTGTTTTTTCTTATTATTGCTATTCGTATTGTTGTTATTGTAGACTAGAAATAATGAGATCTAGTTGAAGTTGTTTCTTCAGTCATAAAATTTATTTTTTTTTTCTCCCCAAAGCAGGTCTCTGTAGAACAAAAAATAGAAGAGAAAAAACACAAGAGGACGAAAAGATGGCAACAAAACTAAAGTTTAAGTACATCAAATAAGAATTATCGCCAAAATAAAATTTACAAATGATAGGCGGACAGCAGGGAGAAAAACAGAAATGAAACTTCAACAAAAAATTTATCAAAAAAACAAAAAAAAAACCCAAAAAGATTGGATAAAATGGAGAAATAAATGGAAATTTGGAAAAATTTATTGTTTCAGTAGATAAATTTGAAGAGATTTTTATTACAAAAAAAATTACGAATAACATCACGGAATTGGTACAGAGAATATTATTACAAACTAGTGGTAATTCCTTTTTAAACTTTTTTAAATATTTTCAATGTTTTCATCAACGACATTTGTCTATTGGCACACATCCACTGGGAGCTAGTGGCAAACTTACAAAGTTTACCGATCAGAGATCAGCAATGAGTATTCAAAAAGATGAGTAGAATCGAATCATACTCATAATATCTGATACTTATACGCATTCATACTTATTTTAATATCATTGAACCTCTGCTCATATTTAAAGTTTGAAGTACATACTCATCATATTCATACTTAACAACACGTATGATGTTCGACTCTCCATAACTCAACATATACAAGAATCACAAAATAAGTATGATTCGCATATGAACACTAAAATACTCACTAAAAGGTTGTGTGTTTGCTCACTCGAATCATTTATAAGTATTTTCGCTTAGGTTATGAATCTAAATGAGTAATTAGGCTTATGAATCAACATATTTCGAATGGTGTGAGTTTGATGTCAATGATGGTATGAGTTTGATGCCAACGTTGTACTCATACTCATTGCAACCTGTACTTATAAATCAACATGGTAGTGAGTACGAATGAATCAGAGTAGGTAGTTAAATTTCAATATTGTTGACTCACTTATATTCAAAATTTCATGAGTGCTTATGAGTAGCGAAAAAACGATTCATTGCTGATCTCAGTTACCGATGACAATGGGATCCAAAGATTTGAAAAATTTTGCGTTTAAAACATGAAAGCAGAGCAACTACTTAGTGAATTAATTGCTCATTACTATCCTTTAGTCAGGTTTACAACCAAACTCCTTACACCAACCTATGTTATGGGTGTTGATTTTATCTATGAGAGACGGAACGCTCAGTTAAAAGTAGACTCCGGTGGACAGATTTTTATTTATTGAGAAACTTTTCATGGCAATTTTATTTACTCTCCGAGCTTTTGCCAGAAGTCTGCCGAGAGGAAGTCAGCGCAGAAATATTTTTTACATTCCGCTCTGAACGACATGTCCGAGTTAGGGTTTGAACCAAAAGCTGGCATCTAATAAGCCAATCCATTAACTACTAGACTATGGCGGCTATGACTATCTGCAATTGATGCAAGCGAAATAGCGGACTTCACCAAACTTTGCTATCTTAGGAACACATACATATATAATTGGTTATTACCAACCTGGCTTCGCACAACACTTATGTTGGGTGTATTATTTTTATACATGTATGGCGGGACCAACAGTTTAGTATCAGTTCCGAACAACAAATTTTTTTTGAGAAACTTTTCATTGCTATTTTTTATTTATTCTCAGAGTTATTGCCAGAAATCTAGTGAGAGGAAGTCGCCGAAGAAATATTTTTTGCATGTTTCGTATTGTTAAAGATGTCTGGCCTGGGGTTTGAACCGTGGCCTCACGTCTAATAAGCTATCATAGTCCCTACTACACTACGGCGACTACATCTTTAACTATGAATGTGAAAATTACAATATTTAATGTGATGTCTGCGCAGCACCCTATGAGTCTTCTGACCGAAAATCAAAGGCAAGTAGGTAGGTAGGTTGAAGGTCAGAATCTGCTGAGAGGAAGTCGCAGAAGAAATATTTATTTTGTGTGTTTCGTTTTATTTCAAATGTCTAACCTAGGGTTTGAACCAAGGCCTCATGTCTAATAAGCCAATACAATAGCTACTAGACTACGGGGACTGTTTTTATTTGCAATATTCAAGACCCTTAGACGTAAAAAAATCACTCTTTAGAATCCAATTCAAGTAAGAAATTTTGCTGATTTTAATAAATTTATAATTTTAAAAATTCCTTGGATTTCATAAACATTATTTGGCATAACCACCCCATGACAAAAAAAAAACTTGTTTTAATATTCTCCAACAGTTTGAAATTTACCACTTATTAAACCATTTGACATATTTTTGTGCACTTCTTATCGGAATTTTTTATACAAAGAAAATTGGCAAAAAAAAAAACCCCAGAAAACCGTAGTAAATGCCTGGTACGATATGGCATCTTTCATAACAACTCTGTCTTACAAGAACCGCCCACGAGACTTTTTAAGCTAAGATAGAATGATAAGAAGGAGATGCATTTTATTAAAAAGATGTTGCAGATTTAACCGACAAGTCCTGTTTAACTGGTGCTGAGAATTGTATTTTGGGCTTCAAATTTAAAGCCTAGCTTTCTTGGAATTAAGTTAGGTACCATAGCCGATGTTTATGAATTTAGTCTGGTTGGTCCGATATTTAATAGCGAGAGCCCCCGTTAGATTGTACAGAAATATTAAACGAAATGAGAAAAGTTTTTGTCGACTAAGAGAAGGCGAAGACTCTTCTTATGCTTCTTTATTACCTAATGAAGCGTGAGAATAGATACAGCGTTTATATTGAATTTAGGCTAGGCGAGAAAGTTTTCTCCTCCTCTGACCAATAAATACTTTTGCCTGCTAAACAGCCTAATTTTAGGTTAAGTTTTCATTTTCCTTTTGTACGTTTTTTTTTATCTGACTATCTATAGCTCCTTCATAAACCCTCCAATCTTAGACATCAACCTGCCTAACACCATTTTAGCTTTCATTGCTACTTTTGCAAGAAATGCTTGAACTTATCCAATTTTAAAACTTTTCTTTCCCTGCTTCCCGTAAGTGACAGTAGCTTCTGTTCTTTGTTTTCTAAAATAACTGGAGTTCCGCTATTAAAATTTGCTATTGTTGAGGCCTTATTCCTTGCACTCTATCGCTAGTTCATTCATTGCTTTTTGAGCTTGCTATAAAAATGTCTTTTAAGTGACTTAAGAAACATTAATTTGGCTTAAATGATGCTTAACTTTTAGCATAAGGTGTAACTATTTTTGTTTTTTTTGTTCTAAATTTTTTGGGGAATTACAAGACGATAAAATAGGAAAGTTCTTAAGCTGTGGGTGGGCTTGTTTCATTACAATAATGCAAAAAAATACAACAACAATAACAACTACAACAACAAAATTTGTTACAGTTGATGCAAGTATATTTTGTATGTGTAGGGAGTAGTGTATGGAGAGAGAGAATGTGTCATGCTTAGTATAAGGCTTCCAGCTTATGGGGTGACTTTTGCCCATATTGCGTTGGCAACATATGTGTGTGGCGGTATAAGAAGCTAAAACGAAACCATTTCATAGGCTGTCTAAGGCTTTCTTTTTTTGTAAGGCATTGTAGTTGCTGTGTGGAATGAACCAAATATCACGTTGATTATGTCATTTCGTTGTTATTTCGTTGTTCTTGACCGCCTTATTCGACAATTTTCTGGCTTTTTTTTCGTTTCGTTTCATTCTTTGTAAGGCAGCCATAAAAATTTTAAATTTCATTTCGTATCTTAGTTTTTCGGTACGAATTTTTATTATTTTTTCTTCTTCTTCTTGTGTTTGTCAAATTGACAGCTGGGACAGGTGTTTCTTGTCGTAGAATATTTCACTTTTTATGCCGGCAATGGAAAAAAAGAGACAAGCAAGCAAGCGTAAGATAGAGAGAGAGACAGAAAAAAGGTCACCTTAATGTTTAAAGCAGGTATTGTATTACCTTTTAGCCTTTTTTTCTTCTTATTATTTGGGTCTTTTATTGTTTGCCAATATTTCTTAATAATTTTGTTTTCAAGATTTACTATGGTTTTCTGGGGTTTTTTTCTTTGCCAATTTTCTTTGTATAAAAAATTCGATAAAAAATGCACAAAAAATATGTCAAATGGTTTAATAAGAGCTTAAGTGGTAAATTGCAAACTGTTGGAGAATATTAAAACGAGTTTTTTTTTGTCAGGGGGGGGGATGTTATGCCAAATAATGTTTATGAAATCCAAGAAAGTTTAAAAAATAAAAATTTATTAAAATCAGCAAAATTTCTTACTTGAACTGGATATTCTAGGGCGATTTTTTACATCTAAGGGTCTTGAAAATTGCAAATAAAAACAGTCGCCATAGTCTAGTAGGTATTGTGTTTGCGTATTAGACGTGAGGCCTTGGTTCAAACCCCAGGTCAGACATTTCCAACAAAACGAAACACACAAACTAAATATTTCTTCGGCGATTTCCTCCCAGCAGATTTTTTAGAAAAAAAAAAACTGTCTTTCAGAGTCGACTTTAAACTGTAGGTCCCGCCACTCATGTATAAAATTAACGCACACAACATAAGTGGTGTGAGAAGCTAGGTCGTAACCCCTTGACTGAAGGGTTGTAATGACCAATTATGTATGTATGTATGTATACGCTTAGTTATGCATCCAATCATACTGTTGACAGTAATGATACCAGTAAGAAGCCGTACTTAAGACCGCTTTTGTTTTTCTCTCGCTTAAGTAGGCTAGACTACCCTATATATTCTGCAATGGGCGGCATCAGTCCATATGTGTTCCTATTTCTCTAGCAAAAAACCATAAACTGGAAAATACATGCCATTTAGTTCTCGCATGAAGTCGCCGTAGCCTAGTAGGTAGTGTGTTGGCTTATTAGACGTAAAGCCAGGGTTCGAGCCCCAGGTCAGACATCAAGACAAAATACAAAAATATTTCTTCGGCGACTTCCTCTCAGCAGATTTCTGGCAAAAATTCTGAGAGTAAATAAAATTGCGATGAAAAAGTTTCTCAAAAATCTGTCGTCCGGAGTCGACTTTAAACTGTAGGTCCCACCACTCATGTATAAAATTAACACACACAACATAAGTAGTGTGAGAAACTAGGACGTCGTACAATGGGTCAATTCGACCTCCAGGTACTGTACTTGTCTTAATTGACAAGTACACGTCCTCTAGCCTAACCTAACCTAGTTCTCGCATGAGCAAATCTGCTGTACTGGTTTTAATTTATATAGTCGTGGTAGTCTAGTCTATAGTGTGTTGGCTTATTAGACGAGAACATATGGTTGAATCTCCGGCTTCGACATCACAAACAAAACGAAAATTGAAAAAAGACATTGTTCGATGACTTCTTGCAAAAACTCCAAGAATAAATAAAATATTGCCATGAAAAGTTTCTTAAAAATCCGTTGCTCGAAGTCGACAGTAAACTGGTTGGTCCTGCCACTCTTCGATAAAATTATCTTGCATAACATGGGTGGTGTAGGAAGCTAAGTGATATTCGTAATGTATCATCGTGTTGCAATGAGAGGATGCTGCTCGATGTCCGTAAGAATAACTCTCTGCTTAGTACTTGCTTCGGTTCCGTGTATGTATTCTGGTTCTTCATTTTTCATATCAATATAAGAAGCGATCCCTATTCTGAACATGTAGACTACCGAGTCTACAATGCCCGATCAGAAGGCCACTTATATCCTGGTGATATTTCTGAATAGTTTGGGGCATGACCCCCAAAATCATCTCTAACAATTGTAATTATCTAGCATTAGCATAGACTACCCGACTGAAAAAGAGTCTCCATATCTCTTAATCTGCAGTATGCCCGTTAGAAGCTGTGTGGCAAGAACCAATGAAGGTTTAAAAAGAGCAGAGGATTATGGAAATTCAAGAGATGAACTTCTTTTTCAGTGTTCTTCACTGTTCATATTTTTACAACGTTCGACAAAGCGATTAAAAGGGGGATGTAGATGTTTCAGGACAAGATATAGTATCATAGACGTCACCAATAATATTCCCTTAAATGCCCAAAAGACTTTTATATGTTTCATGTGTTGTATGGGAGGCGTACTTAAGTGTGTGAATACGTTAGAATTGCGAGAATTGATCGTGGCTATACTGCAAACGTACGTAGTCACTGTATTCTAGTAGGTGGTGTATTGGCTTATTACAGATGAGGCCTTGATTCAAAGCCCAGATCGGACTTCTCGAACAAAACGGAATAAAACAATATTTCATTGGCAACTTCCCCTCTACAGATTTCGGACAAAAACTCTGTGAACAAAATAAAATTGCCATGAAAAGTTTCTCAAAAAAAAATCTGTCGTTCGAAGACCACTTTAAACTGTAGGTCCCCAGCACTCATGTATAAAGTTAACACACGCAACATAAGTGGTGTAAGACCTAACTAAAGGGCCGTAATTGTATTAAACTGAGCCATGCCCACTCTTTAGTGGGCGTAACTTGTTTAAATCCATTTGTAAACGTATTTACTTTAAGACCATTGACCTCTTGGCTAATTTTCTTGTTTTTTTCTTTTCTTTTTAAATTGTTCGCTCAACTTTAAATCGTACACCATCTGTTTCCTCTGTTGCTTTCATTAATATTTTCCTTTTTTCCTTTTCTAATACCCAACAATATGCCATATTATCCGGTTGTATTTGTACTATTTATTGGTCTTTCTTTCTATGTTTTCTTACATATTTTCTTTACTTTTTTTCATTTTTTTTGTGTTCTTCTTTGGCTTTCAGTACAATTTTAATTGGATTAAAAACAGATCTTAACAATTGTAATGTAATGCGACTTTCTATGTGTGTGTGTGTGTGTGTCTGCATATATATGTGTGAGTGTGGCCGAGACTATTAATTGGCTTACAACTGATGGCGGAAGTTTTTCATTTCAGCTTGTTCTTCTTTTTTACCAATACATTGTACAAATAATTATCTGTTCTGACTGTCTGACCATTTCTCCCTGTTCATTATTATAGTCATTGTTATGATACGACACCAAAAAAAAATATCAAATTTCTGTACAAGTTTTTCTTCCTTCTTTTGTTGTTGAAAACATGGTCAATAGAAAAGAATCGATTAAAAAAAGAAAATGTGAAAATATTTTCGATTTTTCCAAGACTGTTTAAAAAAGTCATTAAAAACCCTACTTTTATTTACTCTTTCCGAAGAACCTTAATTTTCTTAATCAATTCTATCGATTTTAAGACTTCTAATCTTTAATGTAATCTGCAATGCTATCCTCTAATGATGAAAAATTGATTTCCTGAAATTAATTCCAATTTTAACACCCCTCAACACACAGCAACACAGTCTCTAATATCCACCCCCTTTTATTAGAATTTATTGTGTTGAAACATATATTTTTGTGCCCATAAAACTAAATAAACCCCCCATGTATTTCGAGATCTACTAAGCAAGGTGAGTCGTAAATACTTACACTTTTACACTCTACCCTACAGCAGCACTAACCACGTCTACTCGCATAGCATAAAACACAAGCGCAAAAGGCCTTAGGAATAGAAGACAAAGAAATTGTTTTTCACAGTTTGAATGATTAACAGTTGTTGTGCAAAAAAAAATATTTTATTTCCATGCATCAGGGGGAAAAGTACCCTACAGTAGGCAATGTGTGTGAAGATAAATTCGAATTTAAAAACCAAAGATGCAAACCCACACTTTTAGCAGCGCCACTTCTTGCCTCTAACAGGGTAAACTTTGCTTTTAACAGAGCACTGTTAATTGTTTAACAGTGGCAATAGTAGATTATTCTTCTACTTTGCAATTATTACAGACTATTAACATAAAATATAATTCTCATTATGATCATTATTATATGTGAACAAAAGTGTTGAAATACAAAGGATGGTTAGTGGGGATGGAGGACCGAAATTTTCTCAACTTTCCCACTACCACGGTTCGAAATAGGACACTCTGGCCTACCATGTGCATACAGTCTGTATGGTGTACTATTATTTATAAGCTCCAAAATGGCCACTGATCTTCTAGAGAATTTTCAATCAAAAAATTTATAGTTTCAAAGCCAATTTTCACAATACCATATAACTTTATATGTGACTATGTTGCTGATTATATTAAGAGGTCTTGGAAGCTTTCTTTACATATAGTATGGTACTCATAGACCTAGAGTATTTCCCAAAATTAACTCCTAAACAAGTGGGCTTGTTCAGATGGATACTGTTAAATAGCTAACAATGCTCTATTAATGGAAATTTTGTTCCGTTAAGAGCTAATGTTGCTCCGTTAACGCCAAATGTGGCGCTATTAAATTTATGGATTGCGTCTTGGATTTTCGAATTCGAATTTATCTTCACACACATAAATCCATTATCTTCCATAATCTGTAAGAGAAAATGGCACTGAAAACTTAGTCTCATTTATGGTCGTTTTTTTGTTCTTCTTTTAAAGGTCTAATAGGCATGAGATGGCGTCCTAACAACCAACCTCAATTTCTATAGACCACGTGCGTCTTATACAAACTTCCTTGGTTTATTCCCCAACCAGATCAATCAGAGATGAGTTATGAAACCTAGGCAATGGCACATGGCACATGCTTTGCATTCATCATTAAAACGCTTGTTACATAATTGGCCACTACAGCTCTTTAGTCAGGATTACAACCTAGTTTCTCACACCGCTTATGTTGTGTAACGGCGGGACCTGCAGTTTAAAGCCGACTCCGAACGACAGATTTTTTGGAGAAACTTTTCATTGCAATTTTTTATTTACTATCAGAGTTTTTGACACAAATCTGCTGAGAGGAAGTCACCCCCAAATATTTTTCATATTTCGTTTTGTTGAAGATGTTTGGCATGGGGTTTAAACCGTGGCCCCGTGTCTAATAGGCCAACGCACTAGCCATTAGACAACGGCGACTTTACTCTCAACGCTTACTAGTGTACTCAAGTCGCCTTTATTAAGTCTTATTATACTCATGGTTTTCTTCTCATCAGAACTTCCCTAAAGTTCTGTGTGCAGTTCTCTCTATGGTGTCCCTGTTCCACAAAAGTTGATGCAGCATTTTCATTTCATTTTTAATTTTGTAAAAATAGTTGCTTCAAGTAGCATTAAAATTTTTTTGCCTGTATGTTGCTATCATCTAATATCCACCATGGAGGCTCAGAGGCTCATCAGGCATGATAGCGTTCTCTCGTCTTTGGTAGCCTCTTTTTGGAGGAACAGCTGAAGCGGCAAGACAGACTTTTCCGGGCTTTGTTCTGGAATATCGTTGAGGAGGAACAGTTAAAGCGACTGCAATGATATGGTTTTAAGGCCTTTGGTTATGCGAATGATTTCCGTATAGGCTGCGTGAATACTGCAGAGTTTTCCAGGCAGAAATCATGGCTCTATTGAAAGTAGCGCAATTTGATTTTTCCTTTCTCTTAATCCAGCCCGACAACTAGGCTGTGAACAACTCCGTTACGAAAGTAGCCTCACCACCATCTTACCCATGGAGATATTGTGGTTGGTACGCAACACACCATCTCTATTATGTTACAGGGCAATGGTATTCCTCTACCCTGAGTCAAACTAGGTATTCTCCGAGCTATGAATAAAAAGGCGCAACTTCGTTGACAGCATAATGCCGCATGCAATATTGCTGCACTCTGCAGGTCTGATAATAACAAAATGCCACTGAGTGCCTTCTTTTCTTAAGTCACATGGGTATCCACCATACTATTACTGCCCTATTAGTAGGCATGCAGACCTCACATTTTCTATTAACTTTGACTCAACCTTAATGCAGTATCAGTATTTATTTCCGAGTCAATGTAACTTTCTCAAGGAAATATTTGATCCCCAAATTGTCTATTGATTTGTGGTAGCGCAATGAATGAAACCTCAGCTCAAAGTGGAAGCTTACCGTATAAGAAAAGTCATCACCTAGCCTAACGTGATCTTCTCATAACACTTTTCAAAAAAAGTAAAATGTCCTAGTATAACAGAGTTGCCAACTATAGTGTAATTGTAAGAAGCTCTCACTTATTGAATTCAGTCTTTTCGAACTAATGCCGTTGATAATGTGTCTTCCGGGGGAAAGGGAATTAAAGTCTCTGTGTCATCACCTAACCTAACGCGATTTTGTCGTGTCACTTTTCAGAAAAAGTGAAATGTTCTTGCATTACAGAGTTGCCAACTATCGTCGGTTAGGAGTCCTTACTCATTGAATTCAGTCTCTTACAAGCTATGCCGGTTTGAGAGAGCATTTAGAAGGGAATTAAAGTGCCAGCGTCATTACCTAACCTATCCTGATCTTGTTGTACCATTTTTCAGGAAAAGTGAAATGTTCTAGTATAACAGAGTTGCCAACTATCGTGTAGTGGTAAGAAGCTCTTCCCCATTGAATTCACTTTCCGAAGTGATGCCGTTGAAAAGACGTATTTCACGGCAGTTAGAGAGAGAGAGAGAGAGAGCTTTTAGAAGGAAATTAAAGCCTTTGAGTCATCACCTAACCTAACCTAATCTTTTTGTACCACTTTTCAGAAAATGTGAAATGTTCTAGTATAACAAAATTGCCAACTATAGTGTATATATGTCCTCTGTGGCGGTTAGAGAAAGCTTTTAGAAGGGAATTAAGGTCTTAGAATCATCATCTAACCTAACCTGATCTTGTTATACCATTTTTCAGAAAAATTGAAATGTTCTGGTATAACAGAGTTGCCAACTATCGTGTAGTGGTAAGAAGCTCTTGCTCATTGAAGTCACTTCCCGAAGTGATGCCGTTCAAATACGTCTAGGCGGTTAGAGAGAGTTTTTAGAAAAGAATTAAAGTCTCTTAGTTTTAACAGGCGAAAGGCGAGTTTGTTTTTAACTATATTTGAACATTGTCGTGTCATTTTTCAGAAAAAGCGAAAAGTTATAGTTTTACAGAGTTGCCAACTATTGAGTAACGCTATCTAATCCTTGCTTAATGAATTCACTTTGTCTTCAACTATATTTGAAACTAGGATTTGTGTTTGTAAGCAAGTTCTGTTCTTGGTTTTTGAGAGCCCCTACCAATTTTTCCTTTGTCAATTGAAAACCGTTGCATATGTTGTTTGCTTTTGTATTGAATGCTTAAATTATTTCCTTTTTGCCTTTGCTAAGCCATTAAAATAAATTTCTCTTTGAATATGCCAATACATGTCCTCTCAATAAATTAGGCCTTAACCTAGAAAAAAAGGTCATTATTTCTTTTTTTTTTGGTCTTGTTTTTTTGCCCATTTTAATGCCACATAAAACCACAGACGATCGACCTGACCTATAGGGCTTTACAAACAAACGTTTTTTGCCTTGGAATACATTATGTTTCTCTGTCCCTCTCTCTCTCTGTATGGGTTTCTTCCCCCTCCCTCTGTAGTGGCAATCATAAACTACGAGGGTTTATTTTGTCATAATAAAAATGATTATATTATGCATACGAGGGATGTTATTATATTATATTGGGAGTGTGTGTGTGTATAGGAGTATAGCCGAAATGGGAATGTTAAAACAACAACAACAACAACAAAATTACTCTAGTATTACAGAAACAAAAGAAAAAACATCTACAAAGACAAATTGGTTTGTAAAAGCCGAAAAGAAAAGAATTTTAAATTGAATTCATATGGAGTTTTCCACACGAGGACAACAATGACAATGACGATGACGACGAGATGTTGACAAACGCAAGAAGGGGTCCTGTTTAAAGGCCTAAACTACAAGCATAAATAAAAATTAATTCTGATATGGGACACGCGACTGAATTGTGACCATTTTTGACTGACAGTGAATGTAAAGCGAGAAAACGAAAGGAAATTTGAAATACAAGGGGTTGTTGTAAGAAAAAAAGGTCCTTTAGAAACGGGGTGTCCCATATCGAAATCTTATTTTAAATAAATTATTGACCTTTTTCCCTTTTGTTGTTGCCAAACAAATATTTTCTTTTGAAATTATTTTCAATTTTTTTCCGTATTTTTGTTTAACATTTCATTACCTCAACAGCAATAATGTCACCTAAATTAGCTAAACAAGTTTGAAAAAGGGAACGAAAGAAAAGCTTCTACACATAGTTCACATGACCTTCGATTTCGATTTTTTGTTTGTTTTTTCTTTGAATAGAAAAAAAGAAATCCAAAAAAACTTGTTTTAATTTTATAGTCCAGAAATAATCGTTTTTATAGAAACCGAATTAAATTACAGACAAAAAAAATTCGTTACTTTTTTTGGGAAAAGCTGTTCTTTTTTTGTGCCGGTATTTCGAGAACAAATTTTTCTTCACAGCCTCCCTTGGGATATTTTTTTCCAAAGGCAGTAGCTTGCCTTTAAAGAAAACTTTGTCTATTGCTAGGTTTGCTAAGTAGACAAAAGCCACCCCAAAAATAATTTAATTGCTTTAAAGTCTTATAGATTTTAACCCTTTAAGAGCCAGAAGGCTTGCTAAGCAAAGTCTTTCTTTGCGTTTCAATAAAAATTCCCCTTTAGTTTAATCGCTCATGCAGGTACTATTAATTGTGATATCGCAATGTACCTAAATACTGGCCTAAGTGGGTTTTCTTCCTTCGCGGCGGTCCGCCACCTAACGTAATCCTAATCGCTCAACTCTTTATTTAGTTCACAAGATAGGAATTGAAGTCGCCGTAGTCTAGTAGGTAGTGTGTTGGCTTATTAGATGTAAAGCCAGGGTTCGAGCCCCAGGCCAGACATCAAAACGAAATATGAAAAAATATTTCTTCGGCGACTTCCTCTCAGCAGATTTCTGGCAAAAACTCTGAGTGTAACAATAAAATTGCCATGAAAAGTTTCTCAAAAATCTGTCGTTCGAAGACGACTTTAAACTGTAGGCCCCCGACACTCAGGTATAAAATTAACGCACACAACATGAGTGGTGTGAGAAGCTAGGCCGTAATCCTGACTGAAGGGTTGTAATGGCCAACATATGTGAAGTCGCCGTAGTCTAGTAGCCAGGTTAGGTTTCTAGTGGTAGCTTTAATTACAAAAACTCACTTGAGCACGCATAGCGGCCCGTTGTAACGCCACAGGTAAGCATAGGCAATGAACTGACCGAATTCCACCAAACACATTGAGGAAGTTGGTCAGCGCTAGGGCTGCACATTAAAAGCACGACTACCCTTCGCTAGAAAACCAACAAAGAATTGAAAGCCAAATAACCTATATCTGCACCTCGCAAAAGATAGGCATTGACAAAGAAAGTGGACAACAGTTTCCTACCCTTCAATAGACACACAAGCACGGCAAAAGTCGTTCGAAGGGAACTGCAGTCTATCTGAGTGTCTTCCCTTAACGCAATGACCTTTAAGCCTAGCCGCTATGATTGAGAAGACATTGCGATCAAGTTTGAGTAGTTGGCTGGTGCGACTTCTGTCCACCATCGTGGGCCAAGTGGTTATGGCAGTGGAGCAAGATTCTTCATTAAAACTGAATAGGTTGGCGTCTCGAAAGAATTTTCGCCCAATAGCTAATTTAACCGGAGGTAAGTGGCATAGCCAAGTCGATTAACGAATATGTTGGCTTATTAGACGTGAGGCCTCGACTCAAGCCCCAGGTCAGACATCTCCCACAAACTATAATATGAAAAGAAATATTTCTTCGGTGACTTCCTCTCAGCAGATTTCTGATCGGCGGGAGTAAATAAAATCGCCATGAAAAAGTTTCTCAAAAAAAAATCTGTCGTTCGGAATCGACTTTAAACTGGTATGTTCCGTCACTCCAGAAAAATTAACACACACAACATAAATAGTGTGAACATAAGTAATCATGACTGCAGGGTTGTAATAACCAATTAAGTATGTTTGTATGTAAATGAGACTAAATGACCTGATCATAGTGGATACCTTCTCAGAATTCACTGTAGTATTCGCAATAGCTATCACAACTTTAGATCAGGCTATGGTTCGTAAACACCACATTTAATATGCTTCGAAAATAATTTCCTTCTAGGGTACGTCTGACAAAGCTAAAACAACACGGTATGGGAAATAGTGATAGCCTTCGCTGGTTTCCAGGTCATCTGCAAATTCGCCGAAATAACCAGGCAACTGAGCTTGAGAAGGAGAAGTGCTTTCACGTCGTTAATGGGGCCAGAAGACTTCCGTAGAGTAAAAAGACAACAGAGACGCGAATTTTTAAATGAAATGGGTTTTCAGGCAATCTAAACTTTTGCTGAGAATTTACAATAGGAAGCGATTTGAGTCATGCGTCAGACCGTCCACAAACAATCTGAGGTAGTGACAGGTCTTTGCACAGGCCACTTTGGAGACAAAACACGCCAGTTTCGAATGGGGATCATCTAGACAAGAATGAGTCATCAGAACACATACTTAGAACCTGTTCGGCATAATTAGATCTGTAAGGAATAAACTAAGCTGCAGATACTGAGCGGGGAATTATCTTTGGTGGCGCAAAATCAACATGCTGAAGTTTGTTACGTCAATAGACGGGAGGAGACAGCATGGGTATATCCTACGTTGGTTAAGGGCTGTGCAATAGATCGTGCAGTTACGCTTCGTGAGTACATAAGCACACGGCATAGATTGAAAATATTGAACAAAACTGGTCATCGTACCAAATACATACATACACATACTTACATACATAATTGGTCATAACAACCCTTCAGTCAGGATTACAACATAGATTCTCTTATCACTTATGTTGGGTGCGTTAATTTTTATACATGAGTAGTGCGACCTACAGTTTAAAGTAGACTCTGAACGACAGATTTTCCAGAAACTTTTCAGAGCAATTTTATTTACTCCCAGAGAGTTCTTGCCAGAAATCTAATGAGAGGAAGTCCCCGAAGAAATATTTTTATTATTTGTTTAGTTGGAGACGTCTGATCTGGGGTTTGGACCGTTGTCTTACGTCTAATAAGCTAACACACTATCCACTAGACTAGACGTAAGCCAAGATCGAAGAGCAAAGGCCAACAAGTTGAGAACGAAGACGTATCGACAAGGCATTTCGCTGCAATTCGAAGACAATGTTCTGACGTCAAACGATATATTTGGCATTCCCAGTTGCTAAGCCATAGTTATCGATATCGTTAGTTCTCATATAAAACTAGAAAATACTTTCATTATTATACATCTGTAAAGGGCCAGGCATTTCGTAGAATTTTTTAAAAACTATTGATATCCTTTACACCAAAAAAAAATTTTGGCTTGTGTTTCAGTCTTTAAAGGGTTAAAAATAAATCGTTTTTTAGTTGTTTTCTTATCTTGTCTACTATTAAAATTCATTTCTAGTATTTTATTAATAAAATACATTGTCTATGACCAAAAGTCATTAGAAATTTTTGTATTGAAACTCAAACGAAACAAAAACAATAGATTTCGTAGAATTAAAAGGAAAGAAAAGAAAAAGAAGAGAAAAAAAACCAGAATTTAACAACAAATCTGGAACCTTTTTCTAGCTTTTCTTACCCTTTTTACGGGTAATATTTTATTCTTGCTTAAAGCCTGCCGCCATCAGGACTATGAACTTTAGGGGAAGAAAGAGAAACTACAACCACCACTTCCTTTAAATGACTTGCGGTCACTTCAATCAGGTCCTTAGTCTAATATCAACACATTTTCATTCACATTTTATTTCGAAATGAATGAATAATACGGCCAGTACTTGTTAATCAACAATAAAATATTTACAACAATAATACAACAACAACAAACAAAAAAGGGACAAAAAAAAATTTTTTTAGGGGAAAAAAGGGAAAATTTAAAAAAAAAATATTACCGGTTTAGGTTTTATTATCCTTTGTGAAATTTCTTCTACTAACAGAGAGTAGCTTTGTCTGTGTATTTCTCTGTCTCTCTTCGTGTATGTGTGTGTGCACAAAAAGGACGTTTCTAATATTGGTTTTTCAAATATTTAAAGTGTCTGTTAATGATTATGAATCTCCAGAAGCTGTTGTACTAGTTTGCTACAGTCTCAGGATTTAATTGAAAAATTATGAGAAAATTTACAGGATTTTTCTCCCGTTCTTATTCACAACCATTTCAAAGAGACTGTAAAAAAAGAAAATTCTTATTGCAAAGGATTTTGAGATGATAAAGGCTTTTTAAATACGGTGAGAAAACCGTTATTTTTACCACCATTAATTGATTAATTTATTGATGCGATGATGATACCCACTGTAAATACATACATCCATACATGATTGGCCATTACAACCCTTCAGCCAGGATAACGGCCTTGCTTCTCACACCCCTCATGTTGTGTGTGTTAATTTTTTATGCTTGAGTGGCGGGACCTACAGTTTAAAGTCGATTCCGAACAATAGATTTTTGAGAAACTTTTCACGGCAATTTTATTTGCTCTCAGGGTTTTTGCCAGAAATCTGCTGAGAGGACGACGTCGGAGAAATATTTTTTCAAATTTCGTTTTGGTGTCTGACCTGGGGTTTGAACCGTGGCCTTACGTCTAATAAACAAAACAATGGCCACTGTATATAGCAGTAGTAAATCTAGGTTTCGAATACTTTCCAGAGGCAATAGGGCAGCGTAGTTTGTTATACGAGATGGTCTTTTTGTCCGTCCAAGTTTGTTAGAAAAATACCCGATCCTGTACCGGTTTTCATATTCATAAGTATGAAGATCGCATCATCTCGTATAACAAACTACGCTGTCCTATTGCCTGCAACATCTTTCAAGCGGAAGTAACGGAAATTAAGAGTGCGGTGAAAATTATTGTGAACAAAAATGTTCACAGGCAGAAAATCACAATACTTTCCTGGCACTGGATTCTAATGTAATGAACTCCACGGCAGTATACGACTGTCGGAGATGTCTTAACGAAGTGGCGAATCGATATGATGTTTGTATTACATAGGTACCGGGACGTAAGGACATTCCTTGTAACTGCAGAGCGTATAAACTGGCCAGAAATTGCACTACCATCGAACTCTCTGATGAATTCTTTACATTACAGATCCCTTTGGGTACCCGCAAGCTTATTTGATAATGCAATCGTGGACCTTGTCAACTGTATATGGGCAGCTTCGGACACGAGCAGAACGGCGCAGAAAATCTGGCCAAGGCTGGAAATAATGGCGCTCGGCGGCTCTGCTTAAACTCTAAAGAAGTAGTCTCAGCACTGTTATCGGGGTTATAACGCGGTATTTTATTATTGGAACGCATGCGAGGCGTATTGATCTTGGACACCTTGCAAATGCTATGAAGACGAGGAAGAGGATGATGCGACTGTTCTTCACCTATTGTGCACATGCCCGGCACTTGGTTGGAGGAGAAAGAGGCAACTGGGTGCCTACTACATGGAGAATCTGGATGAACTGCAATGCATGGATATTGGCCGTCTGAGTCGCTTCATTGGAAGCTGCGAGTGGTTCCTGATATAGGGGAAAATGCGAAACTGTGGTACTAGCCTACTTAAGAGGGAGAAAGAACAAAAACTGTCTTAAAACCGGCTTCTTACGGGTGTCACTACTGTCAACAGTATGATTGAATGCATAACTAAGCGTATAGGATATGCAAAGTATCACTATTGCTGGAGTTGTTTTGGTTGGGCAATAAAAAGAATCGGTGCAGTGCTCTCCAAGTGAATATCCCAGTGCTCTCCACATAAATATATACAGACATACAGAATTGGTCATTACAGCACTTCAGTCAAGGGGTTACGACCTAGCTTCTGCCATCACTTATGTTGTATGTGACCCATGTATTGTATACATGAGTGGCGGGACCTACAGATTTGTGAGAAACTTTTTATGGCGTTTTTATTTTACTGCCAGAGTTTCTGCCAGAAATCTGCGTTAATATCTACGTAAATATCTACAGAAAACTTAACTAGGGCAACAACAACATTATGTTACGAAAATGAAAAAAATCAAGATACTGATGTTTTGCTTTTACATCGCTTCACGTTAAAATTATAAACAAAAGCTACAAAAACAAAACAATGCACTAAACAAACTTGTTTAGAAATTATCGTACTACTTAATATGACAACTAACACCAGCATAAACAAGATGGTAAACAAGTAAACAAAAATACACAAACAACACTACAAGAATAAATGTAAACAAAATACACAAATAATATTACAATAATAAATGTAAACAACGATGTTTACATTCATAAAAATTTCGAAAAGACGAAGTCATGAAATGTTTACTCTGCCATATAACAGCCAAGGCAAAGCAGGCGACTGAGTTAGTGAAGTTCAGTCAGTCTTGTGTGAAGACGCGGTTTTGTTTGAAGAGAGTAATCGTGGTTTGAAGACCTCCATTACAAAGATCTGTCGAATAATTGTCTAGTAATAGTTATTGTTTATGCAAAGGGTGTAAGGCAAAGGGTTTTGACAACGGGCATCTTGATGTAGATAACTGTCAAGAACGGAGCTGTCTCGGAAATGTTTCACTGTCCAATCGGATAGTATATGCCAGAAGTACCGCACAGTACAGTTGTGTCTTAGGAGTATATACATAAAACTAGGATTTCTATGGTATTACACTGTGCTATAAGCGCCCTGTAAGTGATGTCACTGTATTGTATTGTATTGCTTGCTCTAATAGTGTGCAACAACTTCTTCCCTTTTGCGGCTGTTATATGTGTTTGGGAACCTCTGTATATTTCTTTAACGATAAGAATGCAGTAATAAAAATATTTTCAATTATGTTTCCTTCTCCTCTCTCTCTCTCTCTCTATGTATTTTTATTACAATTTTTATAATAAAAAAAATTGAATTTCTTTTGTTTTATTTATACTCACAGTTTTACAATGCATTTATTGTTGTTGTTGTTGTTATTATTGTTGTTATTAGAAAGTAAAGAATTAATCACACAGGAATAGAAAATATTTTATAATTACCTGTAAATAGAAAAAGAAAAATAGAAATAAAAAAAATGAAAATTAATCATACAAGAGAAGTTTTAGAAATGAAAACCATGAAGTAAATACTACAACTACTGCTGGAGTTAATAAAGCCAAAAGCGTAATAAAACTAAAAGGCGGGAGGGGGGTCTTTCATTAGAAACTTTTTTATATGGAAAATAATTGGAAAATAATTCTTAAAAATAATATTTATTATGGTCATATAAACTTTTATTAGTTAAATAAATACACATAGTACGTTTTAGAATTGAACACACGATTTTATTAAGAATTTACACCCTAATGGGCGGGCGTCCTTACATACATACGACCTAGGTCCTCAAACCACTTATATGTATGGCTTAAAATCGCCTTTGAACGACTTTTTTCTTTTGCCAAACTTTTATTAATTTTTTTATTAACACGCGCAGAGTTTTCGCCAGAAATCTGTTGAGAGGAAGTCGCCGCCATATTCGAACTTATGAACTTTGACCTTACGTCTTATAATATACAATACACTACCTACTAGAGTACAATGACTGGGCAGCCTTAACTTATTGAATGTTATAACCCATGATAATGCGGTAAATAATACATAGGGCCTAGCTATTTATTTAATACGAAATTAAAATTAATTTTTAAAGAACTCTTGTCCAAACATAGGTTATAAAATTATTTACATTCAATGAAAATTTAAAAATTCCTACTTAGACATACAAAACCTCAATGACTTAAATCTCTTGCGCATAAATTCTGGATCAATGAGCAACCTTGCTCCACTGCCAGACTCACTTGGCTCACGATGGCTAAAAGGCTTACCAGCCACCAAATCAAACTTTATCGCAATGTCATCTCGATCACCGTGGCCATGCTTACAGTTCACTGTGTTATGGAAAGACACGCGGAAAAACTGCACCTCTTATCAAACAATTTTTGCCGAGGTTGTGGGTCATTGAAGTACAGGAGGAAACTGTTGGCCACTTTCTTTTTTAATGCCCATCTCTTGCGAAGAGCACATGTAGGTTATTTGGCTATCCATTCCTTGTCAGCTTAACTGACTCCTATTCTATTTCTTTCGTGTTATCTTTTATTCGAGGTGTCGGAACCTCGGACTCTTGTCTAACAAGCTAGTATACTACCTACTAGACTACGGCGAATATAGGTATGATATGAAGCTCGAATATTATTAGCTTAGGGGATACGTATCCGGTACCGGGTATTATCATTTGATTTTTGAACAACAAATTTTTTTCAAGCCTTGTTAGCCTTGTTAGCTTGTAAAACAAGTCGATATTGCTATGGGAACGTAATGGTTTTGAAAACTTTCTTTTTAAAGACTTCAAACACAGCATGTTTTTCCATTGTCTTTATCATAGAGCAACTCTATGAGCCTAGCTGCTGTAGAATTATTCCTAAGAACGCAAAACCAAAAATACTATGAGGTGTACAAGTACTTAATAGGGGACTGTGTTAGCAAGCTAGATCTATTAAGCACAAAAACTACAGCCAGTTTCTATTGGCTAAAAGATCGCTTTAAAATTCAGAGCCATGACAAACAGACAAACCCGCCAGGAGGAGACTTTCCAGCAAGCTAGATCTGTTAGGCAGAAAAAAATAGGGCCTGTAAGAATTCCGGGCCATAGGTACGTCGGTAGGTAGAAGTGACTGTCCCCTCGGTGGAGTCATGAGCCGACACATTTAGACCGCACACAGGGCCCAATGAGATACCACAGTTCCTCATTTCCCCCTATTCCAGGAACCATTCGGAGCTTCCGATGAAGCGACTCAGACTGCCAATATCTATATACGACAGTTCATCCATATTCTCCATGTAGTAGGCAGCCAGGTACCTCTTTCTCCTCCGACTAAGTGTCGGACATGTGCACAATAAGTGAAGAATATTCTCATCTCTGATGGTCGTGCCCCTTCTGGCCATTTCATCCGCTCTGCAGTTACCGGGAATGTCTTTATGTCCCGGTACCCATGTGATACAAACATCATATCGGGATTCCCGGCCATGACAAGCAGACAAATTTGCCATAAGAAAAATTTCCATATCGCTGATGAATGTAAAACTTTTTTGTGGAAAGGGAAGAGTAGTTTGAAGAGTTATATACTAGGCGAAAAAGGAGATAAAGGGAAGTTGGAGAATCTTCGCAAAACAAATTATAAATCAACTTACTACCGATGAAGCTTTTTAAGGCTGGAGGTGATGAGTTTGTAAACTGCATGAATCAACTTATTGGAGCTCTAAGGGTGGATGAACGCCGCCATGGTCTAGTAGGTAGTGTGTTGGCTTAACGATCCTGAACAAGCCCTTTTCTTTGTTGGGCCTGCTGAAGATAATGGTGTTAAGCTGGTACATATGGGGGTTCATGTCACTGGCGGTTTTTTTTTTATAAAGCATAAGGCTTTATAGGGATTTGCTTTGTTTTCTTATTCGGTATCAAGGTATTATAGCAGGTCTTAGAATAAGAGTGTGGCCATCTAACACTGCCTAGAACTACGGATTTCGTGTAAATTTTTTGGGTTGTGGTGTAATGTATAGCGTTAAGCAAATTTTGTTTATTAAGTCCCGACTAATCCTTAAGAGATGACACTGTCTGACCCTTTATAAGATATTCATTGATGTATGTGAAGATAAATTCGAATTTAAAAACCTAAGACGCAAATCTTGCCTCTTGCTTTTAACAGAGCACTGTTAACTGTTTAACAGTGGAAATAGTAGATTATTCTTCTACGTTGCAATTACTTCAGACAATTGACATAAAATATAATTCTCATTATGATCATTATTATTTGTATACGAAAGTGTTGAAATGCAAAGGATGGTTGATGGGGATGGAGGACGGAAATTGTTGTCAACTCTCAAAATTATTCCAGCTATCCCACTACCACGGTTCGAAAGAGGATCCTCTGGACTACCATTAGCGTATAGTCTGTATGGTGTACTATTTCTTATATGTTCCACAATGGCTACTGATCTTCTAGAGAATTTTCAAGCCAAACAATTGATATTTTCAAAGCCAATTTTCTCAATACCATATCACTTTATATATGACTATATGACCGATGATATTAAGAGGCCCTGGAACCTTCCTTTGCATATATTATGGTACTCATAGACCTAGAGTATTTCCCAAAAATCTCCTAAACAAGTGGGCTTTTTCAGATGCATACTGTTAAATAGCTAACAGTGCTCTGTTAAGGCCAATTTTTTGTTCTGTTAAGGGCAAATTTTGTTCTGTTGAGAGGAATGTGGCGCTGGTAAAATTTATGGATTGCGTCTTGGATATTCAAATTCGAATTTATCTTCACATATATTTGTCATTGAAGGTGTTGTCCTCTGAATATGGGAAATCCGAAGTATTTCGAATGGACATGTTTAATAACTATAGCTAGTCCAGCACATTAATGACTACGTCATGCCAAGCATAATTCAGTTTTATTGCAAAAAAACATTCGAAATTCAAAGCCAAATTAATTTAAATGCCGCATAAGCTTTGTTTTGGTTCAATATCTTCGGAAAAACTAAGGGGAATTATTTTTAATCTCTTGGATTAACGTTCACATGTAAATCTCATAATTCTCATATAAGACAACAACAATAACAGCAACATATATTTTCATATTGTTGTTGTTGTTGATGTTGTTGTTGTTATTTATACACATATTACATGTTGTAATTAAATATAGAAGAAAAGCAAACAACTCATGTCTGACATCAAGTCTATAAATTAACGCTGAAGATGCTGGGTGCTGTGTGCGACAGAGAGGCACAATGTGTGCTGCAATATACCAAGTAAGTGAAGTGAGAGGTGAGAAGTAGAGAATAGTGGTGGCATTAACGGCTATGGATAGAGTGGCAGTGGCAGCAATAAAACAACGTACAACATACAACATATTTAAAGACAAATAATTCCTGGTTTTCCTTCTTCTCTTTTTTTTCATTTTTCTTCTGTTGCGTTCCATAAAAAAGTTTTTCATCTCCCTATCTCTCTCTCCCTCTCGATCTATCTTTCTCTGTCTCTGTCTTTTAATTTAATACGTTTTCTTCTTTTCATTTAGTTAGTCTGTGTATGTGCTAAGAATACCCGGCAATAATTTTAGAAACGTGGAAAGCAAAAAAAAAAAAGAATTCCATGCAGCATCACCAGCAACAGCATGGCAGCTAAAAACAGAATGAAAGCAGAGAACAACAGAAGAAAAGAAAAAAGAAACGCGCGCGCCTTGTTAAAAAAAATGTTGTCAAGAATTTAAAGTGTTGCTGTTGCTATTCAAAAAGAGCAAATGTCATGCAACTTGGGCATATTTTAACTTGAAAATATTTTAAATATCTTTCGTCATCTCTCTTTTCATCTCGTATGCTGTCTGTCACAGTCTCCTTTTGTGATGGTTTTGTACGTATAAAAATAGTGTCAGTAATAAAAATTAAAAAGTAGTGCATTAAAAGAGAGGGGAGGGGAGAAAGTCAGGATAAAATCAACATTAGAAATGAAATAAAATTTTACGAGGAAATTTTTAAGGAAATATGGGAGCGTTCAAAATTAAAATTATCATCAGGGTTACCTACACAAATTTATATTGATTTTATATGATTTTTTAAAGGCGATTTCTCAGGGTTACCTACACAAATTTATACTGATTTGATATGATATTTTAATAGGCCGCATTTATGATCAAATTTCATGTGCTTCAGTGTTGAGCTTATCTCTTCAATTTCTTATATTCTCCTACCCACTCTGCTAATAGTTCGCCTGGAATCAATAGAATCTTCACTCCACCGCTTAACATGAATTAGTCATCTCACCAAATCTGTTGTTTAATGTGTTTTACCATAACAATACTACTATACATAAGTATACATACTGTACAGTATAGCGTTTTAATTATGGTGGTATCGAGGTAATAAAGCTCTTCTTCCGGGTTTTAGTCTCTTACGCAGAATGATATATGGAATCTTATATGCAATGTCAAGAAGGCCTTTACCTTTACAATTGGCGCTTACTGTATTCTGTCCTCTTTGTATGCTGAGTTTCCAGTCAGGATAACAACCTAGCTTCTCACACGACTTATGTTGTGTATGTTAATTTCTATACATGAGTGGCGACGGGACCAACAGATTTTTGAGAAACTTTTTCATGGCAATTTTATTTTACTCTCAGTGTTTTTGCCAAAAGTCTGCTGGAAACTGAAAGTCAGCGTTGGAGAACCGTGGCCTCACATCAAATAAGCCAACACACTACCTACCTCACTACCGTAACTTTAAAGTCGGTACCATCAGTAGGAGTTAGTGTACACTCATGCAGAGCATAGTGGCCGACTAGAAATATACATTGTGGCTGGGAGGAAGGCAGGTAGGTAGGTCGAAGTGGTAGCTTTGATACCAGAAGCTCACTTGCGCATGCATAGCGGCCCGTTGTGTCGCCACAGGTGAACGCAGTCTCTGTATTGACCAAGTTCCTCCAAACCAGGGCAAGGGCTGCAGATTTAAAACACGACTACCCTAAGCTGGAAAACCAGCCCGAAAGTTTGATAAACGAAGCTATATCCTTGACATCAATGGATGATTCTTCCGTCAATCTGACAAGGATTGGAGAGCCAAATAACCTATATATGCACCTCGTAAGAGATGGGCATTGACAAAGAAAGTGGACAACAGTTTCCTCTTCTTCAATAGACTCACAACCACGGCAAAAATTGTATGAAAAGAGCTGCAGTTTTTCCGCGTGTCTTCCCATAACACAGTGAACTGTAAGCATGGCTACTGTGGTCGAGATGACATTGCGATAAAGTTTGAGTTGTTGGTTGGTGCGCCTTCTATCCATCGAGGGCCAAGTGAGTCTCGCAGGACTTTTCATTGATCCAGGATAGGTTGGCGTCTCGAAAGAATTTCCACGCGATGGCCAGCTTGACCGAGCTATGTGGCATCCCCAAGTGGATTTAAAAGGATTCCCTGGCGAGCTCGTCGGCTCTTCAGTTTCCCGGAATAATACTGTGCCTGGGGACCAAAATAAGTGTGACACTGAAGCGCCCAGAAAGTGAGTGGGAGGAAACGAAATAAAGTTTGTGAATTTCAAATTTGTTTGCATCAAGGCATGAAAAGCTTCTACAGGCAGAACTTTCCACATACGGATAGTGCGGCTAAAGATTGAAATCCACTAGGAATATATTGTGTTTTTCACGGTGCAATTGACCTCTTACGAATGTGCAAGGTAGTGAAGGACAAGCTACAATGAGGAGGCGGTGTAATAAATTAATGGAGTTTCTTTATTTGATTTAATGAGTACCTCCTCAGACTAGACTAGACATTAAATCAGTCCTCTAAATAGGAAGTTTCTTTAAGAAACCCTGTATATTGTTACGAAAATGAAAAAAATCTAGATACTGGTGTTTTGATTTTACATCGTTTAACATTAAAATTATGAACAAAAGTTACAAAAACAAAAACAATGAACTTGTTTACAAATTACCGCACAGCGTAAGATAACAACAAACGTCAGCATAAAAAATGGTAAACAAGTAAACAAAAATATACCAAAAAACACCAGCATAAAAGAATGGTAAACAAGTAAGAAATAATACAACAACAAACACTACAAGAATCAATGTAAACAATATCCACAAACGACGATAATAAAACAACGATGTTTACATTTATAGAGATCTCGAGAAAGCGAAGCCACTAACATTGGACGATGTAAACATCGAACAACGATGTTTCATTCATCAGACTGTTTAGTTTGCCATATGAAGGGCAAAGCAAAGCAGGCGAGTTAGTTAATAAAAGTTCAGTCAGTCTTGTGTGAAAGCGCGGTGCGTTTGAAGAGAATAATCGTGGTTTGAAGATCCCCGTTACAAAGATCTGTCGAACAGTTGTCTAGTAATTGCTATGGTTTATGCAAAGGGTGTAAACAGAGGAATAACAATGCAAAGCAATTGTTGTTGTTTACATAAAGTTTACAATGCAAAATTAAAGAAACTTCTTGTTAAAGTTTATTTGCATTGTGTTTAAATGATTTTTGTTCCTGTATATCCTACCATTGGCTTATTTTAATCATATTTTTTATGTGGCTCTAGCACACACACACATCTTAAGTAATATATGCGGCATTGTTTTTAATATAATTTACCAGGGAATGGCACTTTATATGACAGCTAAGGAGAGCATGTTTAGAATCCTTATTTTTTTCTATTATATTGTACAAGGAGGTAATCCCCCTCTGTAATCATGCTTTCGCTAGAATTCCTTACAGTTTCAGGCTGTTTTTCTGTAGAATTTAATAATGTTGTTAGCGTAAGAAATGCGCTCTTCATATTGTAGTAGTAGCAGTGGCATCAGTGTGGTAGTTAAGGATAAAGGAACATAAGTAGAGAGAAATATTCGTATAAAATTATAAATCCTAACAAACCGCAAAAAGTCACGTATCCCGTTATTATAGAAAATTAAAAAAAAAAACAGAAAAAACAGAAAAAACAGAAAAAAGTTGGCAGAAGAAAAAAAAATTTCAAGAAAATCCTTCAAAACAGTATCAACGAGTATTACAGCCTCATACGAGTATAAGCAGCAGCAGCAGCCTCTTCTGGCATGCGAGGTTAAATAAAAAGGACATCATTTTGACATTTATGTACGACTTGAATTGTTTTTAAAAAAATTTCCAATGGTTCGTTTAACGAAAGAAATTTAAATTTTTGAAAAGTACTAAAAAAGTACAGTGGTGGTCATAAACTTGACACAGTTCATTCAACGTTGTACATAAAATTTACTGACTTCGGAAGGACAAATGACAACCTCATCTTTGTATAGTGATGCCAGAATGCCTAGTTGATCGTGATAGCACACTGCGCAATCATTTAATATACAGTGGTGATCATAAATTTAGAACAGTGCCATACGTTGCATGTAAAATTTAATGACTTCGAATGGACATTTGATAACCTTATCTCTGTACAGAGTTGCTAGAATATGAAGTTTTCAGCCAAACTTATAAACATACAGGCGTACTTGTTTAGGTTTAGAAGCGATCACACTGGTGATAAGCTAAGCTTAGTGCGCAGCACTTTCTATATTTTGTTGTCCCAAAATTCATAGTTAAAAAGGGGATGTTTTTTTGGTTTAAAATACTTTTCTGCAAAATGTACACAACAAAAATGTTTCCAAAAATTGGTTTTCTTTTTAAATGTTGCGACATATTTTTTGGAACCAAAAAGTACCAAAAAAAGGTACTATTTTGTAATTGTTGTCCTTTAGTAAATTTTATGTGGTACCCACAACCAAATGGATTTTTAAAATATTTTTAAAATTAAATAAATGAACAAAATTTAGGCTATTTCGTACGGAATACTTTGTTAGAGATGGTTTCCTAGGTACTTTTGTAAAAAGTACTTCATTCAGGTACAAGAACTTTTCATTTAAACCACGGAAAGAATATGCATTACAAGAATTTTTATTCTTTTTCGTATTGTGGCTTCATTTTGAGTATTTTTTATAAGGTACTTTTTGGATGGTACTTTTTATGTAGTACTTTTTATATTGCGCTTTTTATTTGGTAATTTCTAAAAAAATTACGATTTAGGTTGTTACAACAAAGGCAAAAATTTAGTATAAGAATGTGGTACTTTTTAAGAAAAAAAAGCACTTTTTTATTTCATTTAAATGAATATTTCAATGGTTTTAAAAGCCTTGTAATTCTTTGTATTGTGCCTTCTTTTTGAGTACTTTTTATAAGGTACTTTTTATAGGGTACTTTTTAATGGTACCTTTTATATAGTACTTCTTATATGAAAATTTCTTCAAAAATACTATTTAGGTTGTCAAAACAAAGGCAAAAATTTAGTATAAGAATGTGGTACTTTTTAAGAAAAAAAAGTACTTTTTTATTTTATTTAAATGAATATTTGAGTGGTTTTAAGCATTGTAATTCTTTGTATTGTACCTTCTTTTTGAGTATTTTTTATAAGGTACTTTTTATAGGGTACTTTTTATGGTACCTTTTATATAGCACTTTTTAAATGGTAATTTCTTAAAAAATACTATTTAGGTTATGAAAACAAGGGCAAAAATTTCATGTAGGTTAGGTTAGGTTAGAGGACGTGTACTTGTCAATTAAGACAAGTACAGTACCCGGAGGTCGAATTGACTCATTGTACAACGTCCTAGTTTCTTACACCACTTTGTATGTTGTGTGTGTTAATTTTATACATGAGTGGTGGGACCTACAGCTTAAAGTCGACTCCAAACGACAGACTTTTGAGAAACTTTTTTTCATGGCAATTTTATTTACTCTCTCAGGGTTTTTGCCAGAAATCTGCTGAGAGGAAGTCGCCGAAGAAATACTTTTTGTATTTTTGTTTTGATGTCTGGCCTAGGGCTCGAACCCTGGCTTTTATGTCTAATAAGCCAACACACTACCTACTAGACTACGACGACTTCATGTAAGGATGTGGCACTTTTTAAGAAAAAAAAGGTACCTTTTTGTTTGAACCCCAAAAAATTAATATTTCAGTGAAATGAATACTATTACCTACCATATGGTACTTTTTATATGGTACTTTTTTGTATGGTAATTTTCAATATGGTACTTTTTTATGTTGTCAAAATGGCGTTTTATAATCATTCATTTTCTTTGTTTTTAGTAATTTGAGTGTGTGTTAAGCTGATGATGATTTATTTTTCAATTATTTTGCATTTGCACCTCAGTTGTCGGTGTCACAGCCCATAAATATTACATCTGCAATAATTTACCTTAAAAATTCCTAATTTATGACCGCGTAACGTATTCTATTTTAATGTAACGTACTTAGGTATGTATGTATGTAGCTACGTAAGTCAAAGCGGCATTATTTTTGACGTTAATTGTTTTAACGTAAACGTATTAATTAAAAAATTTCATTAAGTGGCTGTTGTTGTTCACTTTCATAATGAAAGTCTTCTGTAGGTCTGTCTGTCTGTCTGTCTGTGTATCTGTCAGTCGGTATGTCTGTCTATATTTGAAAATATTATTCTATTTTCTTTGTATAACAGTTCTATTTTTTTCATCTTCTTCATCTTGTTTCTTAAGATTTTGGCCTTTTTGTGCAAAAATAAAAACAAAAACATAAAGAAAGAGAAGAAAATAAAAAAAGTAAAATATTTAAAATAAATATTCGTTTATATAGCAAGAAATCTGTTTATGAAATAACACAAATAAAGTGTGCGTCTGTCGGTCTATCTCTCTGTCTGCCTGTCTCTATATATATATGAGTGTGTATATATAGTTTGATTCCATATGAAATTTGGCAACAATGTAATAAATATTGTGTGCCAAAAATCACAATAAAGCTCGAAAAAAAATTTGTATACGTATACATTCATATACAATACATATCCATATACCCATACCCATATGTACGTATGTATGTATGTATATAGACAAGAAAATATTAAATTATTTACTATAAAAAATATATGTATATAAAGGGGCTACAAGAGAAAAGCACACGGGCCACTTAGAAGAGGGAACAAAAATGTTTTATTAACATATTTTAAATACACCCCCTTCTCCCTACAAGTTGCACAATAAAGCCATGCCAATATGGGTCAGTAGGTGCATTATTAGGATATTATTGCAGAAAAATTTTCTGTGAAATATCTCTAAGATGCACTTGCATACGTATGTCCTTTTACAATGTTACAAATTATATTTTAAATTCTTTCTTAACTGTAATATTTTCTTAGGACGTATATACTCGTCAAATATAAATTCATGTGCAAATGCTTTGTCAGTCAAGTGATATGTGATATGCAAGTTTATTTTGCCATTTTAAAACTACTTTCTTAATATTTTCTTTTATTTGGGTTTGACGTGTATATGCGTCAAGCTTAAATTCATGTTCTAACACAGCCGAGATACTTTGTCTATCATATTATCTGTGATCAACAACTTGTTTTTGGCATTTTAAAATTATTTTCTTAATATTTTCTTTTATTTGCTTATGACGTGTATATTCGTCAAGCTTGAATTCATCTTCAAACAATTTGACAGGATTGGGATGTCTAATATAAAATAAATTACATACTGCATGTAAGTCGCCGTAGTCCAGTAGGTAGTGTGTTGGCTAATTAGATGTGAGGCCACGGTTCAAACTTCAGGTCCGATATCTTCAACAAAACGAAATATTAATAAAATATTTCTTCGGCTCCTTCCTTTCAACAGACTTCTGGCAAAAACTCTGAAGGTCAAAATAAAATTGAATGAAAAAGTTACTCAACAATCGGTCGTTCCGAGTCGATTTTAAAATGCAGTTTACGCCATCCATGTATAAAATTTAACACACACAACATAAGTGGTGTAAGAAGCTTGGTCTTAATCCTGACTAAAGAGTTGTATTGACCCGTTATGTATGTACATATGAATGTATATAAGTAGATATCAATGGCATGTCATTTCAACAGGACAGCCGATATATGTATGTACGTACCACACAACTCATGCCACATTGGAGATTCTGCACAAGCGATTGGAAGGTCATCTCTCTCGAAGGAGGTGTAAACTGGCCACCTGATTTTCTGGGTACTTTTGCAAAATGTACTACATGCAGATACTTAAAAAAACAAGTACACGGAAAGTATGTACGTCAGAATTTTGTGCCTTCTTCTTGAGTACTTTTTACATGGTACTCTTTATATAGTACTTTTTGCATGGTACTTTCTTTATATAGTACTTTTTATATGGTAATTTCTTCAAACTCACTATTTAGGTTGTCAAAACAACGGCAAAAATTTCGTTTAAGGATGTGGTACTTTTTGAGAAAAAAAACTACATTTTTGTTTGAACCCCAAAAAATTAATTTTTCGGTAAAATGAATATTCACCGTACTATCATATGGTACATTTTATATGGTGATTTTTATATGGTACTTTTTTATGTTGTCGTTTTTTAATTTTATATGGGCAAGGCAAAAAAAGTACTTTTTTATTTAAACCCCAATAAAATGAATATTTCAATGGTTTTAAAAGTCTTGTAAATTCTTTGCCTTACCATTTACATGGGACTTTTTATATGGTACTTTTTGCCAGGTACTTTTTATATGGTACTTTTTATATTGTACTTTTTTAAAACATCCTATTTAGGTTATCAAAACAATTGCAAAATTTCGTATATGAATATGGTACTTTTTAAGAAAAAAAAGTACTTTTTCATTTAAACTCAAATAAAATGAATATTTCAGTGGTTTTAGAAGTCTTGTAAATTCTTTGCCGTACCTTTTATATGGGAATTTTTACATGGTACTTTTTGCCAGGTATTTTTTATACGGCACTTTTTATATGGTACTTTTTATATAATATTTTTAAAACATGCCATTTAGGTTATCAAAACAATGGCAAAAATTTCGTATAAGAATGTGGTACTTTTTAAGAAAAAAAGTACTTTTTTATTTAAACCCCAATAAAATGAATATTTTTTAGTGGTTTTAAAAGTCTTGTAAATTCTTTGCGGCACATCATTCATAAAATTTATTTTTTTTACATTGTATTTCGAACATAATTTCCATTTGTTCTCCTTTTTTGCCTGTCTATTAAATTTTTTCCTGTCACTTGCTCTCAAGAAGAGAAAGAAAACTTTTTTCTGACACACATAAATAATTTTTGAATACCTTTTTTCGATTCTTTTTTTGTTTTTTTGCACTTCTTGTAATTAAAGAAATAAATTTTCTAATTAAAAACTAAAATAGAAACCTTGATGACGAAGCTGATGCTGAACATTTGCAATGTCTATCGTTTCAAATCGATATGAATTCTTTTTCTTTTTTTTTTTTTGTTCATTCTACGATGCTGTAAATGCATACAAGAACAACAAAAATAATAATTTTTTTGAAAACATCTTTGACTGCTTTTTAAGTGTCAAAAAAGATTTTTTGTAAAAATAAAAACAAACAAAAACAAAAAAATTATTTAAAAATGTGTCATCATTTTAAAGAAGAATAGATTAGGGTGGTACATGGTGTGTATGGCCACTGCAAGAGAAAGACAAACAAAAAAAACTGAACATAAATGAAATCATAATATTGTTGTATTAAAAATCAATATTTTTCAAAATCCATTTTAATCCTTAGAGGTTTCAATTTTACATAAAACATTATGCAAATTACATTCCATAGAATCATTACACCAATTATAGTGATAATTACAATAAAAATCGCCAGCCAACCACCCCTTTTTACCCCCCTTCCAGTGAATGCAGCACATACAGTGGGCAATAAAAAAATAGTTTTTTTAAATCCCTTGCTAATGCAGGTTTTATTTAAATAAGAATCCATGTGTATGTATACACATAGAGGCCCACTGTAGTTTTAATTCTCATTATAATACCATGTAATTTTCTATGGAATACAACAAATAACAAACAATTGTTGTCCTGGTTACTAAATTATGGGCCAAAACAAAATATGTAATGGTGGTTGGTTGTGCATAATTTTAAAGCACATATTTTTCTCCAATTTTAAGGCATTAAGAAAATTGGAAAATTACAAAAAGTACTTTTTTGGAACTTGTTATGGTACTTTTTTGTGGTACTTTTTATGGTACTTTTCTCACAACTTTGTTTACAAATTCGATAAGAAAAGCAAACAAAACAGCACACGATAAAATTTATAAAAACGGAATTCAGTTCTAAAACATTTAAAAAATTTATATATATAAAGTACTTTTTTGGTACTTTTTGCATAACTTTGTTTACAAACTCCAAAGGAAAAGCTATGAAATCAACTCAGGATAAAATTTAATAAAGTCGGGATTAAAATATTTGAAAAACGTTTAAATTACAAAAGGTACTACTTTGTGGTACTTTTCTTCACAATTTTGTTTATAAATTTCAAAGGAAAATTGACAGCTTCATGATAAAATTTAATAAAGACGTGAATAAAACATTAACACGCATTACCAAAAGTACTTTTCTGTGGTACTTTTTTTCACAACTTTGTTTACAAATTCGAAAAAAGCTGTAAAAACACCTCACGATAAAATTTAATACAGACAGGATTAAAACATTTGAAAAGTGTTTAAATTACAAAAAGTACTTTTTTATGGTACTTCTTTCACAATTTTGTTTACAAATTCCAAAGGAAAATTGGCAACTTTTCAGTTCACGATAAAATTTTGATAATGACGGGATTAAAACATTTGCAAAATGTTTAAATTATGAAAAGTACTTTTTGGTGGTACTTTTTTCAGCTTTACAAATTGGAAAAGAAAATCTATCAAATAAACTCACAAATAAATAAAAAAACGGGATTCAGTTTTAAAACATTTGAAAACCGTTTAAATTACAAAAAGTACGCTTTTGTGGTACTATTTCAATATTTTTTTTACTAATTCCCAGGAAAATGGTACAAAATTAAAATATTGGAAAAAAATATTTTTTTTGTACCTTTTTGTTGGTACTTTTTTGCAAGTACTTTTTTAAAAACTAATTCCAAAAATATTCAGTAAGTATTTTTTTATGGATTAAAAGTATTTAAAAGTGTTATACAAATTTTTGTAAGAAGGCTAAGGATACAAAATGTACTTTTCCGAGGTACTCTTTTTAGGCACAATTTCGAAAAGTATCAAAAAAATTATTTTTCGATTAATAACCCCTAAGAAAATTTTATAAAGTTTAAGAAAATAAGTCCTTAAAAAAATAACGACAAGTAAGTACTTTCTTCAAAGTACTTTTTTCAAATACTATCTTCTTAAATAGTACCCTATTGAACTTATGTGTAAAAACTTCTTTTTTTGCATCGCATTCTTATATTTTGAAATGAAAACAATATTACGAGTTTCAAAACTTATAAATAATATAATATAAAATTCCATAAGATACTTTTTGGTGGTACTTTTTTAAGATACAATTTTTATAAAGTAGATTTAGTACCTCAAATGAAAACCATTTATAGGTATATGTTCAAAAATAAAATTCATAAAAAGTACTTTTGTGGAAGTACTTTTCTAAAGTACACTCGACATTAAAATATTATAATTATAAAAATTCCCCAATTGAAGTACTTTTTAGAAATGGATACTTAGAAAATTAACTCGCGAATAGTACCTTCCAAAAGCTCTTTTTCAAATTATGAAATTTTTAATATACAAAAAAATATTTTATGTGAGTAATATAAGCAAAGCTGGATAGCTTTAATGAAAGTACATTTTGAAAGTGGTACCTGAAAATAGTATCAAATAAAAAATACCTTTTCAACATTATTTTCTTTAATATGTTAAAGCTTATCTAAAAGCTTTTTGTAAAACCTTTGGTTTAGAATTGTATGTTAGGAAGAACTTTTTAGGAAAATTACCTAGTAAGGTACCTTTTAGCTATGTTTTCTTCAATGTATTGAAATCTTTTGCAAATGTTTTTTTTATAGAAAATTGGAGTTATAATTGAAAAAGTACTTTTTTCTAGAAAAGTACCAAAGAATGTACCAAAATAAAAGGTACCTTTTGAACATTATTGCTTTAATGTATTAAAATCTCTTCCAAATATTTTTATAGAACATTGGAGTAAGTACTAAAGAAAGTACCTATTGAAAGGTACCTTTTGAACATTATTGCTTTAATGTCCTAAAATTTCTTCCAAATATTTTTATAGAACATTGGAGTAAGTACCAAAGAAAGTACCTATTGGAAGGTACCTTTTGAACATTATTGCTTTAATGTCCTAAAATTTCTTCCAAATATTTTTATAGAACATTGGAGTCATAATTGAAAAAGAATTTTTTTTCTCGAAAAGTACCAAAGATCGTATCTAATAAAAGGTATCTTTTGAACATTATTTTCCTTAATGAATTAAAACCTCTACCAAATGTTTTTTTAGAATATGGAGTTATATTTAAAAAAGTAATATTTTTAGAAAAGTACCAAAGAAAGTACGTGTTGGAGATCATTTCTTTTATTTTCTTAACATTTCTTCCTCTCTGGTTTTATAGAACATTGGAGTTATAGTTGAAAAATACTTTTTTTTAGAAAAGTACCAAAGAATGTACATAATGAAAAAGGTACCTTTTGAACATTATTTCCTTGAATATGTTAAAATCTCTTTCAAATGTTTTTTATAGAATATTAGGGTTATAATTGAAAAAGTACGTTTTTTAGAAAAGTACTAAAGAAAGTACATACTTAATAAAAGGTACGATTTGAAAATTATTTATTTTAATGTCTTAAAATCGCTGCCAAATGTTTTTTATATAATATTAGAGTTATAATTGAAAAAGTACTTTTTTAGAAAAGTACCTAATAAAAGGTACCTTTTGAAAATTATTTGTTTTTTTCATTAAATTTTCTGAATTTAGTTAATAAAATTTGGAGTTTTATGAAACATTTTATTCAAAGAAAATATTTCTAAAAAAGTACCTTAAAAAGTACCTTGGTTGAGAACAAAAAATAGACTGTATTTGCTTGGAAAAAACTATGTGTCGTAGAAACTAAGAAAACTCTTATAGTTTAACAAGATTTAGGTTTTTTTTTTTTTTTTTTTTTTTTTTGTTTGGTTTCAGTTTATTACTTACCCCAGAGCTCCCAAAGTAACCGAAGTGGCGATTAACATGGGTTTCTCTCTACATAGTACGACTACATAGTACAACTAACGCTTGAAAACTTCTTCTAATCAAATTTTATAGCTTTCACTATGTATGTTTGTATGTGTAGAAGTGTTGGTATGCGTATAAGCACTTAAAGACCTAAAACTACTACAGAAACTCATGAATTCCATTATATATGAGAACAACTACAACAATGTCTGACCATGTGTGTAAATGTGTCTGCCTTGTAGTCCTTTTTTTTGTTTTTACTGTTATGTCCGTCTGGCTCAAACTACAACTCAAATGCAATTTTCAAAATGATTTTTCTACACGTAAATGTTTTTTTTTTGGGAAAGTAATTGCTGTTACAACAACAGCAACTACAACTCGGAGAGGGAACAAAACGAAAATAAATGCAACAAAAAAAAGAAACAATGAAGAAGAAGAAAAAGATAAAAACAACAACAAAATGGTAGCAACAGACGTTTGCAGATATTACAGAGTGCTGCTGCATGCGGCCAATTTCAAATGGAATTCCACCCGCTGGGCTTATTACGATTTTCAATTAGTAAAATTACTAAACAGCAACAACAACCACAACAACAAAAACAAAAAAGTGTTCGTATCACAACAAACGTACAACGAAGAAAAAAACATCAGCAGAATAGCAAGTTGAGAGAGCAAATACTTCCAATTTAAAAACAAAAACAAAAAAAAACAAAAAAAGAATTAAACTTTGACATGGTAGGGGGTCTTTAATGGCACACAAAAGCAAAAATAACCAAAAAATAAAACTAAAAAAACAAAATAAAGAAATAAAAAAAATTAAATGAGCAAGGCTTGCTTCGCTTAATAGTAACTTAAAATACTTTTGCGTCATTCAAGGGTTAAAAATGTAAGAGAGATTTGAAAATATTTAAATATTTAAAATAATTACAAAAGGAGAATAAAAATTCGCCAAAAACCTTAAAATAACAGGAAAAAATGAAAAAGTACCAAAAAATACTCTTTCAAAAGTGTCCCGAAAGTCTTAAGTTCAAGGGTTAATTACTTCGTTTGAATATTCGAATAATTTAAAACGTTTAAAAAGAACTTTTCCACAATGCTGATCTGGAATCCTCAATAATTGTAAATAATTCAATAAACAGGATATTTTTTATTTGATTATATGGTTTATAAAGGGTGGACCATTTAGAAGTTTATATTTAAAACTGCAATCAAACAAAAACGGTTTGAAATTTCTGGCAAATTTATTCTCTTGTTGTGAAGTACAATTGTTCCGTTTGGAAATGGAATATCATTTCATTCATACAGCTACTGCGGCTGGCCTCACAGTACCTCATTCAATTGTAGCAAATTTTGTAGACTTTTTCAAGTGTACAGAGTCGTATCTCGTCAATGGCACCACGTATGTTGGCCTTCAAATTGCTCAATTGTTTCTGTTTTGTCGGCATAACATTTTTCTTCGACGGCGCACCATAGAATATAGTCCAACGGTGTCAAATCCCAGCCTTTTAGGGGCCAATTAACATCACCATTCCGGCTTATTAAACGGCCATCAAACGTTTGATGCAATAAATCGATTGTGGCATGAGATATGTGGCAAGTTGCACCATATCCTGTTGAAACCAAACATCGTTCTCATCAATACCATGAAGAGCGGATACAAAAAAATCGGTTACCATGATGCTATAGGCGTAATGATTGCGCAGTCCTTATTTTCAAAGAAATATGGGCCAATGATGTTAAAAAACTTGTTTTAAATTCTTCAATTGCTGTAGTTTGACAGGTATTAAGTTGGTTTAATAGACGGAAGTCCGTGGTTCAAACCCCAGCCCGGACATCTCAAACAAAGAGAAATATGTCTTCTGGCAAAAACTCAAAGAGTAAAATTAAAATTGGAAAGTGTCCAAAAATCTACCGTTCGAAGTCGACTTTTGACTGTAGAGCCCCGCCACTTACGCATAAATTAACACACACAACATGGGTGGTGTGGAAAGGCTAGTCATATTCCTGCCTAAAAGATTGTAGTGTAACTGTAATTTTACAGTTCATTCATTCATTAAAAAAAATTTTAAATTGGCGAATAATTCGATAAACCGGTTTTTTCGAATCGATTAAATGTTGCTTTTTTATATATTTTTTAAATTTTTAAACAACATTATAATTTTAATTTTACAGTTAAATCAATTTAAAAAAAATTTAAATTGGCGAATAATATAATAAACCGGTTTTTTTTCGAATCGATAAATGTTGCTTTTTTAATTATATTTCTTTAAATATAGAATTAGAATTAGAACACGTTAAATTTAGTTTCACAGTTTATTTAATTTCAAAAACTTACGAGTTTTCGAATAACGAAACAAACCGGTTTTTTTGCTACGGTTAATCGTTTTTTTTTAAATTTAATTTGTTTTCTTTTTTTAATTCTTATTTTATTAACAAATTTATTACGATTAAAAGTTTTGTTTGCCCTAAAAAATGTAATGTATTCGATTAATCGCACAAACCGGTTTTTAAACTTCAGTTAACCGGTTACTTAAAGATTAATTTTTAATTTCTTTAACGGATCTATTACTATTGAAAGCTTTTGCAACCTAAGCCCTTCAACATTTTCGAATTATTCGATTAATCGGATATTTCGATACGTTTTATTTCAGCTAACTCATTATTTATTCACTCGATAAATTCCTAAGTAGCTTCAATAAGCCCAAAATTAAAAATTAAATTTGCTGACGGTTACATTTGGTTTTCTCTTGAATTCATACTTTCGAAAATAAATGTAATTAATGGCCTATGCTTTCTTAATCAAAAAAAAATCCAATTATTTTGAAAGTCTTGTCTACATGTTTCAAATCCAAGTGTGGTCCCTTAAATACACTGAAAATTATACATTTTCAAAGGCAACATGTTATATAATAGACTGTGCACGTACACATGTCTATCAGCACAATGTACGATTTACAACAACAAAATACAAATCAAAAAAAAAAAAACTTTTTAAAATAATTTTTTCAATTTGAAATAATTGTCAAAGGAATTTTATTTGTTGTCAACATGTTGCCGATGAACATTTTTCTTGTCTTGTTTCTAGAATGGAAAATGAAGTTTTTGTTACGGAAATTTCTTTAGCAAATGTTGATCGACAACATGTTGCTAACAGAACAAATGTAAGATTTCGAATTTCATATTTTTTTTCCTTGTTGAAGAACATGTTGAAAGCAATGACTTTTTGACTAGAAACACAGGTTATTTCTAAAACAAGTTGATTTAAATTTTGTACATGTTTGCCGTCTCTACAATCTTTATAATCCTTAACGTCGTGCTGACTTCTGTGTTTGAAAAGAAGAAATAATCACTTAGGACTTATAGCTCGAGTCAAATCCTGCCTAATAGCTGACAGTTAACAGGATCAATGTTGCTTGTGCCCGAGTTGAACTCACAAGCAGATGAAATGCTACTTTTTTCCATAATATGTTGATAAGCACACAACCAAATATATTAAAGAGGTAGTCTTTATACTACTTTTTGTTAGTAAGCATGTTTAAAAAAGGGGCAACTATAATACACAACATGTTGCCAAATACATTTGGAAAATTGAAATGAAATTTTAGGCAACATATGACGTGAAATTCTTGCTCAAGATTTTAGAAAAGCATTATGAAAGCATTGTGAAAGCATTTCCTCAGATTTCTCTTGTACGCACGTGAACATGACCTCCAACCATATCTTTATTGATCACAAATATGTTGAAAACAAATAAAAGTCAATAATTAAAGGAAATCTTGATTTTGACACCAGCAACATGTTGCCCCCCTTATTTGTTATTTTATTATTCCATGCGTGTAACAAATCTTACCAACGAGGGTGTTTTCGAATGTTTTACAAAATGTTTTTGAACTTTCCAGCAACATGTTTCATGTGCATTTTCTAAGCAACATGTTGAAACACAAATTTCCATGTTTAACTTGATTTTTTTCAATGAATCTAAGCACGTATATATCATTTATCGTTCTTTTATTCAGCATTTTGCTTTAAATATATCTGTCCATCCCATTAGCAACATGTTGCCTTTATTTAAATGAAAACTAATTTGTGATTTTAATTTTTTTTATAAAAAAAATATTTTATTTTCAATATTATATACGATTTGGAAATTTTTTCCTTGTTAACATTAATGGAAAAACAAATGGAATTTTACGATGGGTTTTTAAACATTTCCGATTAATTTAGCTGCTAACATACACCTTTAAAACGAGAGAATAGAATTGGCCACTATTGCCGGCCGGAGCTGGCAATTACTGCTTCGAACGTTCCATATAGGACCAGATTAGTTTGGTTAGGAAGAACACCGAATAGGCACCAATCAATATAAACGATTGTTCTAATGTGGTGGCGCCTGATGGGGCTTCCGTTGTTGCTGCTGCTGGTGCTGCGTCTTCCTGTGGCATGTTTCTTGTGTGGTTTGGTGGGGTTTCTCAAGAAAAAGCGAACGCGCGTTAGTTTACTTGAAGAGAAGATTTCAAAAACGTTTTTGCTTTTAAAAAGATTTCGTTAAAAAATATATTTTTTTATGAGATTGGCTAGGCGAGATATTTTAGTTTTCTATTCTCTTTTTTGGCTCTTTTTGTTTTCGTGCGAACGATTAAAATTAAATGCAACCGAGCGACGCTTATAAAAGTGTACGAATGAATTAAAATTGCTTTGTAATGAAAATTTCTTTGAAAAGTTAAAAAAAAAAAATTCAAAGGCGACTAGATTTTTTGATTATCTAAAAAAAAAAATAATGAAAATCAATGTATACTTGATGGTATTTGTACAGTTAAAAGGAGAAACCGTTTAAAAGCTGCCACAATTTTTTCGTTTTTTTTTTTTTTTTTTTGGTAAAGCTAAGCTACACACTGTAGACTACAACTACAAACGTTTTAAAAAAAGCTCCCCGCATAATTACATTTCAAAGCTTATGTTGGCCATTATATTTGAAGGCTTAAATAGCTTAGATCACTTACATATACTTAAACACATACACATACACACTTACAAATGAAAGCTTTTTTATTTTTTTTTTTAATTTTAATTTTTTTTGAAGGTATATCGCTGGGAAGTTATAAATAAGCATTGTTTTCCAATAAAGCGTTTTCGAGCGTATAAACTTTAAGTTAAGCTTTTGCTTATACAAAAGCTTTTGATTTATTTAAACCGTTTACCATAAATTTACTTTATTTTTTTAGCTTAAAGAACTTTGAAAGCTTTAAAAATTCTTAAAAGCTCGATAAGCTTTAAAGCAACAAACAAAATAAAAGCTTAGAATTATTTTTAAATATAAATTACTATAGTTTTCTTACATACATACGTACTTATAAGCTACTTAAGCCTATGAATTATCAAAGCTTAGCAAAAGAAAACGTATCGTTACACTCTATATATCAAGCTTAAGGCAAAAAAAAAATGCTGCTAAGGAAAAGCTTTCTTATCTACACTGCGAACTAAATTTTTGTATAACACAGCTGTTCTCAGGTAAATGCAGTTTCACCATACGGTACTTATGAGAATGAAAAATTTATTAATGATGCAAAACATGCCTTTTTTTCAGTGCAACATTATTGCAGAGCAACATTCTTTCAGTGCAAAAATTGATCTTTTTAAATGCTATAAAACAGTTGAAGTAGGGAACTGACTGAATGTGTGGCAAATTTTTGTGAGAAGCAACTGTGAATTAAGAAAATTGACGCCTGACCTTAAATGTGAAAAGTGGGTTTCTGAGACATTGGAAAACGTTATGGGGCAAAGTAAGTAAAATGGAAGCGTTGCCGATATGATTCACCTGCTGGAGGAAACGAGGACTGGTATTGTTGAAATCATGCTAGGGACCAAGACAATAAACTGTTAGAGAGGACATTGTTTCTGAAGTCGCCATAAGCCAGTAAGGCCTCGGTTCAAACCGGTTCTTCAGCGACTTCCTCTGAGAGTAAAAAAAAATTGACGTGAAAAGTTTCTCAAATTAAAGATTGAGGAGGGTTGTTTTGATGGCATTCCAGTGTTACTTAAAGTTCCTTTTTTAAAGCTTAGATTATAGAGCTTAGCAATACGATACGTTTTATTTTGTGTAAATTTTCACCAAATACAACATGCAAGATATATTTTTTTTAAATTAATATTAAAGAAGCAATAATAATAGCTACTAACCTTAATGCTATCATAACAAGCGGTGACTTTGCCATTTTGAACTTCAACATTTGCTGGCGGATGGGCAAATTTACATTCGGTATCTTGACGGGAGCATTTATTTCTTTGAAATTCCCGACATACTTCTAGCTGGAGCCAACGTGAATCTTTGCCATTTAAAAGGCTGGTCATATTAACCATAGCAGCCATTTTGTTTCTTTTTTTTTTTTTTGTTTTTTGTAATTGATTTAAAATTTAATTTTTTAAATAATTTTTATTGTTGTTGTTATTATAAATAATTATTAATTATAATTTTACACTAGCGTATGTATATTAATTATTATTTTTTTTATTTAAATTATTTACGTTTAGTTACGTATGTTTTAATTTTTTTATTGTATGGTTGTAGGGTGTTTTAAAAATAAAAATTAAAATTTTTTTTATTCCTTTTAAATGTTGCTTTTAATACTTTTTTGCTGATACTCAAAAGCAAATTTAATATTTTTTTCAATAAATTATTACACACCAAAACAATTAACTGGAAGGAGGGGGTAGGGTATCCAAAAAAAAAAATTTTCTTTTCTTTTTTTTAAATTGAAAAGCTGCCGTAGGGGCCTAGGTTTACAAAATAGGCAATAAGTTCTTGCTTTTTAATATGCAGCACTTAGCTTGTTCAGCTTTAAACACACACATACACTCACGCTCAGCTTATTAATAACAAGGACTAAGGATACAAGGCGTTCCAAAACAAGGCTTAATGGCTTAGTAGGTGTAGTGTTGCTTAAACAGACAGGAAGTAATAATGAATTGAGTTTTCTGCTTAATTTTTCCTTTTGCTTTTGTTTTCTTTTCTTTTTTCTAGTTTCTGCTTTTTATTATTGTTGTTTTTTTTATTTATTTTCGGTATTTATTTCTGACAATTAAGTTCGAAAATTTCTAAAAACAAAAGCAACAAAAAAATTGTTTTTTTTTTTTGTTCCTTTTTTTGTCTTTCAAAGCAGAGTTGTATCAATTGGTAGCAGCGAGTCGTAAGTAATTTTGACTAGAATGTTTCCGTTTTTTTCACGCCGTTTTTTTTTCCTTTCCTTTAATATTTGAAATGATTTACTTAAGGATTTATGTGTTGTGGGTGTGTTAATGAAAACTCAAAAAGGAGAGGGATATTCTATTAGCATTTCAAGCAGCAGCTTTAATTAAAAATTTATTTAAAACAAACTTATAAAAGCAGCACAGCAGTTAAGGTATTTTTCAATAATACGGCCAAAACTAATTTCTTTACTTTTTCTTTCTATATTTTGTAAATTTCTTCACAATATAAAATTAATTTTTTTTTTATTTTCTTCTCGCTTTTTTTTGCTTTTAAGGGTATGGATTTATCAGCATATTTTGTTTTTGTAGCATTTAATTGAAAAAAATTTTAAAAATTACTGGCATTGCTGTCATCAAACCGTAGTTGGTTGCTTGGTTGCTTATTAGTTGGTTGTAGAAATCTGTAATAAGAAGTTAAGCAAAGAATATTTAATTAGTAATGAATTCCTAGCATACTATTAGGAGTTAATTTAGTTTAAAAAAATCATAAACATAATTTAAGGCTTTTAAACCTTATATTTAAAGTTACAACAGTTTTCTTTCCCTTACACTTAAGGTATTAAGAAGAAAAATAAATATGATTTAGGCTTTGTTGAAATGGTTTGATAAGTTTAAGTCACAACAGCTAATAGTCGATAGGTGGCAGCTTTGATTACCAAATCTCACTTGAGCATGCATAGCGGCAGTCCCTGTACTGATCGAGTTCCACCTAACTAGGAAAGCAACAGCTGCCTAACACCTAATAGTACTCTACAATATTTTTACATGTAAGGAAGTCGCCGTAGTCTAGTAGGTAGTGTGTTGGCTTACGAGACATAAAGCCAGGGTTCGAGCCCCAGGCCAGAAATCAAACCAAAATACAAAAAGTATTTCTTCGGCGACTTCCTCTCAGCACATTTCTGGCAAAAACTCTGAGAGTAAATAAATAAAATTGCCAGGAAAAGTTTCTCACAAATCTGTCGTTCGGAGTCGACTTTAAACAGTAGGTCCCACCACTCATATATAAAATTAACACACACAACATAAGTGGTGTGAGAAACTAGGTCGTAATCCTGACTGAAGGGCTGTAATGACCAATTATGTATGTATGTATGTGTAAGGGAAAAACAGGACATTCTTTTAGGCTCAGTTAGCGAATTTTCTTAATTTAAAGCTTTTTTTGTAGTTGCCGTGGCTTAGTATACGCAAGGGCACGTTTCAAACCCCAGACATCTACAACAAACGAAATATTTCTTCGGCGATTGCCTCTCAGCAGATTTCTGATAAAAACTCTGAGAGTGAATAAAAATTGTCATGAGAAAAAATCTGTCTTTCGGAGTCGACTTTAAATTGTAAGTGTCACCACTCATGTATAAAATTAACACACAGGACAAAAGTGGCGTGAGAAGCAAGGTCGCAATCATGAGTGAAGGGTTGTAATGACCAATCATTAAATCATTTCCAAAGAAAAAAAAAACACATTACTGGTCCCGGTGCTTAGCGGGCATATAGTACCCTATGATCTACAGACGATCGCGATATTTTAGCAATATTGTATGTTGACTTAAAGTCGCTGTGGTATACACAACCACAACCCATGGTGCACACCGTAGCTCAGATATCTCGAACACAGAAATATTGCAAAAAAATAATTTTTTCGGCAACTTCTCCCTCAGCAATCTAAAAACTCTAAATTTATAGAAAATTTTCATGAAAAGTTTCTCAAATCTATCGTTCAAACTTTACCTTAAATTGTGGGTTCCATTACTCATGAATAAAATTAAAACACACAGCATGGGTGGCGCGAGAATCAAGGTTGCAATGCTGGCTAAAGGGCTGTAGAGGCCGATTAAGTAAGTCAGAACGTCGACTCTTATAATCTCATCTGCTGTACAATTGTTATTTGTCTGCATCCTTCGTAAAGCGTTGCGTTGGAAATACAGTTGTGGGGAATTACTTCATGTTTTACTTCCGTACGAAAGTACAACAACTATACACATTCATATTTAGGGTTTTAAGGTGTTTTGGCATCATTTTGTGATTTGGCTTCTAAGGGAAGCAAAAACTTTGTATTTCTTCAACAGACTTTTTAAAGATATAGTTTTTTTTCGTGATTCCAGAGGATTTCAGAGCATGGTGTTCTCTGCGTTTGCTATCAGACTACCTCAAGAGCAGGTCCGACAAAAAGACTCACAGGCAATAAGTCGTCTTGTGATAATCACACGTTCAACTCACTTTACCTACTGTATTCACATCTGTGAGTACTCGACTACTATGATTGATGTTCTATAAATTTAATCAATATTATCTGTGTGGTCAAGCACCAGACTGGATTTAGTAAAAAATTATATCATAACCAATTGCCTTTGATAGTAGGCAACTTTTCGGCCGTTATTCCAAGGAGTTTCACGCAACGCAATGTATTGTTCAAAAATTTTTTTGTCAAATTTTTAAAAAGCTTAGAACGGATAATAAATCGTTTCAGAACTTTTAATTCACTCGCTGTGATCAAGTTGTGTAATACGACCTTTTGTTGATACTAGGTTGTAAACCTGGCTAAATGCTAATGGATGTAATTATCAAAATTTATTAAGAATTTGAACGAGTTTGCAGTTTCTGGTACTCTTTAAGAAGTTATAGTAAAGTGAACAGACGTGGATAAACTCCAGTGTAAATAATCATACGAATAACGAGAGCTGCTCAGTCTCACATGGAAGGAACGTCATATTGAAAAAACTAATACCCCAAGGGTTAGATTTTTTACATTATTTTCTGTTTCCTTTATGTGGATCGAAAAAATTTACTCTGCTAGCATACCAGAAACTAACTAGCAGCTAATTTGTCAAGTTCTGGAATGCGATGTTTTATTGAAAGTTGGTTTTAAACCTGGCTAAAGGGCTGTAATTATTAAAATTATAAAAAATCTATAAAGAAGTGAGGAAGAAGAATTTTTATTAGTAGCTCGCTTTGAGAATTTATAAAGTAAAGTGAACAATGTGCGTAAACAACAGTGTGAACTAATCATACTAATGACATGGTGTTCTCATTCTTACATAAGAGGAATGCGATAGTTGCATACTTTGCATTATGTTCTGTCTCTTTTTTTTAAGTTTCGAGGAAATTATGCTGATGTGTCACTCCCCGGGCAAGCCAGAAACTTGTAGCAGCTGATTTATCAAGTTCTGAAATGCGATGTTTTATTGAAAGTACGTTGTGAACCTGGCTAAAGGATTGTAATGCTCAATGTGATAAAAATCTATAAAGAAGGGGAGGGAGAGGAATTTTCAATTCGTAGTTCTCTTAGAGAATTTATAAAGTAAAGTTACTAGATGTGCGTAAACAACAGAGTGAACTAATCATACCAATGACATGGTGTTCTCATTCTCACCTAAGAGGAATGCGATAGTTGCATAATTTACATTATCTTATGCCTCTTTATTTAAGGATCGAGGAAATCAAGCTGATGTTTCCCTCCCCGGGCATGCGAGAAACTTATAGCAACTGATTTGTCAAGTTCTGGAATGCGATGTTTTATTGAAAGTAGGTTGTAAATCTGGTTAAAGGGCTGTAATGATTAAAATTATAAAAAAATCTGTAAAGAAGTGAGGAAGACGAATTTTTTATTTGTAGCTCGCTTTGAGAATTTATAAAGTTAAGTGAACAGTTGTGCGTAAACAACAGTGTAAACGAAACATACTAATGACATGGGGTTCTCATTCTTACATAATGTCTTACATGCCAGAAACTTGTAACTGCTAATTTGTCAAGTTCTGGAATACAATTTTTTGTTTTTTTTTTTAAATTTTTCTTTAAATTTCTTTAGTTTCCTAGGCGGACCATGTCTCCGCCATAAACTGTGATGTCCCCTCATGTGCTGGTTTAAATATACGCTACATTTGAAATTATTAAAATGAAAACAGCAACACAATAAAACAAACATTTGTTAGAAATTTTTTAATATTTTTATTAAGAAATTTAATAAAAAAAAATATATTTATTTACGAAAAAAAGAAATATTGTGGGCCATAGAACAATTTACAACAATAAATTTTAAAAGCCAACAAACATGTAAAATTTTATATAAAAATTTTAAAAATTGTACATCAAATGGCAACAACAACAACAACAATAAAAACAACATTAAGACAACATTTTCTTTTAATAAAAATTTTTCATTTTGAAATTCTTATTTTTTTTTTAATTTTTAATTTGAATCTGTAATAATAATTTGGCTTTTCGGTCGATAAATAATTTGCTGGCGCAGTCGTTCTTATTTAAAATTTTTCTGTGTTTTCTTCTTCGTTGATTTACAATTTGCTGTTGTAAATCGCTATGACGTAAGAGTAGAAATCGAAATATTTTATTTAAGAAAATAAATAATTTAAAATGCAATTATTTATAATTAATTGTAGATTTATGACAGGATGTATGTATGTATGAATGTTTTGTTATCTGCTGGTCACAATCAAAACATTTTTCGGGCCAATTGTATTAATTTGTTGTCTTGATTTGTTTTTAATTTCATGCTGCTGCTGCTGCTACTTTAACGCAATAACCTTTAACTTGACAGAAAATTACACAAAAATTAATCAAGAAATGAATTTTTTTGTGTATACGTTAACCCAACAAACAATTTGCATCTGTTTGGCAAAGTTTCTTAAACAAAAACAATTTTTTTCAGTTTAAAATTTTACACAATTTGCTTGTCTATGTAATCCATCTTCTCTGTCATTATCTTTAGGGGATGGCTCCTTCTCACGTCTAGCATTGAGAAAATCTTCTCTGTCATTATCCTTAGGGGATGGCACCTTCTCATGTATAGCATTGTGTTGGAATTAGGAATATAGGTTGGTAGTCGCCGTGGTCTAGTAGGTATTGTGTTTTGGCTTATTTGAAATGAGGCCTCGGTTCAAACCCCAGGGCAAGCATCTCCAACAAAACGAAATGAAATGAAAAAATATTTAAACGGCGACTTTCTCTCAACAGATTTCTGGCAAAAACTCTGAGTGTCAAAATAAAATTGCCATGAAAAGTTTACACTAATGTATAAAAATTATCGCACACAACATAAGTAGTATGAGAAACTAGGTTGTAATCCTGACTAAAGGGTTGTAATGACCAATTACACAGCCCTGCATGGGTTCTGCAAATAAGATGGCTCCAGGTGTTTGTGCGCTGAACACGAATCTGGGTCCAATATGGCGGTCAAGTAAATCTGATTAATTTTTATAAACCTCGACCGCCATATTGGATCCGCCATTTTGAATTTTTTAAATCTGAATGAAGATCTGTAATCAGCGACCCCAAAAACCCCTGAGTAACAATTTTCAAGTAAATCTGGTTAATTTTTAAGGACTTCTGTAATGTGTTTCCCTTTTTCTCGAAAACCTGTTGTAATGGAAAGACTCGTGTTCAGCTCGCAAAATACCTTCGGAAACATCTTATTTGCACAAAAAAGTCCAAATTTACAGGGCTGTGTTATGTATGTATGTACGTATGGTTATGGGTAGGAAGACCGAGGGAGTAGTGGTTGTGGGCATTAGATTTGAATCCGGAAAGACCTCTGCGGTGAGGGAGTTCCACATGCGGCTAATCCGGCTAAAGAACGAATTCTGTCTTGAACGCAGTATGCGATCCACTGTCCAATCGACCACAAGCTAATGGACCCAACAAACAAGATGAGTGCACTTGCAAACCCCAGGGGAAGTATTTTTGGACACCTAGAATTTATTGACAGAACGTGTCTAGCCACAGGATCAGCATGACTGAGAGGCGTCTCTCATACATGCGTATACATATAATCTGTGATTACAACCCATCAGTTAGGATTACAACCTTGCTTTGAGAAAACATGTTTTGCGAATTAATTCTATCCATGAGTGGCGAGACCTATTTATGACAAACTTTTTCATGGCAATTTTTTACTTACTCTCAGAGTTTTTGCCAGATATCTGCTGAGAGCAAGTCGCGAATGAAATATTTTTTCCACATTTTGTTTTATTGGAGATGTCTGGTGTTGGTTGGAAGCATAGCCTCACATCTAATAAGCCAACGCAATACCTACTAGACTACGTCGATTTTAGAGACTTTAGTCTCTTAGGTGTTTTAATAATATGATGGAATCGTTACAATCGGTGTTACAAAGGGGCCTTGTAGGACCTAAGTATACTCGAAACAGAACTTAACCGAAGCTCGTTAGCTTATAAGCCAGAGCAATATGACTGACATTAATTAATGCAGCTCCGCCAAAGTAGTAAAAGTCTTCTTACGGCCCTTTTAATACTTTCAGGCAAGGTAATCCATACGCAATCTCTTCAACTTTTTCGCGGGGGGGTACTTTAACGAAAAGACTGTTTTTCAAATTTCGTTTTCGTTTCGTCTAATAAGTCAGACTTTGGCTGGTGACATTATTCTTGCCATCAGAAGGTATTGTTGTTGGAAGCTTAGTAGCAGAGACCTCTGTGGTACAACGAAATTGATGCTCAACAAGTCATTTAATCTCCCAGTGATCCACTAGAGCTTAGAAGCATGGATGCTATTATGCACTGAATCAATTGCTTTGACACTATTCGAGAGAAAAATTCCACATAAGATCTTTGAGTCAGTGAAAGTTAGCGATGATTTCCTCATGTGAACTAAGGAAACAGCTTTATGAGCTTCTCAATGCGTCGCTCAGAGCATTAGCATTCAGCGGTAACGTTGGCTTTTCTATGTCATTCATGTGAAAGAGAATATTCCGGTGGGGCGGATATTTTATGCGAGAATCAGTTGACAACGTCGTAGAGCACGATTTTGTTTGGGTTGGAAGGACCAAATTGGTAGGGGAAATGCGCCTGAAACTAAGTCCTAAGGCAGATTGAAATCCTGTGAACAGGTTCAGTTATGTTGTTCTCATAAAGGAGAACATTGTGGTGAGACGGGTATTTTACGCGGGCATCAGTATACAAAGGCATAGAAAACGATTTTATTTGGGGTGGAAGGACCAAATTGGAGAAGATCACACAGCAATTGGTAGGGGGAATGTGCCTGAAAGGAAGTCAGGGCAGGCCGAAATATGAACAGGTTCGACTATGTTGTCCTCATGAAAGAAAATATTCGGACAAGACAAGGCGTAGAGAAAGATTTTTTTTGGGTTGGAAGGACCAAATTGAGGAGGATGTGCCTGAAAGGAAGGCTTAAGGCAGGTTGAAATCCGATGAACAGGTTCGGTTATGTTGTTCGCATGAAAGAGAAATTCCGACAAGACGGGTATTTTATGCGGAAATCAGTTGACAACGTCGTAGAGAACGATTTTGTTTGGGTTTGAAGGACCAAATTAGAGAAGGTCACATCATCAATTGGTAGGGAGAATGTGCCTGAAAGGAAGCCTTAAGTCGAAATCCCATGAACGTGTACGGCTATGTTGTTCGCATGAAAGAGGATATCATGGCGAGACGGTTATTTTATGCAGGCATCAGTAGACAAAGGCGTAAAAAACGATTTTATTTGGGTTGGAAGGACCAAATTGGTAGGGAGAATGCGAATGAAAGCAAGTCTTAAGACAGAGTAAAACCCATTGGACGGTGAAGAAGACAAATTTAAATTCGAAAAATCTCTTGATCTTGCAAATAAAATTTACTTGGTTTTGAGAAGAAACATTTTTGGAAATCTTTTAAGCTTTTGCAACAAAAAAATTGTATTTATTTTTCTAAAAAAAATTAAAAAAAAAATTCTGCAACATTTTTATACAAATAAACAGCAAATGCGGCAATGTGATGTGGTCGTCATTAGTTTTAGCATCTGCGACAGCATCATCTATAAATTTAGCATTTCATTTTGAATTTCTTTTGTTAAATTAAAAACAGCCAAAAAATACTTTTTTAATTTTTGTTGTATTTTTTTTTGTTGTTTTTATTATTTTTTAATTTCAAAAACGTTGAGATTTTTATTTTTAGCCTGCACATGTTTTGAAAAAATCACCGAAAATTGAATAAAATTTTTTCGGTGTGTACATATATTTGAAGAGTAGCAGTAGAAAACAGCGAAGAACAAGAAGAAGAATCTTTTTAAAAATTCATAAAAAATTTTCTTTTTTTTTATAATTTTTGTAAATATTTTAAAAGGCTCCCCCCTTACAATCAACACAAAAAAATTGAAAATGAAAATGAAAATAAACAAGCAATTGAGCTTGTATAAGCCACCACATCACACAACACATCACAAAGAAAGTGTATGAATTTTAAATCAAAATTTTCTAAATGAAAACGACAACAACAACAGAGTTATTAAACGAAATTATATAATTTTTGTTTTTGAATACAAAATTTTTGGTTTTAATCAAGCGAAAGAAACAACAACAAAAATTAATATAAAAAATAATAATAAAAAAATAATGACAAAAACAACAACAACAACAAAATAAAAACAATAATAACCATAATCATAAAATTTTTTAAGGAAACAATTGATGGCAATAAAATACGTAGAAAAAACGAGCACAAAACAGCCAACAGCTATAAGACGGAATACCAAAAAAAAAACAAACAAAACAACACAGTTTTTAATGAAACAGGTTTACAAGTTTTTTACTTAAAAAAAAAACAACGAAATTTATATAATAAACAACAACAACAACAACAACAAAAGCCAAAAAATATTTAATCTTTAATCTGCTCATTAAACAACAGCAAAAACAATTTCCAAATATAGCCTAAAGCCGTAACATGTGACACAGTTAACAGCGAAGATGTTTAAACTCCTATACAATGCCAGAGATCAGTAATGAGTACGTATTCAAAAAGATGTGTAAGAATCATAAAACAACATAGCCGTACACGTTCATAGGATTTCACTCTGCTTTAAAACTTCCTTTCAGGCACATTCTCCCTACAAATCGATGGTGTGACCTCCTTCAATTTTGTCCTTGCAACGCAGTTAAAATTGTCCTCTACGCCTCTGCCCGTCTCACCACAATGTTCCCTTTGATGAGAACAACATAACTGAACCTGTCCATAGGATTTCACTATGCCTTAAGACTTACCTTCAGGCACATTTTCCATACCAATTTGGTCCTTCCAACCCAAACCAAATCGTCATCTACGCCTTTGTCTACTGATTCCCGCATAAAATACCCGTCTCGTCGGACTATTCTCTTTCATACGAACAAGATAATCGAACCTGTTCATAGGATTTCGCTCTGCTTTAAAATTTCCTTTCAGGCACATTCTCCCTACCGATCTATGCTGTGACTTTTTTTCAATTTGGTCCTTCCATCGCAGACAAACTCGTCCTCTACGCCTTTGTCTTCTGATTCCCGCATAAAATACCCGTCTCGCCACAATGTTCTCTTTCATGAGAACAACATAACTGAACTTGTCAGCACAATCTCCCTACCAATTAATAGTGTAACTCTCTGCAAGTTCGCCTTCTACGCCGTTGTCTACTGTCTACTACCACATAAAATACCCACCCCACCGGAATATTCTCTTTCACGTGAATGACATAGAAAAGCTAACGTTGCCGCTGAATGCTAATGTTCTGAAGCATTGAGAAGCTCATAAAGCTGTTTCCTTGGTTCACATGAGGAAATCATCGCCAACTTTCACTTAACCAAAGATCTTATGTGGAACTTTTATCTCGAGTACTGTCAAACCACTTGTGATTAATCATAATTTCTTGCTATTTTATGTCGAAAAAAATATGCCACTTTGACGGATGCTCCAGTAGAATAATGACCGCAGTGTGTTTATCCAACTTATTTATGTACGTCTAGCATAATCATGCTTTTCCTTAACAGCTCTTTTTAAAGTGGTTTTAAAGAATATCTGAGAAGATTACATTGGAATTCCAAGAGATACCCATGATTAATAAACTTGCATATCAACAAGACTCAACAAATACCAGAAAAACCTAGGTCAAATTGTTTTGTTTAACTGCAATACATTTACAGTACATACAATTTCACTAAACCCTGTTTAAACATTTTAAAATCCAATAAGTCGCGGTGTCAAATACTTGCAAAATATTCTCTTAATGTACCTCAGTCCATCTAACCCAACCAGTTTTTAATTGACTTGTCAAGAAAGCAACGTATGTTTAGTATACAGAAACTTAAAAAAAAATTTATGATTACGTGCATACATATGTACCTTATTGGTTTCGTAATCAGGATTACAGCTGAGCTTCTCACACATATTAAGGTTTCTAAAGCAGAGATCAACAATGAGGAGTATTCAAAAAGATGTATAAGAATCGAATCATACTCATAATTTCTAATGCTTCTACGCATTCATACTTATTTTAATATCATGGAACCTGTACTCATTCATATTCAAAGTTTGAAGTAACTATTCGTATTCGTACTTAACAACACGTATGATGTTGTTGATTTCGACTCTCCATAACTCAAAACATGTACACGAACCACAAAATAAGTATGAATCGCATACGAACACTAAAATACTCACTAGAAGGTTGTGTGTTTGCTCTGCTTGCTGCTGTGTCTAGTTTTTGTAAATGCAACAATAACTAATGGCGCATGGCGGCGCATCAATTTTAACTGATCCAGTTTGCATATGTGTTGGTAATATTTGTTTTGCAGCAACACATCAAAATTGAACCTGCATTTTATTGTTGTTGTGAAGAAGAAAAGAACATATGATCATGCAACGCTGGTAGCGAAAATCTTCTCAGCCTATACGTGTGAGTATAGTTTTACCAACACCTTAACAAAAAAGGCGAGTTTGCTTCATTATTTGATGCGCGGCCGGGCGCCATAAGACTGTAAATTTTGATGAGTGATTCGTGTCACTCGAATCATTTCTAAGTATTGTAAGTATTTTTCTAAGGTTCTGAATCTGAATGAGTATGCTTATGGATCAAACATATTTCGAATTTTATGAGTTTGATGTCTGATGATTGAATATTGTAATTTAACGTCAGGCTTTATTATTATGGTTCACTGGGTTATCAACAACGCTATGCGATCAGCAATGAATTTTTTTTTCGCTACTCATAAGCACTCATGAAATTTTGAATATAAGTGAGTCCACAATATTGAAATTTCACTACTCTGTCTGATTCATTTGTACTCGCAAGCAACGTTGATTTATAAGTACAGGTTGCAATGAGTAATGCGTATAACGTTGACATCAAACTCATACCATTCGAAATAAGTAAGCCTCATACTCATTTAGATTCATAACTTTTTAAAAAATACTTACAAAACTTATAAAGGCGCATGGCGACGCATCAAATTTAACTGATCAAATTTGCATACGTATGTGTTGGTAATATCTGTTTTGCTTAGCACAGCAACACATCAAAATTGAACCTTCAGACTGCATTGTATTGTTGTTGTGAAGAAGAAACGAACGTATGATTTATACAACGGAGGTAGCGAAAAGTTTGATCCGTTATTTGATGCGTCGCCATGCGCCATTTGCTATGTATTGTTGCATTTACAACAAAAGACGCAAGAAAAAAAAACAGAGCAGCAAGCAGAGCAAACACACAACCTTCTAGTGAGTGTTTTAGTGTTCGTACGTGACTGATACTTATTTTGTGCTTCTTATATATGTTGAGTTATGGAGAGTCGAACTCAACAACATCATACGTGTTGTTAAGTATGAATACTGATGAGTTACTTCAAACTTTGGATATGAGTAGAAGAGGTTCCATGATATTAAAATAAGTATGAATGCGTATAAGCATCAGAAATTATGAGCATTATTCGATTCTACTCATCTTTTTGAATACTCATTGCAGATCTCTGATAGGAACCAAATGAGCTTTGAGCTTTAAGGCGCTGTCAGTTTTCGAATTGTTGTTGTTGTTGTTATATTACTGTTACCATTTGTTTAACTTTCATTTAGAGCTGTGGCAGAGGCAACAACAACAACAATAGTATACCTATTCAAGTTATCTAATCATAACGATTGATAAGTTCTTGTTTTTTTTTTCTTTCATACTTTTGTTTATTGTTTGCGTTTATTTTTTTTTTTTATTTTTTATTTGTTAATAATGAAATCGACATAATATTTGTAAAGGGCGTCGCACAGGGAAGGAGTGAAATATATTTTACAGGTTTTTGGAACGTGTAGCAACAGAAGAAGGTGCACCTTTGAAAATCGAAATTGAAAAAAATTATTTCTTTTCATTGTTTTAAGGGAAATGGTGGAAAAATTATGCTGTAGGTTAACGGACCAAGTGGGGGAACGACGCTCGTTCACGAAACGCTGGTTCTTATGTAGGAAAACTGTACTAAAACACTTCAGTTTGTTTAATGAATGTGTTGTTAAGGAATACAATACTCTTTGTCCAGCCGATAGAGGGATGGGTTTAATATGGAGCCATTTATACAAAGCCACAAATCGTAACACCCGAGTGAACTGGATCACTATACGTATATTCGATTAAAGCGGAAATATCCGACAGGATGGCAATCAAAGCAATGCTGGGCAATTGGTCAAACGAATCTTAACATTAGATATGTTACACAAATGGCTTTAAACATTGAGATAATACAGGAGATAAAAGAACCAGAAACCGAATTATGCTTTCGTCTAACAGACCATACTACGGTTTTTCAAGCTTACGAAACGTATGATCTCTGCAAGTGATATCTGATTTAACATCACGCATAAGGGCTGTGACAACTTCGCTGTTATTTAAATGACAATTAAGGCAATAGCATCTAGGGATACAGGGGCAGTCCTGCAATGTAAGAATTACTTATACTAGCCACGATAGTCATCAAAGAGTGCTTGGAAATGAGGAAATAAATAATCTGGTTCGAAATAAGAAACGGAATTACAGAAAATATACCTGAATAATACCACCAAGTCGCCGTGGTCTAGACTAGACGTGGTGTGTTGGCTTATTAGACGTGAGACATGGGTTCAAACCCCAGGTCAGTTATCACCAACTGAACGAAATATGAAAAAAAATTTCTTCGGCGACTTCGTCTCAGCAGATTTCTGGTAACAACTCTGAAAGTAAAAATATCGGTCATTCGGAGCCGACTTTAAAGTGTAGGTTACACGCCACTCATGTATAAAAATTAACGCACACAACATAAGTGGTGTGAGAAACTAGGTCGTAATCCTGACTAAAGGATTATGTATGTATGTAATCCTACGAAAGTGATACGAAAAGTCTCATGGATTACGGTGGAATAATGACGCAGGAGGGAATACGGTGCGAAAGTACTCTGGAGACGATCCGGATGAGAAGTAAATCATGATGTATTAAGACCAAGTAAAGAAGACTTATAATTAGAAACGATGTTTCTGGAACAGAGTTCACTGGAGTGACGAATCTATGTTTAATTTGTCCCAATCTGATGGAAAAACATATGTAAGACGTCCTCCAACCAAAGCCTTTGATCCCAGGTACTCAGTGAAAACTGTAAAACAAATTAGCAAATATGCATGTTGCTAAGTCGTTTCTAATTATAAGGCCACCACTGTACATGACATACATAATTGCCTATTTCGACCCTTCAGTCAGGGGTTTACGACCTAGTTTCTCACACCACTTATGTTGTGTGTGTTAATTTTTATACATGAGTGGCGGGACCTACAGTTTTAAGACGACTCCCAACGAAACTTTTCAACAATGCATGATGAAATCCTTTTTATATCGTTGCCTAGCTTTCGTAAGCTCGTAAACACCAACATTTGTTGGAGGAGATACTGTTCCAGACATAACTTATGTAACAGGAGTGTAGTGGAAGAAGCTAAGTGTACAAAAGTAAGTAAGTTTGTGCAAAATACAGTCTGTTAAATCCGTTTCAATTCTGATCTGCGGGGTCAAAAAAAAGAATGAATTATTTGACAATTGTTTTCCAAGCATAGGGGGGCAAGCAATCAATAAGTGGTTGCTGTGGCTATTAAGGGATTATAAATATACGCCGGGCTTTTGTTGTTGTTTTAAATTATAAACCCATTAAATACGATGTTTTTTTTGATAATTTTTTAAAATTTCTTCTTCTTTCTCTCGATAGGAGTAAACTGAACTTCCTTAGCGCCTGTAGTTGGCTTTTTTTTTTTTTGTTTAATTTTGAACCCAACCTTTATTTGAAAGCTTTACACCAAAAAAACTTTTTAGTTTTTGATGAATAATAACAATATAAACGACTCTGTGTGTTCGGTTTTTTAATTATTTTTTTTATAAGAAAAAAAAAGAAAAAACCAAACGAAATCATAATGAAATTAAAGTCTTTTCATTTTTAATATAATTTTTTTGCTTTCAAATGTAAAGATAAGAGCACACCACCAAGCAATTGAAAATTGAAACAACAACTTCGACAATAAAATTTATACAACGACCGCCGTCTGAAATGTATGTTTCAAAGAAAAATGTTTTAACAAGGGAAAGGGGTATGACGAATTATTATTTCTTTTGTTTTTTTTTTTTAATTGTTGCTAAAAAAACTTAAACCAGCCTATGATGATAAACTATGACTACGACTGCTTATACAATTCATATGAAAAGTAAAAGTTTTGCCTTTTTTTCCCCTTTTTCTGTTTTTGCTTATTTGTTTTAATAAATCTTTGGAATAATAAAGAAATTCTCGTTTTATTTTTAAACATTTCCAGAATGAATTTATGGTATCAGATTTAAATTAAGAACTCGTGTGATATTTTGTATTACACTCCGTATGTTTTTTTTGATGAATACAACACGTGATTTTATTGAAGTTTTTCAATTGAAATGAGATTTTTTTTTATAAACTATAGACTACCTCTATAGGCTAACCCTATCCACAATATGGCATCACGTACCCACACTCTAATACAATCGCCTTAGCGATACTAAATGTTTTTATTTCAGTTTTGCATAGGTATGAGGCTTCACCATTACGAAGTATCCGCCATACTTCTTATAAGAAGTCTGTATTTTATTTCCTTAGCTTCTTCCAATCCACTTCTCACAAAATGATTCATGTCTAGTTATGGTTTCAAGTGAAAAACTGTGATAGCACAAAGGGCCGTATGTGACCTAAGTATGTCCATCCAATTCTCTTAGATGGATAGCCACCTCTAGCTACCAACCTACATTGGTATCATCCCTACAAAATTAAGAACTTGGACCTACAAAGGCCGAGGAATGGCCAAATACAAATTGTTGCATTGTTACCATGCCTACACCACAGGCCCTGAATTCAATATTATCTACTGCTGCTATCCATTTCAAGTGAACTTGTAAGTTTCTCATGAGTATACTCAAGTCGCGTTGATTCAATCTTTTCAATTTCAATATACGGTTTTCCTTCGATCGCCATATCGTCCCAGAGTACGTACGTAGTTCTCCCTATTGTATCGTTGTTCCACAATAGTCCGTATAACACACTTACTTACTTACTTGATCATTACAACCCTTCAGTCAGGTTTAAAACCTAGTTCCTTACATCACTTATGTTGTGTGTGTTATTTTTTTACACATGAGTGGCTGGGGACCTACAGTTTTTAAAGTTGACTTCAAAGGACAAATTTTTAAGAAACTTTTCCATGGGAATTTTATTTTACTCTCAGATTTTTTGCCACAAATCTGCTGAGAGGAGGTTGCCAAACAATTATCTCATTTTCCGTTAATTCTTTCTCTACCCCGGCATTCCGCCGCTTGAAAAACTGGGCCGGCACCAATAAAAGAATCGTAATGAAACGATTTTTTCACCAAAAAAAATTATTTGCCAGAGACGGGAATAGATGACAATCATCTTATGCCAAGTTCAGACAGTGTACTCACGACCAAGAATCTTCCGTCCCAGAGTACAATCTCTGTGGAGTCGTTCTGAAGGAATTTAATTCCAACACCAAGTTAAGTAGTGAGAAGCTAGGTTTTAATCCTGACTGAAGGGTTTTAATGACCAATTAATATATATACTATTTGGCATTACATTTCAATAAATTTTTCTGTTAACAATTCGTATTTTACATAAATTTTCCTTAAACACAAAACGAAATCGATTTTGACATTTTTTCTCTTTTTTTTCTCATTTAAATTAAAACTGACCACTGTTTCGTAAACACACATACGGAATTTTTGCGTATTTATCATGTAAATGTAAATACAACAACATGCCCTGTCTCTCTCTCTCTGTCGCTACATATGTATTACTTTACAAAACCCTCTGTTAAACTCTGCAGTTTGTGTTTTAAAACTGTTATCATAACAGAGAAATGCTTGCCTCTTTAAAAAACTAAAAAAAAACCAACAACAAACATAAGTTCCTATAAATGAGTTGATCTTTCCCCCATGTGCTTTGTTTACATACATATTTTGAAATACTCGTTTTAGGCATAAATTTCATACCACTGTTGTTGCTGCTGTAGTTGTTGTTATTGTTTTTTTAGTTAATGTGAAGAGGTGCTATCTCTGCTGCGTTTATTAATGACTCTGCTATGGAGGCTGCTCTAAAGAAATATGTATCGTCGTTGGCCGTTGTCGTTGTTGCTGTTCGATTTTTAAATGTTAAAATGTGATCGTATTTCTTTCTTTCTTGGCTTGTAGATGACTACTCTACACGACAGTCTTATTGTGTGTTTGCCTGTGTGTGCTAGTATTGTGTTGTTCCAGTAATTCTTACGAAACTCTTTGTGGTCGTTTTTTTTAAGTTTTTGTTTTTTTTCTTCAATATTTTTTCGATTTTTGCTTTTTCTTGTTTTTGGGGAGTATGTTGCTATACGTACGCGTGTGTATATGTGTGCATGTGCTGTGTTTTTTCGTAGACTTCACTTATTGACTAAAGGTCTTTGTTTACTTGTTGTTCTTGTTGTTGTTGTTGTTGCTTTAGTTAACATTTCAAAAGATCAATCATCTCCGTATTTTGATTTTTTTTGTTTTTATTTTTTGTGTGTTTCGGTTTAACCTACACCACTAGAGGTGTTGTGGTTATATTTGGTTTGAGCTGTATTGTCTGCAACAGTCTTTGGCGCAACCACAATTACAGCGTTGAACTGATAATTTTTATTATAGTAAGGCAGGTAATCAATCTACTAATTAAAGTACACGTCATAGTTTTAATGATAATTGAATGAAATTTGGCAAATAGACTACCTATGGGCTCTAGAAGAAATATATTATTTCGTTTGCCTGTCATGCAAGCTTATGTGGAGGAAAACTGCTCATAATTCCTGGAAAAAAAGAGTCCATAACACATTAAAGGCTGTACATAACGAGTCAAAATAAAATTTTTTCACCAAATTAGTCAAAATTGGAAGGTTTTTGAAATTTTTATGACTGCTAGCACTGGGTAAACTTAAGGGAAAGTTGGTCCATAACTCGGAATAGGTGTTTAATAATTTGTAAACCAAAAACTATACAATTTCTCACAATTTCATTCCGGCTCAATGGAATGGAAATATTCTTACGTTCTTGATTTTTTGAAAACAATTGTTTTCTGTGGATTTGAAAACTAAGATTTTCAAATTGTAAAACCTTTATTTATTTAAATTTGACACAGCAACACACGGCGTTACGTTTTTTACTACGCCGCACTGACAATATTATTTTCTTATTTATACTTCATATATTTGTTTGGCAACTTCTAGAACATAATTGTTGAGTTGTTATTGTAATTTCTTTATAATAAATTGAGTTTGGTACAGAACACGTGCGCAGAAAATCTGTTTAGGCATGCAGTATACATATGGAGACTCTCGGTGAGGCTTTGGACATACATACATACGTACATAATTGGTCATTTTAATATTTCAGTCGGGGTTACGACCTAGCTTATCGCACCACTTACGTTGTGTGTGTTAATTTAATACATGAGTGGCGTATAACCTACAGTTTAAAGAGAAACTTTTTTGAGAAACTTTTCAACAATGCATGATGAAATCCATTTTATATGGTTGCCTAGCTTTCGAAAGCTCGAAGCCGCAACGTTTGTTGGTCACAGGAGTCAAGTGGAAGAAGCTAAGTGTACAAAAATAAGCAAGTTTGTGCAAAATACAGTCTGTTAAATCCGTTTCAATTTTGATCTGCTGGGCCAAAAAAAAAAAGTATGAATTATTTGACAATTGTATTCCAAGCCCAGGGGGACAAGGAATCAATAAGTGGTTGTTGTGACTATTAACGGATTATAAAAATACGTCGGGCTTTTGTTGTTGTTGTTTTAAATTATAAACCCATTAAATACGATGTTTTTTGTTAATTTTTTAAAATTTCTTCTTCTTGTTTTTTATAATCAAAATTCGCTTTTATTATGGAGCTCATTATGAAGTCATGCTGTAAAGTTTTTGTTATTGTTCTTTTATTGACGTCAACATTGTATAATTAATTTTATTCATCACAGTAAAACATCACATTAAGCTGCAACAACAACAATAATATGAACCAAAGAAAGAAATCCAGAATCTCATGAATAATATTTTTTTTTTGGCGAAATCAATTAATTTCCGAATTTAGCATGAAAAAGATGTTGTCGTCGTCAATCTTTCTTTATAGTTTTGAAACTAAATGGAGAAACTTTTTTCTTTTTTTTTTTGAAAAATTTATTTCTAAAAGCCAAGAAATTTTAATGATTTCCGTACAATTTGTTTTAAAAAATCTTAAATTTTGAAAATCTTGCTTTACAAAATTTTCGACAATTTAAAAACTTCTTTTCAAAAACGATTATAAATCCAGATTGCCAGTTGAATCTTTTAATAAGCCATGTACGCGTAAAAGTTGTGAAATTTTAGTACGAAAGTGGTGATACAGGCATGGCAACTTTACGAACATTACAGGGTGATTGGGATCATCACAACAAGCCGATTGACTATACTGACAAGAGTTTGAAGAGATTGAAAGCGTTTGTGGATGTGATCAGTTTGCAGCATGATAGCAACGTACGATGATATCGCTTTTATTAAAGAAATTGTGCCAGACAATCTAAAATTGTCGATTCCACGCCACTTACAGCAATTTAGCCTCTGTTACGACTCATTAAGGTGTATTTTCTATTTGAATTTACATCTCCATTCATATACTCATGCAACAATTAAAGCCAGTTGTCCATTTATAACGCCGTAAATATGCTGATAGAGTGCTAGAGCACCAGGCTTTCAATGATGATTTTTCGAACAAAATTTTCTTCTGAGCGGCTAAACTCATTTCTCACTCTGTAGCCACCATCAATAAGTAAAAATACCACATATTAGACTTGGATAACCCAGAAGTAATTGTGGAAAAGACATTACATCTGAAAAAAGTGTCTGTTCGATGCACTTTAAGGCGTACGTTCCCCTAAAGTTGCGTTACCGCCAATTAAGAGGGCTACAGACGTACGCTAATCGCCTTAATTGAAAGGGAAACACTGCTCCGGTCTAAATTTGAAGCAGCTGTGTCAATTGGTTAGTGTTTGTTAGTCGAGGAATTATTTTTGCGGTGTAAAATAACACCGAAAGCAAGGCTAGGCTTGAAAGACACGAATACTATTCCCATCGCCAACAAATTCAAGTTTAAAAATTGTGTGGGGGCCATACAAGCATGGAAAACGCCGAACGTTCTATTGTGGACAAGAACTTGAGGTCTCTACATCCGAAACATTTTAAGAAATTCCTGATAGTAGTGGCATATCGAAGAGAGAAAGGGCGAGAGATTATGGAACCCACAGGGATCTCACATGGCTTAGAAGTTTTAATTTTTAATGATCACTTGGCATCAAGGTAGATGCCATATTTGCCCATAATCGATCACAAACATATTTGTATGACATCTTTCCTGGAATGTTCGGCTTAGTTCAACTTATTAGCCCTTGAACAATGCTAATCTTCCACAAATGCTTTTAGGATGCGATAAGATAGAGTGGCGGCTTTGTCCAATCAGGACTTACTTGAGTATATATTGTGGTCCATTGTAATAACACGTGAAGGATGCTGATTAACTGGTTATTTGACAGTAAGCATCAGGGCTTTGCATGAAAAACATGACACTCTAAGAATCGAAGTAAACACCCGTGTAAAATTCTAAGGAAATTAAGATCGATACTCTGTCAAATAACAACAAGCTTCGACTGACTATCGAGAAAGGGTGAGTCAAATAAAAAAGATATGCGCCCCGACAGGAAGGAATTGGCAAATTAAGTGGACAATATTCTTTACTTCCTAAATCGATCTGCAGAACGCTTCTCCATTAATATGATTGGTACTCTAAGTGACTGTGATCACAAAGCAAGATTCCGGCTAAGAATTGTTTGCGGCCAGTAAAGCCATTAAAGCCTAATGGACCACTTTATGGAGATAAGGTGCGGTTTGGAAGGTGTAACGAGTTCATCAACACCATTACAAGGATCCTATTTTATATTGGCAAACAACCACCGGAGAGAGGCGGCATATGTGAATGAATTATGATCTGAGACTGAGATTGGCTGTCCGAGAAAGTATATTTAGTTCCACAGCGTAAGCTATGGCCATCACCTCGGCATGAAACAAAGCTAGGAAACCGGATATAAATGCTAAGATTTAGGTTTTGTGAGAAAATTCCACATACATACATATTTGTTCATTACAATCCTTCAGCCAGGATTACAACCCAGTTTCTCACATTACTTATGTTGTGTGTGTTAATTTTGTACATGCAGTGGCGGGTCGTACAGTTTAAAGGCGATTCTGAACGACGTATTTGTGAGAAACTTTTTCATGGCAATTTTATTTTGACACTGAGACTATTTATTAGAAACCTGCTGAGAGGCTGCGGCCGAAGAAATATTTTTTTTTTATATTTCGTTCTGTTAGAGATGTCTGACCTGGGGCTTAAACCGAGACCTCTAAACCAAAGAACAAAGAAAGTACACTTAATTCCACAACGTGAGTTATAGCCATTGCCTCGCCGTGAAACACAGTCAGGAAGGCAAAAAGGGTATTCTAAGATTAAGCGAGAAAAATTCCACAGAATATGTTACTTTCCTGGTTAGAATAGTCCGGGAGAATGTAGCAGCCTTGAGAGTATTCGAGAGAAAAGTCCTACGTAAGATATTCGGTCCAGTGCGAGTTGGCGATGATTTCCAACTCCTCAACGACATAAACGTTGTTCAGCGTATTAATATCCAGAGGCTGCGCTGGCTCGGCCATGTCGTTCAAATGGAGGAGGATACTCTGTCTAGACGGGTATTTGAGGCGAGGATATGCGGTAGATGGCGAAAAGGACGACCTTGTCCACGTTGGAAGGACCAAATCGAGGAAGCCCTGTCATCGATTGGCTTGACCAACTGGCGTAGGCGCGCAAGAAGCAGAGGCGCCTGGGAAGATGTGTTGCGGCAGGCCGAAATCCGTTAATCAGGTTGTTAATGGCCAATTAAATAAGTAAGTAAGTAAGTAGTGCGGGAGGATTTCTAAAGAACGTCTGGAGTAAACCATGTTGATTGTACGGCGTTCTAGTGTGAACTCCTGCCAAGACTAGGTTCAGGTGAGGTGTAGTCAATTCCACACAAAGTAAGGTATTTTTTTAAAAGGATCAAATACTTAGAAAATGATGGTCACCAACAAAGGATTGTGTTAGAATTTGGAAAGTATATTGTAGGAGGCGAAAGGAGAGACCATTTTTTACAACTTTAACGTTTAAAATTCTAAAAATCCGTCCATACATGTACGTGAGTCATGATACACATCACGGTACATTTAGGTTTTATTAAACGGTCGTATAAAAAATTTAATAAATTTTAAATGTTTTTCACGTTTTCAAGCATACGTCATAGGACCTAAGAACAAAATAATTTCAGTTTTTCAAGTAGCTGGCCCTACTTTATTAGCCGAACACTGTATTTAAAAGGAAACATCAGCATCAACATCAATATCATCATTATCACCAGAAGCCCATCACTTATAGAAGAAGAAGAAGAAGAGAAAACACAGACACACACATATACACCCAAATATGTAGTTGTTAACATAACCTTTATAAAATAAATAAATAAGAGCGAGAGAGGGGGAGCGATAGGGTAATAGAGGTAGAGAGTAGTGAGAATAAATATCACGCTTTAAATTCTTGTTTATGTTGTGTGGTGGGGGGAGAACGTAAAATTGTGTATGAAAACATTGTTTTATACCTTCAATATCGGGTTGCTGTTTGTCCCGTTTGCTTTTTTTATTTATTTTTGTTCGTTTGTGATGCTGCTGCTGCTGTTTAATGTTAACAGTTAAAATGTTATGTGTTGTTTTCTCACTCTTTCTCTCTGTTGTTTGTTAGTTGTTGTTGTAATTCACTTAAAGCACTCTTTTTTATTTACGTTTTGTTTGTATAATTTCATTAAATAATAACACTTTCAAAGATTTACTGTTATTTGCCAAACTTAAATCATCACACGTACAAACTTGTTACTCGTCGTTTGTTTGTTTGTTGTTTGTTTTCTTTTATTGAAGAAATGCCGCTCTCTCTTTACAAAAAAAGAGAGTTATTTAATAGGAGAGTGTTTGTTTAAAATGACGTCATTAAATGCCGGTTTTGTTTTTTTATACGCTTAACTTTTATTGTTTGTTTTTTTTATAGAGACTTTAAATAATTCTTTTTTTATTTATTTATTTATTTGTATTTATTTGTTATTGTTGTTGTTGCAGTAGTTGTTATTGTTTTTAATTGTGTTGACATTTTGGTTTTTATTTTCGTATTTATTTTTTTTTTTCTAATAAAAAACAATACTTTTAATTTTTGTTATTGTTATTGTTTGCAACACTTACTCACTGTGTTTGTTTTTATTGCGACTTTCTTTGTATCGATTTTACTTTATTTTTTTCTCACTATTTTTTTATTGTTGTTGTCGTTATTATTATTGTGATCTCCTTTTTTAGTTGTTTATTGTTGTTGTCAACTTTAAATTTTTCAAAATATTTCTGCGCTTTTGTTTTTCAGTTAATTTGTGTGGAAAAAAGATTTTTATTTTAAAAATTAATTTTCTTTCCGGTTTTTTTTTAAACTGTAATATGAGAAGGTGAAAGAAAATAAAATTTTAAAATTTTAAAAGGTGTGTTTATAAATAATTAGGAATAATAATAAAAAATTTTAATTAATTTTATAAAAAAAATTGATATTAGATTTAAAAGAAAAGGATAAGATTTTTTTCTTTTTTTATAAATTTTCTTTCATTTCTAGTTAAAGGATATATATGCTAATTGTCCTTTATTAGAAGATTATGAACTAAAAATAATCAAAATTTTAAACGAATTTTCAATTTTTATACAAAAAAAGGAATTTTTCCTTTCTTAACATTTTTTTAAAATTAAATTTTTTAAGCTACTTATTGCAATTAAAAGTGAAAAAAAAATAAGTTGTGCTTAAAGAGACGTTAAAAAAGAAACTGAAAATAATAAAAAAATAATATTGATAATAAAATAAATAAGAAATCCATTTTTTAAGTTTCTTATTGCTTTTATTTATTTTTAGTTTATTTTTGACTAATTATTATTATTAAAAAACGCGCAAAAAATATAATTTTCGTATTTAAAACTTTGTTTTATGTTATTTATACGTTTACTTAATTCTTTTTTTTTTTTGTTTTTTTATATTTTTTAATCAGATTTGTTTTTTATTTTATTTTATTTATAAAAAATTCCCCAAAAACGTAATTTTTATATTAAAAATTTTGATTTATTTTTTTTATACGTTAATTTTCTTGTTTTAATTAAGATTTGATTTTTTATTTATTTCCTTTTTATTTATGAAACAGTTTATTATTATTATTATTATTTATATTATTATTATTAAAAATTTCTTTGAAATATAAATTTTGCCCTAAAAAATATGTTTTATTTCATTTATACGTTAATTTATATGTCTTTTCTTGCAATTATTTTATTTTATTTAGATATGTTTTTCTATTTATTTTCCTTTTCATTTCTTCAAACTGTTTATTATTATAATGAAAAAATTCTTTGAAAATATAATTTTTGTCATAAAAAAATATGTGTTATTTTATTTATACGTTAATTTATTTATATTTTCTTGTAATTATTTTATTTTATCATACTTTTTGTTTTTTATTTCATTAGTTATTTATGAAACAGTTTATTATTATTATTATTAAACAATCTTTTAAAAATATAATTTTTGTATTAAAATAATATGTTTTATTTTATTTATACGTTGATTTATGTTTTTTCTTGCAATTATTTTATTATTATTACTTTTTAATTTTGATATGTTTCTTATTTATTTAATTTTTATTTTTGAAGCAGTTTATTATTATTATTAAAAAATTCTTTGAAAATTTAATTTTTGTCCTAAAAAATATGTTTTATTTTATTTGTACATTTATTTATTTATTTTTTCATGTTTTTGATTTTATTTTAATAAAAAGAAGATATTTATTTAAGCATTTTATAAACATTTTTTATGTTTTTTATTTAATTTTTCAAGTTTAAAAGAAAAGAATGGAAAATTTTTTTAGTTAAGAAAAACTAAAGTAAGTTTATAAAAAATTAATATTTTATTAAACTTTTTAATTTGAAATATTAAAAAAATTAAATAAAAGAAATCGAAAATTTTTGTAAAGAGATTTTCAATAAAATCGTGATAATTTTGTTTTAAAAAAATTAATTTTTTTAGAATTTTAAAAATGCTACTTTTTTATTTTAATAATTTAATTTTATAATAAAAGTACACAAAAAAATTTTAAAAATTGAAAAAATTAATTTCACGATTTTTAATAAAAAAAAATTATAATTTTTTCTGAATTTGTTAAAAAAAAAAAAATTTAATTTATATGTACATGAAAAACATAATATGTGCTGCTATTAAAAATCTGTAACAAAGCAAATTTATTTAAAAATGCAAGCGGTTAAAATAATGTGAACGAAATGTATTAATTTTTATGTATTTTACTTGAAAAACATTTTTAATTTTTCAATATGTTTGTATATTTTTATCAAAACATTTTCTTATAAAATAAATATTCTTTTAAATTAGTTCAGTTTATTTTAAATTAAATTAGGTTAGGTTAGGTTAGGTTAGAGGACATATACATGTCAATTAAGACAAGTACAGTACCCGGAGGTCGAATTGATCCATTGTGCAACGTCCTAGTTTCTCACACCACTTATGTTGTGTGTGCTAATTTTATACATGAATGGTGGGACCTACAGTTTAAAGTCGACTCCGAACGACAGATTTTTGAGAAACTTTTCCTGGCAATTTTATTTACTCTCTCAGGGTTTTTGCCAGAAATCTGCTGAGAGGAAGTCGCCGAAGAAATACTTTTTGTATTTTGTTTTGATGTCTGGCCTGGGGCTCGAACCCTGGCTTTGCGTCTAACCAAAGAATATGGATATACTTTATTTTCTTTGGTCTAACCCACTACCTACTAGATTACGGCGACTTCAAATTAAAATTAAATTTCTCAAAAAAAAATATTATTTTGTTACAAATTTAAAAAAAGGAGCAAAAATATTACTTTCACCATTTTTCTAATAAAAGAAAAGAAATAATGTTGCATTTTCAATGTATTTTTTAATAAATTTTGGAATTTTTAATAAAACAAACTTTAAAAAGTTCAAAAATGAAAAAAAAAACATTTTTTTAATTTCTTTACAACACCCGGTGTCTTGAGGTTTTTAAAACATTTGTTACAATTATTTTTACTTTTTAACATTTAAATTAAAATTAAATCGTTTAAATTCTATTAAATACCGCTTATTACACTTTTTAACATCACCATGCATGGACGTTTAATAAAAATTGAAAGTAAATTTGTAATTCTTTAATAGAAGCCTCTGCATAGTTTTCTTAAATCACTCCTATCTGAAAATGATAATGTTTTAATCACAACTACACTGGTTGTATTTTGCAAGGTAATTTGAAGGAAATGTTGCGATGTTTCAACTTATGATTGAGAGAAAAACAAATTTTGTTCTTTTTGTTTAGAATTGTTAACTGTTACCAGGTTTCGCGCATATAAATACATGTTTTAATATCATGCTGTTGGCAACAGCATAACAGTTTAAATAATTATGTCTTAAAAACAGGAATCTTAACTTGACTTTAGAAACCTTAATACGTGTGAGAAGCTCAGCTGTAATCCTGATTAAAGGTTTACATACATATGTATGTAATACGTATGTATTTATAAATTGTTTTTAAGTTTCTGTATAGTAAACCTAAGTTGCTTTGTTGACAACTCAATTAAAAACTGGTTGGACTAGATGGACTCAGGTAAATTAAAAGAATATATTGCCAGTAGTTGGCACAGTGACTAACTCGATTTTAAAATGTTTAATAAATAATTTGGTAAATTTCTACATATGCATGTACATACGTACATATGTATTCCAGAGATCAGCCATGAGTATTCAAGATGGTGAGTAGAAACGGATCATATTCATAATTTCTAATACTTATACGCATTCATACTTATTTTAATATCATGGAACCCCTCTACTCATATTCAAAGTTTGAAGTCACTCATCATATTCATACTTAACAACACGTATGATGTTATTGATTTCGACTCACCATAACTCAACATATACACGAATTACAAAATAAGTATGTATCGCATACGAACACTGACTTTACTCACTAGAAGATTATATGTTTGCTCTACTTGCTGCTTTGTCTTCTTTCTTCTTTTTTGTAAACGCAACAATAGCTAATGGCGCATGGCTACGCATCAAATAATGGATCAAACTATTCGATACCTGCGTTGCATAAATCATATGTTCTTTTCTTCTTCACAACAACACTACAATTCAGTTTGAAGGTTCAATTTTGATGTGTTGCTGTGCTAAGCAAAACAAATATTACCAACACATATGCAAATTTAATCAGTTAAATTTGATGCGTCGCCATGCGCCTTTATAAGTATTATAAGTAATTTTTAAAAAGTTATAAATCTAAATGAGTGGGCTTCTGAACACAAACATATTTCGAATGGTATGAGTTTGACGGCAATGATGTACTCATACTCCTTGCAACTTGTACTTATAAATCAACGTCGTAGTGAGTATGAATGAATCAGACAGAGTGGTGAAAATTCAATATTGTTGACTCACTTATATTAAAAATTTCATGAGTGCTTATGAGTAGCGAAAAAAGGATTCATTGCTGTCTCTTATGTATTCGTAGGTAACTTATACACTAAGTCGCCTTTAGAGGGAGGGCATTTGACCTAGGTTAGGTTTTTCCTGGTATTTGTTGAGTCTTGTTGATATGCAAGTTTATTAATCATGAGAATTCTTAGAATTCCATTGTATCGCAAAAAATGTTGTTGGAAATATCTTCAGATACATAGTCTTTAAAACCACTTTAAAAAGCGCTATTGAGCAAAAGCATGATTGTGCTAGACTTACATAAATAAGTTTGATATACACGCTACTGGAACATCCCCATCAAAGTGGCATATTTTTTCGCCATTAAATAGCATGAAATTTCTAAGGATTTCAATAATGCTCGGCATACGATATAGTAACGTTCAAACAACATTATTATCCCCACCTGGCTTATAAGAAAAATGATATCAAATTGGCAACCTCATCTTAGCAGTCTTGGAAACGCTTTTTAAATGCCTTAAAAAAGTTTCTCAAATCTATCTCTTGGATTTGTCATTAATCTCGCCACTCACCGAGTCTATCAACACACATACAACATGAATGGTGTAAAAAGCCTGGTCGTAATTTTAATTTCAAGGTAGTAATGGCCAATATGGTCATTCTCCCCTTTTGAATGATGTGAACTACACGAAGTGAGCATAGTTCAAGCATTTGAAGCCAATCTAGAAATTAAGACCGATCATTAGGCATCATTATTATTGATGCAGTTTTCAGGCACACAAATCATAACGAAGCAAGAGGGGATTTTTGTGCCCCCCCTTAAACTTAAAGTCGACTTGAATTACTAAACTCAAAGATTTTGTCATATCCAAAATAAAGAAGAATTTAGTTAAGCTTAGAATAAACTATTGTCTACATAGCATGATAACAGAGAACAGTAGATGTAAATGGTCGAATTTTAGTTAAAATAATTTGAAGACTATGCAACTTTAGTTTATATGAGCTATTACAGGTATTAATCACTCAAGCGACAGGGAGCGAAAACAAACTTAAGATCTGGCAATATATTTCACCTAATTGCCAGACTATACTCTGGCAACGTTGATAGAGAAGGATTTGCCTGTGCGTATGCTTCATGCAGAAATTTTTGGCTGATTTCATTGACGATATTATGATATAAGATAGGGTTCGTCAAAAAATTTTTGGTTATGTGTTAGTGAGTAAGAGAGAGAAAATAAGTTGATAGAATTTATTTATTTACAGCCATAGAAAAGTGTTAGAAATATACGCTATTTTTATTTTCATTTCATCAGCATACATATGTAAAGCTATATAACTTTGGCTTAATAATTTTAGATAAATAAAAATAAAAAGAATAAAAAACCCATTTTTATTAAAAGAAAAAAAGCGAACATTCCAATGCATTTAAAAAAATTATACTATGCGACAAAATAAAAAAAAAAAATGAAATACGCCTAGCTAATAACATAGAACATTTTTAACATGAAATATTTTTTGAGTGTTATGCTGAAATAAAATGATAAAGCATCCGTCGCACATGTGTTCTTTTCGCAGTCTGATCGACAACTAAATGAAAAAACACAAGAATGCGTGTGAGTTCTCTCTGCACAACTGTGCTATGAAATGGTAAACTATGATATAAGATATCACATACAGGGGCCTTTAATAGAGAATTTCGAACTTTATCAGTTAATAACAGCCATATTGTTGAATATAAAATTTGTCTTTTGCCAAATCTGATGACTACTTGCAGACTTAACTGGTCATTACAATACTTCAGTCAGGATTATGAAGATCACCTCTGTTGTGTGTGTTAATTTTATCCATGAGAAGTAGAACCTGCTACTTTTGAGAAACTTGTCATGGTAATTTTATTTACGTTCGCAGAGTTTTTGACCAAAATCTGCTGAGAGAAAGACGCCGAAGAAAATTTTTTACATATTTCGTTCGAGATATGTATCTGACCTGGGGTTTGAACCGAAGTTTCACGTCTAATATGCCACCACACAACCTACTAGACAAAGCGATGGAAACCACTGTCTTTCAGCCTGAATTGAATATTCTGGACACTAACGTCATAGGAGGACGTCAAGAGGACGGCACTAGGTGCCATACAGTTCGTACCACTTAGGGTATTCTGCATTTGAGGGCATGTTTAGCTCAAGTGGAAGTGATGCGAAAGGTCATAGTTTTTTTGTGAGATTTTTTTTAACCCAGGTCAACCATTAAATTCGGCTTGCATAAGCCAGAGTTATGGAAAATTGGAAGTTTCGGTTTTGCTTTTGTAACTAGAGAAGCCGTTGCATATATTTAAACGATGTTATATTCCAAATATGATGGCATCATTAGGTCTTCAAACGAATAAAAAAATTCAACGATATCTCACACACACTTTTTTTTTTTTAATTGAAAGGTGAGTAGGGCTTTAAAAAGGATTTTTTTAAATTTTAGTATGAATTCCACGAAAAACCTTTGGAAAAAATATATTTCTTTCCTGAAACTCTCTTTAAATATTAAAAAATTTTTAAAGAATAAATAAATAAATTTTTTTTCATAAAAGATTTAAAATCTTTTAATGGTTTTTCTTTTTTTTTAATAATGGGGTTTAAATTTACTTTAATTATTATAAAATAATTCCAACGGATTTTTATAAATTATATTAGTTTTGTTCTAAATTCGTAGTTGAACTCTTGTTTAGAAAAAGATAAGTTTTATTTTTAAAGGTTAAAGGTTATATTATCTGCCTGTTTTTAATTTATTTATTTATTTTTTTTTTTTTGTTTTTTTATTAATGAAACAAATTATTTGTGTTTATTTTATTTAAATTTTTTTAAATATTTTTTTTAATAAATAAAATGTTTTGTATTATGTTAGTTAGTTTATTTATTTATATTTTTAATTTACGCTTACTTATAATTCATGTTCATTTATTCATCTTATTAACACAAAAAATATATTTTTTTAGTTTTTATTTAAACTTTTAAAAACATTCAAATTTTTTTATTTTTAAATTTTGTTTTAAGAAAACATTGGTTATTTCACGCATTCTCTTACATAAATTATGTGTTATTCGTAATAATTTTCTTTTTAATTGTTTTAAACACGTAGAGTAATAAACTCTCTTTTTTGTAATTTAAAAAAATTTTGATTTTTTTTTTATCATAAAAAAATTAATATAATCATTTGTTTAATTAATTTTATTTAAAAAACAATTTAATTGTTTGTTTTTAAAACAAAGTTGTAAATAAACTTCGTATTTATTTGTTAAATTCCCACAATTTTATTACATATTGCTACAAATTGTTGTTATTTTTTGCGTACCTCCATATAAAATTTTATGGATTCTTTTTTAATTTTAATTTAAAATTGTTCACCAATAAAAATTTCCAGGTTTTTTAAAATGCACGTTTTACCAAACTTTTATTATTTTTTTATTTTTATTTTTTCATTTTAATGATAATTTTTGTTTTTTTATTATGAATTTTGTAACAAAAATAAACAAATCACACTTACACGCTTACACACACACACGTCTTTACTGCTATGCATACACATACACGTATTACACCTAAACGTAGGCTCCAAAATTAAACGCACATTTAAATATACATGCATACACACTGTATTTACTCATTCATTTACGCATACAATTTAGCTTACATACATACGAACAAACAAACCAATATTAACAATTTAAAGAAAGAAATATTATTTGTATTTTATTATTGTTTTAAACAAATACAGGAGTATAGAATATTTTTTTAATGATAATAAATAAATACCGTTAAGAATTATAAACTTTTTCTTTATTTTTTTATGAATTTTTCTTTAACACAATATGTTTGGTTTCTTTTTATTATTTTTTTTTGTTGTTGTTTCTTCTTGTATTTCAGTTTTGAAAAAAAATTATGAATTTTAACGTTGATTTTTTTAGCGTTTATCTTCAAGCAAAAAAGTAAAAAGGCTGTGCAATGCTCAGCGCCTGTTCACAGACTGAATTTCAATATTCGCTCTAAAACTCTCAATTACCAAAAACACATTTTTGTCTTCTTCGTCGTCGGCTGTGTGTGTATGTTTGTTGTGTAAGCTTGCGAGTGTGTGTTAAGATAACGTCATCTGTAAAGAAACAAAAAAAAAAACAGAAACCCAAACACACACTGAAAACCAAGAAAATTTTATAAACAAAAGCACAACAAATATAACAGCATGTTCACACACACGAGAAAAATCAACAAAATACGAGCAAAAGCACACTCACTTTTCTACACTGTATCTCGTGTATAAACCGAATGCAAAAACAAAACTAACAGAGAAATATTTTATATTTTAATAGAGCACTTATACACACGCACGCAAGCATAACATCATATACAGTGTACTCTTCTAAACACAAAACACGAAGTCAAACAAGTAAATCCCAACCAAAAAGAAAAAAAAAACAAAAATAAGAGGCAAAAAGCAGAACCAGTTTCGTTTTTTATTCTCTTTTTTAGTTTTTGTTGTTGTATTTCAAATACAAAAATCCCTCAGGCCAATAAGAAACAAAATTTTGCAGACAAATATTTTTGTTTTTCTCTTATATTTTCAATTTTCATTTTTTATTTTTGTTTTTGCCTTTGTTTTTATGTGTGTGTGTGTTTGGTTGGCTGTCTGTCTATCTGTTTGCATAAGTATAAACTTTGTTATGTTGTGTAAAGATTTTGCCTTTTCAACCACAAAATTTCATTAACCAACAACAAAAGGAATTTTAACTCTCTCATTACAGTTACAAAATAACACAAAAAAAGAGAGAAATTACTCATGATTTTAAAGAGCTTAAGAATTTATCTTGTTATGCTCTTTTAAAATTTTCAAACTCGGGATATTAACAGAGTGTATGTTAAACCATGAAACCAATTGGAATTTCTGTTCGTGTTACATTTAAAAGTAGAAACATTTTAAAAGAAAATAAATACCACCGCTACGCCATACTCCAGTTAAGTTAGTTACTGCAAAGGTTATTTGTCTTGTATTTAAACTAAAAAGGGAAAAAATAACAATTAAATGTAATAAAAAAAACTAAAAATCATTAAAAAAATGTATTTATTTATTTAACGAAATACCCCCAGATAAATATTTAAATTTGTTTTCTTTTTTTATATTTAACGTGTTTTGTGTGTTTTGCAGCCACTTACGCACACACATACACACACTCAGTCATATGCTACTGACTCTTATTTACTTTTTGTTTCATTTAACAGACCATGTGTTTTACTTCTGCAAAATTGCTTTATCTCTACAGACCTGTTAAGAGAATGACAGAGAAAATGTATTTAAAGCTCTCTTAACTTTTAAAGTTAACGTTCAGAAATCTACACTAGACAACAGAAATTTTTACTATAATTGAGGGAAAACATTACAGAACCATACATTAAGGAAATTTGTGTTCCTGAATGGAATTAAAGGAATAATTTTTTTTTAATATTTTAATGAAAATGGGAGCACATGGTTTCCATAAAGCACTTTTTTTTTGGTTTTTGTTACAGCTAAACAGGTAAAATAGCCGTAGTCTAGAAGGTCAAGGTTCAACCCCCAGATTTTTTGGTGACTTAGGATTGCTCGATAGTACTCGTCATTTCGAAAGAAATAAGTCCCGTAAATAGCATCTAAACGTCAATTTGATGGATGTAAAGGTATTTGATAATCGCCGTAGCCTAGCATATGAAGTATTGGCTTATTAGACGCCTGGCTACGGTTCAAACTCCAGGTCAGACATCTCCATTAAAACGAAGTATGAAGAAAATATTTCTTCGGCTACTTCTTCTCATTAGATTTCTGGAAAATCATTAGATTTCTGGAAAACTCTGTGAAAGTCAATAAAAAAATTGTAATGAAAAGCTTCTCTAAAAATCTGTCGTACGGAGTCGACTTGAAATTTTAAGTCACGCCACTCATGTATACAAACAATACCGACAACATAAGTGGCGTGGGAAGCTAGGTCGTAATGCTGACTGAAGTGTTGTAATGACCAATTATATTATGATGAACCTGTAAGACATCCATCGTTGCCTAGAAACAACACCGTCCGAGTATGTAATACTTGGTGTAGTGGTGTGTAATGCGGAGCAGCTTTTTGATTCCTGCCCTCTTCCTGTGATGTTATCCTTTTTTCATTTCTAAAGGGTGAGAAAGCTTCTTAGATGGATTGTATTGGAGGGTAGAAGGAAGTCACAAATGGTCATCTGAACGGAGTTTAAATGTACTTGAGTACCAGGCCTTATATTCAGAATATATTTTTAGAACAGAAGCCTATTAAACCGACAACGGTGTGTACATTACGATACTTGATCTTAAATGGGTTGGTTATGTTTGATTTGAGAATTCCGAAGGATGCATGCTTAGTAAGGCTTTTAAATGACGTAGTAATTGGTGTCTCTCAACCGTTCTGAGTGTTTTAAGAAGGTGTGGAATTTTCCGAAATCATCTTTTACTAGACATAGTTTGTCACTACATTCTGGGTGTCCAAGAATTCTTTCTCTTAGATTCCCAATGTCGGACAATGATGGAGAATATGTTCTATGCTCTCCTCTTCTTCTTCGTCGTTGCATGTTTTGACGAAGTCATTATGAGGTATTCCCAGTCTCCTGGCGCGAACACCCAGAGACCAATGTCCTGCTATGAAGTTCCTTAGATGGAATCTTGAGAGTTTTAATGCAAATCGTGGTTCATATCCTTATCAGGCCAGATCTGTCTCTAAAGATCTCTACAAGTGGGCTCATAATATCGCCATACCTACTGAATTTGATCAGCGGCTACGTGTAAAACCTAACGACCGGTATAACTGGCGAAATCGGTTAGTTTCAACGACAATCTAATATTCAACTGATGCGATGATATTTTAACTAAAGTTATCACTTATGTGACACTATGTTCCACCAAGGGGAAGGAGGAGGAGAAGTCAAATATCGTTCACCTTATATGTTGGTAACCATACCATGCTATGAAGAGACGGATATGCTTGAACACTTGAAAACGAAAATCATCACAATATAGGGAGATTTATCGAAAGGTTTTCAGTGTTTGATGCACGAGTAGAATATTGATTTGTGGTTTAAACTCTGTCGCATGTGTGACCCTATCCTTCAAAGAGGGTCTACCGCCTTACCTCACACAACCTAAAAAGGGATAAAGTCTAAATATGACACGATCTTATCAAAATTTCAATTATTTCATCATCTCTTAGTAAGTTTGTCTGCTTGTACCATAGATTCTGAGGCTTTTCAAGGACTTGAATGTTAAAGTCATACTTACATAACATAACTGGTCATTACAACTCTTTAGTTAAGATTACGCCTTGTTTTTCACACCACTTACGTTTTGTGCGTTAATTTTTATACATGAGCGGCGGGACCTACAGTTTAAAGTCGAACGACAAATTTTTTGAAAAACTTTTTCATGGCAATTTTATTTATTCGCAGAGTTTTTGCGAGAAAAATGCTGAGAGGAAGTCGCCGAAGAAATATTTTTTCATATTTCGTTTTGATGGAGATGTTTAGCCTGGGGTTTGAACCTAGGCCTCACATCTAATAAGCTAACACACTACATACTAGATCACGGCGACTTTATGTTAAAATCTTGTTCCAAAAATCTATTTTCAACATAAGGTTGTTTAAGGTTACGAATTCAATAACATGATCAAAATGTGTCCAAACGGAGACGAAAAAAATTTTAAAAAATTTTAAAATTTAAAATAAAAAATAAATTTTAATTCAATTTCTTTTAAAAGTTCATTAGAAAGTGAAAAAATAAAAAAAATAAATTCAAATTGGCTCCCACGCACACAGCTCCATAATATTTTAAACTAAAACTGCGTCATTAGCTTAATTTACTGATCAGCTGCTGTCATTGGCATTTAACGAGTATGAAACATTGATGACAAGATCTCAGTGATCGCACACACACACACTATAACAGTTACTACCTTTTACCGTTGCTCTCTCTCTCTCTCTCTTCTCTCCCATTTTTTTTATTCATTCCTCTTAAAACAAAATCTAATAAGAAAACATGGCGGTAATACAGCTGATGATGATGCTGATGATTGCGATGATCAGATTCAATAAGATTTCGATGACATTTTATGGCATTTTGACATATTTGGTATAAACAATAACAACAACAACAACAACAACAACCGTAATAACGTTATAATTTGTACCGACCAACGAAACGTGCGAATTGCTTGCCTAGCTGGCTGTCTGTGTAGAGCGCCCACTTAATTAATGGCGATTTTATGTGTTCTCAACTACGTGGGTGGTTCGAAAAATTTATAGAAAAATGTTCAAATAATTTTTGTTGCTGTTTTTTTTTAAATGAAGAAACAAAAAAAAAAGAATGAAAAATATTTTAATTTTTGAATTTGAAATGAAAAACTTATTGTAAACCAAAGTAGCACTTTAGAACGATATTTGCATGCCCTACATTTTGAGTTAGGGGAAATGGGTTAAAAGTAGGTCTATATGGGTATTACGATTTCACAGCATATTATGACTTCTAAAACCACTGAAGGGGAATTAATTTTATGATGCTAAGCGGTTGTAAAACATTCCTAGAGGCTCATAGCGTTGTAAGCAAAACATTGTTTTTTTACAATGTTTCCGATCGCCCATCTGGTCAAAACCTCACTTTTATATGAGTCACAGATAGATTCCCGCCTAACCAATGGATACAAAACGCATTTCATGAAGGCCCTCAGATAAAACAAAATTGTAGAAAAGAGCTGTTCGTGCTGCAGAGCTATGCAGAGCTCCTATAAACTCGAAATTCCATTTTAATCCTTGGCCGTAACTTGTGCCAAAGAATAACAGCGGTCAACTGGTCGTTTATATGTCCTAATTACGGCCAAATGATTTTAAATTTCTAATGAACCTATGGAGCCTACCTTAGACCCCAGGTGAACCAAACTTTACAAAAAATTTGTTTAAAAAAATGTTTCAATGCTTACTCACTGTGACAGAGAAAGTATTTTACAGTCTTATCTTTCTGCATATCATTGCAGTCACTACAAAAGTCGCTAAGCGTTAAACCTATTTACTGCGACAGTGACTCTGGCCCATAAAACTGTCATGAAAAGTTAGGCAAAAAATCTGGCATTCAGAATCGACTTTAAATTGCAAGTTACGCCAGTCACGGATAAAATTATCACACACACATATGGATGGTATAAGAAGCTACGTTGTTATTTTGAAAAATATTTTTAAGGCGACTTCCCCTCAGTAGATTTATGGCAAAAACCCGGAGAAAAACAAAAAAAATTGCCATGAAAAGTTTGTCTAAAAATCTGTTGTTCGGAGTCGACTTTAAACTGTCAAACATAGCATAAAGCATAAACAGTCCGAGGAGCTAGGTTTTTAGCTTGACTAAATGGTTGTTACGACCGATTTAGTAAAAAAGTATGTACAGATCACAATAGTAGTCTTCTTATCATTATTCAGCAATCGGTTGAGTGGTGATCGCCGCTTCTCCTTGCATTTATTGATTTTGAAAAGGCCTTTGTCACGTTTAATCAGTCGACCATTTATAGCACATTCGCTGACGGAGGTGCTTCTTAAAAAATTAAGGGCATTGAAGGCGATTTTGAGGTTCTGTAACCAACTTGTAGTCACCATAGTCCAGTAGGTAGTGTCTTAGCTTATTAGACGTGAGGCCTGGGGTTCAAACCCCAGGTCAGATATATTCATGAAAGTGAAGTCTGAACAAATATTATTCGGCGACTTCCTTCTCAGCAGATTTTTGCAAAAACTCTGAGAGTAAATCAAAAAATTGCCATGAAAAGTTTCTCAAAAATCGGCCGTACAGAGTCGACTTTAAACTACAGGTCCCTTGCCTGTCATGGATAAAATAAACGCACACACCATAAGTAGTGTGAGAAGCTTGGTTGTAATCCTGACTGAAGGGTTGTAGTGATCAGTTATGTATGTAACCGATATGATGGCAACGTCAACGGACTTATTCCTATTAAAGTACGTACGTGTTAGACAAGCTTTACTACACTTTATAGGCTTAGGCATGCTGTACACAACGTGGCTTATATTAATCAAGAGGTATAACCTGTGGATTTAACATCTCGACAAGCTTTACGCGACCTGTCTTATCCTGATCAAGAGTTGCAATTTGAATTTGGACGATGTCCAGCAGATCCACAGTCGGCATCTGTAAAGAACTGAACTTAAGTAGCCAATCTTATGGCCACTTTTGTTAGGTTGTGAGCAATGAATTGCTGTTTAGGTTTAGTTTAGAGGACGTGTACTTGTCAATTGAGACAAGTACAGTACCCGGAGGTCTAGTTGGCCTATTGTACAACGTCCTAAAGGGGAGAGAATAATTGGGGAGATAGAGAAAAAGGAGAAGAAATAGGAAAGGGAGAATAAGGAATAAATAAGGAATGAAGCCCTAGCTCAGCTCAACATAATAATGAATCTATGGAGAGCCTTTATGTTGGCTCTCGACACAGAATTCAAACCCTCAAAAAAGCCCCTGCCAAGGGTCTTCAACCTCAACCTACTAAGGCCTGGACAGTTACAGAGGAGGTGTTCGATAGTCTCCAACTAATCCTCATCACAACATAACCTGCAATAGTCCGGCTGGGATCTGTTCCAGATCCTTGTCAGCGATCTAATCGCGCAGTGGCCCATAATAAACCCAAGAAATAACTTTAAACGGGCTTTATCCAAGCCCAGCTGCCAACCTGTTCTTACCGTCTATAGCAGGCCATAGACACCTAGAAACATAACAACCCGATTCATTCCCCCAACGCCTCTGCTCTTCCCTCTTGACCCATGCATTGATAAGGCAGTAGGTAGGTAGAAGTGGTTGTCCCCTTGATGGAGTCATGAGCGGACACACTTAGGCCGCACACAGGGCCCATTGTGATACCACAGTTCCTCATTTCCTCTATTCCAGGAACCATTCGGAGCTTCGGATGATGCGACTCAGGCTGCCAATATCCACATACGACAGTTCATCCATATCCTCCATGTAGTAGGCACCCAGGTACGTCTTTCTCCTCCGACTAAGAGCCGGACATGTGCACAATAGGTGAAAAATAGTCTCATCTTCCTCTTTATCTCCACAGCTTCTGCAGAAATCATTTGCAAGGTGTCTAAGACCAATACGCCTCGCCTGTGTTCCTATAATAAAATGCCTCGTAATAATCCCAATAACAGTGCTGAGCCTACTTCTTTGGAGTTTAAGCAGAGTCGCCGTGTGTCTCCTATCCTGCCTCGGCCAGATCTTTTGCGCTGCTTTGCCCTTATCTGAAGTTGCCCACATTCTGTTGACGAGATCTACTGTTGCATTGTCAATTATTGAGAAGGCAGTAGAGGTGGCAGATTGGGGGATTAGGATCAACTATCACATCGCCTTCAGAAAGTGAACCTAATCTAGCGAGAACATTCGCCTTCTCATTACCGAGTATTCCGCTATTACCCGCAATACAACATAGACGGATTCAGTCTGGTTCAAAATTCCTTAACGACTCCTTGCACTCGCGTACGTGCAGTGATTTGCACCAGACCGACGCAATGGCACTTAGAGCAGCCTGACTGTCAACGAAAATCATATAAGATTATGAATATGAAGTAGGGCTACCACCTATGGCTTCGATATTCAAAGGAAGAGTGTCCTATGAATCCCTAAAGTATGGAGTCCAATAATCCAATAATTTAAGCGATTCAAATACAGAGGGCAATAGCTAGAAAAATAGCGACAAAGCCAAGCCGTGTGAACTATGACGGGAGATAATGGGATAACAACATGATATTTTTCTAAAGGCCTTTTAAGTGAATCTAAACAAACAAGAAAAAAAAATTCTTGCCTTTGTGGGGTCCATTAAAAAATATTTCATTTCAATTAGAAAATCGTCATTTAAAAGCTTTTTTTTGTTAAAAACTGCCATCAATTTTGTTTGAATGCATTTGAACGAATGGAAAATTTTTAAAGAATTTTCCTTCTGAAATAAATTATTGAAGAATTTATTTTTTAAATTTAAATTTTGAAAACGTTTGTCACACTTCAGTTGAAGAATAATATGAGAACAGCCAGCCAGCCGTCTTTCACCTCCTCAAACAAAAATTCATAAATTTTCTCAAATAATTTTTCTTCAATATTTTGAAAAACAACAGAAAAAAAAGAAATTTTTTTAATGAAAATCGAAACCCAACTGGGGGAAGTGGCCGGGGAAAATGGAAAATTAAATGAAATTTTTTTTTTTTAAATAAAAGCCAAAGGAAAGGCGTAAGAGCAACAACAACAATTAGGCTATAAACCTATTAGATACAACAACAACAACAACAACAACAATAAAATATCATCGAGAAATCGAGAAAATAGTGAAAGAATTGGTAGAAAAATTTATTTTTTTTCTGTGTGCGTTTTTCGGTTTTTATTTCTATTTTAGCCTATGCCTCTGCAGCTGGAAGGGGATGCATACTGTGTTTGGCCTAAGGTTTGCAATTACGGTCACCTAAAAGCCACTCTGGTATAACCTACCACAGCAAGCACCTTAAGTCAGACAATACCTAACATAATTTGGTCATTACACCTCATCAGTCAGGATAACAACCTAGCTTCTCGCACCACTTAGTATGTTGTGTGTGTCAATTTTATACATGAGTGGCGTGACCTATAGTTTAAAATCGATTGCGAAAGATAAATTTTTTGAGAAACTTTCATGGCAATTTTATTTTTTGACACCCTGAGTTTTTATCAGAAATCTGCTGAGAGTGGAAGTCGCCGAAGAAATATAATCGTTTTGTTGCAGACATCTGACCTAGAGTTTTAACCTTGGCCTCATGTCCAATAAGCCAACACATTATCTAATAGAATACGGCGATTTCCAAGTATATAGCCGAAGAGAACCAATTTTTTTTAGTGTGATTGTTTTAAATTTTCAAAAATATTAAGAGGAACCATCCCCCTTCTAAATAATGCAGATCAGAAGTCCACTGATCCAGCGAGAGTGAGTTTGTAGCAATAAGAAACATCAAAGCAACGTGTGGCACTGACACAATCTGTTAAAAAGCCCGACTCAATATGTAATACAATCACATTTGGCAACCCTACCATCCTAGAACCTGTTTAACTGGAAAAAGCTGAATCGATTCAGGTGTTGTGACAGTAGCTACATGCTACTTAAAGGAACTCAATAAATAATAATAATAAGAAGAAGCATGTTTGAAAAGGGCCGTAGTCTAGTAGGTAGTGTGAATGTAAGGCCAAGGTTCGAACCACAGCTCAGGCACCTTATTAAAAAAAGCCTGACTTCCCTTGCACAGAATAAATGTTTCTTACATGCTTTTAAAGAGCGTTTTAAAAAAGCTGATTATTTTTAAGAATTCGAGTACCTCTCCTATATTTAAGGTTACACTGTAGCCAGTTTATGAATCTCTAAATATAGGGTCTTTCATTAAGCGCTGTCTACTTCCTAAAATAAAAAAAAAACAGAGTGTGTTTCATATCATCACTATTTTTTGTTCATTTGAAAGACCTGTGGTTGTTATAATATGTGGAATATAACATCGTTCAAATTGCCGCCACGGTGTCACTGGTTGTAGCCACTCTAACGCATATATCAGACTGAATTTTACCAAGGTTATATTGGCTTTGAGGTGCGCCATTGACTTGTAGTTTATTCGAAACACCTGGGACTTATGAAAGGTTAGAGGACGTGCGCATGCTATTGGGACAGAATGACCCATTGCAACGGGACCTATGAAAACTCCTCAGGGACAAGTCTAACGAAGTCAAAGCGGGGCGATCACGATGACCAGTTCACACCACTCAAATCGCTCATGTAGAATATTCAATGTGGCTTTAATCACGTCCCGCTCTGCTGTTGTCGAAATCATTTGAATCAGTCATGTCGTTGTTAGCAATGGCCTGGCCAATGTCGTTCTCAAGGAAATATGGACCGATGATGTCACCAGGCTAAAATCCTTACAATGACGATGCTTTTCGATCTCATGTGGATTGGTATTGTCACAAATTCGACATTTTTGTTTGTTCTTATATAGTCATTCTGGATGAATGAAGTTGGATAAAGAGGAGAAAATTGTTTTTCGTCCATTGGGTATATGTCCGGGTATGCCCATCGGAAGAGAAAATGTCATCTTAGAGTCTACCATGTACGCGTACCATACATATATAATTGGTCATTACAACCCTTTAATCAGTATTATGGGCCTAGTTTCTCCCTCCACTACTATGTAGATGATAAATAAATTCGATTCGATCTATCAGTAATGGCTTGGTACTAGAATAAAATGGATAATTGGGGTCTTATGCAGCCTAAGTGTGTCTGGCCCAAGGTTTTTAAATGAATGTATACCGCTATATACCTACCTATCTAGCTATCTGACTACATGTGATCCATAAAACTTTTTAATAGTCTGGTAGCGCTGTAACCAATGTCGTGACAAATGATTTTTTAGTCCACTTGTTTGCTTAAATACAAGTTCAGAACAATCATTGCAAAGGCAACTTACGTACAGTGAGGTGCACAAATGAGTACATGTTTGTATTTTGGACGCTTTTTATTGAATAAAACTAAAAGTAATAAAGAAAACTTCAAAAGTTTTTTTTATCATTAATTCATCATTTCATATATCAGAGTCCAAAAACGGTCTGTTGTTCTCTAGCTTCAAGACAGAGGTCGTAAAAAACTACTAACTAATGCAGATGCTCGTCTAATGCTAACAAAAATGAAAAGGAACAAATTATTAACACCCAAAGGAGCTCCTTTAGCAATCGGGAAAACCGTTAGTCGATGGACGGCAAGTAGAGCTCCTAAAGATTTTGGCTATACCTCAGCTGTCAAAAAGAAAAAACCTGCACTTTCGGCTAAAATGTAAAGGCACGGTTAAAGTTTGCCAGAGGACACAGAAATTGGACAGTGGATGACTGGAAACATGTAATTTGGACAGACGAATCAAAATTCAACCGTTTTCAGTCCAATGGTAAGCAATATTGCTGGCGCCGCCATGGGGAAAGAATTGAAAGGCACCATGTTAAGGAAACGGTGAAACACGGCAGAGGAAATGTCATGGTATGGGGTTGCTTTACATGGTGGCACCTTGGACCACTGCATAGAATCAATAACATTATGAAAAAAGAAGATTATTTGAGAATTTTGCAGACCCATCTTCCCGATTTTGTCGACAAGAGCGCCTATCCTGCGCAACAAGTACTTTTCCAGCTTGATGGTCACCCCAAACACACCTCCAAAATCGTTAAAGAATGGAGGTGAACAAAATTTTTAATTAGTGCAGTGACCAGCACAAAGTCCCGACCTCAATCCGATTGAGAATTTGTGGTCAATCGCGAAGAGACGGTTGGGACTGTACTGATCAGCCCCAACCAATTTAGATGAGCTTTGGCAACGGATTCATCAGGAAGGGACAAATATTCCGAAAGAAATTATAGAGAATTTGGTGGAGAGCATGCCAAGTCGCGTAAATGAGGTTTTACATAACAAGGGTCTTTGGACTATATATTAAAAATACTCGTATTCCCTAAAAATTTGGAATGGTGCAAAATTGAGTACATCCGAGTTATTTTCCTCTTGATGGTTTTTTCTTTCTTAGGACTTGATCATTTTAGTTTTGAAATTGATATTATTTTGTTAAGTACTAAATACTAAGTTAAAAACGAAAAAAAAAATGTTTGAATTGCTTTAACACTTTTATTTTTATGCATTAAAATTGTTTAGAGTACAAACATATACTCATTTGTGCACCCCACTGTAGGTTACGATCGTATGTGAAAAACAACGCCATCCACTGTGCAGTTCAACAGAAAAGATATTGTTACGTTTTTACCTTTTAAAAACGTTTAAAATATGAGCTCGTAGATTGCAAATAAAATAAAAATAAATTTTTGTTTTAGTTTTAATTAAAATTCTTTATTATTTGTACAATTCTGTGTGCCACTGTTCACACAACTTGATGTAAACAACAACAATTGCTTTGTATGTTATTCCTCTGTTTACACCCTTTGCATAAACAATAACAATTACTGGACAATTGTTCGACAGATCTTTTTTTTTTTTTGTTTTGACAGATCTTCAAACCACAATGCAGGCAAATACATAACCTCAGTCAAGTAATCCGCATATGGCACACTGTGTTATAGGGTAACATTTAAACGATCATTGATTGCTTCTCAATTTCTTGTTGATTTTTGTTTTGCTTTTTTCAATTTATTTTTATTTCCATTTGGAATTTGTTTTTTTTTTGTTTTCTGTTTCAATATCTTCCGCGTATCGTTTTGTATCTACACAAACCGTATCTGAAAAAAACATTTTTTGTATCGTATTGAATACATTCTAAAGAAGCACACACACACGTACATACATACATATCTCTTAGAGCCTTAATATGTGCAACAGCACAAGCACTACCAACAACAACAACGACAAGAGCAACTATAATAATAATTAAAACAGCAACTAACTGTTCTTTTACGCCCCCGCAATGTTTTCATTGAAGTTTTTCTCTCTCTCTCTCTCTCTCTCTCTTTGTCTCTGGGTAGTGATTTTGTTTTTGTTTACCGTTACATATGTATACACATACAATATTGTTGTCGTTAGTGTTGTTATATTTTGAAATATTGTTGTTGTTGTAGTATTACTGCTATTAATAGATTGATTTACATTCACATATGCTCTCGCTCTCTCTGTCTAACTTGCTGTCTGTTTGTCTTTCATTCTTTACGTCATCATCACACCACCACCACCACCATCACCTCCGTTGACTGAAAGTATCTTGAAACTGTGACTGCCAAGAGGTAAGAATTATTAGTACAACGAGGCTATACACTACATGTACACTGTACAGTGAGTACCCAGAGCAGTACGTGTATTACAATGTATTTTTCCAATTAGAATGTTTAGACTTTCCTTTGTTTGTTGTTTTGTTGTGTGTATCTTATGGTGGTTGTTGTTGTAATACCGTAATAACACTAGCGGTTTGGATAATGAAAAATTTCCAAAGATATCGAACAGATTGGAATCACATGTCAGTGGTGGTCAGTGTTTGAAAAGATTTTCAATTCAATTAAAAAAAAAAAACAACGATTTTTTCGCTGTATTTGTTGTTGTTCTTGTTGTTGTTTTTATTTTAATTTTAATACTTTTGATTAGTTTATGAACTGGTTTTTGGCCAAAACAAAAAAAAAATGGAATATTTTTTTTTGTAAGCAAAACGATGAAAAAAACAATTTTTAGTGCGAAATAAGATTTACAGTGTTACACAAAAGTGGTGTAAAGTTAGAAAAAAAATGTTTACAAAGAAATAAATTATTTCATTAAGAATGCTCAGCAAATTCTTCTAGAAAAGGACTTTCATTTTTAAAAAAAATTTTCTGATAATGTTTTTTTCTTCAGTAAGCCTTTGGACCCATTGTGCAAGAAACTAAAAAAGTAAATTATTCCTTTGTTATTTCGAATTTATAATTAGCACGTAGGTAAGGTTAGGTAGAATTACCACGCCAGCAGTTAGGTCCATTGGGATACTACAACAAAAAATCCAATCAAGGGAATCAAACGGTCAATATAAGAAACCATTTCGACCCCAAAATAAATCTCGTTATTGTGGCAATTTTCATTTTGAAGAGTTCCGTCAATGCTGAATGGCTAAGAATATGCGAATCTTCATGATAGACTCTCAAGTAGTGCAGAAGTCATTCTGAGGAATGCTGAGACTATTGGTAGGCCTTCCAATAGCACAATAGCGGACTAAAATTGCAATGGGCATGGTCGTCCTAACAGAGCCACGATGACAGGAGTTAATACATGAGGTGAACGATAGAAGCAGAAGATGTGCAGAAGTAATTTGGAGAATTCTGAGACTATCGGCAGGCCTTTTAATGGGACGATAGCCCATTTTTTAGCAGAGTCCTGAACTGATGCACATACTCTCTCCATTGCCAACAAAGTTGCGCTTTCTAATACATTCAATTTAACATACGCATTTTAACAGAGATACTCGAAACACCTATTATGTCCGATAAAAGCTTGGGGATTATAAACTCTGTACGGAGAAATTCCTATGGCCTTCTTTACATATAGGAATTACCTTCGAATTGCTTATTTACTAGGCCGATTATATGGATCGTAAAGAAAACGAAAAGTTCTATGAACCCCACGAACAGATTTAGAACCATTTTTCGAAGCTTTAAACGAGGCCAGTTTAGGTCGAAGTAGTAGCTTTGATAACATAGCTGCCGGCACTTACTGAACAGAAATGTTAACATACATACATACATACATACATAATTGGTCATTACAACCCTTCAGTCAGGATTACGACCTAGTTTCTCACACCACTTATGTTGTGTGTCCTAATTTGATGCATAAGTGGTGGGACCTACAGTTTAAAGTCGACTCCGAACGACAGATTTTTGAGAAACTTTTCATGGCAATTTTATTTATTTACTCTCAGAGTTTTTGCTAGAAATCTGCTGAGAGAAAGTCGCCGAAGAAATACTTTTTGTATTTTGTTTTGATGTCTGGCCTGGGGCACGAACCCTGGTTTTGCGTCTAATAAGCCAACACACTACCTACGAGACTACGGCGACTTCAGAAATGTTAACGCTGTTTAATATTTTTATTTATGTTTAGAATTTTACTAGACCACGGAGACTACAGTATATTCGTTGCTTCGATAAAATTACAACGAAACGGCACTATTTGTTTCAATTTTTCACACCCGCCTTTGTTTATTAATGCGGTTATTGTCGATATTAGTTGTCACAGCGTTAAGTTACCCGGCCACACATCAAATAATGGATCCAACTCCTCTTTTCTGTTATTGTGTTGGTAAATAATACTTACCCATTGAAATACTTTTGATTTTCACTAACTACGTTACATAAATCATATGTTCTCCGCTTCTTTTTGACAACAACTATACAATGTAGTTTGAAGTTATAATTTTGTAATAAATATTACCAATACATATGCAAATTTGATCAGTTAAATTTGATATGTCGCCATGCGCCATTAAAGCTTTTGAACTTTTAATAAAGGTGAGCCGTTAAGTGAAAACTTAAGGCCAAAACGAAAGGCTATTTCGTTGGGAATTGTAGGCAATTCAATACTTTGGTATACTGTTCTCAGCTGTTATTATAATTTTTTTTCTTTTTTTTAATATCAAATTTTAAAAAATCTGGGCCAACATTTTTTTTAATTTAAAACTAAAGAAAAAAACTAACCGGTTAGGAAATAAATTTAAATATTTATTTTGTTTTGTTTTTGTTTTTGCAAAGTACGTCGATTCGAAATTAAAATCGTTTGCATATTGCGATATCCGCCATATGTCGAGAAAAGTAGGCTGAAGGAAAAGCTTACTCTCTACGCTGTCTGACACCGTTAACAACCTTTTAAAATATTTTAATTTTTAATAAATGAATTTATTTTAATATTTATATGCATTTTTTATAACTACATATTAATAATAATTACTAGTTTTAGTTTAAATTGTTTTTTTTCTTTCCATTTTTAAACATTTCTATACAGTCACCCCAACCTTGAATGTCAGATTTGAATTTTTTCTGTTTTTTTTTTTACTCAAAACAAAATAAATTTTTAAAAAAGTGTTAAATGGTTGCAAAAGTTGTTAAAAACGTATTTAAAATAAGCAAGATAGTAACAAACGATCAAGAACGACTTTAGCATGCGCTATACACTGTGCATATGAGGGTAACATAGGGCATTGGCAGCCGGCTGTAGTGTAAATAACTTCACAACGCTCTATTGATATTTCATTTATTTGAATCTGGCAACTTCTAGAACATTTCTGTTGATTATTCAAATTATAATTGTGCCATTGTACTGTTGAAGTCGCCGTAGTCTAGTAGGTAGTGTGTTGGCTTATTAGACGTAAAGCCAGGGTTCGAGCCCCAGGCCAGACATCAAGACTAAATACAAAAAGTATTTATTACGGCGACTTCCTCTCAGCAGATTTCTGGCAAAAACTCTGAGAGTAAATAAAATTGCCATGAAAAAGTTTCTCAAAAATCTGTCATTCGGAGTCGACTACCATTCGCGCATTTGGCTTTTACAAGATTAACTCAAGGTACTTAGGGGAGTTTCAGATCATGTGGGTATTCACGGCAATGAGCGACTAATCTGCGAAGAGGTATTCCCCTCCCTGATGGAATCAGAATTGTTATTAGCAATGTTAAAAGATGTTTTTAAGGGTACACTTAGGAAAAGGGAAGGTACACTAAACCAAACTTAGTGGGTTTGAGGCAATATAATCTTTAGATGGGTAATTATCAATGGGAGGAGAGGTATGAGTCAAGAATATCCGGTGTTTTTAGAAAACACTAAAGTTGTATGCTGCAGTTTTTTACGGCAATAGACCGTACAATAGAGCGTATTGTTTCCGTACCATGGAACCTCTACATGACGACTATAGTAATAATAACGAGATTCAGCAGAAGAGACGCATCAACATTGTGTTTCTTGAACTGGCTATTGGGCGTATAGTCACAGCATAATGATCATTGGCTTAGCTGTAGTGATGCGGTAAAGTAGGAGATAATTTAACAGTTCCTAGGTGTAGTCCAGCCCTCTTAACCCACCACCTCACGTAGGATATCGCGTGATATTAATGCAGATAACATTTCAAGATACCGATATCAGACAAGGGGTCATGATGTGATATTTATCGCTAACGCTACCTCTTGATACTCTATCTGGCCAGCCCTGTCAACCAACCTAGTCAATCCGTGTAGGGTATTAAATGTTTTTATGATTAGTATGACTGGCCGCTGTAAAAAAGGTGTGAAATGCTTAAACACGTTCGTAGAAAATACTCCACATTTTAAAGTGTGTTACTTTCATTTATGATGGCGATCTAGAACATGATCTCCGCATGAAATATTTAGAAAACTTTTGTTTTTTAATGGAAAATATTTGAAAATATTCTTGAGTTACTAATTAGCGGTAAATGGCTGCTCGAAGACATCGGCAGCATCACATACAATCCGACTTAAAGAGTTCATTAAACGGCTCATGAGTTAGTGCCCTGTTGTTGTCGTGAAAAGAAGGCGATTTTTGAGCTCCCCCTTTTTGACATTCTTGATCGAGCTCTCTTATAGAAAGATTACAGCAATAGCAGGATTTATTTTGAAATCGTGTTGGTATAATCAAGGCGATGTTTGATACCCAGCTTGAATACTGATTGCGATACCACAATGGGCCTGAATGCAAAACTAAGTGCGGCCTTATCTAACCCTTATCTAACTTCATGGTATACTAAAAACTTGAATATACACGAGGACCTAGGCGTACCTTCAGTCAAAGCAGTAATTGAAAACGTGAAGTGCTTTATAGAGTTTCCATTCTGCACAAGCCCTAGAGTACCGATTTAACATTCGTCGTTGAATGAATTGGCACGGAAGGGATCGAAGATGTCTGAGAAGGAGACGATAGAGGGGAAATTGGAAAAAGCAGCATGGAATTCATCAAACCGTTCGTCGTCCAACATACCTAGTTGCCGGATTTCAAAACTCCTGTGTCCCCGGCAGTGGACAACTGGAGAACTAAGGAACTACATGAGGAGAAACGGAATCGGTACAACACTTTGCATGCGAGTGCCGTGCACTTTAGAACAGACGTGATTGGTTTTTGGGTGACAGAACGTTTGAAGATCTGAGTATTGTGGCGAACGTGCTACTAAGGGAACTGATCAGTTTCATCCAAAGCTCGGGGTGGTTCAAATCCACCACTAACGGACCATAAACTTGCAAGTGAACGGCAAGCTACCCGCTAACCTAACCTAACCTAACTTACTTTAGAACATAGGAACTATTTAAGGAACTCTTTAAGGAACTCTAGAAAAACAGGATTACCTACCATAAAAAACCCGAATAGATTGCAGAGTGTACTGAAGTTGAAACAAACAAAGTCTGAGTGTAGCTTGCATTGGAGTGTGTCAAGAGCGAATGAGATCTCCGGGAAAGCCTTCAACGAGTTAAGCAATGCAGGAGTTTAATTAATGTAGAAAAGGCATTAATATATTAAATTTCCTGGTTAAGCTACAAGCTTTTTCGAGTCTCATAAGTCGACAGGACTGTCAAAACCATGGCTGATAACATTTCAGCGCCAGGGTAAATGTTTGTCAAACTCATTTCAAACAAGAAGGAACAGAAACAAGGGTGCTACACAAAAGTTACGCACAATAAACTATGAACGAGACTAAAGGCTCTTTTAAAAGGCCGACTATTTTTTAGTGCACAGATGAGTCGAGAACAGATATTGAGACAGGAGTGGAAGTTTTTGGTCACAGAATGAAATATTGTAAGCCCATGTGAGCCAACTCGTGGGTATCAGCCAGGTAGAAAGTCTACGCTGACGAAAGATGTGCTTGACTTAAGTGGGGCAGAGTGTATAAGAAAGGAATATATGAAACTATGTTAGCTAAGAGTCAGGCCTCCATTCGAACTCACGGCATAAGGGGGTTCACTTGAAAATAGTACTGGGGTAGGCCATGACAAGCTGAATTACCTAGGTAGCGGTAATGTGGTTACCCTCTGCTGAGTTCCAGATGTTAAGGGAATTAGCGTCAATAAGTAGACAAATGAGCTTGTGAACAAGGGTTCAGAATTTTTCTGTGAAGTGGGAAAGAAGCATCTGGAAGGCTATACTTAGCGAAAGGGAAGATAGAGAGACTCGGGATTGTTTTCAAACCAAATCTAAATTTTTCTCGGGTAATTATAAGAGAAAAATATTTGATTTCTTCATCAGACTATACAGGAACAACTTGCCTTTTGACAGATCATCTGTAGACTCAAAGAACATGTCTTTGTTTATCAGGGTAATACATACATACATACATACATAATTGGTCATTACAACCCTTCAGTCAGGATTACGACCTAGTTTCTCACACCACTTATGTTGTGTGTGTTAATTTTATACATGAGTGGCGGGACCTACAGTTTAAAGTCGACTCCGAACGACAGATTTTTGAGAAACTTTTCATGGCAATTTTATTTACTCTCAGAGTTTTTGCCAGAAATCTGCTGAGAGGAAGTCGCCGAAGAAATACTTTTTTGTATTTTATTTTGATGTCTGGCCTGGGGCGCGAACCCTGGCTTTTCGTCTAATAAGCCAACACACTACCTACTAGACCACGGCGACTTCAACAGGGTAATACACGCATACATAATTTGTCATTATAACCCTTCAGTCAGGATTACGACCTAGTTTCTTACACCACTTATGTTGTGTGTGTTAATTTTATACGTGAGTGACGGGGGACCTACAGTTTTAAGTCGACTCCGAACCGCAGAAACTTTTTGAGAAACTGTTCATGGCAAGTTTACTTTACTCTCAGAGTTTTTGCCAGAAATCTGCTGAGAGAAGGCCACCGAAGAAATATTTTTTCAGATTTCCATTTGTTGGAGATATTTGACCTGGGGATTGAACAGTGGCTTCACTTCTAATAAGTCAAAATGCTACCTACTAGACTACGGTGACTTCACGGTGACTCAACAGAGTCAGTATAATGACAAGGGGGACTTAACTCACCCTAAGTAACGCAAGGGGCCTTATGGGCCACCAAGTAAACTTGCCTGTGAGCGACAAACTACACGCTAACCTAACCTAACTTAACATTCGTCTCAAAAGGAGATACACAAGATGGTTGTGATCATAAAAAATTAATTATGGAATCTGTATGTAGTTTTATTTAAATACGCTTTAATGGAGGGTAGGCAAGCACTTCGAGTTTTTTTTTCATGGCAAGTTTTATAACATAAATTGCAGTTTTTTTATTGAAATTTAAAAATTTAACAAAAATTGTTAAACAAAATGTATATCCAGACTAGCTAGTATTTGCAAGTTTTTGTTTTTGTTGGTTTTTTCTTTGGTTCGAGACAACAAAAGAAACCTTAAAATAAAACCGGGTTTTAAGCGAATTTTTTTGTAGTTTTTTTTTTGTATGAAAATGACAAAACGACAACAGACTGTAGTAACTAAAGCATTAAGAAATAATACAAAACAACAATAAAAAATTGTCTCTTTTTTATATAAAATCGACTTTCACAAAATTCAATAAAAAATGCAAAAAAAAAGAAAACAAAAATTGGAAACTGAGGAGACCCAATGAATAAGAAAAAGCCCTCAAAAGTTAAATAAAAAATACATACGGTCTCGTTGCTTATTTTCTTTTTTTTCTTTTTCGAACGAAGAACGAGAATGGCGGGCGAGCGATATGTTTGAAAGTCTGTCTAACAATTTGGCGGCGGTTTGTTAGTCTCTGGCCATTTAAACAGTTTACAGTCAGTCTACTGCCACCGCATGACATACAAAAATAAGAAGAAAAAAATTGAGTTACAGATACACAGCAATACAGCCATACAGCAACCCAGCTACAGATACTTTAAGAGAGTAAAATATAATGTATCTCAGAAATACAACACCAACAATAACAACAAATCGAAAAGTAGTTCTTTAAACCGGTTAAAAGAAAAATCAAAAGTTGTTGTACCTTACTGCGGTTGTTAGGCTGGCTGGCCTTTTGCTTCACTCACTCACTTAGTCTCTTCTAATCAGATGCTGTGGTTTCCTAAATCTCTAGTAAAACATGCAATACAAACTCTCTGTCTCTCTCTCTTCCCCCCTTGGCAAATGGGGGAGAATTAAACTTGCTAAGTTAAGTTCTCTATGAAACTCTTAAGACTCTAAATCAAGTCCGAAGCCTGGGCGCATGCTTTGAACAGCCAAGTTTAGCTTAAACACACACACACACACACATCGTGCTTATTCACTCACTCAAACACTTATTCCTACAAAAAGCAAAATGAGAAAAAAAACGCATTCCTACTGGCATTTAAACAAAGTTTTTTCCCCCCAGTCTTTCCGCTTTCAAGTCCATTTAAATGAGTTTGTATTGCGTTTTTTTTTTGCTTCAACATCGTGATCTATTTTCAGCTGTTCTTTCTTTTCTTTTTTTCAATTTTAATTAGAAACCTGCAGTTTCTCTTCAAGTTTCGTTTTCTTTTTCTTCTTCTTCTCTTCATAATAATTAACACTTTAAAATATTCTTTTTAATAATTTACTGTTAATTTGTTAAAAAATAAAAATTAATAAGTTTAAGCCAGCATGTTTTATTTTTCTTTGTTATTAACGAGGGCTGCGCCTTAAGGTGTGTCACAGTGAATAATCGAAACAAAAAAAAAAAAAAAAAAAAAACACAATCCAAATGTTACAAATATTTCGTAATTAAAGTGGACATGAATTGTATGTGGTTGTTAATTTGTGTACTTAAATGTAGTTCGTGAGTTTTATTTTTAGGCTTAGGAGTTTTCTTTTTAAGCTGGCGAGTTTTATTTTTAGGGTTTTATTTGTAAAATTACGAGTTTTATTTTGAAACTCGCGAGTTTTATATTTAAGCTCGCAAGTTTTATATTTAAACTCACGAGTTTTATTTTAAACTCGCGATTTTTTTTTTAGCACACGAGTTTTATTTTTCAGCTCACGAGTTTTATTTTGGGTCTCCCTAGTTTTATTTATAAACTTGCGAGTTATACTTTCAGCACGCGACTTTTATTTTTAAACTCACGAGTTTTTTTTTTTAAATCTAGAGTTTTTTCAGCTCACGAGTTCTATTTTTAGGCTCCCGAGTTTTATTTATAAAATCATGAGTTTTATTTTGAATTTCGAGAGTTTTATATTTAAGCTCGCAGATTTTATATTTAAGCTCACGAAGTTTTATTTTTAAGCCCGCGAGATTTTAAAATCAAGAGTTTTAGTTTTAAGTTCACGAGTTTTTTTTATTTAAGCTCGATGGTTTTATATTTGCCGTCGTGAGTTTTACTTTAAATAGGCATGTTATATGTTTAAGCTCACGAGTTTTATATTTAAGCTCACGAGTTTTATTTTTAAAATCGCAAGTTTTGTTTCTAGAGATGCGAGTTTTATTTTTAAGCTCACGAAATTTATTTCTATGCTCTATTTCTATTTTTAAACTCGCGAGTTTTACTTTTCACTTCAGGAGTTTTATTCTTAGACTTTCGAGGATTATTTTGAAACTCGCGAGTTTTATTTTTAAACTTACGAGTCTTACTTTTAAACTAGCGAGTTTTATATTTAAAATCGCAAGTTTTAGTTTTAAAATCGCGGGATTTTAAAATCAAGAGTTTTAGTTTTAAGTTCGCGAGTTTTTTATTTAAGCTCGATGGTTTTATATTTGCTGTAGTGAGTTTTACTTTTATGTTCGCGAGTTTTATTTTATTATTAAACTTGCGGGTTTTATTTTTAAGTACGCGAGTTTTATTTTTAAGCTCACGAGTTTTATATTTAAAATCGCGAGTTTTAGTTTTAAAATCGCAGGATTTTAAAATCGAGAGTTTTAATTTTAAGTTCAGGAGTTTTATATTTACGCTCGATAATTTAATATTTACTGTCGTGAGTTTTATTCTTACGCTTGCGAGTTTTATTTTGTTTTTATACTTGCGAAATATATTTTTAATTTTAAACTCGGGAGTTTTATTTGTAACTCACCAGTTTTTTATTCAAGTTCGTGGCAACAAAGTAAATATTTTCCCGCTGCAAATATATTTTCAGTGCCGTTAGTCGTAGCTTGCCTGTTGCATAATTATGAGGCACAGCAATTTACTCGAGCATTGAAGGCGTAATCTTACGTAATATCTTCTGTCCAGTGCGTCTTCTGGGGCGTGCTGTCTCGGCCATATCGTTCGGATGGAAAAAGATGTTCCGGCGAGACGGGTATTTGATGCGGGAATTGACAGAATTCAGCGTAGATCACAACCTTGTCTGCTTTATAAAGACGACCTTGTCCACAATCGGTATGACCCACTGGCAAAAGCACGCCAGAAGCACCTGATGTGTTACAGCAGGTCGAAATCGGATAAACGAGTTGTTAATGACCAATTCAGTAAGTAAGCAAGCAAGTATGTGTATGTGTTGTACGCTAGGATTGTGTACCTTAATCTTAAATTTTCAGAATTATGACGAGTAGAGCCGTGGTATACATATAAGAAATGGGGAAATTAAAGAATAATTTCTTAAAGTATACAACTCAGCTACTTGAAACCAGTAGGACCATCTAAATTTGAAGAAATAAACTGTCACAAGACTAACTATGGACCACGACACTTGAATTAATTTAATAGAACAAATTAAAACAACGGCTTCCCCTGCTAAGTATTCAATCAATTATCAAAAAAAAAAATGATTCTATCTTCAGGACGTTGCAACTTTTATATTTCAAGCAGCATTTCGAAATGAAGCGAAACACAATTGTTTCCCTTTTCTTTCTATCATAGCAACATTCATAAACGCCAAGCAACACCAATGTATCAGTACAACATCCATAGCAACATTTGTTCTTACATCTTTGCAACATTAAATGCCTTTTACAATGTTAGCAACATTTGCCAGGCTTATAAACATTGAGTCTTATGCTGCCCACGAAATTTATGGCGCTCATTATGCATTTATAAGCGAATACAAAAACAACGACAACAACAACAATAAGAATAATACATATTGAACAAGCAATAACATTTAAACATCATCAATTACCAAAAGGAAACAAATAAAAGTAAAACGAGAAAAAAAAACAACAACAATTAAAACAAAACCTTTAAAGTTTAAGTGGCAACAACACACACACATAAGAAATGTTCGTGATCTTTAGCAAAAAAAAAACGAGAAAACTAAAAGCAATCAAAAGTAATCGTTTAAACTGGTTTTCTTTTAACTCTTGAGTTAGTGACAAAGCCAGTAAAATCGAATGACTTGAAAAGACAGCAGAGTGGTTGGGCAAACCAAATAAATACAAGAACAACAATAACAACGAAATTGTCGAAAATAATTCTACAACAATAACAACTGTTCGTGGAATAACATTTAAAATTAATGTCTGCATCATTAATATGCACAAAAAAACCATATGATTCACCCATACGCCATGTAAACGTACATAACAGAGGTCTGTTAATAACGATAACGAATGCTGGATTATTATGTACAAAGAGCAGAGTCAAGCCAAATTGTAAATGTTAAAAGCAATAAGAGAGTGTACATTGATAAAGAGCACGTATCATTGATTGAATATTGAGTAAGAAAACCAGTATTTTCGTTTGCACAGTGTGTTCTATACGTGCAAATAGTGGTATTAACAGTGGATTGCTTATGTGAATTAGGAAGTGAAATAATATACGTTTTTAAGGTTAATTATTCTGCCGAGGGGTAAATTTATTTGCGGTAAATTAAAAAAAAAATAATCGTGCGGACCCAAACATAAAATCTTTACCGTGTAACTTACTTTAGAGGGGAACGAAAAGGCGTACGAACTGCCTCGGAAGAGGAGGCGATAGTGGGGATATATGTGCCTCAACAGAAATACTTTTTAAAATTGGAAAAAGCAGCATGGAATTCTGCAATGCTTGGGTGTACCAACATATGTACATGATTGCCGGATTTCAAAACTGGTGTGGACAGCAGGAAAACCAAGGAACATGAGTTCGATAAGAGAACGGTTCGCACTCTAACAGCAATTCTAACGGGACACTAAGCTATTGTCTCCTTTGCTGACAAGCTCGGTCTGCCCTATTAGGATTACTGCAGAAGCTGCCATAATGTGGACGAAAGGGAATCGGTGCAACACTTTTTATGCGATTGCCCCTGCACTTCAAAATAGACGTCATCGGTTTTTAGGTGACAGAACGTTTGAAGATCTGGGCATGGTGGCGGACGTGCCACTAAGTGAACTGGCCGGTTTCATCCGGAGCAAGGGATGGTTCAGCCTCACCACTAACAGATCATGAACTTGCCTAACCTAACTTACTTCAGATCACAGGAACTCTTTTAGAAACTCTAGAATAACAGGGTTACCTACCACCCAAAAAAAACGAGTAGACTGCAGATTGTACTGGAGTTGAAACAAACAAAGTCTGAGTGTAACTTGCATTGGAGTGTGTCAAAAGCGAATGAGATCTCCGGGAAAGCCCTCAACGAGTTAAGCAACGAGTTTAATGAATGGAGAAAAGGCATGAATATATTAAATTTCCTGATTAAGCTACAAGCTTTTTCGGATCTCATTAGTCAATAAAGACTGTCAAAACCATGGCTGATAACATTTCAGCTCCAGTGTAAATGTTTGTCAAACTCGTGTCAACCAAGAAGGAACAGAAACCAGGATGGTCCACAAAAGTTACGCACAATAAAGTACGTACGAGACTAAAGACTCTTTTAAAAGGCCGACTATTTTTTAGTACACAGTTGAGTAGAGAACAGATATTGCGACAGGCGTGGAAGTTTTTGGTCACAGAGTGAAATATTGTGAGCTCAAGTGAGCCAACTCGTGGGTAATCAGCCAGACAGAAAGTCGACGCCAACGAAATATGTGCTTAACTTAAGTGGGACAGAGTGTATATGTAGCTATGTTAGCTGAGAGTTAGGCCTTTATTCGAACTCTGAGCATTAGAGGGTTCACTTGAAAATAGTATTCGGGTAGGCCACGACAAGCCGAGTCAGCTAGTTGTGGGTAATGTGATTACCCTCTGCTGAGTTGTAGATGTAGAGGGAATTCGCGACAATGAGTAGACAAATGAGCTTGTGAACAATGGGTTCAGAATTTTTCTGTGAATTGTGAAAGGAGGACCTGGAAGGCTATACTCAGCGAAAGGGAAGATAGAAAGAGACGGGATTATTTTCAAACCGAATAGGTTTGAAACAATCTAAACTTTCGTTGAGTAATTATAATAGAAAAATATTTGATTTCTGCATCTCAGTCTACAAGTTTGCCTTTTGACAGATCATCTGTTGACTCAAAGAACATGTCTTAAGATTGCGGGACCTGTGGTGCATAATCCATGCCAGAGGGAAGCGCATTGGAGCACATCAGGCGTCTTTGTTCACACCGAACAGTATCATGAAGTTTATCAGGGTAGTACTCACGTACATAATTTGTCATTACAACTCTTCAGTCAGGGGATTACAATCTAGCTTCTTATGCGACTTATGTTGTGTGTGGGTTAATTTTATACGTGAGTGTCGGGGGACCTACAGTTTAAAGCCGACTCCGAACCGCAGAAACTTTTTCAGAAACTTTTCATGGCAAATTTACTTTACTCTCTGAGTTTTTGCCAGAAATCTGCTGAGAGTGAGTCGCTACAGAAAAACCTGCGGTTTGAACCGTGGCTTTACGTCTAATAAGCCAACACGCTACCTACTAGACCGCGACGACTTTACGGTTACTCACCAGAGCGCTAATTAGGAATTTGTGGGGCATTAATGCCTGCCAGAGTGCATTGGCACAGGTTTGCCAGGCTAATAGTTTTGAAAGAGATATTTTAGGAATATCCTTTAAATTGAGGTCATCTTGTGACATTTCATTAGGTTGGGTTAGATTGGAGTGGTAGCTTTCATATCAAACCTTATTTGAGGCCTGTTGTGATGTCACAATTAAACGCAGTCCCTGTACAGAGCGAATTTTACGAAACTCATCGAAGAAGTTGGCTAGTGCAGGGCCGGCAGACTAAAGCGCGATTCCTCTATGCTGGAAACCAGTTTGATAGTTTAATAAACGATGTTACACTCTTGATATCAATGGATGATAACTCCGTTAAGCTGACAAGGAATGGAGAGCCTAGTAAACTAAATCCGAATCTCACAAGAGGTGGGCATTGACAAAGAAAGTCAGTTGAGGTGAGCTGCAGTCTTTTCGCATGCCTTCCCAGAACACAATGACCTGTAAGTAAGGCCACTGTAGTTGAGATAACATTGCGATCATGTTTGAGTAGTTGGGGGCCATTAGAACCACTTAATATTATTAAGCTATAGCCAATCAATGCCGGATAATTGTACTTACGAACCTTGGCCTAAGATTATATCAAAGGTATGAAGAGATGAGTTTGTTTCTTCCCTAACCTCTAAACTGTTTGGAATTGTCATTCGAAATCTCAATAAACAACCACACGGGTTAATCTCTGTCAATTGCACTTTCTGTTTAAATGCTTTTTGAATACCTTGATTTTGAGGAATTCCTTGACTTGTCTGTCACTCCTTTTCAGTCGTTTGTAACTGCCAAGCCATACTCTTTAAATAAAGATTTTATGGCTTTCATGCAAGCTTGGGCTAAACAACTGTGCTACATAAATGAATAGAGAGAGAGAGAGAGAGTGAACATCTTTTTCTACTTTTGCAGTCAATTATTCAACTGACATGCAAATCATTTCATTTCATTCATCTTGAATAAGAAGAAAAAAACGAAATTCCCTGCACAAAGTGCAATTGACTACCATGTAACCGAAATTTATCTTCGCTTTGCTATTCAAATTTTTCTTTTTCTTCTCGTTTTTTTTTGCAACGATAAGATGATATTCTTCTTCTTCTTCTGTTTTTTTTGGGTCTTAGGTTTCATCTGTTTTTGCTTTCTTTTTGTGTCATTCCGATGGTGAAAATTACATGACAGCTAAAAATTCATATTTGATGACTTTTTGATTGGGTTGGAATGCGTACCAACCTCCTTACACACGCCAAGAGACCTTAAACACAAGCATAGCATAGAGGCAGAGCACAGGGAGTTTGCATTCCTTGCAATATTTACTGTTAACGGTGTGTGTGTGAGTGCGAGAGAACATTTTTTAGTATTATTTTACCGTTAAAGAAAGTAATATTAACTGTTAAAAAAAGAAAGAGAAAGAGAGAGACAGCAAGAGTTGCATTCTAGACTATATTATGATAACGGCATTTTAATGCTAAGCTATGTCATGGCAAATATCGTATGAGAGCAAGGAGAAAAGGACTGAAGCTGAAAGGAATATTTTAAGAGAAGAGATGGCCATGTTATTAAACACGAAAGAAGGATTTTGCAATGAAATACAATCCATACAGGCTGCCGAAAGCTCTTGAGATTATAGTAGAAGAGCCTATGAAAGGAGGCTTGGAGACGAGTAGTGTGCCACTCGGGTAACCATTTGCTCTGGTGCCCTGTCACGGTAAACCCTCGATCTCAGTTGCGTCCAGTTAGCACTATAATTGAGTTCTTATTAAAGTTGTCTATGGAACCATATCCTGCCAGTCCATTACCTTCTTATTTGCTTAATTGGCCGTTGACAAACCGATTAACTGCTTTCAGCCTGGCTTAACATATCCGTTGTAAAATGGGCCAATTCGACCTCCGTGTACTGTACTCGTCCTAATTGACAAGTACACGTCCTCTAACCTAACCTAACCTAACCTAACATATGCTTCCAGGCACATCCGCTTCTTGCGCGCCTACGCCAGTTCTCACACCAATCGGTGACAGAGCTTCCTCGATTTGGTCCTTCCAACGTAAACAAGATCATCCTCTTCGCCGACTACCGCAAGATCTCGCATCAAATACCCGTCTAGCCCGAGCATTCTACTTCATTCGAACGACATGGCCGAGCAAGCACAGCCGCCGGATGTTAATACTCTGCACAACGTCTATGACGTTGAGTAGGTCATGCATACGATGTCAATGTCGTCAGCGTCAAATTTTATTGCGAACAATCCTGAAGAGTTCTGGCAACCAGCAGCTGATAACAATGATTACCGAACCGTGTTATTGATGCTGAGTTTAGCAGTCACCGAACAGTGGGACTTGAGTATACGAAACCATTGTAAACGTATCACATCACACTTCGGAATTGAATGAAACCCTACTGGAGAAATATATGCGAATACGTCTCTCGATTATCCAAAAACTTTCTAGGCGCTTATCGGTTACAGTTTGAAAAACACTTGACGATTTGCGAAGGTCCAAAGACTCACCGCTAGCAGCGAGTCACTGGAGTCCGTGAACAGTAGGCATTCCATCGAGTACAAAACTATGTCAACATATCACACATTGGAATTGAATAAAACCCAACTGAACAAGGTTCAGAAACTCCTGTCCCTTGATTATCACATCAGTTGCACGTTTCATGAATTCCAGTGTACGGCGACGATCTCATGAGTACGGCGACGATTTTATGAGTACGGTGACGATCTCATGAGTACGGCGACGATCTCATGAGTACGGCGATAACATGTTGAAGCAACAATTAATTCCAAATAATGAGTGATGGAGAGACCAACACAGACTTGACTTACTTACAAAGAGAACATGGGAAAATGATCTCACTTGTATAGTGACTAGCCATAGCAATCCATCAGTTAGTAGAATTACCAAATGCAGCTGATAAATGTTGCCAACTGGCACAAAAGGTATTACAAACAGTTATTTTAATTGTAGTCTAACGGAGTTTTGCTTAAGGCTACTGTCAATTCAACCTAACCTAGCAATTTAACAGATTGAATTCAATTCAATTACTAGGAAAACTGAGGAAGTGGTCAGCATAGAGGAATATGAGGCACCATCTTATGGGATTTTTAACTGAAAACCCAGTCGCGTAGAATTCGAATTTAAGCGTAAACAACACTCCTAAAACAAAAACTTTTTACTACTCAAGTAAGCTGATTTTCTTGTAGGCCGTGACACCGGAGTCTTTCACAAATATTGAAGGCCCATTTGAAAACCTCCAAGAGCTTTACTTAAATTGATCTTTAGATAGGAACTTGATTCTTAGCTTGGACTACAAGCTACATCTGTATAATTGTGATTTTGTTTTGCTTTCTTACGGAGCTCTGTTATGGGGCATTGTCTCAGCAACAAATATAGAACGCCTACTATAGAGATATACCTCATAAATTAAAAAATTCCAAAATCTAGGGAGGTCTAAACGTGTTGCTCTTTAAAGAGGAAATAAAAAGGAATACTGTAGTGTATTTGGAAAGGCTTAAGGTTCATTTGAATGCCTTGGCTCAAGTATTATTGGATAATGTTAGTCATATACACACATAATTAATCATTACAACCCTTCAGTCAGGATTTCAACCTAGCTTCACACATCACGTATGTTGTGTGTGTTAATTTTATACAAGAGTGGCTGGAGACCTACAGTTTAAGATCGACTCCGAACGACAGATTTTTGTGAAACTTTTCATGGCAATTTTATTAACTCACAGAGAGTTTTTGCCAGAAATCTGCTGAGAGATAGTCGCCGAAGAAATATGTTTTATATTTCAGTTTGTTGGAGATGCCCGGATCTGGGGTTTGAACCTGGGGCCTCAAGTCTAATAAACCAGTACTCTATCTACTAGACTATGATGACTTCAATGTTAATGTTTGTCATATACGGTTAAGAAAAAACTTTGTGACAACCGGGAATGATTAGATTGAATTGAAATAAAACCTATGATGGCATAATAGTTCATTATTTTGTATTATCCTTTCTCTGTATGGTTTTAAGAAATTGGAGCATAAGTTTCAATTAAAAGCGAAAGTATTCACCGCCTTATATATTACAATTTAGTCCTGGTAAATGGAACAATACGAAATATATTAAAATATGCCTTTCAGCACCTTAAAGTAGGTGACATTTTATATTTTCGTTCTTATTTTATCTCAAATGATATGTGTATACTTATAATAAATATACATTAACTGTTATAAATACCTTTTCTTTAGAAGTTTTGTATTAAATTACGCTGCAAAAATTACCTGTAAGTAGACATAAAAAAAATTCATTCCATATATTTTGTTTGTTTGTTTACATATTTCAAAAGATATTTTTTTAATAAATAAAACACGTTTCAATAATTTAAATTCGTTTCTAAAACCCCCTTAATTTTCTTCAAAGATTTCCAAAATTTCATTTTCTATTGCATAGTTTTGAACAAAAAACATACACCTTAAAGTAGACAACATTTAAGAGTCATTAAGCTACTTAATTATTATTTAAAGAAAAGCTCTCTTTCAGGTTAATTAGACTCTATTTAAGAATGTGTTTTGTTTTTTCTTTGCTTCTCTTGTTCACTTTTCCTATGATTTTTGGAGGTACAAAAGGAATAAAATAACGCCTAAAAGTAAACAATATTTTATTGAAAAACCTTTCAAAACCTCTATTGTGTAAATAAAGATGTGCTACTTATACAACTACTTCAACAATAAAAGCAACAACAACAACAATAAAAAAATAGAATTAAATAAGTGTGGCTTGTTAATGCACTATGGGGCAGGTTTACAACAAAAAGCAAAAAAAAATCGAATTAAATTAAAATTTTTTCCTTAAAAAACAATTTCAGCTGTAGATGAAGGTCGATATTTCAATGTGGCCTGCAAGACTTCACTTTACAGCATCAACATTCCCTTCGGTACCGGTATTTCTTTATCTTTTTGTTGATTTTATATCAAAAAGAGCAGAATTAGTGCGAAAACGATCAGTAACTGCAGGAATAGCTTCTTCACAACTTTTATTTTGTTGATCGTAAAATGGATGAACTGCTCTATTAACTTGGCGTACTCTTTTATTTTTTTTAACAAAATTTCCACAATTGCGAAGCCCTGTTTGGACGTTAAGGGACTTATGATGGCTTTTCACATCTTGCTGAAGAGAAACGTCAACACAGTTTGTTATTATCAGCTGTCGATCCAAAATTGTCTACATTACTCATGCAATTAAAAAAAAAAGTCGTATTAACCCTTTGACGACCAAACATTTTCTTCTGAAGCGATTTAACTTTTTGTTTTATTTTAATAATCTGTGGCCTAATAGTAGTGACGAAGAAAAAAATTGCCCTCCTGGGTAGCCTCTAAGTCCCCCATTTCGCTTGGCAAATATAGTTGCCTATGGGTTGAAAGCAATCTTTTTATCCCAAATTGTTAATTTTTAGACATGATTTAAGAACTGTTGTTTTTTATTAAAAATATAAAGTAAAATACAATAAATTTTAAAAATTTGTAATTATTGTTGTTCGTGATAGTTTCAAAAGCAATCACGGGATGTAGTGAAACAAAGAAACACATTGCATTGAACGCAAAATGCATTTGTGCGACTATATTTCTTATAGGAAGCACAATGACAGCAGCGTTTCCAAAAACTCTTTTCCATTTTATGAAGAGATTTGGGCTTACTTATAAAATGAGTTCCAAATTTGGTTGACGCTGAAAAGGCACGTTTTCTTGAATTGAAGCAACTTATCAGTCCTTTGGCTAAAGCTGCTCGAAATTCAATTGAAGTCACATTGTTTGAGGAACTGTTAGCCAATATGAGTTTTTTATATATTATATAACTATTATGAAAATATAGCTCAACTAGGTCGAACAACAATCGTAAATAAAAACGCCACTTACTTCTGCGATCGTACTCATAATAAACTTTCTTTTGGTCCATTAGATGAGCGCCTCCCATTGCTTTGTTGTAGTGCTGTGTAATCAGAGGGCAATCAATTCCTATATCAATATCTATTTTATTAGCTTGTCCAGCAACACGTCGCTTGACCATGATTACCTCTGTTGGGTCAATAAAATTTGAGGCGAGATGGACACCACGATTGTCCATCCATTTGACGACGGAAACATTTGTGACATGAAGTAACTTATGTCCCCTCTTTTAATTTTTTTTTCCGCCGGAAAATTCTTCGGTATGTGCTTTCTAATACATCGAATAGTTCCACATGCCATTATTTCATTTTGCTGAAGAATGTGCATTAAGTTTAGACTTGTAAAGAAATTATCAAAGTAAATTTCAACCCCTATTTTTGCCAAGACCGTGTTCAACAAATGGTTTTTTTTTCCTGTGTAAATGTTAATATTGTACAAGTATCCAGTTTCTGACTCACATAAACAACATAGTTTGAATCCCCATGAAATAGCTTTGTCCTTCATATACTGTTTCATGGCATTATGTCCCTTAAACTTTACCATATGTTCATCAATCGAGAGTTTTTTTGGAAAATGTATATGCGTCAGGCATAGCCTTGTTAATGTGCTCTATAATTGGACGGATTTTGTAGCTACGGTCAGTAACATCAGCCTTACTGTTGTCGCAAAAGTGAAGATTGGCTGTAATTTCCTCCAGTCGGTCCCGTGGCATGACTCCTGCAATCTGAGTTTGGTGAAATGTTGGATCAGTTGACCAATACAGACGTGTTGATGGGAGTTTCACTAAGCTCATACGTATGATAATACCCATATAAGCCTTAAACTCGAATACGGTTAAAGTGAAGATACGCCCTTTTTGTAAAGCATATAGGTTGGGCTGCTCCACTATCATGAGACACAGGCGCGCTTAAAAAAAGCTCAAATTTAATGACAATTTAGAGGTTTTAATTCTAGAGTTTTTAGGAATGATAATTTTCGTTTCAACCCATAGGCAAACATAATTGCCAAACATAAAATGACTATTTTTAGGCAGTTTGGAGTTTATCCAAAACTGTTCATTATATTTTTTTGATAGACAAAGGATAAATCCAAAACATAATTGACTCCCATCCCCTTGTGCGCTAACTTTACCCTGTAGTAGCCCTCGGTATAAAGACCATTATTTGGCCAAATTTGGAGCCTCGTAGAGGCTCTTCTTCTATAAAATATTCTCTGGCATATTTGCTCTATCTGTAAACTGGACAAATATATAAGTCAAAAACCCCCGGGCAAGCATACTTGCCCATGGTCGTCAAAGGGTTAATGTGCAGCCCATAGTGATTTTGAATACATCAGCATGACTTCGCTAACATTGTAGATGTGGTTGGTTTTTTTTTGGTTTTTTTTTACATTCAAAGTCTATGAAATGCATTTAAATTATTTACACAAGCACATACACTCTCTTGCTCTCTCTGTCTCTCTGTCTCTCTTTCTCTCTCTTTCTGTTAGACATACGCATTTATGTACACGAATAAACAAACGAATTAATCGTATGCATATGTTTTATATGTGATGTAGTATTTGCATGTATGTATGTACATACATACATATGTATATGTAAGAGAGAGAAAGTATGTGTAAAATTGTTTTGTAATTTATATCGAAGCATCTCTTAATTACCGCGATTATTTTGTCAAATTGAATTTATTACGCAACACAAAACATTATTTAACATGTGTATAAAATATTGTTGTTGTTGTTCTTGTTGGTATTGCTACTGCTTGTACTTTCGCTCTCTCACTCTCTGTCTCTCATACAGCTAATGCTAAAGTTTTTTGGTTTTTTTGTTGCATACATTTTGGGGTTTTGTATCGCCTCTTTATTTCATATAATTTTGTTGCATGAATTTAAAATTTTCTTATTGCTATTGTTGTTGTTGCTGTTGCTATAGTAGTAGTTGTAGTAATTCATTTGAAAATAAATATTAAAACAGAAACACACACCAACACTTATGCATACGTGTGTGTCTATACATAAATATTAGTAATGTATAGTACCAGCTAACTTCCTCAACACCACTGCATATACTTACACGCACATACAATAGACAAGAGGCTTAAGTTGAAAAATCATACCAAAATACAATCATTCACATACGCACACATACAATGATGAGGAGAGTTTGTAAATTACAAAAACACATGGTATATGCATACGAACGAATACGAAGCAAATCATTTCTAACAGGAATATTTTTTTGTTTGTTTTGTTTTGCTTGGCTTGTTGTGTATGTTTTAGAAACCATAGGGAAGTATAGTTCAGGGAGGAAGAGAGAGAGAGGGAGGAGTGCAAAATAATTTAAAATGTTTGTTAGCGTGTGTGTAAAATTTAAATTTTCATTTGAATTTTTGAAATATTTTTTCGGTGATTTTTTTCGGGGGAAAAATTTGTTTATTTTCCCAAATAAAATGAATCACTTTAAGTCCGGTTTTGTTTTTCAGAATTTTTCTGCTTTCTGCATAGGGTGGCAAACGTATGTTTAATATTTATTTTAAAAATATTAATCATACACAGCCGTAGTAATTAAATATGATACAGAGCAAGGTTGAAAAATTTAAATTTTTAAATGTTACTGAAGTATAACTGAAAAGAGTACTTTTTCGTATCAAATGGTACTTTTGTAAAAAAATATTTATTTGCAGTTAATACACATACGGAATGGAATAGAAAAACTAACGGCATATACAAAAAAAAAAACAGCCGATTCGGAAAATAATAGAACGTAAAATCCCCGTTTAGTCAAACGTAGGTTCGTTTTTAGCATATGAAGAACGTTCTCATTGCTTTGCACCTTCTGATTATGAACGTACGTTTCAATATCAGCATTACGACGAACGCGAAAGGAGTACTCAAAGAAAGGAAAAGTACTAAAGTCCTGAATTTTTCAACATTGCTACCATACCTCCGCCCATACTAAATGTTAACTTCGTTGATATTATTTGTGTTGCGCTACGTTATAACAGAGTACTGTTTGTGGGAGAATTAAGGGAGAAACGTAAAAGTATTATATTTCTCCGCAGAGGCTGGTCAATAAATATTAAATTTGCATAGGCATAAAAAGAAAGAAGTTAAAAATAAAACATACATACATAATTGGTCATTACAACTCTTCAGTCAGGATTACGACCTAGTTTCTCACAGCACTTATGTTGTGTGCGTTAATTTTTATACATGAGTGGCGGGACGTACAGTTTAAAGTCGACTCCGAACGACAGATTTTTGAGAAACTTTTCATGGCAATTTTTGTTTATTCTCAGAGTTTTTGCCAGAAATCTGTTGAGGGGAAGCCGCCGAAGAAATACTTTTTGTATTTTGTTTTTATGTCTGGCCTGGGGCTCCTGGCTTTACGTCTAATAAGCCACCACACTACCTACTAGACTACGGCGACTTCAAATAAATAAATATAATAAGAAAAATTCATATAAAAATTTAATTTTATAGAATTTAAATAATATTAACAAATATTTAAAATATAAAGATAACAAGCTTAAAAAAATAAAAAAATGAATATTTGAACACAAATTTGATCAGTCAAAACATTTTAATCAGGCCTTTTGATTAAACTCATGCAAAATTTTCTTCTTAAAAACTTTAACTGGCTTGTTTGTAAGAAAATAACCTTAAAATCAGTATAACATTACTGCAGCATTCCTCTTTAAACAGTAGTGTTAGTGTTTTTCTTATCAGTTAACAGGTTGGTTTTTTGTACCACAGAACACAATACTTTCTCTCTCTTTCTTACAAAACCCGATGCTACAGCATTTGTTTTGCAAGCATCATAACAAATTAAATCTATTTTGTTGGATTACAAATAATTTTGAAACTCACCTTTTAAGAACTGCTCATCCATTTACACCCTCTCTATCACTTTGTTGTTCCAATGCAATTTACTTCCGCTGCATACACATTTCAAAATATATGCCTATACACCATGCATGTGCATGAATCTACGCACAAAAAACTCTTTTTTACATTCAAGGCCATGCGCTAACAACACAACATACATTTTTTTTATATAGACCGGTTTACTTATTAAAACCTTTTTTATTGCTGTTGTTGTATTTATTTTTTGACATTCAAGACCTTGCTCTAACAACAACACTGCACTTACATTTGGTCTTTGCTGTTGTTTTAACATCCACACTCTGTTGTACTCCATTTTGAAAATTTTCTAAAGATTCTTATTGAACCACAAAGAAAAAAATTTATTACTTAAAATCTTTGCATTCCGTTAGCTTTTTACATTAATTGTTAATAAACACTTGCGCACACGCTTGTTTTAACACAACTTTTCAGTTTTTTCTTATAAGAAAACTATAATTTATTATTTTTACTTTAATTTTTAAACCGGAAACACTTTCACTTACAACTTCTATAAATAGCGCAATAACTTCTAATAACTGGCTGCCGGCTTTGTAGTTCTTTTTACAGCAATTGAATCAAATAACATCAAGCAATAACATAACGATTACAATACAATAACAACAACAAAAATTACGTGCATCTTTAAATGAAATTGAGTGCATAGGTTCTCCTTTACCTTTACAGTAGAGTACAGTAAAATCCAAAAAATGTTATCAAACTACGACAAAAAAAAGCTCGTAACATTAATAACACAAATGAACACTATGATAATTCAAAAAACAACAACAGGTTGGTTGGCTGTTACGATTGCTTTGCTTATTTTAAAAAAGAATATAAGACACGAGCGAAGCAGCTCATAAAAACTTAACAAAATGAAAACTTAACGAAAGTTCAAGCTGCCTTATGATTTATAAACGTATTGTTATTGTAAATGAAAAGAATATGTAAACAAATCAATGTTAATTTTTTTTTTGTGTGGTCAAACAATGTTAAGTAGATTTCTTGCATTCTGCATTCTTTCCTCTCTGTTCTTTAATTTCAAATCCACTCATAACAAACGAAAGAAAATAAAAACAAAAACAAACAACATCAAATACACTCATGTTATGTTTCTGTTTTTCTTACTATGTCTTTATTAATAAGAAACAAAAATAATTAGAAGAATAACATATTTCTACTACAGTCCCAAATTATGTAGTTTTACCAGGCAATCATACGGTTATTACTTATTCATTCATTCATTAAGAATTAATGAATAATTTTATTTAATACAATGTGAGTTGGAAAACTGTCATGCATTCGCTTTCATGCTCCTTCAATTTTTATTCATTCAAAGTCCTAATGTTCTTCACCCACAGTAAACATTAAAATGTAATGCAATGCGTGTGTACAAAAAACAGCAGAAAACAAAACTTCACACACGCTTTGTTATTCATGCATTCATTCACAATACGAGGTGGTCTTTTAGCACACAAAAAAAAAACTTTCATGCATTCGGCTTCATGCGAAAATGCTTCTTCGGTTGTTGTGAGATGCTCTATTAAAGGGGTTTGAAAGCAGCATCTCTTTTATATAAGCACACACGCTTTGTTTTTGTATGTCTCAATTATATTGAGAAAAAAAAAGAAACAACATGAATGTATTGATGGATTCCATGATACTTTACAAGAACAATTGCATTGGCTTAGCTACAATTTTTGTTTACATTTTTGGACATGAATACTACTCTTCTGCCACCTGGCTCACTCATAACGTAATACACCATGGGCAAAATGGCACTTGGTTTTCTACAAACTTATTGTTTCGGGTGTTATGCATGCATTTTAAAATAAAGAACAGAATGTAACAGAAATCTAATTAACATTGTTTGACGACAAACAAAAATAACATTGACAATAACAATGCGTTTATAAATTGTAAGGCATGTTTAACTTTGCTGTAATTTGGTTAACATTTCGTTAAGTTTTTATGAGATGCACCGCTCGTGTCTTATATTCTTTTTTAAAATAAGCAAAGCAAACGTAACAGGCAACCAACTTGTGTTCGTTTCTGTTGTTGTTTTTTGAATCATCATAGTGTTTATTGCTGTTATTAATGTTACGAGGTTTTTTGTCATAGTTTGCTAACATTTTTTGGATTTTATTTACTGTAAAGATAGAGTGCATATGCACTCAATTTCATTTAAAGATGCACGTAATTGTTTTTGTTGTTATTGTATTGTAATCGTCATGTTGTTGATTGATGTTATTTGATTCAATTACTGTAAAAAGAACTACAATGCCGGCAGCCGGTTAGTAGCAGTTTTTGTGCTATTTAAAAAATTTGTAAGTGAAAGTGTTTGTGGTTTAAAAATAAAAGTAAAATTAATAAAGTAATGTTTCTTTATAAGCAAAAAATAATATTAACACAAAATGATATACATATGTGTTAATGATATTAATATAAAATAGCTAACGGAATGCAAAGTTTTTAAGTAAATTTTTTTTCTTCGTAATTCAATAAGAATCTTTAGAAAATTTTTAAAATGGAGTACAACAGAGTATGGATGTTAAAAAAAGGAAAGACCAAGTGTAAGTGCAGTGTTGTTGTTAGTGCAAGGCCTTTAATGTCAAAAAATAAAAACAACTACAACAACAAAAAAGGCTTTAATAAGTAATACAATTTGAAAACTTCCTAGCTGGAGTACAATAGCATAGTAACCACTTTATATATATATAAAAAATTATATGTTGTGTTGTTAGTGCATGGCCTTGAATGTGAAAAAAGTGTTTTTTTGCGTAATTTCATGCATATGCATGGTTTATGGGCATACATTTTGAAATGTGTGTGTGCGGAAGTAAATTGCATTAGAACAACGAAGAGAAAGAGATGGCGTGAGTCGATGAGCAGTTCTTGAAAGGTGAGTTTCAAAATTATTTGTAAATCAACACAATAAATTTAATTTGTTACGATGCTTGCAAAACAAATGCTGGGTACCATCGCGGTTTGCAAGAAAGACAAAGAGAAAGAGAGAGAAAACCAAACTGTTAATTGTTAAGAAAAACACTAACACTACTGTTTAAAGAGCAATACTGCAGTAAGGTTATACTGATTTCAAGGTTATTTGTTTGCAAACAAGCCAGTTAAATCTTTTAAGAAGAAAATTTTGCATGAGTTTCATCAAAAGGACTGATTAAAAGGTTCTGAATGATCAAATTTGTGTTCAAATGTTTTCTTTTTTTAATTTTAAAAAAGTATTGAAAGTGTAGCTGGGGTACTGTGGTATTTTTGAATTGAAAAAGTACTGAAAAAAGTACTAAGGTACTGAATCAGTGGTGTTGTGCTAATTTTTTTTTTACCGGAACGCGTTCCGGACTCTGGTTCACGGTTCGGAAAAACAAGCCGGTTCGTTCCGATTCTTGTTCCGGTTCGGGTTCGGGTTCGGTTTAAACCCTTGTTTATAAAAATACATATAAATATTCGTCAAAAATTAGTAAAAACCCAGCAATTCTTTTTAATTTTTTTTCAAAACGTCAGCCAATTCTCGTTATCAGAAATCATCTTTAGTTCCGGAACGCGTTCCTTTCCAAAAAGGAAGTACCGGAACGACATTCCGGAGCGTTCCGACTCGACAACACCACTGTACTGAATCAACACTGACACAGAGTATGGTCTATCGAACACCATTTGGGAGTGTAATACTAATGAATCATTAAAAACTGTGATAATTAGTGTAGCCATAGCCTAGCAGGTAGTGAGTTGGCTCGTGGTTCAAACCCCAGGTCGAAATATTAAAACAAATATTTCTTCTACGACTTCCTCTCAGCCAGTTTTCTTTCAAAAACTCTAAAATTACCATGAAAAGTTTCTCAGATCTTTCGTTTGCAGATGATAGCTGTAGGTGTTGTCACGGTTGTGGTCCTCACTAAATGGTTGTAACGACCAGTTCATTATTATTATTATTGTGGTGAAGAGGCGCCTTAGTATTGTGGCCGTACGATCTGTTGTACTTCTTTCATACATATCTACATAGGGTATCTCAATAATGTTACTTCAAGCCTCACAGGCTCCAAGAATGATTTTCGATGATTCATTCTTATTGTCAGAGGATCTACAAGAGAGAGCTTGAGATAAACCCAATTCTAAATAAGTGCAGGCTGAGTATACAGGGCCATAGCAAAAGACCGGTTACCAACCTAAGGCTATTCCTGGATAGTTTGACGGCTCAGACTCAGATCTTCTCTTGTGGTAATTTCTCAACAAATGCTTCGATTTGGTTTGAGAAAAGTCTTTGCCTTTCAAGGAAGAGTCTTCCGTTTTGTTCAGCATACCTTTTCAAACAACTTCTCCTGGTGTAAAGAGGAAGTCTAGACCCATCAAGGCGAAGGTCGGGCTGTCTGCCAGATAGTTTTACTATATATCCAGTTTTTTGTATATCCTATCCTATTCAGGGAACTACAGTTTGAAGTCGATTCCGAGCGACCGATTTTTAATAAACTTTTCATGGCAATTTTTATTTGCTTTCGTCGAATGTGTGCCAGAAGACTGCTGGGAGGAAGTCGCCTGAGAAATATTTGTTCTTATTTTTGTTTTGTTGTATGACTTGGGGTTTGAACCGCGGCCTCACGTCTAATAAGCCAACACACTACCTACTAGACTAAGGCGACTACATGCTCTGTATACAAGCGTATTTATTTTCTGATCCTCTTTTTTGTTTTGCAAAATTATTAAAGTCCGTGTGCATGTAACGCTGTCCTTTTAGACAATAAATGTCATTGGTGTCCAGTTCATCTAATGCCAGTTGCCAGTGATCTGGTTTGGTCAATGTTGTCCTCAAAGAAAGTCACACTAAACAGTAATTTATTCGGGATTTGAACGCTCTTGGGTCTCAAGTGGATTGGTATCGTCTTAATCCACCCGAAAAAATAAATAATTAATTCGCGTGATTGAGTTTCAATGGTTTGAGGTTATGTCATAATATACTTGCTCTTCAGACCCGTAGAATAATATTATTCGAAGTCAGAGGCTGCTGTCTGGCTCTGTGACTTTAAACATTAAAAAAGAAATGTTCTTTTTATTAAGACTTTAAGATTTGCTTTCAAATTTAAACCAAAATTACCTTATTATGTCGAGTGTCACCCGTGTATGTTATTCTTTGTAAGAAAAAGCCTCCATATGTGCTCCCTTATTGTATAACTTTTTTTTTTTGCTACATACTCTCGTATGTATTTCCTATTTTCATAAACCCTTTGACACTTTTGATCTTCTTTTTTTAACAGTTTTTCGCTGTTGTTGTTGTAGAAAAAAGGAAAAGTTTTCTTTTCTTTTTTTGTTGTCTTGCCTGCAGTAGAAAATTAAATCTTTTTAAATTGAATTTCCTGCCAAACAAATTCAGTCATTTTTTGTTTTCGTTTTGCGTTTTTTGTTTCGCTTTTATTTTTATAACGAAAAAAAAATTTAAATCTGCTAAAACAGTAGACATTACCCCCCACCCCCCTCTCCTACCCATTACCATTAAGGTTCTCCTCCTTATGAAAAATTGGAAAGAAAAAAAAACACATGAAAACAGTTACAAACTGCTCGTAAATGGGTTTTAATTCTTACACATTCAATGTTGTGTTGTTGTTTTTTTGTAGTGTTGTTGCTGACATTGTTGCTGTTGTTGCCTGTAAAAGTAATGACAACAGCAAAAAACATTAAAGGAATAATACAACTCGTTGACAGTCATTGTATGCCGTTACTTTATTATAACAACGAGTTGCTGCTGCTGCTGTAGCTGTACCAGTAGCTGTTGCCTCATTTCGCCTCTTTTCTCCATTTTTTTTGCCTCGTCGTCGTCTTTCTTCTGAGAGTGTTTTGTTAACAAAAATTTTATTTCATTTGGAAGTTTTCATTTTCCTTTTCAGTTGTTTTTTTTTTGTTTTATTTTGTACGAAAATTTTTGTTAAATTTCTCTCGCACTCTCCCTCTCCGCCTTTCTCTCTCTCTGTGTATTGTTATGAAGTATGAAAATGTAAAGCTTTTGCTTTTTTGTTTAACAGAACTTTTAAATGAAAAATTTTATAACTTTTGTCTAAAGAAACCATATTGTGATGTCATACGATTAGTGACAAGGCAAGTAAGAGAACCAGAGAGCGAGAGAGGGAACTGCAAAAGTAATTAGAAGTGGAAGCAAAAGGAAGTCTCAAGTTAAACACTTTCTATGACAAATAATTCGAAGGCATGCAAAAGTTGTTATAATATTTACAGAACTTTAAAAAAAATGACAAAAATGTGACAGAAAAATGTGACAGAAAAATGTGGCATAAAAATTTTGAATACTTTTTTCCCAATATTTTCAAGTACAAAATTATCATTTTTATTTCCTATATTCCCTGCAAAGATATTCAAATGTGACTCATTTCTTTCAATAAATAATAACACTTAATATCCCTTAATGACAGTGACAAATATGTGACATGTGGTTGAGATTTCATCGAATTTTTTTATTTTTTTGAAAGACTTATGTGCGCCATTATATTTGGATCAAAACATTGTTTCAACATCCACAAAACGGCTTCTTTGGATGGAATTTTCTGTAACTCCGGCTTATAAATCGGACAGAATTTAATTTATAGCATGGCTAGGAGGACCACAGGAGGTTTATGGCTTGTTTGCATACGGCTGTGACTTAAGAAAACTCCATGAACAAAATCTAGCTGGTTCACATTGCCTCCATGTGATAACCGTGTGGTGGCGGGAATAGAATACTATTAGTACTACCATACTATACAGTATGTGGGGGCGTTGGTAGACGCATTGATTTCACCCTGTGCGAAGAGCACCGTAGGATAAAGTCCACATGGATAGGTACCAACGTAAAACCCACACATAGTGCCTCCATGTGAGATGACCATGCCCTCAAATCGCTTGTGCAGTATGTCCAAAGTGACATGACTTGTATGACACTTAGCACCATCCTGTTGAAACCACATATCGTTGACATCCAAATCTTTAAATTAAGCCCAAAACAAGCAAGTAATTATGGACTTATAGTGCGTGCATTGGACAGTGATGGCCTAGTCAATGTTATTCTCAAAGAAATATGGTACTACGATGCAGCCAATATAAAATCCATGCCAAGCAGTGACTTTTCCTTTATGCACTTGACACTTTGGGATTACTTTATGTTTGGCATCGAAAGGTTTGTTTTTCACGTACCCATTAGTCCAGAAATAGATTTCAACGCTGAACATGACTTTTCGATGAAAATTAGTGTCAATTGACACGGTCGTTGTCTACGACCGTCAACATAAAAGACAAAATAAATGCCTTCTAAGTGGACAGGGTTGTAGCTTCAAGAAGACGGCCTTTATTATCTTCTAAAGTTTGAAAGTCCCTTTTGGAAAACCCTATTTATTAGGCCATACGAGATAACACTTTCTTTTAGGCTGTCTCTTCCATGGCCATATTGAAAGTGATCCAATGTCTGTTGGATGATGGCATTTTCCATTATAATGTCCCGCTTTATTCTGATAACCAGGCAATCAAGTTTCTATGAGTGACGGGGACCTACACTTTAAAGTTGACTACGAACGCCATATTTTTGCGAAATTTTTCATGGCAATTTTATTTATTCGCAGAGTTTTTACCAGTAATCTGCTTAGAGGAAGTCGCGAAGAAATTTTTTTTCACATTTCGTTTTGTTGGAGAAGTATGGCATGGGCCTGGAACCAGGGCCTCAAGTCTAATAAGACAACACCCTACCTAATAGACTACTGCGACTTCAGAGGTTGATAAAAGTGTAAATTCGATAGCCAATTTGATTACTTGGATGACAGATTCTTTGGAAGACCATCCTTCATTTTAGCAGTGCCTAGAGCTGTTGCCATACATAAGCGGAGTTCTTGATTTCTTCTTTTCTGTCATGTTTGACTAAACTCTCCTCAACATATTCTCTAAAATGCCTGGTTGCCGAATTTCAAAACTACTGTGCCTAGTAGTAGCCAGCGGGAGTATCAAGGAACTACTTGAGTTCGGCACGAGAACTGTTCGCATTCTTTCTAACAGGACTTCTAACGTGACACTGCGCTGTTGGCAGTTTCAGTGATAAGCTCGGTCTGCTTCACCAGGATTACTGCATAAGCTGCCATGTTTTGGAGGAAACGGAGTCGCTGCAATACTTTTGATGCAAATGCCCTGCACTACAAGACAAATTTTATCGGTTTTTGGGTACCAAAAAGTTTGACGCTCTGGGCATGGTGGCGAACGTGCCACTAAGGAAACTGACCGGTTACGCCCGAAGCACGGGGTAACACAATCTAACACATGCGACACTGACTGAATTTGCATGTGAACGACAAGTTACTTGCTAACCTAACCTAACTTAAACTCGCCTGAATAACATGACAGAATATTTGTCATTTATTTATTAGGAATTGGGATGGTATTCTATAGGCTACCAGTTCGTATTGATAAACGTGGTAAACAATGGAACGAAAAAGTAGGATATGTTACCTTACAAAGTAATTTTTCTGCTAAAAATCTTAATGAAAGTGTCAATATATGACAGAGGATGACATGATAATATTGTAATGACATAAAAATACATGACAAAAAAATAAAAATTTATGAAGCAACTTTATTAAACGAAATTTTTGCTAAACAGTCAACTGAGTGACAATTTTAATAATTTTTCTGCTAAAAATGTTAATGAAACTGTGATTATATGACAAAGTATGGCATGACAATTGACTTAACCCTTAAAGCTTCATTACCTAACTTAACTCAACATTTCTAAACGTTAGACTAACAGACAAAGTAATTTCTCTGCTAAAAGTTCTAATGACAGTGTCATTATATGACAGATGATGACATGATAATATTATAACAACATAAAAATACATGACAAAAAATTAAAAACTATGAAGCAACTTTATTAAAGGAAATTTTTGCTAAACAGTCAACTAAGTCACATGATGACATGACAATTTTGTCATTAATTTTTTAAAATGAATTAATTTTTCTGCTAAAAATGTTAATGAAACTGTCATTACACATGAGTCACATGGTGACATGACAATTTTGTCATTAATTTTTAAGAAATGTTAAAGAAACTGTCATTATATGACAGAGAATGATATGACAATATTGTAATGACATAAAAATACATGACAAAAAAATAAAAACAACTTTATTAAAGGAAATATTTGCTAAACAGTCAACTGAGTGATAAGATGACGGGACAATTTTGTCATTGATTTTTTTGAAATGGTAATGAAACTGTCATTATATGACAGAGTATGACGTGACAATATTGTAATGACATAAAAATACATGACAAAATAATAAAAATTGTGAAACAACTTTATTAAACGAAATTTTTGACTGAGTAACTAGGTGACATGACAATTTTGTCATTAATTTCTTTTGAAATGTTAATGAAACTGTCATTACAGCATAATAAAAATATACAGCATGAATAAAAATACATAAAGAAAAATTGTAAAGTAACATTATTAAACTGAGTCACTAGGTGACATGACAATTTTGTCATTAATATTTTTCAAATTAAATTCGTTTTTAAAATTACTTGCAATTGACTTTACTACACTCTAGTATATGATGACATGACATTGCAAAAGAAACTTTTGTGTTCTTTTTCTTAATTTGATACATTTTTTTCTATGAACCCTCCCCCCATTTCCTTTATGTCCAGCCTAAGTCAAGTCTATTAAAACTTCCTTTAGAGCAAAAGTTAAGTTAAGCAGTTGAAGCCATTTAATGTTGCTCTACAAGAGAAAATATAGAGAAAAAGAGTTCATTTAAAATGAAAAAGTTTCTTTAAATACGGAATACTTAATAAAATAATAGAAAAAAAGAAGAGAAAAAAAATTAAAAAAAGATTAAATTGTTGCATTAACTGAACAAAAAAAGAAAATGTGAACAAAAAAACTTTTTGCCAAAAGAGTTGTGACAGTCGATTTAAAAAGAAAAGAAACAAAAAAAAATTTTTTTTTTGCTCTCAACAATAATTCCTTAAATGGAAGGTTTGGGGAAAAAATTGTATTTCATAAATGAGAAAAATTTCTATACGAGAGCGAGAGAGAGAGAGAGAAAGATAGGTAAAGTATATCCCATTAGCACACACACTTATATGTGATAAGATTTTATAAGATTTCCATGTGTGTGCATATGTTTCATATGTGGAGGAGGAGTACAATAGGACAGGTTAGTTATGAAAAGTATATTCAAAATGGCTTTAATTGATAATCAAGAGAACAATTTAGGAGAACATTTAGAGAACATTTAATTTAAAATACAACAACAACAACATCATTACATGTTAGAAAAAAAAATTGTAACAACAAGAGAAATTGGTTTAAAATGAAATTGTTTTCCTTCTTTTTTTCATTTAATTCTGAAATGTTTTATCAACAATTAGAATTTCTTGTTAAAATATATAATTTTAATTGAATCTTGTATAGGGGAATGTGCAAGAAAACAATTTAAATTCAACATTTCAATTGAAAATAAAAAAATTTTACTAAGTGAGAAATGGCATCAGAATCGTATCAAAAAAAAAATAAAATAAAATAAAAAAATTAAAACTTTATAAAGGGTGGACCATTTAGAAGTTTAAATTTCAAAATGCAATCAAACAAAAAAGGTTTGAAATTTTCCAAAATTTATTTTTTCATTGTGAAGTACAATTGTTCCGCTTGGAAATGGATTCGTAGTACTTCATTCAATCGTAACAATTTTTGTAGACTTTTTCAAGTACATGAAGTTGTATTTGGCATCACGAATGTTGACTGCCGTTCAATAGCACTAAAGGCAGCAGTAACATCTCTCCTTGTACGCCCTATGATGTCAATGTCGTCGGCGTACGCAAGCAATTGGACGCTTTTTTGAAAAATAGTGCCATTGCAATGCACTCCCTCCTTCCGCAAGACACTCTCCTTGACGGAGTTGAATAGGTAGCATATTAAGGGATTGCCTTGTCTGAAACCTCGCACGGTATCAAAAGGTTCAGAGAGGTCCATTCCTACCTTGACGTAGCTGTTGGAATTGCTCAACGTCATTCTGCATAGCCTTATCAGCTTCGCAGTTATACCGAACTCAGACATTGCGGCAAAAACACGATCCCTTATGGGGCTATCAAAGGCAGCCTTATAGTCGACAAAAAGATGGTGTGTGTCGACTTGTTTTTAGTGGGTCTTTTCCAGGATTTGACGTAGTGTGAAGATCTGGTCGATGGTGGACTTGCCAGGTCTGAAGACACACTGATAAGGTCCAATCAGAATTTTGACGAGTGGCTTCAGTCGTTCACATAATACGCCCGTAAGGATCTTATTTGCGATAGGGAGAAGGCTTATACCCCTGTAGTTGGCTTACATCGTAGGGTCTCCCTTTTTCAGGACAGAGGACACTAAGGTTTCAATCGTTGGGCATATTTTCTTTTAACCATATTTTGTAAGTCAACTGGTGCATGGGCACTACCAACTCATTACATCCGGTCTTAATTCAGCAGCTTTATTGTTTTTAAGACTTATAGTCGCGACTTTGACTTCTTCTAGGTGGTGGAATCTCCACGCCGTCATCATCGATCGGGTTCCGTACATTATCTCTAAAGGCGGTATTGGTGTTGTCATCGCCTTGTAGCAGAGTAGAGAAGTGTTTCCTTCATAACGTCAGCACCCCCTGTGGATCAGTTACCAAGTTTCCATTCTCAGGAAAACGCTCCGGGCTTAAAACTTTCAGTTAGACGCTTAAGCTTTTGATAAAACTTTCAAGCGTCATTCCTGCATCTATACATCTCGACTTCCTTACGCTCTTGCCTTTCCGGCCCCCTCATATTGTGTCTGAAAAGGCGCCTCTTATCACTTCTCCTCTCTCTATAGTCTCTCGGCAATGGCTTGCGTAGCGTTTGACTGCAACGATTTCCTGTATGCGGCGCTTTTCGCTGCAGCTGCCTCGGGACATTCTTTATCGTATCATTGATTTTGTTGGGATGGGCGTTCAAAACCAAAGACTGTTTCCGCAGTAGAGCACAATGAATGGGAGATATTGGCCGCCACAGTCCACCAATGCGGCTGAGCTTAGTTAGGGAACGACGGAGCGTATACGAGAGTTGAGCGGAGAAAGCCTCAGCTGTCCTCTGTGATCACAGTTTCTTAACGTCCAGCTTTCGCAATGCACTAGAGCAGGCAGACCTCGAGGCGCTAATGCCGAAAAGTCATTGAAATTGAGATAAATTTCGACCAGAAACGACTGTTGCAACCACTTCAGAGACACTTCTTCAAATGACTTTGTATTACGAGTTTGAGGAACTTTTTGAAACTAAAAACCCCACGGCAAAGTTAATTCACTTTTAAATGAACAATTTCTTTGCTTTCCAATACTTCTCAACTAACCGGGAAAAATATAATTTATTGGCATACACACACACACACACACACACCACACTATCATAATAAATTAAAATATTGTTGGCCCCTCTATACGAGTGTTTACTACTTAAGATACACAATACAAGTATACGAGTAAACTTCTGAAACAAAATTAATAAAAAAAATATTTCTCTTGGAATAACTGTTATTTATTCCATATGAATGTGTGTGTGTTTTTTACCGCTTTTCTTACGTTACTCTCCTCATTTTGCATGACAACATTTCCGTTTTAGTTTCTGTTTTTTTTTGCTTGTCTTGTTGCCTGCCATACTTTTTGGCTCAATTTAAAGGAAGTGTTCGCGTGTGCCATTGTATATGTGTGTTTATGAGAGGTTAAGAGAGAGCGAGCGAGCGAGAGAGTGAAATAAAACATTTTTGTGTTCTCTTTCTATTTGTATGTTTTTTCTCTGCGATGTTTTTTTTAATAATTTTTATAGTCCTGATGCCATTTGTTAAGACACGCAACGCCATTTTGGCGACGAATGTCATGAAATTGTACAATTCTACTACGACAGCAGCAACAACAACAGAAACAAAAATAACAACAATATTTATAATAATTTTTGCAAAAAAAGGCCAGAAAAATAGAAATAAAAACTGAAATGTACACACACTTTATTTCATACACAATACACTGAGAGAAATACAAGACACTTTACGTCACAGCGGCATGCTTGACATGCGATATATTGCGGCAGCAAAATAATTAAGAAAAGAGGGCTTTTTTGGAACTACAATTCTAATCAAGCAGTCGTGTAAAGCCACCTAATGTTCAAAGCTTAAATTATTCTGAAAATACTCTACATTCGTCTTTGTCGCCTGGTCTGGTTTCGTTCATAAATACTTGGATGAGGGCCTCTGGGAGGCTTTACTTTCCAGTGTTTTCACTGAATCGAATGCTGGTTCAAGAATCATGCAGCCAATAGATAAGTATAACCAGATCAACTATACCTAGGATTTTGTCATGACATTACTCTACTACTACTCTTACATACTCTTTTCAAGTAATACCACCAACATGTCTGGGTGTTATGGCCATTTTAGTAATACTATTGGCCGTCATTCTGCAAGTAAAGCCGATTCATTTTCATTTTCTATATGAATTGCTTCGGTATCGGTACCTTGTTCGTTGAGTTCCAGGGATTCGTAATGTAAACAGTATGCTAAAAGAGTTTAGGTTAGGTTAGATGATAGCGTGCCATTCACAGGCAAGTTCACCAGGTGGCTCATATGGCACATTGTGTTAACTAGTGTGAGGAAAGCCTCCTTGTCGTGATCCGTTAGTGGTGGGCTTGAACCATATCGCGTTTCAGTGAAACCGACCAGTTCTCCTAGCCAGTACTCGCTTTTCAATGTGCTGTTTCTGTAAGACAAACGATTTCAGACGTTCATCTATTTGTATGGAAAATACAAAAAACTTGAGCGTTCGTAGACTTTTTATATTTCGTTTAGTTGGAGACGCCTGACCTAGGGTTGGAAACGCCAACACACTACCTATTAGACTACGACGACTGTAGATGATTTATATTTATTGTATTTAATCATGAATCGGAGGAGCAAAGATTACGGATTCATTCGCGCTGCAGAATTCTAGAATAACTGGTTATGAAAACCTAACTTTTGCCAAAAATTCTATTCCGATAACAAAGCAGTAAACTATCTGCATGGATACGAGAACGAAACAATAGGTTCGTGTCTTGAATACAAACTTTTATTATGTTTCATTATAGTCTTCCTGCTGTAATTGATTCTGTCAGCGAGAAATGGGCCACTATGGATACAAAGAAGATAGCACAGCAAATTTGTCCACAACTTGATAGGGAGCATATGGAAATTCTGTCAAAATCTAAAGAAGTATGTTCAGCATGTGTATGGGCACTCTTGTCATACGCATTGGTTTTAGACAGATGACATCTGCTGATCTGTAGAGACGAGAAAGAAAAATCAACTATTCTTCACCTGTTCATGAACAGAGCTAGGTCATGGTAGGAGACAGCATTTTATTGTCTACCGCGCCTGTCGTTGATGAAATGACTGTTATCGAATTATCGAAATGTATCGAATTATTTTTTTTCATATGACAGTCCATATAATGGTACTGAATGCTTTCGGATACTGATATTGAACAAATCACTGCCGCTAGATCAGCTCTAAAATATTGCCGGGAAATACAACAAAAAATTTTGGAACCTGCTTTGTAATAGAAATTAAAGAGAGGATAGTTACTCTGTCCCCAGTTACTCTGTCTTTAGTCACTTTGTCCTCTCTTTAATTTCTATTGCAAAGCAGGCTCCACATTTTTTAGTATTTCCTTGCATTGTTTCGGTTCAGAGCCGAGCTAACTAGTGGAACTAGCGGTTAGGTTAGGTTCCGTGTGACAGCTGAGGTCCATTGTGCTATGAAGTTTTATAAGAGAGATAGTCGTTGATATGTATATACCACTAGGATGGACTTGCGGCCCAAGCCAAGCCCCAAAGCTTGTCTCATGTACCGTACTTCTGCTAATGGCGGCAGACGTACATTCTTAGTAAACAGTAGCCCCCTAAGGATAGAGAGAACTTAATTAATGTTCAGGGAAGCGGGAAATGTGAAAATTGTTGTGTTTTTCTTGGTTTAAGATTCTCTCAACTCCACTTATTGCTCCAGTAGGTCTTGTCTTCTAATCAGAAAGTATAAGCAAAGTTTGTTGTGCCTAAGGTTCGCTAATCACTAAGTTTAGTAACCACTCTGGCTAACTTGTCTATAAAACAGTTCACGGATATGTCCCTAAAAGCTTTGAAAAATCTCCCATTTATAGGAGAAATAGGCGACATTCATAGACAAGATTGAAGGTTGTGATCACATATACAAGCGGTTGTAACAGCCTGGATATCCTCTTAGAAAGCAGTCGGTACGCAACGTAAGACAATAGCACATTACAATGCTTTAGTCAGACAGACATTAGCAACACTTTTGTTGTAGAAATTTTTCAGAATTCTCAACCGGGCCTACCGATTTTAACAGGGATTTCCTACATTTGATTCTAGCAGCTCCATTCGTAGAAAAAAGAAAAATTTTTATTATTTAGGCCAGGAAAAATAATTCAATCTAGTGAACGCGGAATTTGAAAGTCAGCTGTTTAAACAAATTCTCATAAAACGCCTGTCGCTGCCATTGTATTTGAACAACTATCATAACAAAAAAACGCTCTTACTTCCTATAACCATTTCGTACTATTTGTACATGTCGCTGTGGCAGCAACAACAGCAACAGCAACAGCAGCAAAAACCTCGAACAACTTTAGTTGGCGGGGTTATATTAACAGGGCGGTTTTAGGATTATGCACGGCGCCAGTAAAGTTGTAAAAATCGTTGAAATGGCAAATAAAAGTCGACAAAATGACTGCAGTGCAGAATAACACAACAATAATAATATTACAACAGCAACAATAACAACAACAGCAGCAATAATAATAATAATAATAGTTGTACTACCAGGAAAAAAACTATCAGAAGAGAGAGAAAAAACAGAAAAAAAACGCAAATCAAACAAAAACGAAAAGTTGAAGAGAAGAGAAAAAAAAAAACATCAACTGAATTGAAACCAATACACTGGTGGAGAGATACTTCGTTTACATATATACATACATATACTCATAGAACTACTCATGCTATATCATGACCTGAACAGAGTTGATAAAGAGTGCAATCTATAGATGGAAGTAAGTTCATGATTACAATTGAAGTTTGTTTTAAATTACATTACACATGGGTGGGTATCAGAGATCAACAATGAGTACTCAAAACGGTGAGTAGAATTGAATCATACTCATAATTTCTGATGCTTATTCTTCTTCATACTTATTTTAATATCATGGAACCTCTCTACTCATATTTAAAGTTTGAAGTACTCACCAGTATTCATGCTTAACAACACGTATGAAGTTGTTGTTGATTTCGACTCTCCATAACTCAACATATACACGAAGCACAAAATAAGTATGATTCGCGTACGAACACTAAAATGTTTATTAGAATGTTGTGTGTTTGCTATGGTTGCTGTTCTGTCTTTTTTCTTTTGTAAATGCAACATTAACCCTTTGCGACCGTATGTATGCTATCAGCCACCAAAGCTTTTTTGCCATTCCAGTCGTATGTCTGCCACCAAAGCTTTTTTACCATTCTAGTCGTATGTCTGCTCTCAGCTACCAAATCTTTATTAATTCCGACCAACATGACACTCATATATAAAATTAATACGGTCGCAAAGGGTTAACTAAGACTGTAAATCGAATCATTTATAAGTATTTTTCTAAAGTTATGAATCTAAATGAGTATGAGGCTTATGAATCAAACATATTTCGAATGTTATGAGTTTGATGTCAACGTTGTTCACATACTCATTGCAACCTGTACTTATAAATCAACGTTGAAATCTTTTGAAAGGCAGTCCTGAAGAAATACTTTTGTCATACTTCGTTTAGTTAGAGTTGCCTGACCTGGGGTTTGAACCGCCAACACACTACCTCTTAGACTACGGCGACTGTAGATGAGCCAATCTCTGTATTAAATCATGAATCGGAGGAGCAAAAATTACGGATTCATTCGCGCTGCAGAATTCTACAATAACTCGGTACGAAAACCTAACTTTTACCAAAAATTCTATTCCGATAACAAAGCGGTAAACTGTCCCCATGGATACAAGAACGAATCAATTGGTTCGTGTCTTAAATACAAAATTTTATTATGTATTGTTTTCTGTCAATCACATATGGGCCGCTACTCATACGGAGAAGATAACACAGCAAATCTGTCCAAAATGGATAGAGAGCGCATAGAAAATCTGCTTAAAATGCAAAGAAGCATGTTCAGCATGTGTATGGAGGGAGTCATTGCATTATGGGCACTCATGTGATACGTATTGGTCTTAGACACATGATCTCTGCTGATTTGCAGAGACGAGAAAGAAGTGCGTGCTTGAAGCTATGCCGGAAAAGGTGAAAGCATTTTGTTGTCCACTTTGCAGACAATCTAAATGGTCAGTAACCATGGCAAGTAGGAATAGCAATTTGAATCTCAGTGTTGTGAACAGAAACTCTGCGTGGCTCTAGGGCAGCTAAAATGGGAGCCTTAGGTGACCCAGTGTGAGTATATATTTCTACCTCACTGCCTTGTATAGTTTGTTTTTGAGTTGTACACACTTTATTCAGGGCCATTAAAATAGATTCGTTTTCACCGCGTAATTTTTCTAAGTCAGGGGAAAAAAATAGTCCCTCTGGCCTAAATTCAAGAAATAAGCCACCAATGCACAAATTTGTTAAGGCCATCAAAATAGATTCGTTTTCACCGGAAAAAATAGTCCCTCTGGCCTAAATTCATGAAATAAGGCACATGAAGAAGCAAATCTGAGACTATTTCATTGATTTTTGCTATTGAAATAGCAAATGAGAGCACGCTTGCATTGTCCTGACGCAAAACAATTTTTTTCTCAGACAACCGTTGTCTCCTTTGCTACACATTCTTATAAAATTATACCAATAAGTTGGCATAATACTGCACATTGATTGCGTCACTCTGTTGAGGGTATTAAATATGGATTACACAGTGTGCATGTCCAAGAAACGGACGCGATGAACTTATTTATTGACTGTAAAAGACTCATTGTGGTCGCCATAGTCTAGTAGATAGTGTATTGGCTTATTAAACACGAGGTCACGGTTCAAACAAACAACAAAACGAAATATGAAAAAATATTTCCTGGGCGACTTCCTCTCAGCAGATTTCTGGCAATAAACTGAGTAAATAAAAATGAAAAGTTGTTCAAAAAAATTGTCGTTCGTAGTCGACTTTAAACTGCAGGTCCCGCAACTCATGTATTAAAATTAACACACACAACATAAGTGGTGTGGGGAACTGGGTTGTAATCCGGACTGCAGCATTGTAATGACCAATTATGTATAATATGTATGTATGTATAGGGTCTTTGATACTTTTTTCCCCCATAACTGGAATGTAAGCGAAGCAAACGCCCAAGATTCAAGCTATTGGTAGCGATATTAATTCCCTGGGGTCCAATCACATGGACTATGCTTATGGAAAACCTAACTGAAGGGCTGTATTGATCAATTATGTATGTTCTCTCTTATAAAATATCGTGGTGGATACACTTTTCATGCTCGCTTACGAAATAACGCAAGACACTTTCATATTACAGCAAAAAAAAACTACGAACATTTCTTACAAAGTTGTCACACGATTGTGTTTGAGTACAAAGCAGTATCCATGCTGCAGAAGTTGATCATTTCAGGTTTAAACCATATATATGAGAAGCCTATTACTATCATAATCTCTTGCATTTTCAATATTCGATCGTTTTTTTAAGTTTTACAATAGTAAAACAAATAAATAACAATAACAAATCAACAGTAAGATTCTAGAAGTTGCCAATTCGAAAATAAATTCTTTATAATTAAGAGAAAATAATAGTTGAACTTTGGATAAGTTCTGGACATTAATAACTTTCTTATTAGCAACGATTGCAAAGCATTCTTGGTTCAGTTTTTTTTAAGAATTTACTCCTTTAAATAACTGTATTCTCTACTCTACAGGATTGACATCTCCATATATTGATATTCATACGTTTGAATATTTCGGTTATGTTTTTTTTTATAAGTTTTTCTTTGTTTGCCTGCTTACCAGCCAGCCAGCCAGCCAGCCTGCCTGAGTGACTGGCTCTGGCTGGCTTAACTTACTCACAGATTTTCTATTTATTTGGATTGAAATATTGTGTGCTGGCTGCTACAATATCTATAGTGGCATAGGTTATTTCGTTTCGTTTTCTTTTATTTTCATTTCATTTTCTATTTTAATTTGTGTTCTGTTATTTGTATTTCCTTTTATATTAAAAGTTATTCAATAGTTTATAAACCAACAACTAATAAAACGCAAAAAAAGACTGAAGAAAAAACCATTAAATGAACACAATAAATATCCTTCAACAAATCTGAAAGTTAGAAGAGTATAGTGTAGAGGACTTTTTCAAAATCAAATAATAATACGAGTTGAAGTAGATTTTTAGTTTTTCTTTTCTTTTCTTATTTCTTTTCGTTATTATTATAAGAATTCTTCTAATATTTAAAAAAAAAATACGAATTAATTTGGCTTCCTGTTAAGGAACTAAAGTGTAGAGGGATTTATAATTTAATTTCGAATTTAGTGGTCGATTCTGAAAAAAAATTTATGATCCTTAAAGGACCAGAGAGAGGGCTGTTACATAAACTTTCTTTCATCTTCTGTCTCTTATTTCACTGCTTTGTTTCGGTTCCTAAGTGCAGCCCCTACCCTATGCTGATCAACTTCTTCGATGAGTTTGGATGGTTCCAACCCTTCAGTCAGGATTACGACCTAGTTTCTCACACCACTAATATTGTGTGCGTTAATTTTTTATACATGAGTGGAGGGACCTACACTTTAAAGTCGACTCCGAACGACAGATTTTTTATAAACTTTTCATTGCAATTTTTATTTACTCTCAGAGTTTTTGCCAGAAATCTGTTGAGAGAAAGTCGCCTAAGAAATACTTCTTCATATTTCGTTTAGTTGGAGATGCCTGACCTTGGGTTCGAACCGAGGCCTCACGTCTAATAAGCCAACACACTACCTACTAGACCACGGCGACTTCCGGACACGGGTAGAACGGCGCACAGTGGGGTTTTTGATACCAAAAATGGGAATTAATTGCAAAATTAAATTTAGGAAAACCGAATAAATTTTTGTTGTCGATAAAAGTACACAACGTTCCACATCACTTGTGCAAAAATTTTGTTTTTGAGAACTACTGTTATGTCACAATATAATTTTAAAGTTTGAATTATTTGTAGTTTTCCTCGCGTGAAATATAAATTTCAACTTTTGGTGTCTTAAAAATTACTTTCGGTGTTTTCTAAAGTGATAATTAAAAATATTTTAATGGAACCTTCAACCTCAGGTTAGTTAGATTAATTTATGTTTTTGGTTTTTATGTGCAATTTGTGTTATTATTTTTAATTAATTTTCACGCATAAGCCTATAAATTAGGGGATTTCGAAAAATATGTCGTTAAATAGTTGTGAATAATGCCAAATTAAGAAAAAAAATCTTTTGGTTTATAAAAATATAAACGCTTTTGAAAATATTTATGAAAAATTTGCCTGCACTTTTTTGCACATTTTGAAATAAAATTTAAATATATTGTGGCACCTACATATAAAAAATTAAAAAAAAAAAATAAAAAAAAATTAAATTAAATTAAATAACCTTAAAGAGTGTCATTTCTTATGGAGAAAAACGCTTGAAAGTCAATCATAAGTTGGTCCTATCCATGATTGATGGAAAAATATGTAATACACTCACAGAAACTACTAGTACACAAAAATGCTTTTTATATGGTGCTACTTCCAAAGAATTTAACAGTATTGACAAAATCTGGAGTTCGGTTTGCCGATTCTGCATGGATGGATCAGATTTTTTGAATGCCTGATCCATTTGGCATATAAGCTTCCTATAAAGAAACGGCCAGCTATATCGGATATCGAAAAACAAGTTGTTGCAAAAAATAAAGCATGTATTCAAGAGGAGTTCAAAAATAAAACTGGTCTTATTATTGACCATCCGAAAACCTGCTTTGGAAATTCTAGTGACGGCATCACAGCTCGGCGCTTCTTAAGACAACTTAACGTTCAATTATGGTTATCGTTTTTAGTGGATTTCAAATAAACACTAATGCCTTTCGAGATTTCGCTCTTGATACCGCAAGGTATTTTGTACAACTGTATCCTTGGTATTATATGTCCCCAACTATCCATAAATGTTTAATATATGGACCAGAAATAATAAACCATACTTTACTACCAATTGGACAGCTGACGGAAGAAGCACAAGAAGCTCGAAACAAAGATTTCAAAAATTTTAGGGAGCATTTTTGCGAAAATGTTCTGGAGAAAAATCAAGTGAAGACATACTTAAAAGACTATTAGATACTTCAGATCCAGTAATATCAAATATGAGAAAATTGAAAGAGGAAAAACCCCTAATTTTTCTATGGAAGCAATTCAATTGATAAGATTTTAATCAAATGTCGATGGTTCAGAAGATGCCAATAATAATGATACCTATACTAATTATAGTGATGATGATAATAATAATAATTGATGATGATGATTATAAAGCATCGGATAAGGAATAGAAATGTGAGAATAAATATTATTTTTTTTAATTTTTTGGAAATATTGCATTTTTTTTTTAAATAGACTAATGGGAATTAAAATTTGTACTAAATAATATTAAAAAATTTATTAGTTTTACTTCTTAAAGTGAATTTAACTGAAAAAAGTTAAAATTAGAAACAGGGAAAGTTACCTTGAATTAATTTCCACTTTTGGTATCAAAAACCCCACTGTGCGGCGTGTAAAATCTGGCCAAGGCAGGATGAAGGGCATACAATGGGTCTGTTTAAACACCAAATGGGCGCGCTCAGTGTGGTTATCGAGGTCATTATGGGGAATTGCATTACGAGTACGCATGCACGAGTCTTGGACACTTTGATTCCTGCAGAAGCTGAGATGAGGAATAGGAGGAGACTGTTCTCCAGCTGCTGGGTACATGCCCGGCTCTTTGCCAGAGGAGAAAGATGTGCTTGGGTGCTTACCACATGGATGAACTGTCAAGGATTAACATTGGCAGCTTAAATCGCTTGATCAAGAGTCCCAAGTGGTTTCGAGACTAGGGGATAACGGAAAACTGTGGTAACACAATGGGGCCAATCCAATTCTCTGCCTACCTACCTACCTAACAAGTAGTCTTCACGGATGACTGTGTCATGGATACGTTTGTTAGTCTCAGAATGCAATTTTGAAAAACCAAATTTTTTTCTCTCAAATTCTTTTCCCTTTGGTTTTGTAGGCGAGCATTCTATTAAAGCTGATGTACTCGTATTCTACTAGCCTCTTCGTCTGCGTTTTCTTTAATGCGCTTTAACTGCTCACTGAATAATCATGTGGGGTTCGGCTTGAAATCAGAAAAAATTTTTTTGTTTGTCTCTTGCTCTTTTTAATGTTTCTTCTATGATAGTCAATAGCAAAATACAACAACAACAACAATATGAGCAAAAAAAATATAACAATTTGTTGTAGAAAATTATTTCGTTTTTGGCAACATCAGGTCAACAATAATCATTTGTTTTAACCTCAAATGTATGCCTGACATTTGAACTTCTATTTTGCATTTTCGGGCAACGTAAACGTATCATTTTGTATGTATCACAATGCAATTGTGTGTGTGTCCGTTGGTGTCTATAATTTTTATTGTGTTTATGTGCGTGTGTGTATGTGTGCATGTGTACATGCAACAAAACATAATTAAATTTTAACCAAAAATATTGCTGTCACTTTAACTTTAACCAATAAAACCACAATCACACACAAGGCAGGTTTAAAATGAACACATACACTTATGCACACATGCATGTATACTACGTATATATTGATAGGCTATGTAGGATCATAAGCATACACACATATATACATACACAAATATGAGTATTTATTTGCTATACAGTCAGGCATACATAAATGAATGTCGAAATAATAAACATACTCCTTGAATTTATACAATTGCCAAGCCATACCATGACATACCTATACACGTGTTAGTGTATGTGTATTTGTGTTTGAGTTCATTGTATGAGTGGATCAAATTGTATCAAAGTGGTTAAAACTGTTTTACTAATACAAATACACTCCCATTGCATTGCATTTTGTATGGCAGTGGTCAATAGAAAGCATTCTTTACACAGCCACAGCCAGGTAAATTTTAGATTTAAACGAATATTTCATTCAGAGATATACTACCTCTATGGGAAATGGACCAGGCTCCATATATATTTATTTTATAAATAAAAACATTTCCAATGCTTTTCTACAAAACCAAGTAATTCAGCTTCAAAGTTGGAAGAAGGAAAATAATTTTTAATCCTTCAAAAAAATTGCATACGTGAAGCTCGTAGTATACCCCATAATGTTCTCTGGGACTACTACATTTAATCGCCTCTGAAAAGGCCTACCTTGACTTTAATTCTCTGGAAAGTAATCGGAATAGTAAGTTCATTACAGTTAGAATTGGAAGAATAAAAATCATTCGGGGGATACATTTTATGTTGCTTCATCTTTATCCTCATTTGCAAACATCTAAGCCGGGGATAAGGCTAAGTTAGATTAAATGGGCAGTCGTCTCAATAAGCCAAGCTTATTTGGATTCTAAAAAACTCCATTGTAATACCGTTTGGATGGCATCCCCTAATACTTTTATGAAAGCCTGGATTTTATGGAAATCTCATTTGGCCGGGGTTTAGACTAAGTTAGGTTGAATGGGCAGCCGTATCAATAAGTTAAGCTTATTTGGATTCTAAAAGGCTCCCGTTATAACACCGTTATGATGGCATTTCCTAATACTTTTATGAACATCTGGATTTTATGCAAATCTCCATCGATCAGACACGTTCACATAATTAGTTTCAAGTGCCAAAGTATTCTTCGTGTCTAGCTTGCAAGTACCAGACATTTCTATGAACGTCTGGATTTTATGGAAATCTCCTTCGGCTAAACACGTTCACTTAAGTATTTTCAGGTGCCAAAGTATTCTCTGTCTCTGACCTCCAACGACCAGACAATATCGCCCGAATGACACCCCCTGATATTTTTATGAAGGTCCGGACTTTATGAAAATCTCCTTTGACTAGACAAGTTCACTTAATTAATTTCAAGTACTAAAGTATTCTTCGCCTCTGACCTGCAAGTACCAGACAATACCGATTGAATGTCCTCCCTTGACATTTTTATGAAGTTCCGGACTTTAGGGAAATCTTCTTTGGCTAGACACATTCCATCAATTTTAGATGCCAAAGTATTCTTCGTCTCTGGCTTCCAAGTACCAGACACTACAAGCAAACACGTTCTAACGGCTTCCTCTTCATCATCGTTATTATAGATTCTGCAAAAGTCTAAGGTTAGGTTAAGTTAGCTTGAATGAATAGCCGTCTCAATAAGCCAACCTTATTTAGATTCTAAAAGGTCACGTTGTAATATCGCCTGAATGGCAATTCCTGATATTTTTATGAAGGTCCGGACTTTAGGGAAAACTTCTTCGTTCACGTAAATAATTTCACATCCTAAAAGATCCTTCGTCCAAGTACCAGACAATACCACCTAAATGGCATCTCCTGACATTTTTATGACGGTCTGGATTTCCCCTTTGACACTAGACACGATTAGTTAATTAGTTTTATTTTTTTCTTTATATCAAAGAATACTTCATCTCTGGCTTCCAAGTACAAGTCACTGATGGAAAATATGTTCTAAAGGTCCTCGTTATTATAGCTTCTGCAGAAGTCCCAGTCTCCGATGGTATGGCCTCAAAGACGAGAGTCCCATAATACCTGATTTTCCTAAGATGGACTCAGACAAGTTTAACACAAATTTCATTCTGTATTTATCCCGAAGTCGCCGTAGTCTAGTAAGTAGTGTGTTGATTTATTAGACGTGGGGACACTGTTCAAACCCCTGGTCAGACATCAAAAGGAAATATGAAAAAATATTTCTTCGGCGACTTCTCTCTCAGCAGATTTCTGGCAAAAGCTTTGAGAATAAAATAAAATTTCCCTGAAAAGTTTCTCTAAAAATCTGTCGTTTAGACTCGACTTTAAACTCTAGGTTCCCAGTCATATATAAAATTAACACACACAACATAAGTGGCGTGAGAAGCTAGGTCGTAATCCTGCCTGATGGATGAGGATTATAACGACCAATTATGTATGTATGTATGTATGTTCTGAAAGACTTCTCTTCATAATCGTTGTTATAGGTTCTTTAGAAGTTCCAATCTCCGGTAGTGTGCACTCAAAGGTCAGTACTCCATTATAACTGGCTTTCTTAAGATGGACTTTAGACATGTTTAATGCAAATTTTGTTCGCGTGAGTTTACGGTTCAAACCCCAGGTTAGACATCAAAACGAAATATGAAAAAATATTTCTTCGGCGACTTCCTCTCAGCAGATTTCTGGGAAAAAGCCGGAGAGTAAAAAAAAATTGCCATGAAAAGTTTCTCAGAAATCTGTCGTTCGGAGTCGATTTTAAAATCTAGATCCCACCAGTCATGTATAAAATTAACACACACAACATAAGTGGCGTGCATAAGGGCCATGCCAGACTATAACTTGTTTTTGATGAACCGGAAGAAGTTGATAGTGCTTGCCTGAGAAGTTGCAATGTATTCTTCATATAAAGTGTACCTTAAACCTTTGAATTATCGTTTCCATGCGAACTTAAGGGTGTAGATTTAAATGCCGTTCATGTTTGGAAGATAGACTTGAATTTGTTTTTAGGTTAGAAAACCCACTGAAAATACACTGACTGATGGAATAATGGCTTTAAATTGAAAATGGCGAAAATGGGTTACGATAAAAACCATACCTTTTAGACTAGTTTTAAGTACAAAAAGGAAAAGAAGAGGTGTTATATTCGCATAAATTCATAACCTAACTTATTTACCTTCCTAATGAGACATTTCACTCTCTTTTTCATTTAAAAGTATGCAATAAATAAATTTTACTCCCAAAAGTATGCAATATTTTTCCATTATTTAAAAATATTCTCTCTCTCTGTGCTGGTATTTTTTAATGATGAGTTTTAACAATTCCTTTACCGAATTTCCTTTTCTATTTCCCATATTTTCTTTAGAATTCTTTCTTTATTTTTGCTTAATTGTTGAACTTTCATTCTTTGGTCACAACAGTGAATGAAAAAAAGAAACATTTTTTTTCTTAAAAATATTTTCTGTCAAGCATCTCTGCAATGAGGAAAAAAAGGAATTCTTCTTTAGCAATCTGCTTCCTTTGAAATTTTGTTCTTATTAAAGAGCGAAACTACTACTGAGAGCCTGAGCCAGTATTAATGCCATGGAATTTTTCACGGAAACTTATTTTGCATTTAGTGAAGCGTTAATTCAAGTGATTATCGAATATTTTTGTTTCGATTACTTCTATTCGAATGACAATAACGACGATAACGATGATAATTTGTAAAGCCAACAAATGGAATTCGATTTCTTCAGGAAAAAATCAACTGTAAGCAGGTCAATAGACAAAGAAACTAAAAAAAAAAATGAAAAAGAAAATAAAAAGAAAGAAAATATTTTCTTTTCTTTTTTTGAAACCACATCTCGTTTAAGGTTTAATTATTTGCGCTTAAAAAAATTAAATTTTCTTTTTTATAAATATTTATGAGTTTATTGTTAAAACCCCATTTTGCCGGCGTACATTCTCTATAAATTTTAATACAAAAAATTGGAATTTTTTTTCGCTGAAAAACTAAAAAAAAGTTTTTTCATTTATTGTGTCTGCTTTCGTGAGTTCTTTGGCTTAATGGAAGTCATTATTTTCAATTAACAAAACTTTTGTTGTTTTCCAAACAGAAAACATGAAGTTTTTTTCTTTCACACGAAATTTATTTAAAAATATTCCAGGAAATGTAGGAGAAGACCTAAAACTTAAACCAAGGTCAGGTAAAAAATCAGTAAATGGCTTTAAACGGAAAATGGCGAAAGGCTTACGATAAAAACGACACCATTTAGACTCGTTTCAAGTACAAAACGGCAAAGAAGAGGTGTTACATTTAACTAAATTCGTAACCTAGCTTACTAAGGACACATTTCACTCTCTTTCCCCCTAAAAGTATGCAATATATTTCGATCCCAAAAGTATGCAAGGTCAGGTAAAAAATCAGTAAAGTTAAGCTAGTCGAAGCAACTTCTGAAGAACTGATCTATAAGTGTAAAAAGATTAAAGTCCAGTAACTCTACAGTGTACTTTTCTCTCCTCATAATTTACTTTTCTCTTTCCATTTTGAAAATAAACTAATTTAGTTGGGGTTTGTGTAGCCTTTGCGCTGAACAACTTCTTCCCTGGTTTGGTGGAATTCGGCCAGTAAAGGAACTGTGTTTAACTGTATCATCATAACGGGTTGCTATGCGTGCCCAAGTAAGCTTTGGTAATCAAAGCTATCGCTTCAATCTAACCTAACCTAAGTTAGTTTGCCCCATCCTATTCACGTTATCTCATAAAAATATTTCTTTAATGCGTTAATGAAAAGCGTGACTCATTTTCAGAGACTCCCCTAATCAAATGCCAACATTTACTGCACCTAACGCAACAGATCAGGTTTTGCTGCCCTAGATGGAAGGCATCTTGCACTTCCCAATGCTTTGGTAGGTAGGCAGCGCCAGCTTTATGAATTCATGATTATTGAATCCAATGTCGCCGCAGTCTAGTTGGTAGTGTGTTGTCTTTCTAGACGTGAGACCAGGGTTCAAACCCCAGGTCAGACATCTGCAACGAAACGAAAAAAAATTTTTTCAGCGACTTCCTGTCCAGCAAATTTCTGGCTAATGCTCCTAGAGTAGAGTGCAAAGTTTCTCAATTGATCAAACGATGACCTTTTCTTTGAAAAGTCTTTGCTCATACATCTCGAACAAAGTAAAACACCAGAAAAATATTTCTTTCAGTGACCTTCGCTCAGCAGTCTTCAAAAAAAGCTCTGAGAGTTGATAAAATTATCTGGAAAAGTTGCCGTAGTATGTAGGGTGTTGGCTTCTTAGTGAGGCCACAGCTCAAATAGCAGGTCAGACATCTTCAACAAAACGAAATACAAAAAATATTTCCTGGGGAACTGCTACTCTGGGAGTAAATAAAAATTGGCATGAAAAGTTTCACCAAAAATCTTTCGTTCGGAAACGTCTTTACACTGTAGGTCCCGGTAACACACACAACATGGGTGGTGTGAGAAACTAGGTCGTTATCCAGGCTGAAGGGTTGTAATGATAAATTATGTTGTGTATGTATGAAATCGTTCTGAGCGACATCAAACTGTTAATTTTAAAAGTAACAACATGGGGTGTTGTGAGAAGCTAGGGCGTCATCCTGACTGAAGGTTTGTAATGACCAATCAACAGTATGTAAGTAAACAGTTATACAATACAAAAGCTTTCTCACAATCCCTTCCGCGTTCTGCAATACTCATATGCGGCAATTTTGTTCATTAAAGTAATCACTGCATGAGAAATGAGATTCATCGGGGAAAAAACATCAGCTTTTAAGGCATGTTGCTCTAGCATCCAAACAACAAATTTCAGCCGTCTGTAATTGTTGCCACAGTTGGACTTTTGTGTATATGGAGGTGCAAATTTAAGTGCAAAATATAGTACAATGAGCCAGAAGATAGGCCTCATCACTGAGAAGTCTGTAGAAGCAACATGCCATGCCGATTATCTGCCACACTTTGTCGCACAAAACCAATATCTTCGGCAGTGTGTAGATTGCTGTAATGCACGAACGTTATGACGGCCATAAGCAACTTACGATTCTTTACTTGATCTCTGTACTTTTATTTTTCCTCTTCGAAACATATTGATATCGTTGTCAAGTAGGCTGTGTAGTGGCCTATTAGACATGAGGGGTCGGTTCAAACCCCTGGTCAGACATCACCAACAAAACGAAATGTGAAATAATATTTCCTCCGCGACTTCCTCTCAGCAGATTTCTGGCAAAAACTCCGAAATTAAGCAAAAAATTGCCATGAAAAATTTCTACTACATTTCGACCACAATCTCTATGTCATCCCAGTCATGTATAAAATTAAGGCACACAACATAAATGGTGTGAGCAGCTGCGTCGTAGTCCTAACTGATGCGTTATAATGACCTATTATGGATGTATTACAAAAAACGCAGTTGCAAAGTATGCCCGTTTCGCCATTATTTCCTGGCCTTGTTGCAGATTAAAATCTTTCCAGTGAAGCTGTGAACGCTTTAAAAAAGCAGTTTCTAGAATGACAGAGTTGCCATATATCGTAAAGAATTTCCCTATTGCATGAGGCCCTGGCCTTGTTTCAGATTGAATTATTTCCAGGGAAGCAGTTAAAGCTTTAAAAAAGCAGTTTCTGGAATGAAAGAGTTGCCATATATCGTAAGGGTTTCTCTATTGCATGGGACCTTGGCCTTGTGGCAGATTAAAATCTCTCTTAGGAAACAGTTTACTCTTTAAAAAACGCAGTTTCTAGAATGACAGAGTTGCCAAATATGGTGAAGGATTTCTCTATTGTATGAGGTCTTTGCCTTGTTTCAGATTAAAATCTTTCTAGGGAAGCAGTTAACGCTTTAAAAAAGCAGTTTCTAGAATGACAGAGTTGCCATATATGGTGAAGGATTTCTCTATTGCACGAGGTCTTGGCCTTGTTTCACATTAAAATCTTTCCAGCTAAGCACTTAAAGTTTTAAAAAAGGAAGTTTCTAGAATAACAGAGTTGCCATATATCGTAAATAATTTCTCTATTACATGAGACCTTGGCCTTGTTTCAGTTTCCAATCTTTCCAGTGAAGCAGTTAACGCTTTAAAAAAGCAGTTTCTAGAATGACAGAGTAGCCATACATCGTAAAGATTTTCTCTATTGCATGAGATGAGTTTATCTAATTCTCTTGTTATATTTCCCGTAATATTTGCTGATGTTTTCCCTTTTCACGGAAGCCATCGGGCTTCCTTTCTATGTTTAAAAATTGAAAACTGGGGTGTGAACATGTCCTTGCATTCACAGCGGAATTAGAAACTTGAGTGCAAATTGGAATTGTAATTAAACGCTTTAAGTGTCCTATCACGTAACCTCTATAATTTATAGCAAATAAAGGAAATTTCATATCGAAGAGCTATGCTATGAACTGTAAGCCAATCGTGTAAGTTACATGACCTGTAACTGACCACCTTAAATCTTTGAAACTATTCATGCTTCTGCCCTTGCTATGCTGCACTTTAATTATTTAGGGGTGCATAATACAACAGGGGGTGCATAAATTTAAATCAGCTGCCCTCAGTTCAATTTTTCGTTTTCCATTTTTCTGTTTTCTAATTGGAAAGAAACTTTAGTTTTCGATTAGAAACTAAAGCTAAAGAAAATTACATGAGAAAATCGTAAAGAAAAAGGGAAAAACTGAACACAAACAAAAGGATTTTTCATCTTCTAAGGAGAATCATGTACTCTTTTGTACTTTTTTGTGCTCTTCTTCCATGGTTTTTTCGTCGGTTTTCTCTGGCAATTGTTGTCTGTTACGATTTCAGCAGATGGAAAATAAATTGCGATTGAAATGATGGAACGAACAAACGAAATGAATGAATGAATGAAAGACTGAGGACTGAGTGTATGAGTGCATAACTGAATGAATGAAATGATTGTTGGAATGTTTTTTGTATGTGTGGGCCAGTGGTTCATACGAAATGTAATGAAAATCAGTTACAACAACTACAATAATAATAACAAATAATAAAACTAAAGAAAATTATATTAAAAAACCAACAAAAAAAAACCAAGAAAAATAAGAAGCAAAAGAAGCATAAGAGCATCGCATAATAACAACTACAAATAGGAGAAGAGAACTTGAAAAGGAAAAATAAATAAAGAAATCGAATGAAAAACCCCAGAGATTTTTAACAATAACAAATCCTTATACACATATACATACACATACACATTCACTTACCATACATATACGCAAATAAATGTACCCATACAAATATTAAAACACATACACACACATACAAACATATGCCATATACTTATAGAGATACAGACATACAATCTTACAAATACTTGGTACCATCATTTGGTATGTGTGTGTAATGCACTGCAGTTTTGCAAACAATTACAAGCAGACAGATCGACCGACAGACAGACGGACGTCATTTTTAAATATTGACAGTGGGACCCCATATTATGTTCACAGATTTAACGGAAAAAATATTCGTTACTTTCGATAAAGTCAAGGAATTTATTTATCTTGGCTCCGCCGTTACCAGCAAAAATGGTGTCAGTCTGGAGATCAAGCGCAGGATCACTTTTGCCAACAGGTGCTACTATGGTCTCAATAGGCAATCGAGTAGCAGAGACCTCTCTTGTATTACAAAACTAATAAACTCTACAAGACGCTCATCCTCCCCAGGTTTCTTTATGGCTAAGAGGCATGGACTATATTAAGCACTGATGCAGAAGCCTTGAGAGTATTCGAGAGAAAAGTTCTACGTAAGATCTTCGGTCCAGTGCGAGTTGGCAATAAAATCCGCATTCGATCCCACAGTGAGCTGTATGAGCTCCTCAACGGCATGGACGATGTGCAGCGTATTAACAACCAGCCGCTGCGCTGGCTCTGCCATGTCGTTCGAATGGAGGAGGATACTCCTGCGAGACAGGTATTTCATGTGGGGATCTGCGGAAGTCGGCGAAGAGGACCACCTTGTTTGCGTTGTAAGAACCAAATCGAGGAAGCCCTGTTGGTCAACTGGCATTGGTGCGCAAGAAACAGAGGTGCCTGTAAGGATGTGTTTAAGCATGCCGAGATCCGTTAATCGGGTTGTTAATGGCCAATTAAGTAAAGTAAGTAAGTTAGTAAGGTGAGGTTTTTTAAAATGTTTCTCAAATAACCTCGAATACGTCGCTTTAGTCTAGTAGGTAGAGTGTTATCTCATTAGACATAAGACCACGATTCACTCTACGGGTTAGACATCTCGAACGAAACGAAATGAAAAAATATATCTTCGGCGACTTCCTTTCAGTAGATTTCAGAGATAAACTCTTCGAGAGCAAATAAAATTGTCATGAAAAGTTTCTGAAAACAATCTGTCATTCGTTGTCGACTTTAAATTGTAGGTCCCCCGCCACTCATGTATGAAATCAACATCTACAACATAAGTGATGTGAGAAGCTAGGTTTTAGTCGTGACTGAAGGATTGTTATGATCAATTACGTAGGTATGTAAGTAACACCGAGGGCCCCAGGATCTGTAAGATATAAAATCAAATAGCTTCGCAACTGTGAGGGCTTATTGCTGTCAAAGCACATGATCTCGATAGCCAGGTCATGTCCCCTCCCCGTGAGATGACCATGCCCTCAAATCAATATGACAACCAATAGAGGCGTGCTATCGAAACCATATGCCATTAGTGTCCAGGTCATTCAATTCAGGCCAAAAGAAGTTGATAATCATTGTCCAATAGTGCTCGCCGTTGACATTGATGGCCAGGTCAACAACGTTCCCTAGGAACATGTACCAGAGACGCCGCCACTCCAAAATGCTCAACAAACAGTCACTTTTTAGGGCTCATTGAACCTTCTTATATCTCATGTGGTTTGGTTACTTACCACATTCGTTAATTTTGTTGGGTCACGTAACCCTTCATTCAGGAATGGATTGCTAAGGAGGATTTTTCGATGAAAATTAATCGCAGTTACCCACTTCTTCAGGACTCATGAAACGAATACTCATCCACAATGATTTGGCTAAACAGAGTGAATAAATCGCAACTAATTTGTAGCTTCAACAAGATGGCCAAACTTAGGAAGTCTCTGTCGGATGACTCTAACTAGGCTCAACTTCATTATCGCCAAGAGGTCACATGCGGCACATTGCTATGATATATGCAGTCTATTAGACTGCCCTGTAGATAGCAGAAGAGTGATTGTCTTCTTTTTCGGAATCATAAGGCCATCATCTCACGACTGCGGTTGCCATAGGCCACTGTCCTATTGAAGGGCATTGATGGCAAATGTATTTGATATTCCCGAACAGAAATCATGAATTTGAGAAGGAGAAAGACAGGATCTTTCACTTCATGTGTCAATACCCAGCTCTCGACGTGAAGGTGGTGATTGTACTTTGCCTCTACTTTCGTGTTCTGTTTGGAATGAACTCTTCACCATAAAAACAACTGTCCTAGTGAGCCTTTTTACACTTATTTTGGAGTAGGGATGATTTCCTGTGGTAACCTTCAGCTTAAGTGGGACCTTTGGCTTAAGCGGGACCTTCCCTTTAAGGATGGGTCTGCCATATCGCCTATTCTAGATTTTTTGTCTGATAGAATAAAACAGCGAATCTCCTTTAAAAGAAAACGAAAATGGCAGAACAATAATGTGGCAAATGTCTATCTTACGTAGTTTATCAGCGACTAGACAGATGGCGCTGTCTGACTTTCTTATAAGGTACGTTGTTGATGCTTTTTCCTCTGGGGTCTGCAGGGCTTAGAGGCTTTTAAACAGGAACTTTGATGGGAGGACTAGGAAGTTAACTTCTCTTAAAGGTAGCTGGTAATTTCACGTGACCTACTGAAGACCAAATCATGACTAAGTATGGATATAAAGGCAGTAAGATACGCTATTATGATAACAGAACACATTTTGTCGTTACAACCCTTTAGTCGGGATTGCAACCTAGCTTCTCACACCACTTATTTTCTGTGCGTTAATTTTATACGTGAGTGGCGGGACCTACAGTTTAAAGTCTACTCCGACCGACAGAAACATTTCATGGCAATCTTATTTTACTCTCAGAGGTTTTGCCAGAAAACAGCTGAGAGGAAGTGGCCGAAGAATTTTTTTTCGTGTTTCCTTTTGGTGAGGATTTCTGATCGGGTATTTGAACCGTGGCTTTGCGTCTAATAAGCCAGCAAGCTAGACTACTACACAATACCGCAATGTCCCAGTATTGGGCCAGTGGCATCCAATATTTCGATATTTTTCCACCGTCTCTGATTCCATTCTTGCATTTTCCGCGACCATAAGGTTAACGGATTACAGTATAGGAGCCCACAATCACATCATCGATCGAATAAATCGAAACAAATCGAACAAGGCCATCAACCGGTTTGGTGCAAAAGTCCTCATGGAGCCCTCACAGTTGCGAAGCCATTTTGTTTTATATCTTAGAGATCCTGGAGCCCTCGGTGAAGTTGATTCCGAACGATGACAGATTTTTGAGAAGCTTTTCATGGCAATTTTATTTCACTCTCACAGTTTTTGCCAGAAATTTAATGACAGGAAGTCATCAAAAAAAATATTTTCTGAGAAGCTTTTCATGGCAATTTTATTTCACTCTCAGAGTTTTTGCCAGAAATTTAATGACAGGAAGTCATCAAAAAAAATATTTTCTTCGTGTTTGCTTTTGTTGGAGTAGTCTGATCTGGGGGGTTTGAACCGTGGCCTCACGTCTACCAACATCGATAGATGATCAGTGCCACATAACATTTCAATCTATTGCTCCACTCCCTCTGCTTCTTCTTCTGTATTCCGATGCAACCATAAGGGTAGCGGCTTATGATATTGGAACCCACAACCACATCATCGATCGTATAGGAAACAAATTGAACAAGGCCATCAACGGATTCGATGCAAAAGTTGTCATGGGGTCCTTACAGTTGAAAAGCAATTTTATAGTTTACAGATCCTGGAGACCTCGGTGTCACTTACATACATACGTAATTGATCATGACAATCCTTCAGTCAGGACTACAACCTTGCCTCTCACATCGCTTATGTTGTAGGTGTTGATTTCATACATGAGTGGCGGCAGGCCGTACAGTTTGAAGTTGATCCCGAACGACGGCAGCTTTTTGAGGAACTTTTCATGGCAGAAATCTGCTGAGAGGAAGTTGGCGAAGAAATATTTTTTTCGGTTTCGATTTGTTAGAGATGTCTGACCTGGGTTTTGAACCATGGCCTCACGTCTAATGAGACAACGCACTATCTAATAGATTATGTTGACTATACGGCTGTTAACTTGTAATATGAACCTATTTTAACCCCTTTTAGAATACAATAAAGGCATACGAAAATTATTTTAAATTTAAATCTCTCAACAATTTCAGACTTTTGTCCCACTGTTCTTCAAGAACAATTGAATTTTGTTTGTTTTTCGTATATTTTCGGTTCATTTATTTTCAACTCAAATACTTTGAACTAAGCAAAGAAAAAGACTCCACAGAAAACAATAAAATGAGACCGAGAGATAGGCAACGTGAGACGGAAAGAGAGAAAGAGAATTGAGATTTGGAATTGTATGTTTTGAAAAGGGTCTCAATGTTAACAATTGCTTGAATATTGTTAAAAAGATTTGTACGGTCGTTTCATTCCGTTTTCATTACATTTCTTTCCATTTCTTTTTTCTTCTTCTATTTTGCTTCTCTACACTCTCAAGTTTATTTCATGCTCAAGGATTGGAGGATATTTTAGAGAAATTGTTAGAAAAAAAAACGTTCAAATAAACTTTAATATTTGGTTAACCCTTTAAAGAGGATTTAACTCCCCAAACAAAAAGAATCGAAAGAAAAAGGTTTCCGTAATATTTGAGAATTTTTTTACAGCAAAAATCTTATGCTTCTCTAAGGACCTTAAGAAGCCCCATAATTTCTAGAGGTTAAGTTTAGTTTTTCCTCTCTCTTTCTCTCATAAAGTGTGTGTTTATTTATTTGTTAATATTTATTCTGTATGATTTGCAATGTATGTGTGTGTGTATTTCAGTTATTTTACGGAGAATACCCATGTATTTGTTTTCACATACCCTCGCATAGGCCTGCATGTGTGATTGTAACAATTTGAACTTTTTGTTGAACTTCCGGTCAAAATGTTAAAGGAATTTATTTGTTGTTGTTGTTGCTGTCTTGGCGTCTCCTTTTTGCTTTGCAGTCATAATTTTATTGTGTAACAAGGTCTGTGTGTGTTAATGTATTAGTCGTTGTAATTAAAGGTTTCTTGATTTGGGTTAGAAAACCTGTTTTGGGAAGATTTTTGAATTATTTTTTCATTACTCGTCTGCGTAGAATATGGCTGCCACGAAGTAGCTTAATCTTACATGGCGCGGCTGCCGTTATACGAGCTGCGGTTATATGGGCAGTTGAAGGGCCCATTGTAATACCACAGTTTCACATCTTCCCCTAGTCCAGGTACCCCTCAAAGCTTCCGATGAAGCCACCCAGACAGTCCATATCAATGCATGATAGGTCAACCTGTTCCTCTGTATAGTAGGCACTCAGATGCCCTTTTCTCCTCCTACCAAGTGCCGGGCATGTACACAGTAGATGAAGAACAGTCTCATCATCCTCCTCCTCATCTCCACAGCTTCTACAGAAATCATTTGTAAAGTATCCAAGACCAATACGCCTCGCATGCGTTTAATACAATCCCCCTAATAGCCCCTACAACAGTGCTGAGCTTACTGCTCTGGAGTTTAAGCTCTCTGGAGGCCTACAACAGTGCTGAGCTTACTTCTCTGGAGTTTAAGCAGAGCTGCCACGTGCCTTCTATCCAGCGTTGTCCAGATTTTCTGCACTGTTCTGCCTGTGTCCGAAGCTGCTCATCTATTGATGACAAGGTCCACGATTGCATTGCCAATTATAAGCTTGTAAGTAACCAAAGGGATACCCAATGACGAGAAGTCATCAGAGAGTTCAATAGTCGTGATCCTACTGGCCAGTTCATGCATTCTGCAGTTACCCGGAATGTCTTTGTGTCCTGGAACCCATGTCGGTTAGGCGGTTGCAGCCGCCTCTAAAAGCATTGCTTAAATAAGCCCATAGGATCCTGTTTTAATAGGTCCCGTTTGTAACTATTTCGTCGCTCAACTGTAATTCCGGCAGAGAATTCCCCAAACAACCTTCAAAGATTTTTGAAGAAGTAGATTAAGGGTGCCTTATAATCCTTCTTATCGTGGTGCCAAGTAATATTTAATAACAGAGACTATGTTCTTGGGTTACCAACATTTACTCGCCTATCCTTCTAGGGTCATATAGTTCTGGCTCTTCTAGAATCGTAGATCTTTAGGTGTTCTTACTTCGCCCGTGACTTTTTGAGCCGTCCTTGCTGTGGTTTTGTGTAAAAAGATCTTAAACTGAAGCTTCCTTATGAATGGATGACAATGTGGAGACCTTCAGGCGGAGACCTGACGATTCCTAAGTGATTTTCGTTGTTAGTTAAGTGGCCCCAGGTCAGGCATCGCGATCAAATTGAAATATGAAAAAATTTTCTACGGCGACTTCCTCTCATTAGATTCCTGGCAAAAACTCTGTGAAAGTAAATGAAAATTGCCATGAAAAGTTTCTCCAAAAATCCGTAAATTATAGGTCCGTCCACTCTTGTATAAAATTACGACACACAACTTAAGTGGTGTAAGAAGCTTGTTTGTAATCCTGACTGAAGGGTTGTAGTGACCAACTATGCATGTTTGTAAGAGACACTGAAGGCTCCAGGATCTGTAAGATATAAAACCAAATAGCTTCGCAACTGTGTGAGCTCCATGAGAACTTTTGCACCGAATCGGTTGATGGCCTTGCTCGATTTGTTTCGATTTATTCGATAGATGATATGATTGTGGGCTCCTATACCATAAGCCCCTTATGGTTGCATCGGAATATAGAAGAAGAAGTAGAGGGAGTGTAGCAATATATTGAAATGCTATGTGCCACTGGTAATCTATCGATGTTCGTAGAACTGGCGGCTTTATACAGTAGTCTAGTGTGTTGACTTATTAGACGTGAGGCCACGTTTCAAACCCCCCAGATCAGACTACTGCAACAAAAGGAAGGTTAGGTTAGAGGACGTGTACTTGTCAATTAAGACAAGTACAGTACCGGGAGGTCGAATTGACCCATTGTACAATGTCCTAGTTTCTAACACCACTTATGTTGTGTGTGTTAATTTTATACATGAATGGTGGGACCTACAGTTTAAAGTCGACTCCGAACTACAGATTTTTGAGAAACTTTTCATGGCAGGCTTATTTGCTTTCGCAGAGGTTTTGCCAGGAATCTGCTGAGAGGAAGTCACCGAAGAAACACTTTTTTTTTATTTTGTCTTGATGTCTGGCCTGGGGCTCGAACCCTGGCTATACGTCTAATAAGCCAACACACTATCTACTAGACTACGGCGACTTCAAAACAAAAGGAAACAAGAAGAAAATATTGCTACGGCGGCTTCCTCCCATCAGATTTCTGGCAAAAACTCTGAGAGTGAAATAAAATTGCCATGTAAAGTTTCTGTCGTTCGGAGTCGACTTTAAGCTGTAGGTGCCGCCACAAACATAACATAAGTGGTGTGAGAAGCTTGGTTGTAATCCTGACTTAAGGGCAAACTCAATAGGCTCGTGCTATCTTGTGTCATGCAGTATGTGGCACCCTTTAGTTGAAGAAACATGCCTATTAAGTTCAATTCTCCCATTTATAAGAAGAAAGTGAATAGACACTGTACAGTACCTTGCTTTATTGACTGTAACATTGCGAACTTAATCGCTTTGGAAGCAGTAAGCTACCGGCTCTTAAGGGGCATAAAACAGCCTATGTTTTCAGAATTGATTGGGCGAACTTGAACTATTCATGGCGGATCTTTACTGTAAAGTCAATAGTTCTGGATTATGAAGCGGCCACTGAGCTAAAAATGAGCCTTGAGTGGCAACTTCGAGAACACTCATGGTTTACATTCGTAATATTTTTTCAAGCCTTTTAGTTTAACGCGGACTTTGCTTATTTATTAGAAAACTGTTACGGCAATCATTTAAAAAAATTTAAATTTTTATTGATTCTTTTCATTGCTGAAGTTCATCGAAATCGTTCTTCATTGGAATCGTTTTATTATCCTTGTTTAACCTGATAATAACCATCAGTTTTCCTTACCATTCCTTTCTATTATTGTGATTCAAATGCCAAAATGGGAAAAAGGGAGTAGAGAGGCTGCCGTTATTGTATTTCTTTGTTAAAGATTTATTAAAACCCTTGAGATTAAAACGAGTGTAAATAAAATAGTGTGTGTGTAGAGTACATTTCTCTCTTTATTTATTGGCAATACAGGGGAGAGACATAGTGCCAGAGAGAGAGAGAGTGAGAGCGAGAACGAGAGCTTGAAAAGAAAATCCTTTTCTATTTTCATTTAATTTTCTTAATGTTACAATTGTTGGTGAATTATTTGCCCAGGGGAATGCTTAAGATTTTATTGTTCCATGTTAACGGAATTTGTTTTGTTGTACCAACACACGCACATACATACATAAATGGCCAAAAAACCCTTACCTGGTTTGCCTCTATTAAATGAAACGCAATTTAAAGCTTTGCTTACAAGAGATTTAAAAGTTGTTTGTTGTCGTTATTAAATTCTATTAATTGTCAAATATATTTCACTTAGATAGACTTATGTAGCATATATTTAGGCGGCTAAATAAATTAAACATACTTTTAGGTAGGCATACATTAAAGACATTTGGAGAAGGCCTTTGTATTTGTATATTTTAATTGGAATTCAAGGACTTTTAAACTAATTTTGAACATTTAATATCAAATTAAATAAAGGATCTAAAAAACTATGTTCAGAGCCGTAAATAGCCATCTAATTTGAAGAGCCGATATTTATTGGCAGCGGCTTTTGAGAAGGCAATACCTCTAATGTCTCAGTTTCAGATTCTCTAAGTTGTACTAGAGCAAGGCTGGCATACATACATTATTGGACATTACAAGCCTTTAGTCAGGATTACAACCTAGCTTCTCACACCACCACTTATGTCGGCTGTGTTAATTTTATACATGAGTGGCGGGGCACCTACAGTTTAAAGTCGACTCCGAACGCTTTATTTTTGAGAAACTTTTCATGGCAATTTTTATTTTGTTCACAGTATTTTTGCCAGAAATCTGCTGTTGAGAGCAAATCGCCGTAAGAAATATTTTTTTCATATGTTAAGTTTTGTTTCGAGGTTTCTGACTTAAGGTTTGAACCGTGAGCTCATGTCTAATAAGCCAACACACTACCTACTAGACTACGGCGATTTCAGGCTTCATAATGAAATTAAAGTTATTTGTTAAACCGAAAAGAGGCAATCCCTTTACAAGCACAATTTTATATACACATGCATCTGTATTAGTGTGCGTAAAAACTTTTGTATTTGTAGACTTATTTTACGAATACAAACAAAATAAATAATTTACAAGAGTACCGATTAAAACGGACGATACCATTGACTTTGAATGCCAGAGGAAAAGAGATAGATAGATAGGCAGAGAGAGATAGAGAGAATGTAGAAAAAAAGACCAGGAGGTGTTAATTTCATTTGCATACACAACACAATTAATGTAAAAACAATAGCAACAGTTCTACCATTTGCTTATAAATACAGTTACAACAGCAACAACAACATCTACTTGCAATTGCAACAAAATAAATAACAAAAACAAGTTAAGATAACAACACAAACAACACAAACAACTACAACGAGAAAACAAACAAAACAATGCAAAGAAGAAAAAAAAACTGCAAATAAAACAAAACAAACAACAACTAACAGCAGCAGCAGTAGATTTAATGCAACGAATAAATTGTCACTGCACCCTAGACTGCATAAGGATTGTTTACAAACGAACGTAGTACCCACATCATCCCTGTTAGTATGCAACACTGTGCTTGATATGATGTAAAGTCAGCTCATCATATATGTACACTGGCTGGCACATGCATACAAGCATGCACTTCATTTGTATACATATTGCAGTTATTTTTTGCCTGCTTTGTTATGTCCGTGTGTATGTGTTTGTGTGTTCTGTGTAGTATTAATAAATTTCATGTAAATTTATATGGAGAACAGAGAGAGAGAGAGCAAAGCAGAAATATAGGAGACAAAATACAGCATAAACTTCAACATGGAGTGCATCACTCACTCACTTATACAAGAGCACAACACAACATGTCTGTGTTTTGTGCTCATAAAGTATTAAAAATCACAAAAACAACATCTCTCATGGCAGTGGTGTAAAGGAAGTCAAACTTTTTATACGATAGAGGGTGCCTTTGAGGATCCAAATAACCATTGTTTTCGGTTGGAAGCTGTTTATGAAAGCCTGGTTTTGAAAGTCTTAGTAGGCTCAACAAATATCTCCTTTGGTAAGGGAAAGATGGACGAGGTTCAATGGCTAAAATCCTTACTTCAGATCTAAACTGGTTGGCATCTGCTGCGTTGTACTTAATGGACTGTTGCGTTCGGTTTGTGTCAATCTCGTATTGTTTTCACATATGAAAATACCTTGATTAAGTTGTCCACTATGTAAACCCTAGACTTGAATTTACTACACATGTTTTCAGGAGTTTTCTTGCCAGAGCTCGGACTGATGTAATTTATACTGATTTCAGCAAAGCTTTTGATAGGGTTGATCATAGAATTTTGCTTCTTAAACTTTCATTAATCGGTATTCCTGATATTATTCATCGTTGGCTAGACTCCTACCTTTCGCTTAGGACTCAGAAGGTATTGTTTAGGAATGTATTGTCTAAGACTGTATATGTTACTTCTGGTGTTCCGCAGGGTAGCCATTTGGGTCCTTTACTGTTTTTATTGTTTCTTAATGATCTTTCTTGTGCTATTTCTGATTGTAATATTCTGATGTATGCTGACGACGTTAAATTATTTTATACTTTTGATGATGATCATCTTCAGGCTGTCCTACAGCGAAATATTGATTTGTTTGTAACTTGGTGCAGAATTAATTTAATGGATCTTAACTTGAAAAAATGTAAATGCATGGTTTTCTCTCGCGGGGGCGTAATTTCGTCCACTTACGTGATTAATTCTTGCCCTTTGGAAACTGTGACTACGTTTCCTGATTTGGGAGTATTATTGGATATGAAACTGTCTTTTATTGATCATATTGGTATGATGATTGGCAAGACTCTGGCTTTTCTTGGTTTTAGTGAAAAGATGGGCTAGGGAATTCATTGATCCTTATATAACAAGACTGCTATACATTTCACTTGTTAGACCTATTTTGGAGTATGCATCTATTATTTGTAATCCATACTATCGTTGTCATAGTGACTCAATAGAGTCTGTGCAGAAGCAGTTTTTATTATTCTGTTTACGTGGCTTAGGATGGGATTGTGCCAATGGGTTTCCGTCATATGAGGCTAGATTACGTTTGATAAAACTTCCAACTTTAGAACGTAGAAGGGCTTTTTTAGGGGTTAGTTTTGTTTTTAATCTGGTTAAAGGTGATATCGACTCTGAGTTTTTGCTTTGTAACCTGAATTTCAGTATTTCAACAAGATTTTCACGGCACTATCGTCCTTTGTCTTTAGATTTTTATTGAACGAACTATGAATGTAATTTCCCTTTTAGTAGATTATGTAATGATTTTAACTTATATTATGATTTTATTGATTTTAATTGTAGTGTTTGTAATATAAAACGTAGCTTATATGCTGGCATTAATTTGTAAATTATTATATAAAAATGTATTTTCGTTCTTGTCATATGTAGTTCCTGTTTATTGTTACTTTGTTCAGCTTGTGATTAAGTTCTGTAGCTGATTTATGTTCTCGTTGCCAAGGAAAAGTCGGCCTTAGTTGCCAGACTGTATACATATATACATACACAATTAATCATTAAAACCCCCTTAAGTCAGGACTACAACCTATGTTGTGTGTGGCAAGACCTACAGTTTAAAGTCGACTTCAAACGACAGATTTCGTTTTATTGGAGATGTCTGACCTGGTGTTTGAACCATAGACTTAGGTCTCGTAAATCAACACACTACCTACTATACTACGGCGACCAATTGTTACGTTTTTACCATTTAAGAACCTTTGAAACATGAGCTCATAGATTGCAAATAAAAATAAAAATAAATTTGTGTTTAGTTTTTAATTAAAATTCTTTATTATTAGCATAATTCTGTATGCCACTGTTCACAACTTGATATAAACAACAACAATTGCTTTGTTTGTTTTTCTTTGTTTACACCCTTTGCGTAAACAATAACAGATCTTTGTAACGGAGATCTTCAAACCACGATTATTCTCTTTAAACACACCGTGTCTTCACACTAGGCTGACTGAAATTTTTTTATAACTCCCTTGCCTGGTTTGGCTTGCCTTTATATTAGTGTTCTTGAAGGCGAATGTTGATGGATTGGCCTTCTTGAGATCCCTATAAATGTAATCATGGTTGTTTCATTATTATTGTTTGCATATATTGTTTACATTTATTCTTGTAGTGTTTCTTGTTGTAATTTTGTTTACTTGTTTACCATTTTTTATGCTGGTGTTTGTTGTTATATTACGCAGAGCGATAATTTGTAAACAAGTTCATTGTTTTTGTTTTTGTAGCTTTTGTTTATAACTTTAATATTAAACGATATAAAAGCAAAACACCAATACCTTGATATTTCCATTTTCTTAACAAATATTTTTTATTTGAAATTTTCAAAGATTTCACTCTTTGAAGCTACTGCTTAATTTGTGTAGCAGAGAACGTATATGAATCTTGTTTGTACGTGATGCTTGTATCATGATGTACTCTAGCATAGGTATGCTGCATGGAACAACAACGACGACGATGACTTGCTGAGTTGAAAATAAAGTATGAGGATCATGGAGCTCGATGATGATGATGATGAGCATGATAATGATGATGAGTATGATTAAGTTGAAGAGATAGTAAAATATAATTGACATGGAAAAACAAACAAATATAAATAGAGAGACGGACACAAGCGTCAGAGAACGTTCGGCCAACACGTAAAACAGCAACACTTACTTACGGCTGTTGAAACAACTTTTTAGCGTCAAATAAATAACAATGAATTATTTCTGCAACAACAAGTACATAAAACTGACAAAAACAAAGAAACAAATCCCTCGCAACGAAGATACTGAAAATATAGAAGAAGAATATACCGAATGACAGACAGAGAGACAAACAAACAGAGAGACAGCAAGTCAGTCAGTCATTCAGTGTGGCATTCACATACCAAACAGAACGGGGAGGGGAGTCAACAAAAATGCTTTCATAATTTATGAACACAAACATGGCACATGGCACTCGGAATAGTGTTTGAGCTAAGGAGTAGAGAGCCCAGTCTAATGCGGTGTGTCAGATTTGAACATTTGATTTTTACTTCTTTGTTTTGTTTTGTTTTACATTTCCGTCCCTCTCTAACCTACTTGTCTGTCTGTCTGTTTGGTTATTTTTGCGATGAAAAATTACACTTGAAATGTAGATTTAAATAATATTTGATTATGTGACCAATTTTAATGAGTAAATATGAACGGAGTGAGATTATCGGCTTATAATTGATTACGCGTTTAAATATTTATGAATGCCAACAGAGGGAGAGAGACAATGATGATGATATTTTTATAATGAACTAGCTATACCCTGTGCCACCAACTAAAATAAATTTGAAGGAAAGACATTACGCAAATGTCCAATTAATTTTGAATAATTTTATTGATTTTGTTTCCCGTTGTCCTGATGATTCACATGAACGGGTCTGAGTAGTATGCATTCGATTAGTTTCTAATCTCACTTCTCGTTGTTCAAGTGATTCAAGCGAACGGGTCTCAGCGGCATATACTCATAGATTTTCCAGTCTCAATGCTCGTTTGATTCTGAGGCTCGTAATGCTCTTTTCTTCCGTGCTTGAGGTGTAGGTCGACCATTTGCTTGTCTTTCATTTTGAATAATTTTCAGTGACGGCACCACCTGTCGGAAATTGGTCATACCAACTTAGAAACCTTCGTCGGCTCATGCGCAACAACTTTGCTAAAAATCTTATCATGATCAAATGCACAGTTTACGATTCTATAAGGTACATACAAACAAACATTCATTTTTATATATATAGACTATGGGAGGTGACACGCCTACTACAGCCAATCAGCCCATTTTGTTCATATATACGTCAAAGTCGTCCATACAAAATTTGAGGACTCTAGCTGTTGCAGTTTATGAGATATGCGACATTAAATACTTATTGGGTATGTGGGTATAGCTCCTTCCAGACATACGGGAAGATACTGTGAAAATTTCAAGAAAATCGGACCAGCTGTTTAGTCGTCTATAGACTTCAAACAAACAAACAAACCCATAAACAAATAAACACACATTCATTTTTATATATAAGATTTGCAACTTATCTATTTTTTGTCTTAAACAACTTGTTATTTGGTATAATAAGTTATAGTCAAAAATGTCTGGAAGAGAATGTTTACGTCGTCGACTTTAAGCCAGAAATATTTGAGGAAAATTCTCCTGAAAAACTTTTTACATTTCATATCCAGCAATCTTTAAAAACGGGGTTTTAAGTATAAAAAATATAATTCGTGACATGTGATAAAACCAAAAATGGTCAGTATAGCCTGCCGTTTTACTATTAATAGACTAACAAACGAGCAACGCTTCCCAATCTCTTGAATTATGTTCTGCCCCTTTAATACTTGATTTATTTTTGGTCTGGCAACTTCTAGAATTTTCAATTGAATTATTATTGCTATTCCTCTCCATCGGGTGTGTCATCTATCGGCTTAAATTTGAAAATTGAACGTAATAAAGCGATTTACGCATGAGCAACGTTGGGATTTATTGGAACAGATAGACAAAACAGAAACTGCACGATTATCTCGATTTTGCCCGATTTGGTGGGTACGTTAACAAGTAAAATTGCCATATTTGGGGCTCAGAAAATTCACACGTGGTCTTACAGAAGCGAATGCACACATTACGAGTGACTGTTTGGTGCGGCTGTCGCTGCAGTCCAGTAGGTAGTGTGTTGGCGTAGACGTATCCCAGGTCAGACATCAAAACGAAATATGAATAAAAATTTTTTTTCGGCGACTTCCTCTTAGCAGTTTTCTGCCAAAAACTCTGTGAGTAACTAAACCTGCCATGAAAAAGTTTCTCAAAAAATATAATCTGTTGTTCGGAGTCGACGTTAAACTGTAGGTCTCGCCACTCACGTATAAAATTAACGCACACAACATAAGTGGTGTGAGAAGCTAGGCCGTAATCCTGACTGAAGGGTTGTAATGGTCAATTATGTATGTAACGTTAGGATTTATTGGAATAGAGAAACGAGAAACTACACGATGATGTCGATTTTGCCTAAAAAAATCATCTTTTCGGAAGAAGCTAATTTTTATCATGGTGCCTACGTTCAAGCGAAAATGCCATATTTGGGGCTCAGAAAATTCACACGTGGTCTCACAGAACCCAATGCCCGCATTACGAGTGACTGTTTGGTGCGGCTTGTTAAGCGGGGGCATAATTGGACCAAATTTCTTTGAAAATGATTACGGCGCAACCATTACGGTCAATGGAGACATCTATCGCACCATGATAACCAATTTTTTTGTACACCCCTTCTTCATGGTATTGATGTGAACGATGTTTGATTTCAACAGGATGTGCAGCAACTTGCCACACATCTCATGCCATAATCGATTTATTAAGTCAAACGTTTGATGGCCATTTAATTACCTGAAATGGTAATGGCAATTGGCTGCCGTGAAGATGCGATTTGACACCGTTGGACTATTTTCTGTGGCGCGCCGTTGAAGAAAAGTGTTATGCCGACAAATCAGAGACAATTGAGCATTTGAAGGCCAACATTCGTGATGCCTTTACTGAGATACGACCCCATGCACTCGAAAAAGTCTATAAAAATTGCTACGATTGAATGAGATACTGTGAGGCCAGCCGCGGCAGCCATATGAATGAAATAATATTCCATTTCTAAACAGAACAATTGCACTTCAAAACAACAAAATAAACTTTGGAAAATTTCAAACCCTGTTTGTTTGATTGCATATTTAAATTTAAACTTTTAAATGGTCCACCCTATATTATTATTGTTAATATTTTCTATACACTTATATTCACGGTATAAGACAAATACCCACCATTTTTCTTTCATGTGACCTTGAAGAAATAAAGCCTTTAGGTTTTTAGGTAGCCTTTTAAAATTTTAATTGAAATAAGTCAGGACTAAAGGTATTATTAGTTGGTACAGGAGAGTATTGCTCTTGTTACCATGTACTTCCACTAATTTACTCCTTTCGCAGTTAGCTTTGAAGTACTAATTTTGATATAAATATCGTGATGAAAATGGTAATGAGTAGGATGTAACCTAAAATTTACTGTCAAGCATAGCTGGAAAAGTGCAATGTGGTCGCACATCAAGGCCATCCAAAGGATATATGGCTCAATGCTGAAGTGGCTACAGCATAATAAAGGCTTAGCTGTCTATGATTTACAGCATTTTATACTCACATAATTTCATCAGAATTGTCGCAATGTTGCTAACGTACCTGAAAAGAAAAGAAAAATTATTCGTTTAATTTTGTAATCAACAGGAAAATAAGCAAGTTTTGCTGTAAAAAATTTAAGAAAATTCACTGACGTGCCTTTAAATTAACGATCAATGCCGTCTAATTTTTTTTTAAAATTTTCTTTACAAAATGGGTCCACTGGTTCAGTAAGCAATCGATTAATAAAGCTGTACGCCAACGAAACATAAGATCTGCAGAAACCATCGCCGATGTCCGCATGACAACTGTTCAGTCAGGATTACGGCCTAGCTTCTTACACCACTATATGAGTGGTGAGACCTACAGTTTAAAGTCGACTCCAAACGATAGATTTTTTGAGAAACTTTTCATGGCAATTTCCTATTTATTCTAAGAGTATTTGCTAGAAACCTGCTTAGCGGATGTCGCCGAAGAAATATTTTTTTTATTTCGTTTTGTTGGAGACGCCTGACTTGAAGTTTAAACCGTGGCCGCACGTCTAATAAGTTGACAACACTACCTACTATACTGCGGCGACTTCAGTTGCAAGGGCATCCAATGCGGCGCTAAAAAAATCACTGTTTGGTGTGAATTTTTCATCATTCATCATTGTTCAATATACTTTTAAGAACGTCATTGGCCAGGCCATCACTGTCAACGGGGTGAACTATTGGTCGATGATTATCTGCTTCCTCTGGCCTTACTTGAATGATCTGGACACCAATAACATGTGGTTTCAACTCATCCCACATTGGACACTGCGCACGAGTGCTTTGAGAGCATGGTTTTCTCACATTGAGGTTAAATGAACCGGCCAACGAGTTCGTACAAATTGACACCGTTAAACTCTTTCTTGTGAGGTGTTCTTAAGCCTCAAAAGCACAGCAGTTCTGGAAACTAATATAAGCCACTTCACAGGTCAAATTCAGTTAAATTTATTAGCCAGAGTCATGGAAAATTGGACACTTCAATTGCGCTTTGCTCAGAGAATTTGCGGCGGTAGTTCGACAGACACATAGAAGTTCGACAAAAAATATAGAAGTTCGACAGATACCAGTGTTGAAAAATTCAGTACTTTAGTACTTTTTCATTTCAAAAATACCGCAGTACTCCCTCGATGCTTTTAGTACTTTTTTATTATTACATGTTTTATGTCTCGCGCTTTTCAACTATTAGTGCATTAGCAACGCAATGCTAAAGGTAGAATTAGACTTTAGCCCCGGTTGGCCAAACGTCCACGGAACGTACGTTCGTTTTTAGAATACGAAAAGCAATGAATATGCTTTCCGAACCGTAATGTAATTTCGATAAGCATTTGCATTGCTCTTCATATGCTAGAAACTAACGTATGTTACATTACGTTTCTTCGACGTTCGACTAAACGTGGCTTTTACGTTATGTTTCATTCCGAATTAGCTGTTTTTGTGCTGTATGTGTATTAAATGTAAATAAATAAATAGTCTAGTAGGTATTGTGCTCTCTTACTAGAGAAATATGAAAAAAATATTTCTCCCTCTGGCAAAAATTCTGAGAGTAAATAAAATTGCCACGATAGTTTCTCAAAAATCTGTCGTTCAGAGTCGACTTTAAACAGTGTGTCCCGCCACTCATTTATAAAGTTAACACACAAAATAAGTGGTGTGCGAAGTTAGGTCATATGTCATGTATGTATGTTTCTTTTACAAAAGTACCATTTGATGCAAAAAAGTACTTTTTCAGTTATGGTTCAGTACCATTTAAAAATTTCAGTTTTGCAACACTGACAGATACATAGAAGTTCGACAGGCACATAGAAGGTCGTCAGACACATAAAAGTTTAATAGACACATAGAAGTTCGACAGGCACATAGAAGTTCGACAGGTACATAGAAGTTCGACAGACACATAGAAGTTCGACAGATACATAGAAGTTCGACAGGCACATAGAAGTTCGACAGACACACAGAAGTTTGACAGACACAAAGAAGTTCAACAGACACTTAGAAGTTCGGCAGACACATAGAAGTTCGGCAGACACATAGAAGTTCGACAGACACATAAAAGTTTAATAGACACATAGAAGTTCGACAGGCACATATAAGTTCGACAGGTACATAGAAGTTCGACAGACACATAGAAGTTCGACAGATACATAGAAGTTCGACAGGCACATAGAAGTTCGACAGACACACAGAAGTTTGACAGACACAAAGAAGTTCGACAGAAACATAGAAGTTCGGCAGACACATAGAAGTTCGGCAGACACATAGAAGTTCGACAGACACATATAAGTTTCACAGACGCATAGAAGTTCGACAGACACATAAAAGTTTGACATGCACATAGAATTTGATTTGAATTTATACATCTTATTGTTTTAATATGATACCGCCACATGTTTTATACACACTTATATTTCCCACTTCTTTCCTTCACTTTTTCAATATTTCTAATGGCTAATCTTTGATCCGTTTTCCAGTAAAAAAACTTTTCATATTGATTTCCTTTGTAAACTAAATTTTCCCTCTAATCAAAGTATTTATTTATTGTGTGTGTGTGTGATTTTGATTTTTTATTTGTTGCAAATTATCTTTAAATGCTCGTTTCCTTGCAACAAAATAAACATGTTGTTCATGTTTTTTCCCATTTCCCTTTTAAATGGAAAAAACAAAAAAAAAACGCGCTAAAGAAGTTGAAACAGCAAAATACAGATCGATTTCGAAATCAACGAAGCGTTTTATGATTTTTATGTTTAAATTGAAAGCAACAATTACAAGCGTATAAAAACTGATTACAAAAACAACAAACAACAACAAAATTGTATAGTAAAACAATTAAATTTTTAATTTCTGTTTTTTGTTGTTTGAAACGGTGCAGTCCAAATGATTGAAATATTTCATGTGTTGTGTTGCCCAACACAATAAATTATTCATGGGAAAATTTTTTGTATTTTAATTGTCAGTGAAATGTAACTCTCAAAGGGGAGGAGAGGGGTTACATATAAGGGGCGGAACATAAATAGAAAGAAAGCTGAAGGTGAATCAACTTAAGCGGTATAGAAAATTGCAGGCGAATAAATTGATATGGAGATTGATTGATACCTCAAATATGCAGTATGATTGCTAAGCAAAAGTTAAGATGCTTGAAAGGTTTACATCTAATACAGATTGTCAGGTTCTTTGCTTAACTGAACATTTTTTAAATTAGAATCGTGTTGGGGTAGTGTAAACGTTGGAAAGATTGGTAGGCAGGTTGAATGAGAGGAGACCAACCAAGGGTCTCATGCCATCATGCGGGCTTGATGTGCACTTACCATTCGGTATACCATTTTACTTTCGATAGGAAGTCTGTTTGTTGTACACATTTCCTTAACTTCTTTCAGTCCACATCTCTGAAACGAGTTTTGTCAAGTGTAGTGTCATCCATGCCCAAAATACTGAGATGTGGAGCTTACGAATGCTGGATAAATGAATGACATAAAAAGAGTTCCATTGCGTTCATTGTTTTCATCATTTTCCATCACCCCCAACACTGTTCAAGTGTACATGTAAGGCGGAGTGTTCAGTGTACTTAAGTGGCCCATATTTAGTTGTAAAATATTCACGGTTCCCTCCTCATTAGAATCGCCACGAGGTATTTATTCCACAATAGTCAATGTGATGTCTACGATCACTCACATTGAAAGGTATTGGGTTATCCAAGCTTATGGTGTGTAATACTCTGGTTCTATTAGCCAGAATAATCGCTTTCCATTTGAATTCACTTCATTATGACCAGGAACGCTCCATACCTGAAGTAATTGTTAAACGCCTTTCTATACTCTAAGACGGTTTTTGATCCCGTATTCTTGGATGTTGTTGTTCTAATTATCATTAAACTATCTGTTACGATATTTAATGCCTTACGTCAAATTTACTACTTGATTACTAGGGCAGATCATATGTTCCCTGAACGCATACTTTCGCTTGAAAACCCGTATTATGGTCGGAAAAATTTTTTTTCCGCGGAGCCTAAGAAAATTAAAATTTTCTTCCTTCCAAATCTGCTCTCAAGGAATTTATGAAGTAGGGCCGTTCTATTTCTACTCAAAGATGATTATATATTGATGAGAATACGATACTACGAAGCACTTTTACATACGCATTCAATAGAGATTGTAATCCCAATGAGTATCAGAACAATGGCATTAAAATAATACCACATTTATTAATGCAGTCGCAGGAGTCTAGTAGTTAGTGTGTTGGCTAATTACACGTAAGGCCCCCGTTCAAAACCAGGGTCAGACATCTCCAATATCTCTTCAGCGACTTCCTCCCAACAGTCTTCTGGTAAAAATTCTGAGAGTAAATAATATTGCCAAGAAAATTTTCTCAAAAGTCTGTCGTTCGGAATCGACTTTAAACTGTAGGTCCCCGGACTATGTATAAAATTAACATACATGAATGGTAGTGTGAGAAGCTTGGTTGTAATCCTGGCTAAAGGGTTGTAATGAGCAATTATGCATGTATGTATGTAAGACTTCTTCTTCTTATAATTTGACTTTGCTACTGATCAATAAGTTATTCAGTCTTCCGAAAGCCATACGAATGACTAGATCCTGAATCTTTAATTTTTCTTTATAAAGGGCTCTAGATTGTGGTTGCAATAAACTAAATGAGCATATATTTTCACAAATATGGAGATGCAATACTAATGCCTTTCTCGCTATAGTAACTTTGTAGGAATTGGAAACCTCTTTGTTCTCCTATCAGTGAATCATAGTAAGTTACCATGCTCTCATGCATTCAGTAGCCATTTAGCCATTTAGCTGAAAGACTACATGTAGATTTTGAAATATTTCGAGTAAGTGGTCATAAGTGATTCACTAATTGAAACTTATAAGCGTAGATTAGTCCGCCATCGATTACATATACCAGCTACGAAAAATCCTAGAGATTATCTATGAAAACAAGTAAAAGACATGCCGCAATCCTGAGCTTAGAATGCTTGCGAAGCAGAGAAGGCTGTACACTATGACGTTGAGTAACTATTACAGTTCTGTTAAGGTAGCAAGGGAACTATCCGAACCTTTTGATACCGTACAAGGTTTCAAGCAAGAGGATCCCTTATCATACATCCTCTGTAACTTACTCGTTCTGAATTAAAGTTTAAAGCCGTTTCCAAACGACATATTTTTAAAGAAACTTTTCATGGCAATTCTTTATTTGATTTCAAAAGATGAGTAGACGACAATTAGGATCTCATGGCATATAGGATTGCAAGGTACGACCGATATACACCTTTGACGTTATTGCGGAATTTATGAGCATAGATTCCGCCGTTACCCATGAAGATCATGTCAATCTTTTAGCACTCCAATCAGAGATCAGCAATGAATCGTTTTTTCGCTACTCATAAGCACTCATGAAATTTTGAATATAAGTGAGTCAACAATATTGAAATTTCAACTACTCTATCTAAATCATTCGTACTCACCTACAACGTTGATTTATGAGTACAGGTTGCAATGAGTATGAAATTCGAAATGTTTTCGAATCATAAGCCTACTTATTTAGATTCATAACTTTAGCAAAAATACTTATAAATGATACGAGTGACTCTTAGTTATTGTTGTATTTACAACAAAAAAAGAAAAACGACAGAGCAGGAAGCAGAGCAAACACACAACCTTCTAGTTATTATTTTAGTGTTCGTACGCAAATCATACTTATTTTGTGCTTCGTGTATATGTTGAGTTATGGAGAGTCGAAATCAACAAAATCATACGTGTTGCTAAGTATGAATATGATGAGTACTTCAAACTTTGAATATGAGTAGAGAGGTTCCATGATATTAAAATAAATATGAATGCTTAGAAGTATCAGAAATTATGAGTATGATTCGATACTTACACATCTTATTGAATACTCCTCATTGCTGATCTCTGGTCTAGAACGATCTGGCAATAAATAATGACAAAACAAAAGATTAGTACACGATAATTAGGGACCCATGGCATATAGGATTGCATATTAGGGCTGCAATACACCTTCGACGATATTGAGGAATTTATGAGCCCAGATTCAGTCAGATGTCAATCTCGTCATCTTTCAGCCCTCCAATGCCATTAAAGAAGAGCATGTTTCAGTCGTGTTTAACTAACTGTAATGCAAGTATTTACTGCTGTTATTGTTGTTGTTGTTACTATCAATTTTAATTTCATATTTATTAAGAATTTTTAGTAGCAGCGCCCTTCAAACGTGTGACAGTTAATCGATCATTATTTGGTCTCCATTGCATACGTTTCGAAAATCAACACATTTCAGCTGGACAATCAATCAAATTGATTGTCTGCGTATGTGTGGGTGTGTATATGTGTGTGCTGTGGTTTTTTCATAATTTTTGGTAACAATTCATTCGTGTTGTTGGTAACTCATAGCTCCCAACGACATGTTGTCATTAGACGTCATTATGTGCTGCTGCTGTTATAAAATTCATTGAAAAAAAAACCGAAAACACTTTTTTTGTTTTGTTTTTGTATCACAAAAATACCAAAACTGTGTGCAACAAATTTATTTATGCACTTAACGATGGCAACAACAACAACAATCAAGTATTTAAACAATTAAAAACCCAAAAACGCAACAACGTGCAGCAGCATTCCAAAAAGCAAAAAAAAAAACACAAATCGAAACCATAACGTGCCACAAAATTGTTAGAGTTTTTGAAAAAATAAACAACAACAACAACAATAATATCAGCAATAATCACAGTGTTTAAGCATATGTTAGTGTGTGCAGAGTATTGCCAGTTGCTGCAGCAGCACAACCAAAAGCGTTTAAGTTGCATGTTGCATTGACTTGTAATGACTTGACTAATACAGTTAAACCGACAGATGTTTCAACAGATAGACAATCGGACAGACAGACAAACGTATGAACTGTTGTTCCAGATGAAATGGAAAAAGCATTTCTATGTTTTCTTTTCTTTTTCTTCATGTTGTTTGTTAGTCTCCAGTATGGTACAGTTTTTCGGGGGAGCTAGTAAGTGTTGCATGCACCATAACAATATAAAAAAAACAAAAAGAAAACGAGTGTTGCTAAGAAAATCGCATGTTCGTTAAAGCGATTATTAACACACTCATGCACATGAGCGCCTAGGCTTTTGTTAAGCGGGTTTCTTTTCTCTAATGAGTCATAACACACACATGCAACACTATGAACACTCAAATAATGAAGTTGCAACAAATATTGGAACAAAAACAATCATGATGTAAATGAAGAAAGAAAGAAAGAAAGAAATAAAAATCGAAATAATTGCGTTAATATTGACTGATTGAACTCATTATGTTGGCATGTTGTCTACGTTGTTTCGTTTGAAGTGTGTGATGGGGAAGTATAGCCAATGCAGAAAAGTAGTTCATGTTAGTAGTGTTTTGCTGCTTACATTTTAAATTCATGGAGATTGCTTATGTATAACTGAAGTGTTAGAAGCGTAGTTTGATCAGGTTTTAGTAGGGAGCAGAGATCTGCAATGAGTATGTATTAAAAAAGATGAGAAGAATCGTATCATACTCATAATTTCTGATACTTATACGCATTCATACTTATTTTAATATCATGGAAGCTCTACCCATAATCAAAGTTTGAAGTACTCATCATATTCATACTTAACAACACGTATGATGTTGTTGTTGATTTGGACTCAACATAACACGAAGCACAAAATAAGTATGATTCTCGTACGAACACTAAAATACTCACTAGAAGGTTGCGTCGCTCTTATCATTTATAAGAAGTATTTTAATGATTCTTTTTTAGAGAGAGAGAGAGAGAAATATGAAATTAAAATTGATAATAACAACAAAAATAACAACAACAGCAAATACTTGCATTACAGTAAGTTAAACACGACTCAAACATGCTCTACTTCAATGGCATTGGAGTGCTGAAAGATGCCATTGAGTACCAGATTGACGTCTGACTGAATATAGGCACATAAATTCCTCGATACCGTCGTAGGTGTATTGCGGCCGTAACGTAAAATCAGATACATCATGGTTCCCTAATTGTCGTCCTCTTATCTTTCGTTATCTTATCGATCTTTCGAGACCAGGGACCAGCAATGTGTATTCAAAAAGATGAGTAGAATGGAATCATACTCATAATAACTGAATACTTATACGCATTCATACTTATTTTAAAATCATGGAACCTCTCTACTCTTATTTAAAGTTTGAAGTAACTCATCATATTCATACGTACCAACACGTTTGATGTTGTTGTTGCTTTCGACTCTCCATAACTCAACATATACACGAAGCACAAAATAAGTACGAATCGCATACGAACACTAAAATACTCACTAGAAGGTTGTGTGTTTGCTCTGCTTGCTGCTCTGCTTTTTTGCTCGTGTGTCTTTTTCTTTTTTTTTGTAAGTTTTGATGAATGATTCGAATCACTTGAATCATTTATGAGTATCATTTATAAGTATTTTTCTAAAGTTATAAATCTAAATGAGTATGAGGCTTATGAATCAAACATATTTCAAATGTTAAGAGTTTGATGTCAACGTTGTACGCATACTCATTGCAATCTGTACTTATAACTCAACGTTATAGTGAGTACGAATGAATCAGACAGAATAGTTAAGTTTCAATATTGTTGACTCACTTATATTCAAAAATTCATAAGTGCTTATGAGTAGCGAAAAAATGATTTATTTCTGATCTCTGTTTAGTAGTGGTTTGCATCTTAGGTTTTTAATTCTTAAAGATTACTTATGTATAACTGAAATGTTAGAAGCGTAGTTTGATCGGGTTTTAGAGGGGAGGGGGGTTGTACTCCTAAAGCTAATTATTTTAATTAGACAACCTATTTAAATTAAATAAAGCGTGGGCCAATCTAAAAGGTTAAATTTAAAAATGCAATCAAACAAACAGAATCTAAAATTTTCCAAAATTTATTTTTTGTTGTGAAATACATTTTTTCCGGTTATAAATGGAATCTTATTTCAATCATAACAATTTTTGTAGACTTATTCCAGTGCATGGAGTTTATGTTGGCCTTCAAATGCTCAATTGTCTCTGGTTTGTCGGCATAACAATTTTCTTTAACGGCCCGCCACAGAAAATAGTCCAAACAGTGTCAAATTGCAGCTTCTTGGCGACCAATTGACATCATCATTTCGGCTAATTAAACGGCAATCAACCCTTTGACTTAATAAATCAATGATGGCATAAGTTGCTCCATCCTGTTGAAATCAATCACATCAATACCATGAAGAGCGGGTACAAGCAAATCGGTTATCGTAGTGCAATAGGTGTCACTATTTACCGTAATGGTTAACTGTCCTTATTTTCAAAGAAATATGCAACAATGATGCCTCCACTCCAAATATTGCAATTTTTCTTATTACCGATGATTCACCAATATAAAAATGAGCTTCATTGGAAAAAATGTTTTTTTTTTGGCAAAATCGGCATCTCGTTGGCCCAATAAATTCCTATGTTGCTCGAGCGTAAATCGATTCATTACTGAATTTTGTGACAGAATAGAAATAACCGTTGAGTCAAATTTAAATGTCCACACGATATTTAACGGCTATGCCAGTATTTGCATTTCGAATGCTTGAGTCATGGTGGTGTTAAGAGGTCTAAGTCGCTGCTACGAGCACCATAAATCAGTTAGTGGTACATAGATTCTAAGGTTAACTAGAATGCCTTCAACTAAGCCTTCCTCGTATAATGTGCATTACGATCAATCTGACCAGGATTGCATATGGGATACGATACAATATTTACAAGAAGTGCAAGAAATTCATTCCCGTTAAGAAAGAGGAAAAGTGCTAGAAAAAACTAAAATTACTGGTCGACAAATAAAATATTCAGTTTAAGGAGAAAGTGGACGAGAAAGGAGGAGAAAATATCAGACTTTCGGGCCTAGTCACGTATTTGAATCCAAGATTGCAGCATATCAGACTGAAAACACAAAATTCCAATGCAAAAAAGAAAAATAGAAAGTCTTGATAGCTGTGAATGCAGATGACATAGTTCTAATAGCATGACACAATTTCGAAGAGTTCCTCAGTGACATGATTCAAAACGGGTCTACAGGTTATAGGTTGGTGGTATATGTCAACGAACTCGACAATCATTCCAGGATTAAGAATTGCTATGATCGCGCTTTTCTCTTCCTAGCATTAAGAAAACCGTTCATACATCATCTAAAAATGGGTGGGCACTGTGTTGAAGTTAGCTTGTGCAATAAGATAAGATCAAAGGGTTTTGCCTAATATTTGTGTCCCCTGAGAACAAAATTCCCTCCTCCAATAAGTCTAGAAATTGTTTTTCAATTTTCTCAAAAAAATATGAAATCCTTCCAGAATTAATTTTCCATAAACAACATTTTAATGAGATTTGCGCATTCAAGGCAGTTCTAATCAAATTTCAAGTGTTTGATTCTGTTCTCCACAACTTAAACTAAAACTTTCATTCATTCATTCAATCATTAATTTAACATACTGAAGCGTATCAAGAAAAATGAGAGAAAATTAAAGAAAGAAAGCAAAAATCCTTTAAGAACTGAATGAATGACTGAATGAGTGAAAGAATGAATGTATGAATGAATGATTGAAGCCAAAACCAAAACTCATGTAAGAATGGCTGTGCAATTGCTTAAGTTTTTTTCATAAATTGTTGCGGCAGCATCAGCATCAGCAATATACAACGGAACGGAACGGAAAGAAAAGATTTCTAAAGATTTGCAACAACAACAACAATTGTTCATGGAAGAACAAGAATTGTAAGAAATTGCCTTCAACTTAATCTTGCAACAATTTTTGATTCTTTTTCCCTTCCTTCTTTTCATTTTCATCTGCTTATGCGGATTCATGTTGTTGTTGTTATTGTTTTTTTGATTTGCGGCATTGTTAGTATTAAAATTGTTGGTGTTGTTGCTGTTGCAAGAAGGAAAACTTATTATTGTTTACTCTTGTTACACAGCAAACGCATCAAAATGATACTTTTGTTGTGCCATTGTTGACGATGATGATGCCTTTGCTGTTGCCATTGCTGTTGCCATTGCTATTGCTGTTGCTGCTGCTCCGGCTGCTGCTGTTGTTGTTTTATTGTAAAACATTGTAACACTGTGCTCCGTGTTGCTATTTTCAGCATTTTGCGTCTTGTTGCACAAAAATAGTTGGAAGCGAAAGTGTAAGATTATTATGCGTGGCCCTAAGCGCTACATACTAGCGAAAGAGGTTTAATGTGAGGCTTTTTCTTTGGCAGTATTTCAGTGACAATTTAAAAGCATTTCCTGTATGGATAACATTGCTGCTATATTTTCGGGCAGATCTGTAGATGATATTAGGAGCAGGATGCTCAGGATGGACAAGAAGAGTTAGCCAGTTAGCGAACGTTTGCCTGGCAGTTGGGTAAAGCGAAAATCCTAAGAAGATGGGAACCCGAAGGCACAAACTGATATATTTTCGGCCTTTCAAGTCAAATAATCATCAAATCTTGTACTTAAGTCGGTAGGTATAGGTGGCCGTCACCCAAAGGAATCGATTGGACGCACTTAGGCCTAATGGGGCCCATTGTGATACCACAATTCATGTCAATTATCCCCTAGTCCTGAAACCACTTAGAGCTCGCAATGAAGCGACTCAAACTGCCGACGTCAATGTTCGACAAATCAACTAGATCATCGATGTCTCTTTCTCCTTTTACATAGTGCCGGGCATGTGGCCAGTAGATGAAGAACAGTCTCTCCTTTCTCCTCACTCCTACAGCTTCTACAGAAATCATTTGCGAGGTGTCCTAGAACAAGGCGCCTCGCGTGGACATCCGACTAACATAACCGTACTCAGTATGCTTCTTTGAAGTTTAAGCAGCCTTGCAGTGCGGCCTCTATCCAGCCTCGGCCAGATTATGTACGCAATTCTGCCCTTATTCGAAGCTACCCACCTGCGGTTGACAGAGCCCGTGATCTCGTTGTCAATCATGAGCTTGCAGGTTCCCAAAGGGACTCCAATATTCAAGAATTCGTCGAAGAGTTCGATGGTCGTGCCGTGACTGGCCAGTTCATACGCTTTGCAGTTGCCCGGGATATAATTGAGTGTCCCAAATGATGTGTACATTATACCTCTCCGCGACCTTGTTTAGGTGTTTTCGACAGCCGTAGACCCTCCTGGACTTCATCACGTTGAAGCCCAGAGCCCTCATAGCCTCCTGGCTATCGGAGAGTATGCTGATGTTTTCATTGGAGACAATCGCATCCCAAATAATCGTAACAGCAGCCTGTATCGGCAACACTTCAGAAATCTTATTCTTACTAATGAGACATATTTCCTATGACTTGTTTTAGATAGAACCTCAATCGAAAAACCAATATATCCAGAAGAAGAAGTAAGAAAACCTATACATTTGTAACAAGGATTTTGAAAGGAAACAGTGTCACGAACCTAGGGATGGCTTAGATCAATGTGATACCTTTACCAAACAAAGGGAATATGATCCGCCTTATTACACAGTCTCTTATGGGTGAATAAATGCCGAAGAATAGAATAGAACCGAATCGCACGGGTTTTAGAAGTGACTTCATGGTAACGGAGACCGTTTTCGAGCGAACATTCAAAACTCACGCTCCCAAACGATGCCTCAAAAATGGAATAAAGAACTGGATCTGGGGACGTCTATACCGATAAACTAGCATTGAACGGATCATAAAAATTATCTAACCATGCCCGAGTATTTCAAGCGGAAATCTTTGCTATTGAACTGCACTGAGACTTAAATTCTCAGATATGTTTAGGCCATGTATTGTAGAGACACTTCAATACTGTTTGAAGTAGAACAGAACCACAACACGGTGCCAGAGATTGTTTTCGGATTGCTGAAGCTGCCATTGGTGATTTCAGGCGGAAGTTTTGCTATTGAAAAATGCGCACATGATTAAAACCGGGAACCTACCTCCTATCCTACCTGGATCATATTTAAGCGCTGGGATCCTATCTTGTCAAGCCAAAGGGCTTCAGCAGTAGCAGTAGACTCTCTACACCCTATACGTCAATATAACACCCGACTTTATTGGATACCGGGTCACTGTGGCATAGAGTGACATGAAAAGGCAGACGAATTATTACAACAATTTCTTTGTTTGTTATTCCTCTGTTTATACTCTTTGCATAAACAATAACAATTACTAGGCAATAGGTTAGGTTAGATGACGTGTACTTGTCAATTAAGACAAGTGCAGTACCCGGAGGTCGAATTGACCCATTGCACAACGTTCTAGTTTCACATTTTACACACCACTTATGTTGTTTGTGTTAATTTTATACATGAGTGGTGGAACCTACAGTTTAAAGTCGACTCCGAACGACAGATTTTTGAGAAACTTTTTCATGACAATTTTTTTTACTCTCAGAGTTTTTGGCAGAAATCTACTGAGAGGAAGAGCCGAAGAAATACTTTTGTATTTAGTTTTGATGTCTGGCCTGGGTCTCGAACCCTGGCTTTACGTCTAATAAGCCAACACACTACCTACTAGACTACAGCTACTTCAAAAATTCTAGACAATTATTCGACAGAGCTTGTAACTGAGATCTTCAAACCAGGATTACTCTCTTCAAACGCATCAAGCGTCATCACACCAGACTGACTGAACTTTTACTCACTCAGTCGCCTGCTTTGCCTTGCCCTTTATATGACAACGTAAACAGTCCGATGAATGTTTTTGAAGGCGAATGTTCATGATTTCGCCTTCTCGAAATCTCTGTAAATTTAAACATCGTTGTTTACATTTATTCTTGTAGTGTTGTTTGTGTACTTTTGTTTACTTGTTTACCCTTATTTTTATGCTGGTGTTTATTGCTATATTACGCAGTAGAATGATTTGTAAACAGGTTTGTTAACTTCATTGTTTTGTTTTTGTAGCTTTTGTTTATAATTGTAAGGTTAAGCGATGTACAAGCAAAATACCAGTATCTTGATGCTTCCAGTTTCGTAACAATATTATAGCAAATGAGAGTAGGGTACTTTAAAGTCGGCTTTGAGGCCTTCATAAAAGTTTGTTTTTGTATTATTATTCTAGATTTCTTTATACTGCCGCACCATACAATAAGCAACTGCCACATTATGAAATACAAGCGAAACATCACTTCTATACTACTAAAAATTGCTGATGTTTACATTTGAGTTAAACAAAATACTTTTCCTCTCTGTCTCTCTCTCTCTCTACATGGTTTTCTTCACTTGTTATATGGCTCGGCAACATAGTGCAAGTAAAAGTCAAAAGACTTTACAGTACAGTACAGTATACTGGATCAGCTAAAACGAGTCCTTGCCCTGCCACATTTAATAATCATTGTAGACTTTGAAGCAACTTCCCTGCATTACTACACGTTCATCTTCTCTTTCTCTTTCTGTTTTTCTTTGTTGTTTTTGAGCTGGAATTTCTTCGTTTTATTTTCAATGTTTAGTTTTCCTTATTCTTGTAGGACAAAAAGGAAAAGAGAAGAAGAAGATTATTCTTATTATTGTTGTTGTTATAGTCTCGTATTGTGCTTAGAATTGAAAATGGTTTATAAATGTTCCAACTTATTAGACATGTGCTGTCATACCGAAAAAACGAAATGAAAACTTGACAAACCAGAAAAAGAAGAAACATGGAAGGGATACGAGAGACTTAAAGCAGAGGCAAAAGCAGTCATATGGGGGATTTCAGTTTGAGATGATTTCAAGTCTTATGGTATTCCCCCAGAGATGTAAACACATAATTGATAAGGAAAACTGTGACAAATTGCATGTGAGTGGAAGTAAATCGAATTAAATCATTTTGTGTAATTGAATCCAAATTGAAGTGGCTTAGGCTGTGGATTTGTATTTAAAATAGAGCATGAATGAAATCCTTTGTGGTCGTTGTTGCATGTACATGCCGTAAATCCTTATTGTTTTTTACAACGAAACGATAACATGACTTTGTTTGAAACGATAACATGTCTTTGTTTGAAACGATAACATTACTTTTTTTGAAACGATAACATGACTTTGTTTGAAACGATAACATGACTTTGTTTGAAACGATAACATGACTTTGTTTTAAAACGATAACATGACTTTGGGTATATAAAATTTGACTATAAATCTGGTCATATAGCTTCAGCAGCTGCAATATAGATGGCGCAACCTAGACGTAAGCAACATGATGTCATCCTCTAATGGAAGCCCTAGCATCATGAGGTAATCCTGACTGGTATTCAGAAGTGCAAGAAATATATTCCCGTTAAGAAAGAGGAGAAGTCCTAGAAAAAACGAATAATACTGGTCGACAGATAAAATATCAAATTTAAAGAGAAACTGGACGAGAAAGGAGGAGATAATACCACACATGCACGCCTAGTCACGTCTTTCGAACCAAGACAGCAGCATACCAAACAGAAAATGTAAAATTTCAAGGCAAAAAAAAAAAAAGAAGAAAAATAGAAGTCTTGATAGCTGTGAATAGCACGAAACAAAATTGAAGAGTTCCTCAGTAACGCGATTCAAAATGGTCTACAGATTATAAGTTGGTAGTATATGTCAACGAAATCGAGAATCATTTCCACAAGGAATACGAAGGAACTTCAATTATGAAGGAATCTTCATCTTCAGAGTGAAGTGATAAAGAGCCCATGCATGCTAAAGTGCTATGCTGAGGGCTTGATGGAACATCTTGGGAATGCCACTCAAGTCTAAAGCATTGGATGTAGTCAGGTCAATCATGACCTATGCAGCCAATTACTTGGCAGACAAGATACGTATGAAAACAGTTGAGGTGGAGCTGGATAGGATAGGTAGAGCTGGGGTAATGAGATTTTTTTTTCGTCGAGGAGGGGTAAATGTACCTAACCGCACCATAGAGGAAGTCGTCACATCCTCCGTGTTTGGGTCCCTCACACACTAAATCCCCCTTCGTCTCCTGTGTTCGTGCCCACTCCGGAACTACGGTGGTATTACTACGGAGTGGAGTCATTTTGGCCTTTTGGCCCCTCCATGTTTATATCCTCGTCCGGATTGCGTATCGAAAGTTGATGAGATATCTAAGCGTCTTCACTATTCCTTTCGTCTAAATCATCGTTTCGATTTCACTTGGCACGTGTGACAGTATCTACTATGAAGACATGCTTACTTGTTCTGCAGCCTCAAGATCTCTCTTTTTCCGTCTCAAAATGCGCTCTACGTAATTCACCACCGAGGTCCAATTTTCACTACTCGCAATCATAACGCCGACAATGTTAGCGACTGTGATCGTAACAACTATTGACGTCAGTAGAAAGCGATAGCTCTGACATCGTGCACACTCGAAAACAGTGTGTTCCGCGTTATCAATTACTTCCCCTTTCAGGTAAAGACAGTAAGGGAAGGCGGTCTTGCCCATTCTGTGCAGATATTTTCTAAAACATCCGTGACCCGATAGCATCTGTGTAACGTAGTAATTTACCTCTCCAAATTTCCGACCAATCCGTGGCCTTATGTCCGGAAAAAGTCTCGCCGTCCATTTTCCTCTATCTTCCTCGTTCAGTCGTTGTTGCCGTTTTGAAATGGTGTTTTCCCTGAAGTAACCGGTTATGTGATTTCCAGCCGATTTCACCTTATAAATCTCCATCCGCTCCGCTGCCAGCAGATCCACGGGGTAATGAGAATCGATTCTATGGTGGTGCTAGAGGCTCTCTTGAACTGAATCCCCTAGTATATGTTAGTGAAGTTGTAGGTAATGTGTCTAGTAGTTGGTGTGTTGGCTTATTAGATCTAAGGCCACTGATTAAACCCCAGCTCAGACATCTCCAACAAAACGAAGTATGAAAAATATGTCTTTGGCGCCTGGCCACTAAGCAGATTTCTGGCAAAAACTCTGTGAGTAAATAAAAATTGTCATGAGAAAGTTTCTTAAAAATCCGTCATTTGGAGTCGACCTTAAACTGTAGGTGGGGCCCACTAATCACAACATGGGTGTTAGGAAAAGCTAGGTTGTAATCCTGACTAAACGGTTGTAATGAGCAATTAAGTAAAGAGAGATTGCAGAACCGAGTCCATATCAATACAATAACAAGTTAATGAGTATTGTGACAAAGAATCGCTATTTTTCGTATGTGAAAACGCCTTTCAGTATTCTTTAGTTTCTGATCATGTTCATGTATTGGATCGCTGTAGTCTACTAGGCATTGTTTTGGCTTATTAGACGAGGGCCCGTGGTTTCAGATATCTTGGCGACTTCCTCTCAACAGTGTTCTGGCACTATGAGACCTGCCACTCTTTGATGAAATTAGCGGAATCCTGATTAAGTGATGTAGTGGCAAATAATGTTAAGAGTACCTGTACTTTACAGCTGTAAAATTATGAAACTCCCCTTAAAACGTACGTACATATGTATTTTCAAACACAACTATATAGTGTGACGGACGTAAAGCAAGAAATTGAAATAAAGTTTTGTTGTGTGCCAGTTTGTTCATTCCTTTTGCGATTTAAGTTTATCACATTTTCGTAAATGACAATTAAGGATACAAAAGAAAAATAAGAAAAATTAAATTTTTCGAGTCAAATTTGTTAAATAATCCAAAAATACGTTGGCTTTGGAGATTAAACCAAATCATAATCCTTCAATCTCCGGATGAAACTGAAGTGGCACGTTCGCTATCATGCCCAAATCTGCAAACATTCTGTCACACAAAAACCGATGACGTCTGTTTTGAAGCGCAGGGCACTCGCATAAAACGTGTTGTATCGATTCCGTTTCTTCCACATCCTGGCAGCTTCTACAGTTATCCTGGTGGGAAAGACCAAGCTTGCCAGCGTGAACTTAAGTAGTTCCTTGGTTGTTTTCCTTTTGTTCACTGCTGGGCACCAATTTAAAAAAGTATTCTTTCAGCGGCGCATATATCCCCTTTATCTCCTCTTCGTTAAACATCTCCGATCCCCTCTGTGACAGTACCTCCTTCTTTTCATTTCCTTCTATGCCACGGCCACCAAAACCCAGTAGATGTAGGTGTTGTATCGGCATATGTGGTGTAGGTAGTCCAAGCAACCCATGACGCCCTTTGATTTGACGAGCTGGAATCACAGCGCTTTGATTGCTGCTTGACTGTCCACTCATATGAACCAGTTCGAAGGAGGTAGGTTCCTGATTTCACACATAAGTGCAGCTTGTTCAACAGCAAAAATATCCGCCTAAAATTATTGATGACAGACTGTACTGTAACAGGTTCTAGAGCGATAAGATTGCCATCTGCCGATAGAAACAATGAGTGAGTGCTTAACTTTACTCATTGAGTTCAACTGGGTCTGAATCATGAAGCTGCTCTGACATTAATGTTCGTCACTGCGGTTATTCTTCATGAATATTTAGAGTAGTTAATGCTATTGCTCGCTTATATGCATAATGGACTCCAGAATGAGGTATAGGACAAGAAAGTATCCTCAGCTGTTGTATCCAAAGTTATGCAGGTTTATTCATGTTTATATTACGTTTTAATATTTAACAACTGTCCACGCGAGATATATCGGGGCATTGACTAAATCAACCTTTTTGTACTTAAAGCACTCTGGCATATCGAGAAAAATGATTACTATTTTCCATATTCCGATAAATAATTAGTTGTCATAAGTTACCCCATTTCATAATAGACTGTATTAAGACCCCATGCACACCATTATTTGATGCACATTGATCTCAACTTGCAACCGAAAGTTAATGGACCACATACAAGCATTGGCTTTTAGTTCCACACATCCAATGACAAATAATCACACAAATATTACAGACAGGGTTTCCAAACACAGTGGTAGAAAGCCACACCTTTAATGATGATTTTATTCACAAAATAGTGGACATTTGATCAACTCAAGCATCAATAATAATAACTTGGGTTAGAGACTATCGACAGATCGTGCACTATGCTGCTTACACTGTAGTCTGACTTTGTATGCTATCTAATGCTACACAGTACTTTGCTATTTTGAATTATGGCATGCTACTCCATTCAATGCTGGATTTTGTTTTGTTATACTATTTTCTGATATTCTGTATTACAGCATGCTACTCCATTCGCTACTATTATTTTGCTTTAATATACTATTCTCCAATCTTTACTATTCTACTTAAAGTTATTTTATGCTATGCCATACTATTCCATACTACTTTATGCTATTCTAGGCAATTCTTTACTGTGCTAACGTCCTCTAAGAATGACTAATTTAGGGGCTAAATTTTATACTTAGCATTCTGCTATGCCATGCTATTGAAGCCTAGTGTATCTATTGCTATTACTTCTTCAGTACTATGCTATTCTAAACTGTACTAATATGCTAAGACTACTGTAGTCTTTGCTGTATCATTTTATGCTTGACTCTTCCTGTTATGGTTTTTAATTTATATTCCATGTTATTCCATAGCATTACAAGAAATGTTGTTATATGAAGCCGTACTATTTTACAATTTACTGTGCTAATGTCATATTAAAGAAAAATTTTTTCTACGGCAATTCTTTAGTCTTGGCTATACTTCCCCCTTGGTGCCATACAAATAAAAGTAAAAGTTACCCGGTTACCGCATAACAATTGCAAATCGTAGTGACCAATATATGAAGACAATAAAAATCAACATATTTTTGTTCCAACCTGCCAATATTATTTGATGGATGGTTTCACAACTAACAACAACAAAAAAAAAAACTAACAACTGATGCAACAAAACGTAACAATTATTTGTAAAACAGATTAAAAAACTGAAGCTAGTAAGACAGAAAACAACATTTAAAAGCAAAGAAGTTAAGGAGAAAAAAAATCGAAGTTTTTTTGTTTGCATTTGCAGTTGGCATTGCATAATTATTTAAAGAAATAAAGAAAACGAACAAAGGAGAGACAGAGAGAAAGAAAAAAGAAAAGAAAGAAAAAACAAGGCCCAGTTATGACTTAAAAGTCATGTTAAATTGCAACATACAACACAAGAAATAGGACAAGCAAAGCCAAGCCAAGTGAGTGAGTGACTTTAAATAGACAGAAGAAAATTGCTGCTCGAGCTATTGCCACCGCTGTTGCCTTGTCTTTAATGATGTTGTTGTGCGGTTAATTAAATGAATTCTTTTTGCCTGTAAAACTAACTTTCTTTAAAAGAAAACATAGTCACTTTAACTAAGTTACTAGGAAACCAACAGCCATGATGGCTTAAAGGAAAAAACTGAATTAAAATTACATGGCCTAAAAGAAAATAGAAAAATTATAGAAGACGAAGAAGCCAAAGAAGAAGGAGAGGAAAACAAAACTACTTTTCATTTCATTTTTTTTCTATGATGCCATTACCATTTACACTTCAAGCTTAAGTTTACAACATTTTTTAGGTTTTTTTTCATCTTGCTCGCTCTTACTTTACATCACTGATATTTCATTTTTTTTACACCTACTGCTCCTCCTCCTTCTCCTGCGGCTGCTGCTGCCACTAATGCTACTGCTGTTGTTGATTATTATGATGCCAGAGATGGAGTTTTTTTTTTAATAAGCAAATCTAACCACACAACTTACTTTTACTGGGCCCAAGTAAAGTGCGACAAATAGAAACCGTTTTAGCCAACATCTGTTAAGGCAAATTGCAACAAATGCTTTAAGCCAAGTCAACTTATAATCGGAGATAAACCATACAGAACTTGGAAGAAAACAAAGCAGAAAAAAAATTCATTTTAAATGAAAAGAAAATATGTCAAGATGATTTAGAATTTCCTGTTAAAAATAAGCTAAAAAATGGCGATATAAGCACGCTTATATACAAAGGCAAACTAAGAGCAATAACAGAAACTATTTCCGTTTAAAATTATTTTGATTTTAAGTTTTTGAAACCTTAAAAAAAAGAATAAATTATTTATGAAAATTAATTGATAATTACAGTCACAGAACCATTCTCTAGTCTTTACTATGCTACTCGAAGTTATTTTATGCTATTCCATACTACTTCATGCTATTCTAGATAATGCTATTATATTAAGTTATACTATAGTATTCTTTACTGTGTTACATCTTCTTAAAATAAATGAGAGACCGCGATGCGGTACTGAACTCATACTATGTGAGTATAGGACAATCTTCCATGGAAACTCTAGAGACGATGAACTGGCCAAACCTAGCACAACCATCGAACTCTCCGGTTCTTAGGTTAGTTTAGCGGTTACCTTGCCGTTTACAAGCAAATTCACTCGTTGTCCCATATGACCCATTGAGTTACCCAGTGTAAGGTAAGCCCTCTTGTCATGATTCATTCTTGGTTCTCCGATACTTGGATCTCTACTTTCTGAAGAGTTGCGGTTATAGGTTCTACGCAGAAAATCTGACCAAAGCTGGATGGATAGCACACGAAAAATTTGCTCACACTTCAATAAACCACCCTCAATATGCTAGTCATCAATGGAGACTGCATTATCGGCAGTCATGGCAGATCTACTGGGCTTAGACGTATTGGTAAACAACATCTGAAGTAGCTGTGGAGACTTGGAAGAGAAGGAAACTGTTCTTCATCTATTGGGTACATGCCCAGCACTATGTCCGAGAAGGAAACAGCACGTTAATGTCCATTATATAGACGATGATGTCCGATGGTCATTAGGATTCTAATGCGCTTAGCCAGAAACTTCGTATAGTTCCGGGACTAGGAGAAATGGATAACTGGATGGATGGCCAATAGCCAAGAGTTCTTGAGTGGATAGCTAACTCGACTTAACTATCAACGCTAGAATATATGACCCTCATAAAAGACGATGGACATCTCTAATATGTTGAAACTTTCTAATTTTAGTTGTGGATACACGTGCAATGAGGGTAACGTAGTGGCTGATAGGCTAAGCAAAAACTCTGAAATGAAGGATTACAGGCAGTCTTTCTAAGTATAGCGGCAGAAAGGCATACTTTTAATGATGATTTTATCCACAAAATAGTGGACATTTGATCACCTCGAGCATCAATAATAACTGTCGACTTATCGTGCACTACGCTGTTGACACAATAGTCTGATTCTGAATGCTATCTAATGCTACTCAGTGTCTTGTTATGCTATTTTCTGATATTCTGTATTATAGCATGCTACTCCATTCAATGCTGTATTTTGGTTTGTTGTGCTATTTTCTGATATTCTGCTTTATAGCATGCTACTTCATTCGATGCCATATTTACAATCACAAAAGTGATGAAGTTGCTTTTCTTTACATGCTTTATTGCCTTAGTAGGAGGGTCACCATTACACTGAGTTTCAGCAAACAGTATATGAGAGACTCATTACCACCGGAAGTGTCCAGGTATTGTTTTGGTGCATAACCCTCGTAACGGTAGAAGTCTTCTACAGCAGTCTTCTGACGTAAAACTCGCAGAGTAAATAAAATTGCCATGAAAAGTTTCTTAAAAATCTGTCCTACGGAGTCGATATTAAACTATAGGTCCCGCCGAGTGGTGTGAATAATTAAGGTTGTAATCCTGACTAAGTAATGGTGGAGTCTCGTATAAATGCTAAAGCCATCGCAAGTTGTTGTATATTCACTAGACACCTCTTTCCTTACTTCATCTGTGGTTTTTAAATTTAAGTCTCTTATCCTCTAAAGCTAACCTTCTTCTGTACATGATTACCACCTTATTTCTTAGAAACCAAAGAATCTTTTCCCCAAAAATACCTTTTTTATGTGGCATTGCTGTAAACCACTCAGATAATTACAGTCTTTTGGTACACGTTTAAGAACACATCATTGATAATCCATTATTTAATGACATTCTCTCTCTCTCGTTTAAACCAACTTATTCTGGTTCTTCTTCTTCTACATTTAATACAAACTTCTAACCAAAAGTGTGCCCCCTCCCGTCATGGCTCATACCTTCAATACTTCTAAGCATATTATCTCCCTTAGCCCGAGAACGTTATTTAATGATCAGTAGAGAGAATGTATTTCAAGAGAAATTTAAAATGCCAGCATTTTCTAATTTGTTGGTATTTTTACTATGACAATAGCAACAGCAACAACAACAACAAAAAATATTGAAATTTGTTGCAATCAAATTTCATAGAAAATTTCTAAAGACTTTGCATTATAATGCCGATAACAACTGCAATGGCAACAACAACAACAGCAGCTACAAACCAAACTAAAACTACTCCAAATACAATTGAAAAAATAGGAGAGAAAAGGAAAAGAAATGAAATAGAAATAAGAAGACGACAAGAAATGAAGAAAGAAAGAAAAAGAAAGTAAAACCTCAACAAACTTTTATTTGCATCAACAAACTAAACATCATATTAAACAATTCCATACCCAAAACAGTGGGTTATAAAAATAAAGCAACGACTGGTACTCATTCATAAAATATATCTCTGCCATTACATCTCCATCTCATGCACACAATAATTTGATCTCAACGCTCAACCGAAGGTTAATGGACTACATGTAAGCATTGGCTTTATATCTCATACAGTCAATGACAAAGAATCACTCAAAGATTACAGGTAGTCTGTCTAAGTGTAGTGGTAGACAACCACACCTTTAATGCTGATTTTATTCATAAAATAGTGGGCCTTTGATCTACTCAAGCATCAACAATAACTGTTTACTTATCGTGCAATACGCTGTTGTTTGCCCAATAGTCTGATTCTGAATGCTATTTAATGCATAGTACTTTGCTATTCTATATTATAGCATGCTACTCCGTTCGATGCCATATTTTGCTTTGCTATGCTATTTTCTAATATTCTGTGTTATGAATGCTATTTAATGCATAGTACTTTGCTATTCTATATTATAGCATGCTACTCCGTTCGATGCCATATTTTGCTTTGCTATGCTATTTTCTAATATTCTGTGTTATGCTACTCCATTCGCTGCCATATTTTGCTTTGCTATACTATTCGCCAGTTTTACTATGCCACTCGAAGTTATTTTATGATATGTCATACCATTTCATACTACTTCATGCTATTCTAGGTAACGCTATTATGTTAAGTTATAGTTATATATATAGCGTTTTTTACTGTGTTACATCTACTTAATGTAAATGGGATACAAAGGGGCGGTGCTGCACTCATAATATGTGGGTTTAGGACGATCTTCCATAGAAACTCTAGAGCCGATGAACTGGCAAGTTTTGGCACAACTATTGAATTCTCTGTCCCTTAGGTTAGATTTGGTTAGGTTAGCGATTATCTTTCTGTTTACAAGCAAATTCACTCCTTGGCCCATATGGCTCATTGTGTTACCCAGTGTAAGATAAGCCCTCTTGTCTTGATCATTCTTGGTCCTCAGATACTAGGATCTCTACATTCTGAGCACATTTCAGGAGCAAATCTGACCAAAGCTGTTAGCACATTGGGCCTTATATAGCCAAAAGTATCCATTTCAACTTCTTGAGTGGTCAGGTATTGCAGCGTTGCTAGATAACATAACTCATTATTCTCAGAGAAGGAAGTCGCCGAAGAAATACTTTTTCGTATTTTGTCTTGATGTCTGGCCTGGGGCTAGAACCCTGACTTTACGTCTAATAAGCCAACACACTACCTACTAGACTACGGCGACTTCAAATTGCCATGATAAATTTCTCAAAAATCTGTCGTTCGGAGTCGACTTTAAACTGTAGGTCCCACCACTCATGTATAAAATTAACACACACAACATAAGTGGTATGAGAAACTAGGTGGTAATCCTGACTGAAGGGTTGTAATGACCAATTATGTGTATGTGTGGGTTATATTAGCTTTGAAGGCTGCTGTGTTTTGTAGCTTAATCGCGTATACCAGCGTCTTAAAACAACCCCACAAGAAAACGTCTAACGGTTTCAAACCGTACGATCTTGGTGATCATTTCAGATCACCTCCTCTTGAAATAACCGTGCCCTCAAATCGGTCAGTTCTGTTGAAACTACACTGTGTTGGTGTCTAGAAATCCTAAGTCAAAGCAAAAGAAGTTAGTAATCATCGGCCTGCTCACCGTTGACTGTGAATGCCTTGAAAATTTCGTTCTCCAAGAAGGATCCACCGATGAAGGCGTCAGATTAAAATTCACTCCAAATCGTGAATTTGTCGCACCGAATTGGAGAGTCTTGGGTCTCATGTGAAGTCAATTGTCAGACTTCAGAAGTCCCCGACGAAAGACACTATAACTCGCCAATATGTGGAAAGGATGTGTTTCTATGGCTACAAAATTCTTGACGCCCAATGACGTTCATAAGACAGAAGCCAGTGAAGTACGATCATAAATACAGTTCCTGTAGATTGCATAACGAGACCTAAAAGATTTCCAATACGCGTGCCAAGCCTTCGATTTCCGTATGACAGCTCAGAAGTAAACAAAAGTCAATATGAAGTGCCTATACGAGTATAAACATGGATTTTAAAGAGAATCCTAGGAAATCTTTAGTGGTTACGAAAATTACGATGTTTCTTTCTTGCCATTAACACCTTTCGTGAAACTTACAAAAGTGTCATCGTCTTTTTGTTACCCACTGTATTAAGGTATTTGTGCATGTAAAGGATTTTCTTATGAAATGAATGCACTTAGAAAATTCTACCACATACTTACAATGAACCATAGAATACATCAACAACAACAACAACAATAATAACAGAAAACAACATTTATTCACATATTCATATATACACACACGCATGCAAACAATAACACAGAGTTACATACATGTATTGTGGAAATATGTTGATGTATTTAACGATGAGCAATTCTTTTTTACTTTTAAATTCATGGGGAATAATGGAGAGAAATCTGAAGGATTTTAAAGAAAATTAAAGAAGAAGAAGAAATTGGAAAAAGGGGCTCACAGATAAATTAATTGGGGTAAACGGGGATAGTCCGTCCCAGCAGAATTAGAATACAAATTATATTCTAATTATATACGAGCTGAGTAACTTTGACCATATGCTCGGTGTAGTGTCACAAACCAGAGTCTCTGGTGGGAATCGAACCCTCGATCCTCACTCTAATAGTCTAGCACACTACCCACTAGACTACCAAGGCATCTGCCTTTTTATTTAATATGAAGGCAATCGATTGAATTTTGCTTTTCGGAGATTAAAACCATATGAGTGCTAAGTCAACACCCATGAGTCCAAAGTACGCGTAATTTCACGTAAGTAAGCAAAATCGATAGGAGAGGAAAGTGCATATGTCCTTCATCTTCAATTCGATCCGCTTGACATTCAGGAAACTTACCAGACTATACTTCTACTCAACACGGTGAATTTGTAAACGACTGAGTGAAAGTTAGACGAACAAGACCTTACGTTATCCAAGAAGAAAGTATACCTTTTGGAAAAACAAGAGAATAATTTGCTTTAGTGTGGTGGGAAGGAAAATAACCTGGTCTTTGTCAGAAAACGGATTCTAGTGAATAAAAGGCAATAAAGACGTATCCAAACCCGAAATGATTCACTTAAAGAGAGTATAAATTTGGACTTCGAGGAGACAATAGAGGAATAACTTATAAAGCTTAAGGGGACTGCAGTATATATTGTAGTACGAAAGCAGAAAACATTTCATCATCAGAAGGCGAAATATGTCAGCTATTTTCAATATAAAAAAGCTCTAACAACCGAAAGCAAGCTAACGGACTCAGCAAGGAGAAAAGGCGTCCCTCTAAAAGACCTAGAAGGCATTCTTATCACCATAAAAAATGAACAACTGAGGAGATGGAGGGAATATATTGAAGACGCATTTGACTTTTAATGAAAAGATAGTAACACCGATTATGAGTGAAGCACAAAATGCAATGCGAAGTCGCCCTAGTCTACCAGGTAGAATGTTGGCTTATTAGATGTAAGGCCACGGTTTAAACCCAAGGTCAGACATCAAAACGAAAATATGAAAAAATATTTCTGCGGCGACTTCCTCAGCAGATTTCTGGCAAAAACTCTAAGAGTCAATAAAATTGCCATGAAAAAGTTTTTCAAAAATCTGTCGTTCGGAGTCGACTTTAAACTGTAGGTTCCGCCACTCATGTATAAAATTAACACACACAACGTGAGTGGTGTGAGAAGCTAGGCCGTAACGGTATGTTGTAAGTGTATGACAACTATTTGACAATAAGGTCCCGACCTTATAATTATTATCAAGAGCCCAAACAATTAGAGGAGAAAAACTCATGCAATGCAATCATATACTTTTTGTGAATTTTAACACACAATTTGTGAATTACAAAGACTTAATCATGATTAAAACATAGCTTCTCACACCACCTATGTTGTGTGTGGCGGGACAGATTTGAAATACTTTTCATGGCGATTTTATTTTACTTTGAAAGTTTTTGCTGACAACTGCGGAGACGAAGCCATAGAAGAAATTTTTTTTTCATTTTTCGCTTTGTTCGAGATGTCAGAGCTGGAAATTAAACCATGGGCTCTCGCCTAATAAGTCAACACACAATCAACAAGACTAAGATGGCTTCAGTGGATCATACTTTCTAATAATGGAAGGAATTGAGATAAGATGTGGCCCATGAGATTTCTATCTCTCTAATTCTGTTGAACATGAAGATCAATTTCATCAATCAAGACGGCATGCATTCGTTTTACTATGCATGTTCTCATTGCTCCGGTCTGTACCTGTATTTCTTCCACCTCTAACTAAACGGTTTTCAAACTTACACTAGGTACTTCATATATTCCGTGTAGTCGCCCTAGTCTAGTAGTTAGTGTGTTGGCTTACTAGACGAGAGACCACGGTCAGACGTCTTCAACAAAAGGATAATATTTCTTTGGCGACTCTCTCTCAGTAGATTTCTGACCAAAACTGCCATGAAAAAGATACTCAAAATCTATCGTTCTTAAAAATTAACTCACACACCACAAGTGGTATGTGTAGCTAGGTTGTAAACCGGAAAACTGGAGGCAAAATATCGGAGAGATATTTCTGGGTAGTAAACGTAAATGATCGTTCATAAAGGGAGTACTCTTCTTCTTGTAAATGGTGCAAGACTTCTTCAAATGATATTTCAAAAGAGTCTTTTGCCTCTTGCAATGAGAACTACGTCATCTGTCCATCCTTGACAGTAAATTTCATCATATGTTCGTTTACAATTAGACACCACGTTTGTTATGAAAACCCCCCACCCCCTCTTGGGGGAATCTCTCATTGTGCGAGATTCTTATTATTTCCTACTCTCTGGCTTCACAGATAGTTTGTGTTCGTGCACGTAGATAGCGTGTATATAACCTTTGTTAGTAATCGAGATGTCATGGGATTTTTAAGCCCTCTACTCCAATCACAGATCATCAATGAAACGTTTTTTTCGCTACTCATAAGTACTCATGAAATTTTTAATATAAGTGAGTCAATAATATTGAAATTTCAACTACTCTGTCTGATTTATTCGTACTCACTACAACGTTGATTTATAAGTACAGGTTGAGTATGCGTACAACGTTGACATCAAACTCATACCATTCGAAATATGTTTGATTCATAAGCCTCATACTCATTTAGATTCATAACTTTAGAAAAATACTTATAAATGATTCGAGGGAGCAAACAGAGCAAACGCACGACCTTCTGGTACGCATTTTAGTGTTCGTACGCGATTCATACTTTGTGCTTCGTGTATATGTTGAGTTATGGAGAGTCGAAATCAACAACAACATCATACGTGTTGTTAAGTATGAATACTGATGAGTACTTCAAACTTTGAATATGAGTAGAGAGGTTCCATGATATTAAAAAAAGTATGAATGCGTATAAGTATCAGAAATTATGAGTATGATACGATTCTATTCATCTTTTTGAATACTCATTGCTGATCTCTGGTTCATACCTTTCGACTTCAATACAATTCATAGATAATTTTTTTTTAACAAAAAATATTAAAAGTCTGACATGAAAATGTTAAACATTTTTAATGCCAGTTGCGAAGAATTTTTATTCATGGTTTGTTTTTTTTGTTCTTTCAAATCCCTTGTAAGGCCATGTCTTTTAAGTTTCCCTCATCATGTTGTATTTCAACGAAAAGTTTTCTTTGGCAAACTTTAAATGTTGGCATTAACCATACTAATACCACTACTGCAACTACTACTACAAACCCATACATACATACATTCAATCACCCGGGCATACATAAATGAGTTTTTAACTTGTAATGTGTGCATATGCAATGTATGCGTCATATATAAATAAATATGAGGAGTATATCGCATGGTTATGGTATGTATGTATGTATGCTTGTATGTATGAATGCATGTAATCATGTGTGCGTGTGTGTTTAAATGCAGTATAAATGTTAGAAGAAGAAGAACAAGTAATTTGAGTTTCACTTGGGGAAAACTTTTTTCCGCCATTCTTAGTCGTTTTTTTTCTTCATAAGAAAAGAATCCTCATGATATCCGAACAAGCAAGCATGAAAGCATGGAAATGAATAATATGATTAACAAAATCGTTTCCTATGTTTGTTTATTTGTTTGTATTTGATTGTATGTAAATATGCATGTGTGTATGGGCGAAAATTTAAATTAAATTAAACAAATACCAGCCAACATATTTGTAATGCAAAATGCAAAATAAAAATGAAAAGAAAAAAGATTAAAAAATAAAAAATTTCTCAAAAAAATTGTTTTTCGTAGGAATGACGATTAAATCAAAAAGTTTTCATGCCATCTAGTAAAGGCACTGAATGAAAGGCAATTTAATTGAATTAAATCGGAGAAAAGCATAAAAACTATGATAAGTTTACATAGACAAATAAAAGTCACAAAAATATGACGTCAAAGTGTTAAAGTTTTTCTCTACAGAAGTCTTCAATTTTGTCAACTGACAACATCAAAAAATGGGTGATTATTTATCTCTTCTTTAACAATATTGTTACGTTTTTTACCTTTTAAAAACGTTTAAAATATGAGCTCGTAGATTGCAAATAAAAATAAAAATAATTTTGTGTTTAATTTTAATTCAAATTCTTTACAATTCTGTGTGCAACTGTTCACAACTTGATGTAAACAACAACAATTGCTTTGTTTGTTATTCCTCTGTTTATACCCTTTGCATAAACAATAACAATTACTGGACAATTATTTGACAGAGCTTTACAACGGAGATCTTCAATCCACGATTACTCTCTTCAAATACACCGCGTCTTCACACAAGACTGACCGAACTTCAGTCACTCACTCGCCTGCTTTGCTTTGCCTTTTATATAGCAAAGTAAACAGTCTAATGAATGTTCTTCAAGGATAACGTTCTTGAATTCGCCTTCTCGAAATCCCTATAAATGTAAATAACGTTGTTTGTATTCATTATTGTTGTTTGGTTGCTTGTGTATTTTGTTTGTTTACAACACTACAAGAGTTGTTTGTGAATTTTTGTTTACTTGTCATTTTCGTAACAATATACATGTCAGGATGTCATAATCATTAATTTTATCATTTCCATATGGTTAGACTAACAAACGGATTCCATTTGTGAATTCTTGCATTCGTTTTTATGTTGAGTTTCGAAAACTCGTAAAACTGTCTTCAGTAACGAAGGTCATGCTTGATTCAATGGTTAGTTACGTCAACCCACAGATTTGAAAAATTTGTTGTAAACAGCGTTCAGAGACATATCAAGGGCTATTAACGGACCCTAGAAGAAGCATGTAAACTATCAAAATTGCAACGTTACAGTTGACGAAACAAGATTACATACCTACATACATAATTGGACATTATAAGCCTTCAGTCAAAATTGCTATCCAGATTCTCAAACCACTTATGTTCAAAAGTGGTGGAACCTACAGTTTAAAGTCGACCCTGAACGACAGATTTTTTAAGAAACTTTTCATGATAATTTTTTATTTATTTCCACAGTTTTTGCCAGAAATGTGCTGAGAGGCAGTCGACAAAGAAATATTTGTTCTTATTTCGGGGGGAAATGGGGTAAGAATTGTGGCCTCAGGTCTAAATAAGCCAACACAGCTGCTGTCTTATAATAGTGATGATATAACAGATGGAACGGTAGAGAAAATCTTGCCAACATTGGTTGCAAGGTTTCCGATAAGAACTACGTTTAGTATGGTTGTTGGTGTCATTACGGGACATTCCATTATCGGCACGTATGAAAGACTAATTTGTATAGAATACCGAGCAAATGATTTCTGCAGAAGCTGGAAGAAAAGGAAGCAGACTGTTCTTTACCTACTGGATATTGCTAGGCAGAATAAAATCAGATTAGAATGCTTCTTAAGAACTCCACTGAACTCTAGATGCATACGATAGGAAGACCGCAAAACGAAAAGCTGTAGTAATGAAGAGGACGAGAAGACCACATTTTTTGCCATTGTTTGGCACTGGGAATTTCAGAAGAAGGGTTCTTGGTTTCTAATAAACTGATGTAGCAGTCTTGAGAGTATTCGAGAAAAACGTTCTACGTAAGATCTTCCGTCCACGAGGAGTTGGCGATGATTTCCGCATCCGATCCAACAGTGAACTGTATGAGCTCCTCAACGACATAGACGTTTTGCAGCGTATTAATATCCAGCTCCGGCGAAACGGGTATTTGATGCAAGGATCTGCGGAAGTCGGCGAAGAGAACGACCTTGTATGCGTTGGAAAGATCAAATCGATGAAGCCCTGTCAACGATTGGTGTGGCCAACTGGCGTAGGTGTGCAAGAAGAAGAGGCGCCTGGAAGGATGTGTTGCGGCAGGCCGAAATCCGTTAATCGGGTTGTTAATGGCCAATTAAGTAAGTAAGTAAGTAATAAACTGTTAAACGTTCTGTTAAGGTGCAAAAACCCTGCTCAAAGTGAGTCTCTTGGAAGATACTACTTTAGTAGATGGTTGGCATTGCAGGAACATAACGATTTGCGTACAATAAATTTTAAAAAATTTTTAAACGTTTTTTGTTAAAGAAATACTAAAGAAAACTTATGAAAATTTTGTTTTAAAATTGAAATATATTTCCTTAATAATACTCACACAAATCATTTACGTTTACAGAACAAATTCTCTCACGTTTCTTTTTTATTCTTTAATAAACTGAAGATTTTCATATGACAGGAATAAAGTAAAGAAAAAAAACGAAACGAAAAACCAAATCCATCGTATTCCTTAACGAAATAAAACAAAAGCTGGGTGAAGAAATTTTTTAAGGAATCTAAACGAAACCAAACGAAGCCGAACTGTTTAAAACCATAACCGTTAAGCATACAAGTCAGTCGAATATCCTTGTAGCCAGTGCAGCTAAGCAGCCATGCAGACAACCTGCCTGCCGGCCTGGCAGCTAGTCAGCCAGCCAGCCAGCAGCATTCAGGCTGCTGCCAACCATCATTTCAATTTTCCAACCATCATGTAGTGTTTGCGTCATTTACTTCCGCCACAAAAAAGGAAGAAGAAGAATAAGAAGAAGAAGCAGAAAAATAGTAACAAAATGTTGTAACAAATGCGGCATCAAGTATGCTGACTGATGTTATAAAACTAAACGAAATCCAATATTTCCCTGTAGCAGTCTCTCTCGTCTTTGGGAAACAAGCTTCACTTTCTATGGTCTTAGGATTAGTTTACCCGCAGCCGCAATAAAAAAAATAGAAGGAATGGGAATAAATAACTCACCACATCGCTGAAGGGATAACATAGAGAAACCTAGTAGACTAAGGCGACTTTCTACTCTTCTTTGTATTAAATTATCGAAGCGCTGTAGAGATTTCCATGGTTAACAGCTTCAAAAGCAATTTTAGCCGCTCTTAACTTTGAATTTGAATCAAAGTATTGTGACCCTTGGTAAGAGGGAAATTTGAAATTTTCCCTTTTTTCCTTGTCCTGGTATTCCAGAGGGTAAAACGCTATTCATTTAAAATAGAATCTTCAGGTTGGCGTTCAGCGTAGGGTCCTTTGTCAAAGCTACCATCTGCCTGGTCATTTGATTAAATTCTTCTTATTTAATGGGTCTACCTTGTTCCTAACTCCCCTAACTCTGGCTGGCTGTTATAAAAATAAGCAACAACAGTGAATTAATTTAGAAATCTGAGAGAAACCTACTCTAAGCAAAGTAGACTTCGAAAGATAATTTCCAAGCAGAAGGTTTTTCCCATCTAAATATAAAGGATATGGGAAGATTTCTTAAAAACCTACAGACGTAATTACTGAACGATTCGAGCTGTATAAACGAGCATGACATGCTTGATCTTTATAACGGAGATCTTCAAAACACGATTACTCTCTCTAAATACATCTAAGACTGCCTGAACTTTTACTGACTCAGTTGCCTGCTTTGCCTTCCCTTTTATATGGCAAAGTAAGCAGTCTGATGAATATTCTTGAATGTGAATGTTCATGACTTCGCCTTCTCGAAACCTCTATAAATGTAAACATCCATGTTTACATTTATTATTGTAGTGTTGTTTGCGTATTTTTGTTTACTGGCTTACGATTTTTTATGCCGGTTTTTGTTGTTATATTAAGCAGTAGGATAATTTGTAAACAGGTTTGCTTACTGCATTGTTTTGTTTTTTTAGCTTTTGTTTATAATTTTAATGTTAAGCGATGTAAAAGCAAAAGAAATCAGTATTTAGATTTTTAATTTTTAATACGTACATAAATAGTCCTTACAACACTTTAGTTAGGATTGCAACCTAGCTTCTCACACCACTAATGTTGTGTGTTTTACTTTTAGACATGAGTGGTGGGACCTGCAGTTTAATGACTTGATTCCGAACGACAGATTTTTTGAGAAACTTTTCATGACAATTTTCATTTGCTTTCAGAGTCTGAGAGGAAGTCGGCGAAGAAATATTTTCTTCATATTTACGTTACATTGTACGTACGTCTGAACTGGGGTTTGGACCATGGCCTCACATCTAATAAGCCAACACATTACCTATACCGACTAGGGCTACCTGCTAGACCAAATGATATTTCTTTTCCAGCATTCCACAAAGTATGAATTCTCTCTGTAATCCATTCTTCAAATTGTTGTCCAATTGACCAAGAACGGATATGCTCTATGAGACATTTCAATAATTTTGTAACATGTTTAGCTATATTCAAATGACGCTATGAGAGTTATTAAGCTATGGATGGAGCTAATGTATTAAAATCTGGTAGGACAGAGTATAAAACAAAGTCGCGCAACAGGGAACAGATAAAACATTCAAGTGGGCGAGAGTAGTATACGATCCTCAGAATTTATCAAATATCTGGGGAGTATCAACAGATGATAGTGTTAACATTACGTGGACCATGCTGTTCAAGAAGACGATGAAAGTTACAAATACTCAGTTGCCAATGATGAAAAGTGTAGAGGAATCTACACAGAGTAAGAGACTTTAACAGTCGATGGTAACTAACAACCGTATTACGGTATGCTTCAACAGTATGGTAGAGAATTCTAAAAATTCACCCAGACAAGGGGCTTAGAAACATATTTTGGCCACTGTTGTAGCAGGAATAATTCAAGAACCTGGCGTAAAAAACAGAAATTGACGGATGGCCTGGGTTATATTGGCTTTGAGATACCTCTGCAGTTAGTAGCTTATTCGCATACACTTGTGACTTTAGAAAAGCCTAGCAAGGTGAAATAGCATGATCTCGGGTACTGGTTTACAACACCTTCACGTAAGATGCCCATGCCTTCGACACGTGCCCTTGTGTACCTACAGAATATCCAATGTGACATTAACTAAGCGAAACGTAGCATCGACCACAAGTCTTTGGTATCTAGATCTTACAGTTCAGGCCAAAAGGAATTGGTAATCACTAAGCTATAGTGCATGCCATTGATTTTGGTGACGCGGATAGCATCAAAGAAATATGAACCAATGACGCAGCCAGGAGAATATATGTTAAGATTGGATCTCGTATGGAGTAGCTAAGGGCGATTGTAGTCGACTTATTCTAGTAAGTAGTATATTGGCTTATTAGACGTGATGGCACAGTTGAAACCGCCAGTCAGATGTCTCTAACAAAACGAAATCTGAAAAATATTTCTTCGGCGACTTTCCCTCATCACATTTCTGGCAAAAGCTCTGAAAGAAAATATAATTGCCAGGGAAAGTTCCTCAAAAGCATGACGTTCGGAGTAGATTTTAAACTATATGTACCGCCAATCATGTATAAAATGAACACACACAACATAAGTGATGTGGAAAGCTAGGTCGTAATACTGACTGAAGTGTTGCAATAACAAATTATGTACATATGTGTGGATGTATGTATGGACCGATGAGGCCGCCAGCCCGAAATCCATACATACGACCTAGCTTCTCAAACCATCCATGTTGTGTGTGTTAATTTTATACATGATTGGAGGGGGACCTACAGTTTAAAGCCGACTTTCATCACTATACTTTCAGACTATCAGTCAGAAATATTCCTCATTGTTGAAGATGATGCTTGGATGCAAACTAGACTCAGTTGCCTATGTGTAGTCCATGGCAAAACAGATTGAATGACTGATGACGACTAATTTCATAGAAGTAGCTTCACGAGGTACTCTAGTTCCATGCTTATATTAAATCATTTGGAAAGTGCCTGCTGATCTCTTTAAGCCTCCCACATTGGTAGAAAAAGGTCCGAGTTGTTGATAAATTTCATTCATGGCTTTTGAATTACAAACTGCATATGTTGTTCGCTTGTTGCTGCTGCTGCTTGCTGTTGCTGGACTTTAATTTACTTCATCAGCATACCAGCATAGTTTTGATAGTTTTGAAAGCATTTTTGGGTTTCAAAAATAAAATCTCGTCTAAAATATGTTTGTCGCTTTCAAAAATACATTTGTTTATACACATACAACACTACAAAGTGTTGCAAAATATGAAATTATTCATAAGATTTTGAAATCCATTTGGAATTGTTTTAAACCCAATGGAGGGCAGGCAGGCTAGCAGCCAAGCAGGCAGGTAACAATATGGGGAAAATCATACACCTCTGGCTGAGTGTAGCATATTCTGGCAATATGTCTGCTTAGAGGAGAGGGGTTTGGTTTTGAAATAAGAAATCTAAGCACTTTCTTTTTATGTTTTGTTACACTCGCTCTCTTGATTTTTTATTCTTACATTTCACCCGGGTGATTATTTTCAGTTGCTGCTGCTGCTATTATTGTTGTTGCTGTTGTTTTTGTTATATTCTTATCCTTTATCCTTGTTAGTGTTGCTGCCGTTGTTGCTTGATTGTAGCATAAAACAAGTTTTTTTTCCAGATTTTTTTCGTTCATTTCTTGTACATCTGAAATATAGAGGAGGACGGTGGGAAGAGGTGTATTGGGTATAAATTTTTAAGCAGACATGCAGTAACATTTAATGTCATGTTTGAAAAAGTTTTGAGACGCCAACATGTTACAAATTTCTCTCTCCTTCCCATCCTTTTTTTGCAATTTTTTTAGAATTTTTTTTCGGTATTTTTATGTCTTCTTTATATTGTTACATGTATATATGTATGTATGTATGCATGTGTGTGTGTATGTATAAAATAGAAATTTTCTTTTAAAATTAATTCTTTTTTTGTTTTGTTTTGGGGTTTTTCTCCAATTTTACATACTCATCTACAGAGAGTTTTTCATCATATTGCTGCAGTATGGCATTTTTATTTATATTTTCCGAAATTTGTTTCGTTTTTGTTTCTCCCCATTTTCATTTCCCCCCAAAATACAAAATTTTTTTCATGTTTATTTTTTATTTTCCGTTCACTTCGTCTCTTGTTGGAAAGAAACAATTTTATTATAAGAAAATTATGGTTTAGAAGAAGGTTAAACAACAACACACAAGAAACTAACTGCACACACGTGTTTAAATTGTTTTGGCCATACTTGTACTTATATGGGGCATTCCATGGTCATTACAACTCTCCAGCCAGGATTACGAACCTAGCTTCTCACGCGACTCATAATGTGTGTGTTACTTTTATACAAGACTGGCGGGGGACCTAAACCTTAAAGTAGTCTCCGAACAACAGATTTTTGAGTAACTTTTCATGGTAATTTTTTATTTACTTTCACAGAGTTTTTGCCAGAAACCTGCTGAAAGGCAGACGCCGAAGAAACATCTTGGTTTTGTTGCAGATTTCTGAGCTGGTGTTTAAACCATGGCCTCACATCTAATAAGCCAACACACTACCTACTAGGCTACATACATACATACGTAATCCGTCATTACAACCCTTCAGTCAATTTGTGATATTAAATTTACGCCCCTAATGCCATGCCCTCTTTAGATTTTGGATGCAATTGTATATCCTAACTGAGCAGTACATATTGATTTATGTATGTATGTATGTAACCGATGTCGTAGAATGGATAAGGAGTGACATCTGAAATCTAAAAGTTACCAGCGACATTTTTTCCAGGTACCAGGCAAACAGAACTGTGTAGGAGGTGATTTTCTTATAAATGACTACACTTTTATGGCTATAACTCTGTTGTTTCAAGAAGTTTGAAGCTAGCTTCTCACATCACTCATCTTGTGTGTGTTCATTTTATACCTGAGAGTGGGGGCAGCTCATGTTGTGTTAACTTTAAACAAGAGTGGCGGAGGACCTACAGTTTAAAGTCGTCAAAAAACAACAGATTCTTTGGGAAACTTTTCATGGAAATTTTTTATTTACTTTCATAGAGTTTTTGCCAGAAATCTGCTGAGAGGCAGACGCCTGAGAAAAATATTTTCAGACTTCATTTTGCTGCACATGACTGATCTGGGGTTTGACCCGCGCCCGGATGTCTAATAAGCCAACACACTACCTACTAGAATACGGTGACTTTGACAAACAACTGACAGATAAACTTGGGAACAACATTCTCTCTGAAGTTGTTGGCTGATTTTCGTTCAATCCACACTGGCACTGATCACATTAACAATCTGCAGGTAATTATAAAACAAATTGACTTCTTAGTCAATGCCAGGATAAACCTCGGAGGAGACGTCAAGTTATACTTGTATGGCCAAATATGGCTTGTCGAGCCAACAACTGGAAGACGAGGCAACATAAACAAACAAATCGTTAAACGAGTTGATGCCTGTAGCTTCAGATAGTAGGAAATGGAGTTTAATTACGTCTTAAATCCGCAGTGTACCTTGTCCAGCACACAATAAGTGATAAAACCATATATGCCAACAACACTGGGGTATAAAGTTTCTCCCCAATTCACATTCTGTGTGATATTTACAGAAATTTAAAAATACCGCACACCAAACACTACTATTAAGCGATTCTTATCAATTTAAGATTTTCTATTCAAAAAAAATCCTTAAAATTTAAATTAATTCCTGTGCAATATTTAAACATTTATGCTGCTAAATTTTTAAAGACTGTTTCTCCTGCTTTTCTTTTTTTTTTGTTTTTTCGTTTGCTTTAAAGCCTTGGCAAGTATTTTCCCTTTTTTACCTTAAAATTGTCTGCCAACCAAAGCATTAGAAAACCTGGAGTTTCATGCAACTTTTTTTTATTATATTTTAACACACACATACACACATGCTTACATACATACATACATACATATACAAATGCATTAAGAATTCTCAAAACACCAGAGTAGAATTGAACACAAGAATGGAAGAGAATATGACTACGAAGGCTGGCTGAAGGACTCACTTACTGACTGACTGCATGCTGACGCTGATGCCACGTTGCGCTATTGTTGTTTCAAACAATTTAAAAAAAAAACGAATTTTTTTCATTTTTGCTGATGTTGTTTAACGAAAAAAAAGCAAGAAAAAGTGAAACAAATTTTCTAATAACACCTTGTAGAACTGAAACTACAGCCAAGAAACTACAAGAAAATTAAAGTTGGAAAAACGTCGTAAAAAACAGCAACAACAACAACAAAATGTGTAAGGAAAAGCTGTAAGAAGTACGGCGAGAGTGAAAAATTCCTTAAACGCAAACTACCGTAACAACAACTTTTTTTTTCTGGGGATTTCTTTCTTCTTTCTCTTTTTTTCTTTATTTTTTTCCGTTTTCTCGTTTATTGTGTGTGTTTTTTCTCTCGTCTTTGGCAACATCATCTAATATTGCAACGTTGTAATATTAGAGTTGTGTTGCAACAAAAGCAGTTTAAGCAGTTTTGGCTGTGGTAAGGGAAGCTCATATTTATTAGGGGGCATGGTCAGGGGGGAGTTGTTATTAAAAATTAGAAAATTAAGAAATTTCTTATAAGAAATAGTCGTTTCAAATATTTGAATAATTTAAAGCAATTGTAAGATTATTAAAGGGGGAGGATGAAGTGTTTGTTAAGGTGAGAGCAACAACCGAAATGTTTGCAACACTGCACAGCAGGTGAGGCTATAGACATTAAACTGAATTAAATTTCATTCTATTGCCACTGCAATCCATAGAACCTATTCTACTTGTGAGCCTACTTCTGATTTGGAATCTTATGTGATCTTCGTTGAAAGTCAGGCTGCCCTAAGAGCCATTGCATAGGTCTGGTGCAAATCACCAAAATCGTACGCGAGTGTAAGGAGTCGTTAAGGACTTTTAGACCATACTGTATCCGTCTATTCTGGGTTCCGGGTCATAGCGTAATACTCGGCAATGAGACGGCGGATGCTCTCGCTAGATTAGGTTCACTTTTTGAGCGTTAGTCCTAATCCCCCAATCTCTATGGCCTCATCAATGGATGGGTCAGGGAGGAAGAACAGAGGCGTTGGGGGAATGGATCGGGTTGTTATGTTTCTAGATGCGTATGTCCTGCTATAGACAGCGTAAGAACAGTTTGGCTGTTACGTTTGGATAAGGCCAGTCTAAGGTTAGTTATTGCGTTTATTACGGGGCACTGTGAGATTAGATCGCTGACTAGAATCTGGAACAGGTTTCAGCCAGACTATTGCAGGATATGTTGCGATTTGGAGGAGCAGACTATCGAACACCTCCTCTGTAACTCTCCAGCCCTTAGTGGGTTGAGGTTGAAGACCCTTGGAAGGGACTTCTTTGAGGGTTTGAAGTCGAGAGCCGACATAAAGGCTCTCCATAGATTCATTATTATATTGAACTGGTTGAGAAGTGCTACAGCTTCAGTAGTATAGTCGCACTCTCTTGTGTGTTTTGTTAGCCTGTGTAATTCCTCTGCTTTCTTATTCTCTCTTTCCTACATCCTCTCTTTTTTTCCTATCTCCTCTATTATCCTCTCCCCTTTAGGATGTTGAACAATGGGGTCTTAATTGGCAAGTACAAGTCCTCTAACCTAAACCGCAGTAGAATTGAATTAAATTTCATTCTATTGCCACTAAGATCCATAGATCCATTTGGTCTTCTACAATGCAGTGAAGGTGGAGTCGAATTACATAAGCAAAAGCAAAAAAACCAAAAAAAAAAAAAGACAGAAACACTTTAAAAACTTAGAAGGATAAATATTTAAATATTGCACAGGAATTAATTTAAATTTTAAGGCTTTTTTAGAAAATCTTAAATTGTTAAGAATCGTTCAATATATGAGAATCTTTGGTGTGCGGCATTTTTAAATTTCTGTAAATTTCACACAGAATGTGAATGACATTGGGAAGAAGCTTTATATCCCTGTGTTGTTAGCTTATACGGTCTTATCGCTTACTATATTTAGGACAGAGTACAGTGAGGATTTAAGGTATAATTGAACTCGATTTCCTACTATCTAGTGCTACAGGCATCAGCTGGTTTAACGATTTGTTTGTTTATGTTGTCTCGTTTTCTAGATGTTGGCGGCGGCAAGCCATATTTGGCCATACAAGTGTGACTTGACGCCTACTCTTACATTTACCCTGGCATTGACTAAGAACTCAATTGGCTTTGTGGTAATGTGAAGATTGTTAATGTGATTAGTGGCAGTGTGGATTTAACGAAAACCAGCCAACAACTTCAGAAGGAATGTTGTTCGTGAGATTATCTGTCAGTTGTTTGTTGTAGTCATCCTATTCCAGTAGGCATGGACCAAACCCCTGATCGGATATGTGCAACAAAACGAAGTCTGAAAAAATTTTTCTCTGCTCAGCAGATGTTTAGCAAAAACTCTGAGTGTAAAAATAAAAAATTGTCATGAAATGTTTCTCAAAAATTTGTTGTTCGTACACGACTCTAAACTGTAGGCGTCAGCACTCATGTATAAAATTAAGGCACACAACATGAGTGATATGAGAAGCTAGGTTCAAATACCTTGAAACAACGGAGTTATAGCCATAAAATTGGAATCATTTGTAAGAAAATCACCTCCTACACAGTTCTGTTCGCCTGCTATCTGGAAAAAAAATTACGCTGGTAACATTTCGATTTCAGATGTCACTTCTTATCCATTCTACGCGATCGGTTACATATGAACATGCGTACATAAATAAACATGTACTGTTCAGTTAGGATATACAATTGCATCCAAAATCTAAAGAGGGCGTGGCATTATGGGCGTAAATTTAGTATCAAAAATTGACTGAAGAGTTGTAGTGACTACGTATGTAGGTATGTATGTATGCAGCCTAGTAGGTAGTGTGCTTGCTTATTAGATGTGAGGCTATGGTTTAAACACCAGCTCAGACATCTCCAACAAAACGAAGATGTTTCCTCGCCAACTGCCAATCTGGCAAAAACTTTGTGAAAGTAAATGAAAAATTGTCATGAAATGTTTCTCAAAAATTTAATGTTTATAGATGACTTTAAGGTGTAGGTCCCCTGGCAGTCTTGAATAAAATTAACACACACAACATAAAGGGGTGTGAGTACCTAGATTCCTAATACTGCCTAAATTGTTGTACCAATATATGTGTATCAGAGATCAGAGGTGAATTGTTTTTTCGCTACTCATGAGCTTTATAAAGACATGGCCTAAACTAAAATGAATTGAGGATGTCTTCAGATCTGATAATACAATTAAGGAAATTTATCTACCAATGATGAATGATATAACGTTGGCTGTAATACAATCAGAGATCAGCAATGAATCGTTTTTTCACTACTCGTAAGCACTCATGAAATTTTGAATATAAGTGGGTCAACAAAACTGAAATTTCAACTACTCTGTCTGTCTGATTCATACGTACTCACTACAACGTTTATTTATATGTAGCACCCATGTAACCACTCTGATTCATTCATACTCACCTACACCATTGATTTATAAGTACAGATTGCAATGAGTATGCGTACAACATTGACATCAAACTCATACCATTCGAAATGTGTGTGATTCGTAAACCTCATACTCATTTAGATTCATAACTTTAGCGAAAATACTTACAATCATATTTATAAATGATTCGAGATTTACAGTCTTAGTTGTTGTTGCATTTACAAAAAAAAAAAACAGAAAAAAACACCTAAGCAAAAAAGTCAGAGCAGCAAGCAGGACAAATACGGGCACTATTCGTACGCGAATCATACTTATTTTGTGATTCGTGTAAGTATATGTTGAGTTATGGAGAGTCGAAATCAATAACATCATCATACGTGTTGTTAAGTATGAATATGATGGGTTCTTCAAACTTCAAATATGAGTAGAGGTTCGATGAGATTAAAATAAGTATGAATGCGTATAAGCATCAGAAATTAAGAGTATGATACGATTCTACTTATCTTTTTGATACTCTCTGATGTGTATTATCTGCTTTCGTTTCCTTTTTAAGTTGTTCTTTCTGTTCTGTGTTTGTTGTTTTATTTCTTTCAAACTAATTTCTAAAAGGTTTCTTTACAATGTTGCAACTAGACCGACCCTATGCCTTATTAAATTTTGCTTGTGCTAGTGTTAGTATTTACAGAGTGTTGAACTATTTAAGAGCTTCTCTTTTAAAACCTTTTGTTCTTGTATGTGTGTAAGTGTATGTGTATGTATAAGTGACTAAGAGCATTGTGGATTGTGTGTGTGCGTTGCATTCCGAAGTTAAAAGACAAACGTTTAATTGCAAGATAATCAAAATATTTTAAATAAATATTATACCCTTGAAATTAAGAAACATTTTAAGCTGTGCTAGAGAGAGTGTGTGAGTGTGTATGAGTATTTAACCACTAACGTTTTATAATAGAAAAGAAGATAATAATTCATCATCCTATAATAACTACTTGGAAAAATAAACATTTCAGACAATTGTCATCATCATCATCATCATCATCATCATCATCACTGTCGTACGCCACCATCATTCTCAACGTCATTCTCTTGCTTTAACAAATTGTTGCAGTTTCAGTTTTGAATGGAAGGAAGGACGGCTGTGTGTGTGGGCGAGAGAGAGAGAGAGAGACAGAAAGAATTTTAGTGAATATGTAATGAAGAGAGCAGAGATAATAATGAATATGTCTTGTTAGCAATTTAGGTAAACCAATATTATGATAAAATTTCATTCATTCAAGCTAAAGAATTAAATCAACGTTGGAAGATTTATTTTAGATTTTATGATTTACATACAAGTACGCTTACGCCCAACACCCCCTCTTTCGGCATCTGGCATCATTACCACTAACACTGCCATACTATATATGTATACACCCAGCAAACATTTTTGTGTTTACATACGAACGTACATACGTACATAGACACAAAGATAACCTAATTCTTTGCTTAAATACACAGAGACACACACCAACACATACAGACACTTTAAATCTTTTGGAAAATTATGACAAATTGATGTTTGCAATTGCAATTTCTCTCTCTCTCTCTCTCTTTCATTCTCTTTCTTTTTCATGAGTATTTATTTTAGAATTTCATTCTTTCTTTCTCTTTTTATACTGCTTTTGTCTCAACGTTTCCCCAAAACACCAGTAGCAGTTGGAAGACAATCAGAGATTTGCCACTAATTAAGAAGATAAACTCAAAATAATGGTGGAAACAATGCGAAGAAAAAACATTGTGTGTGTGTTCTTTACTGTGGAGAATAAAACTATTATGGTGGGGGATAGGCAAGGAACGGTACATTCTTAAAGTAAATTTGAAGCTTTTTTTTTGTTGGTTTTATTTTTTTCTTTTAATTTCTTTTTTCTGGTTTTCCTTTCTATTCCATGTTTCATGTTGTACATAAGCAAACATTTTTCTTTTCTTTTGTTTGAACAGAGTATCAATTGAATTTTAGAGTTGCCAAATCTTTACATTGAAAATACGAAATAAAAAGAAAAAAAAAAACAATTAAATTTGAGGTCGCCTAAAACAAAAGGGAAACAAATTTAGAAACGAAAGAAAGAAAATTATAAAGAAAAATCTTAAATCAAGAAAAGCAATAAATTATTAACAAAAAAATATAATGAAAAAGAAAATTAAAATCATTGAAAATATTTTGTATTCAGAGATCAGCAATGAGGAGTATTCAAAAAGATGAGTAGAATCTTATCATACTCATAATTTCCGATACTTACTGATACGCATTCATACTTATTTTAATATCATGGAACCTCTTTACTCATATTCAAAGTTTGAAGTAACTCATCATATTCATACTTAACAACACGTATGATGTTGTTGTTGATTTCGACTCTCCATAACTCAACATATACACGAAGCACAAAATAAGTATGAATAGCGTACGAACAATAAAATACTCACTAGAAGGCAGTGTGTTTGCTCTGCTTGCTGCTTTGTCTTTTCTGCTTATGTGTCTTTTTTCTTTTTTTGTAAATTTTGTTGAATGCTGCGAGTCACTCGAATCATTTATGAGTATTATAAGTATTTTTCTAAAGTTATGAATCTAAATGAGTATGAGACTTATGAATCAAACATATTTCGAATGGTATGAGTTTGATGTCAACGTTGTACGCAAACTCATTGCAACCTGTACTTATAAATCAACGTTGTTGTGAAGTACTTATGTATCAGACAGAGTAGTTGAAATTTCAATATTGTGGACTCACTTATATTAAAAATTTCACGAGTGCTTATGAGTAGCGAAAAAACGATTCATTTCTTATCTCTGATTGTATTACAGACTACGTTATCATTGGTAGAAGAATTTGCCTAATTGTATTACCAGATCTGATGACTTTCTCAATTCATTTTGGTTTAGGTCATGTCTCCCTCCAACGATAACATGTTGTATTCATTTTTCTTCAACTTAAGCTTCATTCTCAAACAGCATACGCTTACCTTTTACTACTATCTACTTCCAGTTGTAATGTTAATCTTGAAGTCATAATACACTAGTAGGTAGTGTTTTGGCATATTAGACCTAAGGTCACGGTCCCAGGTCAGACATGTGTAACAAAACGAAATTTGCAAAAATATTTCTCTGACGTTCACCGCTCGGCAGGTTTCTAGCAAAAACTCTGTGAGCAAAATAAAATTGCCATGAAAAGTTTCCTCAAAATCTGTCGTTCGGAATCGACTTTAAACTGTAGGTCTTGCCACTCATGTATAAAAACTTAACACACACAACATAAGTGTTCTGAGAAGCTAGGTCGTAATCCTGACTGTATGTATGTATGTAGAAACCTATTGGCCGACATCTCTTCTATCATTACTGAACCAAAGCTGGTTGTGATCTTACCAATTCATTTGCAACTTTGTTCTCAGTGACATCACAACCATGTGCCCAGCATAATCTAATTCGCTAGGCGGTCACAAGGACGCTTAGCTTCTCAACCTTTTACTTTCGCATACCAGATGGGACGTAAAGATATGCCGCTACAAAGCCTTCAGTGCTGTCGGATTATCCACATAAATTAATATACTTGAGCTCTTCGGTATATCCTTCTTGGTTACTTCTGTGGCTTAATAAGCCCAAGATTTCTACCTACATTGCACTGACATACATTGCATATGTACATACATAATTGGCCATTACAACTCTTCAGTCAGGACTACGGCCTATCTTCTCCACACCACTCATGTTGTGTGTGTTAATTTTATACATGAGCGGCGGGACTTACAGTTTAAAGTCAATTCCGAACGACAAATTTTTGAGAAACTTTTCATGGCAATTTTATTTACTCTCAGAATTTTTGTCAGAAATCTGCTGAGAGGAAGGCGCCGAAAAAATATTTTTTCATGTTTCGTTTAGTTGAAGATGACTGACCCGGTGTTTGAACCGAGGCCTTTCAATCTAATTCACTAATCCAAAATAAGCACGCTTAGCCTCACAACCCCTATCACTTGCAGATCAGATATTTCCCCAAAGTAGGCCAATGTTTTCAGTGCTACCGGATTTTTATACTTGAGCTCTTCGGTATATCTTTCTTGGTTACTTCTGTGGCTTAGTAATCCCTAGGATTTCTGCCTGAAAGACACTACATTTCACTGAATGACTGGACGATTCCCTGATATTGACTGCATAAATGAAAATACCTACTCATGTTTCCGCCTGCATATTGCACATGTCCGATAAGATAGCCAAGCCATCGAAGAGTTTATTTGAACAGAATATGGTTTAGCAAGGCTTAAATAGCTTTTAAGTATCTTAGCAGCTTCAGCAAAGACTTGAGGGCCTTACACATACAATATTAAAAGAAAAATATTTGGTTTGGAGTTTCGGGCTTTAAAAGTAGTCGGAGCATTAAGACAGGCTTTCGATATACCCTCATTGCTCTTCAACATTGTTTTGAACAAAGTCAAGAGGGAAGACCTTAGAGAAAAAGTTGTGGCATAACTAAACAGACTTGTCAACCTGAGAGTTCATAACGAACTCTCGTACCACAACGATGGATATAAGAATTCACATCAAGTTTTTAAGCTAAACACTGACGATTACTGCAGAAGCTGCCATGATGTGGAGGAAGCGGAATCGGTACAACACCTTTTATGCGAGTGCCCGGCACTTCAGAACAGGCGTCATTAGTTTTTGGGTGAAAGAATGTTTGAAGATCTGGACATGGTGGCGAATGCGACACTAATGAAACTAGCCGGTTTCATCCGGAGCTCGGGGTGCAAAGGGGTTTACCTCACACTGGGTGACAAAATGGACCATATGGCCCTCTAAGTAAAGTTGGCTGGGAACGGCAAACTAACCACTAATCTAACCTAAAAGTATTCGAACAAAGACGTACGAAATTAGTAAGAACACCATTTTTGATATGACTGACGAAACAGTCCTAAGGTTAGATTAAAAGACTTTGTATATAAGCAAGTCTCTGTGGCTTAGGCCAAACGAATTTTACTAATGGTACACATAAGCGTTCAATGAGCTGTGCAAGAATGATGTCATCCAACTTAACATAACATAAGGTCACCATACATCCTGAAAACGGAAGCCCGCCTAATGCTTGTGTGGTGTAATCTCATGAGCATGCATGTGAATACGGAAAATACGATTGATTAACGTTTGCGAAATAATTTTAGACTTTATAAGGCTTACAATTATGCTCTCATTGAACTGATGATGGAAATTTACGAACCAAATTTCTGAAATAGTGTTCCTGTGACCAGTTTTGTATTTTCCCTTAAGAATTCGTGACAGTCTTCAGTTTAAAAGAAAGAGTTTATTACCTGTACAAGGCCTTCTACACAAGGCCTTTTAAGAAGCAAAGCAACTCCAGACCATGTGGTACAGGAAGCTAGCCGAACACGCAATAGTCGTTTGCCATGGAACACCAAAGACGAAAAGCTAAAACACAATTTATCAAAGCAACCTATAAAGTCAGTAAAAATTCAGTAAGTCTTGTATGAAGGTGCGCGGTGTTTGAAGAGAATAATCGTGGTTTGAAGATCTCCGTTACAAAGATCTGTCGAAAAATTGTTATTGTTTATGCAAAAAGAAGTAACAAACATAGTAATTGTTATTGTTTACATCAAGTTGTGAACAGTGGCACACAGAATTGTGCGAATAATAAAGAATTTAAATTAAAACTAAACACAAAATTATTTTTATTTTATTTGCAATCTACGAACTCATATATATACGAACATAACGCTTTTAAAACGTAAAAATGTAACAGTTGGACGTGAAGCCACGGATTCAAACCAACAAAACAAAATATGAAAAAGTATTACTCAAGCGACTTCCTCTCACCAGATTTCTGGCAAAAACGCAGAGTCTAAAAACAAAATTGCGGTGATTTTTGGCACTAAGCAAGTAGTCAAGCTTGCGAGGATAGGATCTGTTGAGAGTACACTCTTCTGTGTACTGGGCGAGGATATTAGGAAAGGTGTGCTCAACGAAAGTGAAGATAAAGAGAGGCAAACACTGTCCCAATAACTTTGTTGGGGAAAACTACAATAAGTGCAGATCTGCGTGCTGCATTAGACTATGCAGGATTATCGTGGGGAAGGCGACCAGTCAACAAGCTGATTCCTATAGAACCAGGGTACACTTATTTAGAATGGGGCATATCTCAAGCCTCAAATATATATTCTTCGACGATGAGTAACCAACATCAGTACATATTCTTAAAACCTCTGAAGCATTTATGCAGAAAGAAAGCATCACATGGACACATGGTGCTAGGCAGAGTATTATTGTTTATATAGAACGACTTCCTGAAATTTGCAAGTGTAATATGCTTGAAGTCGCCGTAGTCTAGTAGGTATTGTGTTGGCTTATTAGACGAAAGGCGCCTGCTTAATCCCCAGAACAGACACATGGAATAAAACGAAAATATTTCTTCGGCGGCCTTGTTCTCAGCAGATTTCTGGTAAAAACTCTGTAAGCAAAATAAAATTGCCATGAAAAGTTTCTCAGAAAAATCTGTCGTTCAGAGTCGAGTTTAAACTGTGGATAAAATTAATGCCCACTACATGGGTTGTAATCCTGGCTAAAGGGTTGTAATGACCAATTATATACGTATGTATCTCAGCAGACACAAATAAAAATTGCCATGAAAAGTTTCTCAAAAAATCTATCGTTCGGAGTAGGCATTAAACTGTGGATCACAATACAACCGTAAGTGGTGTGAAAAGCTGGGTTGTAATCCTGACTAAAGGCTTGTAATTACCAATTATGTATGAATGTATGTGTTATGCCTTTAAAATTGAGCTTTGTCCATCATAATTAAATACTTCTTTGAATTTAAAACCAATTTCAATGGCTTATTAGCTCTTCTATAAACTAAACCTATTAACAGAGACAAAGAGAGAGACAAAGAGAGAGAGACAAACAAAAAAAACCTTCTCTACAATTAGTGACTTTTTGCATTTTACAACGATTTTGTTTAACTTTCAATTAATTTTGCATAAAATTGTATAATTATCACTCTCTACTACAACAACAACTACTACTACAGTTGGTTTCAATTCAATATGTGTACAGTATACATGTGTACACACATATGTACGTTTACACAGAGAAAGGCAGAGAGAGTACCGAGGTATCGAGTATAATAAAATGTAAAATTGTTTACTTATGTAAATCTTCTCCATATAAACTATACCTACTACATACAGTTGTCGTTAAATTAATGCATGAAATGATTAACCCAGCAAACATTTATATTGAAGATCTCTAAGAGTATACTTAAAAGCCAATTTTATGCTTAAGATTTATAATAAGTTGCATGAGAAGAATAATTTTTTTGTCTTTTTATTTGATTTTCAATTAATTTTCAATATTCAAATCAATTCAAGAAATGTGAAATGGCTGGTTAACCATCATCTCGTTTTTGTAGCGTATATCCAGCATATTCAGGCATAGGAAATCTATACAAACACCTAAGCAATGTTTGTGTGTGTCGATGTGATAATCTCAAATAAATATACTCCATGCATTCACTCTCGCATATTGTCGCATTTAAAACAATTTATTGGCGGTAAATACCGACCTTAAGACACCCTCAACTGGAAGGGGCATTGGCAAGGTGACCTGCAGTAGTAATTCAATTAACGCAGGCTCGAAATCGTTATTGTTTTCGAATTTTAAAAATTAAGAGTCGTTAATCTGTAGTCGCCGTAGTATATGTAGGTTCAAACCCCAGGCCAGACATCTTCAAAAGAAACGAAATATGAAAAATTATTATACGGCGACTTCGCCTCAACAGATTTCTAGCAAAAACTCTGAAAGTAAATAAAAGATGTTATAAAAAGTTTTTCAAAAAAATCTGTCGTCCGGGATCGACCTTAAACTGTAGGTCCCCAGCCACTCATGTATAAAATTAACACACACAACGTAAGTGCTAGGTGAAGCTAGGTCGAAATGCCTGACTGAAGTGTTGTAATCACCAATTAGGCATGTATGTATGAAGAGGCGTTAATCTCCTTCTAAAAAATTCATTTGGAATGAAGCCCCCAGAAAGAATAACAACAATCGTACAAAAGAAATACTACCACTGCACCCTAACTTACACGCTTATAGGGCAGACCTATCTGCTAATTTAGCTTTTCAAGATATAGTAGGCAACAGTAGGACTTCTTGTGTATGAAGGAGGTATGTGCATTTTTAACATAGGATATGCAGATGATATAATCTTGATGACTACATACAAATTTGAAGACTGCCTCAGGGACATTCTCCAAAGTGGTTTGAGATTGTTAGTTGATTTTGTATGACAATAGACCTGAGAATAAACTCAGCCAAGTCCATGAGAGTATCATTTATAAGACGAAGAAAGCTTCTTAAATGGAAGAATATTCGATGGCTGAATGAAACCTTATCACAGCAAAAGGACGCCTGGGTATCCGGGAAATACACTGGGTAGTATATTTAGCACAGAGGGCTTATGGGAGACCAGCCTAGCGTATAATTCATTAGAAGATTTCGTAGCCAAAAGAGCCATTTGACGAAAAGCTCCTTTCTTAACTGTCTCTGGACAGAATCAGAAGATTCAATAATTTTGAAAGGGCTTTGCAATGAGACTTTGTAATAAAAATGAATAGAGTAATGGAAGCTGCATACTATCTTAAAAGAGGAATTTTTTTATGGTATAAATATGAGTCAAGAATGGATTTTGGAACAGAAGCGTAAGTTTTTGTCCTCAGAATGTAATATTCTGAGTCCATGGGATTATGTAAACATCATCGCAAGGTGTGATCAATTCAACTTGGACAGAAGCCACAAAAGACAGGACATAATTTTATTATTTGACAGTCCGAACGTCATTGGAGCACTTGGCCTTTATGAGTTGAGATTGAAGATAGTATGGGACTATCTGGGGAAGCTGTGACAGCTGGCTAGGGAAAATAAGGTTACTATCTGAGTGCCAGATCATGTGAGAGCAAGTAGACGAGCTTCCAAAGCGGCGAGGTTTCGTGCCGTTGATGGCGCTAGAACCATTCTGTGGAGGAAAGGTATGCTCAACGAAAGGGAAGATAAAGAGAGACAAAGAAGTTTGTCAAACCAAGTAAGTTCGATGCAATTAAAGCCTTTGTTGACTCATGCATCAGACTATACAGAAATAATCCGAGGTACGGTACGCTGAACGTACACTTATTCAGAATGGCAGTTACATGAAGGCTAACTTGTACATGCATCCTAGGAAGAAACACTTGGGATTAACACATCGAGCGCTAGGCAGGAAATTCTCATTGTTGATACAGAATAGTATTCTCTGAGGACTGTATTCTCTGGGAGGAGATATTAAAGCATACTCTACGAAGTTGGTGGCGGGTACAATAGATCGTAGGGTCGCAGTACTAAGGCACCTCTTTACGTCAAGAAGAATAACTTTGATGATAACGTCGTACAAAAGGCGGTAGTAACACCCCTAGAGAAAGAATAAAATTCCTTACCAATACACCCAAAACACTGTCACAAATGGAGTTGTTCTAGTAATAAAACCTGGCAACCCTATCATACCAGAATCTGCCACAGGAAATGATCACCTAGACAAAGATTAAGTAAAGAAATAAAAACTAGGAGGCACGGGGAAAAAAATTAGGAACACGCACAGCTTTGTTACGAAATTTCAATTTCCGTCCTTAAGAATTTCTATGAACTTAAACTTGAATGCTTGAAGGACTAGAAAGAGGAAAAAAGAGTGCGCGAAACATTTCTCTTATCATTGCCCAGCCGTATCCTTGATTTTATTGACACAACATGTTTAGCCAGAGGTGATCTTCATACAACAGGTAATGACAGTAGTATAATGGGATTATGTAGGTCTAAAGCATGTTATACTCGTCAAATCGTGGGTGACATTTTACCGAATGAAATTTATGTAAGAAGTACTAGAAATTTATGGTTTAATAAAGACCTACAGAATACATCTTTCAGCCAAAGTATGAGAATTTTGATTACAACGCGAGTATACCTTTGTTGCGCAGATTTCACACATAAAACGAGAGATAGTAATAGGCGGGCTTAGGTGGAAATCTCACGTAACTATATGTGGTAGCATCACCTAACTTAACCTAACCTAACCTAACTTAATCCGTTTTCCATGCACTTCATGTTGTCAACATCACTTGCGTTGGTGTAGGGTACACAGCATATGTAATAAACATTTCCCTTCTGTTTCTCCTCTTCTCTTTACAGTATTAACAAACAGCATGATGTACGCATTCATATATTTGTTTATCTGTTTCCCTGTCTCTTTCTGTCTCTCTCTTTCACTCTTATTATAAGTGAGTGTTCGTATGTACATTTCTGTATTGAGTTGAGTATAATTTACTTATTGTTGTTGCTTCTGTTGTTAGTTTACATAGATTAGTTATCATTGCTCATATCATATGAACACATCCATACACATACATACACACACATGCACAAGCATTCATTTATACATCATTTGATAGCAATAATGATATGAATGTAAATACCAACACACACACACATCTATAAACACATATGCTATTTACATATATTCACTCTCTATTCACAAACAATCCATGGGTAAATTTTCAAAATGCATAAGTACCACATAAAGTATGTGTATGTGTGTGTGTGTGTTTGTGTGGTGTATGTGTGTTTGCTTTGTATTGAATAGTGTCTATATAATTAAGCGTACACAGTGTATTTGTAATTGCATGCCAATAGTTATACAGTGGGTGACAAAAATAGTAGTACACCGGAAAATTAAAAGAAAGACTAAAAACAATTAGGACGAACTATAGAAAGCTCTGTTGTAAGTTCGTAGTCACCGAAGTCTAGTAGGTAGTGTGTTAGCTTATTTGTAGGTATTGAGTTGGCTTTTTAAACTTGAGGCCATGGTTCAAATTCCAGGTCAAATATCTCCAATAAAACGAAAATATTTCTACGGACTTCCTTTCAGCAGATTTCTGCCAAAAACTCTGCGACTAACACAAAATTGCTTTGAAAAGTTTCCTAAAAATCTGTCATCTGGAATCGATTTTAAACTGTAGGATAAAATTAACACACACATTACAAGTGGTGTCAGAAGCTTGGTCGCAATCCTGAGTGAAAGCACTGTAATGACAGATTATTTATGTGTGTATGCATGTACGGTTGACAGCAGGTTAATTTCATGTTTGCCAAGCCGAACTACCTTTTTCATTTTTCCCTGAGACAGTAGTCGTAATAACTTAATCCCAAGTGCTGTACGTGTCTCTCTATCACAAAGTGTACGGTAATCGCAAACACTATTAAAGCCATATCATCTCTACTTTTTTTCTCGCCAGAGAACTCCTTCGTTTGCTGTTAAACTGTAGTCAAGATGCACCCTAGTACTGCTACTCTATGATCTATTGTTCCCCCTCAAACGATAGGGTATCCTTACAATCTATTCTCCAAGCTTATTGCCCTGACAAATTTCACGATGCTATTCAGCGTTAACAATACAAATTGCATGCTTAGTATGTGGTGTTTCTTTCTAAAAGAAATTAATGCCACACAGGTCCCATTCTAAATAAGTCTAAGTCTGAGTCTACAGAGCACTGTCAAAAAAGCGGTTAACAACCTCAGGTTATTCCTGGATAGATGGATGGGTCACTTAGATCTTCTTTTATTCTAATTCCGTCCAACCCACTTGCCTTTAGAAGTAACTTTGACTCTCTTTCTTCTTTATTTTACTTAGAATATACTTTTCTAAACAACCGCTCTCACTCCATCTTGACTCATCAGCGGCGTGGAAGCTTCTCTCCTCATAAGCTCGTCTGTTTGCTCATTGTTGAAAATTCCCATATGTTTTGGGGCCCAGCAGTGAATGACCTTTTTTGCCCTACGTAGCCGATTCAGCTTCTCTAGCCATACTATATACCATTTGAACTCATAAGAAAATGGCTTCTTGAGTGTCAGATCGTACCACCAAAGCTGAGACCGTAATTGTCTGAGTATTCGACAGTCATTCCTTGTCGCCTATCTACTATACCGTAAACCTCTCTTTTAAATCCGTTGGAGTCAGTGAGGTAGATCCAGCCCACGGAAGTCACTATACTGTAAACATCTCTTTTAATCCGTTGAGGTCAATGAGGTGGACTCAGCCCTAGCACGTTTATATATATACCACGGCAGTCATGTTATGTGTGTTAATTTTACACATGAGTGGCGGGACCTACAGTTTAAAGTCGCCAATAGACAACAGATTTTAGAATGTTTCCACGGGAATTTTATTTATTCTGAGAGTTTTTGCCAGAAGGCTACTGAGAGTCTTTCAAGTTTTCTTTAACTTGTATTTAATTTTGTAGAAATCAAAACACATTTGTTGTCTTAGCTAAGGCTTGGGACTGATTTCTGCGTAAAACCTAAATTTAAACTTAAAATTCTAATTTTTTTTTTGAGTCATAATTAAATTACGGGCCTTCAACTTTTCCTTATGCTTTCTTTTATTTTCTAAAATTTGTATATTTATTTTTAAAATATTGTTACAAAAGTGAAGAATCTTGATTCCGGTGTTTTGCTTTTACATCGCTTAACATTAAAATTATAAACAAAAGCTACAAAAACAAAAGAAAGCAGTAAACAAACCTGTTTACAAATTATCGTACTGCATAATATAACAACAAACACCAGCATAAAAAATGGGTAACAAGTAAACAGAAATATACTAACAACACTACAATAATAAACGTAAACAACAAAGTTTACATTTATAGACATTTTGAGAAGGCGAAGCCACGAACATTCGACTTCAAGAACATTCATCAGACTGTTTATGTTGACATATAAAAGGCAAGGCAAAGCAGGCGACTGGGTCTGTAAAAGTTCAGTCAGTCTTGTGTGAAAATGCGGTGTGTTTGAAGAAAGTAATCGCTGTTTAAAGATCTTCGTTACAAAGATCTGTCGAATAATTGTCTAGTAATTGCTATTGTTTATGCGAAGGATATAAACAGAGGAATAACAAACAAAGCAATTGTTGTTGTTTGCAAGAAGTTGTGAACAGTGGCACTTAGAATTGTGCGAATTGTAAAGAATTTTAATTAAAACGAAATACAAATTGATTTTTATTTTATTAGCAATCTACGAGTTCGTATTTCAAACGTTTTTAAAAAGATAAAAACGTAATAAATTTTTGTCACCCACTGTAAGAACAATTTTCCACTGCGTACGTATATTTGTTCACAGCATAATGCATTATACTTCCCTTTTTGGCGCATTTATTATTGCTGTCTGTCAGTCTAACTGTGTATATGTAGGTACGTATGTAAAACGGTTTTATGTAAGACCATGCGTATGAGTAATTTACTGTATATGTACTGTGTATGTATATATGTATACATACATACATACATACATAGATTTTATTATTGATTTATTGTTCGTAGATATAAATCCTTTTAAATGTTTTTTTTCACTGTTTTTGTATTATTTTCGTTCTTATTGACGTAGTATTTGCTGTGTGGTTGTATGTGTGTGTGTGTGTCTCTTATTAGTCTTCTTCGTTTATTAAAAGCCGTATCGTTTTGGATTGTCTAGCTAATCTTTTGTATGGGTTCGTGAAACATTTTACAGTTGCTTGTGTGCTTGGCTTTGAGGCCTTTTTTGCCTAAGTAGTAGTGATTATTGCTTTCGATAGTTATAAGCCTGTATTAAGCGTTTATTTAAATTGTTTTCTTTACTAAGAAAGCTTACCTAAAAGGGTGTACCACTGTGTATTTGCCATATTGTGCGCGAGGTTGAACAATCCGGTACTAAAAATCGATATCCTGCGGCCTACTACCGTCATACGATCTATTGTATTCCCCTCAAGTATTATAGGATGTCTCTCCTCCAAGCATATGACATACATACATACATAATTAGTCATTACAACCCTAGGTATTCGAAGCTGAGATTCTTCGGTTTTAGTCGAGTCCTTTAACTATAATATCGCGTTACTGTATACGAATCCATCTGGCCTACATACATACAGAGATCTGTACGTACGTATATGCGTTCGTATTTTAACCTAGCCGGGGACCTACGGTTTAAAATGCACCCTGAACGACAGATTATTGAGAAATTTTTTCATGACAATTTTTATTTACTTTGAGAGTTCTTGTCAGAAATCTTGTAAGTGCTATACTAATTGAATTGAACACATCTTACGATAGGCTAGACTTCTGCTGAAAAGAAGTCGCCGAGGAAATATTTTCATTTTGTTCGATATGTCTCTGTCCTGGGGATTGAATCGTCGCCTCTCGTCTAATAAGCAAACACAATACCGACTAGACTACGGCGACTTCAAGCATATTGTACTAGCAAATATCAGGAAGTTGTTCTGTATAAACAATAATTCTCTGCCTAGCACCATGTGTCCATGCGATTCTTTCTAGAATGCATAAATGGTTTTAAGAATATGTTCCGATGTTGGTTGCTCATCGTCGCAGAATCTATATTAGGGGCTTGAGATAACGCCCATACTAAATAAATGTACCCACATTCTCTAGTGCCTAGTCAACAGACTGGTCACCTTCCTCACGATATTCCTGCATAGTCTGCTGCATCACTTAGAACTCCACTTATTGTAGTTTCCCAACAAAGTTATTGGGACAGTCTTTGGCTCTCTTTATCTTCACTTTCGTTGAGCACACCTTTCCTAATATCCTCGCCCAGTATAGAGAAGAATTCTGGCCTCATCGGATCCTATCCTAGCGAGCTTGTCTGCTTGCACATGGCCAAAAATTCCCACATGACCTTGTACCCAGGAGAGGTCTCTTATTGCACTAACCTAGCTGATACAGTTTTCCCTAGACAGTCCCATACTATCTTGGATTTAATTTTGTTAGAGCCGAGTGCTCGACTGTCCGATTGTATTGATATATTCTGTTTTTTGTAGGTGCTAAATACATACATAATTGCTCATTACAACCCTTCAGTCAGGATTACAACCTAGCTTCTTACTTCCACTTATGTTGTGTGTGTTAATTTTATACATGAGTGGTGGGACCTACAGTTTAAAGTCGACTCCGAAATACAGATTTTTAAGAAACTTTTTCATGGCAATTTTATTTTTACTCCCAGAGTTCTTGCCAGAAATCTTGTACGCCCTAACCTAATTAAATTGAGCACATCTTTCGATAGACTTCTGCTGGGAATATATTTTGTACAGTTTCGTCACTTCGCCGTTGGAGAAGTGATCGACTGACTCTACTGACTGTAGATGGGCGGTATGGACATGTATAACAAGCTCACCGGAGATTGTTTATATAATCAGCAGTATTACGCCAATAAACATTTAATTCTTACTAATAATACTAATCTAAATTCTTCATTTTCGTATTACTGCCACGAACATTCGCCTTCAAGTACATTCATCAGACTGTTTACCCTGTCAAAAAAAAGGTAAAGCAGTGAGTAAGTTAATGAAGTTCAGTCAGTCTTGTGTGAAGATGTGGTGCGTTTGAAGAGAGTAATCGTAGTTTGAAGATCTCCGTTAGAAAGATCTGTCGAATAATTGTCTAGTAATTGTTATTGTTTATGCAAAGGGTGTAAACAGAGGAATAACAAATAAAGCAATTGTTGTTGTTTACATCAAGTTGCGAATAGTGGCACACAGAATTGTGCGAATAATAACGAATTTTAATTAAAAATGAATACAAATTCATTTTTATTTTATTTGCAGTCTACGAGCTCATAACTCTAACGTTTTTAAGAGATAAAAACGTAACAATACTTAATTGGTTATTACAACTCTTTAGTCAGAACGACAACCTAGCATCTTTCACCACTTATTTTGTGTGTGTTAATTTTAACCATGAGTGCTGGAGCCAACGGTTGAATGTCGACTCCGAATGACAGATTTTTGAGAAATTATTCATGGCATTTTTATTTGCTGAGATGAAGCGAACGAAAGAAATATTCTTTTGTCTAAGCCAGGTGTTGAACCACTTTCTCTAGTCTAATGAGCTAACTGTGCTAACTACTATACTACGAAGACTTAAAATTTTCTGTTTTCTTAGTTTTTTCTTGGGTTTCTTTAATTTAATTTCCATTTAAATGTTCACCCTGTACCTATTCCGACTCGCCGCACATAAATAAACGAAAACGTTTTTATTGCAATTTCCATTAGCATACGTACATATCTCCTCTCATTATTATTATTTGTCTTGACAATTAAAATCAGTTTGTCTTTAGGCTCTCCATATACTTATAAACTGATAATGACAGTTAAAACAATAAAATGATTATAAATTATTACAAATAACAACAACAACAACAGCAACGACAACAACATCATCAACTACAACAACAACAAAAACAATTATTATTGTATTCAATTAAAGGCTGGGGTGGGCTGGGCTGGCATCGTTTGTAAAAGAAAAAGGGATGAAATATTTCTAAAGGATTTCATAACAAATAGCAGAGAGACAGAGAGAGAGAGAGAGAGAGAGAGAAAGAGAAATAATTCCATGAGGCCAATTTATAATAACAATCCTTTTGTGATTTCATGGATTTAATTCAAGGTTTCCAATTACAATATCCTTTCCTTTTTAGTGGTCTTATGAGGTTTAAAATCCTACTTAAGAAGACTTATGAAATCTAATCGACAGATCTTTGAAGTGAATTTACTTACCACCACCACCGTGGCGTTTAGTTGGTTTCCTTAAATTGAAAAACTTACGCTGCGTTTGGAGTGAATCATTGAATTTACCTGGAAATAGAATAAAGAGGAGGTAAAGGTTTACAAATTGTATTTCAATGTTAAACGATATGAATTGTAATTTAAATTGTATAAAAAAAGAATGTCATGAAGGACAAAACATGTTGTCTTCAATTTACAAATGAAAATGGAACATGCCAGGGTACAGGGTACAAGGTCATGTAGGAATTTTTGGCATTAAGCAAGTAGACAAGCTTGCGAGGATAGGATCTGATGAGATCAGAACTCTTCTGTGTACTGGGCAAGGATATTTGGAAACATGTGCTCAACGCAAGTTAAGGTAAAGAGAAGCAAAGACTGTTCACAAACTAGGTGGGTTTTCGGTAATCAAAATCTTTGTGGGAAAACTACAATAAGTGGCATTCTAAATGATGCATCTGACTATGCGGGAATATCCTGAGGAAGGTAACCAGTCTGTTGACAGGGCACTGTAGAATCAGGGTACACTTATTTAGAATGGGAGGCTATCTGAAGTGAATATAGATTCTGCGACGATGAGCAACCAACATCAGAACATATTCTTGGAATCTTCTTTATGCATTCTAGAAAGAATCACATGGGCACATGTTGCTGGGCAGAGAATTATTCCTGAAATTCTTGGGGAAAAGGGGAAAATTTGGAATCTAGTATCAACTAAAATTCTATAGTTGGATTTACATTAAGACCACGTAGCTCACACTAGTTTTAACTCGTATGGTTGGACATACATATAGTGACGACCAAAAGAGGTGCAGTGCATGCCCGTTTGATATTTAAATTAGGGTAACCAGAACAGAAACAAATTAATAAACAGAAATGAAGAGAAATTAAAAGACAAACGGAAGCAAACTATTAGAACATTTAAAAGGTGAGCGAGGATGATTAACAAAGAGAAAGGAAACAAGAGAACTAAAGCCAAAGAAAAATCTCTGCAGGTCCATATTTATTCTAGATTTTTCAAGAATCCAAGGCCTAGAGTGTTGAATCTGCACATCTGTAAATAACATACCCTACAGGGAAAAAGGGTACCAGAGTTTCAATAACCTTTAATTGCAGTTTCAGTAACCATTCTGTACCAGAACGGTTGAGTCGGAGTCGCAATAGTCGGCAGAAACTTTCTCTTATTTCGCTATAAAGTGTATATTCTCCGTCGGATTTTGTCTCTAGGAAAGCTTTACTCTTTTGCCATTTCATCTGTAATCTCTTTAACGCTAACGTCAGTGCACATTCAGCAGATTTTTTTTAGGTTAGGTTAGGTTTGAGGGCGTGTATTTGTCATTGGGACAAGTACAGTGCCCAGAGGTAAAAATGGCCCATTGTAAATAGTTCTAAAGTAAAGAGAGATAGGATAGTAAAGGAGATATGGAAATTAGAAAAGGAGAAGAGGTAGGAAAAGGAGGATAAAGAGATGGAGGAAAAACAGATCGACCACAAACACACAGGAGAGCTCGACGATAACCTTGAAGCTCTAGCACTGAATATATGGAAAGTCCTTATATCGGACCTCGACAGAGACTCCCAACCTTCGATGAAGCGTCTTCCCAAGGTCCTCAATCCTAATTTACTAAGGGCTAGACAGTTGCAGAGGATATTCCAAGTCCTCCTTGTCGCAACATATCCTGTAATAGTCCGGTTGGGATCTGTTCCAGATCTTTGTCAGCCACCTAACCTCGCAGTGTGCTCTGTAATGAGACCGAAAACTAACCTCAGACTGGCCTTATCTAAGCACAGCAGTAAACCTGTTCTAGAACTGTCTAATAACAGGCAGCAAATTATTTATAAACATATTGTTACGTTTTTATCTTTTAAAAACGTTTAAAATATGAGTACGTAGATTGCAAATAAAATAAGAATAAATTTGTGTTCAGTTCGCATAAACAGTAACAATTAATAGACAATTCGACAGATTCGACAGATCTTTGTAACGGAGATCTTCAAACCACGATTACTCTCTTCAAACACACAGCATCTTCACACAAGACTGACCGAACTTCACTAACTTACTCGCCTGCTTTGCCTTGCCTTTTATATGGCGGAGTAAACAGTCTGATGAAGATTCTTGAAGGCGAATGTTCGTGACTTTGCCTTCTCGAAATCTCTATGTTTACATTTATTCTTGTGGTGCTTGTTGTTGTATTTTTGTTTACATGTTTACCTTTCTTTTTATGCTGGTGTTTATTGTTGTATTTTTGTTTACTTGTTTACAATTTTTTTATATTAAGCAGTACGATAATTTTTAAACAGGTTTGTTTACCGCATTGTTTTGTTTTTGTGGCTTTTGTTTGTAATTTTAATGTAAAAATCAAAACACCAGAATTTAGATTCTTCATTTTCTTAACAATATAAATTCATCATCATCATCATCTTCATTTTCTTAACAATATAAAATAATAAACTTCTAAGGCTCAGACCACTTAGAATGTAATGCTTCCATGCGTGCTATAAGCGTCATATGAATTCTGATTAAGAGCTTTTTCTTCTGGAACTTAATTTCTTTAATTTAAAAACATTTAATCCTACTCTGACATTTCTGCTTTTAAACCACTGTGTATTTATTTAAAAAATAATGGACAAAACCACGATTGATTTTCACAGGATTGTTTCGTTTCGTTTTGTTCTTTTTTTTTTGTTTTTTGTTTTCTTTCTCATTACATTTCATTTGTTTATCGTTCAATATAAATTTTTCTTAATTAATGTCAGCTTTTATTTCCGTTTCCGTTAGTGAAGCCCTGAGTATATATTTTTGTAAAAAATATTTTCTTCTTGGCCTTTGTAGTCTCATTTAAAATTTATTTATCAATTCCTCTCTCACTTGTTGTTGTTGTTGTTTTTTGCTCTCATTTTAAAATCTCTGTTTATTTAGTATTAAAATACAAGAGAAAAAAAAAAGAAGAAAAAAAGAAGAAAGAAATGACAAAAAAGGTATGCAAACTATAACAGATAAACAGTTGAAGAAGTAAAGGAGAGAGAGAGGGGGGAGATGAAAAGCAAAATCAACTGATTTATTTCAATTATTTATATTGAGTTACAATTCCCTTTTGGCAGCACAAAATTGCAACAACAGCAACAACAAAAACCTTTAAACAAGACAGTTTTTTGCTTCTTATAAAGAAAAACCAAAAAAAAAAACCCCAGAACATAATGAATAAGCAGATCTACAACAACAACAAGAAAAACTATATAATAAGAACAAGTACAAGAGCAAACATAAGCAACAAGAACAACAACAGCAACAACAACAACAGCAAGAGCAACATAAAAATGTCAACCATCAATTGCAATCAATTTACTTGGTTTTATATGCACTCGATTGAACAAATTTATCCAACATGTTACATTATCTTTAACAAATTGAGTAAAATCCTTCGTTTTTCTTTTTTTTTTGCTTCTCTCACTCTCTCCACTCTCAGTTTCTCCTTTCTCTACTCTCTTACATATACTCTGCAGTTTTTTTTTTTTGTAAATAAACAAACCCATACACATACAACAGTCATACTATATTCATATACAACAGTCATGCTATAAATAATATTTGCTTGCATACAACAACAACCGCAACTAACCACCCTAAAAGGAAGTAAAGGGTGTGCAAGACAAAATATGTATGGAAAAATAAAAAAAAATAATTTCTTGTGTTTTATATTTTGTTTTGCTTCCCTTTAAACTGTGAAAAGGAGCACAAGAAAAACTATAACAAACAGCAAAAACATTGGTTGTGAAGAAATATAAAACAGAGATGAAGAAACATGAGTATGATAGTAGGGCGCAACTAAATTATTGGGTGGTAGCAAAAGCACCTTGCTAAGCATTCAAAATTTTTATGAGTTATGAATTGTATTCGCATGACTTACCAACAGCCAAATCCATTTGGGGCCACCTATACATACATACATACATACATACATACATACATACATACATACATACATACATACCAGAGATCAGCAATGAAGCGTTTTTCGCTACTCATAAGCACTCATGAAATTTTAAATAAAAGTGAGTCAACAATATTGAAACTTAACTACTCTGTCTGATTCATTCTAGTGAGTACGAATAATAAGTGCAGGTTGCAATGAGTACTCATGTAGCACTCATGTAACCACTCTGATTCATTCGTACTCAATACGACGTTGATTTATAAGTACAGGCTGCAATAAGTATGCGTACAACGTTGACATCACACTCAGACCATTCGAAATAAGCCTCATACTCATTTAGATTCATAAATTTAGTAGAATACTTATAAATAATACGAGTAACTCGTAACACTCATCAAAATTTACAGTCTTAGTTGTCAGGCAAGACAGAGCAGCCAGCAGAGCAAACACACAACCTTCTAGTGAGTATTTTAGTTTTCGTATGCGATTCATACTTATTTTGTGCTTCGTGTATATGTTGAGTTATGGAGAGTCCAAATCAACAACATCATACGTGATGAGTACTTCAAACTTTGAATATGAGTAGAGAGGTTCCATGATATTAAAATGAGTATAAATGCGTATAAGAATTCAGATATTATGAGTATTATTCGATTCTATTCATGCTTTTTTAATACTCATTGCTGATTTCTGATCGGTATGAGTTACGTATCGTATTCGCATGACTACCTATACATACATACATAACACAATTAGTCATCACAACCCTTTAGTCAGGATTACGACATAGTTTCTCTTAACACTTATGTTGTGTTAATTTTATCCCTTAGTGGCCGAGGTCTACAGTTTAAAGCCGTCTCTGAACGTCAGATTTTTTGAGAAACTTTTCATGGCAATTCTTATTTAGTCGCAGTGTTTTTGTCAAAAATCTGCTGAGAAGAAGTTGCCGTAGAAGAGGAGATATTTGACCTATGGTTTGAACCGTGGCCTCACGTCTAATAAGCTAACATACTACCTACTAGACTTCATTGTCAAGTAATTTATGGAAATATCTTCACAAAATTGCTTTTTTCCTAAAGTGAGCAAATATTGCAATTATTCAGTCAGGGTTACAACATATTTTCTACAAAAACAAAAGAAAGCAGTAAACAAACCTGTTTACAAATTATCGTACTGCATAATATAACAACAAACACCAGCATAAAAAATGGGTAACAAGTAAACAGAAATATACTAACAACACTACAATAATAAACGTAAACAACAAAGTTTACATTTATAGACATTTTGAGAAGGCGAAGCCACGAACATTCGACTTCAAGAACATTCATCAGACTGTTTATGTTGACATATAAAAGGCAAGGCAAAGCAGGCGACTGGGTCTGTAAAAGTTCAGTCAGTCTTGTGTGAAAATGCGGTGTGTTTGAAGAAAGTAATCGCTGTTTAAAGATCTTCGTTACAAAGATCTGTCGAATAATTGTCTAGTAATTGCTATTGTTTATGCGAAGGATATAAACAGAGGAATAACAAACAAAGCAATTGTTGTTGTTTGCAAGAAGTTGTGAACAGTGGCACTTAGAATTGTGCGAATTGTAAAGAATTTTAATTAAAACGAAATACAAATTGATTTTTATTTTATTAGCAATCTACGAGTTCGTATTTCAAACGTTTTTAAAAAGATAAAAACGTAATAAATTTTTGTCACCCACTGTAAGAACAATTTTCCACTGCGTACGTATATTTGTTCACAGCATAATGCATTATACTTCCCTTTTTGGCGCATTTATTATTGCTGTCTGTCAGTCTAACTGTGTATATGTAGGTACGTATGTAAAACGGTTTTATGTAAGACCATGCGTATGAGTAATTTACTGTATATGTACTGTGTATGTATATATGTATACATACATACATACATACATAGATTTTATTATTGATTTATTGTTCGTAGATATAAATCCTTTTAAATGTTTTTTTTCACTGTTTTTGTATTATTTTCGTTCTTATTGACGTAGTATTTGCTGTGTGGTTGTATGTGTGTGTGTGTGTCTCTTATTAGTCTTCTTCGTTTATTAAAAGCCGTATCGTTTTGGATTGTCTAGCTAATCTTTTGTATGGGTTCGTGAAACATTTTACAGTTGCTTGTGTGCTTGGCTTTGAGGCCTTTTTTGCCTAAGTAGTAGTGATTATTGCTTTCGATAGTTATAAGCCTGTATTAAGCGTTTATTTAAATTGTTTTCTTTACTAAGAAAGCTTACCTAAAAGGGTGTACCACTGTGTATTTGCCATATTGTGCGCGAGGTTGAACAATCCGGTACTAAAAATCGATATCCTGCGGCCTACTACCGTCATACGATCTATTGTATTCCCCTCAAGTATTATAGGATGTCTCTCCTCCAAGCATATGACATACATACATACATAATTAGTCATTACAACCCTAGGTATTCGAAGCTGAGATTCTTCGGTTTTAGTCGAGTCCTTTAACTATAATATCGCGTTACTGTATACGAATCCATCTGGCCTACATACATACAGAGATCTGTACGTACGTATATGCGTTCGTATTTTAACCTAGCCGGGGACCTACGGTTTAAAATGCACCCTGAACGACAGATTATTGAGAAATTTTTTCATGACAATTTTTATTTACTTTGAGAGTTCTTGTCAGAAATCTTGTAAGTGCTATACTAATTGAATTGAACACATCTTACGATAGGCTAGACTTCTGCTGAAAAGAAGTCGCCGAGGAAATATTTTCATTTTGTTCGATATGTCTCTGTCCTGGGGATTGAATCGTCGCCTCTCGTCTAATAAGCAAACACAATACCGACTAGACTACGGCGACTTCAAGCATATTGTACTAGCAAATATCAGGAAGTTGTTCTGTATAAACAATAATTCTCTGCCTAGCACCATGTGTCCATGCGATTCTTTCTAGAATGCATAAATGGTTTTAAGAATATGTTCCGATGTTGGTTGCTCATCGTCGCAGAATCTATATTAGGGGCTTGAGATAACGCCCATACTAAATAAATGTACCCACATTCTCTAGTGCCTAGTCAACAGACTGGTCACCTTCCTCACGATATTCCTGCATAGTCTGCTGCATCACTTAGAACTCCACTTATTGTAGTTTCCCAACAAAGTTATTGGGACAGTCTTTGGCTCTCTTTATCTTCACTTTCGTTGAGCACACCTTTCCTAATATCCTCGCCCAGTATAGAGAAGAATTCTGGCCTCATCGGATCCTATCCTAGCGAGCTTGTCTGCTTGCACATGGCCAAAAATTCCCACATGACCTTGTACCCAGGAGAGGTCTCTTATTGCACTAACCTAGCTGATACAGTTTTCCCTAGACAGTCCCATACTATCTTGGATTTAATTTTGTTAGAGCCGAGTGCTCGACTGTCCGATTGTATTGATATATTCTGTTTTTTGTAGGTGCTAAATACATACATAATTGCTCATTACAACCCTTCAGTCAGGATTACAACCTAGCTTCTTACTTCCACTTATGTTGTGTGTGTTAATTTTATACATGAGTGGTGGGACCTACAGTTTAAAGTCGACTCCGAAATACAGATTTTTAAGAAACTTTTTCATGGCAATTTTATTTTTACTCCCAGAGTTCTTGCCAGAAATCTTGTACGCCCTAACCTAATTAAATTGAGCACATCTTTCGATAGACTTCTGCTGGGAATATATTTTGTACAGTTTCGTCACTTCGCCGTTGGAGAAGTGATCGACTGACTCTACTGACTGTAGATGGGCGGTATGGACATGTATAACAAGCTCACCGGAGATTGTTTATATAATCAGCAGTATTACGCCAATAAACATTTAATTCTTACTAATAATACTAATCTAAATTCTTCATTTTCGTATTACTGCCACGAACATTCGCCTTCAAGTACATTCATCAGACTGTTTACCCTGTCAAAAAAAAGGTAAAGCAGTGAGTAAGTTAATGAAGTTCAGTCAGTCTTGTGTGAAGATGTGGTGCGTTTGAAGAGAGTAATCGTAGTTTGAAGATCTCCGTTAGAAAGATCTGTCGAATAATTGTCTAGTAATTGTTATTGTTTATGCAAAGGGTGTAAACAGAGGAATAACAAATAAAGCAATTGTTGTTGTTTACATCAAGTTGCGAATAGTGGCACACAGAATTGTGCGAATAATAACGAATTTTAATTAAAAATGAATACAAATTCATTTTTATTTTATTTGCAGTCTACGAGCTCATAACTCTAACGTTTTTAAGAGATAAAAACGTAACAATACTTAATTGGTTATTACAACTCTTTAGTCAGAACGACAACCTAGCATCTTTCACCACTTATTTTGTGTGTGTTAATTTTAACCATGAGTGCTGGAGCCAACGGTTGAATGTCGACTCCGAATGACAGATTTTTGAGAAATTATTCATGGCATTTTTATTTGCTGAGATGAAGCGAACGAAAGAAATATTCTTTTGTCTAAGCCAGGTGTTGAACCACTTTCTCTAGTCTAATGAGCTAACTGTGCTAACTACTATACTACGAAGACTTAAAATTTTCTGTTTTCTTAGTTTTTTCTTGGGTTTCTTTAATTTAATTTCCATTTAAATGTTCACCCTGTACCTATTCCGACTCGCCGCACATAAATAAACGAAAACGTTTTTATTGCAATTTCCATTAGCATACGTACATATCTCCTCTCATTATTATTATTTGTCTTGACAATTAAAATCAGTTTGTCTTTAGGCTCTCCATATACTTATAAACTGATAATGACAGTTAAAACAATAAAATGATTATAAATTATTACAAATAACAACAACAACAACAGCAACGACAACAACATCATCAACTACAACAACAACAAAAACAATTATTATTGTATTCAATTAAAGGCTGGGGTGGGCTGGGCTGGCATCGTTTGTAAAAGAAAAAGGGATGAAATATTTCTAAAGGATTTCATAACAAATAGCAGAGAGACAGAGAGAGAGAGAGAGAGAGAGAGAAAGAGAAATAATTCCATGAGGCCAATTTATAATAACAATCCTTTTGTGATTTCATGGATTTAATTCAAGGTTTCCAATTACAATATCCTTTCCTTTTTAGTGGTCTTATGAGGTTTAAAATCCTACTTAAGAAGACTTATGAAATCTAATCGACAGATCTTTGAAGTGAATTTACTTACCACCACCACCGTGGCGTTTAGTTGGTTTCCTTAAATTGAAAAACTTACGCTGCGTTTGGAGTGAATCATTGAATTTACCTGGAAATAGAATAAAGAGGAGGTAAAGGTTTACAAATTGTATTTCAATGTTAAACGATATGAATTGTAATTTAAATTGTATAAAAAAAGAATGTCATGAAGGACAAAACATGTTGTCTTCAATTTACAAATGAAAATGGAACATGCCAGGGTACAGGGTACAAGGTCATGTAGGAATTTTTGGCATTAAGCAAGTAGACAAGCTTGCGAGGATAGGATCTGATGAGATCAGAACTCTTCTGTGTACTGGGCAAGGATATTTGGAAACATGTGCTCAACGCAAGTTAAGGTAAAGAGAAGCAAAGACTGTTCACAAACTAGGTGGGTTTTCGGTAATCAAAATCTTTGTGGGAAAACTACAATAAGTGGCATTCTAAATGATGCATCTGACTATGCGGGAATATCCTGAGGAAGGTAACCAGTCTGTTGACAGGGCACTGTAGAATCAGGGTACACTTATTTAGAATGGGAGGCTATCTGAAGTGAATATAGATTCTGCGACGATGAGCAACCAACATCAGAACATATTCTTGGAATCTTCTTTATGCATTCTAGAAAGAATCACATGGGCACATGTTGCTGGGCAGAGAATTATTCCTGAAATTCTTGGGGAAAAGGGGAAAATTTGGAATCTAGTATCAACTAAAATTCTATAGTTGGATTTACATTAAGACCACGTAGCTCACACTAGTTTTAACTCGTATGGTTGGACATACATATAGTGACGACCAAAAGAGGTGCAGTGCATGCCCGTTTGATATTTAAATTAGGGTAACCAGAACAGAAACAAATTAATAAACAGAAATGAAGAGAAATTAAAAGACAAACGGAAGCAAACTATTAGAACATTTAAAAGGTGAGCGAGGATGATTAACAAAGAGAAAGGAAACAAGAGAACTAAAGCCAAAGAAAAATCTCTGCAGGTCCATATTTATTCTAGATTTTTCAAGAATCCAAGGCCTAGAGTGTTGAATCTGCACATCTGTAAATAACATACCCTACAGGGAAAAAGGGTACCAGAGTTTCAATAACCTTTAATTGCAGTTTCAGTAACCATTCTGTACCAGAACGGTTGAGTCGGAGTCGCAATAGTCGGCAGAAACTTTCTCTTATTTCGCTATAAAGTGTATATTCTCCGTCGGATTTTGTCTCTAGGAAAGCTTTACTCTTTTGCCATTTCATCTGTAATCTCTTTAACGCTAACGTCAGTGCACATTCAGCAGATTTTTTTTAGGTTAGGTTAGGTTTGAGGGCGTGTATTTGTCATTGGGACAAGTACAGTGCCCAGAGGTAAAAATGGCCCATTGTAAATAGTTCTAAAGTAAAGAGAGATAGGATAGTAAAGGAGATATGGAAATTAGAAAAGGAGAAGAGGTAGGAAAAGGAGGATAAAGAGATGGAGGAAAAACAGATCGACCACAAACACACAGGAGAGCTCGACGATAACCTTGAAGCTCTAGCACTGAATATATGGAAAGTCCTTATATCGGACCTCGACAGAGACTCCCAACCTTCGATGAAGCGTCTTCCCAAGGTCCTCAATCCTAATTTACTAAGGGCTAGACAGTTGCAGAGGATATTCCAAGTCCTCCTTGTCGCAACATATCCTGTAATAGTCCGGTTGGGATCTGTTCCAGATCTTTGTCAGCCACCTAACCTCGCAGTGTGCTCTGTAATGAGACCGAAAACTAACCTCAGACTGGCCTTATCTAAGCACAGCAGTAAACCTGTTCTAGAACTGTCTAATAACAGGCAGCAAATTATTTATAAACATATTGTTACGTTTTTATCTTTTAAAAACGTTTAAAATATGAGTACGTAGATTGCAAATAAAATAAGAATAAATTTGTGTTCAGTTCGCATAAACAGTAACAATTAATAGACAATTCGACAGATTCGACAGATCTTTGTAACGGAGATCTTCAAACCACGATTACTCTCTTCAAACACACAGCATCTTCACACAAGACTGACCGAACTTCACTAACTTACTCGCCTGCTTTGCCTTGCCTTTTATATGGCGGAGTAAACAGTCTGATGAAGATTCTTGAAGGCGAATGTTCGTGACTTTGCCTTCTCGAAATCTCTATGTTTACATTTATTCTTGTGGTGCTTGTTGTTGTATTTTTGTTTACATGTTTACCTTTCTTTTTATGCTGGTGTTTATTGTTGTATTTTTGTTTACTTGTTTACAATTTTTTTATATTAAGCAGTACGATAATTTTTAAACAGGTTTGTTTACCGCATTGTTTTGTTTTTGTGGCTTTTGTTTGTAATTTTAATGTAAAAATCAAAACACCAGAATTTAGATTCTTCATTTTCTTAACAATATAAATTCATCATCATCATCATCTTCATTTTCTTAACAATATAAAATAATAAACTTCTAAGGCTCAGACCACTTAGAATGTAATGCTTCCATGCGTGCTATAAGCGTCATATGAATTCTGATTAAGAGCTTTTTCTTCTGGAACTTAATTTCTTTAATTTAAAAACATTTAATCCTACTCTGACATTTCTGCTTTTAAACCACTGTGTATTTATTTAAAAAATAATGGACAAAACCACGATTGATTTTCACAGGATTGTTTCGTTTCGTTTTGTTCTTTTTTTTTTGTTTTTTGTTTTCTTTCTCATTACATTTCATTTGTTTATCGTTCAATATAAATTTTTCTTAATTAATGTCAGCTTTTATTTCCGTTTCCGTTAGTGAAGCCCTGAGTATATATTTTTGTAAAAAATATTTTCTTCTTGGCCTTTGTAGTCTCATTTAAAATTTATTTATCAATTCCTCTCTCACTTGTTGTTGTTGTTGTTTTTTGCTCTCATTTTAAAATCTCTGTTTATTTAGTATTAAAATACAAGAGAAAAAAAAAAGAAGAAAAAAAGAAGAAAGAAATGATAAAAAAGGTATGCAAACTATAACAGATAAACAGTTGAAGAAGTAAAGGAGAGAGAGAGGGGGGAGATGAAAAGCAAAATCAACTGATTTATTTCAATTATTTATATTGAGTTACAATTCCCTTTTGGCAGCACAAAATTGCAACAACAGCAACAACAAAAACCTTTAAACAAGACAGTTTTTTGCTTCTTATAAAGAAAAACCAAAAAAAAAAACCCCAGAACATAATGAATAAGCAGATCTACAACAACAACAAGAAAAACTATATAATAAGAACAAGTACAAGAGCAAACATAAGCAACAAGAACAACAACAGCAACAACAACAACAGCAAGAGCAACATAAAAATGTCAACCATCAATTGCAATCAATTTACTTGGTTTTATATGCACTCGATTGAACAAATTTATCCAACATGTTACATTATCTTTAACAAATTGAGTAAAATCCTTCGTTTTTCTTTTTTTTTTGCTTCTCTCACTCTCTCCACTCTCAGTTTCTCCTTTCTCTACTCTCTTACATATACTCTGCAGTTTTTTTTTTTTGTAAATAAACAAACCCATACACATACAACAGTCATACTATATTCATATACAACAGTCATGCTATAAATAATATTTGCTTGCATACAACAACAACCGCAACTAACCACCCTAAAAGGAAGTAAAGGGTGTGCAAGACAAAATATGTATGGAAAAATAAAAAAAAATAATTTCTTGTGTTTTATATTTTGTTTTGCTTCCCTTTAAACTGTGAAAAGGAGCACAAGAAAAACTATAACAAACAGCAAAAACATTGGTTGTGAAGAAATATAAAACAGAGATGAAGAAACATGAGTATGATAGTAGGGCGCAACTAAATTATTGGGTGGTAGCAAAAGCACCTTGCTAAGCATTCAAAATTTTTATGAGTTATGAATTGTATTCGCATGACTTACCAACAGCCAAATCCATTTGGGGCCACCTATACATACATACATACATACATACATACATACATACATACATACATACATACATACCAGAGATCAGCAATGAAGCGTTTTTCGCTACTCATAAGCACTCATGAAATTTTAAATAAAAGTGAGTCAACAATATTGAAACTTAACTACTCTGTCTGATTCATTCTAGTGAGTACGAATAATAAGTGCAGGTTGCAATGAGTACTCATGTAGCACTCATGTAACCACTCTGATTCATTCGTACTCAATACGACGTTGATTTATAAGTACAGGCTGCAATAAGTATGCGTACAACGTTGACATCACACTCAGACCATTCGAAATAAGCCTCATACTCATTTAGATTCATAAATTTAGTAGAATACTTATAAATAATACGAGTAACTCGTAACACTCATCAAAATTTACAGTCTTAGTTGTCAGGCAAGACAGAGCAGCCAGCAGAGCAAACACACAACCTTCTAGTGAGTATTTTAGTTTTCGTATGCGATTCATACTTATTTTGTGCTTCGTGTATATGTTGAGTTATGGAGAGTCCAAATCAACAACATCATACGTGATGAGTACTTCAAACTTTGAATATGAGTAGAGAGGTTCCATGATATTAAAATGAGTATAAATGCGTATAAGAATTCAGATATTATGAGTATTATTCGATTCTATTCATGCTTTTTTAATACTCATTGCTGATTTCTGATCGGTATGAGTTACGTATCGTATTCGCATGACTACCTATACATACATACATAACACAATTAGTCATCACAACCCTTTAGTCAGGATTACGACATAGTTTCTCTTAACACTTATGTTGTGTTAATTTTATCCCTTAGTGGCCGAGGTCTACAGTTTAAAGCCGTCTCTGAACGTCAGATTTTTTGAGAAACTTTTCATGGCAATTCTTATTTAGTCGCAGTGTTTTTGTCAAAAATCTGCTGAGAAGAAGTTGCCGTAGAAGAGGAGATATTTGACCTATGGTTTGAACCGTGGCCTCACGTCTAATAAGCTAACATACTACCTACTAGACTTCATTGTCAAGTAATTTATGGAAATATCTTCACAAAATTGCTTTTTTCCTAAAGTGAGCAAATATTGCAATTATTCAGTCAGGGTTACAACATATTTTCTCACACTACTTATGTTGCATGTGTTAATTTTATTCCTTAGTGGCGGGAGCTACAGTTTAAAGTCGACTCTGAACGACAGATTGTTTTGAGGAACTTTTCATGGCAATTTTATTTCGACACTCAGGGTTTTTGCCCAAAATCTGCTGAGAGGAAGTCGCCGAAGAAATATTTTTTCAGGTTTTTGTTTTGAATTCTTACCTGGGGCAGGAACCGTGGTCACACATCTAATAAGCCAACACACTAAACTAGACTAGACTACGGTGATTCTTTTTGCCAATGCCAATTGGGTACACTACAATGCCTTTAAACTGATGAAAGCATGAATCCGTTTTAGTTCAGCCTGCCCCATCATGACGGTTTAGCTAATCTCGGGTATTGAAAATATGACACTGTATCAAATCACTTCAAGTTCGATTGAATTCTTACCTACAGGCTTACAACCCTGGAAACTGATTATTTTGGCCAATTATTTAAACTAAGTGCTCTTGTTAGATTATCTAGCTTGTCGTACACAGACAAGTGGCTAAATGGCAAATTGTTTTACTAAGTGTGAAGTAAACCCCCCTTGTAATGATCCGTTAGTGGTGAGTTTGAAACACTGCGAAATCCGAATGAAACCGGCCAGTTCTCTCAGTGGCACGTTCGCCACCATGCCCAGATCTTTAAATGTTCTGTCACCCAAAAACCGGTGACGTTTGTCCTGAAGTGCAGAGACAGAAAAAAAAGGTGTTGTAACGACTCCGTTTCCTCCACAATTTATAATCCTGGTGCAGATTACTTTGCCAATTGCGTAGTGCCCCATTAGCATTAGCGTTTGCATGCAAACTGTTTTCTTGTCGAACTCAAATAGTTCCCTGGTTGTCCAATGCCGGGTACACAACAGTTTTGGAATTTGGCAACCAGGTATGTTGAGCCACCCACGGTATGTTGAATTCCATGATGCTTTTTCCAATTTGAAAAAGTATTCCTGTAGAGACGAATCTCGTCTTCAGATATCTCCGATCTTTTTCGTGTCAACTCGTTCGCCTTTTTGTTTCTCTCTATGCCACAGATTCGGTCTGGTCCAAAAGTCCTTAACGACTGCTTGCACTGCTCTTGTTACTTCTCGAAAATGAAATGCCAACGTTTGACATTCTCAGCTGTGAGGACATAATTAGGTCCATAGTTCTCATCTGATATTGCTTTAATAGCTTTGCATAAATTCATTGCTTTTTCCCTTAACCACCAAAAAAAAAACCGAGAAACAAGCATTGATCTTTAGCCATTTGGTTACATTTTTTTCCTCTTACATTATAGCGATGCATTGGTATTTTGTTCGTTTATGTATTTTGTACTCGTCATCTCTTTTTAGTTTAATTTTCTTCTCGATTTTTTTTCGCTTTTCATTTTTCATTTTGTTATACATCATTGAAGTCTAACAGAAAATGTCAATCAAAATTTGAAATATTACCCCAGGATTTTTACGTTACAAGTGGAAAACTGGAAAACTGTTACAGATTCCACTTCTACTTGAATGTGCCTCTCACTCTCTGTCTCTCTCTTGCTCTACAACTGTACTTTAAATTGTGCTACTGTGTATGAAAATAATGAATGAATCTTTAATTTTTGTTGGCAACAACAAAATTTTTTTAATTTTTATTTTTTTGATTTTGAAATATTGAGTTTCAGCATCAACGATGTCATTGTCATTGTAGCATCCATGCAAAATCGTTTGGAATGGATTTATTTGAGAAAAGAAGTGACCGAAAAGTATAAAACAGTTCGGTTGGAATGTTAAAGACTTTAAAAATGTATCATCATAGGAGATTAAGACACTGTAACGATTGCATAAATTGGAAAATTCTCAATAATTTAATCCGCAGCCAACTTCATGGCACTTCACAATATCGTAACGGGCGTAAAATGTCGGCTTACCATAGCATTCAGATGGAAGTTGAGGCCTTATGTTTCATGAGGAATATTGTTACGTTTTTGCGTTTAAAATATAAGCCCGTAGATTGCAAATAAAAAACAAAATAAATTTGTGTTTAATTTTTAATTAAAACTCCTTATTATTCGCCTAATTCTTTATGCCATTCTTCACAATTAGATGTAAACAACAACAATTGCTTTGTTTGTTATTTCTCTGCTTACACTCTTTGTATAAACAATAACAATTACTAGAAAATTATTCGACAGATCTTTGTAACGGAGATCTTCAAACCACGATTTCTCCCTTCAAACCCACCGCGACTTCACACAAAACTGACTGAGCTTCACTAACACATTCGCCTGCTTTGCCTTGCCTTTTATATGGCAAAGTAAATAGTCTGATGAATGTACATGACTTCGCCTTCTCGAAATCTCTATAAATGTAAACATCGTTGTTTACGTTTATTCTTGTATCGTTTGTTGTTGTATTTTTGTTTACTTGTTTACCATTCTTTTTATGCTGGTGTTTGTTGTTATATTAAGCAGTACGATAATTTGTAAACAGATTTGTTCGCTGCATTGTTCTGTTTTTGTAGCTTTTGTTTATAATTTTAATGTTAAGCAATGTAAAAGGAAAACACCAGCGTCTAGATTTTTAATTTTCGTAACAATATCAAGGAAAAATATAAGAAATATGAACACCTCTCTCTATACTAAACTTAAGGTCTCGTCTGATCAGGTATGTCGGGTACTTTCTACCACCGAATTTGTGTAGTTTTTTAAGGGTTAACAGTGAAATGAACTGCTAAAGCCTGGCATCATAATTTACTCTCGTGCAGTACTAAAGGAGAAACACTATTAGATGGGACATAACGGCCTGCAACTGAAACTGATAGCAACTGGCTAACAGGCTATTTCTGCTTCATCTAAAATTCGTAGATATGGTGAACAGCGTTGATCAGTTTTCGTATAAAAAATATATAATAAGCAAAAATATACACAAGGCTTGCTTGAAAATCTCACAGTGAAAAACAAAACTAATGCTTTGGATTTATACTACGTTAGTCAGGACAATTGTAAACTTAACACTAATTGCTTGAGCCTTGAACACAGGTCAGGTGAGGTTGCATCAGATATAGAGGTTATGACAAAAGTAATAAGAATCTGTTCTTCCCCTCTCTGAATTTGAGCCCATTGCATATGTTAGCGGAAGTCGCCGTAGTCTAGTACATGCTGTGTTGGCTTATTAGACTTAAGGCCACGGTTCAAACCCCAGATCAGATCTCTCCAGAAAATCGGAATATGAGAAAGTATTTCTTCGGCGACTTCCACTCTTCAGATTTCTGGGAAAAGTTTCTGAAAAATTTCTCAAAAAAATTAGTCGTTGGAGTTGACTATAAACTGTAGGTCCCGACACACATGTATAAAATTAACACACACAACAAAAGTTAATCTGAGAAACTAACTCGTAATCCTGGCTGAAGGGTTGTAATGTCCAATTATGTATGTATGTATGTATGTTATGTATGCATATGTTAGCAAAGGTCAGATTTATGATTAGAGACTATGATTAGAATAATGTCATAGAAATTAGGAAAATCGTAAAAGAAAATGTCTGACGAGGTCAAATAACACAATCTCTTCTGCTAGTTTACATCACCTTTACGTGAGATGAGGGCATTGTCAATAGCCCGTACAGAATATCCAATGTGGCATACGCTGAGTGGTACATAGTGTCGTCCTTATAAGACAACATGTCTTTGGTGTCCCAGTTCAGGCAAAAAGCAGTATGTAATCAGCGGCCTAAAGTCGGGCTAACGTTGTTCTCAATGAAATATGGAATGAAGACAGCACCAACCAAAAATCCACACAAAAGATCGACCTTTTCAATATGCATTGGACGGTAGAGTTTTGTTTGTTCACGTAAACATTTATCCAGAAATGGACCTCATCTCTGAAGATGATCTTTGGATGAAAAACGCGCGTCATGTTGGCCGAACAGAATACTTATTTTCATGAAACAAATTTATTATTTGCACCGTGTTTTTGAATGGTGATTTGAAAAAACTAACTGAATAAATGACAACTAATCTGTTAGATGTAGCTTCAACAAGATGGCCGTTATTAACTGTTAAAGTCCGTAAGTTCTTATTTGAACGCCTAATAGAAACATAAGCAACATAATCTCAAGTTAAGGACCATTCAGGAGTATACGAATGGGTGAAAGACAGGTAGAAAAACCGTCATAAGTATACGTTAATAAACAAAATTGGCCTTTCAGAAGGCAATGCAACCATTATAAGTGACTGTTTGGTGCGGCTTGTGGATAGGAGGCATCTTGGGCCCACATTTTTTTGAAGATGAGAATAGTATAACCGTTACGGTCAATGGAGACACTTACCCCACCATGATAACCGATTGTTTTGTACCCCCACTCGTCATGGTATTAATGTGAACGATGTTTGGCTTCAAAAGGATGTGTTTATTAAGTCAAACGTTTGATGGCCGTTTAATTAGCCGAAATGGTAATGGCAATTGGCCGCCAAGAAGCTTCGACTTGACACCGTTGAACTATTTTCTATGGGGCGCCATTAAAGAAAAGTGTTATATCGGCAAACGAAAGAAAATTGAGCAGTTGAAGGTCAACATACGTGATGCCATTGTCGAGATACGATCACATACACTGCTGGAAAATTGGTCCGATCGAATGAGATACCGTGAGGCCAACTGCGACAGCCATATGAATGAAATAATATTCCATTTCTAACCGGAACAATTGTATTTAACAACAAAAAAATAAATTTGACAGAATTTCAAACCTTGTTTGTTTGATTGGATTTTTAAATTTAAACTTTTAAATGACCCACCCTTTACTACCTACTAGGCTACGGCAACTGAGAACATCTGATTGAAGTTGAGTTCGGCTTCGTATTTATGGCAGAGAACTGTTCATTCAAAGATTCTTTATACGAAATTTGTATCGTTTCAAGTATAGTACCAGATTGTTTGATAAAAAATGAGCCACCAGAAGACATATTTGGAATCTGTACTGCGTTAATGCATTTCGAACAGAAATACCTGTGCTCTTATCAAGGACTAAAGAGGAAGACATCCTATACACATTACATATATAATTGATCACTACAACCCTTCAGTTAGGATTACGATTTAGCTTCTCTCACCACTTGTGTTGTGTGTGATAATTTTTATACATGAGTGGCTGGAGCTACAGTTTAAAGTCGACTCCAAACGACAGATTTTTGAGAAACTTTTCATGCCAATTTTATTTGCTTTCAGAGCTTTTGTCAGAAATCTGCTGAGAAGAAGTAGCCGATGAAATATTTTCATATTTTCCATATGATGTCTGACCTGGGGTTTGAACCGTGGCCTTGCGTCTAATAAGCCAATACACTACCTAGTAGACTACGGCGATTTGGGACATATTTTAGGGAATTCCACAAACATCAAATAAACGTTTAAATTTATTGTAATTTTGCCTTTAAATCTTAAAATAAAACACAATTTTAGTACCTTCTAGTAAGAATGAAGTCCATAACGTGTTGCAAAGTTTTCAACAATTTCAATCATTTTTCTAGCAATTCATCTCGCCTAACTTCTGTATATCCTTATGGCACAATCAACCAACTATTCAATCTGTAGACCAAAATATTTTGTCTCTCGGTCTTGAATTTTTAATATTTAAGTTAATAATCACATCAAAGATTTTCGATTTTTCAAGTTCTTTTTTCGTTTTTTTTTTATTTTCTGCTGTGCATATACGTACGGATGTATGTATGCATGATGCCATCAACTATGTTGGTTGATATACATCAATCATGTTGATATTCTTTTAACAGTTTTTTCGTTTTTAATTCGTTTTTTCTTTTTCTTCTTATATTTTTTTTGTTTTTTTGGGGGGATAATACTGATGATACAACAATAACATCATTGTCATCCTTTAGCATTACCATCATAATCATCGTCTCATCATTGGTTATGCTATTGGCAGCATCATCATAATCATTGTACTCGTTCTCTGTACTCGTCCTCGTTGCATACATCGTTCTCGTCGTTGTCGTTGTCGTCATTGAGTCTAACAAATCATTTTGTGTTTTGTCTTTTACCTCAATATCCACCACATTAATAACTTGTGAATCCTTTGTGTCAATATTGTCATACATGGCAAACACAAGAAGCAGCACCACCCACCCACCTTAAGCTGTACCTCTGTACCCATGTATAATCCATAATAATAGTGCCTCTCTTCCACACACTCTCTCTCTCTCTCTTTTAATACAGTGCAAAAAAGAAAGCAAGAAAAAAATATGATTTTACTGACGCCAACTGACAGGCAGACAGTCGAAATGCCAAAGATAAAATCGTTGTTTTCCTCTCTACAAAAACGAAAAAAGAAAAAAAACGAACGAAACACGAACATATATTCTGGCTAAAGGAACAGTAGCACAAGCAGTTTCCTTTAACAGAAATTGTGTGATAAAAAAGATGTGAATTTATTTATAATTTTTTTTCGGGATTATCTTCTCTTTACTCTTTTTCACACTCCCTCTCCCTCTTTCTCCCTCCTTCAGTGCCACTGTGATCGATATGTTTCGTTTCATTCCGTTTCCTGATATTTTGTATCACAACACTTTTGTATGTGACACATGAGACAGCCATTGATTACAAAGTGAGGAATTGATGAAAAAAATACAAAAACAAAAATCGTTGTTGTTGTTGTTGCTTTAAATCTGTGCAGCAACAATAACGTTATCCGTATCAGTTCGTTGGTTTTTTTTCTCTGTGTTGCTTTCTGAATTTTAAATGCTGAAAGTGAGATTTTTCATTCACATTTTTTCTTTGCCTCTCAGTACCCCCATTTATGCATGTTGCTTGCATTTGAATGGATTTTGTTGTTGTTGTTGTTGCTGTTTTTGGATTAGAAATGATTTGAATAAATCTTCCAATAATTATTAGGATTCTTTGGTTTTTTTTCTTTCTGTTTCTATTTTTAATTCTCTTTCAAAACAAAAGACCTTAGAAAGTATTTAATGATGATGTTGTTATCCCCGATTTATTGGCAATTTCATGGCAAAGAGCAGAAGAACATGTGAAAAATAGTTCCATGTACTCGTATATAAATCAGAAGTTTCTTTACTTTGGATTAACAAATGCTGTTGGAAAAGTAATATCAAGGATCAAGCATAATGCTTGATGTTTGCATATGCACTATAGTATTGCACATGCAGTATGGCGTGTATGCTCTTCACACAAGAACAGCAGATGAAAAGCAATGGAAAATTGAAAAACAGTGCTGTTGCAAAAGTAATATAACAGATCAAGCATAATTCTTGACGCTTGCACATGCAGTATGGTATTGCACATGCAGTATGGCATGTATGCTCTTCACACAAGAGAAGCAGAGCAGCCGATGAAAAATGTGAAAAACAGTTCCATGGTTATAAAAGCAGAAGTTTCTTTACTTTGGATTTGCAAGTGCTGTTAGAAAAGTAATGAAATCAATCAAGCATAATGCTTGAGGTTTGCACATGCAGTATAGTAAAGCATATGCAGTACGGCATGCATGCCATATTGATATGCACAAGGCTAAGCTGGAAAATCTCAAAGTGAAAATCAAAGCTAATGACTTGGCAATATACTGCAGTAAATAGAAGCCACTTCACATTATCGTTACACACAACAAGTCAAAACATCTCGTGCAGCACTAAGAGGGAAAGAGGTCATGGAGGCCATGGAGACTATGATAAGAATAATGGGGGCACAGATCTTACATGCAATTCGACAAAATGTCTGACTTAGGGAAATCGCTCAAGAAAATTTCTGAAAGGGTCAAATCGAACAATCGTTTTGGCCAGTTTATATTATCGTCGTATACTGTCGTTTATATCCCGGCGTCACCAGTTAGTGGCAGAAGATTTAGTCGCCCTAAAACCAGATTGACCTACTTTTATAGGAAATAGTACAAGAGAATTTGGAAACCTAACTTTATTCTTTTAGAGGAATAAACTTGAAGGTTGAAGCAGTACAAAAAAAATCCCGATGTGGATTCAAAAACTATTTGTTTTTTGTATTGTACTGTGCAGATGGACATAGGACATAGCCTCGTTTATCAAACTTTCTGACTGGTTTTCCAGCGTGGGTGTGTCGTGCTTTTTTGAAAATGTGCAGCCCTTGCGCTGACCAACTTCCCCATCCTTGGATCGGAGAAACTTGGTCAGTACATAGGCTGCGTTCTCTATGCTGAGCTTTCTGGTAAATTAAAGCTAACATAACCTAACTGTGTAGATGGCACCATAGTCTTATAGCCAGTCCTCTGGCATATTAGAAGTGAGGCCACGGTTCAAACCTCAGGCCAAACATATCCAATAAAAATGAAACATGAAGAAATAGTTCTTCGTTTACTACCTCTCAGCAGCCTTCTGGCAAAAACTATTTGAGTAAATGAAAGTTGCCATGAAAATTTTCTCAAAAATCTATCATTCGGAGTCGACTTTAAACTGTAGGTCCCGCTACTTATGGATTAAATTAACACACACAACATAAGTGGTGTGAGAAGCTAGGTTGTAACCCTGAGTATTTGTTCACTTAAGGAAAAAAGCAGTGTCGTGGAGATATTTCCATAAATTACTTGACAATGAAGTCGCCGTAGTCTAATAAGTAGTATGTTAGCTTCTTAGACGTGAGGTCATAGGTCAAACATCTCCTCTTCTTCAGCAACTTCTTCTCAATAGATTTCTGGCAAAAACTCTGGGATTAAATAAAAATTGCCGTGAAATTTTCCTCAAAAATCTGTCATTAGGAGTCGACTTTAAACTTTAGGTCCCGCCACTCATGCATAACATTAACACATACAATATAAGTGGTGTGAGAAGCTAGGTTGCAATCCTGACTAAAGGGTTGTAATGATCAATTATGTGTGTATGCATTTATGTATAAATATATTCCGGTGCTGGAACACAATTCTATTTAATGAACGTAAGATCATTGACAGACTTAACCAAAGTAATTTGTTGATTATACATCTCCATGGTAGTAGAACATAGTTAAGCCATAATATGTGGATATTTTTGTGACACTCTTTCTTTAATTGAATTTATTAAAAAAAAATTTTATAGCACAACACTTCACCCTCCATTAGCCGTTTTATACGTTTCTTCTTTTTGCCCTCAGCATCATTAACACTTTACAACTTCGCGCTCTTCTCGTAACAGCATTTATGGACGAAATCACTTCGTCTGTTGCTCCCCCATTTTAATAAATGAATACGAAAGTATTCTGACTATACATACATACATACATACGTCCAACTGTTTCCTTTTCTTTCTCCCTTTTTGCATCTCTCGTCTCATGCTTTGCTTTCTAGTTAATGTAACGATAGAGACATTTGTCTCTCATACACATACACACACACACACTTACAAAAGTCAATTAAGCATATTAAGTGCACATAAGTGCATTTTTGTGTACATTTTTATTGTAAAAAAACAACAATAACGCAAAAAAAATAATACGAGAATGTTACAAATTTATGTGAATGCATGTGTGTTTGTGTGCGGGTGTGTGAGAGAAAGGGCATCATATTCATTTGTTAGTGCGCGTATGTGTGTGTGTATTAATTTACGAAAAGAAAGCAAAAGAAAAAAAACTTCGTAAATGGAACAAAATCATGTGGAAAGGCCTGCAAATATTCATTCATTCCAAAGCGACAAAAGAAGCGAAAAAATATTTGTATTCGCAAACAGTCGACCCTTCTTGTTTGCTCTAGAAGAAACCCTTTTTCTCTCATTCTCTGTTTGTTTATTTTTTATTTTCTCTACAAAAGAGAAAAACACAGAAGAACTCCTCATCATCATCATCATTGTCGTCATCATTTGTTTATAAAATTTGTCCTTGTGTGACTCGTGTTTAAATAGACAAATTTTTGTCTCTTCTTCCCTCTCTCTTTCTCTCTCTCCATGTGCAGAATGATTGTGTGTTTGTTGCCTTGATGCACACAGCGGCTTACAGACACATATTTGTCCGTTATATTGTAACTGCTTGAATAAATGTGGTTGTATTTGTATTTGTCCATATAAATGCATGTGGTTCCACAATTCAGAGACAGGGAATTCAGCAAATGATGTCACATGTGTTGTGTTTCTTTCATTTGCAGAAATGGACAACCTACATTGCCAAATGTATAGTTGCCATAATCTATTTTGCAGTGTGTTGGCTTATTAGACGTAAGGCCACGATTCAAACCCCAAGTCAAACATGTTGAACAAAACGAAACACCAGAAAAAACATTTCTTAAGTATTTTAGTCTCAGCAGATTTCTGGCAAAGTAGGTTTTTTAATTAGGTAGAGGTGGCTATCAGATCAAGAAGTTTTAATAGACACTTTTAGACTTTATTTGGCCCATTGTGCAGGCTCTGTGCTGATCAAATTATTCGATGGGATTGGTGGAATTCGATCATTAAACAGGCTGCTTTTATCTGTGGCCTCAAAATGGGCCACTATGCGTTGTCAAGTGTGCTTTGTTAATCAAAGCTGCCACTACAACCTAACCTAACTTATGTTCCATTGTAATACCCGAGTTATCCGTTTCTCTTGGCACAATTGGGATCTTCTGATTATCAAATGACTCTCACTTCTAATAAACTTTGTCGACTAATTATTTGAGTCATCTACATAGTACTACGAAAGTAGTCGCCGTAGTCTATTGGTAGTGTGTTGGCTTATTAGACGTGAGGCCACAGTTCATATCCCAGGTCAGATATTTCCAACAAAGGAATCATGGAGAAATAGTTCTTTGGCGACTTCCTCTTAGCAGATTTCTGGCAAAAACTCTGCGAAAGTAAATAAAAATTGCAATATAAAGTTCCTCTGTCGTTCTGTCGTTCGCAATCGACTTTAAACTGTAGGTGATGTCACTCATGTATAAAAATTAACACACACAACATAAGTGGTGTGAGAAGCTGGGTCGCAATTCTAACTGAAGGGTTGTAATGACCAATTATGTATGTATGTTTGAAAGGTTAGATAGGTAATTAGGTAGAGGTGGCTGTCAACCCACGAAGTCGTTTTTCTTGACACAATTGAGATCTTCTGATGAAATGGTTTGGATTTCTAATAAACATTGTCGACCTATAATTTCAATCGTCTACAAAGTAATTAAGGAAAATGTCTCTACAGTTCTTGCAGAAGTCTTTCGCCATGTTCCAAAACCAATACGTCTTGCATGACTGCCCATAATGCAATGTCCAGTACTGACTCAACTACCATGCTGTGCGTATGCCTTTGGACTTTGAGAAGATTACCTGTGGGCCATCTACCCAGTTTTGATAAGATTTGCAGTGCTATTCTGATCTTATCCGAAGCCGCCTACACGGCGTTGCCAGAATGCATAACTGCATTGTCAATTATTATCAGCTGGCAGGTCTTTAAGGCGGTTTCCAATGAAGAGAACTCACCAGTAAGTTCAGTGGTTATGTCACTTAGGGGCCACTTCAGTCGCTCTAGAGTTACATAGAATATCACTATGTTGTCGGTACCCATCAGAGATCAACAATGAGTATTCAAAAAGATGAGTAGATTCGAATCATGCTCATAATTTCTGATGCTTATACGCATTCATACTTATTTTAAAATCATGGAACCTCTCTACTCATATTCAAAGTTTGAAGTACTCATAATATTCATACTTAATAACACGTATGATGTTATTGTTGATTTCGACTCTCCATAACTCAACATATACACGAATCACAAAATAATTATGAGTCGCTTACGCACACTAAAATACTCACTCGAAGGTTGCTTGCTGTCTTTATGATTTTCTTTCTTCTTTTTTTGTAAATGCAACAACAACTAAGGCTATAAATTTTGATGAATGCTCCGAATCACTCGAATCATTTATGAGTACTATAAGTATTTTCCTAAAGTTATAAATCCTAAATGAGTATGAGGCTTATACATCAAACATATTTCGAATGGTATGAGTTTGATGTTAACGTTGTACTCATACTCATTGCAACCTGTACTTATAAATCAGTGTTGTAGGTGAGTATGAATGAATCAGATAGAGTAGTTAAATTTCAATACTGTTGACTCACTCATACTCAAAATTTCATGAGTACTTATGAGTAGCGAAAAAATGATTCATTGCTGATCTCTGGTACCCATGTATAGAATATCGTATCGCTTTGCTATCTCAGTGCGTGACTCGCGACTGCCATAAACTATCTTGAAATTCATTACGTTAGACCCGTTACTATAACAGCTGTCTAGAGTTATCAGAAGGCAGTCTTTACAACACCTTACAGTATAGTTTAGTTTTGAAATACACATTGTAGGGCCTCAGCTGGGAAAATTTTCTTTGAAGAGACTTTTAATTCTCATTTCTGATTGACTTTGGCTTTAAACGTCATTCCTCCGAGAATGATTTCAAAATTAGGCGACGACCTTATATAAGGATGATGGTAACAGTTGTGAAGCAAATCCCTATGCTGAACGGTGGCAACCTTGTCTGAAATATGTTTTCAGTTTTTGGGAGCTATGTTGTTCAGATCTCTTATTTGTTTTTGAACCAGCAACCATAAGCTAAGCCGGTCTATTGCAGGGTATGTTGCGATGAGGAGGAGTTGGGGACTGTCCAACCATTAGTAGGTTGAGATTGAATACTTTTGGCCGGGATTACTTTGAGGGTTTGAATTCTAAGTCGAGAGCCGACATAAAGGCGCTCCATTGATTCTTTATTTGTTTGAGCTAATGTGAGGAGTACTACAACTTCAATAGTGTAGTCGCACTCTCTTGTGTGTTTTGTTAGTCTGTGTAATTCCTCTGCTTCTTTTTTCTGCCTTTCCTACTTCTTCTCCTTTTTCCCTATGCCCTCTATTATCCTCTTCCCTTAAGGACGTGTGTGCAATGAGTCAACTGGACCTGCGGGTACTGTACTTATCTCATTTGGCAAGTACACGTCCTCTAACCTAAACCTAAAAAACCAATGATGATGACAAACAGCTCGCCCGTTATGTGGAAGCTCTCAGTGCAACCGCTATTAGCGACGAACTTGATTTTTTCTAATCAAGAGGAGTTTTTGCAATGATTTGCAGCCGTTAATGAGACATGTTTGTACTCGTACACACTTCAGTTGAAGAAACAGTACAAGAAATGAACAGGACTTTAAAAATTACTCCAATGGGGCCTAACGTTGCCCATGTTCTGTGCCAATAACATTTAAAAATCATTTCAGAAAATTGAAAAACATTTTTTTTCTCTCCCTCATGATTGTATTTGTTGTAGTCGTCGTGTAGTTGTTGTTTGTGTTGTTGTTAAATAAAATAAATTACAAATATTTACTCAAATTTGCACGTTCGATAATTTACGCGTTTCGTATTGATGATGTAACGAACAGGTGTTGCAACAAAAGACGAGAAAAACAGAAACTGAAACTGAAATGTTTTCATTTTGATTTCATAAAACAATTAAGCGAGGATTTATTCCTTCTATTGACTTAAATTAACCAATACTGGCACTTGGTTAGGGGGAAGACAAAAACCGAAATCAACATGAACAAGTTGCCTTCATTTCTCTTTCATTTCTCATTTAATTTATAAAGAAAAAATTTTTTCTTTCCTAGAAAATTTTAAAAGTTTTTATTCGTAATAAAATTAAGAAACAACAAATGAATCCTTCTTGTGAAGTCTTTCAAGTTCGGGTTCAGTTTTAGTACATTTTTTCAGTCAGTCTTCAGTCGCATTCAAGAGCATTCATCAGACTGTTTACTTTGGCATATAAAAGGCAAGGCAAAGCAGCAACGTGTGAGTTAGTGAAGTTCAGTCAGTCTTGTGTGAAGACGCGTTGCGTTTGAAGATCTCTGTTACAAAGATCTGTCGAATAATTGCCTAGTAATTGTTATTGTTTATGCAAAGGGTATAAACAGCGGAATAACAAAGAAATGCAATTGTTGTTGTTTACATCAAGTTGTGAACAGTGGCACACAGAATTGTGCGAATAATAAAGAATTTTAATTAAAATTAAACACATGTAAATTGTAATGACCAATGAATTCGTCGAATTTCAGCCCATAAAGGACAAATTAGATTATTTTTCTGTGTCGACTGAACACTTACTTCGTAGTCGCAGACCGTACGGGTCATTACCTAAAAGGGAGCTTTGTTTTTCGACTTGATGCCTCTTTGCGCGAAAGAAGAGATTGTCTGTCATTTAATAAATTCGCTAAATAACACAATGAGCCATATGAGCCTAACCTAAAAGTATCCGCACAAAGGCGTACGGAATTAGTAATAACCCCATTCTTGATATGCCTGACGAAACAGTCTAAGGTTAGATTGCAGGATTAGGTTAGATTGGTACTTGCCGTGGTCTAGTAGGTAGTGTGTTGGCTTATTATACGTGAGGCCATGGTTTAATCCGCAGGCATCTCCAACTAAACGGAATATGATTTCTTCGGTGACTTCCTCTTAAGTGTCCTTAGAGGCTTGATCGTAATCCTGACTAAAGAGTCGTAATGACGAACTATGTATGTATCTACTTTTCCTAGTATACATATAAGCAACCCTCTGTGGCTTAGGCCAGACGTATTTTCCTAATGGTGTACATAAGCTTTCAATGAGCTGTGCTAGGGTGATGTCATCCAACTTAACCTAACTTAAATTTACCTACTTAAGCTCCAAAATAGCAACATCAACAGTGACTTATGACTAAACACTACGAACTGTGAGCATGAATGGTGGGAAATTGTAGAGGAAGCCTTTAGCCAACCCGTGTTATAGAGCTTTCTGTAAAATAAAGGGTGGGCGATTTAAAAGTTTAAATTTAAAAATTCCATCAAACGAAAACGGTTTGAGAATTTGTCAAAGTTATTTGTTTTTGTTGTGAAGTACAATTGTTCCGTTTGGAAATGGAATATAATTTCATTCATATGGCTGTTGCGGCTAGCCTCACAGCACCTCATTCAATCGTAGCAATTTTTATAGCCTTTTTGAGTATAGCAGGTCGAATCTCGACAATGGCATCACGAAAGTTGGCCTTCAAGTGCTCAATTGTCTGTGGCTGGTCGGCATAATACATTTCTTTAACGGCAGAAAATAGTCCAAACAGTGTCAAATGGCAGCTTCTTGGCGCCCAATTGATGTCGCCATTTCGTCTAATTAAACTGTCATCAAACGTTTGAGGGAATAAATCGATTGTGGCATGAGATATGTTGCAAATTGCAACACCATCCTGTTGAAACCAAATATCGTTTTACATCAATACCATGACGACCTTGTACAAAACAATCGGTTATCATGGTGCGATGGGTGTCTCCTTTGAGCGAAATGCTTGCACTGTCCTCATTTTCAAAGAAATATGGAACAATGGAGCATCCACTCCACAAGCTGCAACAAACAGTCACTCGTAATGACTGCATTGGCTTCTGTAAGACCACGTTTGGGTTTTCTAAGCCCCAAATTACGGCAATTTTGCTTCTTAACGTAACCACCAATATGAAAATGAGCTTCATTAGGGAAAATGTTTTGTTTTTTGTTTGCAAAATCGACATCATCGTGCAGTTTCTCGTTGGCCCATCTCGTGAAACGAAAACGAAGCAAATGGTCATGCCAATTGAACTTTGTAAGGCGTCATACCAAGGTCTTTTCGCAAAATTCGACGTAAACTGAAATGTTCAATTCTTGAGAACGATTGCGAGTAATGTTGATAGATTCTCACTTACATTATCAGCCACAATTTCGATATTATCGGGGTGTACGTACTGTACGAGCACGCGCATCAACAATGAAAACAGTTTCACGAACTTTAGCAATAAACTTACGGTAACCGGGCACTGTTGCTTCTTCTCTGCACGCAAATTTTGTACGACATTTTCATGCAATTTCCGACAAATTGTGTTTGTTTTGGAAAATAAATTTCCAATAAATCCCAATGTTGCTCAAGAGTAAATCGATTCATTATGTTCAGTGAAGATAATATACTCAATATTGTGACAGAATAGAATGACATAAGTATTGTAGGTTCCGTAATAACCGATGATTCAAATTTAAACCGATAGATGGCTTACCCTATATTTATTAACAAACAATTTTGTTCTTGAAGGACTGTGTAGTATAAAAAAAAGAAAAAAAATTTAAAAAACAAGCCAACACAAGTCAAAGTTGTAATGTATTTTTGTTAACAAAACTATTTGGTTTAATTTGTATTTTTACTGCCTCTCCTTCTCTCTCTCTCTCTCTGTTCGGTTTTTTTTTTGAATTACTCATTTTCTTTAAAGACTAATTAAAACTTTTAATTTGTCTTTATAAACGTTGTTGTATTTCATTCTGTTTTCATTTTGTTTTCATTTTGTTTCTTAAAACTCAGTTTGTTGTTTTTAAATTCATTTTAATGTTGAATTCCTTGTTTTTTTATAATTTCTTATACGATTATAAATACACACAGGATACACACAAGCTACAGTACATTGTAAGCCAAATACTTACAAACAACAATTCAACAATTGCTCAGCTCTTCCTCTTACACTCTTTCTTGTACAATACATGTACGAGTATAGGTTTTGTGTACTTTTTTCCTTGTCTATCTATCTATGTAAATAGATTCCTTTTCTTGTTTTCATTAAGTCAGTGGTATGGCATTTAAATATCTCACTCACACTCACTTGTACGCATACACTTATACACACACATACATTTATATACATAAACATTTACAAAAACAGTCAAGTAAAGTTGTGCAATTATACCACAATTATTTTAATTATGACATGTACCGAGAGAGAACTTGTACTCGCTCACATACACTGACACATTTACATACATGCATACATAAACAGACAAACTGTTTTATATACTCATAATCATCATCATCATCATGTAATATTTGTAATTTTTTATAACGTAATTACACTGTTCAACATGTCTTGTTTGTTTGATTTCTTTTTTAACATCTTTCTCTCTCTCGCTCTTGCTCTTGGTCTCTCTCTCTGTTTGATTTTCATGTTTTCTCTTGTGTCTTAACGTATTTTTCTCTTCGTATTAATGCTATTACACACAGTAATTTTGCTAATTTTTATTTGTTGTTGGTGTTGTTGTCAAAAAATACCTTTAAAACGATTTATTGTCTCGTACATTTGCTATTATGGGAGCGGCAATTGTAGAAAACAATTTCAAAACCCCCCCTTAATAAACAAAATAGAAATGAAGTTAAAATGATTCTTTTCTTTTTTGTTGTTTTTCAAAGTGCCTAGATAACGTTAAATTACTTTTGAATTGAGTAAACAAATGTTCTCTACATACATACATACTCTAAAACTCTACAAGACGCTCATCCACATTTTATCTCAGATTACGGAAGATAACTAAACTTTCGATATAGTCAAGGAATTGATTTATCTTGGCTCCGCCATTACCAACAAGAATGATGTCAGTCTGGAGATCAAGCACGGAATTACTCCCGCCAACGTTTTCAATAGGCAATTGAGTAGCAGAGACCTCTTTCGTACGACAAAACTAACACTCTACAAGACGCTCATTCTACCCGTGCTTCTTTATGGCTGCGCTGGCTCGGCCATGTCGTTCGAATGGAGGAGAATGCTCCGGCGAGACGGATATTTGATGCGGGGATTTGCGGAAGTCGACGAAGAGGACGACCTTGTTTGCATTGGAAGCACCAAATCGAGGAAGCTTTGTCATCGATTGGTGTAATCAACTGGCGTATGCGTGCAAGAAGCAGAGGCGTCTGAATGGATATGTTACGACAGGCCGAAATCCTTTAATCGGAATTTTAGTGGCCGAATAAGTAAGTAAGTAAGGTTCTATACATGGTACAAGAGCAGTTGTGCTCGAAAAAGTAGCATAAGCCAAGCAATTCGTTAGTAAGAGTGTCATCGTTTCTATTAATTGGTTTTTCAATCATGTTGGCTTTGAAAATTTATAACAAAATACAGATAATTTTGTTACCATAGTCAAGTAGTAGTTGAAGCACCTCAGACATCTGGAACAAAACCCAAAAACGTAAAAATGTTTCTGCGTACTTGCCCGGTACTTTGTCAGAGGAAAAAGAGGCACCTGGGTGCCTACTATATGGAAGATCTAGGTGAACTATCATGCATTGATACTGACAGTCGAAATCTCCAAGTGCTCCCTGGATTTTTCATCTCGCATTGGGCACTTTTAGGACAGTCGCCGTAGGTAGTGTGTTGGCTTGTTAGAGATGAGGCCACGGATCTAACCACAGATCAGACATCTCGAAACAAAACGAAATTAAAAAATGTTTCTGCGGCGACTGCCTCTCAGCAGATTTCTAGTAAAATCTCTGTTAAAGTAAATAAAATTGCTATGAAAACGTTCTCAGAAAAACCTTGCGTTCGGAGTGACGTAAGGTGAAATTGCCTAATTTTAACAGTCAGTACGTGTGTGATCCTAGATACATGGCTGGGAAGTTTCAAAACTACTGCGTCCAGCAATGGACAGCGGAGAACGAGGGAACTACTTGTGTTCGACAGTTCAGTTCTCATTCTAATAGGAATTCTAATGGGACACTGCGCTATTGGCCGTTTCGCTGACAAGCTTGGTCTGGCCCAACAGGGTTACTACAGAAGCTGCCATGATGTGGAGGGAACGGAATGGAACCTCAAATGCGAGCGCCTTGAACTTCATGACAGACGTCATTGGTTTTTGCTTTTTGGGTGACAGAACGTTTGAAGATCTGGCCATGGTGGCGACCGTGTCACCAAGGGAACTGCTCTGGTTTCATCTGGATCTGCGGTGGTTCAATCGCAACAACTAATGGATCATGATAAGGAGGACTTACCTCAAACTGGCTAACAGAATTGGCCGTATGGGCCACCGAGTGAACTTGCCTGCCTACCAGCTAACCTAACCTTAGTTAACAGGCAATGGATTGCTCCATTTAGTGCGTTTAATTGTTCATCAAACTCTCTTTTTAAATAGGTCATGGTATCGCCTTGTGCCGTGTGTCATGTGGAACTGTCTTGTTGAAACCACAGGGCAAACAATTCTTCCAGTTTAGGTACAAATAAGTCAGCCATCATTGCATGGTGTCTTGCGGCATTGCAAGTAACGTTGTGCTTTTCATTGTTCTTGAAGAAATACGGGCCAAAGTCGCTAGAAAACCTGTGCAAATAGTGCAGCTTTCAGCTTGCATAAGTAGCTCTCAAACTATTGTTCCTCTTCACATCAAGCTGGACCATAAGATTTCATCGTGCTTTGTCAAAACACTATGCATGGCCATAGACATTGGCATGTATTTGCTGAATAGGCTCCTAACTTTCATTGAAAAATTATCTTCAACGCTAAGGTCTATTTCTGGATGTATGGTTAGCGTCCAAACAAACAAAATTGTCGAATTTCTGAGCTCCAAAGGCATCAAATGCATCCCAACAAAATCTGTGTTTGGTATAGATTTTGATATGGCGGCTTATTGATTCATATTTCCTTGAGAAGGGCATTGACCAGAATGATTACAAAGTTCTTTTGACCTGAATGGAATGACGTGAACTCCGACTGCATGTGGTTTCAACAGGTTGGCACTACATGCCACACTACTGGATATTTTACAAGAGTGATATGAAGGCATGGTCATCTCACTTGGAGGCGATGTAATTTGGCCCTCGAGATTATGTGATTTGACCCTGTTAGACGTTTTCTTATGGGGTTTTTTTAAGCCGCAGGCTTATTTGAATCAGACACAAACTACTGTGGTCGTTAAAGCCAACATAATCTATGCCATTAGTCAAATTCAAACTGAGTTATCCGCCCGTGTCATGGGAAATTAGACCATTTCGGAAGGGCTCCCCTCAGAGAAAGCGTGGTGGACATTATATAACATAATGCATAATGCCTTTACTATATAAACGAATTTTTTTTTGTTAAACCGTGTTATTACTGTCAGTGAAGAATGTGGTGGGGGGGGGAGGGAGGGTGTACAAAAAGCGAAGAGGAAGATTGAATAAGTGTTTCAACTGTGTTGTCAAGATGGCTTTTTGGGGTAATGAAATCTGTAGGGTTTTGTATTCTTTTTTATGTTGTGTTGTTGCAGTAGATAATGTCAATGGCATTAGAGAGGAATAGAAAAAAATGGAAGGGGGAAATACGTCATAAGCAAACAGTGTCATCAAAATTAAAAGAGGAAACACAACTTAAACTGCCACAATGTTGAATGAATATTAAAGCACACGGTCCCTAGGCTTTAGGATTCGTTCTCTTCATCACTTCACTTTCATTAATTCAGTAAATAGAGAATGACACGATGCAGCATGCATAAGTAAAAAACTTCTGTAAAAATTCAATTTAATCTGGTCTAATGGTGTTACAACTCGCTGAATAATTAACATGTGACCGGTTTGCCGGGCTGGCTGATGGTTCTCTGTATGGACTGGTGTTGCAATAGAAGAAAACAATTTCTTTGAATATGTTTCGTTAAGTTTTTTTTCGGGTTTTTTCTTTTTTGTTTTTGTTTAAGAACTAGATTTTGTTTTAAAGCCTTTCTTTTATTTCTTCAAAAGCAATGTTTTTTTAAAAAAGATCAACGTTATGAGAACACAAAGTTAAAAGGCAGCTTTGAAGGCAATTGAATTGAATTTGTTTTGCAGATTCAAAGGAATTGGAATTGGCATGAAACGAAGAAAACCTACAAAGCATTAGAATGCCACTCACAGTTCTACAAAGTGGATAAAAACTTAATATAAAAATATTTAAGAAATATGGAGGCTAAGAGACAATTTTAAACCTCTTTAAAGGTAACTGCTACCGAGTTATATTGTAAATTCCTACGAGAGCGATACAAATATTTCAAATATTCTAAGACGATTTACTTCTACTCTATATCCGGTCGAATGACACTTTTTAGCCCCTGGGACAATTAGGTCACAAGGTTTCCAAATTAACTCTTTGCATCAGTGATCGCCTTTGGTTTCGTATAACAATTGTGCAACAGTCCAACATTTGTAAACGCTTTGAAACCGGCAGTAAGTCCCCACACTTGTTGGGGGCACTACCATATCATATGGGGGTTGTCACACCATAATTATATATAGAAGATAACTTTTTCCAATCGGAAGTTATTTTCCATAGGCATCCCGAAATGTATCCTACTCAAGGTCATTTAAAAAATTAGCCCGCCTATGTCTGTGAGACTTACTATGCGATTAGTCGAGATACACAACCGCTAGACAAGATAGTCTAGAATTATAGGGCTGCCATCTGTAAACAAGTATCATATAACAACTGCAAGACCTATTGTGTGTCTAGAGGACGTTACCTGTTAGTGTAAGACTTCTTTGTTGGTGCAGGAGGCTAATGAATGAACACTAGGCAACGGCCACGTTAGGCTTATATTCCTATCTGCACCGTTGCCGATAATGCTAATCTTTATGTGACGCTAATAATTATGATTGCGACAAAAAGGCTTAAGTTGAATGACTTAAGCGTATCCAACCTACAGGCAATCTTCTAATGAATTTGTGGGAATAGAATCGATTTTAATGCATACAATAACTCAAGGTTTTTAATGACTCATAAACACTGCATTATCATTACAACATATTATCTGCCGAATAATGCAGATGCAAATTTTGCGAGATGATCGCTGAAATCTGCATCGAAAGAAGCATTCTGATACTTCTTTTAAAAAAATATTTTACTCCACTTGATTCTCCTATTTAAGTCATCGTACATGGAATGCAAATCTTCTATAAGGGCTGCCTACTCATAGTTTGTTTTTCAATTTCTCAACTCAAAACTAATAGTAGGGTTTCCAACCCTATCGAATACTTAAACCACCGCTGCAATGTGGTTTTCATTAACGGAAAGTTCTCCAATGAAATGAAGAGACTTGCCCCTGAAAATCGTATGTTTTTTTTAGCAAATGTATATCTTGTAGACCTCATTCGTTTCTGAACGATTGCCTGATGGACCGAACAATGTCTTAAAGACGGAATTCTTATATGTTTGGAATATTCTTTTTGTGAAAGGTTTTCCTGCCACTAACCACATAAATCGATTCAAACCTATCGCTTTATAAAAAGTTCTGTTTAATGCCGTCCATAACCCACACAACTCAATGCCGATCTATGTGTCTTAATAACGGTAGCTCTCACTACGACTGACCATAGCTTTATACACAAGGTATGGTTTGAAGGTATGTTGAAGTCGCTGTAGTCTTCTGGTAGGTAGTGTGTTGGCTTATTAGACATGAGCAAGTATCAAAACCAGCTTAGACATCTCGAAGAGAACGAAATACGAAATATGCCAGTCTTCTGGCAAAAATGATACCCAATAGTAAGAAAGCCTTTAAGTTTCAACTGTTTGACCCTTTAAACAACAAATATCTTGAACCTTTAAAATACTGTCCTTAATATTCTTGTTTTTATTTCAATCACATTTTCTTTTTCTTTCTTTCATTCTTAAGCAGCCAAAGTGCATGATGTCATTACGCCTCTTTACAGTGCTATAAAAAAGTATGTATATATGTATGGTAACGTATCTACAAAATTATCTTGACATCATGTGCCATAATAAAAGCAGCAAAAAAAAAAACAAGAACAAGAAAACTGAATTGAATGAATGGTAATACAGAAGTCATGAATGCATGTTTAACATGGTGATATAAAACAGCGGGATACCGGACATGAGCAACAATTCCATTCCATTTTCATACTCCTTTTCAATTTTTGGTTGAATTCGTTTCTTAATGTCTCGTCATCATCATTAAATTGCAGCAAACGCAGCAGCTTCAGCTTCAGCAATACAGCAACCGACAGTCGTCTGCCAAACCATGTCATGGCAAATGGAATTAAAAGAAGAGTACGCCGGTTTTGAATGGCGGTAATCGAATCAATGATGGGTGCTACAGTGTGTGATTTTTTATTTTGGAACTTATACGTACATACATAATTGGTCGTTAGAAGAGTACAGTTTGGACTACGACCTAGCTTCTCACACTACTTATGTTGTGCGTGTTAATTTCCTGCATGATTGGCGGGACCTACAAGTTGAAGCCGACTCCGATTCCAGTAATTGGATTGGATTGGAGACACTTTTCCATGCCAATTTTATTTATTCTCCGGGATTTTTGCCAGATTTCTTCTAAGGGGAAGTTGCCGTAAAAATATTTTTGTTTGTAGGAGATATCTGACCTCGAGTTTGAATCGTGGCCTTATGTCAACAAACTACGACTATCGGTGTTGGCCGATCGGTGTTGGGAATACGACAACTTCGTAGGAAATTTGGGGCATAGTTCGATGGAAATAATGCCATGTTTTAGTGGGTTTCTTAGCTCGAATCGATGTTAAAGAAGGCCGAGTTGAATGTTTTAGCCAATGAAGTTATGGACCGCATGGAGCTCGCAATCTCTGTCATGTTACAGTACGTAGGGGTTTCGAGTGCCTCAGTTGGACTAGATATCCACACCATCGGCGGTTGGAATCCAAAACTTTCATAGGAATGTTAGGGCGTTGTTCGACCGCAATCATGTTATGTTTTAGTGGGTTTCTCAGCTCGAATCGATTTTAAAGAAGGCTGACTGAGTTGAATATTTTAGTCAATGAAGATATGAATTGTACGGAGCTGGCAATCTCCGACGTTTTAGAAGTTTCGAGTGTCTTAGTTAGACTAGATATTCTACACTCGTTTCACAGAGAGGCTCAACTACATTCGCAGCAGGAAGATACAATAATATTGTAGAGATAAGAAGATGGCTGATTCACTTCTCCATTGCATTACAGGTATTCTGGAAGATGTGCCGATAGCCTTAGATTCGGTTAGGTTTGAGAGTGTCTACTTGTCATTGGGACAAGTATAATACCCAGAGGTCAAAATCACCCATTGTAAGTACGTCCTAGAGGAGAGAGAGAAATTCGAAAAAGGGAAGAGGCTGGAAATGGAAGAGAGAGAGAGACGGATGAAAAACAGATGGAACACAAACACACAATGGTGTGCGACTACAACCTTGAAGCTCTAGCACTTCTCAACCAGCTTAACTTATTTGAGGATCTATGGAGAGCCTTAGTGACGGCTTTCGACAATGAGTCCAAACTTTCTAAGAAGAAATCCCTGCCCAGAGTCCTCAACCTCAACATACTAAGGGTTGGACAATTGCAGAGGTGGTGTTCGATAGTTTCCAACTCCGCTTCGCGGCAACATACCCTGCAATAGTCCAGCTGGGATCTGTCGATAGACTTAACAATCCACAAAATAAGTTCTGCAGGAGATGAAGGTTTAAGGAAAATGGAGAGGCAATATTTTGCCTCAGGGGTCAATAACATTATCTTTCTAGAAAACAGGAAGATTCTTAACTTTTGATTTACTGTCATTGCAATTTTTATTCTGGAATCGGATTGGTTTCCTGTAGGAAATGTATGTTTTCCGGGTTGGATGTTAATTGTGGTATCACAATTGGCTTAGACACTAAAGGAACAAGACGCCACCTAATCTGACCTAAGTTATGGAAAGAATTTCCTGAGATGTTTGCATTATAATCCACATTGGCTACCTGCCGAAGTGTAAATCAATCAATAGCGCGTATGATAGCAACTTATTGGACTGGCTTGATAAGACTTTGTAAGAAAAAAGTTCAAGTGTGCCAGGGCAATGTAGTTCCCGTAGCCAAATTCCACGAATTAGGCTACGAATTGCTACCACATCTGTCGTATTCTCTGAATATTGTTACAAGAATTGTTTGCAACTCTGAAGAAATGCCTCCAAATTAAATTCTCTCGCAAGCGAACCTAATTGGTTAACCTTTGGATTTGGAAAGGATAACACAAATCGGGAAACATTAGACAAAGCGTATGTAATGAAGGGGAGCGTATTGAAGATTTCAAAGATTTTTTATTTGAAAATCTGTGTTTCTTAGATCACAATGGGGAGCGTATAGAAGAATTCAACAACGATTTTTCAGCTAAAAATCTATATTTCTTAATGTCCCGCCCTAGGTGCTTGGGTCGAAATGGGAAAAAATTTGACATGGGCCTACTACTTTTGTTTAATGCACTCTTGGTTACGATGTTATGATAAGAGTACTTTATTTATAAAGGATTATTTGTGGTGAGCACAAGACCTCCTAGATTTTCTTGATGATTTTTTAGCTCAGCTGCTGAACAAATGACAGAGAATATGAGCCATACAATACACTATTTGTACCCATGCTTACTTACTGACATACTTCAGTAGCCATTAACAAACCGATTAACAGATTTCGGCCTGCCGTAACACATTCTTCTCGATGAGGAGCTCATACAGCTCACTGTTAGATCGTATAAGGAAATCATCGCCAAATCGCTTTGGATCAAAGATCGTAAGTAAGACTTTTCCCTTGAATACTCTCAAGGCTGCTGTATCAGTATTTAATAGTGTAAATGCCTTTGCGTCATAAAGAAACACGGGCAGGATGAGCATCTTGTAGAGTATTAGTTTTGTCGTACGAGAAAGGTCTCTGCTACTCAATTGCCTATTGAGACCATAGTAGCACCTGTTGGCAAGAGTGATCCTGCGCTTGATCTCCAGACTGACATCATTTTTGGTGGTAACGGTGGAGCCAAGATAAATAAATTCCTTGACTATATCGAAAGTATAGTTATCCGTCGTAATCTGAGATCCAATACGATGCACGTCTCTACTTGTCGATAACATATACCATTTGTGCTCATGTAGGGCATAAAAACTGCAGAATCAACAACAGCAACAATAACAATAACAATCATTTACAAGAAAAAAGGAGTATAATAGACATTAAGGAAACAGCCACAGCAAAACTGAAGCAGCCAAAGAGATTGGCTGACTGGCTGGATGGTTGGTTGGTTTCAGCCAGGCAGGATGGCTGGCTGGCTGGTTGTTTGGCATGCAGCTCAGCAGTCAGGCTGGCAGCCAAAGTTGAAAATTATAATAAAAGGATAAATGTGTGGCAACAATAATACAATAACAACAACAACAACAACAACAGCAGCTGCATTAATAGCACAATTTTAAATATACGCATACACACTTGCTCTCATACGACTGAGTGTACGAGTATAGCATGAGTGCATGCATGTATCCTTAAATGTGTTGAGTGTGTGTCTGCGTGTGTGTTTCTTAGCTTAAGTCTTGTTGCTATTATCCTTATTAAAGCGTTAAAAACAACAGCAAAACTTTGTTATGGTCCTGCATTATGCTCGTATTATTATAAAAACGACGTGAAACTTTTCCTTCCTTCTCCTCCATTTTTTTCATTTTATGCTTGCAACACATGTGTACACATACGAGTATAGTATGTATGCATGTGTGTGAGAGTCTTTAGTATTATTGTTGCAACTTACAATTGTTTATGCGAGACAACGCTTTAGAGCTTCTTTCTCATACAGGTTTTCATTTTTGTTTAAAAATTTGATGGCAAATCGTGTCAAAAGTCATGTGATTGTCGTCATTGTCTTATGGCGTACGGTGAAAGCAATTGTTAGCAAATGTTGTTGTTGCCAAAGAAGTATTTAAAAGGAGGAGGCAAAGAAACGAACCGAAACTGAAGACAAAATTCTTAACAAAGCTCATAACGTTGTTGACGTATCAGTAGGAATACTAAAATGTTTAGAAAATATAGGGTAAGCCATTGAAGAGTTTAAAATTTAAAAATTGCAATCAAATAAAAACGAATTAAATCAAATTTACTGCTTTTGTTGTGAAGTACAATTGTGCCGATTAGATATGGAATATAATTTCATTCATATGGTTTTTAAGGCTAGCCTCACAGTATCTCATACGATCGCATCAATTCGGGGTCGTATCTCGCCAATGACAACACGCATGTTGGCCTTCAAATGCTCAATTGTCTATGGTTTTACAAATTGTTTCTCCCTTCTTCTTTTCTTTTTTGCTCTCAGTTAACCCCTCTAAATGATCCAAGACTAGTATAAGCATTTCATAAGCGTTTGTATTAAAGTGGGCCCACCATGTGCCATCGGAGTGGGTATGAGATTAACACTAACGGTGTTTGTAAATGCGTGAACAAGTGTTTGCCGCACATGTCTGGCAACATGACAATATCAACAGCAACAACAACAACAGGAATAAAAACATTTTTTTGGAACATAAAAGTTCATCTTATTTTAACTGTCTTTACTTCTATGTGCTGCTGCCGCTGCTGAGGCTGTTATTGTTGTGCTGCTTTTGTTTTTTTTTTTTGGTATTGTTTTAGAACTTATTGTTGTTGTTATTATTATTGTGTTGCTATTGTTGTTGCTGCTGTTGTTATTCTAATTGAATTGAACGTCTTTGTCAAACACAAGAGACAACAGGCGTATGCAACAGCTCAGCTCAGCACAGCATGATGACATTGACTTGTAAATGTCATGCGACAGTGAATGAATGAAAAAAAACTTTAAAAAAGTACTTTTGCTCATACCTCTGGATTTCTCTCAAAGGAACTTAAATTTTATATTACAAACAGAAACGCAATCTAAGAAACGAAAAAAAGTACGTCAAGCATTTGGTTTGAACTTGAGGCTTCAAAATGCTACGACTAGCATTGGCATTGCTGGTACTGCGCCTGCTGCGACTGCTGATGAAATAATTGCCGCATGAAAAAATGTTGAAAAGTACTTGAAAAACGTTAGTACCTGTGTACTAGAGGCGATGATATTGGTGTTAAAGAGGGTGAGTAGTGAAGAGTGTGCTTAAGGAAGTAGGAAGTTAAATACAGAAACACTTATGTTAGCAGCATAATCGAAAATCCTAAAGATTTGGAAATAAAAGAAATCATTTCAGCCGTAATAATAATAGCTTCAGTGTACTGCAATAGCAGCTATTAAGTAGCCAAGGTAACCAATGGGACTTTTAATTCCCTCTGGAGAGTAATATGGAGAGAACGACGATAAGTAGGTCTTTTATGCCTTTACCATTTATTGTCTCTTTTTCTCTAAGATCGTGGCATTTGTTTATTTCTATCGGATGGTCCCTCTATCGGTTTAAAATTGAACCCGCGGTTATTTCAAATCTGGCGATACTTAAGGCATTCTATTCTGTCCAATATTCAGTCAATTATCTCCACGGATCGCAATGAATCGATTAAGGCTTGAGCAATGTTGGGATTTATTGGAAATTTATTTCTAAAACAAAGACAATTGCTTGGAAATTGTACGAAAATGTCGTACAAAATTTGGGTGCAACGAAGGAACAACAGTGCCCGATATACGCAAATTTATAGATAAAGTTAGTGAAACTGGTTGCATGGTTGATAAGCCAAGATGCGAGCGTGCTTCATACAGTGCATACACCCCGATAATATTGAAGTTTTGGCTGAGAATGCAAGTGAGAGTCCATCAACATCAACTCGTCGTCGTTCTCAAGAATTGAACATTTCAGGCACCAGTTTAATTCGAATTTTGCGAAAATATCTCGGTATGATGGCTTACAAAGCTAAATTGGTTTAAGAGTTGATGCCGCATGACCATCCGCTTAGTTTTCGCTTCGCTAAATGGGCCAACGAGAAACTGCACGATGATGTTGATTTTGCCCAAAAAAAAAACATTTTTTCTTATGAAGCTCAATTACATCTTAGTGGAGGGTATGTTAATAAGCAAAATTGCCGTATTTGGGGCTCAGAAACCCGCACGTGGTCTTACAGAAGACAATGCACCCATTAGGGGGTGAACGTTTGGTGCAACTTGTGGAGCGGAGGCATCATTGTTGCATATTTCTTTGAAAATGAGGGCGTCGCAACTATTATGGTCAATGGAGAGACCTTTCATACCGATTTTTTTGTACCTACTCTTCATGGTATTGAGCTGAATGGAGTTTGGTTTTAACAGGATGTAGTGCAACTTGCCACACATCTCATGCCGCAATCGATTTATTAAGTCAAACATTTGATGGCCGTTTAATGACACCGTTGGTCTATTTTCTGGGCTTATTGAGTTCTACTTTTAATAATTATTCTGCCTGTCCATTGGCTCGAAATCCTACAGGACCTGGGACTAAGCAGAGATGGCCGTTAAATTAGCCGAAATGGTAATGCTGCGATTTGACACCGTTGCACTCTGGGCTTATTGACTTCTACTTTTAATGCTTATTATGCCTGTCCATTGCCTCAAATTTTCACATGACCTGGGTCTAAGCGAAGACAAAACTCTATTTCCCTCCTCCTTAGGTGATATGGCTTTGAAGCTTTTTATAGCCATTTTCAATTGATGCTTTATGGCGTAGGATTTTGTTTGGCAGTTTCTTGCGATTTTCCTTATGGGTTCGGGATATTTAACTCTGGGACTAAAAAACTAGTACTCATGCCTAAATATTTTTTCTTGAGCCATTTGAAAAAGTCTTTGTGTGTAGTTTCTAGATTAGAAGTCGTTGTAGTCTAGTACGTAGTGTGATGCCTCAATAGACCTGGGAATGTGGTTCACCCCTTGGCTCCGACATCCAAAACTGTACAAAATAAGAAAAGATATTTCTTTTGTCGACTTAGTCAGGATTACAACATAGCTTCTCACACTATTCATGCATGACATGTTGCTCATGCAGTTCTAAATTGCAAAGTACGATCGTTCTTGCATTACATGCCGCTCACGGATGAATGACATACACTTGACATACCGCCCAAGCATGGAAGACATACCGCCCAAGTATGCATGACATATTACTCATGCATGCATGACATAGTACTCATGCAGTTCTAAATTGCAAAGTACGATTGCTTTAAATTTAAGAATCTAGACACCAATGTACTACATGATGGAAGAAAAGATTTCACTTGTAAACATGTTGCAAAAACAGTATCGATTGCATCGTGCCCCCGATGCAAAAACAGTATCGATTGCATCGGGGGCACTTCCAGCCCCCATCAACTAACGGCTTGTTTTTTCTTTCTCTAATAATTTCTATGGGAATATAACAACAAATAAAATTCCTTTCACATATTTACAAACACACAGGCATGCAGTTGTTACGCACATAAAAACGTAGCCACTTGTTTTAAATAACTTTAATGAATTGCTCAACACTTAAGTGTTTAAAAAAATTTTGCACACACATACTAACACATTCTCGGGCTCCCAAACCTCTCACTTTCGCTCTCCTAGTAATACTCTCAACAGGAAATAAATTTTTTCTTGTTTGGAACAAAAAAAAAAATGTTCTGCCAGATAGACGTCGTATGAAATGTATGATGGTTGTACAATGGATGACTGGTTGAACTTTTTATGGATTTTTCAATAAACATTCATACCTCGCATGCATCATCCACCCACACACACATGTATGCATCATCTATACATTCAGTCATTCATTCATTCATCCGTTTATTCATTTAGTATTTCACATGATATTTTTTTTTTGCAAAATTTATTGTATTTGTTGCTGTTGTTTTTCTCCTTTTTTTTCAAATTCTTTCATAATCCACAACAATTTCATAAAATTGTGGAAATTCATATGAACGAACGAACGAACATGTTGTTGAACACACTCGCTTGGTATGTTGCAACAACAACAATTCTTCTTTCTTTTTCCTCTGGTTTGCTACAAAATGTTGCAAAAATATTTGCACAAAAAATCATTTAAAAATCATAACAATAACGGGGAATTGATCGTCCAAAACTATTGACGGATTTGCTTCAGCTTGATTTTTTCATTCGTTTTTATTAAAGACGAGAAAACATTGGAGCAATAAAAAAAAAAAAAAAAAAAACGATTGAAATTGTTTTCAAACGTTTCAAAAAGTAACAAATTTTCGTTATTGGTTAGATGTATGGATGGATGGTTGAGTGATGGCGGTATTACGTTTGATTTGATTTTTTCAAAACAATTTTTTTATGGTTTTGCTTTGGCCCTGAATACTCTGCACATAGAGGGATGGTTGGATGGATAACGGTGTGAGTGGTTATTTGCAGTTATTCAAGCACAAAGAAGATAAATTTATCAACAAGTTGCAGTTGCTTTGCAAGCACAAAAATAATTCACTTCTTAACGCTAGTTTAAGCCATCGTTTAAGGCATTCGTCCCTTCTTTCCTTTGCGTCAATACAACAGGACTTTAAGCAAAGTTGGAAGAGCGGGTTTCGATTTGCAGTTTGCATATTTTCTACGGCTTAAGGCAATATTGTTCAGTGAAGTCGCCGTTGTCTGGTAGGTAGTGTGTGCATAGCTGCCAGATTTGAAGATTTATCGTCATTTTGACGATTTTGAGCTCCAAAAATATCATATTGACGTTTTGACTATTTCTGCCCTTATTTTGACGATTTTTAGAAATTACAAATTTACATCATATTCCTAACTTTAGTACATTAAAAGTCACTTTAAGCCACTTTAAGTATTATATTTTTTAGTTACTTTCGAATACCTGTGATAATATTTCTGTATTTTATTCCTTTTTAATCCCTTAAAGGCTAAAAAATTACAAATCCTGAATAACCGCGTAGTTGAGAATAATTTATAACTTGTCGTTGCAGACAATTTTAAAAATTCGAGTATACATAGCTTCTAATATTACAAACGGAAGAACAAAGGCAAGCGCCGCTATTTTTGCTCCTACGACCAACGCGCAGGGGATGGATGGCATTGTGTTTGGAACTATGAAAATATGTTATGTGAAGAAGAAAAGAGAGAACAGCGTTTATGGACACTAGGCTTGTGTATATTTATACCATAAGTAACAATAAAGACCTCTGCGGGAATTGAGTTCCACATACGAATAGTCCGACTAAAAAACGTATTTTTACTGTAATGCAGTGTGCGATCCACTGGCCAATCGACCACATCCTGGCCGAGAAAGACGAGCGTTTAGTAGGAATATATGATTTTCGGGAACAAGTCCTCTTATTTCGCTCAAGCAAAATCCTTTTGTAGTAGTGACAGAACAGTGAAACACAAACCACATTGCAACGATGCACCAATGATTCAATGGAGTTGGATACAATACCATCATTAACCAGCTACTACGGCCTCTCCTGTACATGGTCGAGAAACTTCAAAATAGACGTTGAGGCACCGACCACATAAATAGTATAAATAAAATCTTAAGAAGGAATTGAAAAATGTGTCGGTTGCTGCCAACATTATACTGAATTTTATGATTAGAATGTCAAGAGCTCCCATAGGACCACCAATAGATTAAGATAATGCATTTGCTGCCCTTATGTGTCAATAAACAACACTGGGATAGATTGTTTAAACCTTAAACAATTTTTTCCTGAAAATGATCCCAATTTCTCCATTTTTGGAAAAAATGTTAAATGAAGATGAGCGACGCTAGCTTTAATTTCTAAAATTTTTTTTTTAAATTTTTTTCTTTTTGAACTCAGATATGTACATATATTGACTTTATATGTTTTACTACAATAGAAATATTTTTGGTCTTTAAAAACTTTTTACGAATTCAATAAACGTCATTGACGATTTAAATGATTTTTTCTCAAATATTTGACGATTTGGTGCCTCATTTATGTGGCAGCTATGAGTGTGTGGCCTCTTTAAACTACAAAACAAAATCAAAAAAAAAAAAAAAAATATTTCTTCGGCGATTTCCTCTCATCAAATTTGTGGCAAAAACTCGGTGAGATTTTATTAACTCACTCATGAAAAGTTTTTCAATAAAATCTGTTGTTCGCGGTCGATATTAAACAGTAGGTCCCACAAACCATGTATAGAAATTAACATAATCATGACTGAAGGGTTGTAATGACCAATTATATATGTACTTAATTTGACAGATGACAGTTCAACAAGATGGCGATTATCAACTGTCAAAAATTCGCAATATTCAATAAGCATTGTTAAGAGTAAATTTATTTTGAAAACTCTTTATGGAAAGATTAAACAAGAACCCTGGTTAAGATAGGTTTTCCATTTAAAAGGTTTTTAAGGCTCTTCTGAATTAAACTCTCTTGTGCGATTGAGTACAAGTTCAGTCAGTCTTGTATGAAGACGCGGTATGTTTGAAGAGAGTAATCGTGATTTGAAGATCTCCGTGACAAAAATCTGCTGAATAATTGTCTAGTAATTGTTATTGCTTATGCAAAGTGTGTAAGCATAGGAATAACAAACAAAGCAATTGTTGTTGTTTACATCAAGTTGTGAACAGTGGCACACAGATTTAGGCGAATAATAAAGAATTTTAATTAAAACTAGACACGAATTTATTTTTATTTTATTTGCAAACTACGAGCTAATATCTTAAACGTTTTTAAATGTTAAAAACGTAACAATTGAAATCCCAAAATCCTCAAATGAAAACTGATTAAAGATTTTCACAAAATATTGTTGCGACTTAAAAACACTACACTACACTGCTTTTGTAGCTGCAACAATTTATTCATATTTTTTTTTTCGTGGCTTGTGATATTATTTTTATATTTTAATGTTCTACACGCCAAAAAAGCAAAAAACAGAGAAATAATATCGAATTGAAAATCGAATGAATGAATGAATGAATAAATGCATGACTTTTTGTACGTCCGTCCACACATACGCCGCATGTCTCACAGTCACAGTCTCAGTTATCGAAGTGTTGATGTGAAAGGCTAACAGTGTATTAAAATGAAAAGAGAAGAGTGGAGAGAAAAAAATGAAATAAATATGTGTCGTGTGCTCATATTTGAACACTCGTATCCTGCTGACTGTCTATTGACTGCAGAGCAGCAGCAGCAGCAGCTGCAGCTGCAGTATCAGAAATCGACGAAACTATACGGATCGTATTTTTTTATTTTTTTTCATTTTTTTATTACATTTTTAAAAGTGCCACACAGAGAAAGAAAAAATGATTATTATACGCTGAGAATGATGATGACGATGATAATGACGATAATGATGGTGATGGTGACGACTATGGATGCTTATGATGAAGAAGTGAAAGGATGCCAGCAAATATTTGACATTGTACTCTAGTTTTTATTCTTTTTCTCGTTTTCTCTCTCTCTATCTCTCTCTCTCTCTCTCTCTTACTCAATGCCTGTGCAATAATAATAATAAAATAATCATGAATATATGAAATGCATGGCATGAGTTTAACGATGTTCATGCAGCCAACCAACCAACCAACCAACTCATGTATGTTTGCACACGTAAAACCTACACCGGACATGCGTTCATAACGGAAATGTTTAATACGGATGTGGCGCCTTTAAGATTCTCTTTATTGAACTATTGCTACTGTTACTACCCTTGCTACTGCTATTGCTACTACTCTTGCTACTGCTCTTGCTACAATAGCATACCGCATAAACTAATAAAATATGCACTTGATTTTCATTTCTATTGTGTTTCTTATTGCTTTACAACGAGCGACATTTATTATTTGAAAATAAAACTTTTAAAACGCTTTACGAGTTTATAACGAGGGTTTCGAACTTAAATCATTTATGTTTTGTTATGGGTTTTTCTGTATTTAAAATTTAAAACAAATAATGGCTATATGCTCTAAGGCTACATAAAACGGCCCGGGGAAAATGCTCTGGAAAATGTAATAAAAAAATCCATTGATTTTACGAAAGACCAATGCGTTGTGAGTGTGGTGTTAAATCGCAGTTTCTTGGCGGTCAATTGACATCACCATTTCGGCTAGGTAAACGGCCATCAAACGTTTGACACAATAAATCGATTGTGGTGTGAGATGTGTGGCAAGTTGCACCACATTCTGTTGATACCAAACATCGTTCTCATCAATACCACGAAGAGTAGGTTCAAAAAAATCAGTTATCACGGGAATATGGCGCAATGATGCCTCCGCTCCACAAGCCATACCAAACAGTCACTCGTAATGCGGGCATTGGCATCTGTAAGAGCACGTGTAGTATCCATGGGCTCCTAAAACCTGGTGAAACCATTAATACAGATCGCTGCCGACAATAAATGATCAATTCGATTTATGCATTGATTGAAAAACGATCAGAATAAGCCACAAGTCTCGGCAAGACAACATAACAACGCACCTAAATACGAAGCAAAATTGTTAGACTGTATTCACCAGGCTTGGATTATTTCGTGTACAATTTGATGTCATTGCTGAGACAAGCATTTGCTGAGCTTACTTAATGTGGTCATTACTACTTTTAATTTAATTTTGTGAGAGATGTCTGACCTTAGGCTTTGATCCGTGGCCTCACATCTAATAAGCCAACACATTATCTACCAGACTACGGGGGCTACGGAGTTCTAAATTAGGCGACTAATTTGGTTTCCTTCAAAAGACGAACAATTTTATTGGCATGGAATCCATAAATTTCATAAAAGATGAAAGAGATGTGTAGCCGCCATTGGTCAATACTTTGCAGAAACGTTTTTATTTTGCCTTTCCCATTAAAAACTAATGTTTTTTTACGTTCCAGTACAGCTGGTACCAAGTACTCACTTTACTTTACTTTACTACTTTAACTGGGGATACGTCGTTCACATAGATAGGTAGGTAGTTACTGTCCCCTCGATGGAATCAGGAGCGGCGCACTTAGGCCGCACACAGGGCGCATTATGATGCCACATTTTCACATTCTTCCATTTACCACTCGGAGCTTCCGATGAAGCGACTCAGACTGCCAATATCCATGCATGGCAGTTCATCCAGATCCTACATGTAGTAGGCACCCAGTTGCCTCTTTATACTCCGATTAATTTCCGGGCATGCGCACAGTAGGTAAAGAACAGTCTCTTCAGCCTCCTCGTCTCCACAGCTTTTGCAGAAATCATTTGCATGGTGTCCAAGACCAATACGCCTCGCATACGTTCCTATAATACAATGCCCCTTAATAAACCCGATACCAGTGCTGAGCCTTCTTCTTTGGAGTTTAAGCAAAGCCGCCGCGCGCCTCTTATCCAGCCTTGGCCAGATTTTCTACGCCGTTCTGCCCGTTGCCGAAGCTGCCCATCTCCTGTTGACAAGATCCACGATCGCAATGTCAATTTTAAGCTTACAGGTACCCAAGAGGGATTCCTAATGTAGAGACTTCATCAGCGAGTTCGATGGTCGTGCCCCTTCTGGCCAGTTCATCCGCTCTGCGGTTATCGGGAATATCTTTATGTTCCGGTACGCATCTGATACAAACATCATATCGATTCGTCATCTCGTTAAGACATCTGCGACGGTCGTATGCCGCCCTGGAGTTTATTACATTAGAATCCAATGCCCTAATAGCCGCTTGGTTATCGGGAAGTACGATGATTTTCGCCTGTGAAAATATTTGTTCACAATCATATTCACCGCAGCCCGAATTACCAACACTTCCGTTTGAAAGACGCTGCAGTGAATCGATAGCGAATTCGCGCGGGCAATGCAGATGTTCTTAACAAAAGCTTAACTTCTAATCTCCAAGGTATACTCATTCTAAGCATACATAGAATGGCTTTTGAAGGAACGTGACACTATCTTGGATGAATCAAATAACGTTTGAATATCCATGGGCGTATCAGTTGCAGGTGGCACAAAATGATCTCCGGTATGAAAAAACGTACTTGTATTGATACGATTTTTATTCTCCGTAACTCTATTTTGCATTCTGATGTATTTTTAATTGTCCAACTGAACTAAAAACTAAAAGTCCCCATAGCAAGCACCCCCTAATTGTAACTACTTTTGCAGGAAGTGTTACCAAGGTGCAACAAAAATTATGGCGTAAATATTGGCATTCGAAATGCATTTACGTTCAAAAATTAAAAATAAAAAATAAAAAATAAAAATTAAAAAAATTGTTACCACGTAATACAATTTACAAATATTTTTCATAAATTTTGCACACATGCATTCACTCATACCTGTATATGCAAATAGCTACAGAGAAAGTAGCTTAAAAGCACCCTGTATTTATTATTATGTCATGTCCTGTTGTTCTCATTTTATACCTTGTTTTTGTTGTATGTTGTTGTTTAAATAAACAAAATTTAAAATTCATAACAATGGTACTTAATTAATGTACCACCACCACTACTCAGGGTATGTGTATCAATACGGCAATCAAAAAACCATTTAAAATTTACTGACAACAGCAAAAACAACAACAACAACAGCAGCAATTGCAAAAATAAAAAATATTTTTTGATTTCGTTTTGCTACCACATGGACTTTCCTCTCATAGAGAGAGAGAGACACTTACCAAACGGCATGTTTGAAATTCTTTTTCAAATGCCACCTGTCACCCATGTCCTTGCAACGTATGGCTGGCTGGCTGCTCTAAAAGGGGTTAACTTTGATTGAACTTTAGCTTCATAAGGGGACTAACAAGTGAGCTATACATGGCCTTTAAAAAAGAAAAAATTGCAAAATTTTATTTCCTTATTTTCTTAAGAGACCCTAGCTAAACAATTTAAATCTTAAAGGAGCTTTAAATTCCTGAATATCTTCCTCTGAACAGTGTTTTAAACCCGGTGTCGCCTAATAAAAGTCTTTCATGCTTTTTTTAATATTTTTTCGATGCCTACGGTTTTTGAAATTAAATTTACTGCCTGTAGCGCTTTCATGTATGCCATGCATGCCACATCGATAATAGTCGTCCCCTCCCTCTTGATTTCATTGAATGACGAATTTGCATTCGTTGAGTCTTTTTTTATTCTCTTTTAAGTTTTATTTTTGCAAAGAATTGAAAAAAAGTGGAAAAAAGGAACGACACAGAAGAATAAAATCCATGAAAACGCTTTTGGCGTGAATTATAACAATAAACACTACACAACACAAGAAAAACATTCACACCAAATCCATGCTTGCTACACGCTACAGGGTGCAACTAAAAGAGGTTTTTTTTTATTTGACGACAAGGTGTACTAACAAAAACAACAAAATTTTTATTGGCCAGATTACATCAAAACTTACTTAAGAAATATTAAGTTGAGTTGAGTCCAGTTGTTGCTGTTGTTGTAGCAGTTCTGCTGTTGTCTCCGGAAGTATTTTCCTTTTGGAAAAAATTTCCGGTTGATACAGCTTTCGCTGGTTTGACAATCCTTGGCCTATGATGAATTGGGTCGTGGGAACGAAGTCTCTTCCTACTTCTTCATTAACTCTGCCAAAAGTATTATGAGGCGCCAAGCTGACCGAAATGCCTCCATTCTAGGCAATACCATGTAAGAGAAGAGACCACTTTGCCAATATCTAGACAAAGGAGAACAAGATACGACCAACTGAACCCACCAGTCATGAAGGTCTTCTCTTGTACTCAGAAGATGTTAACGATGGCTTAAATGCAGTCCTAATTTCAGGCCCTATTGTATAGTTCAGTAGGTAGTGTGTTGGTTTATTCGACGAGAAGTCAGGATTCAAACCCCAAGCCAGACATCAAAACTAAATACAAAAAGTATTTCTTTGGCGACTTCCTCTCAGCAGATTTCCGGCGAAAACTCTGCGGGTAAAATAAAATTGTCAAGAAAAGTTTCTCAAAAAATCTGTCCTTCGGAGTCAATTTTAAACTGTAGGTCCCCGGCACTCATGCATAAAATTAACACACACAACATAAGTGGTGTGAGAAACTAGGTTGGATTCCTGACTGAAGGGTTGTAATGATCAATTATGTATTGTGATCAAGGGAACCGCCGGGGAGCAGAACACATAAGGCTTTGTTGTTTGCGGCATAATTCTCGAGTATGTCCCCTTATCTTCGGACTCGCATAATGGTGTTCTTCAGAGAAATAGGTGATCATTGTGATATGAATCTCGTAAGAGGCTTTACGGCTGTCTGGCTGTCCCAGAGAGTCTAGATATTCCGAGGAAATCAAGTATTTAATCGCCATGAGAATAGCTGAGTGTTTCGTATGGAAGATATTAAACAAGTGTTCGATGTTCTAAACAAATGTTTGACGTTTAAGTGTATAATGTTTGATAAACAAGTGTTTGATGCTCAAGTGTTTGATGTTTGATAAACAAGCGTTCGATGTTCAAGTCCTCGATATACACAGCTCAACTTGTTTTGCCATTCAATTACAAACAAATACAAATATTTGACAAGAAAATGAAGAAGAATGCGGTTTCCCTGTCTAGCAGTTATAGTTTGGGATTAGAGAGATAATTATAGAGGAGCTAACAGCAGACGATATTGTAAAATAAGGATACATATCTTTAGTTTGTCTAAGGAGCTGATTGTGCCCTCCAAGAGTGGACTATTGTTGCAGGATAAATACAAACGGAGGCAAATTTTTTAAACCATAAGTTGCCTTTGCTGGTATCATAAGCACGGCACCAGTAAACGTAAACAACTTTAAAATACTTGGCAATCAGAGGGATGATCTGAAGAGCAGTATTCCTTGGTGTCGAAGATAATATCAGGTATTTGATCATTGGAGTCGTTCTAGTCTAGTAGGTAGTGTGTTGGCTTACTAGATACGAACATATGGTTCCAACTCCAGCTCAAACACCTCGAACAAACTGTATATGTATGAAAGAAACAATTTCTTTGGCGATTTCCTCTCAGCAGTCCTTTGCCCAAAAACTCTGGAAGTAGAATAAATTGATATGAAAAGTTTCTCAAAAATCTGTCGTTGCAGAAGCCAGAGACACTTAGAATGCATTGAGGGTAGCTGCATGAGAAGCATGGAGGCACAGTTTGCACTCACAGAATCACTTAGGGACAAAAAACATATCACAACTCTTGAGTGCAACTGTTGTATGCTGCCTTGGTTTGGATCAGAATCCGCCAAAGTCAAGCTGACCGTCTAAAAAACTAACGAAACTAACTTCGATCTAGTATATGCTACGTTATTTAACCGCTGAACACTTGCATAACAAATATGGCACTGATTCTTCACTTTTGACTGCTTGGGTAGATCGCAATATAATTTAAAAGGCGCCTAGTGGTTGATACGTTTAGGTTTTTACCTTTTAAAAACGTTTAAAATATGAGCTCGTAGATTGCAAATATTTTTATTTTATTTATTATTACCACAATTATGTGTGCCACTGTTTACAACTTGATGTCAACAACAACAATTGCTTTGTTTGTTATTCCTTTTTGTTAACACCCTTTGCATAAACAATAACAATTACTAGACAACTGTTCGACATATCTTTGTAACGGAGATTTTCAAACCACGATTACTGTCTTCAAATACACCGCGTTTTCACACAAGACTGACTGAACTTTACTAACGATAGTTATGTTGGCTTTGAGGACCACTGTGGTTTGTGGATTAAGCGCGTATACCAGCGATTGAAGAAAACTATACAAGAAAAATTTTAACAGGGTAAAATCGCCCGATCTAAGTGGCGAACTTACATTATCTCAATCGATGGTACGAGCTGTATGTCCTGTTGAATGTACATGTCGTTGGTGTGGTTCCTATATATACCAAAGAAGTTGGTAATCATCGACCTATAATGCTGACATACGTCACGAAATATGGACCGATAATGCTGCTCGCTCTGATGCATCAGTCTTGAGAGTATTCGAGAGCAAAGTCCTACGTAAGATCTTCGGTCCAGTGCGAGTTGACGATGATTTCCGCATCCGATCCAAGAGTAAGCTGTATGAGCTCCAACACATAGACGTTGTGCAGCGTATTAACATCCAGAGGCTGCGCTGGTTCGGCCATGTCTTTCGAATGGAAGAGGATGCTCCGGCGAGACGGGTATTTGATGTGGGGGGTCTGCGGAAGTCGACGAAGAGGACGACCTTTGTTTGCGTTGGAAGGACCAAATCGAGGAAGCCCTATCATCGATTGGTGTGACCAACTGGCGTAGGTGCGCAAGAAGCAGAGGCGCCTGGAAGAATGTGTTAAGTCAGGCCGAAGTACGTTAATCGGCTAATTAAGTAAGTGAGTAATGCAGTGCGCTCAGAATCCACACCAAACTGTGATCGTTTCGGAACGTATTGGACACTTTCGGATTTCAAGTGGCTTGGTATCGCCACAAACTCCACACTTTTGTGTATTCAGATACACATTCATCTCGAAATGGGCCTCCATTCATCGATGTTTACCTTAAGTTCCTTTAGTTAGGTAAAGTTTGTACAAATGCAGGCCTAAGCCACAATGCAAAATTCGTGAAGTTGTGAATTGCGAAACGCCGAGTTCTTGTTGAGGAATAGGAAATAGACTGCCTAGGATATTCCTTCACACTCTTTCGATCAGCAGTGATGTTTACGGCAATCTTCAATTTATCCACGATATTGTGAATAAGTAGACCTCTCGGTAGAAAGATCAAGCCCCGCATTTTGATAAAAAAAATTTTGTAAAATCTACTCTTAATTCTTCTGGTATTAATTGATTGACTCATTCCCTATACAATGGTATCCGAATTAATTCTTATTTTGAACTCGTAATAATTTTTATGTACAAAACCCCTGAATAAGTCCCCCTATAATAGACAATACTTCCATGCAACTTACTTACAACCAGCCGGCATACATCAAAACAGGACGACGACGACGAACGAACAAGAGTTGCAAAAAAAACACGAGAATCCGGTCTAACATTATATAAGAGGGCTTATTGTGTTCACGTGCAGGCAAAAACAGTTATTATAACACCAACAACAGCATCAATTACAACCACCCACTACTATAACACAACCATGCAGCATTGCAACCAACATTCGAACTCACATGTAGTAAATGTAAGCGCAAGCAAGTGTAGCGAAATGACTCATTTCCCTGGTACATGTGTGCCGTTGTTGGTTATTTCGCGTATTTTTCTAGTAACTGACGTAGGTAGAGTATGAGTGGGTGGGTGATTAATACGATTTTGAAGGAGAGAAAGAGGGTAAAAAAAGAAATTCTTCATATTAAATTCATTTAAATTGCAAGTCATTTTATGGTTAAAAAGGGGTGAAGGAGAAGAGAGAAGGAGCGATAGAAAGCATGGAGGAAGAAACAAATGAAATTAAATTTTTATAAAAACGTTATTATTATGGCAAGTGGTTCCAAGGACTCTGCAATGCTGGGCGCTAGAATGGTATTGTAATTTAAGTACTCCAGTTAATTGGTACAATCAAAATGTGCTTCTCTAAAGGGTTTTCAATCAAGGGCTGGTGGTAAGAAGAAGGGTTAAGTTAGTGGATTAAACTTGTATGTGTGATGTGTGGATAAAATAAAATCGAGAACTTACATCTGGGAAGTCTGTGACATTGAAATTCCGTTCAAAATAAATTTGGTTGCGCCCGCCAGTTGGGTTTAGCTTTAAAGTTTCTTGTAAGCATTTAGAAGAGTTTTAAAGGCAAAGAAAAAGTGAAAATTTTCGCGTGATTTCCCTCCATGATGCCCTGCAACTAGACCAAATAGTCGGAGTTTGTTGTTTCTAGGCAACGATAGATATGGCAACCCCATTATTCTAGAACTTATGACAAAATCCTGAGGATCGAAATGCCGGAGAATCGAAATTGCCGTATCCAATCGGATACGTAGACAACATTGCGGCAGTCAGAAGTAGTTCAACGCAGACTACGACAAGTCATGATGCGCACTAAAAACTGATTGGAATCTCGCGGCCTGCAGTTGGCCATGCATTAGACGGCCTAAATGTAAGCGAATTTGTTATCCTTACGAAGACATCGATTAAATACCTTTCGGATTAGACTGGACTCAAAACTGACCTACTCAGAGCAGATAGAGTATGCAACAGCGAAAGCAGCTAGAATAACAACACAGCTGAGTAGACTGATGGCAAATACTGGAGGACCACTCCCAAGTAGGAGGAAGTTACACATGCAGACTGGAAATAGTATACTCCTTTATGGCTGTGAAATCTGGTCTTCTACTTTGAAAACTCGAACAAGAGCTAAAAACTACTATCTGCGCAGAGAATAGCAGCTTTACGGGTCACATCCGCGTATCGCACGCTATCAACACAAGCTGCCTTAATAATAGCTGGAATGGTTCCCATAGACCTTCAAGCAATTGAGAGCCAGATGATTTTTAACGCTAGACAGAGCACGACTCAGTCGCAGAGAAAGTAGATTAAAGAAATGGTGACAAGGCAGAAATGATTTGTGGAAGCGATGTGCTCCCGAGAGGGGCTCAAATGCTCTTCAATTCGCAGAGCATTCGATTCGCAGGAACAGTTCATTTTCACCTACCAATTTTCAACTACCAAGAACGGATTATGAATGGAAAAAATTTACAAATTAATCGCTGACATCAAAATCCCCTAGTAATGCTCTCAGGCATCATATCACATTGCATTTCCCACTTTAATGCCTTCATCTATAAGGTCTATACGGTTCACAATTGAGATGGACGACCATCAGATTTGATTTTGAGCAATGAGACTTTGCCATGAGACTTAGTAACCAAAAAAAGGGGGACTATTTTGTCTTGTTAGGCTAGTTCGAATAACAAGGGATCTTGAACAGGAGCAAGAGTTCTTGATCTCCGAACGATTTAGTCGAAGAGCCTCAAAAGAAGGACAATCAGACTGCAATTTGAGCACTCGGCTCTTATGAAGTTAAACTGAAAATAGTATGGCATTGTCTGGGGTAGCTGCATAGGCTAGTTAGGAGAAACAAGGTTCCCCTCTGCTGAGTCCCACATCACTTAGGAATTCTCAACAATTACCAATGAGATGAGCTTAAAAAGAGCAGAGGTTCCATGCCGCTGATGGGATCGGAACCCTTCTGTGGACTGGGCACATATATTTGCAAAGGTATGCTCCATGAAAGGGAAGATAAACCAGTTCAGTGGCAACGAATATTGAAACAGACATAGACGTTGTTAAAGGGTTCAATAAAGTATGAGAGAAAGACTCACTCAGACTCTACTCATACAGAATATCTTTGGCTAAGTAAGGCTGACTTCCAAAATGTTAGTTGCTTTGTGTTTGAACAAAGTATAATGTTTCATAAAGTCGCTGTACAAAATGTTTACAATGTATACTATTTCAAAAAGTTCTCAATGTGTACTTTTAACGTAGTCAAAAAGCAATCAGGAATCGGATTTATAGTTGATGCATTGTTTGGTAACTTTACATATGTACAAAATTTATATACCATAGTAGAACAGTATAGAAACTTTGTATTGATACATTTTGCAAGTCAGCGTAATTGACTTCGAAGCCTTCGCAGTCTAGTAAGTAGTGTGTTGGCTTATTAGACGTTGAGGTCACGATTCAAACCCCATGTCAGACATCTACAACAGAACAAAATATGAGAAAATATTTCTTCGGGTACTGCCATGAAAAGTTTCTTAAAAATCTAACGTTTGGACTCGACTTGGAACTGTAGGTGCCGACACTCATGTATAAAATTAACAAACACAACATAAGTGGTGTGAGAAGCTATTGTTGTAATTCTCTCAGAAAGATTGTAAGACCAATCATGTATGTTTGTATGTATGCATCTTATGGCCATAAGATCAGTCAGTAAAAGTTCAGTCAGTCATGTGTGAAGACGCGATGCGTTTGAAGAGAGTGATCATGGTTTGAAGATCTCCGTTACAAAGATCTGGCGAATAATTGCCTAGTAATTGTTATTGTTTATGCAAAAGGTGTAAACAGAGGGATAGCAAAGAGAAGCAATTGTTGTTGTTTACATCAAGTTGTGAACAGTAAATAAAGAATTTTAATTAAAATTAAACACAAATTTATATTTATTTTATTTCCAATCTACGAGTTCATATTTTAAACGTTTTTAAAAGGAAAAACGTAGCAATGGGATCTTATGGATCATAAAAGAACAATGAAATTGATAAATTGCCATTGTAAGCCGGAGCTATTAGAGTCCACGATTAGATCGAACGGATTAGGAAACTGTCTGAATCACTTTTCGGTATTGAAAGAATTTATTTGAATAATAAAGAATACTTGAAGATTAGTTTCTAAACATTCTGGTAGCTGGTTCTAGGCTGCCCAAGAGCTGCTGACTTTTTCAAGATTATCCCAGTGGTACTTATGGCCTACGACTAAATATATTAGGAGGACATACCCATTTTGCCATTAACTATCATTATATACAGCAATCTGTCTGTAATATCTAAAGTTTTAAAAACGTTTCAACATTCCCCAAGTCCCCTAAGCGTTTTATTCAAATTTTAATCGACAAAATTATAATTTTCCAAAGCATTTTTAATGCGGGTGCTTTAAATCAATCGGGCGGTAAATCGTTTGGGGAATTAAGCTTTAAAATAAAAACAAAAACAAAAAAAACGCACACAAAATTAACACTCTTCCTCCACCACTTATATTTGCAATAAATCGCGTCCAATGGCCTTAAGGGAGTACTACAGCTAAAGCGATCGAATTCCCCAATAAGTTGCCGCCAACAAATGATTCAAATTGCCACACAGAGAAACTGACTTTGGAAGCGAAATGTGATGGATATCAGAAAAAGAGAAAATGGAAACGGTAAGAGAGAGAAGGAGAGTGAGAAGAAAGATTAAAATAACTGCAAAATGTAAGTGTGTGTATGTATGTGTGTTTGAGTGCAGGGATAGACAGATTTGGAAGGAAATCTCGCATGCATAAATTAATTAAAAAGCTTTTGTTGTTATCGATATATACAACACATACATATGGACACATACATATACATATATGTATATATATATGCATATATATATACATATATATATGTATGTGTGTGTATTTTTATTTGTTATTTATTTTTATTGTTGTTTTGCAACATTTGCAAAAAAAATATTTTAATTGGACTCCCTTTTTAAGCCAAAGCTCTCTGAGAAAATTTCAGAGGGTACATGAAATAAAAGACAGAAAATAAACAAAATTTGAATGTGTATGTATGTATGTATTAGAGTGTATGCATGTATTAGTATGTGAGTATGGCTGAATGATATTTGATGCTTAATTTGTACAAAAAAAAAAAAAAAAATTAACAGAAAGAGAGAAATATCGGGTGCGCCCTCTATTGGTTTAAATTTGAATCATCCTTCATTTCTAATCTGGCAATACTTATGTCATTATATTCTATCATTCAATTCAGTATCTTATCTCCACTGAACGTAATGAATCGATTTACGTTTTAGCAACGCTAAGATTTATTGGAAATTTATTTCCAAAACAAAGAAATTCCATGAAAATGACGTACAAAATTTCCGCGCAGAGAAGAACCAACAGTAACCGGTATATGCAAGTTTATTGCTGAAGTTCGTGAAACTGGTTTCATTGTTGTTGAGCCAAGATGTGAGCGTGCTCGTACACTGCTTATACCCGAAAATATCGAAGCTGTGGCTGAGAGTGTAAGTGAGAGTCCATCAACATCAACTCGTCATCGTTCTCAAGAATTGAACATTTCTGGCACCAGTTTACGTCGAATTTTGCGAAAAGATCTCCGTATGATGCCTTACAAAGTTCCATTGATTCAAAAGTTGAAGCCGAATGACCATCCCCTTCGTTTTCGCTTCACTAGATGGGCCATCGAGAAACTGCACAATGAAGTTGATTTTGCCAAGAAAACATCCACTTTTCAAATGAAGCTCATTATCATCTTGGTGCCTGTGTTAATAAGCAAAATTTCTGTATTTGGGGCTCAGAAAACCTCAGAAAATTAACACACACGACATAAGTGGTGTGATAAACTAGGTCTTAATCCTGACTGAAGAATTGTAATGACCAATTATGTATGTTATGTATTTATGTATGTTATGCCAACAAACCACAGACAATTGAGCATTTGAACGCCAACATTTGTGATGCCATTGCCACCATGCACTTGAAAAAGTCTATAAAAATTGCTACGATTGCATGAGGTCTCAAGAGGCCAGCTGTGATAGCCATATGAATGAAATAAGATTTCATTTCTAACCAGAAAAATTGTATTTCACAAGAAAAACAATAAATTTGGCCAAAAATTCCAACCATTTTTGTTTGATTGCAGTTTTTAAATTTAAACTTTTAAGTGGCTTACCCTGTTGCTATTGCCATTTGATACTGAAAGAAAATTCTTTTGATTTTTGAAGCGTAACTTTCCTTCTTTTTTTTTTTGTTTTCTGCTGACACATGCTTATATAGAGTATGCTCTCTCCCCCCGTGTCCTCTACATCAAGGAAACAGAAGACTTGTTATAAAACACTACGAATATTTGCAACAATTCTAGGGTGGAGAGTGTAAAAATGAAAAAATAAAAAAAATTATAAATATTTCACAACAACAACAGCAACAACAACAGCTCATAAATTAAAAAAAACAGAACACGGTGTGTGGAATTTTTGCGATTATAAAGTTTTCAGTGAAACAAAATCAATTTGCCATAGTTTTTTGAAATATTATACCGACTGCTCTCACTCTCCCGCTCTCTTCCATACACACTCCATTTCGATTACCCACACGCAGAGATAATGTCATAAGGATGTGAGCACATCCAACAAAAAAAAAAAAAAAACCCGGAGTTGTACGCTCTTAAATATCCCATAATATTCTTTGGCTTATTTGAGTAGGTTTACTATTGTTATTGTTGTTGTTGTTAATATTTTTTTCCCCAAAGTTATTGGCATTATTCTATAAAAAAAGAAAAAAAAAAGAATTGAAAATTACTTTTCCGTTATTTTAAACGAGTACATGCACCATAACCTCAATAAATCGATACACAGAAAAAGTTGAAAACTCATTTATCAATTCATGGCTGACCCTAGACAATCCCATAACAATGTTATACTTCAACTCCCTCCCCCTCTCTTCCATTTTTTCCTTCTCTTTTATAGTTTCAATACAAGTAGGCGGACAGACGGGCGCTAAACTAAAAACTTCTCTAATAAAACTAACGACTGCAGTCGCGCAGTTGAAAAACCCAGTAGGAAAAAAATGGCACTCTATTGTCGCAGGAATTGCATGGTCGAATTCCTTAGAGTTCTTAACGCTCAATATGTCATCTCGTCATTTGGAATTTTCATTTTATTTTTTTTAATTGTTCCCACAAGGCTCTGATTACTGCGACATTGCGAAATTAAGACGGCGGTTTTCGTCAAATCACTTTTGGCTACCAGAGTACGTGTTGACAAACAAATACGAGACAAGAACTAATGCCAGTACCTCACTATTTCTCAGGTCAATTTCCTTCAAAAGTAACTTCAAATAGAGGTTTACTGAATCTAATCGAAGGTCCTTAAGAGTATTCCACAGACTTTATTGCAGAAGATTTTAATGCTTCTTAAGTGCAGTTTGCGGATCCAAGATATTTTTTTCAAATTCATTTAAAGTGGGTCTTACTAGAATTCCTGAGCCTAGGATTTATGGATATAGGATATATATAGTCAGTCGCCGTGGTCATGTAGGTAGTGTGTTGATTTATTAGACGCAAGGCCTCGGTTCAAACCTCAGGCGAGACATCTCCAACTAAACGGAATAAGAAAAAAAATATTTCCTCGGCGACTTCCTTTCAGCAGATTTCTGGCAAAAAATCTGCGAAAGTAAATAAAGAATTGCCCTGAAAAGCTTCTCAAAAATCTGTTGTTCGGAGTTGACTTTAAACTGTAGGTCCCGCCACTTTTTCGTTTTCAACTTGTTGGCCTTTGTTCTTCAATTTTGGCTTACGTGTCTATAAAATGCAGTTCGGCCAGTTAAACGGCAGTATTTGTAGCGTAATCGTCGTAGCCTAGTGGATAGTTTGTTGTGAGACAGCGATTATAACCCCAGTTCAGATATCAAAACAAAAAGATGAAAAAATATTTCTGCGGCCCCTTCCTCTCAGTAGATTTCCGGCAAAAACTCCGGAGAGTAAATAAAAATTGCCATGAAAAGTTTCTCAAAAATCTGTCGTTCGGAATCGACCTTAAACTGTAAGTCCCTCTTCTCGTGTATAAAATTAACACACACAACATGTGTGGTGTGTGAAGCTAGGTTGTAATCTTGACTAAAGGGTTGCCGTAGTATATCTAGACAGGGAACAATGCTATGGAGTAGGTGCAGTTCTCTTGGTAGTGATCTGATCTCTACGGGTGGATTAAAAATACATACTGGCTCGGACGCGGGAGTGGTATTTCAACTTTAAGCTGTCGCGTTGTCTCATCGACGAGTATATAAATTCAGATTAAGATGTTTGCGATCACCAAGACAACTCGATTTGGTCTGCTAACAGACTACACAGGATGAGGATAGCCTGGTTGTCCTTCACTGATTGGGCATCATAATAGTTCGCGACTGGTTTCACTTCTCTGGAAAGCACATACAAATACATTGGGGAAGACACGCATGCATACAGACTGTATATAGGGTACTACGTAGAAGTGTGGCTTGTGGGTGAATGAGATTACAAATGAACTGCAAAGAAGTGGATCATAAAAAGACGTGAACCTGGTGGAACGTTTAGTTTGGCCTACCTTTGGACACTTTTTTGGGGTTATCCAACACATCCGTAGCAGTGCACAATGCAGTAAAGATTGTGAACTGCATAGCATGTGGTTACGACAAAACGATGCCACAAACCACAGAACCGGATTGATTTTGTCTACACATACTTTCTTTTCTTTTTTATTTATCTGGCCATTGACAACCAGATTAACGGATTTCGGCCTGCCTTAACACATCCATCCATGCGCCTCTGCCTCTTGCGTGCCTATGCCAGTTGGTCACATCAATCGATGACAGGGCTTCCTCGATTTGGTCCATCCAACGCAAACAAGGTCATCCTCTTCGCCGACTTCCGCAAGCATCCGAAACAAACATCCGTCTCGCCGGAGCATTATCCTCCATTCGAATGATATGGCCGAGCCAGCGCAGCCGCTGGATGTTAATATGCTGAACATCGTCCATGTCGTTGAGGAGCTCATACAACTCACTTTTGGATCGGATGCTTATAGCTACTTGTCGATAACATATACTTCGTTTTGCTCTCATTTACTGCCAGCCACCTCTTCATAGACTCCCGTTCAAATGCACTATAGGAAGCAGTAACATCTCGCTTGATACGCTCTATGATATCAATGTCCTCAGCGTACGCAAGCAACTGGATGCTTTTTTGAAAAATAATGCCATTGCGATGCGCTCCTGCATTCCGCACAACACTCTCCAAGACGAAGTTGAAGAGGTCGCATGATAAGGGATCGCCTTATCTGAAACCTCGCCCGGTATCAAAAGGTCCGTAGAGGTCTATTCCTACCTTGACGGAGCTACAGGAATTACTCAATGTCATCCTGCATAGCCTTACCAGCTTCACATGTATACCGAGTTCAGACATTACGGCAAAAACACGATCCCTTATGGGGCCATCAAAGGTTGCCTTATAGTCGACAAACAGATGGTGTGTGTTGATCCTTCAGTCAGGATTACGACCTAGCTTCTCACACCACTCATATTGTGTGTGTTAATTTTATCCACGAGAAGAGGTACTTACAGTTTTAGAGTTGACTCCGAACGACAGTTTTTTTTTGAGAAACTTTTCTGGGCAATTTTATTTACTCTTTGGGTTTTTGGCAGAAATATGATAAATTTTTCAAATTTCGTTTTTTTGGAGACGACTAACCTGTGGTTTGAACCGTGACCTCAACGTCTAATAAGCCAACATGCTACCTAATAGACTACGGCGACTTCCAAAGACAAATCAAATAATTGGTGTCTATGTCTCACAAGCTGGTTCTCGTTTTCGAACAATTATGCCCCGTTAAAAATCAGTCAGAGATTTAATAAACATTCTACCGAAATTCGTAACAGATTTCATTTGAAATTGATGAATCCTGATTCCATAATGTCTCCTTTCATCCTGATAATCTGATCGATCAATTAAAAAAAAGTAAGAGAGGTCAAACTCAGCGTTCCACCAGGCCTATGTCTTTTTATTTCTTTTCAGTTCATTTGTAATCTCCTTTACCCACAAGCCACCTATGTACAGTATGTATTCATGCAAATCTTCCCCAATGTACTTGTATGTGCTTCCCAGGAAAATCGAACCAGTCGCGAGCTATTATGATTCCCAATCAGTAAAGCGCAACCAGGCTATCCACATAGATTGTTAATCTCTTATTCTGTGTGATCTATTACCAGACTTGCGCGAGTAGTCTTGGTAATCGCAAACATCTTAATCTGCATTTATACACTCGTCGATAAGACAATGCAACAGATTCAAGCTGACATAGCACTCCTGCGACGAAGCCATTATATATTTTCGAAACATCTATAAAGATCACATCACTATCCAGCGAACTATACCTACTCCATAGTATTGTTCCCTGCCTAAATATATTACGGCAACTTACAACCCTTCAGTTAGGATAACTATCTAGCTTCTCACAGCACTCATATTGGGTGTGTTAAATTTATCCACGAGAAGAGGGGCTTATAGTTTAAAATCGATTCCGAATGACAGATTTTTTAGGAACATTTCATAGCAATTTTTATTTACTGTCCGGAGTTTCTGCCAGAAATCTACTGAGAGGAATTGGCCAAAGAAATATTTTTTGTATTCTGTTTTGATGTCTAACCCGGGGTTTGAACCGTGGCATTACGTCTAATAAGCCAACATACTACCTACTACACTACGGCGACCTCCGATTTTGGCTTTATGGCATGACATCAATCGACTAGCAACTAAATTTAAATCGAACTGCTAATGCGATCAATCGATATGAACTGTTCGGATGACAAGAGCTTTTTTGGAAAGACTAAAACCTTGGTATATGGATCTCAGATTACGGCCGATAACTATACTTTCGATATAGTCAAGGAATTTGTTTATCTTGACTCTGCCGTTACCACCAAAAATGATGTCAGTCTGGAGATCAAACGCAGGATCACTCTTGCCAACAGATTCTACTATGGTCTCAATAGGCAATTGAGTAGCAGAGACCTCTCCCGTATGACAAAACTAATACTCTACAAGACATTCATCCTCCCCGTGCTTCTTTATGGCGCAGAGGCATGGGCCCTATTAAGCACTGATGAAGCAGCCGTGAGATTATTTGAGAGAAAAGTCCTACGTAAGATCGTCGGTCCAGTGTGAGCTGGTGATGATTTCCGCATTCTCAACGACATAGACGTTGTGCAGCGCTGGTTCGGCCATGTCGTTCGAATGGAGAAGGATGCTCCGGCGAGACGGGTGTTTGATGCGGAGATCTGCGGAAATCGGCGAAGAGGACATCCTTGTTTGCGTTGGAAGGACCAAATCGAGGAAGCGTTGTCATCGATTGGCGCAAGAATCAGAGGCGCCTGGAAGGATGTGTTGCGGCAGGCCGAAATCCGTTAATCGGATTGTTAATGGCCAATTAAGTCAGTAAGTAAGTAAAACCTTGGATGTACTGAAAAATATGTCAGCGTTTAATATTCATTTTGTATTCCCTTTTTGTCACTCTCTCTATCTCTCTCTCTCTCTCTCTCTCTCTATCCTAATCCTATTCCGTAATTCATTCCTAGAGGCCATGTTAAAACATGAAATCTAACACGGAAATGTTTTTAAAGAAAATCAACAGCGAAAAGAGTGAAAATAAAAACGTGAGACTCTCTCTTAAATCAAAAAAGAAATACGAACGTGTAAAAGAAAGCAAGAATAAAGGGGGACAAATGTGGAAAATAGAAAAACGTTAAGAATAATGGCTAAAAAAAGAGGAATCATTACTTCAACACGTCCTTACAGATGTAACCACGGAACGCGTTTTTCTATTTTGGCCGCATTGTAAACGTTTTGGCCCTAAAAAACATTTTATTCTGCTGGAAAGCATACGGTATACTCTTGTTGTTTCTGTTGTTGTTGAGTAGTTTTATGGTTTTGTTGTTGTTGTTGGGTGTAGAAAAATTCTTTTGTTGCCTGTTACTCTTCATAAATCATAAATTCATGCTGCCATGCACTTCTTCATTGCCTGGAGCACAAGTTATGCAGCCATTCATTGTACGTTTAATGCACACACACACACCAACACACATACACGTACACAACAGAGTTAAAAGGGACAGACAACACCACCACTACTACCATAATAATCGAGCAACATCATGTCGTGGTATATCCTGCATATTGGGTTTCGCGATGGCAAAGACGCATAGGAGCTGCAGAGAAGGAATTAACGTTGTACACCCAAACGAATGGCGAGTAAAATTAGATGTATGAGCACGAAGAATGGATGAAAACAAAAGCATTAGCCTGGCAATTGCTTACAATGGTTCATGGCAACAACAACAACAGCAACAAAAATATCACCGACAGGCAATAGTTGAAAATGAAGAAGAACATGACCGCCAACACCACGTAGTCGTATTGTAATTACAAGGAGCGCCTGGCAGGAGATCTTTGTAAGGCTATTTGCGAATTTTGTGTCCATGAAGAAAGTGGTTAAGTTGTCTCAGGAAGACTCTATTCATACAGAATATCTTTGGCTAAGTAAGTGACTTGGAAGTTGTCGGAGTCTAGTAGGTAGTGTGTTGGCTTATTAGAAGTGAGGCCACGAGTTCATATCCCAGGTCAGACATCATGAGCACAACGAAATACAAAAAAACATTACTACGGCGACTTTCCCTCTGCAGCAGATTTCTGACAAAAACTCAAGGGGAATAAATAAAATTGCCATGAAAAGTTTCTCCAAAAATCTGTCATTCGGAGTCGACTTTAAACTGTAGGTCCCACCATTCCTGGTGAAATTAACGCACACAACATAAGTGATGTAGGAAACTAGGTTGCATGTATACAAGAAAGTGACTTCAAAGGGGTGGCGTAATTCTTGCACATTAAAAGCGATTAGTTCGTAGAGAATGAGTGTATTGAACTCACAACAGTTGAACTTATATAAACAATTATACACGGTTTTCTAATATGGTTCCCCAGGCTAAGCCATCACTGTCAAGGACAACCGCTATTCATTGTTGATTACCATATTCTTTTGACTTGTATTGCATAATCTGGGCAATAACGACAATTGATTTCAATAGCACAACGCTAACTGCCGCATAGGCTTTCCAACATTTGATTTTCTGCACAACCCGATTTGAGGGAATGCAGGTGATGTAGACAGGCCACCGGGATCTTGGGATTTGACCCGATTTGACTTTCACTTAAGTCGCAAATGCATGCGAATGAGCCACACGCCAGTCCTCAAAGTCAACATGACCCAAGCCATCGATCAAAACCATGGACATATCGAGTATACTCCTCGATAGTATAATGCATGAGTGGCGAGACCTACTGCCTAGCTTCGACCACGAACAATAGGTTTAAAGACCTTTTTTATGGCAATTATTTACTCCCAGAACTTTTGCTACAAGAGAAGGTCATCGAGAAAATTTTTGATTTTAGTATTCTCGAGATGTTAGAGCTGAGAATTGAACTCACAATCTCTCATCCACTGAACTCACATGCTAGACTGCTTGTGACCACTTTTCAATTTCTAGTTTGGAAAAAAATATTGGCTAACGTTCTTATGTAGGAACTCTTCGGACAGCTTGGGCAACTTGGCGTATAGGGACGCCTGCTTGCTAGAAACTCACTTAAGAAGGACTTAAGCCAATTAACGAGTATAATCTCGCTCAATTTGGCTCAATGAGGACATACATACATAATTGATCAGACCTTTTGTCAGGATTACGACCTAGTTTCTTAAACCACTTATGTTGCGTGTGTTACCTGTTTTATACATGAGCGGCGGGACCTACAGGTTAAAGTCGACAGATTTTTGAGAAGCTTGTCATTGCAATTTTATTTACTCTCAGAGTTTTTGCCAGAAATCTGCTGAGAGGAAGTCGCCGAAGAAATATTTTGTCATATTTCGTTTTGTTGGAGTTGTCTGACCTGGGTTTTGAACCGTGGCGGCACAGCTTTTAAGTTCACATGAAGTCTCCCAGATCTACGCTTAACAAACTACAGAGCTTAGCATGCTTGGGCATGCGGGTGCTCTGAAGTCCACATTGGAGGCTGACCTTAAAGTCACCTTACCTCTACAACTATTAGACATCTTCCTCTATAATATGGCTGCTAGAACTGCACTGAGGTTTAAGTTTTCAGATATATTTTGGCCGTGTGTGGTACGGAATGCTTCAATGCCCCATGCAGTAGAACCTAATTAGCCGGGCTTTAGATGTGACTACATGGTACCAGAGATTATTAGCGGACGACGATACAAAACTCACACTCTCACAGTAGAAATATGGCTTGCTGAAGCTGTCATCGGTAGCGGTAATAAAATGATCTTCAACGATCGCTTAAAAATGGAATGTGGAATTGGTTCAGAGGTCTCTATTCCGATAAGCTGGCACTGAACGAGTCAGAAAGATTACTTAATTAGGTCAGGTATTATACAAGCTGCACATTTCCATAGATTTTTCCATTGCCAAAGCCATTACCCAGTTTACCTCAATGCATGTGTAGGGTAAGCTCATCTCCAAATCTCAAAAAAAAAATGAACTGAAACTAGTATAACAGCAACAACAGCAACAATAACACAAGTTGTTGGTTAAAAAATTTTCCAGCACAAACAACAAAACAAAGCAAAAGAAAACAACAGAAAAAGGAAAGAAAAAACGAAACAAAACAAAACAAAAAACACAACAACAACAAGTTTCAGTTCACTTTTAATAGCAATTTGTATTCGAATAAGTGTGAAATGGCTTTTAAACGATAAAAGAATGTGAAGCACAAAAAAACAAAAAAAAAAGAAAGAAAGGAAGAGAAGAAGAGAGAAAAAAAATGGGAAAAAGAAAAGGAAACAAAGCACTGGAAAAAATTGTTAAATTAGTAAATGACTTTTTGGGTCCCCCGCCCTCTCTCTGGCTCACTTCCTTTGCGTTTTGAAGTTTTTGTTGCTGTTGCATAATTTTTTCCATTTTTATCTGAACGTTATTGTTGTTGTTGTTCTATTTTATTTATTTATTCGTTTGTTATAACTCTGTATACAAGAAAAGTTAACAACAACAATAAAACAATCAAACAACTTAGAGAGTGTGTGAGTGAAGAAGAGAAACTGGCCTGGTGTTCCTGGTGTTCAAAATATTAAAAACATATGAGGATATTAATGTGGTGGTCACCTCGAGGATTCACACAAAAAAATAATATCGTACTTACAGGACACTGAAGTTTATAGACGATCATTGACTAAATCTGGAACTGAAGAGTATTAGCTCAACCAAGCAAACTATAAAGTCTGCAAAAAGTTGGCTCAAGAAACTCTTAAATACAACTCTAGTAAGCAGGCGTCCCTATACGCCAGGTCGGACAAGCTATCAAGACAACCTTGAGGCCATCTTGCAACTTGGACTTCATAGCAACCGTCATGCCCAAGCATGTTATTCTCTGTACTTTGTGAAGCGTATATCTGGGAGAGTTCATATGAACTTATGAACTCCACCGTCCTCATTGAGCCAGCTTGTGCTCTGTGCTAAGCCGAGTTTTAGTGTTCGTTCCCATCCCTCCCTTGTGATTTGACATAAAAGACTGAATAAATGATAACTAATTTCATAAATGTAGCTTCAACAAGATGCCTCAGTTGATTTCTAGAAAAAATTCTGCGAAAGTAAATAAAATTGACATGGAAAGTTTCTTAAACGCATGTCTTTCGGATTCCTTGAGCCAGCTTGAGCGAGATTAAAACTGTTAATGTGTTGGGCAATTGGCTCAATTCATTCTTAAGTGAGATTCCAGTAAGCAGACGGCGTTCCTATGTACGTCAGGTCGGCCAATCTATCATAAAAGTAAGAACGTTGGCCAATATTTTTATTTCAAAATAGAAATTGGGAAAATGGTAACAAGCAGTCTAACTTGTGAGTTTAATAGATGAGAAATTGTGAGTTCAATTCTCAGCTTTAACATCTCGAGAAAACTAAAATCAAAAATTTTCTCGATAACCTTCTCTTGTAGCAAAAGTTTTGGGAGTAAATAATTGCCATAAAAAGGTCTTTAAACCTGTTGTTAGTGGTCGAAGCTAGGCAGTAGGTCCCGCCACTCATGTCCATGATTTTCCATGATTTCGATGGATGGCTTAGGACATGTTGGGTTTGAGGACTGGTGTGTGGTTTACTCGCATGCATTTGCGACTTAAGAAAATGACCAAAAGAAAAAGTCAAACGGTGGCCAGCATACATCACCTGCATGCCCTCAAATCGAGCCGTGCAGAATATCAAATGTTGGAAAGCCTATGTGGCGCTTAGCGTACTTCTATTGAAACCAATTATAATTGGTGTCCCGATCATGCAATACATGTCAAAAGACCCTGGTAATCAATGACCAAGATCGGTTGTTGTTGACAGTGATGGCTTGGCGAGAGAACCATGTTAGAAAACCGTGTATAATTGCTTGCATAAGTGCAATTGTTGTGAGTTAAATGACAATGCAGGGTTGTAATCACCAATTACGTACGTAGGAACTGTGATAATAAACTACCATAGACAACGAGTTCGACATATGTTCGCTGAAGCAGTTTTCATCGAAAATTCTTTTTCAGCAATGAGACTCATTTCTGGATGAATGAGAATGTGAACGAACGAATTTGCTGAATTTGTGACGTTAAAAATCTACATGAAAGCTGAGAGAGTGCAATGCATCCTGAAAAAGTGTGAATTTTTTTATGATGGCGTCATTGGTTAATATTTCTTTGAAAACGACTTTGGGCAGATCATTACTGCCAACGGCAAGCACTATGGGTTGATGATTACTTACTGGCGATCACATTGGAGCAATTTGAGGATAAGATCATGTCACGTGACTGTGCCGGGAATTGGTGAATATGATCTCTATTGCGATTTTATTCCATTCGGATGTCTCTTGTGGGGTTTTTAAGTAGCATGTGTACACGAATAAAGCTCAAATCATAGTGATCCTTGAAGCGAATATACGATTGTATTCCCCACACAATGGCATCAATAGACCTTTCAAACGGGTACAAAATTTTGATGATGCCATACACACACACTTTGTTTTATTTAAATTTAAATTTAGGAATGGTTAATGAAAGACCCGATAGATGCAATGAAAACCTAAAAGCTTCAGATAAGGCAGAAAATATATGTGGGTTGTGGGTTTGATTCTCATCAGAGACTCGCAAACACATTCATTCGACATTTGCCAACGATCAACGCGTTATTAAGATAAATTTTTGTGTCTAAATATAGTAAAGTAGGTAGTATGCCAGGCAATTAGCATGAGGGTTGTTGGTTCAATTCCCAACAGAGACTCCCCATCTGCCAACGAGCAACGGGTTATTAAAATAAAATTTTTTGTGTAAAAATCTTTAAAACCCAATAAAACTGATTGGTTGCTCAAAAAACTTCTTCAATAGAATTTGACAAACTACTGACAAGCAAAAACTGTATTCAAAATCCAAAGAAGAAATCCCTGGTGACGCAGTTTACTTATAGAATTGGAATTAACTTTTCCTTTCAAGGCGTCTTAATAAACCAATTTACAATCAAAATTATTTGATTAACATTTCAAAGTATTTTCTGTTCTCTCTCCGTGCCCATTCACGTGTCCACTGTACCAGATATTCTGTGCATCTGTATGTGTGTGTCTATCAAACGTCAATGTTGATAGTCTGTATGCAAATAAAACCAACCAAAAAAAAGAAGCTCAAGCCCTAGCAACTCTAATACATACATATCTACAATGCCCATACAACTACAATGAAGCTAATACTACGCAATATACGCCATTTTTTGACAACCATTAAATGCGTTTCCTCCTCCTCACACACTCTCACTTTTTCATTCGAAGTTTTTATTTCACTCTCCGAATCTCCCTCTTTTTTTTTGCTTTCACTTCCTGTGTGTGGATTTTGCTAATAAAACATCAGGATCAAACAGGATTTTTATCGTGTTATCTGCCATAAGAATGATGGAAGAGCATGCAAGTAAGTAAGGAAGTTATAGTTGGGTAAACATTGTTATAAGATGCCCTACAAATTTTCTCGATGACCTTCTCTTGTAGCAAAAGTTCTGCGAGTAAATAATTGCCATAAAAAGGTCTTTAAACCTGCTGTTCGTAGTCGAAGCTAGGCAGTAGGTCTCGCCACTCATGGTGGTATGATATGTCCATAATTTCCCATGATTTTGATCGATGGCTCAGGTCATGTTGGCTTTGGTGGACTGTTGCTTACTCGCATGAATTTGCCACTTAAGAAAACGGCCAAAGGTGAAAGTCAAACAGTGGCCAGTTCACATCGCCTGCATGCCCTCAAATCATTCGCGTAGAATATCCAATGTGGCAAAGCCTATGCGGCACTTAGCGTTGTGCTATTGAAACCAATTGTCGTTGTTGCCCAGATTATCCAACACAGGCCAAAAGAAATTGGTAATCAACGATCAATAGTGGTTGTCGTTGACAGTAATGGCTTGGCCGAGTGAACTCTGTTATAAAACCGTGTATAATTGTTTGCATAAGTCCAACTATTGTGAGTTCAATGCCCTCATTCTCTAGGTCTACGATCAAATCGCCTTCAACTGTAAGAATTATGACGATTCTTTGAAGTCAGTTACTTGCAAACATACATTCGTAAGTGGTCATTATAAACCTTCAGTCAGGATTACAACGTAGCATCTCACACCACTTATGTTGTTTGTGTTAATTTTATACATGAGTGGCGGGACCTAGAGTTTAAGGTCGACACCGAATGACAGATTTTTTTGGGAAACTTTTCATGAAAATTTTTTTATTTAGCTCACAGAGTTTTTGCCAGAAATCTGCTGTCAAGAAGTTGTCGAAGGAATACTTTTTAGATTTCGTTTAGCTGGGGCTTGAACCGTGACCTCACGTCTAATAAGCCAGCGCACTAGCTACTATATTACAACGACTTGGCGAAATAATGCGACTTCATTATCACTTCCTACCCCAGAGAATATGGGAGTCTAAGCAAAATTAAAGACTTCCCTGATTCAAGTACTCATCAATTGAAAACTTAAATCCTCCAAAGACCTTTTAAACCGATTACGGAGAATGGAAAATCTTCATGGAGCCACAAGTCCACAAGATATTTAATCATCCCTAACAAAAGTCGAACAAACAGGATAGTCTAACGTCACTAACTTCTCTTTATCGAAGCTTCGAAGTGTCACTTAAAATTTGTATCAAATTGTCTTAAACAGTTCGATCCGGATGCTCACCACAAAACTTCAGACATCTGCACCACTACCTATGGTAGTGTGCTTTATGCTGTACACTACTGAAGGTGTTGGAATAATAAAATGGATGTGTGTGTGAGAGTATGGGTCTCTATATGCCATGTAAATGTAGGGATATTGGTTAAGTTTGTTGTTTGTTTAATTGTCACCTTTTCTTGGTATTTTTTTTATCGAATACATCCATAAGTGTAAGTATGTATGTAAGTACGCTTGTAGTAGCGCATATGTGCTGCTCGCGTGTGTCTTTTATTCTCTTTTGGAAATACTCTCTTCTTACTACACTGGTAAACACTGAGATGAGCTTTTGAAAATAAGCTTTAAATTACAATTGTTTTACACATACATACACACACATACACATACACTTATACGATTATGCAAATTCATTTCCCGTATAAATATTGTATGTATGTGTGCAATTTTAGTTATTAGGGCAGCACTGCTAATTGAAGATTTTTTAAACACAATAATAATACATTTTCGAAAATTTTCAATTCATTTGAGAATTGAATTGATGTTGTAAATACATACACATATCCATCCCATACACATAAACATTACTTACTTAATTGATCATTGCAACCCTTTAGTCAAGGCTACAATCCACCTTCTCATCGCACTCGAGTATCCAGTCGGATATGACTGGAGGGACCTACAGTTTAATGATGACTGTGAATGACAGATTTTTGAGAAACTTTACTTGGCAATTTTATTTACTCTCAGACTTTTTTGACAGAAGACTGCAGAGAGGTAGTCGCCGAATGATTAATATTTCGGAGGTTGAAATTCAGAGGTCATAGGACAGAGATCAAAGAACAGAGAGAGTCATAAGACAATGATGTCATAAGACATTGATGTCAGACACTCGTTAGATCATATTGTTACGAAAATGAACAATCAAATTAATGGTGTTTTGCTTTTACATTGTTTAACATAAAATTATAAACAAAAGCTACAAAAACAAAACAATGCCGTAAACAAACCTGTTTTAAAATTATCATACTGCTTTATATGAGAACAAAGCATAAAAAACAAGTAAACAAAAATATACCAACAAACACCAGCACAAAAGAAAATTGTAAAAAAGTAAACAAAAATGCGACAACAAACACTACAAGAATATATGGAAACAAAATACACAAACAACAATAATAAAATAATGATGTTTACATTTATAGAGATCTCGAGAAGGTGAAGCCACGAACATTCGCCTTTAAGAACATTCATCAGGCTGTTTACGTTGCCATATAAAAGGTAAGACAAAGCAGGCGCCTGAGTTAGCGAAGTTCAGTCAGTCTTGTGTGAATGTGCGATGCGTTTGAAGAAAATAATCGTGGTTTGAAGATCTCCGTTACAAAGATCTGTCGTATAAATGCCTAGTAATTGTTATTGTTTATGCAAAGTGTATAAACAGAAGAATAACAAACAAAGTAATTGTTGTTATTTACATCAAATTGTGAACAAAGGCACACAGAATTGTGCGAATAATAAAAAGAATTTTAATTAAAACTATACATAAATTTATTTTTATTTTATTTGCAATCTACGAACTCATATTTTAAACGTTTTTAAAAGGTACATATTGTTATGTATACAAGACTGCAAAAACATAATATTTGAAGTAAATAACGTTCTGATCTACTGCAGCATAGAACTGAGCTGTTAGCAGTTAGACTCCAAGCAATTAAATCCTGGCCCAACCCGGACTATGGGCATGCTGCAGTTCTCAGAAGACATAAACATATTCAGATCGTTTAAATAGGTTTTTATGTGTGTGAATACGACATTTAAATTTAAAATTTCAACTTCTTCTGTACATTCTGAGAAGTTCAGTGGGACCCTTGAGGTTTATATCGATGACTCAAATATGTTGGACAGGGTAGGCTGCACGCTTCTTGTCGCCGAAGTCTAGTAGGTAGTGTGTTGGCTTATTCGATATTAGGCCACAGTTAGAACTGCAGGTCAGACATCTCCAACACAGCGAAATCTGGGCAAATATTTCTTCAGCGACTTCTCCTCAGCAGTCTTCTGGCGTAAAACTCTCAAAAAGTTTCTCAATAATCTCTCGTTCGGAGTCGACATTAAGCTATGGGTCCCGCCATAAAAGGTCACAGATAAAATTTACACGGCCAACATAAGTGATGTGAGAAGGAGCGTCGTAATCCTAACTGAAAAATTATATACGTATGTATGAGTAGGCTGCGGCTACCACAGCAGTGTTTTGAGGACCAGGTCACGGGCTTTTTTAAAGCAGCGCAATGGTCTTTGACTGGTGATATTCTATGAAAATCTATTGATTTTGTTGGATAGTCAGACTACGATTAAGTACGTCGAATAGACGCTCGATCTCATTCATGAATGCCGTGGGTTTCTCAGTTAAATTTGGAATCCATTAAACACTCGCTCATTTTTTATTTGTCCTCGTGTTGAAAGTAGACGGTGAGACGTTTGTTGCACTCCACGTAGCATGCGAAAAAACTACGCAAATAATATGCATTTAAAGACAGAATACGTTTAGAGTCTTCCAAAAAGGTTGATTGCTTTAATAACAGGGAAAATGTTCCAATGGGAGGCATAGAAATCAGAGGATATGTGCATATACTTTTATAAACCAAGCCAAAAATGTGGATTTCAAGAGCGCACCTCTGTCTCCAAGCTATAGGAAATTGATTAACCTGCTAATATATATAGGATCCTGGAGGGTTTTATCAGAAATTTGTTAAATTTCAATATCTTCACTGGTAACCCAGTATCGTTTAGAGATATGGGGTCCAGAACTGCCTAGGAATTTAAGAAGGCGATACAAAACGTATGCCATAAAAGTTTCTCAAAAAGCTGTTGTTCGGAATCGACTTTAAACTGTAGGGCCCCGCCACTCATGTATAAAATTAACACACACAGCATAAGTGGCGTGAGAAACTAGGTTCCTAATCCTGACTGAAGGGTTGTAATGACCAATTATGTTTGCATAATAAAAAGCAGGATATAAATGTGTGTAGAAACGTCACTGCGGAAGCTATTATAGTACAATGGTATTGTAGGATGAATTGTGAGGATGAATTGTGAGGATCCTGATCCTGAGGATTGTGGGGGATCCTGATTGAAGGATAACCATGAGTATATTGAGACTGATTAAGGGCGGTTCTAAAGGGTGTTTTTTATAGAGGTATAGGACTTTAAGTTGGCATTACTTTTCAAGATGGCGACCGATTTAACAGCTGTCAAGTGATTTATTCTCAGTTTGGTTTGGCAATTCATCATGAATAGACTCACGCCTGAACAACGCTTGCAAATAGTGCAATTTTATTTCGAAAATAATGGTTCTGTGCGGAAAACGTATCGCGCACTACGTCCATTTTATCGTGGACAAAATCGTCCATCAGAGCAGTTAATTCGATTAACCATGGAACGTTTTCGCATCACGTTTACTCTTATTGATAACTCGCATCCCCAGAGACGCTGTACGGTGCGTACAGAAGAAGCTATTGCTGCTGTAGAGCATAGAGGAAGACCCGAATGAGTCCATCCGCCATCGAGCACAGAAATTGAATCTGTGTCCATCCACTTTATGGAAGATTTTGCGGAAGGATCTTGGTTTGCGTGCTTACAAAATCCAACTCGTGCAAGATTTGAAGCCAAACGATCATCAAGTAAGGTGTAGATTCGTCGAATGGGCCCAAAACGAGATTACCGTTGTTCCCGATTTTCATAACTGAATTTTGTTTAGCGATGAAGCGCACTTCTGGTTGAATGGCTACGTCAACAAAAAAACTGTCGCATTTGGAGTGAAGGTAATCCTCAAGTGTATGTGGAAACACCGTTACATCCAGAAAAACTGACTGCTTGGTGCCATTTATGGGCTGGTGGAATCATTGGTCCGTACTTTTTCAAAAACAATGGTGGCCAGAACGTTACAGTCAATGGTGATCGGTATAGAGCCATGATTACAAACTTTTTCATTCCTGAATTGAATAAGCATGATGTCCAGGAGATGTGGTTTCAACAAGACGGCGCAACATGTCACACAGCTCGTGCCACAATAGATTTATTGAAAGACACGTTTGGTGACCGCCTAATTTAACGTTTTGGACCTGTGAATTGGCCTTCAAGATCTTGTGATTTAACACCGCTAGACTACTTTCTGTGGGGCTATGTAAAGTCATTGGTCTATGCGGTAAAGCCACAAACGCTTGACCATTTGGAAGACAACATTCGCCGTATTATTGCCGATATACGGCCACAAATGTTGGAAAAAGTCATCGAAAATTGGACGTCCAGATTGGATTACATCCGCGCCAGCCGTGGCGGTCATATGCCAGAAATCATATTTAAAATGTAATGCCACAAGATTATCTTTCGGATAAATAAAATTCATGTCAATCGAATAATCCATCGTTGTTTTATTGCAACTTAAAGTTCTATACCTCTATAAAAAACACCCTTTATTACAGCGCACTCCACCTTGCCTATACATCTGAATTGGAGAGGCGCGCTAGATAATAATGAATGCTGGGCATATGGGGAAGACATCAAAACGAGCTTTTAAGTTATCGTCGGGCTTTCGGGAACTCGAGGGTCATAACTCACCTTAGAGGATTTTACTGAAAGATGATTTCGATTTCAGTCTTTCTAAAGACGATATTGTTGATACCCCTAATGCATGACAAGCGTACTTTATGGCTTAGGTATATGCTGATAAGCATAAGATTGTGTGCCCTACTTCAACTAACCTACTTACCTACCTAATTATCGAGGTACTCAATCGGTTACATCGGGTAATGAAAGCCGGTGGAGGTCATGTAACTCAGGCGTACAACAACTTTACTCGTCGTTAATATTGATATTTTGTTCATATTGTTATCGAAATTGATGATATCGGAGTTGATATATTAAATCGGAGTTATGGTACGCAGTTGGGGTACCAACTTGCTTCTTGAGCCACTAAAAAAGATGAGATTTGTGCCTCCTTAATATAAAAATTATGACGTGGCATATATTTTTACTCATGCAAAATGATTTCAGTAGGAAACTACGATATCTACGAGGGTGCAATCATAATTTTCTAAACAAATATTCTGAAATATTTAGCAGGTTCTAAGACGATGATGCTGCTTACCAGTCGTTGATTAAAAACATCCGCTTTCCATGATTTAATTTAATTTCTGTACGAGGCCTTGAAGTGCGGAACCTCTGGGCTATCCGCCAACATTGAAAACCAACCCTCCTATATTCTAGTACTAACCAAGCCACCAAGTTACGATGCTTGCGTGCGAAATATTATAACACCTACCCTTACCCAATGCACCCACGCACTTACTTTTCTCTCCGCAAAGTACGTATGAAGGCATGCCTTTGAATAAGTGGTTGGAAGAATGGATGGATGGTTGGTTGGTTATATTTGCATAAGGACACGTATAATCAGATGCATAGAAAGAAAGAAACAACAACAAAAACGCAAAAAGGAAAAGTATGTGCCTTTGCTGTCATTGTCGTTCGTCGTTGTCATTGTCGTTCGTCGTCGTCGTGCAGTAAAAGTGATGGGTAATTTGCATTTGACAGACACATACCAACAATTCGAACGCATACATACATACACAAATACAAGACAGATGACATTAGTTTTGCATCAATTGTTGTTCTTGCTGTTGTTGTTGTTGGTTTTTATCCTTTTACACAATACGTTACTATATTTACTGCCATTAGCACAACTACACTCGTTCCATTGCCACTGCCACTGACACTGCCACCAACATTGCCTGTATGCCTGTAGGGCTGCTATCTAAACAAGTTATAACGGTGAAGATAATATTGGTGTAGGTATACTTGCTGTGGTAAGTGTAAGTGTAGGTGTACGTGTGTGTGTAGAATTAGTAGTGGTCATGGATGACTGCATGACTGGCTGTTTATTTGCCTTGAGGCCAGCGGCTTAGCAATACCGGCATGTGTTAATTTTATATTCGATTGGATTGCTGGCTCTTTGATGGATTGTTGATTGTATCGAGGTTTAAAGGCCCTGTTACTTAACAGAAGTCTAAAGTGGTAACAACAGGTATCCAGAACCATTTAAACTTGAATTTTGTAAGAAATTTTCTAAAATATTTTCAACATTTTTGCTCATCATTCCATTCGTAGTATTTGGTGTCATTTGGTTCCAAAGTAAATTGAATGAGGTCAGATCAGGAATGATAGGTTTTCTTCGCTCGAATTTCGCGAATGCGTAAGTACTGACTGATTTTTGAATTTCATGGTTAAACTTTATTATGAGCCCGAGGTAAATTTCCTCGAATGGATTCATATTGTAACGATTACTTAGCCTAAGAGAATTTCTAACTAACTAAATAATTGGGTGCGCCATCTATCGGTTTAAATTTGAACCATCGGTTATTTTGCATCTGACAATACTTATGTCATGCTATTCTGCTACAAAATTCAGTTTATTAGCTCCACTCAACGTAAAATGTAACGGTTTACGCTTAAACAGCGTTGAGATTTATGTGGCCCACGAGAAACTGCACGATGAAGTAGATTTTTTCAAGAATAGAAATCATCTTTTCGTATGAATCTCATTTTGATCTTGGTGGGAACGTTAATTAGCAAAATTGCCGTCTTACAGACGCTAATGCTCCCATTACGAGTGGCTGTTTGGTGCGGCTTGTAGAACGTAGGCATCATTGGTTCATATTTCTTTGAAAATGAGGACGACGCAACCATTACGGTCAATGGAGACACCTATTGCATCATGATAACCAATTTTTTTGTACCCGCTCTTCACATACTGATGTGAACGATGTTTGGTTTCAACAGGATGGTGCAACTTTCCACAAATTTCATGCCACAATCGGTTTATTGCGTCAAACGTTAGATGGCCGTTTAATAAGTTGAAATGGTGATTACAATTGGCTACCAAGAACCCGCGACTTGACACCGGTGTACTATTTTCTGTGGAGCGCCGTTAAATAAAACTGTTACGCCGACAAAGCAGAGGTAATTGAGCATTTGAAGGCAAACATTCTTGATACCATTTCCAAGGAACGAATCCATACACACGAAAAAGTGCCCGAAATTTTGTACAATCGAACGTGGTACTATGAGGCAAAAAACGAAAACACTATGAAGTCACTTGTCCCCTCTGGGTTGTCTATTGTAGAGCATTCAATAGAAAGAGAGAAAAGAAAGCAATTGAGAGAGCAAAGAGACTGAACCTTGTGTTAAATTATGGTCTCTGCAAAACTATTTGTTTATTTTGTTGTTGTTGTTATTTTTTTATTGTTATACTAATTGTTGTTGTTGTTTTTATTGCTAACCACCTGCCTAGCCCAATAATATAAATCAAAAACACCAACAACAACAACAGCAATATTAAAAGCAGAAGAAGAAAGAAAACAAACCCAAATAAAAAAGGATGTAAGAATGAAAGGAGAGCCTTAAAAACTTCAAAACAATATGGCGGCAAATAAATTTTAATTTAATTTGAATGCATTGCAGGCTTAAGGCAATTTTTTTTAATGTGTTTCTTGTTGTTGTTGTGCTGGAATTGCAATAACGATTTCAGTTAAATGTAAGAAAAGTAATGTAAAACAACAACAACAACAAAAATTAAGAATAATAATGTTGGAAAAGTTTTTTACTTGTTTAGCCACACAATGCGGTTTAAAAGTCTATTAAAATAGCACAGGAACAGCAATAGAACAGCAACAGCAATAGGACAGAACAGGCTTAACGTTAACAGTTATAAGACGATGATAATTTTATTCACCTTTCTTAACGAGACTCTACTGTTGTTTTCTTTGTATACAAAATAGCTTGTCTATCTAGAAGACAGACAGCTCGGACAGACCTGCGTGCCGTGTCCTCATAAGTCAAGTTTAGTTTTTAGAGCCTCAAATAAACAAAAAAAACACAACAAAAAAGAGAGTAGAAACGATTTTTCTTCGTCTAGAATTTGCCGACAATAACAAAAAAAGTTTAAAAATTAAAATCAAAACAGAAAGAAAAAAGGAAACAAAAACCATATGCTGGAACGGAAGACCGGATATTTTGCACAAAAACGCTGCTGATTAGCAACCAGCATTTGTTAACAAAATAATGCCAGTAAAACCTGGTCTTTACATGAAATGCTTTGAAGAAATTTTGTTAAAAATAAACTCTCAAGTTTGCAAGGATAATGTGAAAAGAACAGGGGAACAGGGAAAGGCGAATAAATGGTTTTCATTTAATGGAAAAAGGGTAGATTTTTTGCAATGAAAACAGTAACAAAACTCACGGGTTAAAGTTTTAAATTTAAACTTTACTTGGATACACACTACTCATATTAGGTGATGCCATTGGGTTTATTTTTGTTTAAGTTTTGAAGAATTCAAATGCGTCTACAGTTTATGGCTGGTGCAACTCTGTTAGAAGATAGATGTGAGGCAGAAGTCAGGAGCCAGTTACATACAAAATTTGTCATTACAACCCATCAGGCAGGCTTACGAATTTGCTTTACACACCAGGTCAGTAACCAACTGCTCTAGAGCCCGTTCAGCGAACACAAGTCATTGTCTATGGTCGTTTACCATCAGTTTCTATATACATACTTAAATAATTGGTCATTACAACCATTCAGTCAGGCTTACGACCTAGGTTCTCCTAGCACTTATGTTGTGTGTGTTAAAGTCGATTCCGAATGACAAATCTTTGAGAAACTTTTAATGGCAAAGGTTTTGCAAAAGGTTTCTGGGGGGAAGTTGCCGTAGAAATATTTGCTCGTATTTCGTTTTGTTGCAGATGTCTAATCTGGGGTTTTGAACCGAGGCCTCAACGTCTAATAATCAAAAAAAAAAAAAAGACTAAGGCGCCTTAATTATTAAACAAACTACATTCAAGTGTTTTATGTCTTCGCCAATGCTTGCTATGTTACGGACACAGAAACCTTGCAGAAAGAAGTGCTGATGTCCCCATACTTTTTTACTTAATTGGCCGTTTACAAGCCGATTAATAGATTTCGGCCTGCCTTAACACATCGTTCCAGGAGCCTCTGCTTCTTGCGTGCCTTTGTCAGTAAGTCACATCAATCGTTTACAGGGCTGTTTCGATGTGGTCCTTCCAACGCAAACAAGTTGGTCCTGTTCGCCGACATTCGCAAATCCTCCCATCAAAACCCGTCTCGCCGAAGCAACCTTCTCCATTCAAACGACATGGCCATTCCAGCGCAGCCGCTGGATGTTAGTTAATACGGTGCACAACGTCCATGTCGTTGAGGAGCTCATACAACTCATTGTGGGATCGGATACGGAAATCATCACCAATTTGCACTAGACCGAAGATCTTACGTAGGGATGGGATAGGGTGAGATGCATGCAAATAAGGCATAGTTTCTGATTGTGGTCAACATGGCGACCTCCAGAACGATCCTTGTCTTGCTGTATTCAAGTTGATACGCAGCCTGCACATGGCCCCTGCTGGATGGCATACTAGCACCCGCTGGTTGTTAACTAACGCATGCAGAGAAGTGCACTCCCCTGGACTTAAAATTTATGTTGTGAGTAGTTCTTGGAGTCTAACACGTAAACCAAAACTCGATGCGCAGTAGCCAATCAGAAAACATATTAAGGTCGTAATGGATTCGTAAAGGATTCGTAATGTATATTCAGTACTAATTCCGGTTTAAAACGTTCAATACTGGGCTGTAATATCTTGGAAATTTTTCAATATCTTCCGTTCCAAAACATACATACTTTAATTCTTCGAAGAATACCTCCAAGAAGGGCTGAACAGGCAGGCCACTTCATCAGATCAATGGATTTCATTGCTTCAGTGCTGGCCTTCTGTAGTCGTTGATTGACGATGATTGACGTTGATTGATTGGTGTTTTATGGACGTTGATCTTCTAGTTGCTGGTCTTCTATAGACGTTGATTGACACTGATTGATGTTGATTGACGTTGATTGATTGACATTTTATAGTGTATGATCGTTGAAGATAAAGAAAAGAAAGTGTCGCTCAAATACTTGTTAAAGGAAACAAAAATTTCCTAAAATTTTTGGTATTAATTTTAAATATCAACTTATGGAAGGCTTTTAGCACACTATCACACAAAGCTCTCTGATTACCATGAGAGTATACAGGAGCTCAGGAGAAAATGCCACATCTTACAAAGAACCTTTACTCTGATGCCAAACACATTGTCTAGCGTATGGCTGGCAACCAATATGGTGTTACCGTTAATACCATTCGGGGCAGTATACAATCTCACGAACAATGTAGGAGAAACTGGTGACTGGTTTGACGTTAGAGTGGTGCTAATGAAAATATTTAGAGACACAGAAAAAAGCTGATCGTTGAAGAAAACGAAGAGCCAATGTAGCTCAAATATATGTTAAAGGAAGAAAAAAAATTCTTAAAAATTAATACCACAAGCACGTTTCTTATATCGTCCATTGGCTACCTCTTCCTCTTTTCCAATTTCTCTATCTTCTTCACCATCCTCTCTCTCCCTTTTCTTGGACGAATTTACAATGTGTCATTTTGTCGCCGAAGTCTAGTATGTAGTGTGTTGGCTTGGCCAGACATCAAAACAAAAATATGGAAAAATATTTCAACGGCGACTTCCCCTCGGCAGATTTCTGCCAAAAACTCTGGGAGTAAGAATAAAAATTGCCATGAGAATTTTCTCAAAAAAAATCGGTCGTTCGGAATCGACTTTAAAACTGTAGGTCCCTCCACTCACATATATATAAAATTAACACACACAATATAAGTGGTGTGAGAAGCTAGGCCGTAATCTTAACTGAAAAGTTGTAATGGCCAATTGTGTATGTATGCATGTATGCCTTTTGAACTCTGGGTATTGCACTTGTCCTGAGCATACGTCTTCAAACGTAACCTAACTTAACGCCACAAGCAATTAAACCTCAAATTTCGAAATTTTATAAACAAAACATTTCACAACTACATATGAAATATATTTCCATACAATGGCAACACTTAGGCCATACACTACCACTCACTTCCTTATTGTTAAAGCCCCCACACACTGTCGTATGTAGAAGACAAACTTTTTTGTTTAAGCCCCCCAAAAAAATTTGTTTATTACGCCAGCAACAAAGCAACAATAACAACAAATACAACAATAATAACATGTAATACGAATTAAAACAGCACATTGCAACGTAAACAGAAGAATTTTCTGTTGCTGTTGTTGTTACAGAATATATATGCGACCATATTGTCTAAACGGGAAAAAAGTATTTCACAGAACGGAAACAGTACTTTATTGTGTCACTTACTTCCGTTATTTAGTTTTTGTGTGGTTTTTATTATAAAAAAATAACAACAACAACAAAATATTGTTGTCGTTCTTGTTATTTCAAGCCTAGAAGAAGAAGGACGCACACACAACAACAACAACAACAACAATAAAAAGAAGAAGAAGAAGAAAAAAATTAAACCACAAGTACTTTTCATTTGAATTTGGATAAAAAGGTTTAACTAAAGCGGGAAATACATTTGCGGTAAAGGATGTAACACCGTATCACACAAGCACACACTCCAACACATCAGGTACATATACATGCATACATACCACATATATATGTATATACCATATATTAGAGGACATTTTCTAGCAGCAGCGGCTGTTTAATTTCGATAAGAAATTTAAATTTTCAAATTTAAACTTTGAACTTTGAATTGTTTTTGTTGACAACACACGCACATACACAATAAATATGGCAAATTTATTTTGTTATAGGAAAACCTATAAGTTTTCTTTAATGACTCGCAGTTTTTTTTATGGCATTTTTAAGTTTTGGCAAATCTTTTACGTTATTTGTGCTACGTTGTAATGAAAATTTTTAAATTTTTTTTTATCGATTTATGACCAACAGATATTAAACATTTCGATAATTAGTTTAAAGCTTTTATTTCTTGTGATAATAAAAAAGATTTTTACGATTTCAGTTAAGATTGCCAGTCATTGCAAGAAACAGACAAAAAAAAAGAAACAAGCGAAGTAAAATTTTGTTTAAAAATTTTGAAATTACAATTTTTATGACTTACGAGTTTACAATCCACATATCATATCTCAGTACAGTCTACTGCAAATGTTTATTAACCTACAATGCTATTACAGGGGAAATGAGGAGGCTAGAGGCGATAGCATTCAATAATGCACTTCAATGAACTCAGGCGCCCGGTCGTATGTATAGGGTATGCCATCTATCGATTTAAATTTCGAATCTGGCAATACTTATGTCATTCTATTCTGTCCCAAAATTCCATATATCGACGCCTGCATTCTATAACGCTCTAAGTGTACTTAGAACGTTTTTAATGTTCTTGCATTTTTAAATTCTACGTTCTCCAACTTAAATACTGTCAAAATTTGGTTAAGGTGCGCCGATCCTTCCCAAGTTATAGGGAAAAATATACTTAGAATACACATATAGTCGTATATCGCGTGAAAACTTTGAGAGCTCATAACTCAGAACAGACTTTTTCAACTTAGAATGTTATAGAAAGGAGGCGTCGATATTATCTCCATTGAATGTAATGAATCGATTTATGCTTGAGCAACATTGGAATTTTGTCGGCAATTAATTTCCAAAACAAAGACAATTGAACGAAAATTGCTCAAAATGTCGTACAAAATTTGCGTGCAGAGAAGGACCAACAGTGCTCGGTATACGCATTATTATTAATAAAGTTCGTAAAACTGGTATCATTGCTGATAAACCAAGACGTGAGCGTAATCGTACAGTAAGTACATCCCGATAATATCGAAGGTGTCGCCGAGAGTGTAAGTGAGAGTCCATCAACTTCAACTCATCATCGTTTTCAAGAATTAAACATTTCACGCACCAGTTTAATTAGAATTTTGGGAAAAGATCTAGGTATGACGTCTTACATACCTACATAATTGGTCATTACAACCCTTCAGCCTGGATTAAGACCTAATTTCTCACACCACTTATGTTGTGTGTATTAATTTTATACATGAGTGGCGGGACCTACATTTTAAAGTCGACTCCGAACGACAGATTTTTGAGAAACTTTTCATGGCAATTTTTATTTACTATCAGAGTTTTTGCCAAAAATCTGCTGAGAGGAAGTCGCCGAAAAAATATTTTTTGTATTTTGTTTTCTTCTAATAAGCCAACACACTACCTACTAGACTACGGCGACTTCTTGTTCAATTACAAAGTTCAATTAATTCAGGAGTTGAAGCCGCATGACCTTCCGCTTCGCTTTCGCTAGATGGGGCAACGAGAAACTGCACGATGATGTCGACTTTGCAAAAAAAAAGAATCATGTTTTCGAATGAAGTTAATTTTCAGCTTGGCGTTTACGTTAGTAAGCAAAATTACCGTATTTGGGGCTCAAAAACCCACACTTGGTTTTACAGAAGCCAATGCGCACATTACGAGCGACTGTTTGGTGCGGCATATTTCTATGAAAATGAGGTAGCCCCCACTCTTCATAGTAATAATGTGAGCGATGTTTGATTTCAACAGAATGTGCTGCAACTTGCCGCACATATTATGCCACAATCTATCCATTGCATCAAACGTTTGATGGCCGTTTAATTAGACGAAATGGTGATGCTGCGATTTGACACCGTTGTACTATTCTCTGGGTTTATTGAGTTCTGCTTATAATACTCGTCTGCTTGTCCATTGGCTCGAATTCCTACATGACTTGATTCTAAGCGGAGAACAGCTCTATTTCTCCTCATTAGCTGATTTTCTCCTCATTGAGCTATTTTGGTGTTAACCGCATAAAAGCCATGCCGATGGTATAGATTTGGGACTTTTTATCGACTTTTTCAATTGATCCCTAAATGTTTGGGGCGGCTTGTGGAGTGCATCCATTACGGTCACTGGAGACATCTATCGCATCATGATAACCGATTTTTTTTGTACCCTCGTTGATTGGTACGATGTGTATTGATGTGTACGATGTTTGATTTCAACTGGATGTGCTGCAACTTACCATACATCTCATGCCACAATCGATTTATTAAGACAAACGTTTGATGGCCGTTTAATTAGCCGAAATGGTGTTGTTCATTGGCCACCAAGAAGCTGCGATTTGACGCCGTTGAAGTATTTTCTGTGGGGAGCCGTTAAATAAAACTGATATGCCGACAAACCACAGACAATTGAGCATTTAAACGCCAACATTCGTGATGCCATTGCCGAAATGTAACTCCAAGCACTCAAAAAAGTCTACAAAAATTGCTACAATTGAATGAGGTTAGGTTAATGTGGTAGCTTTCAAATCAAACGCACACTTGAGCACGCATAGCGACCCGTTGTAACGCCACAGGTGAATGCAGTCCCTGTACTAAGCAAGTTCCTCCGAACGAAAGAGGGAATGAGGTACTGTGGGGTCAGCTGTGTTAGGCATAGGTTAGGTTAGTGGACGTGTACTTGTCAATTAAGACAAGTACAGTACCCGGAGGTCGAATTGACCCATTGTACAACGTCCTCGTTTTTCACACCACTTATGTTGTGTGTGTTAATTTTATACATGAGTGTTTTAAAGTCGACTCGGAACGACAGGTTTTTGAGAAAATTTTTCATATCAATTTTATTTACTTTCATTTTTAAATTTAAACTTTTAAATGGCTTACCTTTTATAAAAATTAACCTACTTCTACTAAGTCGCTTTTTTTCCTATTAGTGATTGGTAATACCATCTTTCGTTAAATTTATATTTCATTTATATTCAGTATGGCAACTTCTAGAATTTCTTGTGTCGATTTGTTATTGTATTACATTCCCACAAAGACAGATTTTATTTAAAAAAAATAGCAAATGAGACTCAAGTGATTAAAATCAAGCTGTTTCTTAATGAATTTCATTCAATTAGGTATCAGCTAATTAGCATATGATATTAAACACAGAGGTGCAGATTAATAAATTGCCAGTAGGAAGGCATTTTAATATCCCTGGTGCCGAACCAACTAATCATTTGCCAGCCTAGTTAGGTCATAAAAATAAATCAGTGTGTGCCTAATAGAGTTGCTTGGAAATTTTTTTTTTGAAGTTTTGAAATCGTTTTTAACAATTTTGTGCATAGTCAGGTGACTGACCATAAGGAAATAATTGTTGCAGCATAAACAGTTAAATCGTAATTAAGCGGCAAGTGAACGCAATGATTTTTATTTTTATTACACAGAGACAGACAGTGATTTTGTAAGACAACAAATTTGAAACCCACAGAAATTATATGCTAAAAAATCTGCATTGTTTTTCTATACACACACGTCAAACGGGCACGTAAAAAATATTTTTTTTTGGGGTTTTGAGGGGTTTTTTTGGGGGTTTGGGGTATCATAAATTCATTTAAAATTTTCATATATTTTAAGTACCATCGAGTGCATAAGACTAAAAACCATTAGTCAAGTACTGCTCCTTTATTTTTAACTTGGTTTTTTGTTTTGCTCTCTCATTCACTTTATTTTCTTGTGCCTTAGCAAGTTGCAACATCAAAATAATTTGTCTTTTCAAATGAAAACTTTACGATATCAGAGAGTAACTCTCTGGCCGTTAGGCCAGCGGAGTGGGGCATACAGCAACTGGGCAAGTTGATGATGCCGTTGATGCCGTTGAGGCTGATACTGATGCTGATGATAATAATGATTGTGATGATTATGTTGATGACTATGAATCTTTGAAGTTGTTATTACTTGAAGCATCATCAATTTACCATCACTTTTGCTCTATGTCTTGCTGTTTCATTCTTTTTTTTTCTTCTTTTCTTACTCTTTACTTTGGGTTTTTTCTCCAATCATGTTGCTGATGCTGCTGCTGCTGCTGATGATGGTGATGATGTTGTTGTTGATAATCATTATCAATGCTGCAATGCAGTATATGTATGTATAACGAGTATTACCTTAAAGTTTTTCCTTTTTAAACTCCATCAATTACTTGCTTGCATACAGCAAACACTTTGATAAACTTTTAGCCAAAGTTATGCATCAAAAATGACCCTTTCCCTGTATTCTATCCTCTTCCCTCCCTCCCTGCTTCTGGCCAATCGTCTTTACCAGTTTCTAGCTGCATGTTAAGTGAGTGGTTACTCCCGTGTCTCTTTCCTCCGCTTTGTTCTGCATGCTGTAAGGTTTTAAAGGCCAAACAAATCAGTCGTGCCTGAAGATTAATGATAGCATTATAGTGTCGTCTACGAGGTTTCGTTTTTTTTCTTCTTTGATTCCTTTACGTTTTTTTGTTGTTGTTTTTGTTTTTGTTTTCCATAAAAATTCAAGTTTTGAAAAACATTAAATTTATTTCAACTCCATGCTTCGTACGAGCGTCACATGAACGCCATGGCAGAAATGCAAACATTGGGACGGACATATAGAATATCGAACGTACAAACAGCATAGTCCAGTGATGGTCAACAAAATCCCAATCAAGCAACCAGCCTGTCAAATAACACAATTGGCCAAAGAGCTTACACCCCATGACGAGGGTGAATCAGAAAAGTTTTTTTTTATAACTTTTCATAAGAAGAAGACATGTTAGTTTAAAAGTTTATTGACAAACTGAAAGTTAAGAAACAAAACGATTTATGGAGGAAATCCTGCTTTTATCGTAATAATTGCCTTAAAAAATTTTCTCTACCGGCAATTGTTTTTATGGAATTCTTAAAATTAGTGGACAATTTTTAAATTATCAATAATTTGTCCATCTAATTATCCATCTAGTTATCGAAACTTTATCGAATATTTCAATATTGAAATTTATAAGTTATCGACATTTATTTTATTTTTAATTTTTTAGTTACAAAACTTAGTAGTTATCGAAGTCGCCATAGTCTAGTAGGTAGTGTGTGGCTTATTAGACGTAAAGCCAATGTTCGAGCCCCAGGCCAGACATCAAAACAAAATACAAAAATTATTTCTTCTGCGGCTTCCTCTCAGCAGATTTCTGGCAAAAACTCTGATAGCAAAATAAAAATTGCCATGAAAAGATTCTCAAAAATCTGTCATTCGGAGTCGACTTTAAACTATACGTCCCGCCACTCATGTATAAAATTAACACATACAACATAAGTGGTGTGAGAAACTAGGTCGTAATCCTGACTGAAGGGTTGTAATGACCAATTAAGTAAGTAAGTAAGTAGTTATCGAAAATTGTTCTACCCAATTGTCATCGAAAAGTTATCGTACTTATTTCTATTGAAATTTATGGGTTATCGATAAAAAAGATTTTGCAATACATTTTTGCAAACAGAATTTGTTGTTAATTTGTATTTTTCGATAACAATGTAATGTAATATAAATTTCTGGAAAATTTATAAATTATCGATAATATTTCTTTTAAATTGTATCGTGAATTTATTTAATATAAGTTATCGACATTAATTTTATACAAAATTTTTAGTTATAGCCATAGTAGTTATTGAAAATTGTTCTAACCAACTGTTATCGAAAAGTTATTGAACATACTTCTATTGAAATTTATGAGTTATCCTTTAAAAAGATGTAATAATAATTTTCGAATACAATGTAATGTAATGTAAATTTGTAGAAAATTTATAAATTGTCAAAAAAATTTAATCCAATTGTTATCGAAAATGTTTCCAATATTTTTATATTGAAATTTAAAAGTAATCGGTATTAATTTTACATAACATTGTTAGCTACAATCATAGTAGTCATTGAAACAACTGTTATCGGAAACTTATCGAACATAGTTCTATTGAAATTTATGATTTGTGGACAATAAAGAATTTGCATCAAATTTAGGAACCAATTCTTTTTAATGTATAATATTCGATAACAATTTGTGGATAATTTATAAATTATCTATAATTTTACTATCCAACTGTTATCGAGAATTTATCAAATACTTTTATATTTAAATTTATAAGTTATCGATATGAATTTTATACAAAACTTACTAGATATTGAAAATTGTTCTACATAACTCTTAAGGCAAAGTTATTGTACCTCCTTCTATTGAAATTCATGAGTTATTGATAAAAGAACAATTTGCTTAAAATTATTGAAAATAATTTTTTTTGTCAATTTTGAAGAAAATTTATAAATTATCGGTAATTTTTCTATCTAGTTGTTATCGAGAATTTATCAAATATTTTTCTATTGAAATTTATAAGTTATCGATATTAATTTTATAAAATAAATTTTGTTACAAAACTTAGTAGTTATCGAAAATTGTTCTACCCAACTATTACCGAGAATTTATCAAATATTTTTGTTTTGAAATGTACAAGTTATCGACATTCATTTTATACAAAATTTTTAATTACATAATAAGTGTCTATGATAACAATTTTTTTTTGATAACTGAAGTTTATAAGTTATCGATATTAATTTTATACAAAATTTTTAGTAATAAAACTTAGTAGTTATCGAAAATTGTTCTAAGCAACTGTTATTGCAAACTTGTCGAACATATATGCGTTATCGATAACAAAGAATTTGCGATTAATCTTTATAAACAATTTTTTTTGACAATTTATAATTTGCAATAACAATGTAAAGTAATGTAAATTTGTGGAAAATTTATAAATTATCGATAATTTTTCTATTCTATCCAGCTATTGTTGAGAATATTTTTATAATGAAATTTATAAGTAATCGACAATAGTTTTAAAAGAATTCCATTTTTTGATAATCTATAAATGTCGATAACAATATACATAATTACCGAAATTTTACTACGATAACTCTATAACATTAAATTCTATATAAAGTTATTATAAATATCGAGAATGGAAGAAAATAATATATCGATAACAATACAATAGTGAAATAAGTTTAAAATAAAAAAAAACTAACGATAACTCCACGTTGATGACAAATGTCGAAAAAAATTTTATAAATTTTTTATTATTGTTATTGATTACTCATTCTAGAATATGAGTTTGTTTAAAATTTTATTACTTGACAAAATACTAAATATTCGAATTCACTTTTGATTTGAAGCCAACCCTCGCATATTAAATAAGAATTTTCAGTGAAACCATTTAGCCATATTCTCTTGTGCTTAGCCAGGGGCCATTTCAATTTGTTACATTTGTAATGTTTACAGGATAACGTAACGTAAAGTAACGTTTAATACGCAGGCAATGAATGAATGAATGAATGCACTTGCAACATACCAGCCAGCAATAGCATTGCAAGCAATTTTTCTTACAGTAAATAATTTTTCATGCACGAATTGCATGAATTTATTTGAACATCATGCGGACACCAAATTGATCAGGGAACAGCAGCAGTAGCTGTAGAGAAGGCACACGACAAGAACAACGGCCGGGCAATAGCACCACAAATAAAGGAAAATTGATGTCACACAACACAAAATTTTGTAAGTGTTGCCACACGCATTTTAAATAGGTGTTTGGCTGTTGCAAATTGACACAAACGGACAACAGACGTCGATGATGACGATGACGATGATGCGGATGATGATGATGGCCAGCACATGCAAGGCTTTGTTTTACCAGCATAAACTAAAGTAAGGGGTTAGACAGTGTGTTGCTGATGTTGTATTCACACCACTGAAGCGTTTATTTATACTTTTGTTGTTATTATTGTTTTATTTTTATAAACGTTATCCAACACGGTTAAAGTTGTTATAATTAATTGGTTTAAATATACTTTGCAACTGTAAATAATACGAGGGCGAGAAGAATGACAACAACAACCAAAAAAAGTCGATCAAATCTCGCAAATTGTTTAAATTGAAGTCATTTATTAGCTGGCGTGTGTTTGGTAAACAGGATTTAAATTTTTTGTTTGTTTTTTTGCTAGGATAATAAAGGATTGTAAGGAGTTTAAGTAAAAGTTAGGAAATAATAGATACGAAGGGGAAGAAAAAAAGTTTTTTCACAAAAAAAATTGTTTTTAAAAAATTTGTTGCAAAATCTTTTTTTTTTTATCGATAACTCATAATTTCAATAGACTTATGTTCGATAACTTTTCGATAACAGTGGGTTTAGAACAATTTTCAATAACTACTATGATCGTAACTAAAAATTTTGTATAAAATTAATGTCGACAACTTATATTCGATAAATCCTCGATAACAATTGAAAAGAAAAATTATCGATAATTTATAAATTTTGCAGAAATTTATATTACATTACATTGTTATCGAAAAAGACAAATTAACAAAAAATTCTGTTTTTAAAAAATTTGTTGCAAAATCTTTTTTTTTTATTGATAACTCATAAATTTAAATAGACGTATGTTCAATAATTTTTCGATAACAGATCGTTTAGAATAATTTTCAATAACTACCATGATTGTAACCAAATATTTTGTATACAATTTATGTCGGTAACTTATATTCGATAAATTCTCGATAGCAATTATAAAGAAAAATTATCGCAAATTTATAAATTTTATAGAAATTTATACTACATTAAATTTTTTATCGAAAAATACAAATTAACAAAAAATCTGTTTTCAAAAATTTGTTGCTAAATCGTTTTTATCGATAACTCATAAATTTCAATAGAAATATGTATGATAACTTTTCTATAACAGTTGGTTAGAACAATTTCCTATAACTACCATGATTGAAGCTAATAATTTTGCATAACATTTATGTCGATAACTTATATTCGATACATTCTCGATAACAAGGGAATGAAAAATAATCGATAATTTATAAATTTTTCAGAAATTTAAAACAAAATGTCGATAACTCATAAATTTCAATATAAAAATATTCGATAAATTCTCAAATTATTAGAAAAATTTTCGTAATTTATAAATTTTTCACAAATTTACATTATATTTCATTGTTATTGAAAATAATGAATTATCCAAAAAACAAAAAAAAATTAAATTAACTCGATAACTTATAAATTTCAATATAAAAATAATCGATAAATTATCGATAACAATTGTATAGAAAAATTTTCGTTAATTTATAAATTTTCTACCAATATTGAGTTTGAATAAAGATTGTTGAGTTTGAGTAAAGATTAAGAAATTAAAGATACGAAGGGGAAGATAAAAACGTTTTCATAATATTTAAAAAAAATAAAAAAAAATTTTGTTTTATTTTCTTAACGTTTTAATCAATTTTTTTCTAAATAGTTTCGTTTACATTTTCTTCAAAATGATTTATTATTGCCCCCATAAGACTTTAAGCCTTAATTTATTATTTCAAATCTTTTCTTCATGAGGATGGCGGCATACATTTCAAAATCTTAATCAATACAGTGGACCCCCATCTAAATGCACACGTTTAGTAGTATGTCTGTCGATGATCTCCATTAAAACTGAATAACTCATGTTGTTGTAACCACATGTTGTCAATTGTAATTTACTTCTCTTAACTCTTCAATTTTCTTTAAAAATGTGTCAAAATGGAAACAAAAATGGCATAAAAATTGACACCAGCTTTGTAGACACACATTAAACGATTTATGGAAGAAGAAATATTTTCAATTTTGCCTGCAGAAAAGTGAAAGGAGGCATTGGTGATTGGGTTAAAGGCAAAAGCATTATATGAGGCTTCCAATCAATTAAAATGGTACCAAATATGGTACACAAGCATATTTAAACGGAAAGCAAGATATCCTTTCAAAGGTTATATAAGTTCAGTGCAGGGTTGAGCAATAAGATAAAAAAAAAAATAAAAAATGTTGGCGTATTTTTGAACAATCGATGTCTTGCAAATTGTTAAACATACCAGGGTCAATATGGTGCTTGCAATCTGCAACATATTACAGGCCATAGATATTCCAATTGTCTATGTTAACTTATACTTGTATTATTATTCACACTAATTACATGGAAGCTTAATTTCGTTGGCAACAAGACAGGACACGTATAGATAAGAAGAGAACTGACTGACTTCTGTCGTCCTTAAATCGCATGCCTATCCATCTCATAATAACGATTCTTGCGGGTCACTGTCGTTTTCCGGTAACTTACCGGTCATTCTCCTTTTGGCAGCCATGCTGAAAGACTCTGTTTTCCGGCAAATGACTTCTGTAGGGGGTCTAAGGAGGAGGAGAAGGAGAATTAGGAGAATTTCTTTCACTTCTTATCAGAAATAGTCAGAAGTTTTAGACCTCTCACTTTCTAACATCCTCTCGTATATAAAGATAGCCACAAGAGAAAGATTTATTTTGAATTCGAGTTTGTTTTCTCTGGAGAATGTTTAATCCCCCGGGTAGAATTGATTGTCGGCATTAAATGCTGGCCTAAGTGCGTCCACTGTTTTTAAGGCGTTTCACCACCTTACCTAGCTTAACCCTCAAGCTAATTATATACACAATTCTTTTTTAAAAACGAATCCACTTACAGTCCCCATCTTGTTAAGGAGCTCAATAGAAAGTCAATCTGCACAATAGTCGTATTTATATGTCTGCGAGGAACACGTGCCATCGAACTACTAAAATACTTGGCTGCATGTTAGGTATGCTGCATCTAGCAGTGGAGGTTATATGCTTTCACAGCTGAGCATATCAAACCGGGATGATATTTATGTTCAATAAGGTCTGTTATATCTTCGCGAATCGTTTAAAATCAGAACAATGCTTTGAAATTGAGGAAATTTAAAAAAGAAATTTGCACCTTGTCCATTTTAGGCTTGAAATAAGCGACCTAGTGAGCCTGCAATCTATGTACTTATTGACTGCGTTGCTCTATTTGGCTAAACTAAAATAAAAAAGACCACCCTATTCTAATAGGTTAAAGAAGAGGATACCAAACAACCGCCACATAAGTCATCATCTAGGCTTGTTGTAAGCCCACCATTAAGGAATATTGTCTAATAGGGAGTGTGTTGACTTATTAGACGAGAGCCTTTGGTTCAAACCCCTGCTCAGATATGCCGAACAAAACCAATTATGAAACAGAAATTAGTTCTGTCGGTAAATAAATTGCCATAAAATGTTTCTCAAAATCTGTTGTTCGGAGACGACGTTAAACTGTAAGTACCACCACTCATGGATATAATTAACACACACAGCGTGGGTGGTGTGAGAATCTGGTACTACATAGCGTTGCATGTTCATCCTACCGTTATTAATACTGTTATGAAAATGAAAAATCAAGATAACAACCAGTATCGTTTAATTACGTTCAAGTTACGTTTAACAATAAAATTATAAACAACAGCAACAAAAACAATGAACTTGTTTACAAATTATCGCACTGCGTAATATACCAACAACCACCAGCATAAAAGGATGGTAAGCAAGTATACAGAAATACAACAACAAACACTACAAGAATAATTGTAAACAAAATACATAAACAACAATAATGAAACAGTGATGTTTACATTAATAGAGATTTCGAGAAGGTGAATTCATGAACATTCGCTTCCAAAAACATTCATCAGACTATTTACGTTGCCATATAAAAGCAAGGCAAAGCAGGCGTGTGAGTTAGTGCAGCTCAGTAAGTCATGTGTGAAGACGCGGTGCCTTTTTGTTTTTTTTTTCGAACGTCCCCGGCCTCACACTAACACACGCTCACCCTACCGCGGAGGGCTCGTCCCCATTACGTAGGGACACGTACACACTACAGTCCGGACTGTAGCGGGTAAGGAAAAAGTAATGGCAACGAGAACATAAAACAGCTACAGAACTTAATCACAATCTGCATAAAGTTACAATAAACGGGAACTACCTATAACAAGAACGACAATACATTTTTATATAATAATTTACAAATTAATGCCAGCATGTAAGATACGTTTTATATTACAAACACTACTATTACAATCAATAAAATCATAATATAAGTTAATATCGTTACATAATCTACGAAAAGGAAAATTACATTCATAGTTCGTTCTATAAAAATCTAAAGAAAGAGGACGATAGTGCCGTGAAAATCTTGCTGGAATACTGAAATTCAGGTTACAAAGCAAAAACTCAGAATCGATATCACCTTTAACCAGATTACAAACAAAACAAACCCCTAAAACAGCCCTTCTACGTTCCAAAGTTGGAAGTTTTATCAAACCTAATCTAGCCTCATATGACGGAAACCCATTGGCACAATCCCATCCTAAGCCACGTAAACAGAATAATAAAAACTGCTTCTGCACAGACTCTATTTGAAGAGAGTAATCGTGGTTTAAAGATTTCCGTTACAAAGATCTGTCGATCAATTGTCTAGTAATTGTTATTGTTTGTGCAAAGTGTGTAAACAGAAGAATAACAAACAAAGCAATTGTTGTTGTTTACATAATGTTGTGTGAACAGTGGCACACAGAATTGGGCGTATAATAAAGAATTTTAATTAAAACTCAACACAAATTTATTTTTATTTTATTTGGAATCGACCAGCTTATATTTTATACGTTTTTAAGAGTTAAAAACGTTACAATATTTTAACTCGTAAATAAATTGTTTAACACAACAACAAAATTGTTTTTCGTGAGAATATTCGCACAGATATTCTTCAAACATTTTCTTGCATACATTTTATTGCTTTTCAAATTAAAATTTAAGACGAAATGAATAAACATTTGGAAGTCATTTACAAATTGAAACGAATTTGTTTTCAACTTCATTTAGATGATGATGATTTCAAAAACGATTTTATTTTATTTGCTTCACTTAATAACGGCTGTTAAAGCAAGTAACCGTTCACCATTCACTTCTAACTCTTGACACGATGTGTTTTTTTTTCATAGTATGACGTACATATAACAGTTATTGCTGTTGCGGTATAACAGTTTCTGAGAATTGCATTTATTTGCTAAACAATTATAAACAATTTAACATTTTTTTTATGTATAGCAGGATACTTTAGAAATCATGACACACCGAACGTAATCCTCTTAAAATATACACACTCAGCGTGAGGGTGAGTGCAAGTGAGTGAGCGATTGTTTCTACTTTTTATTTCTGCAGCTTTCATTGTTATTGCTGCTGTTGTTGCAGTTGATCTCCCCACATTTCAAAGAAGTGGCATTAACTCGAAAACGTGCTTCAATATTTAATGATAGTTTTGAGTTGATGTTTTTTCGTCTTGATTCGTTGCATGTTGCACACACACATGACAAAAGCGTTGAATGAATAAAAAAAAATAGCGGAGGAAAATAAAGAAAAATATAAACGAGTGCGCTGTAGACTTTTCATTATTATGTCACAATTACGTGTAGCTTTTCAAAGAGCCATAATTCATTGTAATCGCATCGAAATAAACGGCGAGAGAGAAACACAACCACAACCACAATTGCAATTGCATTCTAAATAGTTATACACGTACACACACACCCACATTTACAAATATGTATGTACGTGTGTGTATGGCGGTATAAGTGAATGCATTTAAAATTATAAAAAAAGAAAAAAACCACCTCGATGAATAAGCCAAAGTGCTTAAAATGCATTACATGTTGGCACATAAAAAAGGCAGAGCAATAAAAGAATGTGATCTTATCTTACTCGGTAAAATAAAAGGTGAACATTTTCATTTAAAAGACAACTTGCAGCTTTTGTAACAAATAATTTCTGTGGGTTTCAAATTTGTTGTCTTACAAAATCACCTGCTATCTCTGTGTAATTAAAATAAAAATCATTGCGTTCACTTGCCGTTTAATTACGATTTAACTGTTTATGGTGCAACAATTATTTCCTTATGGTCGCTCACATGACTATGCACAAAATTGTTAAAAACGATTTCAAAACTTAAAAAAAAATTCACAAAGCACCTCTGTTAAGCACACACTGATTTATTTTTATGACCTAACTAGGCTGGCAAATGGTTAGTTGGTTTGGCACCAGGGATATTAAAATCCCATCCTACTAGCAATTTATTAATCTGCACCTCTGTGTTTAATATCATATGCTAATTAGCTGATAGCTAATTGAATGAAATTCATTAAGAAACAGCTTGATTTTAATCACTTCAGTCTCTTTTGCCACTTTCTTGATAAAATCTGTCTTTGTGGGAAAGTAATACAATAACAAATCAACACAAGAAATTCTAGAAGTTGCCATACTGAATATAAATGAAACATAAATTAAGCGAAAGATGGTATTACCAATCACTAATAGACAAAAACGTGACTCAGTAACACTCTTGATAAAAACGATTTAAAATTTTGCAAAATTTATTTGTTTGTTATGAACTGCAATTGTTTCGATTAGAAATGGAATATTATTTCATTCATATGGCTATCACAGCTGGCGAGCACAATACCTCATTCGATCGCATCAATTTTCGTTCATTTTTTCGTGTGTATGGGGTCGCATCTCGGCAATGGCATCACGAATTTTAACCCTCAAATATTCAATTGTCTGTGGTTTGTCGGCATAACACTTTTCTTTAACGGCCCGCCGCAGAAAATAGTCCAACGGTGTCAGATCATAGCTTCTTGGAGGCCAATTATCATCACCGCTACGGTTAATTAAACGGGCGTTGAACGTTTGAGGCAATAAATCGATTGTGGCATATGATGTGTGGCAAGTTGCACTACATCCTGTTGAAACTAAACCTCGTTCACATCAATATCATGAAAAGCTGGTATAAAAAAATTGGTTATCATGGTCCAATAGGTGTCTCCATTGACCGTAATTGTTGCGCTGTCCTCAGTTTCAAAGAAATTTGGGCTAATGATGCCTCCGCTCCACAAGCCGCAGTAAAAAGTCACTCGCAAAGAGTTCATTAGCTTCTGTAAGACCACGTGTCGCTTTTCTGAGCCCAAAAGACGGCAAAATTGCTTATTAATGTACCTACCAAGATTAAAATGAGCTTTACATACACATCATCGTACAGTTTCTAGTTGGCCCATCTGGCGAAACGAAAACGAAGCGGATGGTCATGTGGCATTAACTCTTAAGCCAACAGCTTCGATATTTTCGGGATATACGCACTGTACGAGCACGCTCACGTCTTGGCTTATCAACAATGAAACCAGTTTCGCGAACTTGCGTATACCGGGCACTGTTGGTCCTTCTCTGCGACCAAATTTCCTATGACAGTTTCGTGCAATTTCCGACCAATTTTTGTTTGTTTTGGTAATAAATTTCCCAACGTTGCTCAAGCGTAAATCGATTTATTAGGTTCAATGGCGATAATATACTGAAATTTGTGACAGAATAAAATGACATAAGTATTGCCAGATTCGAAATTTAAACCGATAGTTCAAATTCTTAACTATTTTTATTCATTCTTTGCTGGTTAAACGTTCCATATTCGTTAATGGATTCGTAACATATTCACTAAATAATCAACACCATAGTCTAGTACGTAGTGTGTTGCCTTATTGGACGCTAACAGCTGTGACATTTCGAAAGAATTAGTTTCACAACGTAGACTAGAAGATACAACTTTTGATACAGGAAACAGCAGAACAGTGAATATTTTTGAAATGAATTCATTCACTTAAGACGCTGCTTGGGAAGTTTATTAAAAACTAACAGCAATAAAAACGCTAAGCTTTGTTTTTCACCCATATTTTCATGGATTTTTGTTTTGTTTTTTTTTCTTCGTGTCTTTCGCTAACTTTTAGTGTCACATTTAGAAACGTTTATTACAATTTAATTGCCAGTCGTTCAAAATGGAGCAACAAAAAATAAAAATATGGATTAATATAAGCATGAATATTTGTAGTATTAGGTGTAGTAAAATGGTATAAATTTATTCAATAGCTTACTTTATTAATCTGTAAAATCGAATTGTGTTAGTTTGATTGGCTATTCCTCTCCATAGAGGAATAAAGAAAATGTTTCGGACAGAAAGATCTGGCTCGATATGGACATATCCAGAACAACATTTGCATTAAACATGACTAATGGGATGTACACTTTTAATGACTTCTGCAGAAGATTTAGTGACAAGAGAAAAAAGGAGCCAATCGAACATTTTTAATGTCATTGTCTGATACTTGGGAACTTGAGACCAAGAATTCATTCAAAAAACGTATCTAAGACGATTTGGATAGAATCCACAGATTCATGAAACTACCGTAATGAATGGGAGTTGCCAGCAACTGCTATCAAATGACCTATGCCTCCTCCAAGAAGATAGCCTGAAAAATTCAGGCAGATGCTCGGCGTCAACAATGCCAATTTCCTGCCTACCGCCTGAGTGTTTCACCCTGAGATGTATTAATGCCTTACAGGTGACAACTTCTATATATGTATGAGCCGGTGATTCGAAGTCTATTTTGAGGCTTCTCCACCGCGTATAGGAGAAGGCGAAGGTACTCATTAATGACGGTGGGGTATCCAATTCTATTCGTGGGAGCACCGCCGCAATATGGCTTGTGTTTTATTGTTCGATTACTACTACAACGGATAGAGCGAAATGGCGTATTGAAGTCACTGTAGTCTAACAGGTAGTGTTTTGGCTTATTAGACATGAGGCCATGATACTAACCCAAAGTCAGACATCTCCAACAAACCGTAATATGGAGACTTCCCCTCAGTAGATTTCTGGCAAAATTGCATTGAAAAGTTTCTCAAAAACCGGTCGTTCGGAGTAGTTTTTACACTTAAGGTCCCGCGCCACTCATGTATAGAAATTAACACACACAACAGAAGTGTGTGGTTGGAATCCTTGCTGAAGGGTTGTAATCTCCAATTATATACGAATGTATGAAATAAAGTGACTTCTTACCGAAAATCATTTATTCGTACGTATCACTCTTCTTTCTGGCACATCCGTTCAATGTCGCTTGCGTAGTTGATCACAACCTGGATTCTGTTTCATTGATATATCACTACTACTGCGGATTTTTCTCGCACGAAAGATGGGCATTTGTTCCCGAAAAGCGAATCTACTTAGGTAGCACTAGTCTTTCTCACAGGACACTTAAGTTTGTGGTTGATTGTCCAGTGGGTCACAATCTAGTGATTCAGTTTCACTGTTCTATCACTACTTCTACGGATTTTGCTTTAGCGAGATAAAGTGATTTGTTGCCGAAAATCGTGTATACATACGTAGAACCTGTCTTTCTCGCACGGCACATACGTTTGTGGTTGAGTGGCCAATGGATTGTACATTGTCTTACAGACAGAATTCGTTCTTCAGCCGACTAACGGTAAATGGAATTTCCTTTTTGCTGTGGTTTTTTCTCTCACTTATAATACAAAGAGTTTTAAATCTAAGGAACACAGTCATAACAGTGACCTCTGTTATACTAGCCATAACCTATTGTTACGAAAATAGAAAAATCTAGATACTGGGGTTTTGCTTTTGCATCGTTTAACATTATAAACAAAAGCTACAAAAACTAAACAATGCGGTAAACAAACCTGTCTACAAATTATCGTACTGCTTAATATAACAACAAACACCACCATAAAATTGATAAACAAGTAAACAAAAATATACCAAAAAACTCACGGGCATAAAAAATGATAAACAAGTAAACAAAAATACAACAATAAACACTACAAGAATAAATGTAAACAAAATACACAAACAATAATAATGCAACAACGATGTTTACATTTAAAGAGATCTCGAGAAGGCGAAGTCACGAACATTCGCCCTCAAGAACATTCATCCGACTGTTTACTTTGCCATATAAAAGGCAAGGCAACCAACTGAGTTAGTAAAAGTTCAGTCAGTCTTGTGTGAAGACGCGGTGATTTTGAAGAGAGTAATCGTGGTTTGAAGATCTCCGTTACAAAGATCTGCCGAACAATTGTCTAGTAATTGTTATTGTTTATGCAAAGGGTATAAACAGAGGAATAACAAAGAAAAGCAATTGTTGTTGTTACATCAAGTTGTGAACTCAGGCACACAGAATTGTACGAATAATATAATCAAAATTAAACACAAATTTATTTTTATTTTATTTGCAATCTACGAGCTCATATTTTAAAAGTTTTTAAAAGGTAAGAACGTAATACTATTTTCCTAGTTCCATTGCAATGCACTGTATGGAGTAGGAGCCCTCCCCTAAGTGTTTGTCGAACAAAAAAAAATTGTTTGCATTCGGAACTTGGTTAAAAGGATTTGTAGTCAACTTATTGAATTAAATCTAAAATTTCATGCCTAAATAATGGATTCTTTTTTCTACACCCTACAATTATTTTTTTTTTACTATGTGAGTATATGTCAGCGAGTAATGTTGTTTGCATGTGTGCTACAATTTTGAATGAGTGAATATGAGTGAGTTTTTTGTTTTGTTTTTTTGCATTGGATTACACAATAAATTTCATCGATTAAACAATAAAAAATTAGGAAAAATTGTATCATACGTTTAATGACGTTAAAACAAAACAAAAGAAAAACAACAAATTATTTATTATTTAATTTTTTATTTTATTTTTGATTTCCTATTAAATAAATTGATGGAAAATTATACATTAATTGTCTAATAATATACAGAAGCAGATGACAATTACAATGACAGCCAGAGCAACTGCGTGTACAAGTTGAACTAAAAAAAATTTTTTTTTTAAAAATAATAATAAACTAAAAAACTTAATTAAATTGTTATTAAATTGTTGGTTTTTATGTTGTGTATGTTTAAAAAAAATAAAAAAAAAATTAAAAAAAATTAATCAATCGAATGCGATATTAAAAATTATTGGCTGTCATTTAGAGGCGGCTTACTTTTGATGGCTTTTTTAATACACTCTGAGCAATTGCGGTGCTACATATCAAAATCGTGGCAGTTTAATGGGAACATAATTTCTTTAGTCAATATCTGTCTGTAAGCCACATAAGATTTAATAATAACAGCTTAAAGTCTTATTTATAAAGTGATAGAGACGGCAAGTGATAATTTATCATCATGGCGGCAATATCTTGATCGCGTATGAAAAGGATATGAAGGCCCGATATAATAATATTGAAAGTTGATGTAGACACTCTTATGCGTGGAGGTTAAATAGAGTAAACAAAACAGAAATAAATTATTAACCGGAGGTGATAAGAAAAACAACAAAATAAATTATGAGGATAGACGTACAGACTGACTTGCTTGAAACAATATTATGGCTGGTAAACTACAGTATTTTTTCTCAGGGGATGGCCCCTATTCATGCACAGCATTGTGTTGAAATGAAGAAAATGCATTTTGGGAAGGAGGACACAGGGAGTAGTGTTTGTCGCCATTAAATTTGAATCGTTAATATCAGAAGTGGGTGGCAGAAAGGGCCTCTGCGGGCAGAGAGTTCCACACACGTATAGTCCGACTAAAGAAGAAATTCTGCCTGTAATGCAGTCTACGATACACCGGCTAATCAACCACAAACGTATGTGCCCTGGGAAACAGACGGGTGCTATGTAGGAATATACGATTTTCGGGAACAAGTCCTTATATTTCGTTCGAGCAACATCCGTTGTAGAAGCGATATATCGATGAAAGACGAGCCTTATTGTGACAATGCTGCAATGAATCAATACATTTGGATTGCCAATATGCGCAGTGTCCCATTAGAATCGCTGTTAGAATACGCCCCATTCTCTTGTTGAACTCAAGTAATTGCTTGGGTTTCCTGCTGTGCACTGCTGGACACAGCAGTTTTGAATTTCGCCAATCAGGTACGTTAGACCACCTATGGTTTGTTGAATTCCATGCTGCTTTTTTCAATTTGGAAAAGTATTCTTGTAGGGGTGCATATACATGCATACATTGGTCGTTACAACCCATTAGTCAGGAATCACCTAGCCTTTCAGAGTACCTATGTTGTGTGTGCTTATTTTATACTCGTATATGAGTGGCGAGACCTTGAGATTGAAATTGACTCCGAACGACATGAAAAACTTTTAATGGCAAATTTATTTACGGTCAGAGTTTTTGCCAGAAATCTGCTGAGAGAAAGTCGCGGAAGAAATATTTTTGCATATTTCGTTGAGTTGGAGATGCCTGACCTGAGGTTTGAACCGTCACCTCATGTCTAATAAGCCAACACGCTACCTACCTACGTCAACTACATACGTATAGTCCAGCTAAAGACCGAAATTCTATATGTAACGCAGTATATGATGCACTGGCCAATCGGCCACAAATGGATATCTCCTACATGAAAGATGGATGCTATGTAAGAATAACAGATTTCTGAAAACAAGTCCCTTTATCCTCGACCAAATTTTGTAGTAGTAGCGATAGAACAATGAAACACAAACCTTATTGTGATGATGCCGCAATGAATCAATAAAGTCCATAATTAGTCTTTACAGCCATTTAAGTGGGACACCACCAAGCTTTTCACAACACTTATATTGTGTGCGTTAATTTTATATATGAGTGGCGGGACCTTGAGTTTATAGTCGACTCAGAACGACAGATTTTTTAGAAACTTTTCATGGCAGAGTTTTTGCCAGAAATCTGCTGAGAGGAAGTCGTCGCTGTAATATTTTTTCATATTTCCGTTAGTTGGAGATGTCTGACTTGGAATTTGAACCAAGGCCTCACGTCTAATAATCCAACATACTACATAGTAGACTACGGCGACTTTCCACTAGTGGACACAGCAGATTGGAAATTCGGCAATTAGATATGTTGGACCACCCACGGTTTGTTCCAATTTGAAAAAGTACTCTTGTAGGATCACATATATCCTCTTCAGACATCTCCGATCCCTTTCGTGCCAGTTCATGCAGCTTTACATTTCGCTCTATGATATAGTCTCCGGGGACCCAGTAGAAGCGGGTGCTGTATCCACGTATACGATGTAAAGAACCTTACAACTGCTGACGCCATTTGATTTGACGTAAGATTTCTAAGTTGGAAATTATTCTTAAAAACTAAATACTGACTTAATTGATCATTACAACCTTTTGGTCAGGGTGACAAACTAGCTTTCTACACCACTCGTGTTATGGGATTTAATTTTATTTATGAGTTGCTGGACCTACAGTTTAAAGTCGACTCCGAACAACAGATTATTGAGAAACTTTTCAATTCATGTGAGATGATAAGTTGTAATCCTACCTGAAAGGTTGTAATGCCCAATTATGTATGTATGTATACATATGATAAATAAGAAAATTTGATATCAAACTGTCTAGGGAATCTAGAAACAATGAATCCAATGAGCTCAATTAAATATTGAAATCATAGCATTAGTCATTCAACTTGTCTCAGTAATTATTTCTTTATTTACGACTAACACTCAGGGGATGGCTCCTACTCATGCATTATGTTGGAAACTAGGTTACGGTAAGGAGGAGAAGTAGAATAGCCTTATGGATATTAGATTTGAATCTGTTTAAATCGTAAGTCCTATAGAGGCGCTATAAACTCTTTTAGGTTGAAGTCCCCTGCACGTAGTAGTGAAAAATCTAAAATCTGGAGATGTTTGCTTAGGTTGATGGTATACAAGTCTAATATGAAATTTTAGTAGGGAATTTCGGTACATAAGAAGGAATCGACAGCGGCCTCCTTAATTGTCCTCTCGACAGAACCAATAGAGTCTATGATTTCGAAAAGTGCTTCGCAATGACTCTTAGTAAAAAAAAGGTTTCCAGAAATCTGCAAGAAGTCGCCGTAGTCTAGTAAGCAGTGTTTTGGCTTATTAGACGAGAGCCTACGGTTCAAAACCCAGGTCAGACATTTACAATTAAAAAAATGGGAAAAAATATTTCTACGGCGACTTCCTCTTTGCAGATTTCTGACAAAACCTCTGAGAGTTAATGAAAAATTGCCATGAAAAGTTTCTCTAAAATCTTTCGTTCGCAGACGACTTTAAACTGTTGGTTCCGCCATTCATGTATACAAATTAACGCACACTTTCTGAGGACGATGTGCTAGTTGGTCCTGATCGCCCCAATCTGCCATCTCTACGGCCTCATCAATGGATGCGTCAGGAGGGAAGAGTATAGGCGTTGGGGGAATGAATCTGGTTGTTATGTTTCAAGGTGTCTATGGTCTCCTGTAGACAGTTTAAGAACTGGTTGGCTGCTGGGATTGGATAAGCCCAGCTTAAGTTTAGTTATAGGGTTTATTACGAGGCACTGCGAGATTAGATCGCTGCCAAGGTTCTGGAACAGAACCCTGCCGGACTATTGCAGGGTATGCTGCGATGAGGAGGAGTTGGAGACTATCGAACACCTCCGCTGTAACTGTTAAGCCCTTAGTAGGTTGAGGTTGAAGACTCTTTGTAGGGGCTTCTTTGATGGTTTGAATTCTGTGTCGAGAGCCGAAATAAAGGCTCTCCATAGATTCATTATTGGTTTAAGCTGATTGAGAAGTGCTAGGACTTCAATAGTGTAGTCGCGCTCTCTTGTGTGTGTCGTTAGTCTGTGTAATTCCTCTGCTTCCTCGTTCTGTCTTTCCTTCCTCCTCTCCTTTTTCCCTAGCTCCCCTATTATCCTCTCCCCTTTATGACGTGGTACAATAGGTCAACTGGACCGCCGGGTACTGTATTTTTCTCAATTGGCAAGTGCACGTCCTCTAACCTAAACCCAAACATACATAAGTAGTGCAAGAAGCTAGGTCATAATCCTGACTGAAGGGTTGTAATGACCAGTTATGTATGTATGTAATGTAAGGTAATCAATATTTATAAATATTTGTAAATGTTGTTAAGGTTGTGTGCCCCTTTTTGAACTCTAATCCCAATAATTGCTCTCGCTCTCTCTACTAAAACACTCACTTAAATTACAAAAAATCATATTTTTTGGTTTCCATATTTATTACTAACCATGGACTATAAAACTTCTCTGCAGTTTGTTATAAAAAATCTAAAAACAAATAGGAAAACAACTGAGACACACAGCAACACTGTAAAATACTAACAAATTTTTGTACGAATAGTTTATAGTCCACTTGCCCAAATGGTAGGTAGGTAGACCTGAATATAAATTTTTCGAGAATATTGAGAAGATAAAATATTAAAAATATTCTTCTTCTTCTTCCTTTATTTTAAAAATAAAATAAAAAATAAATTTTCAAAGGACTGTTTAAGGAGGCAGTCAGTAAATGTTGAGGGGAAAGCAAAGATTCTTATCAAATTGCCAAACAACACATGAGAAACATATTTACAATAGAAATACTATGCGAGTGTGTAAGCATGACCATACAGTAAATAGCTTCACACGCTTACTGGCTGTAACAAAATACAGGGTGGTGTGGTCAAAAAAAGAAGTCTCTTATAGTAGAAGATTATGCCTTCTTCTACCTTTTAATGTGGTGCATGCCCTGTTAACGCTTGAATATTCATGAAGATTTTTTGCCTTACACTTCTAAACATAGCAGCGTACAAATCAGTTATTCATACCGTATGGATTCGCACACAAACAAACACACACACACATAGAAAAAAATGATATTTTTGTTAACCAAAATATGTTTGCCCGAGAATCAACAAACATTTGCCTGCCGTATGCATACGGGTATTTGCAATTGCTTGCTTTGTTGGTTGAGGTAAAAATTATTTTTTTAGATTTCAAAATAAAATATATAAAAATACAACAACAACAACAACAACAACAAAAAATTTTGTTTTAAAAATAATCCATTCGAATATGTAGACTATTTGGGTGAATGAATGTTTATTTGGTACAGATTAAATGGTTTTATATTCATATACTGACTGGCAATAAAAAAAACCCCGAATTTAAATAAAAATACTTGCAACCAATGAACTGGCAATCCACACAGTGCATGGCTTCTAGTTTAAAGGCAGTCAGAGTACGGCAAATATTTTCTAATTTGAATGAAAAAAATAAACGCCTACTAAAACGCCTACTTGCTATCCGGCTTTAACCCCTCTTTGAGTTCTATTGAAGTAAAGAGCTGTGCTGGTAGCAATAAGGTTCAGTGCAATTAAATCCTGACAGACGAACTGGCACGAAAAGATTCGGAGATGTCTATGGAGCAGACGATAGAGGGGATATATGCGCCTCTACAGAAATACATTTCCAAATTGGAAAAAGCAGCATGGAATTTTTATTGCATTAACACACGTTACGTCAAATCAAAGGGCGTCAGCAGTTGAAAGGTTCTCTACATCGTATATGTCGACACAACATCCGCCTCTACTGGGTTCCCGGACTCTATTACACAGAGGGAAACGAAATGCCGCACGAGCTAGCACGAAAGGGATCGGAGCAGTAGGCAATAGAGGGGATACATGTGATCCTACAAGAATAATTTTTCCAATTCGAACAAACCATGGGTGGTTCAACATACATATCTAATTGCCGAAGTGTCCAGCAGTGGGAAGTTGGTTGTAAGGACCAATTATGTATGTATACAACTTTATTGATTCCTTGCGGCATCGTCACAATAAAGTTTGTGTTTCATTATTCTATCGCTAGTACTACCGATTTTGGTCGAGCCAGATAAAGGGACTTGTTTCCAATAACCGTGTATTCTTACACCGTCTTTCATGCAGGGGACATGCGTTTGTGGTCGATTGGCCAGTGGATCATTCACTGCATTACATACAGAATTCGTTCTTTAGCCGTACTGTATGTATGTGGATAGTCGCCGTAGTCTAGTAGGTAGTCTGTTGGTTTATTAAACGTGAGACTACCGTTCAAACCACAGATAAGACATCTCCATCAAAACGAAATATGAAGAAAGATTTCTTCGACCACTTCGCCTCAGCAGATTTCTGGCAAAAACTCTGAGGGTAAAATAAAACTGTCATGTAAATTTTCTCAAAAATCTGTCCCTCAGAGTCAACTTTAAACTGTAATTCCTGCCACTCACGTGAAAAAATTAACAAACACATCATAAGTGGTGTGAGAAGCTTGGTTGTAATCCTGAATAACACGTTGTAATCGACCAGTTAACTAAGTATGTAAGTTTTATGAATAATTGGCAACTTAAAGGGCGTCAGAAGTTGCATGGAAACTGGAAAAAGCAACATGGAATTCAACAAACCGTGGGTGGTACAATATACCTGAATGCCGATCAAAGGAACTGCTTGAGTTCGAGAAGAAAACATTCTAACATAATTTCTCACGAGACGCTGCGCTATTGGCAGTTCCGCCGGCAATGTCTACCCCATCCGGATTACTGCTGCTACCATGATGTGTAGGAAACGGAGTCGGTGCAATACCTTTCATGTGAGTATCCTGACGTCATCGGTTTTTGGGTTACACAACATTTGAAGATCTGGACATGGTGGCAAACCTGCCATTAAGGGAACTGGTCGGTTTTATACGGAGTTCGGTGTGGTCCAAACCCACCACTAACGGATCATGACAAGGAATTTTACACACTGGGTAACACAATGGGCCATATGGCTACCGAATGAACTTGCCTGTTGAACGGCAAGCTACCCGCTAACCTAACTTAACTTAAGCCCTGCACAAACTTTCGGGCACACTGCGAAAACATAGGCTCATCCCTGCCGAGTGCATGGCTCCTTACAACTTCTGACTAGGAACCCAACAATACCAGCAGATTTCCGGTGGATCCGTTGAGATTTTTTATGCCGATGGCTCCAATCTCTTTGTAAATTTAATGCTTTTCCTTCAAAAGTTTCTCTTGGCATTTATTGTAGTGAATAGGTACCTTAGTTCTGCGACCATAAGATCGGTTGTACTTCCCTCTTACTTTATGGGGTATCCCTACAATGTACTATCTAGTCCCATTACCTTGACTAACGTCAGGATGCTGCTCGGTATCAACAATGCCGCCTAGCAACTGGTATGAACTGGTAAGGACTCATCGGTTCCAAGAATGTACTCCGATGATTCCTTTCCACTGTTACAGAATCTACATATAGGGCTCGAAACAACCCGCGTGCTGAATAAGTGTAGAACACCTATTTTAGGTCTATAGTGCCAAACAGAGGTTATCAATCTCAGAATATTCCTGGATAGTCTGATGAGGTGCTCAGATATTTCTTTGTTGCAATTAAATTCGCAGCGGTCTAGTTGATCGGTTCAAACCCCAGACCAGACATCGCGAACGAAACAATAATTCTTTGGCGAGTAATTCTTCGTTTAGGATTACGAACTAGTTTCTCACACCATTTATGTTATGTGCGGTTATTTTGTCCATAAGTGGCGGGACCAACAGTTTAAAGTCGATTCCGAACAACAGATTTTTGAGAAACTTTTCATGGCAATTTTAGTTACTTTCAGAGTTTTTGCCAGAAGACTGCTGGAAGGAAGTAGCTGTAGAAATATTTGATCATATTTTCGTTTTGATGTATAAACTGGGATTTTAACTGTGACCTCACGTCTAATAAGCCAACGCACTAGCTAATAGACTACGTCGACTTCTTATCGTATGTATCGAAACGCTAATCTGATTACTTTTTCAATCCATTTTCTAATTTTATCTCTTCACCAACCTTAACACGAAGATTTACTGCCCACTTCCTTGTAGCAAATTTCCCGCACTATTTTTGCCAAAAATCTCGAGCATATTTATCACAAAGTAATTACTACAGTCATGCCATAACAATTGAAATGAAATTAGACGAAAATTTACCAGAGAAAATAGAAGAAGAAAAACGATGAAAAATGCATAGAGAGAGGGATAGTGAGAAAGAGAAATAAAACCGTTGTAGTGGATATTTTACCGGCAAACTGTTGCTAGTACAGTACCGTACAGGGTCATATATTTTGTCTTTACTCTTGAAATTTTATGGTTTTATTGCACAACATGATTGGAAACAAACCAGCAGGATACACACATACGAGTTCAGTTTTGTTCATTTCTTTTTTCAATTTTTTTCTTCTGTTTTTTTTTTTTGGTTGCCAAAAGTAAAACGAAAAAAAAATAAAAATGAACAGGAGAAGGAGTGTATGAAACTAAAAACGAAATCAACGCATAAATTTTAGGCCAAAGCCTTCTAAAAGGAAAAATTATGGACATAAGGGAAAATGATATTGGATAAGTTTGTAGCGAAGCAAAGGAAACGAGGGATGGGAAATAAGTTTAGATAAAAGGATTTCAACCAAAAATTTGTTAAGGTTGGTTTTCTTCTTTTACAGGCAGTTTTTTTCTTAAAAAAATTGATTTGTGTTTAAAACTTTGTATAGAAAATATGCACCTCCTTCTTTTAAAAATAAGAACCTCAATGGGTCCTTATATGCAAGAATCCAGGAATCACTCGAAGCTTCCAATGAAGCGATATCCATGCCAATATCCATGCATAACCGTTCATCCATATCCTTCATGTAGTAGGCAATCAGGTGCCTCTTTCTCCTCCAACCAAGTGCCGAACATGTGAGCAGTACGTGAAGAAAAGTTTTATCCTCCTTCTCATCTCCACAGCTTCTGTAGAAATCATTTGCAAGGTACCCAAGACCAATACGTCTCGCATCCGTTCCTGTAATACAATGCTCCGTAATAACCCCGATAACAGTGCTGAGCTTACTTCATTGAAGTTTGGGCAGAGCCGCCTCTTAATCAAACTTGGGCATATTTTCTGCGACGTTCTGCTCGTGTCAAAAGCCTACAGCGAACAAGGCCCACGATTGCATTGTCAATTATAAGCGTGTCAAAAGGAATCCCTAATCTAGAGAATTCATCACAGAGTTCGATGGTTGAGCCCCCTCTGGTCAGTTCATCCCCTCTGCATTTACCGGGAATGTCCCTATGTCCCGGTACGCATGTGATACAAACAGCCTATCGTTTCACCACCTCGTTAAGACATCTGGGACAGCCATATACTGTCCTGGAGTTCATTACATTAGAATCCAATCCCCTGATACCCGCTTGGCTATCGAAAAATATGGTGAATTTCCGCCTATGAACATTTTTGTCCACAATAATTTCCACCGCAGCCTGAATTGCCGACACTTCTTACGCCTGTGGCTTGAGAAAACCCCACAAGAAAAAATTTAATGGGGGTCAAATCGTTTAATATCGATGACCAATTCACATTACCTTCATGTGAGATGGTATGCAGAATATCCAATGTGGCGTAAGATGTGTGGCACATAGCACTGTCCTGTTGAACTCACATGTCATCATTATCCAGATCATAAAATTCAGCCTAAATTAGTAATCACCGACCAATAATTGTACTCATCATAGCATTGATAGATGCTCATTTATCCAGGAATGGACCTCATTGCTGAACTTGGTTTTTCGAGCAAATTTAGGATCAGTTGCCAACTGCTATAAAGATCGTTCAGCGAACATAAGTTGTTGCCTTTGGATTTTTACCTCCAGCTTACCCTGGAAGCTGAATTTGTGGCAATATTCGCCAATTTGTGATAAGACGGAGTTCTTGTGAGTGATGCGAACAAAGTCTACTGCTTCGGATTAGCCGGCACGCTTTTAAAAACAGAGGCGATGTTTTCCGCAGATCTTGAGTTTCGTCGACTTACGAAGAAATATTTCACTCAACCAGTGAACTCGAATTTATCCACCACATTGCGAATAATCCTCTTGGTAGGATTATTACGGCTGTTGTAAAATGGGCACGGTACGTTGCCCGAACAGAATATTCACTTTGTAAAAATTAATTTTTATTATTTGCCCATGTTGTTGAATGCTTTAAAACAGTCTGAATAGATCACAACTAATTTGACAGATGTAGCTTCAAATTGATGGCCGTTATCAGCTGTCAAGGTTTGGAAGTCCCTGTTGGTAGAGACGATATTTTCCTTTTCCACTTTAGAAAAGCTCAGAATGCATCGTAAGTTGCAGCAAAAATGTCCATTTAATCACCAGAAAAGATTTTATGTTCCATCAGGGCAATGTCAGGCCACATACAATTTCGATGATGTTTTTAGTGTAAGTGGCAGTGAAAGAAACTTCCGCATACAGTATATGCTTACTGCCTTACTTAATTAGCCATTAACAAGCCGATTAACGGATTTCGGCATGCCGTAACATATCTTACCAGGCGTCTCTGCTTCTTGCGCTCCTACGCCAGTTGGTCGCACCTCGATTTGGCCCTTCCAACGCAAACAAGGTCTTCCTCTTCGCCGACTTCAGCAGATCCCAAATACCCGTTTTGCCGGAGCATTCTCCTCCATTCGAACGACATGGCTGAGCTAGCGCAGCCGCTGAATGTTAATACGCTGCACATTGTCAATGTCGTTGAGGAGCACTGGACCGAAGATCTTAAGTAGGACTTTTCTCTCGAATACTCTTACAGCTGCTGCATCAGTGCTTAATAGGCTCCATGCCTCTGCGCCATAAAGAAGCACGGGGAGGATGAGCGTCTTGTAGAGTATTAGTTTTGTCGATATATACGCCAAAAAAAAAACTAATTCTCTCTACAATTTTCTCTGACCATTCGACCTGGAATGAGTGTACTCTAAGTAAAAGACAAGAGCAACGTGAAAATATGGAATTTACGGAAGGAAGTCACGTTACATCTCTCGGGCACAGTCCGTTGAAGTATGGTTAAATCAGTAAAATACAAGTCACATTACGAAGGTACTATAGAATAAGCAGAGTTGGTTACTCTACTGTCATTAAAAACTATTCTTTCCTCCTTTTGAAGCATAGATATCGAAGCATCGGTAAATACATGAGAGTTGTATTCAAAGTTCGGTGACATATAAGTCGTGTAAATGTTGAGGAGATCACCCTTAAGAAACCAAGACACCCGAATGCAGGAGGAACACTTGAAAAATATGCTCACCGCTCATAGCTACTGAGTTGACATTATCAATAGTGTGACTACAACATTTTGAGCATTATTTAAACTTGTGTGCGTTAAAAATATTGGCGATCTCATAGAGAAGGTAAGGTATGTTCACATTGCGTACCTGGTAGTTTTTACTATTTGTGCTTTTCATCTGGCAACTTCTAGAATCTCAATGTTGATTTGTTGCTGTAATTTTTTACAACTTCTTAAAATCAAGATTCCTAAAAAAATCGAAAATAAAGTGATTCTCCTCCCTCGTATTAATAAAACTGCTCCCCAATAATTTTCCATGCATTCATAAAGTTTCAAGTGGCCAAAGCAAAAATATCTCTCTCTCTCCCTGTCTCTAATAAAAGATTGAAAATAAAAATTTTCACAAAAATTATTCATTGAATGTGCAATATTGTCTGCCACTTCCTTATGCAACACATAAAGTAACCAGCAGCAGTAGTAGAAAAACAAGGAAAAAGGATTTGTAATCCTTTCCTATGGTTACTTCGCATACTTTGGTTACATATTACAACAGAGATATGCTCATGCATTTGTAGTGGCAATAAATAAGTAACACTTGCCGCATGAGTACAAGAATTAGATACTTGGACTCCGTATGCTACATACACAAGCACATGATTAAGGGAAAGAAGAGTTATTCACAGGAAATACTCAATAATATTGTGACACGGATATTTGTGAACGTTCTTAGGAGGCAATCGTAAATATACAAATTGGTGATTATGGGATAAAGATCTGATCGAATCTATTCGGTAAGGAATTGAGTCATAATCAGTCCAGAAATAAAAATTTTAAGTTTTCAAATGTCTGAGACTAAAGTCTCAGACTATTTGATGTCTTCCTTCGAACTTTGACATTTAATAGCGGCCATCTTGTAGAGGCCACATCTGTCAAGTTAGTTGTCATTTATTCAAACAAAACCAAATCATCATTGATGACCATAAATAACCACGTGTGTTCGCTGAATGGGCTCTGAAGCTGTAGGCAACTGAGCTTAATTTTTATCGGAAAATCATATTCAACGACCAGGGCCATTTCTGGGTGAAACGATACGTGAACATACAAAATTTTAAAATCTACATGAGATCCCGAAAAAGTCACGGTTTGATGTGGATTTTGGATTGGCGACGTTGTCATTCCATATTCCTTTGAGAACGAAGTTGGTTAAGCCATCACGAGCACTATGAGTCGATTACCAACTTTTATTAGCCTAGAATTCCATGATCTGGATACCAACAATATACGATTTCAACAAGACTGATCTGAAATGGCCACCGAGATCCTGCAATTGGACCACATTAAGCTTTTTTCATTGAAGGCTCTCTTCCATGGCTTATCACGAGCATTATGAGTCGATTATGACCAACTTTTTTTTACCTAGAATTGCATGATCTGCATGCCATCGATATACGATTTCAACAAGACGTTCCAATCAGATCACACCACATTGAATATTTTGCACGAACGGTTGGAGCACATAGTCAACTCAAATAGAGGTGATTTGAAATGGCCACCAAGATTGTGCGATTATACCACTTTAGGCTTTTTCATGTAAGGTTCTCTTAAGTCAGAGAATAATGCACAAATCACAGCAGCCTTTAAAGTTAACATTTACCATATTGTCGTTCAAATTCAGCCTGATTTAGGCACCTGATTTATGGAAAATTTAACATTTAATGGCATCCCAAATGTTCATTAGAATAGCCGCGGCGGACTTTTAGACGATGTTATATTACACACAGAAAGTTGCCGTAGTCTAGGATCATATTGTTACGAAAATCAAGAATCGAGATACTGACGTTTTGCGTTTACGTCGCTTAACATTAAAATTATAAATAAAAGCTACGAAAACAAAACAAACAGCGATGCTTACATTTATAGACATTTCGAGAAGGCGAAGCCATGTCGCCGTAGTCTAGTAGGTAGTGTGTTGGCTTATTAGGCGTAAAGCCAGGGTTCGAGCCCAGGCCAGACATCAAAACAAAATACAAAAAGTATTTCTTCGGCGACTTCCTCTCCGCAGATTTCTGGCAAAAACTCTGAAAGCAAATAAAATTGCCATGAAAAAGTTTCTCAAAAATCTGTCGTTCGGAGTCGACTTTGAACTGTAGGTCCCACCACTCATGTATAAAATTAACACATACAACATAAGTGGTGTGAGAAACTAGGACGTTGTACAATGGGTCAATTCGACCTCCGGGTACTGTACTTGTCTTAATTGACAAGTACACGTCCTCTAACCTAACCTAAGGTCTTATCATCTGATCTTACTATTTACACCTTTTATAACCGACCGAGAATGGAATACAAGTCTCATGTATGGGTCGGTGCCTCAACGTTTATTTTGAGGATTCTCGACCGTGTACAGGAGAGTCCGTAATGAGGTAGTGTATCCAACTCCATTGAATCATTGGAGCATCGTTGCAATGTGGTTTGTGTTTCACTGTTCTATCGCTACTACAAAAGGATTTTGCTCCAACGAAACAAGGGGACTTGTTCCCGAAAATCACATATTCCTACGTAACGCTCGTCTTTCTCAGCCAGCACATCCGTATGTGGTCGATTAGCCAGTGGATCGCATGCTGCATTACAGAAAAAATACGTTTTTTTTTCTGCAGAGGTCTTTCCTGTTACTTATGATATAAAAATATACAAGCCAAGTGTCCATACACACTGTTCTCTCCTTGCTTCTGCCCATAACATATTTTTATAGTTCCAAACGCAATGATATTCATCATCACAGGTATTAGAAAGTAACTTAAAAATATAATACTTTACTTCCTGTTTTTACTAACATAAATTTCCAATAACAAAATAACAAATGCAAAGTAAATACAAAGCTTAAAGTGGCTTTTAATATACTAAAGTAAAGAATATGATGTAAATTTTTAATTTTTTAAAATCGTCAAAATAAGGGCATAAATCGTCAAATCGTCAATATGATATTTTTAAGCTCAAAATCGTCAAAATGACGATAAATCGTAAAATTTGGCAGCTATGCTCGTGTTGTTTTCTTAAATATTGACTGAAATGGTTTTAAAGATTTTATTTTCTTTTTTACTTTGGGAAAAATTCTATAATTTATAGGTCAATCCTCTGCCTTAAATTAAATTCGCCAAAAAATTCTCAACAATTTTAATTGCGCCGTGATTTCATGCACTTGCAGTGCATAGAGAAAGAAAAATCATGTGATTAGAGAAACAAAATTCCAAAGAATTACTCTTGTATTCCTCGCCAATTACTTTTAATTCATTAATTTAGAGAAGCAGCACAAAAAGAAAGGAAAGAAAAAAACTTGAACTTATTTTAAGCACTCGTTTGTAAACTCATAGCTTATGCCACATGTTGCTCTCTTTACATTTTTACCTTCTGCTCAGTGTTGCAAAACTGGAATTTTGAAATGGTACTAAACTATAACTGAAAGAGTACTTTTTTGCATCAAATGGTACAAATACATACATACATAATTGGTCATTATAATCCTTCAATCAGGTTTATGACCAAATTTCTCATACCACTTATTTTGTGTGTGTGGCGGGACCTATTGTTTAAAGACGACTCCGAACAACAGATTTTTGAGAAACTTTATCATGGCAATTTCATTTGCTTTCAGAGTTTTTGGCAGAAGGAAATCACCGGAGAAATATTTTTTTTCATATTTCGTTTTGATGGGGTCATGGCGTTTGGACCGTGGGCTCACGTCTAGTACTAGAATATTTATTTATGGCATGGAACAGAAAAACTGACGACTTATTCGTGTTCCTTATATACTAGCCAAAAACATCGGAACATCTGATTCGGAACGTAACAAAACGTAAAAGCCCCGTTTAGTTAAACGTAGATGGAACGTAACGTAAATAAGTTCGTTTTTAGCATATGAAGAGCAATGCAAATGTTTAACGATAGTACATTACGGTTCTGCAAGCGTTTTCATAGGTTACGTTAGGGTAGGTTAGGTTAGAGGACGTGTACTTGTTATTTAAGAGAAGTACAGTATCCGGAGGTCGAATTGGCGCATTGTACAACGTCCTAGTTTCTCGCACCACTTATGTTGTATGTGTTAATTTTATAGATGAGTGGTGGGACCTACAGTTTAAAGTCGACTCCGAACGACAGATTTTTTAGAAACTTTTTCATGGCAATTTTATTTACTCTCAGAGTTTTTGCCAGAAATCTGCTGAGAGGAAGTCGCCGAAGACATACTTTTTGTATTTTGTTTTGATGCCTGGTCTGGGTTTTGATATCGTGTTTCTCACATACTAGCCAAAAACATCTGATTCGGAACGTAACAAAACGTAAAAGCCCCGCTTAGTCAAACGTAGTTGGAACGTAACGTAACATAAGTTTGTTTTTAGCATATGAAGAGCAATGCAAATGCTTACTGATATTACATTACAGATTTGCAAGCATTTTCATTGTGTTTCGTGTTTCTAAAAACAAACGTATGTTCCATGGACGTTTGGCTAACCGGGGCTAAAGACTGATTCTACCTTTAGTATTACGCTGAGCATGTTGCTAATGCATTAGTAGTAGAAAAGCTTAAGGCATAAAATAAAAAATACTGAAAGCGTCGCGGGAGTACTGTGACATTTTTGAAATGAAAAAGTACCGGAAAAAGCACAAAAGTAATGCATTTTCCAACACTTCTTCTTCTTGTACCCATTTTCAGTTAAGTTTTATTTTTAATTTCATTCATTTACTTAATGAAATGGAAAACTCAATAATATTTTCTTCTTTTCTTTAATTTTCAGTTGCTGTAGTTGTTGTTGTTGTATGATATATTTACTTTTCTATATTTATTCACATTCTAAGTTTAAGTGGTTGCCACAAAAATATGCATCATGAGTACAATTTCATGAACAATTTTTGAAAAATTTTCCTCTTTCCAACTTTTTTCTACTTCTTCTGATTGCATTAAAAATTATACAAAATAATGAAAAAAGTTTTTCTATATGTGTGTCTGTGTGTATGTCTTTAAAAGTCCTTATGTCTGTCCTTTCTGCCATAGTGTTCAAGTTAAGTTTCTCTGCTCTGGCAATCTGCATAAAAGGGTTGTTGTTTGTTTTTTTTTTTTTTTTGGGAGAAAATATTTCTTTCTTTTTCTATTTCAATTTCTCCTATTTTCCCTTTCTCTTTTCCTTTCCTATTCTGTTGTTGTTGTAGTTTTTTTAATTCATTATCGTTATTTATGATTTCGATTAAGAGTTTTAAAAATGTTTTACAAAGTGCTGCACAAAAACAAAGTTAAGTTAAGTTAAGTTAAGGAATGAAGTTTTTTTTGAGGATATCATTGAAATCAAATAAAAGAGAAGAGAAATTAAAACAAGGATGTCTCATATCTTAATGGCAGGGAAATATAAATTTAGTTAAAACGATTAAATTATAAAAATTTGAATACGATTCAACAATGAATCGTTTTTTCGCTACTCATAAGCACTCATAAAATTTTGAACATAAGTGAGTCAATAATATTGAAATTTAACTACTTTGTCTGATTCATTGGTACTCACTACAACGTTCATTTATAAGTACAGGTTGCAATGAGTAACGCGCACAACGTTGACATCAAATTTATACCATTCGAAATATGTTTGATTCATACTCATTTAGATTCATAACTTCAGAAAAATACTTATAAATGATTCGAGTTTCTCATAACATTCCTCAAAATTTACAGTCTTAGTTATTGTTGCATTTAAAAAAAAAAAGACAGAGCAGCAGCCAGAACAAACTCACAACCTTCTAATGAGTATTTCAGTGTTCGTACGCGACTCATAATTATTTTGTGGTTCGTGTATATGTTGAGTTATGCAGAGTCGAAATCAACAACAACATCCTACGTGTTGTTAAGCATGAATACTGATGAGTACTTCAAACTTTGAATATGAGTAGAGAGGTTCTATGATACTAAAATAAGTATGAATGCGTATAAGTATCCGAAATTATGAGTATGATTCAATTATACTCTTCGTTTTGAATACTTAGTGCTGGTCTCTCATACGAATGCATTGATTCGAACTACGGCCATTGCGGACAGAACGAAAATTAAGTTAAATAAGTTACACAGATACCAGCATGTAATGACATCTGTTGGGTTTAAAGCAAACGATTCTTCGGCATCTAAAAATTCCGGACAAAACTTGTCTAGCCAAACATCTATAAAACTATCGGATTGTTTGAGATATGTTAGCCAGGAATTTTAGTTGTATAATAGACTAAAGGAATCGTCGTAGTCTAGTAGGTAGTGTGTTGGCTTATTAAACGTAAGGCCCGGGTTCAAACACCAGGTCAGGCATCAAAATGAAAATAAAAAAAATATTTCTTCGGCGACTTCCTCTCAGCAGATTTCCGGCAAAAACTGTGTGAGTAAATAAAAAATTACCCTGAAAAGTTTCTCAAAAATCTGTCGCTCGGATTCGACTTTAAACTGTATGTTCCGCCACTCACGGATAAAATTAACTCACACAATATTAGTGGTGTGAGAAGCTAGCCCGTAATCCTGACCAAAGGATTGTAATGGCCAATTATGTATAATAGAATAAGGTATTGTAATGAGTCCATATGGGAACCATATTGTTACGTTTTTAACTTTTTAAAAACGTTTAAATATAAGTTCGTAGATTGCAAATAAAATAAAAAAATAAATTCAGTTCAGTGTATGCCTCTGTTCACAACTTGATGTTAACAACAATAATTGCTTTTCTTTGTTATTCCTCTCTTTATACCCTTTGCATAAACAATAACAATTACTAAGCAATTATACGACAGATCTTTGTTACGGAGATCTTCAAACCACGATTATTCTCTTCAAACACACCACGTCTTCACACCAGTCTGAATCAGTACGATAATTTGTAAACAGGTTTGTTTACTGCATTGTTTTGTTTTTGTAGCTTTTGTTTATAATTTTAATGTTAAGCGATGTAAAAACAAAACATCAGTATCTAGATTTTTCATTTTAGTAACAATAAGTAAAAACCATAGTCGTAGAGGTTAGGTCAGAATAGGTTAGCGAGTAACTTGGCAAGTTCATTCGATGGCCTATATGTCCCATTTGTTAGCCTGTATGACAAATCACCATTAATGTGTGAGAAGTTAGGCCTTAGATTAGGTTAGGTTAGCGAGTAACTTGTCGTTCATAGGCAAGTTCACTCGGTGTGAGTTAAGCCCCCTTGTCATCATCCGTAAGTGGTGGGTTTGAACCACCCCGAGCTCCGGGTCATAGATATTGATGCAGCCAGATTTGAGGAGACGGCAAAATAAGGTTGATTCTGCTTCAGCTGCACAGAAAATAGAAGCAGAAATAATAACGACAAGTGCTCTGGTGAACACGAGGTAATTTAACAGGAGGCATTAGAAAACAGCAATTGGCTATTAAAATCGCTACAGTATCCGACACTGAAATGCGTCCATTCAGAAATACTTCGTCATTACAACCCTTCAGTCAGGATTACAACCTAGCTTCTCTCAACACTTATGTTGTGTGTGTTAATTTTTATACATGACATCAATGGAGACACCTATCGCTTAATGATAATCGATTTTTTGTACATGCTCTTCATGGTATTGAGGTGAACGATGTTTGGTTTCAACAGGATAGTGCAACTTGCCACACATTTCATGCCACAATCGATTTATTAAGTCAAACGTTTGATGGCCATTTAATTAGCCGAAATGGTGATGTCAATTGGCCGCCAAAAAGCTTTCTTTGCACTATTTTCTGTGAGGCGCCGTTAAAGAAAAATGTTATGACGACAAACCAGACATAAATGACCATTTGAGGGCCAAAATTCGTGGTGCCATTGCGTGATACGTTTTCATACATTCGAAAAAGTGTACAAAAATTGCTACAATTGAATGAGAAACTGTGGGGCCAGCCGCGGCACCCATATAAATGAAATATTTTTCCATTTCTAACCGGAACAATTGTACTTCACAACAAACAAATAAATTTTGCAAAATTTCAAACCATTTTTGTTTTAATTGCATTTTTAAATTTAAGCCCTGTAACTCAGCCACCCTATATTTATAAATATGAAAATACAAATTTATTGTGTGAATATGATGACAGCAGGTACAAAATATCATTTAAGTTGGCATTTATAAATCCAAATAAATTCGATACTCACATCAAAAAAAAGAACATATTTTGCTGCCTGCCACTAAATAAATGATGTGTGATGCTTCATTAATATTCGCTTCAGTAAAATTTATGATTAAATCATATTTTTAAACACGTTATACGAAATATTTTCAATAAATTTCAATCATAATTATGGCGAACAGCAACCATAAAAATTTAACAACAATTTGCCATAAAACTTTCAAAACAGTGGGGAGACATGAAATTAGAAAATAAATTCCATTCAAGGAAAAACTACAAAAGTGTTGCAACAGCAGCATCAGCAGTATAACCATTGAAACCCTATTGAAACTGATGAATATACTCGTACATACATACGTATAAAAGATTGAGTATGGTCAAGTTATTAATCCGCATTTATGGCTAAAGTTATGTAAATAAACTTTGACGTACAACGGACAACGACTCTTGATCAAGTTTTTTTTTGCATTTTAATGTGTGGCATATGAAAACACAGTTAAACTTAAGGATAATCCCGCTATGTGGCCATATGTTATAGCAGGCATGTTTACCTTGTAGATTTATAAGTGTTTGTTTGCTTATTTGTTTGTTACAAAAATGGTCCTTCCTCTCGTACTCTCTCTGGATGGTTGGTCCTTCTAATTCGTTCATTTTTTTCTGTGGTTTTTTTCTTTTCGTTTTTAATATCATATAATATGGCTATGGTCTATACAGAGTAAATATTGTCTTCTTCTTGTTTGTTTAATAGTCGTTTTAATAGTCGTTTCCATTATTACTGGATAGCTAGCCATTGTCCTTTATTTTTCGCAATCAACACTAATCTGGTGTAGAACATAAAAACTAAACGGCTGCTGCTGCTACTGCTACTGCTCTCTTAAACACAGTAAAACAAGAGCCTCTATAGTTATGACCATGGCGGCTATGGCTTAGAACAGCCCGGCATCAATATCATGGATTCATGCTATCAATAACCATCAATACAAACATAATACAGTCAGTCCATCCATCCATCCACATACATACATATACAAATATGTGGAGCAGTCAAGCAAACAACCAATATACTCGTACAACCATTATTATACACTCATACAGTAGAATCTCGAATGTTTTAATTATCATCAGCAAATTGTTTTCGAAATGCATTTTCCCTTCCGTCTGCCACTGTATTTCTATTCTACTGTGTGTGTGTATCCATATAACAGCAGTACATCACTAAATAACATTCCATAGTTATCGATATTTATAGTCAATGAAGACATACATTTTAATTGTTTTCCGTATAGGCTGGCTGTCTGTCTGTCTGTCTCTCTATTCATTTCCCCCATAAGTTTGTCCGTCCGTTTGTGCTGCCATCTATCTAAGCGCACTCGCTATGTTGCTCTCGTTTACTTTCATGTGAAAGAGATTGTATCAGAAGTGCAAATATACCATCAGACCAGTTGGAAATTCTTCGATAAGAAACAATTGTTGAGCCCCTTTAAAGTACATTTAATAAAAAGTACATTACAGAACATAGTGCCTCGAAAAATATTTGAAATCTTTTCATCAAACCAATTCACTTGGTTAATTATCACAAACCTCTCCCCAAATACTTGTATACGAGGTAAGTATTATTTATTTGGGTAGAGATCAGCTACTAGATTCGAATTAGCCAGTGCGGTACAGCCTCGAAAGGTATTTAAGTCCTGTCAAATGTTTTTATCAAACCATTTGGCTTGGTTAGTTATCACTAACCCAATACGAGGCAATAATTATTTATTTGGTAAGAGAAGAGGATTACAACCTAGCTTCTCACAACACTTATGTTGAATGCGTCAATTTTTTCCCTTAGTGGCAGGACGTACAGTTTAAAGTCGACTCCGAATGACAGATTTTTTTGAGAAACTTATCACAGCTATTTTCTTTACTCACAGAGTTTTTACCAGAAGACTGCTGAGAGTTAAGCGCCGAAAGAAATATTTGGTTTAGTTAGCGAGATTTGAGCCTGGAGTTGGAGCACTGCCCATGTGTCAACTACCCTAGACAAGACTATGGCGACTTCGACACCGCCTAGTAGGTTGCCAAAATTATTTCTTTCCTTTTCATTCAAAACATGGAATAATCAAGCAGAATGTCTGGCATTTTAATTGCAAACACTCTGATAACAGATCTGCTTTCTTGATGAAATGCAATCCTGACGCATTTGCTCATGGCAACTTGTTGTTGTGCGGATGGCCCTAAATATAGAAGTAGGACTAGATTGAGCCTCTATATGGAAGGAAAACCGAACTATTCTTCTGTGTAGCGGATCAAGTATGAATGTGCGAATGATCTATGACTGCATTAATGATGTGTAAATATGATGATGATGTATGAGTATGACGATGATGTATGAGTATGACATTGATGTATGTGCCGGCTGATGATGTATGAAAGTAGTGAGTGTGATGATTATGTATGAGTATGGTGA